>CM019172.2:31360755-33760755 GCA_009739505.2 Apolygus lucorum
GACGTCACCCCCCCTCAACATGAAGACGCCGTCTCCAGCCAGAGCGTCCCTCCCTCGGCGGGGGAGCCAATCAGAAGTCTCCACCTGGCAGGCGCCCGTCCGTCGAGGGAGCGGAGGGGGACCATCCGGAACAAAACCAACGAGCAGCCCCCTCCACAGGCAACCCCCCTTGATATTCAGTACAAGTCATTGAGAGCCCTGCTGCCCGTGAACTTAAAGCTGCTAGAGTCAAACCGCCCCCGTAAATACTTTCACACGCTTTTTCGTAAGATCCCTGACCATCGAAAATGCCGTATCGCGCCGAATTGATCTGGAGGAAGAACACTTGGATTCCTGGACGTCCGTCGCCACAACCACCACAACCGCCACATCACACCTGGAAGGATACCTCAGGGCCCTGACACGTGTGAGTGAAAACTATAACTTACCTTCTAACCATTGGCCAATGCAGTTAGGACAGTGCGTAGAAGTAATTCTGAAACAATTGGACAAAAGTCGTAATATTGAGAGTTGTAATTTAATGCTAAATTCGTACCTGCAACACAAAGTTAACCTATACTTACCATACTCACCTTTGTTGAAAACCTGGAACGTTGAACTGATATACTCTGGAAACCTGAAACATAAAGTCAAATTGGAGTTATTAATTTGTACATTTGAAACATTATCTGAAAATCTATCCTATTGAACATTGAATCTTGTGCCATACTTACTTGTGTTGTTGCGCCCGTCAGGCTTCTTTTCGACACACCCTTCGGTGTGCCTAGTCAGAAAACCATTTGCATTTTAATAAACTTACCTTTTATTGTTGTAAATCTGCATTTGAATATCTTTTCTCATTTTACCTGGTCCTCAGTGTGAAAAACCGGAGCTTGGTGACGCGTCACACTCCGCCATCTTTTCCGAAGCGTCCCTCAGACGCCTTCGTAGGCCCCTTCGGCAGCGTCGCATTTGGCGGACGCCATTTTCTCAGTAGGACGCCCTTAAGGCTAACATTTCAGATTGCATCATCCCGAGGAATCCGACTGGCCGCTTCACCGCCTCGTCACAGGTAAATACCACACGCTACCCTTGTAAAATTAACTATTGTTTCGATATTTGTTTGTCTTCCCCTTCCCACCTGAGCTCGCCACGTTAGGTTTTGTGTCATCCGGTGAACTTGGGATCGGCACGTGGCGTCACAACCCTCGTGCTGCTACCAACTACGCCGCGGAACGAAACCTTAACCCTGTCGAACGTAAATCCCGCTTACAACTGGTGTGTCGCCACAATCGTCACAATCACCACGAGTAAGCCGGGACGCTACCTCTGTGGTCCATCGACACAATCGCCACAAGTAGCAGGCCTACAAATTTGGTGGCAGCGGAGTGGATCCCGGTGTGAGTAAGCCTCACACGAACCCACTCAAACTCGTAGGCCGTTCGACACGAGCTCAGTTCTAAATTTAGAGTCTATCGAAACAAACCTTGAAAATAAAACACACTGAGACAGGTAAAAATAAAAATAGGTAGGCTGTACATCCATTTATTATACAGGAAAAGTGACATTAGAAGCAGCCTTCCGCACGAAACGACGCGAGAAGACGTCTCTTCTCGTAGTTGTATTTTTCTCGACTTAGACCGATTCACGCCGACAGACTTCTTCGTGCCTAGGTGGTAGTTAGTACAAATCGCTACCATGTTCCTCAATAATCCGACACCTAGCGACAGGGGGACCGAAACCCAATCGTCCTCCGGCACGGAAGCTGTAGAAACAATGACTCAGACAATGAAGGAGATGAACATTCTCCTTCAGCGATACAATAACGTAACACACGAAGCCGATAGGGAGGACATACCGCGCTCGGTATTCCTCGAAGTAGAGTCGTGGGACCCAGACGCGACCGGTGCATTAAGTGTTGTGTCGTTTTTTGCGAATTTTGATATGGTGACCACGGGTTTGACCTCGCGACAACGATACCGTTTACTCCGCACAAAAGCGCGGGGAACCGCTAAGCAATTCCTTATCGATCGGGATGATACGCTCGACGTAGACAACGTCTACGAGATCGTCCGTGACGACATGATCAAGTGGTTCCAGAAGGAAAATCCACAACACGCCGCCGCCGCCCTCCTGTGGACAGTCAAGCGGAACGCCACAGAAACGCTCCGCCAATTTGCCGACCGAGTCCGCAGCCTCGCCCGGTGTGCCGTCATGGAAGAAGGAGGACAACTCCGACGTCACGAACGCCACGACTGGGTAGAAAGAAAAACCCTGAGCGCTTTCATACGTGGTGTCAGCAAAAACATGAGCGCACTGCTCATCACAAATCGCCCCAGATCGATCCAGGACGCGCTGAGCAAGGCGGAGGAATTGGAGGAAACCCTAGACGACACAATCGACACAGACGAACGTTGGGACTTGGCGGCCATTACCAACGACCGCCGATGTTACAACTGCGGAAGTCCTGAACATTTCGCCGCTCGATGCCCGCGAAAAGACGAACCCCTACAGCGTCACAATCGACACAGGGAGGAGGACCACCGCCAAGATAAGCCCAGCGAGCGCCGAAGCGCCGAGAAACCAACCCCGCGATATCCGTGTATGTTTTGCGCGGACAAAACACATTTCCCCGTGAGTTGCCCATTCAGCCCGAACAAGACCATATTTTGTGACTTCTGTGGCGTCCGAGAACATCTGGAGGAGGATTGTTACAAAAAGAAACGTCTCCTCCCCGTGTCGCAACCTGTCATGGCGCCGGCACATTCAATGGAGGTCGCCCGTTACAAGAAGCCAATCGAGGAGGCACATGTTCCCGCCGTGGAAGCTCCAATGTCGCGGACATGAAAATCACCGTGGGACTGGGCCCGGAGGAACGAGAGATGACCCTGGACACCGGAGCTACGCTTTCGGTACTTTCAACACCCGTAAAGGGGATTCCAATTCTCCCAACCCGAGCGATCGCGTGGGGAGCTGATGGAATGCCCCTACATTTCTCCGGAGAACAGCGCGTCGTCACAGGATCGGCGAATGTGTATTTGAGCACACATTTTTAGTATTCGCAAGGAGAAGCGCTACGCTTGATCTTTTGGGGCTCGACGTACTTCGAAGGGTGCCCATCACATTTACAACGGGACCGGAAATGAAATTCCGCACCCCTAAAGGCGTCATCCGCCCATATACGCCGGTCGACACACCCGAGGAAATCTACAGCGTGGGGGTAGTGTTGCGGCCCGAGGGGCGGGAATTTGGGACGTTTGTGGATCAAAATGAAAGTCATGATCACAACGCTCCTCTCCCTAGCACCCCTTCGGCGGCAACAACTGCCTCCGCCACGCAAAAACCATCGTGCGTGGATTACGAAGAACCGGACGACGCTTCGGAGGTGCGGGCAAATTTCGCCACAAATCAAGATGGCGCCGGAAGCCTGAAGTTTTGGAATCGGCAGTTCAGGGGCGTTTCTGTCCCTATCGATACACCCGTTGAGCGGTACGACGATACACCCCACTACAAAAACTTGACGAAGGATCCGGCCCAAAACCTTCCACTTCCTCCGAAAGTACATTTCAGCACACCATTTCACGACGTTGTGCAACCCCCTACGCCTACCGAATTCCAGGAAGTTGACGACGCAAGCGACAGCACGGACCCCGCGCCGGACTTTGATGGGAAAACCTCCCTCGAAAAATGCCTCGATCGGATGCTCCACGACTACCATCGGACTTATGTCGACACGGTGGATCGACACAGTGCGACACAGTTCGACACAGAGGATCGTCACAGTGCGACACAGTTCGCACAGTGGATCGACACAGTGCGACACAGTTCGCCACAGAGGATCGTCACAACGCGACACAGTTCGCCACGGTGGATCGGCACAGTGCGACACAGTTCGACACAGCAACCGGCACAGCCCGACCCAGTTCGCCACAATCGACCCATGTGTTGAACCATGTCCCGATATAGTCGATACCCCTATGAAACGAGTTCTACGTATCCCTTAGAGAAGAAAAGGCCTGCGCCGAGATTTGTTCTATTATTCCCCCGATTCAAAACTATGAAAAAGAAGTATGTCCCAGCGCCACGCCAGACGGTCTAGAAGAAGAGGAGTGGGGGGAGCTACCGACCGACCAATGGGAAACCCCGTTACCCGAGTTCGACGTGACCTTGCAAGAGAAACTACGACATCTCACAACTTCGGACGCGGAACCAACTAGGGAATTGTTGTGTAAATTTCGGGACTTATTTAAGCCACCTACGGGGGAGGGATGTCGATTGAATGTATCCCACGAGATAGTTACTACGACTCAACCCACCGTTACACAACAAAAACCCTACCCGGTTCCTCACGCCCTCCGCGACGTCGTTGAAACTCAAATCAAGGACATGCTGTCAAATGGGGTAATTAGCCCGTCTACTAGCCCATGGTGTGCGCCTGTACTACTCGTCAAAAAGAAGACGCCGCCGGGAGAAAAGCAGCTTTGGCGATTTTGCACGGATTTCCGACAGCTCAATAAAATCACCAAAGGAGACGCTTATCCTCTTCCCCGATTACAGGAGACCCTTGCGATGTTAGGTCAGTGTAAATGGTTCACAACCATCGACTTAATATCGGGTTATCACCAGATACCAGTTCACCCCGAGTCAAGGGAGGAAAACGGCCTTTTCCGTATTAGGACGTCATTTTCACTACGAAAAGATGCCGTTGGACTGAAGAATGCGCCCGCTACATTTCAGCGAGTCATGAATGATGCCCTCGATGGAATCCTCGGAGATCATTGTCTCGTTTACCTGGATGACATCATAGTATTTTCCGCCACTCGAGAGGAACACCTCCAGAAATTGACTCGAGTTTCGATCGATTAACCGAGGCCCGTCTTCAAGTGAACTTGTCGAAGTGCGAGTTTTTGAAAAAACGAGGTTCGCTTTCTAGGTCACCGCATCACGCCCGAAGGAATCCTTACCGAGCCCGAGAAGGTCAAGGCCATTAAGGAATTTCCCGTACCTACCTCGGCGTTGAAACTGCAGTCGTTTTTGGGGCTGGCTGGGTTTTACCGGAGGTTCATACCTCGATACTCGGAGCTCTCGGTGCCCTTGACCGACCTCCTCCAGAAGAACCGACCCTTCGAGTGGACAAGTAAAACAACAACAAGCGTTCGACGAACTCAAGGTCAAGTTGACCGAGGAACCCGTACTCGCCTTTCCTGACCTGAATAAACCCTTTGTGTTGGCCACCGACGCTTCCGGCTCCGCTTTGGGGGCTGTCCTTTCGCAGAACTTCGAAGGGGAAGAGAGGCCCGTGGCGTATGCCAGTCGAAAAACTAAATCCGGCCGAAACCAGGTATTCCGTCACGGAGAGAGAGTTACTCGCCGTTGTGTGGGCGGTCCGCCATTTTCAAGAATATCTTTTAGGTCAGACCTTTGAACTTCAAACGGACCACATGGCACTCACGGCCGCGATGCACCTCCGCGACCCGACATCGCGAATCGGGAGGTGGGTTCTCAGGCTTGCTGAATACGACTTCGTTCCCCGATACAGACCCGGAACTCAGATGAAACATGCGGACGGATTGAGTCGAATGGACATAGCCGTTGTAAATCTCGATTTCCCGCGCGAACTAATGATCGCAGCACAGGATCTCGATGATTGGGTCCAATCGATGGTTTTGAGTCGCGGTAAAGAAGGATTGCGAAAAGCTAACGGAGTGTGGGAAATGAGAGTGCGATACGATGGTAGACACGAATGGGTACCCCTCATCCCTAGTTCACTTCGTGAATGGTTGATTGACAGATGCCATAAGAATGAGTGGGCGGGACACCCCGGAGCCGACGTGACGGAAAAGGTGGTGAGGCGACTAGGAAACTGGCCCGGACTATCGAGAGACGTCAAAGAGCAGGTGCAACGTTGTGAAACGTGTTTACGTCGCAACACCCCGACGAATCTGAAAAGCCCGATTCAGAAGCCGCTCCTCCCCGAGAGACCCGGACACATCGTCGGCATCGATTTCGTGGGGCCCATCGTGACGAATGGAAAACCCAAATACCTCCTTACCGTAATCGACCATTTTACCAAGTATGCTGAAGCATACGTTACCACCAATTGTACCGCCTCTACTGTCGCGCAAGTTTTAGCGAAGGAATTTATACCGAGACACGGTGTACCCGAGAGACTTGTTTCGGACCGTGGAACCGCCTTCACCGCCGGATCGACACGCGAACTTTGTGCCCAATGGGGCATACGGCAGATCTTCACGACCGCGTACCACCCAGAAGGAAATGGGGTGTGCGAGCGTTTCCACCGAACCTTGACCAACATTTTGGCGAAAATTACCAAAAAAACTAAGGACTGGGAAACCATGTTGCCCGTAGCACTCGCAGCGTACCGATCCAGCCCCCATAAGAGTACTGGATTTACTCCAAATTTCCTTACCTTTGGGAGGGAAATACGCCTCCCGAACGACACCTTCCAAGGACTTCGAGCACCTTTACCTGAGTCCTCCTTGTTGAAGAATCTCCGAATGGCCCGTGACGCCACGACACAGTGCCTACACGAAGCCTGGAAGAAACGGACGGAAGCCATCAACGCCCGCCGCTCTCTGCGCTCTTTTGAGGCAGGGGATATGGTGTACCTAAAAGACATGCAGCCGCCCCCAGGTGTCGTAAAAAAATTCTGGAGTCCATGGAGTGGACCGTGGACGGTGCTGAAGAAACACTCGAATGTTACCTATGAAATCAGGGACTCACCCGACATAAACGTCAGGTAGTACACATTAACCGCCTCAAACCGGCCTTTGTGCTGGGTGTACCGGACGATACGTTCCTGGACCATACCAAATCCAATCAAACTCCGGAAATAGACTCAATAAGGAACATTCACGAAACGGAAACGGGGATACAGGAAGAAATGATGGAAGACTCTGATGAGGAGCTGCGATGGCCGCCTCCAAACCCGACCATGATGGAATGTGGCGATGTGCCGACCGGATCTCACGAGAACGCCCCCACTACACCGTTTTCGGAACAGTCAAACCAGGGGACTGCTTCGCCACAACCGACTCACCTCGAGGACGCGGATCGACACTCAGATCGCTCCTCGACCAGTGAAGAAGATAAAAGCGTCAGCTACCCTTTGGGAAAATCAGCCGAGAATTCAGCGGGAAACTCACAACACCCGGTCAACCATCCCGAACACGCTCGCCACAGCGAACACGATCGCCACAGCGAAAACGATCGCCACAGCGAACACGATCGCCACAGCGAAAACGATCGCCACAGCAAACACGATCGCCACAGCAAACACGATCGCCACAGCGAACACGATCGCCACAGCAACAGCCCTCACCAGGAACCAGTAGTACGCAAAGCCGAAGAGCCGTCGACACCTGAAGGTCTACCTCCGAAACGACTCAGAGGAGAGGCGCCAACCGGAACCACTCCATATTCGTTCCGCCAGCGTGACCCTTCCGTAAATTATAAGCAACTCCACTTAGGCCGAAAGACAAACTGACTGACTACTAGGAAAGACTGACCACGACCTCGACACATGGTCCTTCAGACCAACAAATTCAGCTTGGGTCCTTCAGACCAACCAATTTCAATTGGGTCCTTCAGACCGACAAACTTCACTTAGGTCCTTCAGACCAAGCCGAACCGTTACTTCTGCTACCTTCCTAACAAGGCCAGAATTATTTGTGTGAAGTACCCTGAGATCAATTCCTGAGTCACTTTTCCTAGGCAGGATGTTACAGTAGGGCGTTCATTTGTTTGTTGTAGGATGGCACAAGAACCGCTAGATGAGTGGATAGTAGACGGGGGTCCCCAGTCACCGGACCCCATGGTGGAACTCATGAGGAGGCGGACAGAAAGATTTATCGCCAGCCTTCGAGACCAGTCGCCGGGACACGTGAACACGCCCGCGCCTCCCGACGACCCTTACGACGTACTGGAAACGCTCTCCAACTTCGTGCGATTCACAATGTGTGGCGACACCCCAACCAGCCGCCACACGTCAGGGAATTCGGCGCTCCTCACGATCCTCCAGATACACAGGTGGATTCCCATCTACCAGAGGATCGTGCAGGAGCGGGATGCGTTGTTGGACCGCCAAGCCAAGTGGCTGCTGGATCGACAACAACTGATCCAGCAACGGGACGCAGCCGTGGCGGAATCCAAGGCAGCTAACGCACAGGTGGTAGTGGAGCCACCTGCGGCGAAGACCGCTACACCTGAGGCAATCAACCAGCTATCTGCAGAGGCACCTGCGGCGAGGTCTGCGGAGGCTGAGGAGAAGTTGGCTCGCTCCCCGGCTCCGCCCCCGGCTTCGTCCCCCGCCCCGTCACCAGTGCCTCAGGCCGTCGAGGTCAGAAGTCCGCAACCAAACCCATACGTGGCCTTGACACCATTACACTTGCCACCAACGACGCCTCGACCACCCCGGCGCGCTCGTGGGAGAGTCAGTTCCTACGAAGAGTCACCCACCCGGGACGTACCACCGACACCCGGGCGCTCTCCCGCGACCTCCAGCGAAGACGAAGCAGAACCGGCCAAAACGATACCACCTCCGGCCCACCCGAGGATCGTGCTACGAATCAGCAAAAAGCGTCAATGTCCTGTCTGCACCAAGAAGGTACCACAGCTCTTCGTCTTCCGGTGCCCAGGGTGTAAGGAGTTCTGGCAACGTCTAAAGAACTTCCATCGCCAGGGACGACCGCTGCCGGAGTGCCCCGAGGACCATCGGGCACAACGCGACCCAGCCAACTGTCGCGGGTGTCGTCGCCACGCCTACGAGCTGGCCATAAGGAAGGCGCGTCCCTTGGCTCCTCTGGGAATACCCAGCGTCGTCTTTGACAACGCTGGCTCCCGGAGGGAAGGGGGATGTGAGTCTCCACTCACTGGGGAACATTTCCAGTGAAGAGACTGGGTTAATTCGTTAACTCCCTTCCGATCCGAATTTGTCATAGCCACCCGCGGCGATGATTGTCAGATTCGGATCCGTGGTCAGCTCGGAAGGTGACGTCACCCCCCCCTCAACATGAAGACGCCGTCTCCAGCCAGAGCGTCCCTCCCTCGGCGGGGGGAGCCAATCAGAAGTCTCCACCTGGCAGGCGCCCGTCCGTCGAGGGAGCGGAGGGGGACCATCCGGAACAAAACCAACGAGCAGCCCCCTCCACAGGCAGACCCCCCTTGATATTCAGTACAAGTCATTGAGAGCCCTGCTGCCCGTGAACTTAAAGCTGCTAGAGTCAAACCGCCCCCGTAAATACTTTCACAACGCTTTTTCGTAAGATCCCTGACCATCGAAAATTGCCGTATCGCGCCGAATTGATCTGGAGGAAGAACACTTGAATTCCCTGGACGTCCGTCGCCACAACCACCACAACCGCCACATCACACCTGGAAGGATACCTCAGGGCCCTGACACGTGTGAGTGAAAACTATAACTTACCTTCTAACCATTGGCCAATGCAGTTAGGACAGTGCGTAGAAGTAATTCTGAAACAATTGGACAAAAGTCGTAATATTGAGAGTTGTAATTTAATGCTAAATTCGTACTTGCAACACAAAGTTAACCTATACTTACCATACTCACCTTTGTTGAAAACCTGGAACGTTGAACTGATATACTCTGGAAACCTGAAACATAAAGTCAAATTGGAGTTATTAATTTGTACATTTGAAACATTATCTGAAAATCTATCATATTGAACATTGAATCTTGTGCCATACTTACTTGTGTTGTTGCGCCCGTCAGGCTTCTTTTCGACACACCCTTCGGTGTGCCTAGTCAGAAAACCATTTGCATTTTGAATAAACTTACCTTTCATTGTTGTAAATCTGCATTTGAATATCTTTTCTCATTTTACCTGGTTCCTCAGTGTGAAAACCGGAGCTTGGTGACGCGTCACACTCCGCCATCTTTTCCGAAGCGTCCCTCAGACGCCTTCGTAGGCCCCTTCGGCAGCGTCGCATTTGGCGGACGCCATTTTCTCAGTAGGACGCCCTTAAGGCTAACATTTCAGATTGCATCATCCCGAGGAATCCGACTGGCCGCTTCACCGCCTCGTCACAGGTAAATACCACACGCTACCCTTGTAAAATTAACTATTGTTTCGATATTTGTTTGTCTTCCCCTTCCCACCTGAGCTCGCCACGTTAGGTTTTGTGTCATCCGGTGAACTTGGGATCGGCACGTGGCGTCACAACCTCGTGCTGCTACCAACTACGCCGCGGAACGAAACCTTAACCCTGTCGAACGTAAATCCCGCTTACGACTGGTGTGTCGCCACAATCGTCACAATCACCACGAGTAAGCCGGGACGCTACCTCTGTGGTCCATCGACACAATCGCCACAAGTAGCAGGCCTACAAATTTGGTGGCAGCGGAGTGGATCCCGGTGTGAGTAAGCCTCACACGAACCCACTCAAACTCGTAGGCCGTTCGACACGAGCTCAGTTCTAAATTTAGAGTCTATCGAAACAAACCTTGAAAATAAAACACACTGAGACAGGTAAAAATAAAAATAGGTAGGCTGTACATCCATTTATTATACAGGAAAAGTGACATTAGAAGCAGCCTTCCGCACGAAACGACGCGAGAAGACGTCTCTTCTCGTAGTTGTATTTTTCTCGACTTAGACCGATTCACGCCGACAGACTTCTTCGTGCCTAGGTGGTAGTTAGTACAAATCGCTACCATGTTCCTCAATAATCCGACACCTAGCGACAGGGGGACCGAAACCCAATCGTCCTCCGGCACGGAAGCTGTAGAAACAATGACTCAGACAATGAAGGAGATGAACATTCTCCTTCAGCGATACAATAACGTAACACATGAAGCCGATAGGGAGGACATACCGCGCTCGGTATTCCTCGAAGTAGAGTCGTGGGACCCAGACGCGACCGGTGCATTAAGTGTTGTGTCGTTTTTTGCGAATTTTGATATGGTGACCACGGGTTTGACCTCGCGACAACGATACCGTTTACTCCGCACAAAAGCGCGGGGAACCGCTAAGCAATTCCTTATCGATCGGGATGATACGCTCGACGTAGACAACGTCTACGAGATCGTCCGTGACGACATGATCAAGTGGTTCCAGAAGGAAAATCCACAACACGCCGCCGCCCTCCTGTGGACAGTCAAGCGGAACGCCACAGAAACGCTCCGCCAATTTGCAGACCGAGTCCGCAGCCTCGCCCGGTGTGCCGTCATGGAAGAAGGAGGACAACTCCGACGTCACGAACGCCACGACTGGGTAGAAAGAAAAACCCTGAGCGCTTTCATACGTGGTGTCAGCAAAAACATGAGCGCACTGCTCATCACAAATCGCCCCAGATCGATCCAGGACGCGCTGAGCAAGGCGGAGGAATTGGAGGAAACCCTAGACGACACAATCGACACAGACGAACGTTGGGACTTGGCGGCCATTACCAACGACCGCCGATGTTACAACTGCGGAAGTCCTGAACATTTCGCCGCTCGATGCCCGCGAAAAGACGAACCCCTACAGCGTCACAATCGACACAGGGAGGAGGACCACCGCCAAGATAAGCCCAGCGAGCGCCGAAGCGCCGAGAAACCAACCCCGCGATATCCGTGTATGTTTTGCGCGGACAAAACACATTTTCCCGTGAGTTGCCCATTCAGCCCGAACAAGACCATATTTTGTGACTTCTGTGGCGTCCGAGAACATCTGGAGGAGGATTGTTACAAAAAGAAACGTCTCCTCCCCGTGTCGCAACCTGTCATGGCGCCGGCACATTCAATGGAGGTCGCCCGTTACAAGAAGCCAATTGAGGAGGCACATGTTCCCGCCGTGGAAGCTCCAATGTCGCGGACAATGAAAATCACCGTGGGACTGGGCCCGGAGGAACGAGAGATGACCCTGGACACCGGAGCTACGCTTTCGGTACTGTCAACACCCGTAAAGGGGATTCCAATTCTCCCAACCCGAGCGATCGCGTGGGGAGCTGATGGAATGCCCCTACATTTCTCAGGAGAACAGCGCGTCGTCACAAGGATCGGCGAATGTGTATTTGAACACACATTTTTAGTATTCGCAAGGAGAAGCGCTACGCTTGATCTTTTGGGGCTCGACGTACTTCGAAGGGTGCCCATCACATTTACAACGGGACCGGAAATGAAATTCCGCACCCCTAAAGGCGTCATCCGCCCATATACGCCGGTCAACACACCCGAGGAAATCTACAGCGTGGGGGTAGTGTTGCGGCCCGAGGGGCGGGAATTTGGGACGTTCGTGGATCAAAATGAAAGTCGTGATCACAACGCTCCTCTCCCTAGCACCCCTTCGGCGGCAACAACTGCCTCCGCCACGCAAAAACCATCGTGCGTGAATTACCAAGAACCGGACGACGCTTCGGAGGTGCGGGCAAATTTCGCCACAAATCAAGATGGCGCCGGAAGCCTGAAGTTTTGGAGTCGGCAGTTTAGGGGCGTTTCTGTCCCTATCGATACACCCGTTGAGCGGTACGATGATACACCCCACTACAAAAACTTGATGAAGGATCCGGCCCAAAACCTTCCACTTCCTCCAAAAGTACATTTCAGCACACCAATTTCACGACGTTGTGCAACCCCCACTACGCCTACCGAATTCCAGGAAGTTGACGACGCGAGCGACAGCACGGACCCCGCGCCGGACTTTGATGGGAAAACCTCCCTCGAAAAATGCCTCGATCGGATGCTCCACGACTACCACCGGACTTATGTCGACACGGTGGATCGACACAGTGCGACACAGTTCGACACAGAGGATCGTCACAGTGCGACACAGTTCGACACAGTGGATCGACACAGTGCGACACCGTTCGTCACAGAGGATCGTCACAACGCGACACAGTTCGCCACGGTGGATCGGCACAGTGCGACACAGTTCGACACAGCGAACCGGCACAGCCCGACCCAGTTCGCCACAATCGACCCATGTGTTGAACCATGTCCCGATACAGTCGATACCCCTAATGAAACGAGTTCCCACGTATCCCTTAGAGAAGAAAAGGCCTGCGCCGAAATTTGTTCTATTATTCCCCCGATTCAAAACTATGAAAAAGAAGTATGTCTCAGCGCCACGCCCGACGGTCTAGAAGAAGAGGAGTGGGGGGAGTTACCGACCGACCAATGGGAAACCCCGTTACCCGAGTTCGACCTGACCTTGCAAGAGAAACTACGACATCTCACAACTTCGGACGCGGAACCAACTAGGGAATTGTTGTGTAAATTTCGGGACTTATTTAAGCCACCTACGGGGGAGGGATGTCGATTGAATGTATCCCACGAGATAGTTACGACTCAACCCACCGTTACACAACAAAAACCCTACCCAGTTCCTCACGCCCTCCGCGACGTCGTTGAAACTCAAATCAAGGACATGCTGTCAAATGGGGTAATTAGCCCGTCTACTAGCCCATGGTGTGCGCCTGTACTACTCGTCAAAAAGAAGACGCCGCCGGGAGAAAAGCAGCTTTGGCGATTTTGCACGGATTTCCGACAGCTCAATAAAATCACCAAAGGAGACGCTTATCCTCTTCCCCGATTACAGGAGACCCTTGCGATGTTAGGTCAGTGTAAATGGTTCACAACCATCGACTTAATATCGGGTTATCACCAGATACCAGTTCACCCCGAGTCAAGGGAGAAAACGGCCTTTTCCGTATTAGGACGCAGTTAGGACAGTGCGTAGAAGTAATTCTGAAACAATTGGACAAAAGTCGTAATATTGAGAGTTGTAATTTAATGCTAAATTCGTACTTGCAACACAAAGTTAACCTATACTTACCATACTCACCTTTGTTGAAAACCTGGAACGTTGAACTGATATACTCTGGAAACCTGAAACATAAAGTCAAATTGGAGTTATTAATTTGTACATTTGAAACATTATCTGAAAATCTATCATATTGAACATTGAATCTTGTGCCATACTTACTTGTGTTGTTGCGCCCGTCAGGCTTCTTTTCGACACACCCTTCGGTGTGCCTAGTCAGAAAACCATTTGCATTTTGAATAAACTTACCTTTCATTGTTGTAAATCTGCATTTGAATATCTTTTCTCATTTTACCTGGTTCCTCAGTGTGAAAACCGGAGCTTGGTGACGCGTCACACTCCGCCATCTTTTCCGAAGCGTCCCTCAGACGCCTTCGTAGGCCCCTTCGGCAGCGTCGCATTTGGCGGACGCCATTTTCTCAGTAGGACGCCCTTAAGGCTAACATTTCAGATTGCATCATCCCGAGGAATCCGACTGGCCGCTTCACCGCCTCGTCACAGGTAAATACCACACGCTACCCTTGTAAAATTAACTATTGTTTCGATATTTGTTTGTCTTCCCCTTCCCACCTGAGCTCGCCACGTTAGGTTTTGTGTCATCCGGTGAACTTGGGATCGGCACGTGGCGTCACAACCTCGTGCTGCTACCAACTACGCCGCGGAACGAAACCTTAACCCTGTCGAACGTAAATCCCGCTTACGACTGGTGTGTCGCCACAATCGTCACAATCACCACGAGTAAGCCGGGACGCTACCTCTGTGGTCCATCGACACAATCGCCACAAGTAGCAGGCCTACAGTAAGGTGAAATCGATTTCAAAAAATCGAAATCCGATAGGCTTCCACACTTTAGGGTACGATGGGTCATTTGAGTCAAATGATTTGACCCATTTTTCCGCCACATCAATTTACTTTCTTCACTCGTATAGGAAAGCTTTGTGATCTACAATAGGTCAAGAAAATTTGCATTTTAGAGATTTCAAAGTAACTGGGTTCCTTGTCTGTCTGTATGTGTGTCGGTTTGCCGTCATCCGACAAATACGAACGACAGTTACGAATTTGATGAATATCGCTAGAGCCGTTTGACTGTAATCAGTTCTTCCAGACAAAGGCAATTCTATGCAAGTATAAATTCAAACCGACTCCGTTATAACCTCACTTTCAGTATAATGCCAATGAAAATAAACCAAAACTTAATTTTCGCCAAAACCATCGTGTAGTCAAGAAACGTGAAATTGATTTATTGGAAGGATTTGACACTTTTAGAGACCTACATCAGAAGTTTTGAACTTGAAAAACGCTGCAAATTATTATACAAAGGTTTGTTATTTTTCTATATAGATCACTCGTCTGCAAAGAACTCGGCTTTGCCATTGTCACCTACCATACCGATGCTACCTACCTACCACAAACCTACAGCGATCGCATTTTGATCAGCTGAAATTTGAACGGATATTAGACCTATTTTGCGATTCACACTCGTGTTTCTGATTTATCGTAAGTCCAACCCTTAAGTTGTCGTAAGGAGCGAACGGTTGATCCTACAGAGCTCTGGGTAGTCTCATTCGATTCTAGAATTCAATACTATATTAAATTGATGGAAAAACAATAGCTTTAAATCAAAATTTTGTGAGCTAGGGCCTTTTTTTAAATTTCAACCCTTAGAAGTGACTACATCAACCAAAAGCTTCGGGGCACAAGTTAATCAAAATCGGTCCATGGGAACTAAGAAAAATGCCGCGTACGGCGTACGGCGGAGAAACAAAAAAATTTTCATTTCGATTAAAATTTTTTTTGATTATACGTACCTACCTTGAAACGTAAACCAACAATTTCGAGAGGGGTAAAAAAAATTTTTTCTTGGTTGATTCCAAAGGCTTATTATTGAAAATAATGAAAATTGGAGCATATAGTGAAAAGTATTAATATACTAATTAATAGTTATTATTACTACCAGGTCACAACTCGAGCTGTACTCGTTTTTGAATCGAGACAACCCCTTTGTGCAAAGGGCGGAGAAGAGGAAAATCGGTGTGGTATGTGTGTCTCTTGGACGTTCTATTTTTCAAATCTTAGTCAGCTAGAATTCAAATTTGTGGTGTAACTTTGTCAACTTCGTAATATAAGCCATTGAATTTGTTGTGTAGGTCGCCAAATTGGTGTAAAAGATCTTGAATTTGTTGTTTAAGGAACATGCTATTAATTGGAGAGACTTTTTGAACAGTTTTTTTGTGTGTGAAGAGTCGGTGGGGACAAGAGTTGGCGGTCAAGGGACTATTGTAGTAGTACTCGACATCCCGCCGCCGACAACTCCACCCTCGAACAACTACGTCCCGCAATCCTCTTACCGCCTCTCGTCTCCCCAAGGCCGTTGTTCATTATCTGGAACGCTTGAAAAGGGCGTCTCTTTTCAAAGCATCCACTTCCTACCTCTGAAGTTACTCGGGGAAGCCGTGAATGGAACGGGAGAAGGAGCTTGAATAAACCTGCTATTATGGGAGTCGGAGATACAACAGGAAGCGCCAGGGACATACGGCGTCCTCAAGAACATACGAAGGCACAACTGGAAACGACAACCAACCTCATATTTTCTCACATTCCACCATAATTTTGGAACAGGTATGTTATGAATCACATTTCAACAGTCAAAATAGTTCTTAAATAAAGAAGTACAAGAGGATCCCTGAGTGAGCCACCACCCACAAGGGAGGGAAACACGTACGGGGAAACACGTCATCATGACGTCACCCTTCCACCTTTCTCTCCCTCAACTAATCTCTCCGAGTATATAAGCTCACTCAGGGATGCTCCAGTATGCCTTCTAGTCCAGTCAACCGTCTTATTCATTTCGCTCTCTACCTTCTTCTCCGATAAGGGATCTCCTCAAAGTACTAGGCTCAATAGGTAAATCTCCCGTCGGTAGGTTTCTTATGAAACGCCGGGGTTGCCGGGCTAGCCTGATCTCCCTGCACTCTGCATGTCAGTCGGGCTGTTAGCCGCCGGTGCGAAAGTTCAGTCGCTAGGATAGGGACTTTTCTCTCTTCGTTGAGTAGGGGTTAAAGAAAACACAAACGCCACAAAAAGAAATTGTGTTAATGACAATTTCCTTCTCGATGAAAGTTCAAATATTAGACTTGTAACAGTTCTGGTAAACTTTTCCGTGAACAAAACGAGAAGACACTCCCCTGGATGGAAGAAAGGCACCAGTCACCTTGCAGCCTTTGATCTAGAAAGTAACTTCCTTGACCTTCTTTTGCCGTTTTCCTTTGGTTCCCAAAATCAATCTTAATTTGGTTTTGGACTTCTGTAAATATGATTAAAGAATCTGGGAACAGTAATATACGTCAATACGACTCCCATCAAAATTTAAATTCACTGTCTTGACGCTTGAGGGCACTCAATGTCCATAAGCTTTAGACCAACTCAGACAATCTAGTTCTTCGTGAGATGTGACAGGAGCAGCACCCTTTTGCCTTTCTTCAGCTGGTGAATAGTACCTCCCTACTAAAACCTAGGGAGTCTGAATGACTAAAGTTTTTATAGGTCAAAAAAATTATAGGTAAAAATTTGTATAGGTCGTGGAAAGTTAGCAACTACGATTGCTCGCACTAGCTGCTCTTTTTTACGTTTCGCGTTTTGGCTTTCACGGGAAGTACAAAAATACTCTAATTCTATTTTAATTCTGACTTCACCCCCCTCGTGGTAGCCTGCGATGGAACTCTCCACAAAGAGTATGACAAATTCCTGAAGAGGCTGGCAGAGGTACTGTCCGAGAAGTGGGCCAAGCCTCTCTCTCAAGTGACCTGCTGGGTACGTGTCAAAACACAAATGGCCGTAATCCGAGCAGTGTCAATGAGACTTCGTGGATGCCGAAGGAGAGTGCGGTGCTTAGGACTTGAGGATGGTGCTCTAATGCCTATATAACCCTTCAACAACGTCATTCATTTAGATCTTAAAAAAGTAAATTCAAAATTCAACAGACATCGACATCAAAATTTGACAGTGAACTCACTACATTGAAACATCACCGTTATGGCTGCTTGTTTTAGTTATGTTGTTACTGTTGTTGTTGTTGCTGAGTTTTAAATAGATTGTTGGGTGATACTACCCCAAAATCTGTGAGTCATATTGACTCGTCATTAGTAACCCAAGCCTTATGAACTTATGAGAGACCTTGTAAAATTGTCTCCCTCTCTCACTTTCTTCCTCTCCCACTATTCCTTACAATCTGAGAGAGATGGGAGCGAAATACGGAAAATTATACAGGATTCGGGAAATAAAAGAGGCTGAAGATGTAGTGAAGTTTGATAATGTCGAAGACTCATTCGGATATGAACCTCTTTCGGATGATTTATTCATTGATTACGAGAACTACTTGGTAAATTTAAACGACTGAAGCACGACTACTCGATATACTCCAACAACAAGGATTTGGGATGCATGTAAGACAGGAAATGGCAACCCACCTCCCGGATTTCCCTCCCAGGAAAATTTTACATAACCTGATTTGGTCTTTGATTGGGATGCCTAGAATATTTGAGGTACGAATGGATTCGTATGGGTGGCCTAACCTAGTTTCCAACAACCCCACCTGCAAGAAAAATGAATATCGTTCAAGGGGTCAATATCGTGTTGAGGGTTTGCCCACAAAGTTCAGGTCCAGTCTGTACAAGGAATTGGTGGCCTAGATTTCATTATCTAACCCTAATGGGTTAGTCATGTCGCGATCGAGTAAATACAGGCCAACCCTTACCTCACGGGCTCGAATCTCAATGATTCCACGTATCGAACCGAGAAGGGACCTCCAGTAGGAGCAGCCCCTTGCCACAAAAAAGGGCTCACCCTGAAGTAATACTGTACAAGTGGTTCCGGGGTGAGTCCTGAGCAGAGGAAGTGGGGATCTAGTTGGTATGCCCACGACGGTGAGTCCAACACTGCAGGGCTGAAACTTCCCCTTCGCTCGTAAAGAGTTTCCCCACTACCGGAGAAAAAAAGGGACCTCCAGTATCTTTTGCGGTGTTCCTCTTGTTTGAGCACCTTTTTGACATTTTATGTCTTTACTATGGCACATAAATGAAAAATCGTCACGCGGGGATCGTCACGCGGGGAGCGTTACGCGGAAATTTCCGATGATTTTCACGTACAACCAATCGTTCCTAGGGAAAACTAACTTCCTCATTTTCCACCCCACAAAAATCGTTCACCACTCATTGGAAAGCTCTCAATTTATTTAACATAAGACATAAAATGTCTCTCGTGGTTGCGTACTTGTACGAAAGCTGTATCCACCGTTTGTGTTTTTTACCAATTTGTTGTCTCATTAGAGATAGTAGAGTAAAGTGAGTAAACAACCATTTCAACAATTTGACTAGAATTTGGAAATGCGGTGAGATCGAAGTTTTTAAAAACTTTTACACTGACAAATCCTTCGAAGGTCCTCCTTGTTCACCCACATTTCCTATTATCAATCAACAAAAATCGTTCACCACTCATTGGAAAGCTCTCAATTTATTTAACATAAGACATAAAATGTCTCTCGTGGTTGCGTACTTGTACGAAAGCTGTATCCACCGTTTGTGTTTTTTACCAATTTGTTGTCTCATTAGAGATAGTAGAGTAAAGTGAGTAAACAACCATTTCAACAATTTGACTAGAATTTGGAAATGCGGTGAGATCGAAGTTTTTAAAAACTTTTACACTGACAAATCCTTCGAAGGTCCTCCTTGTTCACCCACATTTCCTATTATCGATATTTTGTGTAGGTATAAATACACACCAACTCGTAATACTCGTAAAATCAGTTCCTTTTAGCTTCTCACTGATATGATTGAATGAATTTACTGATGAATGGAGGGAAGTGGAAGCCATGGCGACCTCACCTTTACACGGAAAAATCGGAATCTTCAGTTTCTGAACAGTTTCTTGATTAATGAATGTAGCTACCTGTATTAACAAGTGCGGAGAATTGTGCGCCATTGATTGACACACGAACAATGGCTTTCTTTAGACAAGAAACTGATGATACAGTAGCTTTCGGGTTTTGAGAATGAGAAGATGAAAGAGAAGCAACACAGTTTGAATATTGGTTGAGGGCTCGGGTTTTTCTTCTACATACCTTGCGAAAATGTCCTTTCATCCCGCAAGATTGGCAAGTGGCTTCCCTAGCTGGGCAAATAGCCCATTTTAAGTAAAATTCAAAGCTAATCGCAGAGACAGATCCCTCGGATGATACCTCGGGGGGATATGTGTTACTCGTATTAGGAGCTGGACTATCAAGTTTAGGTACAGCACTGATGCAAGGTTTAGATTGGTACTGAAGTGATTGATATTGAGCCAGCTCAAGTGACCTAGCTTGAGCGAAAGCTTCTTCTAAAGTAACTTTAATAGTAAAAGTAGCTTAACTGTTAAGCTATGGTTTTCCAACAAACGCTGTCGGATCAGTGAGGATTGAAGACCATCGATGAATGCATCTCGTATAGATTCATCCCAATTGACCTCGGCCGTTACTGCTTTGTAGTTACATTCTCCAGCAAGACATTGTGGCGATTGCACACCTGCTCACCAATTTTAAGTTAATTAAGTAGGTACTGATTGACAGCATGAGACCTACAAATTTTGCCAAAGTTATCAATTCCCAATGATCAAACAATAATAACCACTGATAATATGCAAACGTACCTGAAAGTAAATGGGATGCTTCTGTAGAAAAGAAAAGATGTCCATTCCCATAAAATTACTAATGAAAACAAATAAATTTAACGAAGAAAGGAATGGCAGTTTCCTGTCATCAGAGACATGAAGATCGAACGAGGCGCGACCTGTTGAGAGAGGCGTGGAAGCCTGGTGGCAGGGAGCAGGACGCGGACGCGCCCTAGCGGCGGACCGGCGAACGGACGATAAGACACAGGAGTCTCGCTAGAGGGCAGTGCAGGATGAAGGCAAAAGGACTCTCCTGAGTGTCCCACACGACGGAAATTTACTCGGTCATTCAGATTTGACAGAACCAATCAAGCTTAACATGGTATATAATACTGACTGGCCTTAACTGACTGGTGCAAGCTTCAACCCCTTAGGATTTACAAAGGAGTATCACTTATTCCATTGTGAAATCCAAAATTTTTTTTGAATAGATTGAAATATAGAGGAAGAACCTCTTATCAATCTCTGCCAATTTAGAGAGAACATCATAAAAAGAAAACTGACTACTATAAATTTATTCTGGAAATTACAATCATTAAAAAGGGGAAATTAAAACCAAAGAGGCTACACTGAAGTTCTATTCAACATGCATACCAGAAGTTCCTGCTTCCTGTTTACTGCTGAGATTATAGCTGAACCTCCAGTCCAGATTCCTGTTCTGTTTCACTGAGTTAAGAGCTGAAGTTCCATTCCAGACTATTCTTCGAAGTTCTTGCTGAAATCCCTACAGAAGGGTGAATCAAGATTTCTACCAGAAGTTCCTGCTTTGTTAATTTTTCTGAGTCATAGTTGAAGCTCCAGTCCAGATCACTTCAAGAAGGTCCTTCCAACATCTCTACTCAAAGGTGGAATTCAAAGTCCTATCAGAAGTTCCTGCTTCCCACTGGGTTCACAGCTGAAGTTCCAGTCCAGATTACTACAAGGAGTTCCAGCCAACATCTTCCCTGAAGTTCCTGTCAGATGCCGATATAACCTTCCAAGAAGCTAGGATAATTAAATGATAGGGTCTGATTTGTTAGAATAAGTTTCTTCCTATCAAGGTACCTTGTTAAGTTAGAGAAAAAATAAAAAAAAAAAAAAAAAAAAATAATAAAAAATAAAGAAAACCAACAGGAAAGAGAAAGTGCCATTTCCAGGAAAAGGATTTAGTGGCTGGTTGTATGGGGAGGTTTGGAGACCAGTAGTAGTCTGCGTTCTCTCTTTCCTGGCTGGGAAGTATTTCAACGGTTTTTCCCCATAACCCTTAAAAAACCGTTACATGGCGCCCGAACTAAAATTTTACTAATATCTTGCATGTAAAAAAAAATTGTTATTGTTTCAAAGTTCTATTATCTAACAAAAAATCTAATAAATAAAAAATAAATAAAATATAATTAAAATTAAGAAAGATGGAGAATCAAATTGAAAATTTATTCACTCAAATCCGAGAAATAAAGGAGGATTACAGGTTGTTGCATGATACAATCCAAGGCCAACAGCAAATAAATGAAGAGACAGTTAGGGATATGTTTGAAGCTAGGATGAGTGCCATGGAGGGGTCAATGATAGAGATCAGAAGAGGAATAGAGGATAGGAGAGGAAGCATTCCATTTAATAGTACTGCTTTAGGTGGTGGAAATACAAGTTATCAAGGTGGAATGAATTTGGCAGAATTCATAATAAACGAATCATTAAAAAGAGAAAAAATTATATTCACAGAAGCAGCATTCCCAACTCCCCAAACTTTCATCCGTAGAATCAAGGAACTTTATCCGAGTATCGAACAAAATTCCCGCTTTAAAATAATTCTATCAAAATCATTTGAAGGCAATCAATGGTGGGAAAATATAAGGGACAATTTAACCAATTGGGAACAATTTGAAAAGGCATTTTTGGAATTTTATTGGAGTGATGCAACTCAGGAAAAATGGGAAAATAAAATAAACAATTCAGCATTTAATTATTATAAAGATGAAGATAAAAAGACTTATGCAATGAAAATGTATAACATTGGTAAAGAATTGGGATATTCAACAAAACTGCTGATAAGAAGACTGCTGCGACACTTCTCCATAAATCCACTATGCTGTCTGTACATGGGACCAGTCACGACCCTTCAAGAATTAATTCAGTTATTAGAAACAAATGATAACATCAGAAGAAATACACCCGTCAACGACAGAAATCAGCAATGGGATAACCAGCGCACAGAAGACCAGCAAGGGCAAAGTCGACAATACCAGAGAAGAGAGCTGCATGGAAGAGAAAATCAAAGATGGGGAAATAACGACAACAGGGGACAACAACAGCAGCAGAGAAGAAACAACAACGGGACAAGAAATGATACCACATCAAATATAAATGCGATTGAAGCAGAACAACAACGAAATTCGGAAAACTGTTAGAGGGGTGCCCACCAGTAGGAAATTGCCCAGTTATCATAACCAAAATAGAAGATGTGACATCATATGCATTGGTGGACACAGGAGCAGATCTCTCATTAATGTCAGCCCAATTCTTCAGACGTCACAAAGCACAACTGAAAGGACAAACAATACCACTAGGGAAAATCCAATTAACTGCCGCAAACGGACGACCGCTGACTACATTGAAAAGACAATATTTTTTCAACATAAAGTTCAATTCCATCAATATTATTCATCCATTTATAATAGTAGAGGAATTATCTTGGCCTGTGATTATTGGATCAGATTTCATGAAAGAAGGAGAAGCAGTAATACATTTCAAACAAAATATAATACAAATAAAATGTCAACGAAAATCAGAAGAAGTACCAATTTGTCATCAAGGAGCATCAACCAATATAGCCGTTATAGGAAATGACAAAAACGAAATTCGACAAGTAATCGAACAATGGACATCACCAGCATTAAACCAAGAACAAACAGAGAAAACTCGAAGAAATCTGAAAGCTGCAATCCAAATCTTTTCTAAGAAACCAGGCTGCCTCGACACACATGAACAAGGATTTAGGAAGAGGACATACCCAGTTCCAAAAAAGGTTGAAGCGGACATAAAGGCGAAATTGGATGAAAGTATGGATCAGAGAATCATAAAAAAGAGAATTTCAAGATTCATATCACCACTAGTGGTAGTGAAGAAGACAAATGGGGAAATACGGTTATGTTTAGACGCAAGGAAAATAAATCTATTAACACACAAATGTGGTGAAGCATCCCTGACATTAGACAAAATATTTCAGAAATTCCAAAACGCTAAATTTCAATCAACTCTGAACTTAATGGCATCATTTCATCAGGTAAAATTACATGAAAGTCCCAACAATGCTGTTATTCCAATTTAAGAAATAAGAGAGGTGATAGCACAAGAATGGTTTGGCAGTTCACCATCGGGTGTGGCGAGGTGGGGCCACATCCAGGGGGGAGGGATGGGGGGTGGGGGAGTCTTTAAACCTTCTGTCTCCAAGTAGGGACCCTACCTCCAGGGATGTCTTGCCCACATACCCTGCAAAGTCGTGATCGGACTTTGGGGATAGAGTAGATCCTCCACGTCAACATTATTAGGGAAAGGGGGGTAAACTTGAGGGGACCTCGAAGTAAATACGGATTTGCCGGGTTATCCTAGCCTTTTTTCTTGCAACATTCAGTCAGCAGACACAGAATTAAAGTGGAGTAATCAGTTTTATTATTTTTTAATTTAGAGGTCCTCTCACCCAAAGATACTCACCAAATTTATGCCAGTGGAATGGGGGGAGCCAGAACTGCATAAATCGGAGCGGTGACCGATAAGCAGACTCCCCCAGCTCTCATTCCACTGTGCCAAATAAAGTCGTATGGGCTGGTCTCGGTACGCATTAGGAAATTTACGGTTCCGACCATCTTATCCCATCCAACTTCCCCTCCACACGAGACCAAAACCCGGCAACCCACCCGTCTATTCCTTTTCCCAACACCCTCAAATAGAGTTAAGTCGTATAGCACAATGGCTATCAATAAACGACTTCATTATACTATTGAGTTGGTACATAACTAACCCCTTGTCTTCAGGAGATGATCCGACTCTTCCACTCAAAACATTGCTTGCAAAGTGCCCTCGAAGGTACGCTCAGCGGTAATGGAGTATAGAGATTGGACGTGACACTCTAGATTGCTTAACACCCTAGACCCGCAGGGTGGCGACTAGGTGCACTAATCCGTTCCTCTCGCAGATGAACAGAAGGCGGGGGTACATGGCCAAACAGTAGTCTCCTACCCAATCATACCTAAATCATTTGCTTGTTGTTCTATTTTCTCATTGTTCCCTAAATTACTACATGATGCTGCTTGTTTACGATTCTTATTTTTTCTGCATGTGAGGCTCCAAAATTTGGTCCCATGCTTGTTTGGGGGCGGGGAGTGTGGCGATTGCACACCTGCTCACCAATTTTAAGTTAATTAAGTAGGTACTGATTGACAGCATGAGACCTACAAATTTTGCCAAAGTTATCAATTCCCAATGATCAAACAATAATAACCACTGATAATATGCAAACGTACCTGAAAGTAAATGGGATGCTTCTGTAGAAAAGAAAAGATGTCCATTCCCATAAAATTACTAATGAAAACAAATAAATTTAACGAAGAAAGGAATGGCAGTTTCCTGTCATCAGAGACATGAAGATCGAACGAGGCGCGACCTGTTGAGAGAGGCGTGGAAGCCTGGTGGCAGGGAGCAGGACGCGGACGCGCCCTAGCGGCGGACCGGCGAACGGACGATAAGACACAGGAGTCTCGCTAGAGGGCAGTGCAGGATGAAGGCAAAAGGACTCTCCTGAGTGTCCCACACGACGGAAATTTACTCGGTCATTCAGATTTGACAGAACCAATCAAGCTTAACATGGTATATAATACTGACTGGCCTTAACTGACTAGTGCAAGCTTCAACCCCTTAGGATTTACAAAGGAGTATCACTTATTCCATTGTGAAATCCAAAATTTTTTTTGAATAGATTGAAATATAGAGGAAGAACCTCTTATCAATCTCTGCCAATTTAGAGAGAACATCATAAAAAGAAAACTGACTACTATAAATTTATTCTGGAAATTACAATCATTAAAAAGGGGAAATTAATACCAAAGAGGCTACACTGAAGTTCTATTCAACATGCATACCAGAAGTTCCTGCTTCCTGTTTACTGCTGAGATTATAGCTGAACCTCCAGTCCAGATTCCTGTTCTGTTTCACTGAGTTAAGAGCTGAAGTTCCATTCCAGACTATTCTTCGAAGTTCTTGCTGAAATCCCTACAGAAGGGTGAATCAAGATTTCTACCAGAAGTTCCTGCTTTGTTAATTTTTCTGAGTCATAGTTGAAGCTCCAGTCCAGATCACTTCAAGAAGGTCCTTCCAACATCTCTACTCAAAGGTGGAATTCAAAGTCCTATCAGAAGTTCCTGCTTCCCACTGGGTTCACAGCTGAAGTTCCAGTCCAGATTACTACAAGGAGTTCCAGCCAACATCTTCCCTGAAGTTCCTGTCAGATGCCGATATAACCTTCCAAGAAGCTAGGATAATTAAATGATAGGGTCTGATTTGTTAGAATAAGTTTCTTCCTATCAAGGTACCTTGTTAAGTTAGAGAAAAAATAAAAATAAAAAAAAAAATAATAAAAAAATAAAGAAAACCAACAGGAAAGAGAAAGTGCCATTTCCAGGAAAAGGATTTAGTGGCTGGTTGTATGGGGAGGTTTGGAGACCAGTAGTAGTCTGCGTTCTCTCTTTCCTGGCTGGGAAGTATTTCAACGGTTTTTCCCCATAACCCTTAAAAAACCGTTACAACATTTGAGAGATTCTAGATATTTGTCGGCTGTTTCCCCAGCTTTTTGACATCTCGTTTTGAGTTTGTGCCTAGCAAACACCTCATTAACCGGTTTGATATATAGACCTTTCAGAATAGCCACAGAATTCTAGCAGTCACGATGAAGTTCTGAAATGTCTTGGACCAATGTTTCCATCCTTGCGAAGCTCCTTCTTCGTCCGGTTTTAGATTGAATTTTTCCGGTTTCAAAATATGTTCCATATCAAATATTTAACTGAACAAATTGGTATGATTGAACGAATAACCTGAATAAGGCTTTATTCAGTTAAATAGAATTACACACAGTGAAACGATTAATGAAAAGGAAATTTGTACATGAAGAGAATGACGTGTTCGATTTACACGTAACCAAGGAAAAGTTAAAGGTGTATAACACTCACCCAACTAAACTTGATTATTTTCCTCGGGGTTTCTTTCATCACTAAAGGGCCTGGTATGGTTTGATAGCCAATGAACGAAACTTGGGCGAGTCCATCGTGGGGCACAAGGCCACATCACGCCCGGACGGCTGAATCACTTTCAAATCGAAATTTATTTTCATCTTTTGATAGTTCTCGGTTCACCTCCCAGTCATGACGAATTGCTTCGCCAACTATTCTACTCCGTCCAAGTCACGACAAACAGGGCCAATGGATAGCGACATGCACCTCTTCTACGCCAATCTCCGCCATATATAAAACTGAATGCTACTTTTAGTATGGAAAACTACTCGTACATGTCACGTGATGAATCACATGAATATATTTCCAGACGTGGAGAGCCCGTAAATCAAAAGTTCTCTCCCTCAAATTGATAGCTATGAGTCACGTTATGGACACAACCGTCTCTGACTTCTGATGTCACGAGAAGTTAATTCTCCGAATTTGATCTGATTCTTATGATTTCAAAGAACGTAGCGGAAAACTTCTGAAGAACCATGAAAATAATTATTTGTTTACGCAATATCCGATCGAATGTCCCTCATAACAACCAAGTGCTAAGCAAGTGGTAGGTAAGAGTAGAAGAAATTTTTCTGGAAATTTTTTTTTTAATGAATCTACACAATTTAATAATTCGATTGCTCCAAGTATTATTTAAAAACGACATTGGGAAGTAAGTAAGAATAAGTTCAAAGTCGGTTTTTTTTTACAATGTCAATTGATCGGGATTGTGGTCAACTGGAAATAACACCTTCTTCCATTGTTCTGTACTAAAAAAAGCCGGTGTTTTAAATTAATTTCTTCGTTTTACCGTAAATTTATTTTCTATAATTATGGGTAAGCTATTTATTTAAGTTATAAATATTGACACAACCTCCTCAACCGTACTTAACTAAACTTATTTAATAATTAGATACATTTTTCAATTGGCCGTATTTTACAATTAATCTAACTTAATTCATACTATATCTAAGACAATAATTCTAAACTCTAAACTATACCTACCTACTTGTTTCTTTGTAGTGGCGTCTCCACCTTCTCTTTATTTATGGACGTTTGGTGGTATCACTAAATAAACAACCTTCGAGTAAGTGAAATCTGTTATTATAATTATTATTAGGTTTTTATTTGTTGTCGATTCGTAATTTTGTTGTTTTTATACTCAAAGGATTGTTGGAGTTTATGCTATTAAGGGTGAATATTGTTTTGTTTTATAGGCCCTGAAGAAGGTAACAAATTTACCGAAAGCTCGACGAAAAAGGTGTTGTTTCCAGTTGACCACAATCCCGATCAATTGACATAGAACGTTTTGATGGGTCGATCTACATAGTTGCTGTTCAGATTCCCGGTTTTTTTTTTTGTTTTGTTTTTCTTTTCAATTAATCACAATTACTCCTGCTCCCCTTTTGACTACAAGTGTTCACCACAAATAAAATCATGTACATAGTACGATTAAAATGTTAAAAAGTAGATCAAATTAGTCAACAATATGCAAGAACAAAACAAGAGTAAAATAACACCAACCCTTAGATAACATCACTCAAAAATCACTAAAATCCATGGAATCCAAGAAAATCAACAACTCCTCCCGAAAATCATGCAGCAGCTCCTGAAATGGGTAGGCCAGCAACCTCCAGACAGCCTAATCTGGCAAAAAAGTATCGATTCTTTAAAAAATAGATTCTTATGAAATAAAACTATCGACATTTTTGGATTATTTTTTTCTCCCTGAAGAATCGGAGAATCGATTCAAAAATTCGAGAATCGATAAGATTCTTTTCATTAGCTGTTTGAGGGAAATAAATGATCATCAATAACAATCACTACAACCAATAATCATCACAACCACAATGGGGAAGGAAAATTTATGAAGGTCACTGCTTATCACAACCTAATGACCAAAAAACGCTGCAAATTATTTCACAATGGTTTATTATTTTTCTATGTAGATCACTCGTCTACAAAATCACCAACCATCCAATATGAAGAGAAGAAAAAAATAAAATAAAAATCACCAACCATTGATCGCATTTCGGTCAGCTCTAATTTGAACGGAGATTAGGCCTCTTTTGCGATTCACACTCGTGTTTTGATTTATATATATATATTTCAATATAAACCCTTAAATTTTCGTAGGGAGCGAACGGTTTGTCCTACAGAGCTCCGCGTGGTCTCAAAAAATTCTAAAAATTCTATAGAATCTTAAATTGAAGGAAAAACAATACCTTTATATTGAAATTTTTTGAGTTAGGGCGTTTTCAAAATTTCAAAATTGATTTTGGAACCCTTAGAAGTGACCTACCTCAACCAAAATCTTCGGGGCACAACTAGACCCCAAATGGAGCCTACATACCGAATTTCATCAAAATCGGCCAATGCTAAGTGGCAAAAGTGCCGCGTACGGCGGACGGACGGCCAAATTTTTATTCGATTTTTGGATTCTACGTACCTTGAAACGTAAACCATCAAATTTTGAGGGGGTGTTGAAATTTTTTTTTCTTGGTCGATTCCAAAGGTTCATTATTGAAAATAATAAACCAAAATGTAAAGTATTGTTCAGTAATTTACTTGTAATTGTAATGTATGGTAGGTTTCAATTTACTTACCGAAATGGAGCGATTTGCAAAGACCCTACCCTACAACACGGGCCAAGCATAACGTCGGGTAGAAAATCTGAGCAAATCGCATCCCTTCATGCATTTATATTATTGTAAAAGTGTACAAAATGGCGCCAAATAAACAAACATCTATCTATCTATAATAATTCCCATTTAAACCATTTTCTTGAACTTCTAAAATCTATTTTGGAAACGAATTTTCACATAACGTGACAACATAAAGACTGATTTTCCGGGAGATTGTACAACGTGCGGGAAAATCTGATAAATTATGCAACGAACACAGCTGTTATGCAACATCGTACAGCTTCGCTTTGTACAATGTTGGTGGAAGGGTCGTTGTTGTTATATTTGCGATCTGAAGCCCAATGCTATCTTTATCTCTCGCGAGCGGTAATCAATTTTGTTGCGGTGGAATATTCAGTTTAAGGGGGTCTCAGTTGGACGCCGTTCGTTCCTCGTTCCGGGTTAGTATTTCCCTAAATTACTGGAGCTCAAACTTTAAAAATTGTACCTAAATTTAAAATTTTTACGGATTTTCCGAATTTATTAGTGCAGCAGTCTAGGGAATGGAAAACTAAAATATTGCCGCTGGAATCATCAAAACCGATCAATAATTGCAAGAGAAAAATGGGGAAAACCGTTTATTCATTTTTTCCCCCATTTTTCTCAGGCAATTGAGGAGTTTGATTCCAAAAGGTGCTAAAGACCATTTTTATCGAAATTGAGTTAACACTTTCCGAGGGTTTGAGGGGGTAGTTCTTCACAAAAATGCGATCGTTTTGGAGCAAAAGATATTCTATTCCCTTGAAAAACGAGGGTGAATATTCCGTTTAATTTCAAAATATACTATATCCAGCACAATGGCAGACTCTTATCCGTCTTGCTTCAAAAAGTACTAAATCCACTTCGTTTGATTTCAAAAATTACTTTATCCATAAATCTATTTAAAATCTCATTCAAAATTATTTTAAACTGTAAACTAGTTTACTTTTTGTCTAAGAATATTTAATGTAATTTATTATTATCATTAGTTTATTGCACGTTTTTCAGGACCAAAATGGATAAAAGTACCTTTTGGAATCAAGCTCCTCAATTATAGTTCGATTTTGATGATTCCAGCGGCAATATTTTAGTTTTCCATTCCCTAAGACTGCTGCACTAATGACTTTCAAAAATCCTAAAAAATTTCAAATTTAGGTACAACTTTTAAAGTTTGAGCGCCTGTAATCAACGGAAATACTAACCCGGAACGAGGAACGAACGGCGACCGATTGAGACGTCAAGGAAACGACCCTTTCTTGCATCAAAGAGAGCATTGAATAAAGATCCGAAGAAAGGTGTGGTGGTAAAACGTGTGGTTTTCCAGGATGTGTTTTCCAGAGGCCAATCGACATTGTATGACCACGTTGAACAATTTGCGAATGGTACAGAACATTTTGTTCAATGTTGGGCGTTTCAGGCTTTGAACAGAACATCTGTTCATCAATTGACAGACATCGTAGAAAGACTTAGCTTGTAGCATTTACTTCCACTTGAATCAGCTAGCGAATAATACAGTTGTATAATTTTACCTTTCTCACAGAAGATACCCTCGTAATCGAGGTTCCGGCACTCGCAGATCGGTCCGGAATCAGTCGAAATGCAAATTCCTCCGTGCTGGCAGGGATCGTGCTCCTCACAGGCGTCTGTTGAGTTGTCTCTCAGGCCCTGAAACAATAGGAGATTATAAATAAAAGACCATTAGTTCATTTGAGTTCACTCATCTTACAAATTCCACTCTAATGAAGTCTTTTGATGCTATATGAATGGCTAATAAATCCGCCTGTTCATTACCTAGAACTCCTGAATGCCCTGGAACTCACCCATAACAAGGCTCCTGTTTCCGTAGAATTCAACTTTCTCGACAATTTCCTACCAATAAGAAGGATTGTAAAGATCAAATAGGAAAGGGTCAACCAAAATCAAAGAATGTTTTGTTCAGAATTAGACCAGTTTCACCTCTGGTATTAAATGTATGAGGTTAGTTCCGCTAGTTATAAGAATACAATTATTATACATATACGTACTGTATTGGAGAATCCGTCGTACTCGACTTGCTGGTTACGACGGATTCTCCAATAAGGTAAGTAGATAATAACAGTTTCACCTCTGGTGTGGAAATATGAACTTTCTGTGTACCATGGTTCTCTTATAACCCAACACCCCAGGATGTAAAAACTCCTCCAAAACATCACTTTATACGGTTCTCCAAGTTCATTCCATAGCAGCATCTAATCGATGGGAAAAGTGATCTTATACGATTGGATATAATTTTGGAACAGTTTCCCACATGGACCGTGTTAAGCAATAACCATCCAAGTTCAAAAAACGCTGCAAATTATTACACAATGGTTTATTATTTTTCTATGTAGATCACTCGTCTACAAAATCACCAACCATCCAATATGAAGAGAAGAAAAAATAAAAAAAAAATAAAAAAAAAAAAATAAAAAAAAAAAAAAATCAAAAAAAAAAAAAAAAATCAAAACTACCAACCATTGATCGCATTTCGGTCAGCTCTAATTTGAACGGAGATTAAGCCTCTTTTGCGATTCAAACTCGTGTTTTGATTTATATTTATATATATTTCAATATAAACCCTTACATTTTCGTAGGGAGCGAACGGTTAGTCCTACAGAGCTCCGCGTGGTCTCAAAAAATTCTAAAAATTCTATAGAATCTTAAATTGAAGGAAAAACAATACCTTTATATCGAAATTTTTTTAGTTAGGGCGTTTTCAAACTTTCAAAATTGATTTTGGAACCCTTAGAAGTGACCTACATTAACCAAATCAAATCGGGGCACTACTAGATCCCATATGGAGCCTACATACCAAATTTCATCAAATTCGGTCAATGCTAAGTGGCAAAAGTGCCGCGTACGGCGGACGGACGGCCAAATTTTTATTCGATTTTTGGATTCTACGTACCTTGAAACGTAAACCATCAAATTTTGAGGCGGTGTTAAATTTTTTTTTCTTGGTCGATTCCAAAGGTTCATTATTTAAAATAATAAACCAAAAGCTGATTTTGGTAAACGCATATTTTTCTATGCTGCCTCCATGCTGTATTACTATTTTACTGCACTTTTTTCATTTGTAAAGAACCAGTACGATCTGATTTCCTTGAAAAATCAAAATTAAATCCTCTCCAATAAAATTTTGAGTACTCAACATTGATAAATTGGTTATTGCATAACTGATTTTGTAGAGTGATCCATTTATGCAATAACCATTCAAGCGACAAAAGAGGCTCTTCTTTCCACTCCTGTCTAGAGATTATGATTGCTAATTCTTAAAACTATGATTGAATTAATAACCATCATAATTTCTTTAATTTTTTTTAAACCATAAAATTGTTATTTAAGAAAGAAACAATCATACAACTTTCTGGAACTCAGTTAGGGAACATTTTCCTCCTCCGGCTCTTCCATGTCTTCTAAACCGTACCTATCCTTCGATGACAGTAGGATAGAAGAGAGAAAGCAACCCCCCCCCCCCATGAAACGCTCTCTCTCATTTTTCAGGGTTTTTCAGAGGTGTCTTTCTTGTTCGAGTCGTTTCAGGAGGACTTACATGGTAGACAACATTGAGTGCATTTCGTTGCCCTCTCTCATTTTACAGAGCGTTTCTGGGGGGTTTGCTCTCTCACTCTCTCTCTCTCTTCTATCCTACTGATGACGTCAGACAAGAAGTCTTCCTTCTCGATCTTGTTTACTACAAATTTGTTTTTCTTTCTGCAAGCCTTCATTACTTTCACATAATCGTCAAGAGTGTACTGTCTGACTTGGCGTTTTAATAAGCACTCCACATCTCCGAATTCGGCAGGAAACAATGACATGAGAGTAAATATTTTAATGTAACGGTATTTAAACTAAACTCCTCCGAGTGAAGAAGGTGAAGCTTCATTACGACCGTCTTGTTGCTCCGATTTTGCCCCCCCACATGAATCGGCCCATATAGGGATGGCAACGATATATCGATATATTACGTTTGATATATTGATATATTTATATCGATATAGAGAAACGATATTATCGGTCAATATCGATATATTTACCGATATATCGCAACCTGTTTCCAAGTTTTAAAAAAAATATTTTTTTTTATTAAAAATTAAATATTGAAATGAATGGACGAGAAGGGACATGTTTTAAATGGCCTGTACATATAAAAACATCAAGTAAATTCATTCAAAATTTTATAGGTACCTAGTGATGGGTTGATTTCAGAATGTTGACTTCAGCTCAGACATGATTGTGTACATAAATGGTTTACACCTACAGTGGCTCTCAAGGCTCAATTACTTGACTTGAAAAGTAATAGAGGCTCGTCTAGATTAAAACTACTTACTATACAATGTGAAGCAGGTTTTCACAACAATTATTTTCAAATTCATGATTTTCTACAGTACACCCCTGTCAATTTATAAATTAATTTAACATTGCAATCACATTTTCGAACTTTTTTCCAGTTTTTAAACAATGAATTTTGATCATTCATATCCAGTAACTTTTGAAGGTAGGTTAATACTTATTTCACCAGGGTTTTTCAAATACACCTTCCGTTATGTCGAGTATATCGATAAGATTTCTTCCAAAATGATGTTAGTAACTTTTCAATTCACCTACCTACTTACTTCTTCAAGTTTTTGTAAGTAGATACTCTGATATGTCCATAAATGTCATCCTTAATGATTTGTTTGTTGTTTTAAAACGATTAAATTCACCTACCTACTTCAACAAGTTTTTCCAAGTTAGATCTTCCGATACATCGAAATATCGATATATTTTCTCCGATATATAAAAGGTATCGGTATCTCATTGACGATATATCATTTGATCGATATATCGATATGTTTCATTCGATATGCCATCCCTAGGCCCATACAATTAGATCGTCGACGCATGAAGTTGAAGTTAGTTAGGAATAAATTTCCTAATGAATGAGCATGATCCCATCCCACAGTGGGATTTCCTCTTCCTGAGAGATTTGCGTTTAATGCAAAACATGGTACAGCAGATCAAACAAATGAAATAACCAGCCAATAGATGATAAACGCCTACTGCGAATTTTGGTTTATTATTTTCAATAATAAGCCTTTGGAATCGAGCAAGAAAAAAAAATTTTAACCCCCCCTCAAAATTTGATGTTTTACGTTTCAAGGTACGTAGAATACGAAAATCGAATAAAAAAATTTCCGTCCGTCCGCCGTACGCCGTACGCGGCACTTTTCTTAGCAACACTGGACCGATTTGGTTCAAATTTGGTATATGGGCTTCATTTGGGGTCTAGTTGTGCCGCGAAGCTTTTGGTTGATGTCAGTCACTTCTAAGGGGTGAAAATTAAGGGATGACATTTTCAAGAGTGCCCTAGCTCGAAAACTCTCGAAATAAAGGTATCGTTTTTTCACCAATTTTAAATAGTATTGAATTTTGAAAAATTTTTGAGACCACCCGGAGCTCTGTAGGACAAACCGTTCGGTCCCTACGAGTACTTGAAGGTTTTCCTTCGATAAAACAGAATCATGAGTGTGAATCGCAAAAGAGGTCTAATCTCCATTCAAATTTTATCGGATGCGATCGCTGTTCATTTCTTCGATTTGTATACAGTTTTGCCTTCTGCGTAACCAGTAATCAAATTTCCATATGAAGCTTTCTATTTTTCCAATCGAGTGTGAAGCGTTTAGTTCTTTCTAATAAACTTGATTGTGAAGGTGTGAAGCCAGTATGGTGTGGTAGGTAGTACCTAGCTGGTAGGTAAAAAAAAGTTGGTAGGTAAAAAAAATGTTGGTGGGTAAAAAACGCTGCAAATCATTGCTCAAAGGCTTCTTCACTCTTCAGATCACTGATCAGCTGAGTGAGCTCCGAAGCCATTTTCAATCCTATTGAATGGAAGTGCTCTTCCAGGCGTTCCAGCATTCGAGGAGATCTTCTTCACTCCTCAGATCACTGATCAGCTGAGTGAGCTCCAAAGCCATTTTCAATCCTATTGAATGGAAGTGCTCTTCCAGGCGTCTCCAGCATTCGAGGAGAAGCCTTCCATTCAATAGGATTAAAAATGGCTTCGGAGCTCACTCAGCTGATCAGTGATCTGAAGAGTGAAGAAGATCTTCTCGAATGCTGGAGACGCCTGGAAGAGCACTGATCAGCTGAGTGAGCTCCGAAGCCATTTTCAATCCTATTGAACGCAGGAAGCTGAAATTTGAGAGGGAAGGTCAAGGGAGAATACAGATGGTGGTAGGTGCTATTGATGGAGAACCAGTGATCTATACAGAAGGGTGATCTATACATAAAATAATAAACCTTCGAGCAATGATTTGCAGCGTTTTACTGTAGGCGACAAACAACGAAACAGTCACCTATCACGACTTCGACGCTTTTAGCAATATTTTAAGTCAGAGAAAACTACCATCCAAGTCGTCTTAGACGGTTGTTGCATAGCTGGAATCTTAACTAATGCCGCCCACCCGGAATTAGATGGTTATTGCGAAATAGGGATGTGGGTAATGAGACTGTTATGCAATAACAAATTTTCGATAATTCTTGGGCCATGAGCTGAAATTTTTCAGTAATAACAGCTGGAGGTTACACAGATACCTCCAGAGAAGAGAAATCTGAATTTATCTCAATTTGGCCAAAATTCGACTTAGATGGTTGTTGCGTCTGACCGTCAACCATTTTCATGACGTTCCAACTGTCGATTATTGTAGGTACTGTACCAGCTGCTTGGGCCACTGTTCCCCCTTCATGTTATTCATTATAGATTATATTTATTTATTTATACATATACAGATGTCCCACGTTATGTCTTTTACATAATTTATGAATACATTTAGGGCTTCCCAACGAATGGTGAACGATTTTTCTACGAACTGGCAACGACTTGGTTGACCGTTTTATCGTTTATGAGCCAAAATAAAGACATAAAATGTGAATAACTAATTTCGGGGTCCTGGTGGGTTAAAAATCAAGTCCTAAAGTAATTTTTGACAAAAAAAAATTGGCATATTTTCTTTTTGTTGAAAGGTTTATTCCAGAGATCTCAGCTTTTCAACAGTATAATAAAAATGTATTTTACAATCGAACTTAAGGGAGAAATTTGTGTTTAAACGCGGAAAAACGTGGATTTTTATCCAAAGAAATCGGCGTTTTGACGGGGGGACTCGGAGCATTGGAAGAAGCCGCGGCGGTGTAGACCCCGAATTCCTCCCGTCTAGCCGTCGATTTCGTAGAAAAAAAACGCTACAAATTTTTACACAATGGTTTAATATTTTTCTATATAGATCAATCCTCTGCAAAGCCACCAACCATCCAACATGAAGAAAAACATCGATCGCATTTCGGTCAGCTAAAATTTGAACGGAGATTCGGCCTCTTTTGCGATTCACACTCGTGTTTCTGATTTATAGTATGTCCATCCCTTACATTCTCGTAGGGAGCGAACGTTTTGTCCTACAGAGCTCCGCGTAGTCTCAAAAAATTCTAAAAATTCTATAGAATCTTAAATTGATGGAAAAACAATACTGCCCTCCTAAGTAAAAACGTCCTATGTCCATTTTTCAAGTTTCGAGAAAATCGCGTTTTAGTTTCGGCTTCTGCGCCACCCAAACCATCGAAGCTTGAGATTTCGTTTTTTGACCATCACCTCAAGCTGACCAAAACGAAATCTCAAGCTTCAATGGTTTGGGTGGCGCAGAAGCCGAAACTGAAACGCGTTTTTCTCGAAACTTGAAAAATGGACATAGGACGTTTTTACTAAGGAGGGCAGAATACCTTCATATCAAAAGTTTTCGAGTTAGGGCGTTTTCAAAATTTCAAAATTCATTTATTGACCCTTAGAAGTGCCCTACATTAACCAAAATCTTCGGGGCACAACTAGACCCCAAATGGAGCCTACATACCAAATTTCATCAAAATCGGTCAATGCTAAAAGGGGAAAGTGCCGCGTACGGCCAAATTTTTATTCGATTTTTGGATTCTACGTACCTTGAAACGTAAACCAACAAATTTTGAGGGGGGGGGGGGGTTAAATTTTTTTTTCTTGGTCGATTCCAAAGGTTCATTATTGAAAATAATAAACCAAAATTCACGCAATCCCACGTTTAAACACACATTTCTTCCCTAAATTCGATTGTAAAATATTTTTTGATTATACCGTTGGAAAGCTGAAATCTTTGCGCAGTTTTTGGTGATGAGGTACGAGAAAAACCATGCGGAAGGAAAACCCTCACGACTGAAAGAGAAAACAAAAACGCTGAAAATTATTACACAAAGGTTTATTATTTTTCTACACAGATCACTCACACTGCAGGTTCCAACTCTTTGGGTCACCCACACCCATGGAGGCATTCCCCTGCACTAACCTAGCCAAACCACTACTGGCCCTTACTAAAGGGCTGGGACTGTTTGACTAGACAATAGAATCTGCGGAGAAGCACAATAAGCCACCAGGCTTCAGTGCTTTTGGGCTCCCCTCACCCTGATCCGCAGATTCCGGTACAATCTACAATCTACAATCTATCTACACAGATCACTCGAAATTTGACGCCCTTCCCAACGGTGCCCTTATTTTTACATTTTTACGATAAATTAAGGATGTTAAGGTAATTTCAGTGACGTAAGGTCAAAACGCTTAAAAAATCTTAAAATTGATAAAACTTGGAAAAACAAGGGGTTAAAACAAAATTGCTATGAGATATTTTCTTACTTAAATTAGTTGTAGAATCGTCTCCCAAAGTTTTCCGGTCCTTAGCAAGGGACACCCTGTATATTTTAGAGTACGATAGTTTCCTACCTTTGGTAGCGAGGAAGCAAAATGCCTCCTTCAGCACGAGAGTGTTTCGGTCAGTCAACATTGTCCTCACTGTTTTTACCAATCAAACGTCCGTAAAATTCTCTCAAATAAGTCATGCAACTCTGACGATCCTTGATTGGGTTGTTTGAGTCGTAAATCCTATTAGCTCGATCCCTTGAATCATACGAAACGCTTATTTGGTTCCCCGGAGGAGCCCTCGTCTGTAAAAAAGGTTAGGCAAATACGGAGTTCCTGAATAAAAGTTCCACCAATCAAGTCGGGAAAAACAAAGAAGAAAGAAACGAGGGAGAGAGGTAAATAACGCATAACCGAAAAGAGGTTGAACACAAGAAGTTTCATGGTATTTCATGTTTCTTTTCACATAGGCTTTTTTCCTCAGCTTCAGAAACCCCGCAAAAACATTTATCTTGGCGATTTTTTTCCACGGGCCTTCTTCTCTATTTTTTCGCGCAAGGTTAGCAGAGTGTACAAAGCCACCGAAAACTCCCCTTAAGGGGGATCCGGAGGTTTTGAAGGCTTCCTTGAGTAAACACCCTCTAATAGGATTACTGGGGTCGGACATGGAGGTTGTAAACAAGGGTCCGGCCCTAGTGAGTTAGACCCCTGACTTCGGGTCCTGTGTCTCGTCCATTGTTGGGAAAGGGGGGTTTTGGCGACTATCTGTCTTTCGGGCTCGCCTAATCGATCATTCGCCGATTGGATTGGAGCGAAAGCGGTTGTTGGCGGGGATTGGGAGATCTGAGATTTGAAGGGATGCTGGTCGATTGAATGGAAACACCGATACGAGACGTACGTTAGATTCAATTTCCTGTGCCCGCAAGGTGAAGCCTGCGGGTGCTCGAAATGGAGATTTCCATTTAAAACTCCATTATTTCTTTGTTCAAACTGGAACTACTGGAACTACTGGTACTAATTTTGAATTTATGCGTTTTCTCTCTGCAGGTGTAGGTAATTACTTACTTCAGTCAATTATTGACTGTACTATTATGCTAAGACTACCCACAATGCTTCATATGTTACCATGGAAACGTTAACGTTAGGTGCGCTCCACATTTTGCATAGTTTGACGCTCAACTCTGAGGTGTAAGTATGCTTCAATTCACCCATTAATTACTTTTTCTACTCCATCCAGTAGTTAATTGTGAATCGAACGGCATGTTCAATAGGTATGTTTCCAAACCTGTTCTTGAAACTCGGTATCATCATTAGGGCTGTAAAAGGCAAAACCGGATATTGGCTCTATCGCAGAGCACTTTGTTCTTTACGTCTCAGGATCGCGCAAATTCGAATCCGATGCCTGTAAGGGAGAATGCGACCGTTAAAGCCCTCCATTTCCACCCTATAGGGAAAATGGGGGTGTTTTAAGAATACGAAAAGGGGTGTTTGGGACCGTGAAACCGCTGAGTTGAATTGCCCTTTTCCTCAATGCGATTTTTACAGCTCCGTTGCTTCGAGTACTCTTCAAAATTCACTATCCAATACTGAGCTTGTACAAACTAGCTAGCTAATTTGTAAACTTCAACTCCTTACCCATCGAATTCGAAATCAATTTTAATAATTCCTACAGCACATTTAGTGCATTCAACTCCTGTTTATGCTTAGCCCAGCAGTTCCAACCATTGGATCACCAACATAATATGGTAAAATCCAATAATAAAGTAGAAATTGACCAAACTTGTTGCTTCCTCTTATTTTTGTTCACCAAGTCAAAAAGAGCGTTTAAGAGCTTCGTGATCAAATTTTGATGGTGAGCAAGTTTGATTCGAACCCTCGAACCCCGCAGAAGTCGGTCCGATTCCCTCCATCAAAGAACGCGCGCCCCAGCGAACACGGCCACACCGAGTCCGATGCGTCAATTTGTCTTGTCTTTTCAAGACAAACCCAAGGTTACTAATATCTCCCGAATGGGCCACAAAAGAAGCAAATTTATTGAAATCATGTTATTAAGCATTTTGATGTTGCAATCGAATTTTGAGAGGACATGTTCAGTAGAACTGATTCAATTACTCATAAAGTGAAAACGGGGTACGTTCTGCTTCTCTTACTTTATTGGGCACCTTTTTAGATATGAATATTTTCCCGGAGAGGCTCGGGGCCTACGGAAAATACATTATTCCTTACTTGCCTTCCACCTTTTCAGTTACAGCTCCAACGATGAAATTCTGCCTCCCTTCCACTTTACCCGTTTACTTCCCATCCTTCAACATTCCTTTGACCCGGGGGCTCTGGTTGCGCCTTCCAGCGAAGACTGTAATTTCCCTGAGGGAACATATAACCGGGAGTTTTTCTTTCCGAAAGCGGCCTTGCTCCTCTTTCTTGGGTTTTATGCCTTTTCGCTTCGCCTTCTATTCAGCGGAGAGCAGGTCAAGATCACAACAACTTGAACGGTCAACCATCAAAGATAACTAACTTCGACTCAAATCCAGCATTTTCATCACAAACCTACCCGTAGACCTGTGAAGTTCGACTAAATTTTTTTTAAATACCCTCTTTTTTGATTTTTGACAATGTTGGACATGGAGTAAAGAAAGTGACCATTGAGATGTGGGTATCAAGGCATTCAGGAGGTGAAGGTAATAAACATGCAGACGGCTAGTCAAATGAGGTGCCTCGAAGAAGTTTATTGAGGCTGAACCTGATGCACAATTGGAACCTTCAGGAGAAATGGGTGGTGGTCAGACACAATGGGGTATTTCAGTCAATTTTTTTTCAAAAGAGTATGGCTTAGAAATAACGGTAATCGGGTCTGTTCGTCGAGAAAATATTTAGAAGAAATTAGGGAAGCTAATAAAAATTGGAGATTTGAACGATGGCAGCAGGGTATGACGTATCAAGTTGTGTGACGTATTAAGTTGCTGGCCTTGAAAAAACTATCTCTGAAGAAAGTATCCATGCACAGAGAAGATATAAAACCCTTCCCTGAAGGTAATCTAGGCAACCTACCTAAGAATCTCTTAGATACTACAAAATACCATACACAGGCCCGCAGCGTGTCTGTGCGTTTAGGGAGGCCTGCCATTTTCTCAAACGTGTGATCTATAATTAATTTTTCTACCACATGTTGTAACATTGGGCAAAACGTTGGAGTATATAGGTTTTCAATGGGGCTAAATCCAAATTTGAGGTTAAAGACCTGAATTTCCGACCCACCGAAATACCCCATTAGTGCACTCCTAAACTAAATATTGCTGGAGCAGATCATGTTACGAGTAATGGAGTGGATGGAAGACCATAGCCTTGGACTAGCAACAGCAAAGACTGAGGTAGTCATCTTTACGCGTAAGCGCATACCTACCATCATCCCAATGCGGATCGGAAACACTGAAATAACAACTAAACCAGCAGCCAGATATCTAGGAGTCATGTTGGACACAAAAATCACTTTTGGTGAACATTTAAAAAGGACTGCAGACAGGGCTGCACAAAAATCGGCAGCTCTTTGTCACCTTATGAGAAACATAAATGGCCCTAGACCATGCAAGAGACGCTTGATGATGACAGTGGTGGAGTCAATTCTCTTGTATGGAGCGGAGGTGTGGGCGGATGCACTGAGCGTGGCGTATCTCCGACAGAGACTGATAGCTGTACAGCGAAGAGGAGCTCTACGAATCGCCTGTGCATACCGAACAGTGTCAGAACCCGCTATCTTTGTGCTTACCAGTGTCATACCGATCCAGCTGATGGCCTCAGAGAGAAAAAGAATTTTCGACAGAAGGAATGAAGGAGACAGGTCCCGCATAGCCAAGGAAGAAAGAGATTGCACGATGGTAAGCTGGCAAGAGATATGGACAAGAGAATATAGAGGACGGTGGACCGCACGGCTAGTGCCAAACATCCAGAAATGGACGGACAGGAAGCATGGAGAGTTGAACTTTTTCCTCACACAATTCTTCACAGGACATGGACTGTTTTATGCCTATCTACATAAAATGGGAAAGGTAACTGTCCCAACATGTCCGCACTGTCAGAAGAGAGAAGATGATGATGCGCTGCACACCTTTTTCAAATGCACCAAATGGGCGGCTGAAAGAAGCCAGCTGCTGGCAGAGCTGGGATTAACTCCCCAAATTCCAACACCAGAAGCTGTCGTCAGCAAGATGCTGGAAGGTGAGAGGAGCTGGAGTCTTGTGGCAGCGTACGCAGAGAGTATCCTGACAAGGAAGACATTGTTAGAACGAGAGAGACAGAGAAGGGAACACCTGGTCCGTCCCGCCATCCAGAACTGATGAAGTGCCCCAGGACTCAGCCTGAAGTAATGTGTTAAACAGTTCCAGGCTGATCATCCAACGTGGGAGAAAAGGAGGTGTTTTTTTAGTGGGTTTGAATCCCACATAACCTTGAAGTCGCGGATCCTTCAGGGTATCTTACGAGATCCAACTCCACCTGTGGATCTTGAAGATTTTCTCACCTACCTGCCGAAAAAAAAAAAAAAAGCGCATACCTACCATCATCCCAATACGGATTGCAAAGCCGAAATAACAACTAAACCAGCAGCCAGATATTTAGGAGTCGTGTTCTAAAACGTGTCGAAATCAGATGATAGAGCAGCACAAAAAAACAGCAGCTCTTTGTCACCTTCGGAAGAACATAAACGGCCCTAGACCGTGCAAGAGACGCCTAGTGATGACAGTAGTGTTGTGCAGTCAATTGTCTAGTATGGAGCAGAGGTATGGGCAGACGCATTTAGTGTGGCATATCTCCGACAGAGATTAGTAGCTGTGCAGCGTAGAGGAGCCCGACGAATCGCCTGTGCTTACCGAACAGTATCAGAACCCGCTATCTTTGTCCTCACGAGTGTCATATCCATTCAGCTGATGGCTTCAGAGAGGAAAATAATCTTTGAGAGAAGGGAAGAAGGAAACAGGGCCTGCGTAGCAAAGGAAGAAAGGGAGCGCACAATGGCAAAATGGCAAGATATATGGACGGGAGAAAATAGAGGAAAGTGGACTGCATGGCTGGTGCCTAACATTCAGACGCGGATTGAAAGGAAACATGGAGAAGTGAACTTCTTTCTAACGCAGATCTTTATAGGATATGGACTTTTTTATGCCTATTTGCATAAAATTGGGAAGGTATCTGCCCAAACATGTCTACACTGCCAGAACAAAGATGACGATGTGCTCCAGAGACCAGCTGATGGCAGACCTGGAGATAGCTCCTCAGAGTTCAACACCAGAGGATGTTATCAGCAGGATGTTGGAAGGTTCTGGAGCTGGAATGTTCTGTTGGAAGAGCTGGAATGTTCTGGCAGAGTACACAGAAAGCATCCTTACAAGGAAGATATTATTAGAACGAGAAAGAGAGAGGAGGGAGCATCTGGTCCGCCCCCTCGCCAGAACTGATTAAACGCCCCAGAACTCAGCCCGAAGTAATGTGTTAAACGGTTCCGGGCTGAACTCCAACGTGGGAGAAAAGGAGGAGTTTTGGTTTATTATTTTCAATAATGAACCTTTGGAATCGACCAAGAAGAAAAAAATTTAACACCCCCTCAAAATTTGATGGTTTACGTTTCAAGGTACGTAGAATCCAAAAATCGAATAAAAATTTGGCCGTCCGTCCGCCGTACGCCGTCCGCGGCACTTTTGCCACTTAGCATTGACCGATTTTGATCAAATTTGGTATGTAGGCTCCATTTGGGGTATAGTTGTGCCCCGAAGCTTTTGGTTGATGCAGGTCACTTCTAAGGGTTCCAAAATCAATTTTGAAATTTTGAAAACGCCCTAACTCAAAAAATTTCGATATAAAGGTATTGTTTTTCCTTCAATTTAAGATTCTATAGAATTTTTAGAATTTTTTGAGACCACCCGGAGCTCTGTAGGACAAACCGTTCGCTCACTACGAGAATTTAAAGTTTGGACGTACGATAAATCAGAAACAAGAGTGTGAATCGCAAAAGAGGCCTAATCTCCGTTCAAATTAAAGCTGACCGAAATGCGATCGATGTTTTCTTCATGTTGGATGGTTGGTGGCTTTGCAGACGAGTGATCTTTTATAGAAAAATAAAAAATAATAAACCATTGTGTAATAATTTGCAGCGTTTTTAATAGGTTTGAATCCCACATAACCGGAAGATGCGGATCCTTCCAGGTATCTTACGAGATACAACTCCACCTATGGATATTAAAGAATTTCTCACCTGCTAGCCAAACAAAAACTAAATATTGAAAAAAAAAACAAAAAATCTGTTTGCCAAAAAAAAAGAAGATGAAAAAAAAGTTTTTTAGGCAAGACAATTTTTGGCGCACACGTTGTTATACTAATTAAATCATTATGGGAAAGCGGTCCAAAATTATATCTTTTCAGATTAGGGCGGCCTGAAACGAGCGTGGAGAAGCCCTAAAAACTTCAGTAGAGTATCCAAAGTCCACTGAAGTCTCTAGTCCACGAAAAACCAGGTTATCTTGGGGAAGGAAGTTCGTACTTATGAATTTGTTCAAAGAGATGTCAAAGAACAATGCATAAGCAGCCAAAGTTGTAGGAAACAATCTTCTTTTTCATTATTTTAAGTCCCAAAATTCAAATACTTCGTTCGAATAATTTGCAGCCGTATTACCTACATTCATACACCTCAAACACTCAAGATTTTTTAAAATTATAATTATATTAAATATTATAAATAAATCTTAAATTATTAATAACAAATCTCGTTAAATATTCCCTTGGTGTCCACAAGGCGTACTATAAACTGAAAATAATGAACCGAAAATAGGAATATAGCGGATAGCGACCGATCCGCTCTCCCGTTTTAATACTTCAAAACTTCAGCGGTGAAACTCGGTCGCTTTCTCCCCCTCCTCCACCCGTCCACCTCGGAACAGTAAATAATTCATGGAGTGGACATCTGTCTGGTCTGCAACTTGGTCCATTTGAGAGGCAAATCGTCCTCACCGTGTGGTTTGGCCGACATAACTTTCCGACGCCCCACACTCTGCTGGACTAGACTTGAACGCAAAATTGAAAACCCGGGTGTTTTTTTGTACGTGGAAATCGTGATTCAGACTTTTATTGCACATTTTAAAAGCACAGCTGAAAGAAATTTGCAATCGAAGATTTGGGATTCCAGTTCCGTTCCGGTTTTTCCAATCCTGATATTAGGTTCGGTAGTTGAATCGTCCCTTACTTGAATCAAAATGTTGGTGAAAACGGCCATAAATTTTGACAGAACATGGAACTTTTCGCATCCATTAAAACTAATAACTGCAGAGATTTAATTGGCTTTAACTTTATTGTATAGAAGTAATTGATTATATTGGTTTGTGGTAACTGAAGGTTATGTAATTTTGGTTTATTATTTTCAATAATGAGCCTTTGGAATCGACCAAGAAAAACAATTTTTTAACCCCCCCCCCCCCCCCTCAAAATTTTTTGGTCTACGTTTCAAGGTACGTAGAATCCAAAAATCGAATAAAAATTTGGCCGTCCGTCCGTTGTATGCCGTACACACTTTCCCCACTTAGCATTGACCGATTTTGATGAAATTTGATATGTAGGCTCCATTTGGGGTCTAGTTGTGCCCCGAAGATTTTGGTTGATGTAGGTCAGTTCTAAGGGTTGAAAAATAAATTTTGAAATTTTGAAAACGCCCTAACTCAAAAAATGTTGATGTAAAGGAATTGTTTTTCCATCAATTTAAGATAGTATAGAATTTTTAGAATTTTTTGAGACCACGCGGAGCCCTGTAGGACAAACCTAAACGGATTTCTATAGAGAAACGTTTCGAACATTTTTTTCTACAAATTTGAGGCCAATGCAATACCCAATTTTTGGTTTATAGGTAATTTTTCAATAAACCTTTGAAATCGACCAAGAAAAACAATTTTTTAACCCCCCTCAGAATTTGTTGGTTTACGTTTCAAGGTACGTAGAATCCAAAAATCGAATAAAAATTTGGCCGTTCGTCCGTTGTATGCCGTTTCCCACTTAGCATTGACCGATTTTGATGAAATTTGGTATGTAGGCTCCATTTGGGGTCTAGTTGTGCCCGAAGATTTTGGTTGAAGTAGGTCACTTCCAAGGGTTGAAAAATAAGGTTTGAAATTTTAAAAACGCCCTAACTCAAAAAATGTTGATATAAAGGTATTGTTTTTCCATCAATTTAAGATAGTATAGAATTTTAAGAATTTTTTGAGACCACCCGGAGCCCTGTAGGACAAACCGTTCGCTCCCTACGAGAATTTAAGGGTTGAAGTTACGATAAATCAGAAACACGAGTGTGAATCGCAAAAGAGACCTATTCCCCGTTCAAATGTTAGCTGACCGAAATACGATGGATGTTTTTCTTCAAGTTGGTTGGTGGTAACAATGGCAAAGCCGTGTTCTTCGCAGACGAGTGATCTATATAGAAAAATAATAAACCTTTGTGTAATAATTTGCAGCGTTTTTGAATCAAGCTGTTCAATGTTGCGAGTAAAAATAAAGACAATACAAGCGGTAGACAACTGGATTCGTCTTCTTTTGTAGTCCGAATTATCAATAACTCAACTAACCTGTTCTCACTTTCATCATCAGCATTCTTCCTTGATCCTCTCTCTCAAATGCCAGATTCTTACGTTGAATAGAAGAGGAAAATAAATAGAGTTGGAGCTCACTCAGGTGATCAGTGATAACTCAGGCGTCGTCGGCATTTTCCCTTGACCCTCCCTCTCAAATTTAAGCTTCCTGCGTTGAATCGGAGAGCAAACGGCTTTGGAGCACACTCAGCTGATCAGGGATCACTCATATGCCTTCAGGTTTCTCAATTTAAAAAAAAAAAAAAAAAACTGAAGCTCTTTGGCATGGCAGAGAAGGGCTATTCCGGTGAATGTTCCAGGGATCTATGCTTTATTTAGGTACGAAAATGGACGTGCAGAATTAAGTGTCAAATAATAGACTGAACAGATTCACCGATAAATCTTCATACAAGAAGACAACATCAAAGTTCTTCTACATCAAAGTTTTGCTGTCCCTGAAAAGACTGCTCACGCACTCGCATTTTCTTCCACTCAGTCTAACGATGTATCCATTTCCGATTAAAGCATTCCAGAGTCGTAATTCGTCAACTTCGGCTTATTTATACGGGCCAAGTCTTAAACATCCGCGTTCATTTACGACCGCATTAACCTCCACCATGGAAACCCCGATCGTTTCGGTTTCCCGAAAACTGCGTCATTACTCCACCATTTGCCGCAGATGGGCGTAAAATACTGCTTGAAGTAAAATATATTCGGAAAAGCGCTTTCCCGAGATATTCCTTCATCTCGAGGTCGAGAGAGCTATCTTTCGCCAGGCGGGCCCCCACTCCAAGCCCCTGGCCCCATAAAAAGGCGTTTTTACTGCCGCGATGGGGAAGAAGGGATAGAAATGGACTGGGATATAAAACTCAGGCTCTTCGGCAAGGCAGTGAAGGGTTGAGGTGAATGGAACGTGCCGAAATGGATCCACAGCTTCGACCAGTCCAGAAGTCGATTCTTCACTTTGGGAAGTACGTAACCATGCAGAGCAGAGTTAGGGGCATCTACTTTGGACCAAATTTTTGAATAATAATGACTCTCCGGCCTAGTATTTGCAGAACTGTAGAGAGTAACTCTCAGGTAAAGGTATCTCGTAGAAGAAATGGAAATGGATTCGGCCGGTTGAGTGCTGGAATGGATCCATAGCTTCAACCTGACCAGGAGTCGATTCTTCATTTTAAGGAGTACGTAACTATGGAGATTAGAAGTGATCAGGAGAACCAAATATGGACCAACCGAAATATTCTTCGACCTAGTATTTCCAACTGTAGAACTGCTAAAATCATTCATCAGGCAGGTATATCTTGTAGAAGGAATGGAAATAGATTCTGAAAAAATACAGATGCTCTTCGGCAAGGCAGTCCACTATGATTGAGGTGAATGGAGTGTGCAAGGAAGTAACTAAAGCTAAGTAACTAAACCTGTCCAGAAGGTGATTCTTCACTTTGGATAGTATACGAGTGTAGCAGTACGTCCTCTTTAAACCAACTTTTTTGAAAAAGGTCTCTCTAGACTATTCTTTTCCACAAGTTGGAATCCGCAGAAGACATCCCTCAGGCACGAATATCGGGTAGAAGGTTACATTACATGGTGTATCTCGAGGCAAATGTAGATCCGACGTACTTTGTCACACTTTCACTGCACTGCAAGCATATTAGAAAGGTTTTGAGGATGGCAGAATCGACATACCCAAGAATTGTTCCGTCGGAAATTATAAGCAAAAGCCTCTACTGGGCTGGCGAGTTGAGAACACTGGCTGATCGATTTGAGTGTGCCCTGGATCTTGATATTTTGAATCTTGAGCAGTGTGATTCGCAGTTGAGCACACTGGTGGAGGCGTGCAAGAAAGGTTATCGCGAGGAAATAATGGCTCGTGCACTTGCTTCAAGTAATGTGCTATACAGAGAGCTAGAACTGTCCTTGTACTCGCTTGATCTTCTAGATGAGATCCCAGAAAAACCACTTGCATGCGCGTCGATGGCTAGTGAAGCTGCGAGGCTCTCTTTTGGGGCTCAATCACCGACCATTCCTTCCGGCTGCAGACAGAAGAGAAGACTGCTCAATGTGCAACATGGTGGCGCTGGAGGATCTATTCCACTTTCTTGGAGAAAGTCCTGTGCTGGGTGAAATCAGAAGCGCTTTCCTTGGTTCATGGGTTATCAGTAAGGATCGGGTTGTGAATCTTTTGAACGACAATATTGTGGAGGAGTTGGCATGTTTTTGTAGTGCCGCATGGAGACAGAAGGACCTTGGTCCATTGACGTATTGCATGTTCAAAGTGTTAATTAGGTAACTGTAACATTTACATTTTCTATACAGTGTGTCACCCTAACTCGAGGACCAAACTTCAAGGATCGATTCTACAACTAATTTGCAAACTTTTTTGTCTCTTGACATTTTTTTTTTAAACGCTTTAAAATTATACTTTTTTCACTTTTAAGATTTTGTTCGTGTTTTCGACCTTGAGCCATTAAAACGGCCATAACTCCCTCAATTTACTGGATAAACTCAAATATGAGTATACCGTTGGAAAGAACGTTAAATTTCCTATCAGTTCATCAGGACACAAAAGCTTTTTAAGCCTTTCGTATAAGTGAATAAATTGGTCAAAGTCAGAAATTTAAAACTTTCTCGAAAATCACCATTTTTCAGGCTGAATCATCTTATGTAATAAACAGCCGTATCGGCGGGCACTCAACGGAAAAAACTTGCCCAGAATCTCAGCTTTCCAACGGTCTATCAATTTTTCTTTTTAACATTCAAATTAGAAGAGTAAATGAAGTTTGAATGCCCGAAAACGTGTGTTTTACAAGCAAATCCAGTGTTTTAAGCGGTTTCTGGTCCCCCTCGACCTCAAGATGGCTTGACGATTTTGGTATCATTTCCTATGTAATTTTCTACGCTGAATCCAATGGTGATACTTCCGAATGGTTCCGACTGCTAGAAAGTGGATTTTTCGAAGAAAACCTTCGTTTTTCGTACATAAAATACGCATTATTCTTAAATGTGGTAGTGAGCATGATGTAACACCTTTGAACTCAACAAAAACTTCAATCAACTAGAAATTTGGTGTTTTTATTGAGTTCAAAGGTGTTACATCATGCTCACTACCACATTTAAGAATAATGCGTATTTTATGTACGAAAAACGAAGGTTTTCTTCGAAAAATCCACTTTCTAGCAGTCGGAACCATTCGGAAGTATCACCATTGGATTCAGCGTAGAAAATTACATAGGAAATGATACCAAAATCGTCAAGCCATCTTGAGGTCGAGGGGGACCAGAAACCGCTTAAAACACTGGATTTGCTTGTAAAACACACGTTTTCGGGCATTCAAACTTCATTTACTCTTCTAATTTGAATGTTAAAAAGAAAAATTGATAGACCGTTGGAAAGCTGAGATTCTGGGCAAGTTTTTTCCGTTGAGTGCCCGCCGATACGGCTGTTTATTACATAAGATGATTCAGCCTGAAAAATGGTGATTTTCGAGAAAGTTTTAAATTTCTGACTTTGACCAATTTATTCACTTATACGAAAGGCTTAAAAAGCTTTTGTGTCCTGATGAACTGATAGGAAATTTAACGTTCTTTCCAACGGTATACTCATATTTGAGTTTATCCAGTAAATTGAGGGAGTTATGGCCGTTTTAATGGCTCAAGGTCGAAAACACGAACAAAATCTTAAAAGTGAAAAAAGTATAATTTTAAAGCGTTTAAAAAAAAAATGTCAAGAGACAAAAAAGTTTGCAAATTAGTTGTAGAATCGATCCTTGAAGTTTGGTCCTCGAGTTAGGGTGACACCCTGTATAGGTACGTAACTATACAGGGTGTAAGCCTAACTGGTCTGCCATACGGTACCAGTCGATTCTATAACTAATTTGCAACAAAAAATGTCTCTTAGCAATTTCTTTTTAAACCCTTCGTTTTCGAGTTATTTTAACTTTAAACTTTTTTTTCGTGATTTTGACCTTATGTCATTAAATTGGTCATAACTCCGTTAATTAGCAGTGTAAATTACAATTTGAGGATACCGTTGGAAAGAGCATTAAATTTCCTATCGGATACATGCCTTAACTTTTTATTGAATCAAGGTTTGAGACATGAAAACGTCCTCTAAAAAGAGAATTTTACGTAATTTTGGAAACCTCGAATTTTTTCAATCTCAAATTGAACTACGAGAACCCATACTTTTTCAAGATGCAAGAACAGTGAAAACTGCGCCAGAATCTCAGCTTTCCAATGGTATAATCAAAACATATTCTACAACCGAATTTAGGGGAGAATTTCGTGTATGAACGCGGAAAAACGTGCATTTTTTTAACGAAATCAGCGCTCCGCCTAGTTGATCTGAGGGGTCGGACGATAGCAGTGGGTGCCGCAGTAGACCTCGACAGAGATGGGCGAATTCTTATTCATAAATACGATTATGAATACAAATCATATCTGCGATTTTATGATTATGAATACGAATACAGGTATGAATATGAATACGAATTCGAATACAATCGTATTCACAATTGAAATTCGTATTCGTATTCACAATTTCGTATTGAATACGATTTTCCACCGTATTCGTATTTTGAATACGATTTTTTTTCCCCATAATTTCCCTAAAAATCGATTTTTTTTAAACGATTTTCCCTGAAAATCATACTTTTTTAAATGATTTTCTCCCGAACTCTCGACATATTTATGACCTAACATTGTCAAAATAATCAATCAAAATTCGAAACGCTCACCAATTCTTATTGGATTTTTCATGCAGAATCGAATGAGACCAACCCCAGAGATTTCCGCTGAAAATCGTATTTTTTTCAACAATTTGCACTAAAAATCATTAAAAAATTATGATTTTTACCGGAAAATTTTTCGTACTTTCTATTCAGTTGGTCGTAGCGACCTGGGGTTGGTCTCATTCGATTCTGCGTGAAAAATCCTATAAGAATTTGTAAGCGTTTCGAATTTTGATTGATTGACAATGTTAGGACATAAATATGTCGAGAGTTCGGGAGAAAATCATTAAAAAAGGATGATTTTCAGGGAAAATCGTTTAAAAATTCGATTTTTAGGGAAATCATAGAAAAAATCATAAAATCGTATTCAAGATACGAATACGGGGGAAAATCATATTCAAAGAGTGAATACGATTGTATTCAAATTCGTATTCATATTCATACCTGTATTCGTACCTATTCATAATCATAAAATCGCAGATATGATTTGTATTCATAATCTTATTTATGAATAAGAATTCGCCTATCTCTGTCGAGGTCTATTGCGGCACCCACTCCCATCGTCCGATCCCTCAGATCGACTAGGCGGAGCGCTGATTTCGTTGAAAAAATGCACGTTTTTCCGCGTTCAAACACGAAATTCTCCCCTAAATTCGGTTGTAGAATATGTTTTGATTATACCATTGGAAAGCTGAGATTCTGGCGCAGTTTTCACTGTTCTTGCATCTTGAAAAAGTATGGGTTCTCGTAGTTCAATTTGAGATTGAAAAAATTCGAGGTTTCCGAAATTACGTAAAATTCTCTTTTTAGAGGACGTTTTCATGTCTCAAACCTTGACTCAATAAAAAGTTAAGGCATGTATCCGATAGGAAATTTAATGCTCTTTCCAACGGTATCCTCAAATTGTAATTTACACTGCTAATTAACGGAGTTATGACCAATTTAATGACATAAGGTCAAAATCACGAAAAAAAGTTTAAAGTTAAAATAACTCGAAAACGAAGGGTTTAAAAAGAAATTGCTAAGAGACATTTTTTGTTGCAAATTAGTTATAGAATCGACTGGTACCGTATGGCAGACCAGTTAGGCTTACTCCCTGTATTGTAAATCTATTTTCTTAAATAATAGAACATGTTTTTCTTCTTCTTCTTCTTCGTGTAGAAGGAATGGAAATGGATTCAGCAGAAAATTGAGGCTCTATGGATCTCCACAGGTTCGAGAAGACTACGTAAATAACGAAACTTTTTGAAAATACGTCGTTTTGGTTTAGTTTTTGCTACTAGTTGGGAGCTGCTGCAAACAATCTTCAGGCTCAGGCATCTTAGAAGGACTTGAAATGTATTCATACGTAAAACTCATAAGTTGAAGACATCTAAAACAGCCTATAACCTGGACAGGAGCCTCATCGAAGTACTAGAAACCCTATCAAAATTCGCGATGCGGTTAGAGCAAACAAACAGATATACACGAGAATCGACAATCAAGTATAAAATACTTTAATGGGTACCACATTGCAGAAATCAGTGGTTTTAAATCATACTCTGATGTTCTTGTGTTTCTTCTTCGTCCACAAACCTTCAAGCAGGGTGGAGCAAAACAGCAAAAAAAAAGTGTTCAGACGGACATAATAAACATTCATTCGTGAAGGCGCTCGTTAAAACTTTCCTAAAACTACCTACTTGTTCCCTCTTCCATTTGTTCACTACCGTAACAAACCCCGAACTAAGTAAAATACAGGACTCGACCGTGAGCCTCATACGTTACGGACCCAGCAAAAAGTTTCGCTCGGAGAGAAGGAAAAAAACTTTCGAGGTTCGCTGGAGGAGAGAATAGTACAGATTCGGAGGTTTTTGGGGATCTGATTGGACAGGATTCTGTGACCAATGGCGAACCTTTCCGAAGTTTAAGTTATACCTAGTGATTCAGTCGTAACTTCCCGTTTCAAAGGGCGCCATTTCGCTTATCTCGTGAGATTTTTTTTTGTAAGGAAAGAACGTTACACCGTTTGGTGGATTGATTCACGGAGAAGAGTTACAAAGTTCTTGCGAAGGGTTGACTGTGCATTTTGACTGACACCAACACACCAAAAACAACTGCCAAATGGGCGAGCAGAATAGACAATAAAAAAGAAAGATTAAAAACGTCAGTAGATATAGGTATATTCTGTAACGATATCTGTTACTCGAAAAAAGATAATATAGCTGATTTTGTCGGTTTTCTGGAAAAAGTGATCAAGTTCACTTGACTCGTCTAGAATTCACCTATTGCTTTTAAATCCAGGTGACGTCACACAGAATCGATGTATCGGTTCTTCGACTAATCGAACGGTTATTTGGCGTGTTCATTTTGATAACCCGTTCAGTTCTGACAAGGTCATTTTGAAGATAAGGTCTTTTCAATACATTCACTCCTGACCGACACACCTCTACTCGAAGAAGAGGGCCCCCAATTTCACCACAACAGACATTTATTTTGGTTGAACTGGTCTTTTGGTTCATTATTTTCAATAATGAACCTTTGGAATCGACCAAGAAAAAAAAATTACAACACCCCCTCAAAATTTGATGGTTTACGTTTCAAGGTACGTAGAATCCAAAAATCGAATAAAAACGCTGCAAATTATTACATAATGGTTTATTATTTTTCTATATAGGTAGATCACTCGTCTACAAAATCACCAACCATCCAATATGAAGAAAAAAAAAAAAGAAAAAAATCAAAATCACCAAATATCGATCGCATTTCGGTCAGCTCTAATTTGAATGGAGATTATGCCTCTTTTGCGATTCACACTCGTGTTTTGATTTATATATATATATTTCAATATAAACCCTTACATTTTCGTAGGGAGTGAACGGTTTGTCCTACAAAGCTCCGCGTGGTCTCAAAAAATTCTAAAAATTCTATAGAATTTTAAATTGAAGGAAAAACAATACCTTTATATCGAAATTTTTTGAGTTAGGGCGTTTTCAAAATTTCAAAATTGATTTTGGAACCCTTAGAAGTGACCTACATCAACCAAAAGCTTCGGGGCACAACTAGACCCCAAATGAAGCCTACATACCAAATTTCATCAAAATCGGTCAATGCTAAGTGGCATAAGTGCCGCGTACGGCGGACGGACGGCCAAATTTTTATTCGATTTTTGGATTCGTAAACCATCAAATTTTGACGGGTGTTAAAATTTTTTTTTCTTTGTCGATTCCAAAGGTTCATTATTGAAAATAATGAACCAAAATTTGGCAGTCCGTCCGCCGTACGCGGACTTAGCATTGACCAATTTTGATGAAATTTGGTATGTAGGCTCCATTTGGGGTCCAGTTGTGCCCCGAAGATTTTGGTTGAGATAGGTCACTTCTAAGGGTTCCAAAATGAATTTTGAAATTTTGAAACCGCCCTAACTCAAAAAACCCTGTGTTGTTGCCTGTAAAGTCGGTATACGGGCGAAAGTTTTACGTGACAACGACTTTGAGTGGTAAAATAATTTTAATGTTAATATTCATTCGTATAGTAGGAAGAAGGATAAAATAAAATTCTTTGTCAAGTTGCACAGAGTAGGTATTTCCCTTAGGTAGTAGGTATTTCCCATGGGTGGGGGGGGGAGTGAGTGCCAGGGAAGGGGGGCGGGGCGCTCCCGCTTTTGTGAGCGCCGGGGAAGGGTTGGACGTGGGGGGGGGTGCGGGGGGGGGGGGGGCGCTTTAGGGAGAGCCGAGCTGCACCCCCTCCGTGAGCGGAGCGTAACGCAGTTTCTTGAAGTGTCCCCGGTAAACCAATTTATAAGACGTTATCACGTCAAAAATTTTGATATAAAGGTATATATTTTTTCCTTCAATTTAAGATTCTATAGAATTTTCAGAATATTTTAAGACCACCCGGAGCTCTGTAGGACAAACCATTCGCTCACTACGAGAATTTAAAATTTGGACGTACGATAAATCAGAAACACGAGTGTGAATCGCAAAAGAGGCCTAATCTCCGTTCAAATTAAAGCTGACCGAAATGCGATCGATGTTTTTCTTCATGTTGGATGGTTGGTGGCTTTGCAGACGAGTGATCTATATAGAAAAATAAAAAATAATAAACCATTGTGTAATAATTTGCAGCGTTTTTGTATAATAGTCAATTTGTATAATTTGTCCAATTATGGTTGTATAGAGACAACCAAGGAATGCAGGCTGCACTATTCTATTATCGGAAAAACCATTATTCATTTCAAATTAATGTTTTGAACTTATTTGTCGAGGCGTCTCGAGGCGAGTGTCAATCTAGGATGACCGTCGGCTTGGAAAGGCGGAAACTCACTATCGTCCATCACCTCGGAATGTGGAATTCGGTCCAGGATTAGCCTCGGACGTCGACGTCATCGTCAGACGAGTCAAAAATAATTCGCAATGCCAAATTCAGTTCGAAAACAATCGCAAATCATTGCGCGTGACCGTTAAAACTCGACCCTCCCCCCCCCCCCCCCCACCCAGAGATGGAGTTTAAACTCGTAAATCGCTCCGGTGAAAGACGTTTATTGCTAAACGTCGGTTATCTCTCGCCTATTTTGGTTTAAATTTGTTTCGAATGTTTGGTGAAATTGGGCCTAAGACCCACATATTCCTATCAGTCTCTTATAAACATTCATTACAAAAATATAATGGTAAACTGAGGATTCACACCATTTGCCTCAACATTCACTTGAGACATCAGAGAGTACCATATTGTACACTATCCGAAACATTCATGCTCGAACTCCATCGTCGAGAACGAGGCCTTCCTTAGCAAGTTTGATTCTAAAAACGACCGTTCAAACTTCTGACCTAAATATAGGTTATTTCAAACACACGTAGGAGCAATTTATGCTTCCAGGGGCGAGGCAGTGAGCCAGGTAATGAATTCAGCCGTTTGGTTCCCTCTGTGAATAGCGAATGAGTCAACAAGCTCAGACGGACCTCAAAGCTGTTCCACGCCCTTGTGTCTTTGGTGCGATAACTAACTTCGGCAAACCAATCCGAAATTCCGTTTCCATGGTGAAGTTCGCTCACACGCACACTTGTCTGATCGGTGGTGCATACGCAAGTGAGGGGACGCATCACGTTTGAGGGCGTTTCTCGTTTTGCCCGGAATCGATAGATATTCAAAGGGAAATCTGTCGAACTTACAGTGCAATGTGCAGCACAAACCGAAAATTACGATAATCAACAATTAATTTTATGGATAAATAAATGTTTGGTATATAAAAATAGGTGAACATTTAAATGAGGATGTAGATTTGAACAGCTGGAAGTGTGACTGCTGGAAAAGGGATACTAAACACGGCTGAAGCTACAGCATTCTGATTGTCTGGAGGCTCCAGCATGCTAATTAGCTAAGACTCTTCCGTTTCTATTGGCTAGAGGCTCATCTGTTTGGTTGGAAGCTACTGCATGGGATTTGCTGGAGTTTCCTGCATTTTAGTAGTCTAAAGCTTGCCTATTTTGATTGTCTGGAGGCTCCAGCATAGAGGTGTGTCGGTACAGCTGTACCGGGACTTTGGAACCGAGTATCAGGTTGGAACGGTTCCACGCAGTGACAAAAACTCGACCCTTACCAGTCCAGTTCCACGGACTGATAAGATATCTTGAAATGGCTCTGGACCGGGAAGAGATCATTCTGATTGGTGAGGATGGAACTGGACTGATAAGGATGGAACCGGACCGATAAGATATCATGGAGAATGGTTCAATGGCTCTGGACCGGGAAGGGTTTTGGACCCGTAAGCATGGATCTTGTTCTCAATTCTGTTCCATGTTGTTTCTGGAAGCGCCCTTACAACTTCCATGGACTGAGAATGGTTCATGGAATCATGGAATGGCTCTTGAGCGGGAAGTTATCTTCTGGACTGGTTAGCATGGAAGTTGTCTCCAGTATTATTAATTTATTATCGTCATGTTAAGTTCTTAAAGTGCAACGTCATTATTCTTTCCTTGAATTGTTTGGTAACTATTCCTTCCTTTTAGCGAGTTGTCAAGGAAAATGATGCTATTGTATTGCAAGTTGAGATCATAAGCATGGAAGAAGGACGATAGGGATTTGACTGCCTGCTTCATCCATGCCATGTGAGTGGGATTTGATCGCCTGTACCGGTAATGGAACTGTACCGGTAATTTGGAACAGTTACATCTTTGTCACCGTAACCGTTGGAACCATTCCAGGGAAATACCTGGACCGACACACCCCTGCTGGAGTCCAGCATGCTAATTAGCTAAGACTCTTCCGTTTCTATTGGATAGAGGCTCATCTGTTTGGTTGGAGGCTACTGCATTGAGATTTACTGGAGTTTCCTGCATTTTAGTAGTCTGAGGCTTCCCTATTTTGATTGCCTGGAGGCTCCAGCATGCAAATCAACTGAGGACCCTCCATTTTCCATTGGCTAGAGCCGTCACCAACCAATCTAACGATTGATTAACCTAAGAAGAAGAGGCTCATCTGTTTGGTTGGCGGCTACGGCATTGAGGGTTGCTAGAGTTTCCTTCATTTTAGTTGTTTAAAGCTCCCCTATTTTGATTGCCTGGATGCTCCAGCATGCTAATCAACTGAGGCTCTTCCATTTCGATTGGCTAGAGGCTCATCTGCTTGGTTGGAGGCTACTGCATTGAGATTTACTGGAGTTTCCTTCATTTTGGTGGTTCAAAGCTTCTCTATTTTGATTTCCTGGAGGTTCCTGGATTGTAGTTGGCTAGAAGAATCTCTACCAGTGAATAATCACCATCGAGTGATACCTAATGAAACAGAATGGATTTTGGTTGAGAGAGTGGAGCTGGATGTCCGGCTTAAGAGTGTTCAAGTCCACTTCTTCCTACGTTGCCCAGTCCGACAGTCCTCCGATGCAATATTCAGTGATCTTTCAAGACTGGGGGTGCATTCTACTCAACTAAGACTTCTCTATTCCAGTTGGCTACAAGTTTCTACACTCTTATTTGGTTGAAGGTTCCTGCATAGTTGGCTGAAGCTTCTCCATTCTGAATGACTGCAGGTTCTAGCATTCTGGATGGCTACAATTTATTGCATTCTGTTCGACTAAGGCTTGACTAGAGGTACCTACCTAATTCTGATTGGATGTGCTTTTCATCCCCATCAGGTGAGGTGCAATGCGTTTGGATTCACTTGCTGAGCTTGAAAGTTACTATATAGAGGAAATTGGATATATAGTTCATAGTGTGTCTCAAAGTGTAAACTCTTGTTTCAGCATAAATTATTCTCATTCCTTCGGTGAATTCTTAAAGAAAATACCAATGCCAAAATTTGTCTGGAAAGACGCACAAAACTTTCAAATCATATCAATTGATTACATTACCATATCTGTTGAAGTTCGGAGAAACACTCAAAACATTATTCCCTGAAGAGTTCACAAATAGAAGTCTCATCGTGTAATATTCCAAAGCAGTGAAATGTCGCCAATAAAAGCGGCAGTCTTCCTCCACCAAATCATACAATGGAACGTTTTAGAGATGCTGTGGGCTAGTTCTAGTCTTTGAATTCAGCCGCATTACAAAGCCGATTTGCGTTGAGCTGGCGGGGGTGTATAGGATTTGGCCAATACCAACAGATACACATCAGGTCTGCGGTGGCAGCCGGATTATCCGAATGATGTATCGTCGAACTGTTACACGAAACTGAGAGAACCAACGGAAGAGGCATTTCAACGCGGTCCAGCCAGCTCCCAGTCAGTAACAGATTCAATCGCAGAATTTATGCCGTTTATTAACCCTGGATATTTGGAATTTCTCTGCACGGCCAAACGCTGAGTGTACGGTATGCCGTTAGTTACGGAATACTTTCCACAAATTCCTGGATCGATATTCATTCACAATAAAACATGAGAGGAAATAGTGGTCGTTAAAAAGAGCGACAAATTATTACAAAACTGTTGATTATTTGTCCGTAGAGATCACCCGTCTGCGAAGAACGTGGTTTTTCCATTATAAGTACCCACACAATTATTGCACAAGGTTAACAACCACATTTATTTTGTTGAAAGTTCCAACCAGCAAAAGCAGCGTTATCCCAAAGTTGTGGGTGATTTCAATTTACTTAAATTCTTGGTTGGTAGCTTTTTTTTTTAAGCATTCGAAAAAAAGTGATGAAATTAATTTTGTAGGAAATTTTGTGCTCTACAATTCCGAAACGCCGAAAAACACAATAAAAAGGAGCTACAGGCTAAAAAAAAAAAAAAAAAAAAAAAAAAAAAAAAAAATTGCCAAAATATGATTGTTTTTTGATGATTACATACATTATTTTAGGAAGCAATAGAGAAAATTGGATTTGATGCCTCCAATTAGCCCCAAATAACATTTTTTTATATGTAAAAAAATCCTTAAAAAAATCCAATACTACCACATTTTATGTACTTACTATTCACTGGACGAATAAGAGTCATCAATATCTCGCCTTACGGAAGTATGTCGGGATTTCGGTAGAAAATCTTGTAGAATTATCGGACTCTCACGCGTCTGGCCGACATCACCCGAAGTCCCACGAACTCAAGAACGAACCCCCCCTATCAAGACTCCACCAGAGATTACCGCCTATAAAGCAAAATTTCATCACGATCATTGGATCGAATCCGCCTCAAGTCACATTATTTTTTATAGGATTTTCATACAACACCCTTACCCGTATTTGACGAGCTCTGGGATTTTTGGAAGTCCCAAAGGTCCGGCAGCACTGCAAGAATCCGAGCCTATATTCCCAAATCCCGTAGATACCAGTAGGTTACTACCATTGTATTGCTTGATTACCCAATACAATATTGTTGTATACAATACAATTGTTTCTTTGCCGACTTACTGGAAATTTGGACTCATTTTCATCAGAATGATTAGTACGTTACGAATTTAAATTACAAAAATGTCAACCGAAAGATAAATTGAAATCGTATGCTGGTAGATGAGGTAGAAGGAAGAGGGTTTTGACCGCACGGGGTCGAGACCTGAAGGCGACCTTGCAACGTTATCACCTCCTGGCAGGGAAGGAGTTTTCGAACCCGTGGTCGAGTCAAATAAAGGCAAGTATGTAAAGGACTGTATTTTGAAAATTAAGCTATTTTGGGTAAATAAGAAGCTCCGCTAGAAACCCTCAAAATTCTCCTACATTCTCATTCATATATGCTATACATAGTATGGTACCTACTAAATACTTGAACTCTCATTATATCCTTTATGATTTCATAACTTTTCTATTTCTGTATGAGCATCCAAGGCCTCCAAAGCAGTATGCTCATACAGGTGATTTTTATTTTATCCCATCGCAACTGCTGAAATTCGGCAAGACTGGAAGCTTTCTGCTCAAAATTATGATTAATTCCAGTACTTACTGTAAAATTAATCCTTTCAAGAATATCAAGTTGCAGCATCGTAAATACATCAACAATCGGAAAAAGTTTCTTCTTTTCAACGCAAAATTTATTGAGGCAGTCGTGAACGGTGGAACCACCTCTAAGAAGACCCCCTCGAGGGACGGAACTCGTGATTTGTTAAGGCACCCAGGCCGACAACTTCAAAAGAAACGGTGACTGAACCAGCCCCCAGCCCTCTTCTCCGGTCAAATATAAATCAAAGACCTCGGCTAAGTTCCCGTGCGAGAAAAAAAAAACTTTCTCCACAGACGAGCAGAAAAATAAAAAAAAAAGACTGAAAGTGGTCGCGAATCACATCAATTCTCCATGCAGGTCAACATGTTTTCCACTTTGGAACTGTCTAGCGGGAAACCGAATGGGGGAATAAACGGTATTTTCGGCGGCACCTGGCGGGAAAAGGGTCAAACTCGGGATAAAGTCGAATTTAGGGAGTTAAAGTGAGTAGATTGAGGAGTTCGGAGACTTTTACCGACCGATTTGGCGATTCCATTCGCAATTACTGAAAAGAACAGTTTGCATCGATTCTGAAAGCAGCCTAGTTGCTTCTGAAATCCACAAGAAAGATGGTGTGCTGTGAAGAGTAGGCGCTATTCGATTTCAAAACGTAATTTTCTTCACTATTTCTGCTAAGCGATAGAATTTTCGGGTCTCCAGGATAGCTCCATCATCTCAGCTGCTGATATTCTTTCCTCCTACTCACTTCGTGATCTCCGAGAGTCTCAGTACCAAATCAAAGCGCACAAGAATGTCCAGGAGAGAGCCCCGGCACTCCAGCTATTGATCTCTTTTCCTCCGATTAACTTGGTGGTCTCGAAGAGTATCAGAGCCTAATTTCAGCGCTCAAGGATGACCAGGAGAGAGCCTCACCACTCCACTGATCTTCTTCCTCCCTACTTACTTCATGGTCTTTAGGAGACTGAGAACCAATGTCAGCGCTCAAGGATGACCAGGAGAGAGCCTCACCTCTCCACTGATCTGCTTCTCTCCTATCAACTTCATGGTTTATAATACGCTGAGAACCTAATTTCAGCGCTCAAGGATGACCAGGGGAGAAACTCACCACTCCACTGATCTTCTTCCTCCTTACTTACTTCATGGTCTTTAGGGGGTTGAGAACCAATGTCAGCTCTCAACAATGACCAGGAGAGAGCCTCACCACTCCACTGATCTGCTTCTCTCCTATCAACTTCATGGTTTCGATTGTCTGAGAACCTAATTTCAGTGCTCAAGGATGACCAGGAGAGAAACTCACCACTCCACTGATCTTCTTCCTCCATACTTACTTCATGGTCTTTAGGAGGCTAAGAACCAATGTCAGCTCTCAACAATGACCAGGAGAGAGCCTCACCAATCCACTGATCTGCTGCTCTCCTATCAACTTCATGGTTTATGTTAGGCTGAGAACCTAATTTCAGCTCTCAACAATGACCAGGAGAGAGCCTCACCACTCCACTGATCTTCTTCCTCCCTACTTACTTCATGGTCTTTAGGAGGCTAAGAACCAATGTCAGTTCTCAACAATGAACAGGAGAGAGCCTCACCACTCCACTGATCTTCTTCCTCCCTACTTACTTCATGGTCTTTAGGAGGCTAAGAACCAATGTCAGTTCTCAACAATGAACAGGAGAGAGCCTCACCACTCCACTGATCTTCTTCCTCCCTACTTACTTCATGGTCTTTAGGAGGCTAAGAACCAATGTCAGTTCTCAACAATGACCAGGAGAGAGCCTCACCAATCCACTGATCTGCTGCTCTCCTATCAACTTCATGGTTTATATTAGGCTGGGAACCTAATTTCAGCGCTCAAGGATGACCAGGGGAGAAACTCACCACTCCACTGATCTTCTTCCTCCCTACTTACTTCATGGTCTTTAGGAGGCTAAGAACCAATGTCAGTTCTCAACAATGACCAGGAGAGAGCCTCACCAATCCACTGATCTGCTGCTCTCCTATCAACTTCATGGTTTATATTAGGCTGGGAACCTAATTTCAGCGCTCAAGGATGACCAGGGGAGAAACTCACCACTCCACTGATCTTCTTCCTCCCTACTTACTTCATGGTCTTTAGGAGGCTGAGAACCAATGTCAGCTCTCAACAATGACCAGGAGAGAGCCTCACCACTCCACTGATCTGCTTCTCTCCTATCAACTTCATGGTTTCGATTGTCTGAGAACCTAATTTCAGTGCTCAAGGATGACCAGGAGAGAAACTCACCACTCCACTGATCTTCTTCCTCCATACTTACTTCATGGTCTTTAGGAGGCTAAGAACCAATGTCAGCTCTCAACAATGACCAGGAGAGAGCCTCACCAATCCACTGATCTGCTGCTCTCCTATCAACTTCATGGTTTATGTTAGGCTGAGAACCTAATTTCAGCTCTCAACAATGACCAGGAGAGAGCCTCACCACTCCACTGATCTTCTTCCTCCCTACTTACTTCATGGTCTTTAGGAGGCTAAGAACCAATGTCAGTTCTCAACAATGAACAGGAGAGAGCCTCACCACTCCACTGATCTTCTTCCTCCCTACTTACTTCATGGTCTTTAGGAGGCTAAGAACCAATGTCAGTTCTCAACAATGAACAGGAGAGAGCCTCACCACTCCACTGATCTTCTTCCTCCCTACTTACTTCATGGTCTTTAGGAGGCTGAGAACCAATGTCAGCTCTCAACAATGACCAGGAGAGAGCCTCACCACTCCACTGATCTGCTTCTCTCCTATCAACTTCATGGTTTCGATTGTCTGAGAACCTAATTTCAGTGCTCAAGGATGACCAGGAGAGAAACTCACCACTCCACTGATCTTCTTCCTCCATACTTACTTCATGGTCTTTAGGAGGCTAAGAACCAATGTCAGTTCTCAACAATGACCAGGAGAGAGCCTCACCAATCCACTGATCTGCTGCTCTCCTATCAACTTCATGGTTTATATTAGGCTGGGAACCTAATTTCAGCGCTCAAGGATGACCAGGGGAGAAACTCACCACTCCACTGATCTTCTTCCTCCCTACTTACTTCATGGTCTTTAGGAGGCTGAGAACCAATGTCAGCTCTCAACAATGACCAGGAGAGAGCCTCACCACTCCACTGATCTGCTTCTCTCCTATCAACTTCATGGTTTCGATTGTCTGAGAACCTAATTTCAGTGCTCAAGGATGACCAGGAGAGAAACTCACCACTCCACTGATCTTCTTCCTCCATACTTACTTCATGGTCTTTAGGAGGCTAAGAACCAATGTCAGCTCTCAACAATGACCAGGAGAGAGCCTCACCAATCCACTGATCTGCTGCTCTCCTATCAACTTCATGGTTTATGTTAGGCTGAGAACCTAATTTCAGCTCTCAACAATGACCAGGAGAGAGCCTCACCACTCCACTGATCTTCTTCCTCCCTACTTACTTCATGGTCTTTAGGAGGCTAAGAACCAATGTCAGTTCTCAACAATGAACAGGAGAGAGCCTCACCACTCCACTGATCTTCTTCCTCCCTACTTACTTCATGGTCTTTAGGAGGCTAAGAACCAATGTCAGTTCTCAACAATGAACAGGAGAGAGCCTCACCACTCCACTGATCTTCTTCCTCCCTACTTACTTCATGGTCTTTAGGAGGCTAAGAACCAATGTCAGTTCTCAACAATGAACAGGAGAGAGCCTCACCACTCCACTGATCTTCTTCCTCCCTACTTACTTCATGGTCTTTAGGAGGCTAAGAACCAATGTCAGTTCTCAACAATGAACAGGAGAGAGCCTCACCACTCCACTGATCTTCTTCCTCCCTACTTACTTCATGGTCTTTAGGAGGCTAAGAACCAATGTCAGTTCTCAACAATGACCAGGAGAGAGCCTCACCAATCCACTGATCTGCTGCTCTCCTATCAACTTCATGGTTTATATTAGGCTGGGAACCTAATTTCAGCGCTCAAGGATGACCAGGGGAGAAACTCACCACTCCACTGATCTTCTTCCTCCCTACTTACTTCATGGTCTTTAGGAGGCTGAGAACCAATGTCAGCTCTCAACAATGACCAGGAGAGAGCCTCACCACTCCACTGATCAGCTTCTCTCCTATCAACTTCATGGTTTATAATAGATTGAGAACCTAATTTCAGCGCTCAAGGATGACCAGGAGAGAAACTCACCACTCCACTGATCTTCTTCCTCCCTACTTACTTCATGGTCTTTAGGAGGCTAAGAACCAATGTCAGCTCTCAACAATGACCAGGAGAGAGCATCACCACTCCACTGATCTGCTTGTCTCCTATCAAATTCATGGTTTATAATAGGCTGAGAACCTAATTTCAGCGCTCAAGGATGACCAGGAGAGAGCCTCACCATTCTGGATGGCTGGGGAAAAGTTTCTCAAGCATGAAGAGAGAATTTAGCCGCATTGTTAACAATGCTGATCTGACTTACCTAACTCCCATCCAATCACCTCTAGACGGTCTCCGGAAGGCTCAATTTCAGCTCCAGACAGAAAAGAGCGATTTGGCACCATCAGCAGCTGCCATTTGAGCAATTCCAGTATTTTCGGAGTTGTAGGCTGAACAAGAGACCCTCTAACTATATCGCTCTCAATTCTGATCTGACTTCCTTGTCTTTGTCGCAATAACTACCGAAGTCTTCTATTTCGATGATGTAGGACAACCATGGGAGAAACAGAGCATAACAGCCGACCTGCTTCCCTCACAATCAAACTCAGCTGTCTTCAACATGCTGCATTCCATATATTAGTGCATGAAGTTCCACGACCTAACATGACTCCTCTCCCAGGGCCCAATCAATCACTTTCAGTGGTTTTTGTGGTTCAAAATAGCCAACTGCATGGGATTTACTGGAGTCTCCTGCATTTTAGTAATCTGAAGCTTCCCCATTTTGATTGCCTGGAGGCTCCAGAATGCTAATTAACTGAGAACCCGAGGCTGTAATTGTTAAATAAATTCCATATATTAGTGCAAGAAGTTCCACGACCTAACATGACTCCTCTCCCAGGGCCCAGTCAATCACTTTCAGTTGTGGTTTAAAATATTCTCGAACGAAATTTGCTTGCCAAAGCGACTCATGAATTCCACGTCTTCCAATTTCGACTTTGTGCGAGTTAGCCTCTAAAAATTACCCTTTATTGATATTAAATCAGCCAAAAGCGGTGTATTTCTGTCATACAGCAGACTAGAATTGGTAAGGCAGTCCACGTTCTTACTTACTTTGAGGTGGGAAGCGTACGGCCCAGCATGAAGCTGATTTACCTGCAAACACAGAAACATTTCAAATTAGAAACACAATATGAAATTTCCAGCTCAACGAATTTTGAACTTGGAGGATTTGAAGGAACTAGGTAGTGTCAATATTGGGTACATCTATAAGTACAATAATATTTTCGAAAATTAAGCGCAATTTTTATTGTTTCAATTTTTAGGTCTAAAGCACTGGGCCAGCTGTATTTCGCAACTTACAACTTGCAGAATAAGTAAGAACATATTAAATATGTTCTTTAATAAATTTTATTAGTGAATTTTCAAGGAAAATGATGCTATTGCAACGGTCTCAAAATTTTTAGAATGAACTTTTCGATATGTTTTAAAAACATTCTCAAACGACCCCGAAAAAACACTTGATACTGAGCTGGTTAAATCTCTTTTATATTGACGCTCAATCAAATCTCTTATAATATATAAAGTTCATTTATATTGACTTAGTAGTTACCTTTTGTTACCATTGTTTCTTTCCTTAACCACACCTTCAACTGAAAGATTTCTTTGAAAATTCGCGCATTAATTCATGCTGCATGAGAGGACTTTTAAATTCAGTTTTACGGCAGGAGAGGTCCTTACTTATGAAGGGTGATGAATCAATCCCAATAAAGAGTAATAAAAACTGCTAACTGTATAAAATTACGTCAGAGGAAAAATAATTCGTGATGGAAAAGATACCCGGAAAATATTCCACGGAAAATCGATGATTTACTCCTCAAAATGTGACTTTTTTTTGCTGAAAATGCAGTAAAACACCACGAGATTAAGCGTAGAAAAACAATGCTAAGTGATGTGCCACACTTGAGGTCTACCTTCATCTCAATTGTGGCACTATCCCTGGGTTGCTGAGCGGGTTGCGCGCGTTCAAAAATAAGTTGGCTAAGTAAAATGTTCATAAAATTTGACGTAGAATCCGAATCTGCAATAAAAAAAATGGGGGTTCTCATTTGAAAAAACAAAGTTGATCATGGTTGCGCGATTGCGTGCAGAATGAATTATGAAGAATAGCGTTGTTCAGATTTTTTCTTCGTACACAATTAGAGAGAATTAGTGGGGGGAGCGTAGTAAGTTGGACACCCTGTAGTTGTCCAATGGTAAATAACTTAGGAATATCAAATGTCTATGGATGGAGTCTTACGTGGTAATGACAAAATCACTTTTATGATAGTTTTCTGGCGTAGAAGTAAATTATTTATATAGGTGGAATACATTTCTACCTAAGCTATTCTGCCATGCTGGTATAATAAAAAAGTTTTATTGTTTGCTTTTATTGCTTGCGTCTCACGTTGTAGAATGTATATTAAATTTACTAATATTTTCGTGTGAATAGTCTATCGAGGAGGCATAGTGGTGTTCGTCTTCTCCAGCAGTTTATTCAAAATATGTGAAGCCGCCTTAAATCGGAAATCACAATACAGATCATTGTTGGCGATACCTATGGACATTTCATATTAGCTTCATTTCATGATAGTTCTTGTGTTTTTGCTATTGCTTTACAGTCTTACACTATTAGCATAGGCTAGTGAACTATAGAAAACTAAACTATAGTAGACTATAGTAGAACTTCGCCCACACCTGCTACACTTGGATGGAAATACAAACCAACAACGTCAGCCTCCACACTAAAGTGATTACAAGAATTCCGCGACATTCGATAAACGCGCAAGCTATAAGAAAACCTTGTAAGCCTCCCTTTCAACGTTTCAAACTTTTTCCAAGTCCCCACTTCAGCTGCCTTATTGAGACCGAAACTTGGAAGGAGACGAAAAGTAAGCAAAAGTTGAAGCTCGGCGAAGCGAAGAGGAAGGAGGGGGAAAGAGAAGAATGGGCGAAGCTGACGGCAAAGTAGACGGGCGTTGGGGCGAATTGCTTTTATAACACAGACGAGCTCCTTCCAAGATTGAACCCAGAAAAATATCGGACTTTAGAGAAGCACCTGTTTCTCAGAGTGCAGCAAACTGTAAGAGAGTTTGGAAGAACGACGCGCTTAGAGAAATTCGTTGAAGTTTCCTCGAGGTTGTTGATTCTTTGCCAGAAATGGTTTTTGTGGATTGAAATAAATAAACGGAATTTGAGTTGAAATCACCATTACAAGCTAGATTCATGTAGCTAGGGATGGCTACGATATATCGATGTATAAAATATGATATCGAAAATAATCGATTATTGAGTCTCGAGGATAAAACGAATTTCGTTTTATCCTCGAGACTCAATAATCGATTATTTTCGATATCAAACATAAACTTCTCAACATAACCTTCTCTGACCCGATCAGCTGGTCGTGAAGGGGCGCCATTTGCGCTCCTATCCAGCAAGGTTATTCTGTTTACATACCAAGTTTTCTGTTCTGTAAACAGAACAATGGTGATAATATTCTTTAAAAGCAATATGTAATCGGTATTATTATGTCTCCCTTGTGGGTTAGATGTCTGACAAGAAATTCCATACTCAGTATGTGTGTTCACTCTCAGGTGATGACCTGAGAAGGTATGAATATAAGATACGTCTCTGCGGTGGTTTAGACCCCTTTGAACATACTGATGGTATTAACTTTCCTTTAACTCAAAAATACTTAATAATACGTGATTTTAGCCCAGTGCTATTGAATGGTGGAATCAGTATGTAGGTAGGTAGGTAAACAACTTCGTTCAGCTGTAACTCCCAGCGCCTCCTACCAACATCCTCCACCAAAGTTAACTTTGGAATCATTCAGAAATTACTTAGTATCAACTAAATAGTATTAACTTCCTACTTGAATGCCCACTTAAGAAGGTAATTAACTAAACGAATAAACCAGTCAACAGAATTTGTTGAGGCAACGTAACTACACATCTTTCCGAAAACATCACGTTCCTCACTTTCCTACTTCCTCTCCCTGCACATGAATTTTGAAATTCAGGAGATGAAGTGCATATTTACATCGATCATTTACTAATTGAACTTCAAAACAATCACGCAAATTGGTTCGAAATTATCTTCCTGGGTGTACAAATCAAAACTCTTGGACACAAACAAGAACATTTTGTGAAGCTCGTCCAATGAGGGTAGGCATTCTATTATTACTACCTAACTACTGATGACTGAAGTAATGTAAGCACAATAAAATGTGATGTATTTTTATTCTTACCGGTGATGAAATGCCGAGAACAAACTAGTATTTGTTTGGAGTTTAGTTGTCACCCTCTCAAATTGCGATTGATTCGAGCGAGCCACCTTGCTCTTCTTTATTCTGATAGGTCTTTTGTCTTTTCACATCGGCTTCTAATGACTTTTGGCAAACCATACAACGAAATACTGCTCCTGTGACGGGAAGAGCAGCCAAACACCGCACAAATCGGCATGTCTAATGAAAAACTTTGTTTACAACGATTGGAATTCAGTCAGTTTATCGAACATGGTTGTCAGGAATGCTGGGAATCAGCAACGCCAAAAGGCTGATATTCTTATTTTTTCGGAAAGTTCTCTTGTCTTTCCACACTGTTTCTAATCACTTTTGGCAAACCAAAAAATTAACCTTCCGGTACACGCTTAGGCGGCACCCGTGCCGCCTCGACCTTAGTTTTCGTATTTACACGCGCATTCTTGATTCCCGGACGGCGGGATCTACTGCTATTTGTTAGTTACCATATTTATCCAGAGATCACGCTGGTTTCACCTTGCCGAGTCAAACGTCGCGCCAGCATTATCAGTTGCAATCTGGCTAGTGCGCAGTAGAATATATAAATATATAAATTGATTAACTTTTTTTACTTGCTCCCTCCTCCCTCCCTCCCTGGGAGCGCTAATGAATATAGAACCCATCTGTACTGTGATAACGATAATTTGGTTGAGGAAACAATCATGTCGATTTCATTGGGAAAAGTTGGCTGTTTATGATTTTAGGTAGGTACCTATTTATTTGGTTTATGAGCATACAAACTATAAAATTATAGTAAGTTTGATTCAGGTGGTTTACCTAGCATATTGACACAGCTTTTAACAACCTTTACAATAATGACTTTGATCAGTTAAAACTTCATTTTCATGGGCGGCATGGGTGCCGCCACGCGGTGTGAATTGAAAAGCGAAATGGCGCGGGTACCGGAAGGTTAAATACCGCTTCCGGGAAGAGAAGAGCAACTAATAACTGCATAAATTGGCATAATGAAAAAGCGTCCATACAATCTTTGTTTACAATGGAGTCAACATGGCCGCCTTTCAGCGAGATTCGAATAACCGTTCGATTAGTCGAAGAATCGATACATCCATTCTGTGTGACGTCACACGGATAAAAGCAATACGTTACGTTTGATATATCGATATATTTATATCGATATAGAGAACCGATATTATTGGTCAATATCGATATATTTACCGATATATCGCGACTTGTTTTCAACAACTAAAAATTAAATATTAAAATGAATAGATGAGAAGGGACGCCTGTATCTGTAAAAACATTAAGTAATTTTATTCCTGATTTTGAAGTTACCTTCGTGATGGATTGATTTCAGATTACTGACTTCAGCTCCAACATGATGGTTTACACTACAGTGGCGCTCAAGTCTCAATTCTTTGACTTTAGCAGAAAGAAATAGAGGCGCGTCCAGATTAAAACTACCTAATACTTAAACGAGTTGAAGCAATTTATAAGCTAATGAAACATTGCTATGGTGAGGGTATTTACGATTTTTTATATTATGTTTCAGGACCCCTGAGGGTAGTTTATCCCCAAATTTGCAACCCCAAATACAATTTGCTACTGACTTAGTGCTCTGACAACCATGACTTTTTCAACTAGGCATAATAATTTCGATAATTTATTACCCAATAACTTCTTAAAGCAGGTTGAATACTTACTTCAACCGTTTTTCCCAGTAGATCTTGCGATATATTTCACTCGATTTGCCATCCCTACATTCCTACCTTGTAACGTAAACCATCAAACTTTTGAGGGGGTTAAATACTAACTTCAAAGAGTTTTTCCAATTAAATCTTCCGATTTGTCGAGTATATCGATAAATTTCTTCCAAAATGATGTTTGTATTGCTTTAAAATGTTAACTCACGTATCTACTTCAAGAAATTTTTCAAAGTTAGATCTTCCGATATATCGAAATATCGATATATTTTCTCCGATATATCGTAGGTATCGATATCTCTTTGACGATATATCATTTGATCGTATATCGATATATTTCATTCGATATGCCATCCCTTCATGTAGCATTGGTCATTTTAGGTAGAATGAGGTGAACAGTAACAGATGAGGCTCCGACAACAGTCCAAAGTTAGGACCAAATAATATCGCTTGATAAGGTCTCAGTCAGTAAAAAAAAAACCAGAGTGTCCAGCGAATCCCCGAAAAAAAATTCCTGAGTTTTCCAGGTTTTCGAGGGTCAATTTTCGACTTTGCCCAGGGGTCGAAATCATTTAAAATATAAATAATTGTGATCATAATGTCTCAAAATTCAGGTTAAGGGACATTTTGAAATGAAAAAAGCATTAGAAGAATAGTAGGTTATTTCGAAACATCAATCTGAAAGTACCTATCAGGGGCGATGATTATCATTTTCACTCCAACCCGAAGAATCCTCAAAAATGTCATCGAAATTGGATGGAAACTGTAGAAGTGGCTATCAGTCAGAGGGTGATGATTTTCAACGGCACTATCTGCAACCCAAATCGCTCAATTCCTGAATATTTTTATCCCAATTACGAATAGTTTTGCCCATTACAAAGATTTTAAGACAGACAAAATAGAGACTTCGATTCTTGTTTATAGTCGTTTATTAACATTGAATTCTTCAAAACACGTTAGGAGCTTGTTTTCACCTTCGATTCTTCGAAAAACTCGAAAATGAACGTTGAAATCACGGAAACTTGTTGGTTTACTCGAGAGACAAGACCACTTCAGAAGCCCTATTCATTATCATCATGTATTTTGCTTCCAAGTCACCCAAGATATCAGAGGCATTGCTTTCATATTCGAGGTTGAAAAAAAGTTTTCCAAAATCCAAATTTCTGTTTGCATTTTACGTAGGAATTAGGTCTCTTTCAGAAAAATTTTGGTGATAAAAGCCTGAAAAATTTTTGTGATGCACAAACGTGAATTCCTTGTAACAGCCATAACTTGCACATTTTCTATCCGATTTCGATGAAATTTTCAGAAATTATGCGGATTAGGGTTTAGATGATCCCCAATGAAAATTAAGGCTTTAAAATTGACAGCAGCCTCTGCGCATGCGCAAATGTAAAATCCTTGTAACAGCCATAACACTCACATTTTCATCCAAATTTGATGAAATTTTCTAGGGTTGTTCAGATTAGCGTGAAGATGGTCCCCTATGAGGGTAGTGAAAGGAACTTAGAGATTGATGTTTTGAGATTAACTACTATGCATCGGATCATCTATATAATCGGGTTATGGATAGGAGGAAGCTATGTGCCACACCCATTCGGCAGACTTTTTTTTTAATTGGCTGGGGGTGCACATGGGCCTATGCTCAGTAACCGCCCCTGGGTGGGCGTTTAGATGGTCCCCTATGAAAATCACCACTCCAGGATTGATAGTAGCCGCTGCGCATGCACAAACGTTTAATCCTTGTAACAGTTATAACACCTACATTCTTCATCCGTATTTGATGACATTTTCTCGGATTGTTCAGATTGGTCCCTTATGAAAATCATCACCCCCAGACGAATAGTAGTTGCTGCGCATGCGCAAACGTGACTTCCATGTAACAGCTGTGAGCGCCCGCTCAAATAATTGCCACTCCAGCGGTCAGGGCTGGGTCCGTTCAATGACCCCCTTCGGCCCGGCTTGTAGGTGACGTCAAGACCGACCAATAGGAGGACGCCACATACCACCTCGCGCGTACCTCCCCCCTCCGGCCGGAGAAGCAGCCAACGGCTTCTCCCCTACCACCACCGCCGTCCCCGCCAACGTCATCCAGCGGGGCGGAGGGGGGAGAAGACGGATCCTCGGGCCAGGCCCAAGCGACGCTACTCCCCTCCCGATCTTCGTACAGTAAACTTCATAGAGAGCTCCGTGCCCGTGTTAGTTAAAACTGCCCCCATCTTCCCCCCACGCCGCCACGCTGTAAGACTCCGGACATCAGCGTCGCCATGACCCAATCTTCTCTGCTGCTTCGCCTAAGGTTACCTACGGGCCCCAACATGAGTGCACAAAACAATTACTATTTTACATTGGCCAATGCTAGGAGTGACTGGTGTAGTCATAAGAGTAAACACGTTTTCAGAAAGACTTTAGATACATTTTGCCACGAAACATAACTTTGAACTGGAACATTTTTGCAAACCATTTTAAATTCGCTGATTGATATTTGGATATTCTGATCTCGCTCTGTTACCTGAAACGCAAAAATGATTATTGAATGTAAAATTTTTTTTTTTTTTTTTAAATTAAGCAACCATTTCAGGTTGAATTTTCGTCCGACTGCCATTCTTGGCGTCGCGGACGTCATCAGCTGTCTCCCTAAGGGGAGATCAGAATTTGTTCTGATGATTTCGCTCATGGCTTCCCAAACATCACCGCCCTGGGTTGGAACGAGAGATTGCCGATCGTCTAATAGACAGAAAACTTCCTGCAACGACCAGACTCGAACGCGCGTCCCCGCTAGACGGTTCTCATCTTATCACTGCAGTCCGGTACACTGTCCACTAGACCACCGACGCCCCGAATGTATAGACAAATTAGGTAAATTCATACTTGTTCTCATTTTATACTTACCTCACAAATAGCCTTCAGCAGTTTTCGCCACACTTTAAGTGGATTTAGTTGTTCCTATTACTTTAATAAAAGTGCCATTTTATTGTTATTTCGTTTACCATTTTATCTGAGTATACCTGGTTTTCAGACAAATAGAGAGAGGAACGTGCATCGCCACAACTCAAGGTTTCGATACGTCCCTTCAGGACCAACAACGTCAGCCCATAAGGGCGGGACACACTAGTGTACCCATTTCTATTTTGCCCTTCAGGCTTTTACTTTTCAGCACTTGGATCGCCACGAGATGCTCGAGATCGCCACGCATTTTTGCCATGCATTTTCGCCACGCATTTTCATCTCAAGGTAATTACCCTAAATTTCATCCTGTGTTTTCGATTTTGCATTGTTTTCCGTTTCAGCTAAACCTCCCCCATAATAAATTCAACTCGTGCAATAGTTTGGCATTATCGAGTTCGTTAACCTCGTTGACGAGCTCAATCATCCAAACGCCCCATTTTAACTTCGGTGGCCATAATTTCAAACCAAAGCTGCCACCAAAGCGCGGGGCCAACAGCTTACACAGCCATGACTTCTACATTTATCATCGGATTCAGATGAAATTATCAGGGATTGTGCGGGTTGGCCTGTAGACTGATCTCTATGAAAATCATGGCTCCCAAACTGATGGTAGCCTCTGAGCATTCGGAAATTTAAAATCCGGTAAAATCAGGTGTATCTTAGGTAGGCGTCTGATGCTGCTGCTAGAACAGAATTTTCTTTGTATTCGAGATAAGTCCTCACAAAACCCCTTGGAAGGGAATTATGTTACACAGCTTAGAGATGCTCAACTCATCTCTCGAACGCGTAGTAAATATTGAAATTTACAAGCTTCGAGAGGCCCGAGGGGGAAGGTAACTTCCAGAGGTAATTGTTCGAACAGAGGAGAGCAGCGTGATAAGGTTTCCCACTTCCTGAGCGCAATCAATACGCGTGTTGGGGTGGAAGGTGAGCGTTAATGTGTAGTTAGGCCCTCTTGTATTTACCTGCGCTCCTTCAGCGCTTTTTCGACTTCTAAACAAAAGAAAACGAGTAATCAAGATATCAGGTTTGCCTTCGCGGTTTTTTCATAGGCCTGGGAGGTTTCTTTTGAGATCAGAAACAGTAACAGTGGTTGCTGCTACTTGTCAGTAACGGATCCAGTTCCTTCATTGGATTGGTCTTGAGTTGGTGAGCTACGTTCTGCACCCACTCGACAGAGCCCTCTCTTGGTAGTTATGACGACCTCCAATCAGATTATTGCTAGATTAGTGACCCTCTTGACAGAGTAGTTAGAATTACCTCATATTTCGTAATAATACCTACTTGAACATGCAAGAACACGTTAAAACACACACAGAATATGTACGATTTTGTGGGAAGTTCAAGAACCATTTCAGAATTTTCCTTAAAAACTAATTTTCTTTTAAAACTTCCCTTCTTCTTTAAAAAAAATAGAAAAAAAAATCGTTGAAGAAATTTTTATAAAATATTCTTATTTACCTAAATTTTTAGAAAAATCTTATTTACCTAAATTTTTCAAAAGTTGATTAACAAAAAAAAGAATGAATAATTTTCTAAAAAATAAAAAAAATTTCTTTTAAATAAAAATTTTTGAAAATTAAAAAAATATATATTAACAATATTAAAAAAATTAATTAAAATTAAAAAAAAACAAAGCAGAAATTTTCCTAAGAAAATCTTTTAAAGAAATATTCTTTTAGAAAACTTTTTTGGAAGTTGTAGACAGAGAGGAAGTTGTGAGAGGGGGGACTACATGTTGTGAGAGGAGGTAGTGAGAGGGGGGACTACATGTAGAGAGAGGGACTACACTGTAGAGAAAGGGGGACTACATGTAGAGAGAGGTGGAGGACTTCTTGAGGACTACACCGTTGAGAGGGAGTGAGGGCTACATGTAGAGAGAGAGGGGGGGGGGAATGAGTGGGGGACTACATGTTGAGAGAGGCGAAGTAGTGAGAGGGGGGACTACATGTAGAGAGAGGGTAAGAGGACTACAATGTAGTGAAAGGGGACTAAATGTAGAGAAAGGGGAAGAGGACTACACTCGTGAAAGGGGGACTACATATATTGAGAGGGGAACTAAATGTAGTGAGAGGGGAAGAGGACTCCCTGAGGACTACACTGTAGAGAAAGGGGGACTACATGTAGAGAGAAGGGAAGAGGACTACAATGGTGAAAGGTAGACTACATGTAGTGTGAGGGGAACTGCATGTAGTGAGAGGGGAAGAGGACTACACTGTAGAGAAAGGGGGACTACATGTGAGAGGGGAAGAGGACTCCTTGAGGACTATAATGTAGAGAAAGGGGGACTATATGTAGAGAGGGGGGCATCACATGTAGAGAGAAAGGAGGTAATGAGGGAGGGACTACATGTAGAGAGAGGGTAAGAGGACTATAATGTAGAGAAAGAAGACTACATGTAGAGAGAGAGAGAGGAAGATGACTACACTGGTGAAAGGGGGGACTAAATGTAGACAGAGGGGAAGAGGATTCCTTGAGGACTACACTATAGAGAACGGGGGGACTACATGTAGAGAGAGGGGAAGAGGACTCCTTGAGGACTACAGTGTAGAGAACGGGGGGACTACATGTAGTGAGAGGGGAAGAGGACTCCTTGAGGACTACACTGTAGAGAACGGTGGGACTACATGTAGAGAGAGGGGAAGAGGACTCCTTGAGGACTACACTATAGAGAACGGGGGAACTACATGTTGTGAGAGGGGAAGAGGACTCCTTGAGGACTACACTGTAGAGAACGGGGGGACTAGATGTAGAGAGAGGGGAAGAGGACTCCTTGAGGACTACACTGTAGAGAAAGGGGGACTACATGTAGTGAGAGGGGAAGAGGACTACAATGTAGAGAAAGGGGGACTATATATAGAGAGGGGGGGATCACATGTAGAGAGAAAGGAGGTAATGAGAGGGGGGACTACATGTAGAGAGAGGGTAAGAGGACTATAATGTAGAGAAAGAAGACCACATGTAGAGAGAGAGGAAGAGGACTACACTGGTGAAAGGGGGGGACTAAATGTAGACAGAGGGGAAGAGGACTCCTTGAGGACTACACAACCAAGGGGCTGAAACTCCTGTTCCGGCAGCCGTAATCTGCGGTCACATCCTTCGTTTTCCTTCCGGAATGTAATTACAACGGGTAACCGCCTCTCGGCCTTGGACCCGGGGAGAACCCGACGTCTCAGAAAGGGCTCCCTCCGGGCACGTCATGAGGATGGGAGGAGGGGGGGACATCCCGGGTCAGCACGGGAGGCCCATTCGGTCAGAACGGAGTAGTCCTCTCGGAGGAGCGGCGGGGGGGGGGGGGGGTGATTAGAGGTTCGTTTTCCCTTGAGAGGATCTCGAGGTGGGTTCGAGTTAACCGGCGCGGGTTCCACAAGATTAATCAGCCCCTCCTTCCTTTTCCTCGCGTCTTAATCCCCTCCCCTCTAATCTCCTCCCGCCCACCTTAATCTCCTCCCCCTATAATCTACCGCTAACGGTAAGGAAACAGCTAACGCTAACGTTCACGCATTTGGTACTAAAATTACCCATCGTGCAACATGATTCGCTGAGCGAATCGTCAAAGAAACATTTAACACTTCATGTTTTTACCACTTTTGAGCAATACCAATATTTCCACTATATAACGAAGATATATATATAACGGACATTTTACGCTATTATAGTAAGTAAATATTACTTTCTGGAACTACAATCCCTGGTGAAATATGTCCTCGAGGTGAATATTACTCTGCAGAGAATATTTTGCTGTAGGGAGTCACTCTGAGTGAATATTACCCTGGTATTGATGTTGCCCCGTAGGCTCCGCCACCCTTCAGTGAATATTATTCTGCAGAGAATATCATGCAGTAGGAAGAGTTACTCTGATGTGAATATTACCCTGGTGTCCGTATTGCCCCGTGTCCTCCACTACCCTTCAGTGAATATTACTCTGCAAGAGAATATTAAGCCGTAGGGATATTCACTATTGAAGTGAATATTACCCTGCTGTTGATGTTGCCCTGTATCCTTCACTACCCTTCATTGAATATTACTCTGCAGAGAATATCATGCTGTAGGGAGTCACTCCGAAGTGAATATTACCCTGGTGTCGTTACCCGTGACCTGAATATTACCTGGTGAATATTACCCGGGTAGGCTCTACCACCCTTCAGTGAATATTACTCTGCAGAGAATATCATGCAGTAGGAAGAGTTACTCTGAGTGAATATTACCCTGGTGTCCGGGTTTCCCCGTAGGCTCTACCTCCCTTCAGTGAATATTACTCTGCAGAGAATATCATGCAGTAGGAAGAGTTACTCCGAGTGAATATTACCCTGGTGTTGGTGTTGCCCCGTAGGCTCTACCACCCTTCAGTGGATATTACTCTGCAGAGAATATCATGCAGTAGGAAGAGTTACTCTGAGTGAATATTACCCTGGTGTCGGTGTTGCCCCTTAGGCTCTACCACCCTTCAGTGAATATTACTCCCCTGAGAATATCATGCAGTAGGAAGAGTTACTCTAAGTGAATATTACCCTGGTGTGGATTTTGCCCCGTATCCTCCACAACCCTTCAGTGAATATTACTCTGAAGAGAATACCATGCTGTAGGAAGAGTTACTCTGAGTTAATATTACCCTGGTGTTGGTGTTGCCCCTTGGGCTCTACCACCCTTCAGTGAATATTACTCCCCTGAGAATATCATGCAGTAGGAAGAGTTACTCTGAGTGAATATTACCCTGGTGTGGATTTTGCCCCGTATCCTCCACAACTCTTCAGTGAATATTACTCTGAAGAGAATAGCATGCTGTAGGAAGAGTTACTCTGAGTTAATATTACCCTATTGTTGGTGTTGCCCCGTAGGCTCTACCATCCTTCAGTGAATATTACTCTGCAGAGAACATCATGCTGTAGGGAGTGTCGCTCCGAAGTGAATATTACCCTGGTGTCGTTACCCGTGACCTGAATATTACCTGGTGAATATGCCGTTACCTGGTGAATGTTACCCGGGTAGGCTCTACCACCCATCAGTGAATATTACTCTGCAGAGAACATCATGCTGTAGGGAGTGTCGCTCCGAAGTGAATATTACCCTGGTGTCGTTACCCGTGACCTGAATATTACCTGGTGAATATGTCGTTACCTGGTGAATATTAACCGGGTAGGCTCTACCATCTTTCCTGTGAATATTACTCTCCTGAGAATATTACGCCGTAGATAGTTACTCCGAAGTGAATATTACCCTCATGGGTTCCAAAGTGGAACAAAATAACAGGCTATCAGAACAAATTTAGTGTTTCATTTGGCGTTTATTTGATGTTTTAGGTGTTTTTTGGTGTTTTGTTTGGTGTTTTTGGTGTTTACAAAATAATAGGAACAAAATAGTGGAACAAAATAATAGTGGAAAAAAATAATAGGTTTTCAGAAAAAATTTGGTGTTTTTTTTTTTCAATGAAAAAATTCACTTCATCCATTTCCAGAACGAAATTTAGCCATTTTGTGTCGAAGTCTACACATTTTACTAGGTTTTAGAGAAAATTACCCCAATGAGTTTCTCAGGAGTGATGGAAAATGTTCGAGAGTAGATACGTGGATAATGAAACAGCAAGTGAAGTATACTCTAATTATGTTTTTTAAATTCCAAAATCTCACTCGCTGCCCTCATGAATATTCGACAAATGGACGATTCATCTCAATCACTCCAATAATTGAATATATTCAATATATTTGACAATTTCGGATATCGATGCGTCGGCAATCAATCAGGCGAGATTATGCGATGCGGTAAATGCAAATGGCGGGGTTGTTGATGAATGGCGGTGTTTAGCTGATGCCTCGGAACAGGGTCGCCAATCACGTCTCAGGTAATTGGACGAGATTGACGTATTCATCCGATCGCAACTCGGCGGGACCTTCGGGAGCGGAATTCACTGCGATTTCACTTATCAGGACGCAGTTAAGGGATGAACCGCCTTTTGAAGCTACAAGATCACGTGCATGAAGATGCCGTTCAGCTTCTCGACACAGCAGATAAGACTTAAGAGAACCAAGCCACACGATCTCCATCATGAAGTGCAAATTCCAGGACAAAAACAACTAAGTGAAGTATCTTGGTTTTCTTAAGGGGGTCTCAGTCGGTCGCCGTTCGCTCCTCGTTCCAGGTTAGTATTTCACGAAATCAAAAGCGCAAAAACTTCAAAAGTTGTACCTAAATTTGAAATTTTCAAGGATTTTAGAGATTCATCAGTGCACGGGCCTTGAGAATTGAAAAACTGGAAGATTGCCGCTGGAATCATCAACATCGAACAATAATTGCCAGAGAAATATAGGAAAAATGTGAAAACCCGTTTATTCGGTAGTTTTTCCCATTTCCAATTCATTTTTCTCATTTCAACCTTTTCCAAGTCAAATCCAACCTTTTTCAAGTCAAATCCAACCTTTTCCAAGTCAAATCCAACCTTTTCCAAGTCAAATCCAACCTTTTCCAAGCCAAATTCAACCTTTTTCAAGTCAAATCCAACCTTTTCCAAGTCAAATCCAACCTTTACCAAGTCAAATTCAACCTTTTAAAAGTCGAATCCAACCTTTTCCAAGTCAAATCCAACCTTTTCCAAGTCAAATTCAACCTTTTAAAAGTCGAATCCAACCTTTTCCAAGTCAAATCCAACCTTTTCCAAGTCAAATCCAACCTTTTCCAAGTCAAATCCAACCTTTTTACCATTATTAGGGGAATGAGGATAAATACCCACTAGCCCTAATTGTAGTACCAAAATTTGGTACTACAGCATTTAATGCTTGTCTGTGATTGGGGACTGGGCTGAAAACAATACTCTTGAACAATTGAATTTGACTTGGAAAAGGTTGGATGCGACTTGGAAAAGGTTGAATTTGACTTGGAAGAGGTTGAATTTGACTTGGAAAAGGTTGAATTTGACTTGGAAAAGGTTGGATTTGACTTGGAAAAGGTTGGATTCGACTTGGAAAAGGTTGGATTCGACTTGGAAAAGGTTGAATTTGACTTGGAAGAGGTTGAATTTGACTTGGAAAAGGTTGAATTTGGCTTGGAAAAGGTTGGATTTGACTTGGAAAAGGTTGGATTCGACTTGGAAAAGGTTGAATTTGACTTGGAAGAGGTTGAATTTGACTTGGAAAAGGTTGAATTTGGCTTGGAAAAGGTTGGATTTGACTTGGAAAAGGTTGGATTCGACTTGGAAAAGGTTGAATTTGACTTGGAAGAGGTTGAATTTGACTTGGAAAAGGTTGAATTTGACTTGGAAAAGGTTGATTTTGGCTTAGAAAAGGTTGAATTTGACTTGAAAAGGTTGAATTTGACTTGGAAAAGATTGAATTTGACTTGTAAAAGATTGAATTTGACTTGAAAAAGGTTGGATTCGACTTTTAAAAGGTTGAATTTGACTTGGTAAAGGTTGGATTTGACTTGGAAAAGGTTGGATTTGACTTGAAAAAGGTTGAATTTGGCTTGGAAAAGGTTGAATTTGACTTGGAAAAGGTTGGATTTGACTTGGAAAAGGTTGGAATTGACTTGGAAAAGGTTGGATTTGACTTGGAAAAGGTTGGATTTGACTTGGAAAAGGTTGGATTTGACCTGGAAAAGGTTGAATTTGGCTTAGAATAGATTGATTTTTACCTGAAAAAGGTTGGATTTGACTTGGAAAAGGTTGGATTTGACTTGGAAAAGGTTGGATTCGACTTGGAAAAGGTTGGATTCGACTTGGAAAAGGTTGAATTTGACTTGGAAGAGGTTGAATTTGACTTGGAAAAGGTTGAATTTGGCTTGGAAAAGGTTGGATTTGACTTGGAAAAGGTTGGATTCGACTTGGAAAAGGTTGAATTTGACTTGGAAGAGGTTGAATTTGACTTGGAAAAGGTTGAATTTGGCTTGGAAAAGGTTGGATTTGACTTGGAAAAGGTTGGATTCGACTTGGAAAAGGTTGAATTTGACTTGGAAGAGGTTGAATTTGACTTGGAAAAGGTTGAATTTGGCTTGGAAAAGGTTGGATTTGACTTGGAAAAGGTTGGATTCGACTTGGAAAAGGTTGAATTTGACTTGGAAGAGGTTGAATTTGACATGGAAAAGGTTGAATTTGACTTGGAAAAGGTTGGATTTGACTTGGAAAAGGTTGATTTTGGCTTAGAAAAGGTTGAATTTGACTTGAAAAGGTTGAATTTGACTTGGAAAAGATTGAATTTGACTTGTAAAAGATTGAATTTGACTTGAAAAAGGTTGGTCCGACTTTTAAAAGGTTGAATTTGACTTGGTAAAGGTTGGATTTGAGTTGGAAAAGGTTGGATTTGACTTGAAAAAGGTTGAATTTGGCTTGGAAAAGGTTGGATTTGACTTGGAAAAGGTTGGATTTGACTTGGAAAAGGTTGAATTTGGCTTAGAAAAGGTTGAATTTGACTTGGAAAAGGTTGGATTTGACTTGGAAAAGGTTGGAATTGACTTGGAAAAGGTTGGATTTGACTTGGAAAAGGTTGGATTTGACCTGGAAAAGGTTGAATTTGGCTTAGAATAGATTGATTTTTACCTGAAAAAGGTTGGATTTGACTTGGAAAAGGTTGGATTTGACTTGGAATAGGTTGAATTTGACTTGGAAAAGGTTGAATTTGGCTTGGAAAAGGTTGGATTTGACTTGGAAAAGGTTGAATTTGGCTTGGAAAACGTTGGATTTGACTTGGAAAAGGTTGGATTTGACTTGGAAAAGGTTGAATTTGACTTGGAAAAGGTTGGATTTGACTTGGAAAAGGTTGGATTTGACTTGGAAAAGGTTGGATTTGACTTGGAAAAGGTTGGATTTGACTTGGAAAAGGTTGGATTTGACTTGGAAAAGGTTGGATTTGGCTTAGAATAGATTGATTTTTACCTGAAAAAGGTTGAATTTGGCTTAGAATAGATTGATTTTTCCTGAAAAAGGTTGGATTTGACTTGGAAAAGGTTGGATTTGACTTGGAATAGTTTGAATTTGACTTGGAAAAGGTTGAATTTGGCTTAGAAAAGGTTGAATTTGACTTGAAAAGGTTGAATTTAACTTGGGAAAGGTTGAATTTGACTTGAAAAAGTTGGATTTGACTTGGAAAAGGTTGAATTTGGCTTAGAATAGATTGATTTTTACCTGAAAAAGGTTGGATTTGACTTGGAAAAGGTTGGATTTGACTTGGAATAGGTTGAATTTGACTTGGAAAAGGTTGAATTTGACTTGGAAAAGGTTGAATTTGGCTTAGAAAAGGTTGAATTTGACTTGAAAAGGTTGAATTTGACTTGATAAAGTTGGATTTGACCTGGAAAAGGTTGAATTTGGCTTAGAATAGATTGATTTTTACCTGAAAAAGGTTGGATTTGACTTGGAAAAGGTTGAATTTGACTTGGAAAAGGTTGAATTTGGCTTAGAAAAGGTTGAATTTGACTTGAAAAGGTTGAATTTAACTTGGGAAAGATTGAATTTGACTTGAAAAAGTTGGATTTGACTTGGAGAAGGTTGAATTTGACTTGAAAAAGCTATAGTTCTCAAGTGGTAGAATTCAGCGCAGATTCAATAATTCTCATCAATTATTCAGATTCTCCAGATCCCTCAGTTCTGTTCCACCTGTTATGAGTGAAAACTATACTTCCCATCATTTTTCAAATTCACAAATTGCGAACGAAAGGAGGAATATTCAGAACAAGTTGGAGGTGGAGCCGCGAGTGAGTGTTTCTGTTCGGCTCTCAGTCGTCGCACACATCAAAATCTCCCTTCGGTTTTCTTTGAAGTTCTTGATAATTAAGTCCGCACTCGAGGGCGGCGTTTCTGAGTCGTAATTAAAAGCTCGACGTCCTCCAGGCGGCTCATTACGGCTTCTTAGGGCTCGAATGGCGGCTGCGGCTCGCTTTTGTCTCGATCGGCTCGAGAAACCTCGGGAAAACAAACTGAAGGATCGACAAAAACTGATTTATTATTATTATTAATATTTTTTTTAAATCGCAAAAACATTTCATTATTTGCATCTCACGACAGAAGAATTATTATTATTTTTTTTCATGTCTTCACAGCCAGAAGAGAGAAGACGATGATGCGTTACACATCTTTTTCAAATACACGAAATGGCGGCTGAAAGAAACCAAACTGAATGAACGTTAACCGTAATTAAACTGGGTTTAAACCTGAAATTTTTGTGTGAAAACCTTGAAAATTGTCGTGTTAAACCTGATTTGATTGTTTGCATTTAAAATTCCACAAATAAACCCACAATTATCGATGAAGATCAGTTTTCCACTGATTTGGTACGTTAATTAGAACCTTGAATGTGTTGTTCAAAATATCAAATTAGACGTATTAACCCCTCGAAAAGGGGGATGGAACTTTCAGAACAAAACCTCAACTTTGACGTCAAAAACTGAGTTTTTGAACTATTAATTTGTATTAGAAAACTTTTGATTTGTAAAGTTAAAACTTGAATAGTTTTTAACCTTGAATTTATTGTTCAAAACCTCAAACTTGAGGTATTAACCCTTAATTAGGGGATTTGAACCTGAAATTTGCTGAGAAAACCCTCAAATTTGATGTCTTAATCCTGAAAATCTTAAAAGTTTTGGTTATTAAACGTAATTTGGGGGTTTAAACCAGAAATTTGTTGTGAAAAAACACGTAAATTTAGTTTGAAAAATCGTATATTTTGGACGAGTGTGAGTTTTCTTGTTCGCAATGTCAACCAGGTGTCGCGGTGGGGGAGGGGGAATGTTTTGGAAGGGTGGCCAGCGGGAGGAAAACAGGCTACGGGGAGGAGGGAGAGGCTACGGGGAGGGAGAGGCTACGGGGCCCGCGGGGTTGCCGTATATTGATCTTGACTCTCCGCTGTACTAACCCCTAACCCCTCCCCCCCCCTGTATCGCTGAACCGGGCGCACTCCTTCACAACTGCCCCTCCCCTCCCCCCCGGGTTTCCCGGGACGCCCGTCCTATTCTACTATAGAATCCCCCTCCCCGGTCACATCGCCACCATTAAAGTCCTCCTTCCTCCCCCCCATCAAAGTCCCCCCTCCCCATTAATTCCCCTCTCACACTCCGCTATGACCTATAATTCAGCGTATACGCTCGCGATTAGATCCCTCAAAGGTCACCCCTCTTCCTGGTCACGTTTCATCCATCACGTGACAATCCTGACATTAATAAAACCTCACGCATTTTATGACGTCATTAATTGTTTATTACCATGATAAAACTCCTCATTGATCCCTCGTCACGAACAGCCCAAGTTACCCACGCGTTGCACAGAATTCTCCAAACAACATTTGAATTTCACGAATTTCGCACAAAAATTAATTGAATTAATTTTATGAAATTTTTTGTAATTTATTTATGTGATTATTTGGACTTGCATACTGCAGTTTAAAATTTTTTATAGCTTTTTCCAAAACGTAGACTTTTATTACATCCACGACTCAATCATTGTGGTGATTGCACCATTCAAATCCGATAATTTCAACATTTTAGAGAAATCTGGAACATTCTGACAATTCATAAACAATGTAGAGAACGAGTGTAAGTGTGCGTGTAGTGTAACAGTGTAAATGTGAGAGCCTCTGAGTGGACCTATAAAATAGCCTCACTCTCTGTGTGGACGTTTAAGTGAGCCAGCAGTGTAGTAGTGTGAATGTGAGAGCTTCCGAGTTGACCTGGAAGTGTGGCAGTATGCCTGCCTTTAGTGTTCGAGTGTGAGTGAGACTGAAGTTTCAAGTGCAAGTGTAAGGAGCCTCTGAGTGGACAGTAAGTGAGCCAGCAGTGTAGGAGCTTTTGAGTAGACCTCTATGAGAGCCTGCAGTGTACGAGCGAGATCTTCTGAATGGACCTGGAAGTGTGGCAGTGTGTTCATTACGAGTGTAAGTGTGAGAGCCTCTGAGTGGACCTATAAAATAGCCTCACTCTCTGTGTGGACGTTTAAGTGAGCCAGCAGTGTAGTAGTGTAAGTGTGAGAGTCTCTGAGTGGACCTAGAAGGGTGGCAGTATGCCTGCCTTTAGTGTTCGAGTGTGAGTGAGGCTGTAGTTTCAAGTGCAAGTGTAAGGAGCCTCTGAGTGGACAGTAAGTGTGCCAGCAGTGTACGAGCTTTTGAGTAGACCTCTATGAGAGCCTCCAGTGTACGAGCGAGAGCTTCTGAATGGATCTGGAAGTGTGGCAGTGTGGCCATTACGAGTGTAAGTGTGAGAGCTTCCGAGTTGACCTATAAAATAGCCTCACTCTCTGTGTGGACGTGTAAGTGAGCCAGCAGTGGACAAGTGTGAATGTGAGAGCCTCTGAGTGGACCTAGAAGTGTGGCAATATGCCTGTCTCTAGTGTTCGAGTGTGAGTGAGACTGTAGTTTCAAGTGCAAGTGTAAGGAGCCTCTGAGTGGACAGTAAGTGAGCCAGCAGTGTACGAGCTTTTGAGTAGACCTCAATGAGAGCCTGCAGTGTACGAGCGGGATCTTCTGAATGGACCTGGAAGTGTGGCAGTGTGGCCATTACGAGTGTAAGTGTGAGAGCCTCTGAGTAATGCCTTTAAGTGAGCCTCAATCTCAGTGTGTTCGTGTAAGTGAGCCAGCAGTGGACAAGTGTGAATGTGAGAGCTTCTGGGTTGACCTGGAAGTGTGGCAGTATGCCTGCCTCTAGTGTTCGAGTGTGAGTGAGACTGTAGTGTACAAGTGGAAGCATAAGAGTCTCTGAGTGGACAGCAAGTGAGCCAGTAGTGTACGAGCTTTTGAGCAGACCTCTATGAGAGCCTGCAGTGTACGAGCGAGAGCTTCTGAATGGACCTGGAAGTGTGGCTGTGTGGCCATTACGAGTGTAAGTGTGAGAATCTCATTGTGGACGTGTAAGTGAGCCTGCAGTGTACTAGTGTAAATGTGAGACCCTCTGAGTGGACCTGGAAGTGTGGAAATGACAATTTTCAAGGTTTTCACACAAAAATATCAGGTTTAAACCCCCAAATTACGTTTAATAACGAAAAACTCATTTTTAGGTTCGAGACATTAAATTTGAGGGTTTGCTCACAAAATTCAAGGTTCATACCCCTTTTAAGGGTTAATGCCTCTCACTTGAGGGTTTGAAGAACAAAGTCAAGGTTAAAAACTCCATTTAAGGCTTAATATGAAAAATCAGTGGGTTTATTAGATGAATGAAAATTTTGAGGTTTTGCTCTGAAAATTCAAGTTCGAACTCTATAATTAAGGGTTTATTCCACTAATTTGAGGTTTTGTACAACACATTGAAGGTTCAAAACTCCATTCAAGGCTTAACATGACAAATCAGGAGGTTTCCAATACAAATTGATAACTCAAAATTCGGTTTCAGGGTCACGACGTCAAATTTGAGGTTTTGCTCAGAAAATGTAAAGTTGAAACTTCGTAATTAAGGATTAATTTGGAAAATCAGTGGGTTTATTAGATGAATTTTAGGATTAAACCCTCAAATAAGGTTTAACACGACAATTTTGAAGGTTTTACACAACGAATTTCAGGTTTAAACCCCCAAATTAGGTTTACCAAACCAGACATTTAAACGATCATAAACATTCGAAACTTAAAAAAATCATAGAAAAAGATCTATTCATCCAAAAAGAGAACGGATGGCGTCAAAATTTTCCGGATGAAGTTTACTTTCGATCAAAAATTTGAAAAAAACAATCAGGCACTGGGCGGTGCGCCCAAAAATTTGAGGTTTTGCTCCGCAAATTCAAGTTCGAACTCCATAATTAAGGGTAAATTCCACTAATTTGAGGTTTTGAACAACACATTGAAGGTTCAAAACTCCATTCAAGGTTTAACCCTAATTGGACCATGGTATCATTAGTGACACCGAAAACATCTCAAGAACTCTACCGCTGAAGATGTCACGGGAGTAACCAAAATTAAGTTGCAATTTTAAATTTGATGGACAGCAGAATTTGTTGTGAGCTATAAGAAGTCTCAAAATAGAATTATGACAAAAAAATTCCGAAAAAATCGATGAAAAAATTCCAAAATGTTCGTCATAACATAAATGTTTGTCTTTTAATTATTTACAAAAAATAGTTTGAAAAAGTCACCTTTGTCTATTAATTTTTAAATTGCAATTTAAATCTAGTTAATCTGGTGGCACATTGGGACAGCTGTGGAATTCCCAAAATGTTTTCGGTGACACCATGGTCCAGTTAGGGTTAACATGACAAATCAGAAGGTTTCCAATACAAACTGACAGTTGTAAAGTTCAAACCTCGTAATTAAGGGTTAATTTGGAAAATCGGAGGGTTTAATAAATGAATTTTAGGTTCAAACCCTCAAATCAGGTTTAACACGACAGTTTTCAAGTTTTTTTACACAACAAATTCACAAATCCCCAAATTAGGTATAATAACCAAAAATTCATAGTTCGGTCAAGACATCATGTTTAAGGGTTTGCTCAGCAAATTCATAGTTCGGTCAAGACATCAAGTTAAAGGGTTTGCTCAGCAAATTCATAGTTCGGTCAAGACATCATGTTTAAGGGTTTGCTCAGCAAATTTAAGGTTCAACTCAAGAGTTAATACGTGTAATAAGAGGATTTATTTTGAAAAAAAAAATTCAAGGCTGGGAAACTTTATTTAAGGTTTAACATTCCAAATCAGAGTGTTTATTTGTATAATTTCAGATTTGAATCCTCGAGTTTGGTTTAACATGAAAATTTTCAAGGGTTTTTAAACAACAAATTTTAGCTTTAAGCCCCCAATTTGGGTTTATCAACCAAAAACTGATATTTTGGTTCAAGATGTCAATTTTTTGGATTTGCTCTGCAAATTCAAGTTGAAACCTCCTACTTAAGGGTTAATACTTCTAATTTGAGGTTCTGAACAACAAATTCTAGGTTCAATAACTCTATTCAAGGTTTAATTTGCAAAATCAGTTGGTTTATTAGTTGAAACAGGTTTAACACGACAATTTTTAAGGTATTTACACAACCAATGTTATGTTTAAACCCCCAAATTAGGTTTGATAACAAAAAATTATATGATTTAAGACATCAAATTTGAGGGTTGGTTATCGATTCCGGGAGCGATAATTTTTATAGGGGACCATCTACGCACCAACCCGCACAATCCCTGTAAATTTCATCGAAATCGGATAATAACTTCGTACAGGTTTGCTCTCGTTACTTGGATTTCAAGACATACACACAGACAGACAGACACAGATCAAAAGTCGTTCAGGAAGGCCTCAAACGTAAAACGCAAGTGGGAGTTTCGATTTCAGAGAACATTTTTTTTTTCAACCTTGAAAAATGTGGTTCTACTTTTGTGATAATTGGGGATAATTCGGGAAAACCCGTTTATTCACTAATTGAATTTTCCGCTTTTCGCCGGCAATTATTATTCGATTTTGATGATTCCAGCGGCAATATTTTAGTTTTTCAATTCTCTAGGTAGGTAAGTGCACTAATGAATTTCTAAAATCCTTGAAAACTTCAAATTTAGTTACAATTTTCAAACTTTGAGCGCCAGTTCTAGAGAGAACACTTATTCGTATCATGAAATACCCTATGATGAATAAAATGGTGCTCTGGCAGTAAATTGGGTCTCAATTGTTAGTAATGGGTCTTAACCCTAGGAAGGTAGCGTGAGTAAAATTTACTCCACCAAGCTTCGGTTGATTGTGCTTAGCCGGATCATGTGATCAGGCCCCACGTATTCTTCCCTCAGCTAGTTTCAAAGTTGATGTAAGAATGAGGGAATCTTCGGACCTTGTGCATTGACACTACATAGTAAGTACCAAGAAATAAAAACGCTGCAAATTATCACACAATGGTTTAATATTTTTCTATATAGATCACTTGTCTACAAAATCACCAACCATCCAATATGAGGGGGAAAAAAGAAATAAAAAATCAAAAAAAATAAAAATAAAAAAAAAAATAAAAAAACTCGGCGCTTTGCGCCTCGGCGGGGGGCTCCGCCCCCCTGCACCCCCCGGTTTATTTCTTTTTCCATACTCTGTATGAAATCATAGGAACACACAATGTGTTTTTGCGATACTAGTCATCCGTTAAATAAAAAACAACAATAATAAATGTGGAGTTGACATTAACATGACAACCAATAAACATATCACCAGATGTTTTTTTCTGTCGCTTTTTCGTGACGATTTTTTTTCGGTAGGTCATCGCAAAAACACATTCTGTGTTAAAATTCCAAAAAAATCAATACACCAACCATTGATTGCATTTCGGTCAGCTCTAATTTTAACGGAGATTAGGCCTCTTTTGCGATTCACAGTCGTGTTTTGATTTATATACATATATTTCAATATAAACCCTTAAATTTTCGTGGGGAGCGAACGGTTTGTCCTACAGAGCTCCGCGTGGTCTCAAAAAATTCTAAAAATTCTATAGAATCTTAAATTGAAGGAAAAACAATACCTTTATATCGAAATTTTTTGAGTTAGGGAGTTTTCAAAATTTCAAAATTGATTTTGGAACCCTTAGAAGTGACCTACATCAAACAATAGCTTCGGGGCACAACTAGACCCCAAATGGAGCCTACATACCAAATTTCATCAAAATCGGTCAATGCTAAGTGGCAAAAGTGCCGCGGACGGCGGACGGACGGCCAAATTTTAATTCGATTTTTGGATTCTACGTACCTTGAAACGTAAACCATCAAATTTTGAGGGGGTGTTAAAATTTTTTTTTCTTGGTCGATTCCAAAGGTTCATTATTGAAAATAATAAACCAAAATCAAAAAAAAAAAAAAAATAAATAAATAAATAAAAAAAAAAATCAACACACCAACCATTCGGTCAGCTCTAATTTGAACAGAGATTAGGCCTCTTTTGCGATTCACACTCGTGTTTTGATTTATATACATATATTTCAATATAAACCCTTAAATTTTCGTAGGGAGCGAACAATTTGTCCTACAGAGCTCCACGTGGTCTCAAAAAATTCTAAAAATTCTATACAATCTTAAATTGAAGGAAAAACAGTACCTTTATATCGAAATTTTTTGAGTTAGGGCGTTTTCAAAATTTCAAAATTGATTTTGGAACCCATAGAAGTGACCTACATCAACCAAAAGCTTCGGGGCACAACTAGACCCCAAATGGAGCCTACATACCAAATTTCATCAAAATCGGTCAATGCTAAGTGGCAAAAGTGCCGCGTACGGCGTACGGTGGACGGACGGCCAAATTTTTATTCGATTTTTGGATTCTACGTACCTTGAAACGTAAACCATCAAATTTTGAGGGGGTGTTAAAATTTTTTTTTTCTTGGTCGATTCCAAAGGTTCATTATTGAAAAAAATAACCCAAAATGAGCAAAAATTTACTCAACGTTAACTTTCCCTGTACAAATAAAGAGTGATTTTCGCTCGATGATTGACTCCAACTTGAGAACAGAATCACCATTGGGCTGTGCGAGAATCCTTCAAGAAGCAGAAGCTGTTCTGCGGATCTCAAAAACAAACTTACATCACTACACATTATGAGAAGTCGAAGACCCGCTAAAGTTGTTGCGATGGGCAGGTATTGTTTCGTTGTTCTTCGATTTCGGTGTTTCATAGTTTCTCAATTCGAATTTAGTTTTGTTCATTTTGAATTTGATTATGCACACTTTTTTTTAGTTTTTGGTTTATTATTTTCAATAATGAATCTTTGGAATCGACCAAGAAAAAAATTGTTATAAACTCCCTCAAAATTTGTTGGTTTACGTTTCAAGGGCCCTAATTCATAAATTTTGATATAAAGGTATTGTTTTTCCTTCAATTTAAGATTCTATAGAATTTTTTGAGACCACGCGGAGCTCTGTAGGACAAACCGTTCGCTCCCTACGAGAACTTGAGGGTTGGACTTACGATAAATCAGAAACACGAGTGTGAATCGCATAAGAGGCCTAATCTCCGTTCCAATTTTAGCTGACCGAAATGCGATCGATGTTTTTCTTCGTGTCGGATGGTTGGTGGCTTTGCAGACGAGTGATCTATACAGAAAAACAATAAACCATTGTGTAATAATTTGCAGCGTTCTAATGTGATAAATATATCTATGTGATATGGTAACATAAAAACTGTCGAGTCAAACCGATTTTGAAATTTATATCTTTTTACCAATCAGTTTGCATACCTTTTTAGTGACACTCGCTTAATTTTACTAAAGCGACAGCAAACTAGGACTATTTTAAATATTTTTTTTATGAAATAAAAAGACGATTTCAATTGAAATTGTGGCTTTTTGTGTGAGTATTAACCTTTATTATTCTAAAATGAGCTTTATTTACAATTTTTGAGCCATTTGCGATGATTAAATGATGATTTTTGGTAATGTGTAAAATTTACTCCACGCTACCTTTGTAGGGGGTCTCAGACGGTCGCCGTTCGTTCCTCGTTGGCTGCTGTAATAATTTTTTTCGAAAATTCTTAACAATTTCAAATTTAGGTTCAATTTTTAAACTTTGAGCACCGGTTCTTGAGAGACATACTAACCCGGAACGCTGAACGAACGGCGACCAACTGAGACCCCTTAAAACCCTCGATTTCGGTACAGTACGTCCCTAATATCATTCAGCAGACCGACTCATAACTAAATTCGACTCGCCGGATCATAAACGAGGACGTCCCCTTGTTCAGCTCAGACGCGGCAGGCGAAGCAAAAACCGAGTTACCGCAAGTTGAACCAGAAAATAATCCAGTTTGGAAAGCCATTAGCCATTACGTTTGCGGAGCAAAAGATAAACCGCTCCCGGGAAGGAGAGGGAAACTCGGAAAACGTCATATTATACCTATTACCCTCTCGCTACAGTTACCTCCTAGCGGTTACTACTTTTCTCTCGTTATTTATTTATGCATTCGCGCCCTAGTTTTTTTTTTAACTCCGCTTTTCTGAAAGGTTGGAAAAGGAAGAAGTAAACTGGGTCATTCGGACGCGGGTTGAGAAAAGTAACTCTTTTTCAACGTGAAAGCGAGGCAAAGGAGTCGGCGAAGGATGCTCGCCGGGGGAGGGAAGGATAACAGTCGAGAACCTCCTCTCGCATTGAGGAGTAATGTGGGATCAAGGGGGAAAACAACTAACACTCGACGTTTTCCCTTGAATTCAATCATACGTTCAGGGATTTGAAAGCAGCTTCCCGGGAGAAAAAAAACGCTGCAAATTTCTTCACAAAGGTTTATTATTTTTCTACACAGATCACTCGCCTGCAAAGAACTCGGCTTTGCCACTGTCACCACCGACCAACCAAATACAGAGTGTCTACAAAACAGGCCTCATTCCTTCAATGGATCAATTTTACAACCAATTTGCAACAAAAAATGTCTCCGAGCAATTTTCGTTTAAACCCTTCAATTCCGAGTTATTTTAATTTTAAAGTTTTTTTTCTCGTAATTTTGACTTTATGTCATTAAATTGGTAATAACTCCATGAATTTGCTGTAATAATTACAATTTGAGGATACCGTTGAAAAAAGAGCATTAAATTTCCTATCTCCCTGATACCAAATACATTTTTTCAGTTGAATTTTACGGGGAATAAAGCATTCTAAAAAGTGAACTTGGCAACTTTTCGAAAAAATTTTCGTTTTTCAACGACCATAATTTCCAAATAATTCGAAATAATGAGAATGACTTGAATTCTGGGGATTTAATTACAGAAGAATCATGAAGAATAATTTGCAGCGAAACACATGGTATTCCTGGCCACAACTCGCTCGGTAATAGGCTATGCAGCCCAGGTCTGGGGGTGGAAATGTTTCGAGCAACTGGAAAAGTTGAATAGGCATTATCTTAAAAAGGTATTTGCCTTACCCCAGAATACGCCCAATTACATTTTGTATGCGGAAAGCGGAGTGGAACCACTGGAATTTTATTTTATGAAGCTAAAGATGGATTACGTGGTTCGTGCACTAAAGCTTCCATAAAGCAATCATAAGTACCCTAAGTATCATAAGGATCATAGCTGAGGAGATTGTGAGGTGTGATGTTTCCTGGTTCCAAGCTTATCGGGAACGAGCCACGACAAACGGGCTAATCCTCTCAAGTGATGTAGGGCAGGGTCGGGATTGGGAACTGAGTTTGCTGGCTGTTAGGAATAGGTTGCTGGAAGTGTGGAAAACAGAACTGAGTCAAGCTGTGGCTGAATCACATCACCACACGCTGTATGCTCAGTTGGATAGAACGATAGAAGGGGGGAGAAACTACTTGTCAAACAAATTCCTGTACATCACACGAACGGTTTTCAGAGCAAGATCTGAAATGTTGGATGTAAATTTCAGATGGTGGAGAGAGGGGAGGATAAATTGCTGTTCGATGTGTAATTTAAGGGAAGAGGAGACCACATTCCATTTTTAGCAACCTGTCCAATATTGAGGGAGTTTCGACAATTATATCTGAGGACTCCGCGATTGTCGATTCAAGCTCTAATTGAAATTTTGAATGGTGGTGATATGTTGATGGCCCTGGTGAAGTATGTCGAAAAAGCTGGTAGTTATAGGAAATTCTTAGTGAACGAGTTTAACTACACGGAGGATGAATAGAGGTTATTTCATAGAGATGAACCTATACAACTCTCAAATTTGGGGTTAAAAGAATCGCTGAGGATTGGTAGGAGAGAAAAGAAAGTCGAATAAGAATGGTAGGTCGTACAAGTTATTTTAAAAAAGTTAGTGTTAAATCAAACTGGTGGCAGGGAAAAAACTGTTCAGTAATGGGAAAAGAGAACGCTTGCATACGAGTCTGCAACACATTGGGACATTTTATGTCTTTAGCACGGAAACCATCAGAAATTTCCGCGTAACGCTCCCCTCATAACGCTCCCCGCGTAACGCGTAACGATCCCCGCGTGACGATTTTTCATTTATGTGCCATAGTAAAGACATAAAATGTCACAAATAGCATGTATTTATATAAAACATAAGAATGAAATATTTGAACTTCTAGGCCTTCTTTGGATTTGTTATTTGTTGAGCTGTTGTTTATTTAATACAATTTAATAGTATTTGTTATTTGTGGTTTGAAGAAAAAATATATATAGCTTATAGAGATATAAATTATCAAAAATATTAATTAACCGTGCAACTTCCTGCGACAATCGAAAGATTAAGCAGTATAAGCGTTCACAATGTATGTTTATCTTGAGTTAATAAACGCTTGAACTCTCAAGCTCTCTCTCTCTCTCATGAAGAATAATGACATGCATAGTTTTGCAGGTATATGTTGTTGAAATACACTCATGGGACAGCCATTCATTTTTTTGATCTCACACATCATCTAAGTACCTATTGAATTTTCTTTGACTCAGTTTGGTTCATCACTCGGGACAGCAAAACACAACCAGGGGAAAGCAAAACACGATGGTTCAGATGAGATCGAGTCTAACGAGTTGTAAACAAACGACGGAAGTTTGTTACGAAATTTATCAAATTAGCTCTTTCTGTAATCCGTAAAATGTTTAATTTTCAAATTAGTTAGTTGACATGCGCGAAGCTCACTCCCACCTCATCAATTCGTTGTACGGAACTTGGCTTTAGGAATCACCTACATCACATCGAGCGACTGATAAGAGAAATAACGTATGTTTTGAGCTTCCGAAGGTTCATCTAATCTTCGCTTGGCAGCGCTCAGGCCGTTCCCCAACTTTTTCTCCTTAGGCGCTCCTAAGAAAAACTTGAATCCAAATTTTGTACCATTCTATTCCGTACCTATTTGTTTCCGTCTCGTTATTTATTTTGTGCGAATATATCTTTATTTAGTATCTTTCTATATTCGTGCTTTATGTAGTATACCGTGGACTGGGGTGATACTGATATGGTGGGGTGATACTGATCAACACGCCTTTTTTATTTGCATGCGATTGCAGCGCTCCACACAGTCCTAAATTGGAAAGTTAGGTCGTGTTATGTGTTCGTAACAATGTCTTCTCTGATGGGATATCGTTCCCGCCCGATAGTGTAGGTTACCATGGTAGCTGATAAGGAAATAAACAAACCTCAAAATCGGGCCCAGCTGACATTGTGATTGTAACTTCTGTTGTGCCGGTGTCGGGGGTTGTGTGGTGAAGTTCTAGCGAAAAGATTTTGTTTCTACTAGAGGTAAGCATGAAATATCTGCAATTAGTTTGTTTTTTCCGTGTTACTACAGTTGGTTATCTGTTAAAAACAAGAAAAAATCATTTTCAGGGGGTGATAGTGATCACGGCCGAAATGCCCCAAAACTATCAACAAGTGATTGGTCCATCATTTTTTTTTAGTAACAATTGCTTTAAAATAAGTTGTTTCTTGTCAGTTACCAATCATGTGCCACGAATGGTCTCATTATAATAATAAAATTTATTATCAGTATTTAATACTGAAGAGGATATTACGAGTCTTGAGTTTTGGCTTTATTCTGATTGCTATAAGTAAAGAGTTGGTTTTCATTACTTTTTCAATAAAAATTGTTCTGAAATGAGTTGTTAGTGTTTTTTTTTACCTCAGGGTACTAAAAACAATTTTTTTTTCTTCGACAGTGATCAGTGCCACCCCATAGACACTCCGAAAGCGTTTTGTTCAATTCTAAATTAGTGATCACTATCACCCCCTATGTGGGGGGTGATACTGATCAATTTAATTTTTTTTTAAATGAGCTAAATTCAAGGAAATTTCAAAGTTTGATATAGGATACTGTTCATAAGATGTGGAAGAATATAAACTATTTTTTTCAGATTTTTTTGAATTATTACACTGGTAGTTTTCAAGGAAAAACTGTAGAAATTGATCACTATCACCCCAGTCTACGGTACATCGACTACACTTAGGTGGGTGACGGAAATAGTTCTTCGTAGTGGACCTATCTCTAAAATTTCAACACTCCTGAAAAAATGCTTGCATACGAGTCTGCAACACATTGGGACATTTTCATGTGTGTTTTCAAAAGTCGCAAAGTTAATTTTATAAGGCGTCTAGTCCAATTTGAATAACCCTTAATTTCTCACTCATAAGAAGAATTGTTTTTGCGATTTTGGTTTATTATTTTCAATAATGAACCTCTGGAATCGACCAAGAAAAAAAAATTTTAACACCCCCTCAAAATTTGATGGTTTACGTTTCAAGGTACGTAGAATCCAAAAATCGAATAAAAATTTGGCCGTCCGTCCGCCGTACGCCGTACGCGGCACTTTTGCCACTTAGCATTGACCGATTTTGATGAAATTCGGTATGTAGGCTCCATTTGGGGTCTAGTTGTGCCCCGAAGCTTTTGGTTGATGTAGGTCACTCCTAAGGGTTCCAAAATCAATTTTGAAATTTTGAAAACGCCCTAACTCAGAAAATTTTGATATAAAGGTATTGTTTTTCCTTCAAATTAAGATTCTATAGAATTTTTAGAATTTTTTGAGACCACGCGGAGCTCTGTAGGACAAACCGTTCGCTCCCTACGAAAATTTAAGGGTTTAAATTGAAATATATATATATATAAATCAAAACACGAGTGTGAATCGCAAAAGAGGCCTAATCTCCGTTCAAATTAGAGCTGACCGAAATGCGATCGATGGTTGGTGATTTTAATTTTTTTTTTGATTTTTTATATATATATATATATTTTTTTTTTCTCTTCATATTGGATGGTTAGTGATTTTGTAGACGAGTGATCTATATAAAAATAATAAACCGTTGTGTAATAATTTGCAGCGTTTTTAAATTAAATTTAGATATATTTTGAAATATTCATAGAATATTTGAACAGAAGGTACCTCGAAGGCCCTATTACAGTCTCTCAGCTTAAGAATGATCTTTCCAAGGGTCACACTAGTGCTATCTGCGTCAGCAGAATCTGTCTATAAGCCCAATCTTGTTGGGGTAGAAGAAGAAAACTTGGAAAAATCTTTGGTGGTATGTCACTTGGAGGTCACTACTTTGGTGGTGTATTTGGTGGGATGTCAATTTATTTCTCATAAAGTACAGAACCAAGGAATGAGGTGGAGAAGGTTCACTTCATAGAGGAATCTATGCTGCTTAGACAGTGGTTTCATCTCTGACGAGGAAATTCTACTAATAGCCTACAAGATAAGAAATGAGGGTAGAAGGTACCTTGAAGGCACTACTAAAGTCTGTAAAATCGAGAATTATTTAGTTTTTATTATAACGTTTTCTTACTTAATCGATATCACCTCAACGGCTATCCGTTTTGTTTTAAAAGTGCATAAATTATTGGAGGTAAAAATCGGACTTCCTAAAAGATACCTTAGGATATTAAGGGTTAACGTGTAGTCAACCACTACACAACAAGGTAGTGAAGTAAGGTTGTTAGTTCATGTACCCAAGCATCAAAACAGTTGATTGTTCTCTACGCAACACAGTGAGTCTATTTTATTTATTGGTATCGTGAGCAAGTTTTCGTGACGATTTTTCAGTTTATGCGCCAAAGCAAAGCATACAAATGCCAAAAAAAAAAATTGCAGTCTTTATGTGAGCTCGTAAGTCTGAGAACTAATTCTTGTAACGAGCAAAACTGTAGCATTTCTCTACACGGTTGAACGAAACGGCGCACAAGGATACTACAAAACGCACGACCGCTCAGTCTTGCGTTGCACTGCCTAACTGTAGCGCCGTCTCTCAGGTACCACCCCTACAACCTCTGTTGGCTTCAGATTTAATACGTCACTTATAAGGTATTGTACTCCGTACTTGATTTATACCCGATTTTCATGTATCTGCGCACAAATTGATGCCCTCAAATTATTAGAAGACTCCACAAGTGATGCCCTCGTCAGAAGACTATGTTGCACACAAGAATTCTGATATAATTCTTTTCCAATATAAAATCGCCAAACATCGGCTGAAATGGTTATACAATACGCTCAATAAACCATGATGTGAAACTAGAAATTATAAAAGCCATCCTTCAATCGTATTTTTTTGCGTCTGTAGGAAATTCGAAGGTGCTTTCTACCTTAACGATTATTCTGGTTTTCTTGAATTACCGAGATACGATTGGGTAGGTTTCTCAATAACTAGTTGTTTCCAGAAATCATTCCCTTCTTCTAGTGCCATCTCCATCATTGAAGGTTGCAGGTCATCTTTGTGACTCCCTCTCGACACTACGCCAGGTAAAAAGATCTGCTGCTCTGAGCTACGAATATTTGATGCTGATCATTCCACTGATCTCACCATCATAATCGTCTGAAATAAACTACTCTTAGAACCCTGCATGACTCGTCCTAAGTAAGCCACTATTCGTCTATTCACAGTCACCAACAGTTCATTTCGCTTTTCATCACTGAAATAACTAAATGTTTTAGTGAATTTTCAAAAAAATGAAGCTATTTCAATAGCCTCAAAATTTTTATAATGGACTTTTCGAAAAAATTTTTCACTGAAATCAGTTTTGGAACATTCTGAAACGATCCCTCAAGTTTGTTGAAAAAATCATAATAATAATATTACAATATTATGACACACATACTCGTATTATGTGTGTGTGTGTACTCCGCACGATAACTTGAGTAACTGTTTAGCAGAAATTTTTTGGTTTCACCAGAATGTTTGTAACAACAAACAAAAAAACGAGTTCAATAGCCAACAATGTTGGACAACTCTAAGTGGTCCAAATTTCAGAAATAGTCCAAAAAACGGGGGTTTCCCGGTTTTTGTGGTTATTACCTTCACAATCATAGTAATATATGGTATATTCGGATTCAGCACAAAATTTCTGACATCGATGCACTTTCCAAAAATGAAAATTGTCCGAAATTTAAAAAAGTATATATATTTATATGAATGTAATAGCTCTGCAAAGTGCGTTGGTGTATTTTTTTTTCTTATCGAGGTTTGGTGAGGTAATTGATAGAATTCTTTTTCCAAGCTTTCGACAGTTTATTCCATCATCTTGAGGGAAATCAAATGAAAATCAAACCTTTACTAGCGATGATCAACAACGACTTCCTAGTCAGTGGTTGTACATTTTCCAACTCAAACTATATTTCTCTGAAGATGATGGAATAAACCGTCGAAAGCTTGGAAAAAAATTTCTATCAATTACCTGACCGAACCTTGATAAGAGAAAAAAAATACAGCAACGCACTTCGCAGAACTAATACATTCCTGTAAACCAACGGTCGATAACCACCTACCAGCTATATATTTACATATACAGGGTGTTTCACGAAAAGGTTACACCCCCCTTCATTTTCGCAAAATACAGCGTGAAAAATTCCGACCAACACAATTCTTCATGATTTTTTGTGAGGATCTCAGGAAAAATACTTTTGCGCAAAAAAGTTGTGCGCAATCGTGCGCAATTGACACTAACTTCATTTTTTCAAATGGAACCCCCCCTTTTTTATTACAAATTCGGATTCTACGTCAAATTTCATGAGAAATTCATACCCACATCGATTTGTTTTATTGCGCGCAACCTGGCTTTTTGGACGCTCTAAGTTGCGCAACTCTATCTACAATTTTTCGATTGAAATGTCTTCATACCCCGCTATTTGGAAGAATTCCCTAGTGGTGCCGTTCCCTAAAATAAATAATCCGTTAAAGCCTAGTGATTTTAGGGCTATAAATAAACTGTGTGCAGCTGGCAAGATTTTCGATCGGGTTATATATGAAATGCTTACTGATAACAATAAAAAACAACAGATTATTGATCAAAAACAGTCTGCCTATCGGTTGGGTTATAGCACTGAATCTGCTCTTATATGCGTACTTGATGACTTCAGAAGGAGTATGGATAATGGTAAGGTGACCGTTTTGGTCCAGATCGACTACTCCCGTGCATTTGATCGTGTTAACCATGAGATTTTGCTTGCAATTTTTAGAGCATTTAATTTTAACACTAGGGTGGTGACATGGTTTGAGTCATTTTTGGAGGATCGTTGTCAATGCGTTGTAGACACGGAGGGGACAAAATCTCAGAATAGGAAAATCGTAAAAGGTGTGCCACAGGGGTCAGTATTATCTGCTTTGATTTTTAGCATGTATATCAATAACTTGCCTAGGGTCTTGCACAGTAGTAATTATCATTTATATGCTGATGATGTCCAGCTGTATGTCGAAACATCAATTGAAAACGTTAGGGAAGCAATAGCAGCACTTAATGCCGATATCGTTAGGTTGAATGATTGGTCCCAAATGCATGGGCTGGATGTTAATCCGTCTAAATGTAAGGCCATTATCATTGGCTCGGATCGAAGAATCAGTCAACTGGATGGATTGGTAGATCTTGATATTATTAGACTTGGGAGCAACATAATTGATTATGAACATGAAGTTAAGAGTCTAGGTATATTGATTGATAAGACGTTAAATTGGAATCGACAAATAACCTTGCTATGCAGTAAGGTGTTTGGTAGTTTACGACAACTTAAGCTTTTTGCCAACAATTTCCCCATTGAAGTGAGAATTAAATTGGTTCAGGCTCTAATTTTGCCTCTTTTTGATTACGCTTGTTTGGCCTATTGTGATCTCACATCTGAAAAGATAAAGATGTTACAGCGGGCACAGAATGCAACAATTCGCTTCATTTTCAAATTGTCTTTGGACGAACATGTGACAAGCTATTACACTCGACTAAAATGGTTGAAAATTGAAGAACGGCGCGAGCTAGCTTTAGGTACAATGATGTTTAAGTTGATTAAATTCAATAACCCGGTTTATCTTAGCCAGAATTTTGTGAAGAGAACCCAAGTTCATTGTATACCTACGCGATCTGCACAAAACACACTGCAATTACCTTCGCATAAGACCAAATTTTATGGAAAATCGTTCTTAGTGTTAGGAATTAAATTTTATAACGAGAATAAAATGTTGTTCTGCACTGATCAGTCAGTAGCTACTTTCAAAAAAATTCTAAAAGATAGACTTTTAGCAAGGTACGTTCATTGATTAATTAACAGTTAAGTACCTAAGTTACAACTGTCATTTTAACTCAATATCTATTTCATTGTATTTCTTGTAAAACCTGACTCAAATTAATGTAATTATCTTATGTCTTCTGTATGTATTGGAAGAGAGGGCCTTATGGTCCTAAATATGTACAGATTGTTTAATAAACGAAGTCAATCAATCAATCAATCAATCAACTCCACAATTGCGCAAAAATTAGGTTTTGGAGAACCCTTAGTGTGGCACATGTTTTTTCATCATTTTTAACGCTGAATCACAGGAAGTCATCCGTTTTGAGAAAACCCAAGATTTAAGAGGAAAAAATAACATTTCTTTCACGAAAACATCAGTTTTGAGGTCGAAATCATGTTTATTTTTTATTTTCTCACCTCCTTTTGAACCACGGGCTTGGGGCCGTCTACGGTGGGGTTTAAAATAAAAACTGACAGCATGATCATGCTTGAACTGAATAAAATTACCTAAAAACTCATAACGATTTAAAAAGAGCGATTTTTTCACTAAAAACAACCGAATTTTTGGCCGCTATTTTGAAAAAGTCCTGTCAAATTGAAAAACGGATGTCACCATGTGATTAAGCGTTAAAAAATGATGAAAAAACATGTGCCACACTTAGGGTTCTCCAAAACCTAATTTTTGCGCAATTGTGGAGTTGCGCAACTTAGAGCGTTCAAAAAGCCAGGTTGCGCGCAATAAAACAAATCGATGTGGGTATGAATTTCTCATGAAATTTGACGTAGAATCCGAATCTGTAATAAAAAGGGGGGTTCCATTTGAAAAAATAAAGTTAGTGTCAATTGCGCACGATTGCGCGCAACTTTTTTGCGCAAAAGTATTTTTCCTGAGATCCTCACAAAAAATCATGAAGAATTGCGTTGGTCGGACTTTTTTACGCTGTATTTTGCGAAAATGAAGGGGGGTGTAACCTTTTCGTGAAACACCCTGTATAGTGAAAATGTGCGTATATTTGTTGTACCCTGAAATTCAGTAGCCGTGTGGGTACTCTATGAGTTCGTGGAGACGGATAGAATGTGAATATGGACTCCTAATATCTTCAGAACTCAGCCCGTGCAATGTTAGCATTTAGCCTTGTTAGCGAATTTTCAAGAAAAATGAAGCAATTGCGATGGCTTCAAAATTTTAAACTGCATAGCAATTTTTGTCAATGTTTCATTATTTATTTATTTCAACTGACCTTTGAACATCATTCTGGGGATATCTATAAATCCTGTATAAAAACTATGTATAAAAACAACCTGTTGCATCTATAATACCTCGTCCATTGTCATTTATGGAGGGCGCCTAATTCAATTCCAAGTATGAAAACCAAGTAAATTCCCTAAACGAAAATTATTTCATCCATCTCTAAATTTGCACTATGTTTTCAGCTGTTGTGGCACAATACAATTAGCGTGGCTAATGGAGTGAAGGGAGATGGCATGGAATGAATATTCAAAAAACAAGAAGGGAGATCTATGATAAAAATGCCGATTTGATATATAATATTTAAAAAATTTGGTAGAATAAAATAAAAACATGACTTTTTAGGGTTGAAGAACCGGCGAGGGCGCCTTCCATGAACGACAATGGACAAGGTACTATAGAAGCAACAGTTATATCCCCAGAATGATGTTCAAAGGTCAGTAGAAATAAATAAATAATGAAACATTGACAAAAATTGCTGTGGAGTTTAGAATTAGATTATATAAATGTTATTATTATTAGATATTATGTATATAATTTTATTTATATTTGTATTAGTTTTATTTTTATTTCATTTTAACTATAAGTAACTTATAATATAAGTTACTTATATTATATTATAATGTATTTTAGCACCCGTAATCATCAATATGGTCACTCCATATACCCACCCATGGAAAATTTTTAGAATAGACTTTTTCGAAAAATGTCTCCATTGAAATCCGTTTTAGAACATTCTTAAATTTTTCTTTTTAACCCTGAAGAGTGTAAAAATAGATTTCCCTGAAAATTCGCTCATTAGCCCTAAACTCGGCAAGGAAAATGAAATGTCATCGAGTTAATCCAAATATTTTTTTTCTAGTGCTAAATTTACTCAGAATGATGGGAAAAATAACTTAAAAAATCACTAAGGCCCTGGTCATTATCTACGGTCATATTTATGGACGAGCCTAAAAAGTTACCCGTCAATTCTATGTGAGCCTCAAAAGGCTCAATGCCGAGTTACTTGTACGTGACATTTGATCTCAAAAATCAACAGAATTATTTTGTAAAAAAAATTTGGGCCTGCACAGCGTCTACTATCAGTCCCGGGGGTTATGACTTTCATAGGGGACCATCTACAACCCAAATAATATAATCCCTGAAAATGTTATCTAAATCGGATGAGAATTGTGGACGTTATGGCTGTGGCAAGAATTTCACGTTTGCGCTTGCGCAGCGGCTACTATCAGTCCGATGGTGATGATTTTCATAGGGGGCCATCTACACGCCAACCCGCAAAATCCCTGAAAATTTCATCGAAATCGGATGAGATATGTAGAAGTTATGGTGGCAAGGATTCGATGACCTAAATTCGGCACCTAAATTTTCAGAAAAGTCTGAAACGTAAAACGCGAGTGAAAATTTTGATTATGGAGAAATTTCTTTCTTCAACCTTGAAAATTGAAAACAATGCTTCCGCTACCTTGGTAGATTCGGAAGCAAAACGATGAAAGTAATCCAAAAACATTGTGTAACTGAATTGTATTTTTCATTTTTCAATATACCCCTTGCTCTTGGTCTCAAATACGAATACATTCCATAGCTATAACAAAGGTACATTATAAAAATCACCGGAGATAAAATCTAAATCACAAACTCGTAAGTACAAGAAATAGGTAGGCACGTTGGTCCTGAAAGACCTCAAACACTAGAAAAAATACTAATCAGCCTCATCTTCGGAAGCCTCCAAAGATATTGGACAGAAGAATCTTGAATTCTTCACATTCTACAGCTAAATTCTTGTGGAAAAACAATAGATCATGGATATGACCTATTGTGGGTGTAATTTGAATATTAAATTTTTCTAAAAAAAGAAAAAAAACTCCGATCCTACATAATAATATTGCAGAGAACTTTGCTTCCTAGCTACCGATATGTAGCTATGATTTTGTTTACTGGTACCCGCGTTGCATTTTATGTGGCGAAAAAAATGTGTCGCGAAAAATTCCTTGACCCCCAGCCAAAAGACATATTTATGTCAATAATAAGAAACAAGATTCTTTCATTATCATGATTTAGAAAAATTAGGTAGGTACCTAACTACCCAAACCAAAATGTTGATAAACAAGAGAACTAAAAAAATCATGAAAATCTGCTTGCGATTTGAAATTTCTATATTTCCTGGAAAAATGGATAAACTAATAATGTTATTACATAATGCCGAGTTTAGGGTTAACTCATGCTGCATGAATGGACTTTTTACTTAATTTGGTGAAACAATCAACAATTATTTAACCACTATTTTGACCCAACTCTTAATCCAGGTTTGTATACAAATACTTGATTAAATTCGAATAATAAACTGCAAGCAGTTCACAGATGAATTCAGTACAGTTTTCACGAAGTCGCGGCTTGTTGTCCTGGAAAGCCGTTTACCTCAAATCGCGTGAGGTCACATCTCAGGTGACCCCCTCATTCACTCCCGCGAGGGACTCAATGACTTTTTCGAGCTGACGGGACGCTATTATTTCCACGGCTATTTGCATGTTTATTGTTAGATCGAATACTAGTCTCGAAGGGAAAGAAAAAACCCTCTCAAAGCTAAAATATGGACTTGGGATCAACCACGAAAATTAAACGTATTTTCGTTTAACATTTCAAAAAGGTCTGTTGCCTCGAAGGCACGAAGGATTAATTTTAGTAATGAAAAACTTCGATTAGTTTATTTCAGGAAAATCTGGGAAATCCTCTTTGCGAGTTGGTGAATTACCGCGGTTCATGCCACCGTATAGCGGAGGTCACGTGGCAAAATAAAACATTTCTTATCGGCTATTATACATAAATCATCAATATTCATGACAGGGCTGGCTAACCCCTGGTGAGTATAAACCCTCTGACGGAATCCCAGAGTATAAAGTGTCTGACAGACGCATCGACTGTTACGTTGTTTTTGACAACATCTTTAGTTCCCTGGGTATAAAGTTTCTGAGGGACAGGGTTTGCTCAACTGGCAGTGTCTGAGGGACACGGTGGTCACAAATGAGGGTTGGAATGGAATCTTCTATACAGGGTGTCCACACTTAACCCTAGAATGGAAACAATGAGTAAATCTTACTCCTCAACACCTTCAGTAGGTAACACTGGCAGAATTTAGGTAGGTGGCGCCCCCTTCACTTTCAAGGTTTCAAGTCAGCTTTGATAGTACACCCAGGAAGGTCAGGTGCTCCCCCTTTGTGTGGTTCAACCCTTCTCAAAGGTAAGTGAGTAAAAATTACTCAACATTTCCAATACTGTAGGCCCATAGGAGTAAATATTACTCCTCGCTTCCATTGGAAGGCCCACCAAGGGAGTCAGTTTTACGTAATTTTGAGTTGTTCACCTATGGGAAATTCGTTTTAATATTTTTTTCTGTCTATTCAAACTTGGCTGTGTTTACTTTTTGGCTTTGAGAGTGATCATGTTTTGCCTTTTCCCCGATATTTGAGTTTTTCCATAGTTCACTTCTTTTTACTTGCTACTGTGATAAAGGACTAAAATCTATTTCAGTAATTGGGAATAAGACTGAATTGCCAATGTTTGCGATGGTAAGTGATAGCATTCTGAAGAAAAGACCTACCTGTTTTTTTTTTTTTTTTTTTTTTGCTTCAATGGGATACATATTGTTTTCTGATGAGGGAAGTGGAAGCTACTTATTTCATTATTTTGCTATAAGAATGAAGTCCAAACGTGTTATTTAGGTACCTACCAACCAGCTTAGAAAACAGCAGACACCTACCTAGTCTGAGAAATAGTTAGGAAGATAGATACCTCCAAGTTTTTTTAAACCAATTTTGCTATGATTTGACACTCAAACTTTTGTTCATTTATATTTTCAATACAGAATGAGTTGCTCACATTGTTTATAAATGTTCTCCGCCTAAATCCATTACCATTCAGAGAAAAAATGCGAAAAAAAAGGAGGTTTCCCATGTGGGAGTAAAAATTACTCAATGTTTCCATTGAAAGCCTTGAGAGGCATGTTTCCATTCTAGGGTTAAGATGGGCATAACTTCAGGGTTCGATTCTACATTTATAAGTATTTCCAACAAAAAATATCTATTTAGCAATTTTCTTTTAACTCACTCAAAATTCCTTTTTTTTCACTTTAAAGTTTGTTTTCGCGTTTTCGACCTTACCGCACTAATATTGTCATAACTACCTTATTTCTCCTAAAAATTCAAATCTAACTACACCGTTAGAAAGAGCGTTAAATTCCTAACTTGCCTAGTGCAAAATCAAAATCTTTCAGCAATAAAATAGTTTTAAAAAATCAAGTAAAAAAGCAAACTTAAAAATTTTTTCGAAACTTGATTTTTTTTACCAAAGTTTTCACTCTAAATCCCTGCCCATTTCGATAAGCGCTCTTCGGAGAAAACATGCTTAAATAGTCAGCTTTCCAACGGTATATCAATTTTTCTTTTTAACATTAAAATTGGAAGAGTAAATGAAGTTTGAATGTCAAAAAATGGGGGTTTTACAAGAAAATCCAGTGTTTTAAGCGGTTTATGTTCCCCCTCGATCTCAAGATGGCTTGACCATTTTGGTATCATTTTCTATGTAATATTTTACGTTGAATTCAATGGTGATACTTCCGAATGATTCCGACTGCTAGAAAGTGGATTTTTCGAAGAAAACCTTCGTTGCTCACTGCTGCCAACATACCTCACTGAAATTTCACTCGTGCCTGTCAGACACTTTATACACACCAGGGGGTTAATATGAGGTTGTTTTTTAAACCCACTATGCGGTGAAAAAATATCACCGAATTCAAATTAAATACAAACTACCACTACTTCTACTTTTTAAATTGAATTCAAATTGTTTTTCTGCTTTTTAACCCTTTCACTACTCCAAACGAAATACTCGTCCTAACAAAACGGCACTCATTTCTGACTACAGAAAGCTCTAAAGGAACAAGGGAAAACCACTGTTGGTATTTCTGGATACTTTGGAGTTTCTGTTTTTGCATCCACACATTTGTGGATAAGAAAAGCGTGGAAAAAGGTGTTATCTATGTAACTGATTTCCGGCCAATGATGCGTTTCCGCATCGTCACATTTATGAATTTTTTAGGAATTGGAAATATTGGAAAATCGTTGTAGATGAATTTTTTCTGGTTTATACTGTTCCCAAACTGCCAAAAAAATTTTGCTCCGACGTTTAGGAACTCATAGCGAATTTGGAGAATTTTTTGAAATGGAGGCATTTTTGATGGTCTGGAGAAGCCTTGTGGCATTTTTCGTCACGTTGGAGAAGGAACAATACTTCTCCACTCTTCATCCTGAAGCTTGGAATGGTGTAGAAGCCAAACACATTCAAAACAAAAAACGCTGCAAATCATTGCTCAAAGGTTTATTATTTTCTGTATAGATCATCCTTCTGTATAGATCACTGGTTCTCCATCAATAGCACCTACCACCATCTGTATTCTCCCTTGACCTTCCCTCTCAAATTTCAGCTCCTGCGTTCAATAGGATTGAAAATGGCTTCGGAGCTCACTCAGCTGATCAGTGATCAGAAGAGTGAAGAAGATCTCCTCGAATGCTGGAGACGCCTGGAAGAGCACTTCCATTCAATAGGATTGAAAATGGCTTTCGAGCTCACTCAGCTGATCAGTGATGTGAGGAGTGAAGAAGATCTCCTCGAATGCTGGAGACGCCTGGAAGAGCACCTCCATTCAATAGGATTGAAAATGGCTTTGGAGCTCACTCAGCTGATCAGTGATGTGAGGAGTGAAGAAGATATCCTCGAATGCTGGAGACGCCTGGAAGAGCACTTCCATTCAATAGCATTGAAAATGGCTTCGGAGCTCACTCAGCTGATCAGTGATCTGATCAGTGAGCAATGATTTGCAGCGTTTTTTACCTACAAACATTGTTTTACCTACCAATTTTTTTTACCTACCACACCTACCTATTGGTAGGTACTACCTACCACACTATAATGGCTTCACACCTTCACAATCAAGTTTATTAGAAAGAACTAAACGCTTCACACTCGATTCGAAAAATAGAAAGCTTGATATGGAAATTTGATTACTGGTTACGCAGAAGGCAAAACTGTATACAAATCGAAGAAATGAACAGCGATCGCATTTTAGTCAGATAAAATTTGAACGGCGATTAGACCTCTTTTGCGATTCACACTCATGATTCTGTTTTATCGAAGGAAAACCTTCAAATACTCGTAGGGACCGAACGGTTTGTCCTACAGAGCTCCGGGTGGTCTCAAAATTTTTTAAAAATTCTGTACTATTTAAAATTGGTGAAAAACGATACCTTTATTTCGAGAGTTTTCGAGCTAGGGCACTCTTGAAAATTTCAACCCTTAATTTTCACCCCTTAGAAGTGACCTACATCAACCAAAAGCTTCGCGGCACAACTAGACCCCAAGTGGAGCCCATATACCAAATTTGAACCAAATCGGTCCAGTGTTGCTAAGAAAAGTGCCGCGTACGGCGTACGGCGGACGGCGGACGGCGGACGGCGTACGGCGTACGGCGGACGGACGGAAATTTTTTTATTCGATTTTCGGATTCTACGTACCTTGAAACGTAAAACATCAAATTTTGAGGGGGGGTTAAAATTTTTTTTTTCTTGCTCGATTCCAAAGGCTTATTATTGAAAATAATAAACCAAAATAAATAAACAATGGTATTGGTTGTACAACGACGAAAATCAACGAATGCGAGTACCAGACGAGTGAGACATGGACAAAAATTTCAACGGAATAAAATTTAAAATTTAAATTTATTCCTACCCTTGACTGGAAATGAGGTAATATGGGTTTCCGTCAGTGATCGTCCCCAATTCCTCCAGTCGCAAATCATCACTCCACCTGTCCTCTGCTCTCATACTGCCAGTCCCCGGGCAACCGGATATAAGGGGTTTTCCCCCCACCGACTTTGGATGGAAAACAAATTCACCAAATGAATATTTTTCTGGACTAGAAAACAAGTCTTTGCGCCAAAAATGTGAATCGATTTTGAACAAAATAAATGTTCTATGTTATTCTTTAAGTTCCAATAAAAATGGATAAATTTGCACCGAAGTAGGTACATAATATCACGAACTTCATTCTTCCCCTAACATTTAAAAATTGATCCATGACGTCATCAGAAAAGATGTCGGATAATTTCGATGTGTGAACTCACCAGTTTTGAACGAGAAACAGAGCTAGCAACGACACAACCTAACAATGAGGTGTGCGCATGATTTGTTTTAAGATTTTTAATCGAAAGTAGACCTCATCCTGAGAATTTTGACAACAGCCGTTCTCTTTTTGGACGAGTAGATCTTTTTCTATGATTTATCAAAGTTTCGAATGTTTATGACGTCACGCGCCCCTCACGCCTGGGCGGGAGCCCACTGTGACGTCATAACAATTCGAAACTTTGAAAAATCATATAAAAAGGTCTTCTCACGCTAGAAGGTCGCGGTTGGTGTCAAAATTCTCAGAATGAGGTCTAGTTTAGATTAAAAATGACAATAAACAGTTTCCGTGACGAAGATCCGTGACGTCATAAGAAAACTAGATGATAACTTCGCTGTGTGAACCTGTAGAGGACTATTTCAATATTATTATTACCATTGCTTAGTAACGACTCAACACAGCTTGAATGTCATGAATAAAACTTCACTTCGTGATTTAACCTTGAACTGTCAAGTTATATAATTTAGATAATTAACGCTTTTACAGAACCAATTTTGACCAAGAAACAGTGCTACCAACGTCACTACCTAACAATTGAAAAAGAGATCCGTGACGTCATAAGAAAACTAGATGATGACTTCGCTGTGTGAACCAATATCAAACAACAACCAATGCAACCAAAATCGATGTACCTTTTCGTAGATATTTTTGTGTTAGTGTGTTGGCAGAACGGTTACATCAAGTGCCCCATAATACCCAGGAGGATTTTAGAGTCTTCACAGAGAAAAATCCATTCTTGCCCTCTGTGCGTCATACGTTACATACCTTCGAACTAAAAGTGGAGGAAAACAACCAACTTCCGTTGGAGACTCACCTGAAACAAAACAAAAGAGGTAGAAATTAGAACCGTACTTTCCTTGGGATCCCCTCAGAGTTAAATAACTTTTGAAAACTACGCGAAGTTTCCACAATTTCCCGAATTGTTGTTTCCGAAAAAAAAACTTTTCCACTGAAAAATCCGCCCCCAATGAAAGAATCCGGATGTTTTGAAAGGTTGAAGTGAATTAGAATATGTCACAGAGAGTAAAACTTTTAATAGAAAACCGACTGTTATATAGGGAAAAGGGATGAGATGAATGAGGCGGCTAACAAGATTCGTCTATATTAACCCTAACAAGATTTTCCGCGGGAAAACCTCTTTTTCCCTCATCCTGGTAACTTGCTCGAAGGGCCCGGAAATTGAAGTTTTTGCTTGATTGGGAAACAATAGTAATAACGGAGTTGTTACCGAACTTTTCGGAGTTGAGGAGGTATGGAAAAGTTTGAAGAGACAATCAATTTACCCCCGTTATAAATATTGGATGCGAATTTTCGACGGATCTGAGAGAATTGAATCAGTCAGATCTTGAAAGGTGTACGACAGATTGACAGAAAATTGAGTTTTGAGTGAAAAATGCTGCGAGTGGTGTAGTTAGGAGACGATAGATGAACATGGAAACTTGAATGGGGTGCGCAAGGATTGGAAAAACTGTTTATTTTTATTTTTAATCCAAACTAGACCTCATTCTGAGGTCCACGACTAGAGTCGTTTCGACCAACAATTAAGTTTATCAAAATAGGATTTTTTTAATTCGATTTTCAGATTCTACGTACATTAAAGTAGGTAGTAAAAAAAAACAGACGAAAATGCTCCTGTTTCATCAAGTTTACAAAATACTTGTATACGATTTTATAATTTTTTCTATGATTTCCCTAAAAATCGAATTTTCTTTACGATTTTCCCTGAAAATCATACTTTTTTTCATGATTTTCTCCCGAACATTGTCGAAATAATCAATCAAAATTCGAAATGCTCACGAATTCTTATAGGATTTCTCACGCAGAATCGAATGAGACCAACACCAGGTCGCTACGACCAACCGTATAGAAACTACGACGACATTTCCGATGAAAATCGTGTTTTTTAACGATTTGCACTGAAAATCATCGAAAAAATTATGATTTTTACCGGAAATGTCGTCGTACTTTCTATTCAGTTGGTCGTAGCGACCTGGTGTTGGTCTCATTCGATTCTGCGTAAAAAATCCTATAAAAATTGGTGAGCGTTTCGAAATTTTATTAATTATTTTGACAATTTTAGGGAATAAATACGACCGAAATTCCGGTAAAAATCATAATTTCTTTTATAATTTTCAGTACAAATCTTAAAAAAATACGATTTTCAGCGGAAATGTCGTAGTTTCTATACGGTTGGTCGTAGCGACCTGGGGTCGGTCTCATTCGATTCTGCGTGAAAAATCCTACAAGAATTTGTGAGCGTTTCGAATTTTGATTGATTATTTTGACAATGTTAGGTCATAAATAAGTCGAGAGTTCGGGAGAAAATCATTTTAAAACGCTGCAAATCATTGCTCAAAGGTTTATTATTTTCTGTATAGATCACCCTTCTGTATAGATCACTGGTTCTCCATCAATAGCACCTACCACCATCTGTATTCTCCCTTGACCTTCCCTCTCAAATTTCAGCTTCCTGCGTTCAATAGGATTGAAAATGGCTTCGGAGCTCACTCAGCTGATCTGTGATCCGAAGAGTGAAGAAGATCTCCTCGGAAGCTGGAGACGCCTGGAAGAGCACTTCCATTCAATAGGAGTAAAAATGGTTTTGGAGCTCACTCAGCTGATCAGTGATCTGAAGTGTGAAGAAGATCTTCTCGAATGCTGGAGACGCCTGGAAGAGCACTTCCATTCAATAGGAGTAAAAATGGCTTTGGAGCTCACTCAGCTGATCAGTGATCTGAAGAGTGAAGAAGATCTCCTCGAATGCTGGAGACGCCTGGAAGAGCACTTCCATTCAATAGGATTGAAAATGGCTTCGGAGCTCACTCAGCTGATCAGTGATCTGAAGTGTGAAGAAGATCTTCTCGAATGCTGGAGACGCCTGGAAGAGCACTTCCATTCAATAGGAGTAAAAATGGTTTTGGAGCTCACTCAGCTGATCACTGATCTGAAGAGTGAAGAAGATCTTCTCGAATGCTGGAGACGCCTGGAAGAGCACTTCTATTCAATAGGAGTAAAAAAATACGATTTTCAGCGGAAATGTCGTAGTTTCTATACGGTTGGTCGTAGCGACCTGGGGTCGGTCTCATTCGATTCTGCGTGAAAAATCCTACAAGAATTTGTGAGCGTTTCGAATTTTGATTGATTATTTTGACAATGTTAGGTCATAAATAAGTCGAGAGTTCGGGAGAAAATCATTTTAAAACGCTGCAAATCATTGCTCAAAGGTTTATTATTTTCTGTATAGATCACCCTTCTGTATAGATCACTGGTTCTCCATCAATAGCACCTACCACCATCTGTATTCTCCCTTGACCTTCCCTCTCAAATTTCAGCTTCCTGCGTTCAATAGGATTGAAAATCGCTTCGGAGCTCACTCAGCTGATCAGTGATCTGAAGAGTGAAGAAGATCTCCTCGAATGCTGGAGACGCCTGTAAGAGCACTTCCATTCAATAGGAGTAAAAATGGTTTTGGAGCTCACTCAGCTGATCACTGATCTGAAGAGTGAAGAAGATCTTCTCGAATGCTGGAGACGCCTGGAAGAGCACTTCTATTCAATAGGAGTAAAAATGGCTTTGGAGCTCACTCAGCTGATCAGTGATCTGAAGAGTGAAGAAGATCTCCTCGAATGCTGGAGACGCCTGGAAGAGCACTTCCATTCAATAGGAGTAAAAATTGCTTTGGAGCTCACTCAGCTGATCAGTGATCTGAAGTGTGAAGAAGATCTTCTCGAATGCTGGAGACGCCTGGAAGAGCACTTCCATTCAATAGGAGTAAAAATGGCTTTGGAGTTCACTCAGCTGATCAGTGATCTGAAGAGTGAAGAAGATCTCCTCGAATGCTGGAGACGCCTGGAAGAGCACTTCCATTCAATAGGAGTAAAAATGGCTTCGGAGCTCACTCAGTGATCAGTGATCTGAAGACTGAAGAAGCTTTTGAGCAATGATTTGCAGCGTTTTTTACCCACCAACATTTTTTTACCTACCAGCTAGGTACTACCTACCACACCATACTGGCTTCACACCTTCACAATCAAGTTTATTAGAAAGAACTAAACGCTTCACACTCGATTGGAAAAATAGAAAGCTTCATAGGGAAATTTGATTACTGGTTACGCAGAAGGCAAAACTGTATACAAATCGAAGAAATGAACAGCGATCGCATTTTAGTCCGATAAAATTTGAATGGAGATTAGACCTCTTTTGCGATTCACACTCATGATTCTGTTTTATCGAAGGAAAACCTTCAAGTACTCGTAGGGAACGAACGGTTTGTCCTACAAAGCTCCGGGTGGTCTCACAAATTTTTAAAAATTCAATACTATTTAAAATTGGTGAAAAAACGATACCTTTATTTCGAGAGTTTTCGAGCTAGGGCACTCTTGAAAATTTCAACCCTTAATTTTCACCCCTTAGAAGTGACCTACGTCAACCAAAAGCTTCGCGGCACAACTAGACCCCAAATGGAACCCATATACCAAATTTGAACCAAATCGGTCCAGTGTTGCTAAGAAAAGTGCCGCGTACGGCGTACGGCGGACGGCGTACGGCGTACGGCGGACGGACGGAAATTTTTTTATTCGATTTTCGTATTCTACGTACCTTGTAACGTAAAACATCAAATTTTGAGGGGGGGTTAAAAATTTTTTTTTCTTGCTCGATTCCAAAGGCTTATTATTGAAAATAATAAACCAAAAGTATCATTTTCAGGGAAAATCGTAAAAAAATCAATTTTTAGGAAAATCATAGAAAAAATCATAAAATCGTATTCAAAATACGAATACGGGTGAAAATCGTATTCAAAGTGTGAATACGATTGTATTCGTATTGATATTCATATTCATACCTGTATTCGTATTCATAATCATAAAATCGCAGATATAATTTGTATTCATAATAATTATGAATACAAATCATATCTGCGATTTTATGATATACAATTTTTATATATCTGCGATTTTGTGATTTTATGAAATACAATTATTGTATTTATGAATAAGAATTCGCCCATCTCTGCATCAGGCATCTGTCGATTTTACAGAAAATCAACGTTTATGGCTTATGAAGCACTTTAAAATTGAAAGCTTGATTCCAATTTCTCTTTCTTAAATCATCGATCTTCATTCCTTCCTCATTGTCAGTGTCTCGATTTTCTCGGAGTCTCGCTAAAGAGACTCCGAGCACTTTCCCGCCATAACTCGTTCCTCGAGCAACCTGCCTTCGTTCGACCTTTTTAAATGCGTTTCCTCCGAGTTTCCCATTTCCTTATCTCATTCCAAAGTCTGAGACCCATCGCAAAAGGGGTCGGAAGGCTATCAGCATTAAAACATCTTCGATCAATACTCGTGCACCACACTACCCTTCCGCCTAGCCTCGCCTCTCACAACAGTCTGTATATTTATTTTGAAGTATAGATCTCACGGTTTGATTAATGGTTTCCTCTAATTTACTTACCCTTATCTCACAGCAAGGTTCGTTATTTATCGTTCAACGGGCAATTTTCGTGTTGTTGCAGGTCGACCTCTTGAGTTTTCAGGAGACCGATCGATCGAGAGAATAAAATGCCAAAGGAATAAACAACCAGCGATTAGTCGAACTTACTTCGATAATTGTCTTGAAATATTTCAAAATAAATATAATTTTGGTATTTCATACTAATGATAGACCTGATCTGAAAACCTATAGAAAATTCTATAGACGATTTCATCAGCAAGCATTGAGCATGCGCCGCCACTTATCAATGATATCACGCGTTATCAATCTTCGGACCAACTCGCTCGTCAAACCCGCTTGTCATACATATCTGGCGATTCATGAGCATTCATTCCATAAGTTTCCTACTCCAAGTTTTTATTTCAAGTTAAAACAAGTTGTTAAATGAAAATGCCGGGAGTAGGAGCATACTTCTCCGTTTTTTTTTTTTTTCCTCAGTTGGCATAGTCGTCGACCATAGCCATGAAGATTTTTATTTGTTAATGAACAAAATTAAGAGGTTTTTACAATAGAGTAACAAAAAATGAAGATAAAAGGTCAAAATCATTCCAATTTTCTAAAATTAAATCCTAATACTTTCTTCACGAATAAAAGAGCAGATGGCTTTGTAAACCGAAAGGCTGCGGGAGTGAACCAACTGGTGGAAGTTCGAAGGGGTGACTAGATGTTCAACCGCTGTGTCCAGCATTCGCTTCCTGGCTTGATCGTGTGCTGGGCAGACCATGAATATGTGTTCCAGGGTATCATCCTCCTGGGAACATCGCTCGCACGTTGGTTCGTATCGTTGTCCGATACGGTGCAAGTAGGCACCACATAATGCGTGGTTGGAGCGCAGGCGAGCAATGATACTAATATCGGGTCTATTTAAATCAAATTGCGCGAACCAAGGTTTGGCTGCAATTCTCGGGTTCAGTTCACGGTATGTTACTCCCACTCTAGTGTAATCATATACATATTGCCATCTTGTCTTTACCTCTTTACGGATATCGGCGTACAAATAGGTATAAGGGAGACTTATACCCAAGACTGAACCATTTTGTCTAGCAGTATTGGAAATGGAGTCAGCTCTTTCATTACCGTAAACCCCGGAATGTGAACTTGTCCACACAAAATGTACCTGTGGTCCCGCTTCTCTCAATAGTAACACTATATTCAATATATCCATGAGAATATGATTGAACTCTGCTTTCATGGTAAAATTTGCCAGTTTCGCTATAGCGCTACGGCAGTCAGATACGACAACTATCAGAGGTGCATTGCTAGCCATAGCATACTGCAACGCTTGTCGAATCGCAACAGTCTCACAAGTGAAAATAGAGGCCGAATCAGAGATTTTGAAGGACTGGCCGGTCCCAACCTGTGGATCGAAAAAGGCACAACCGCAACCATCTGCCGCCTTTGAACCGTCAGTATACAACACAAAGCCACCCGGAAATCTATCTTGGAGCTGCTCAGCAAAGAATGACGAAATCCCTCGTGATCCTCGTATCCTCACAGTGTCAATGATCCTGTCAGATGATGAAATCCTGTCAGTGTCAATGGTAGCTTATTGTATTTTTAATTATCGATATGTCACACTGAAACACTGGCAAAATCTCACTGGAATATATCAGATCATCTAATTCTAGCGAAGCTGTCAGCAAGAAGGGGAGAGCGTTTTTTAAGCCAGAAGCTACAAATCAAGTCTTGTTCGTTGAGCCTGTGGAGCTTCCTGAGAAGACATCCAGGTAATGCTAGGATACGTATCAAAAATCTGTCCGTCAGTAACACTCTTCGCAAGCGGAGTGGTGGCACATTACACTCTTGTAGAAGGACTGGAATGGGAGTAGATTGAAGGTATCCAACACACATCCTGAGGGATTTGTACTGAATTTTAGCCAAGACATCGAGAACTGTATCAGATGCTTGACCATAAAGAGAACAGCCTAATCAAAAATTGAACGGATCGTAGATCTGTAAAAACCATTCTTAGCACATTGAAATATTTCTCCGCTTTCTGAGAAATTAACTTTTCCGTTCATTTGAACATAAATAGCGTGTCAGGGGCACTTCTCCCATACACCTTATGTTCGATCAAATAAAGTTCTCGATGCAAATTTTACCAACGATTGTATTCGAAATCGCAATTTTCCTTAGTTATCATTCCGTTTTCGGGAATTTCTACCGCCCAGGGAACCATGTAGGTACTAATTCAATTCTGCTTAACTTATAGAAATCATGGTAGTTCACAAGTGACCATTCCCACAAAATCCTGGAAACCTCCATCTGCTTTACCAATATCGCCCTTGGTGTTGTTGGAATGGGCTGCCTGTGTCAGAGTGTTTAAAAAACGTTTGTTCATAACATATGAGTTAAGTAAAGAGCGAATTTTCAAAGAAATCTTTAAAACAACGGCGAAGAAAGTTGAAATATTAGCTATTTATGGGAGAGTAGTCAGCCTACTGGGTTAGGCACAGCACGATTTATTAAAAATATACGATCAACCCCTTGCTTAATAGAATTTTAAATTAACTTCAACAAATAAAATATTCCTTTAGTCATCCCGAACTCCGAGTACCCACACGTATTTCATGTTTTTTTCGATTTTAGTTTATTTTGACCAACATACTGCATGCATAGGGTATGTTTTGAAGATGTTGAGAGTACATATAATCACGTTATACTCGTCTCCACGAATTCAAAGGTACTTATTACATTTCTAGATACAATGGTGTAGTGTCTGGTGTGCCAGAATGATAAGGGCACTTCTCTCTTCTACTCAATGGTTGAAATAACTTGAAAGTTAGTACGATAAGTACCAATCTCCTTTGTATTATTAATCTACTAGAATATACTAATACCAGAAGTTTTATAATGTTCGTTGTTCTTGAAATAGGGGCAATTCGAGGTAAATTCCCTACTACAATCAAAACTGAGGTGAGCAAGCATGATAAATAAACTTTAATGACTATTTAATTTCTATTGGACTCTCTTAACCTTGGGATGGAGAATAGTTGAGATGGAAGGATGCCTCCTCAATGTAGTGGATAACCAATGGAGAATGTCCTTTTCACTGGAATGTACACTGGATTGGACAAACATTGCACTGACTCTGGATTTGTTACAAGTGGCCACTGATTGTATTAATGATGAATGGTTTGAAAGAAAAATTGGGTTGTTGTTGGAGCTCTCACTGAAGACTTGTAACAATGTAGGTTGAATTTCCATCTGTACAACAAATGAGAAATACACCTAATTGCCCATGAGATAGAGGAGACAGAGGAAGGTGTGACGACCCTACCCCTTCAAACCAGTGATTAGATTAATCAGCCAGCCTGAGGAGAATATCGATTCATATCTCTATGAATCGGATATCCCTAAAGGCGTAGCTCCAACAAATCGGGAACAAACCAATTGGATTGTCCCTTATAAAAAAGTAGGATCGTCACAATCCTCTCCCTAAAACATACTTCTGGATTTCAAACAGAAGTATGTTTGAAAACAAGTCAAAGGGACTGAAAATAGCATGAAGCCCAGGAAAGGACGTCTGGAAGCTTCAAGGGAATTCCTCCATCGTAATGGTACTATTGCAAAAGAAGAAGAAGAAGAAGAATGCCACGAATGGGTCATTTATGCCACGAATGGGCCATTTATACATAACAGAATAAATCAATGGAACTGAGGAGAAAGCAAACTAAATAAAGAATACGAACGACGAAACATTCAAGTGTAATGATTGAAAAGGCAAATGCAGAAAAGGCTTATATAAAAGAAAAACGTAATTGAAATTAATAAAATGCCAGATTGGCAAAGCCTAGCAAGAGACTGAATTTAATTGCCGGATTGGCGGAATTTAATGAATGAATATAATTGCCAGATTGGTGAAGTGGGAGAAAGGAATGAATCTAATATAGAGAATCCTTCTGGATATTTCTTTGTGTAATTCCTTCTGGAATACCCAAGAAAAAGTGGAGGGGAAATGATGAAATAAATTCAGTGCATTTCCACCGAACCACGCTCTGCTACCATGTAACAATGTAGGTTGAATTTCCATCTGTACAACAAATGAGAAATACACCTAATTGCCCATATATGAGACAGAGGAGGGTGTGACGACCCTACCCCTTCAAACCAGTGATTAGATTAATCAGCCAGCCTGAAGAGAATATCGATTCATATCTCTATGAATCTGATATCCCTAAAGGCGTAGCTCCAACAAATCGGGAACAAACCAATTGGATTGTCCCTTATAAAAAAGTAGGATCGTCACAGACTGAAGACTGGCAGATTCCTAGCAGCTTGAGAGAGGGGAATGTGTCCCTTGAGTGGCCCAAAGTTCACACTTTGCCCCTGAATGTGAAAGATTACAATCATGCGTACTCAATTCACCTAAAGCTGGGTTTTTTAGAGAAACAAGATTCCAATGAAGCAGGTACCTACCTAACACCTTTTGCAGTTGGGTGTTAGCTGATAATTAGTAGTAGTTATTACTTAGTTGTAGCAATAATTAGTAGTAGTAATTTATTAGTGAATTAGTTATAGTTTTTAGTTATAAGTTAAGGTTTTGGTAGGTTTATAGTTATTTAGGAATAATAAATATTTATAAGTTAATTGTAATAAATAGTACAAAACATTCGTCATTCCTTACTACAAATGGATACAGGATTGTAGGTACTTACTATTGTCGGCGATTGAGACGAACTTTCTATCATTTCACACCCACTTCTCACACTTCCAACCTCGCTAGAGGAAACGCGGTTTTAAATGTAAGCAGAAAGATTGGAGACAACGCGGAGATGATTGCTACGCATATTTCGAAATTCTGTAGTTTTGGAAGTTCAGAAGTCTATGGGAACGGAAAAAAGTAATTTTGGAGGATAACCCCCGTATTCCCGGCTGACTAACCGAATTACAGTCCCCGAAACAACTGTATTCGTTTGCCCGAGACATGACAGTACCGAAAAAAACCCGAATACACGCTCAAAAAACGGAATAGAAGATGAAAACTTACAGACTTCTATTGACAACAAGAGTAAAATCAAATACGGTGGTCCGAAGATGTCCACCATTTTGGAGGCTCATTGATAACAGGCGCGCATGCGCATACCGATGAAAACGTCTCCTCCTGTAGCGTTTCCTCCTTGCACAGTTGATAGGTTCCATGGGATCCCATCAATAATGATCGAACTAGTCTCTAAATGGACCACTCGGGGGGTTTGATTTAACTTTTAATGGCTTTCGTTTGCATCTGACAACTCATTCTAGAACATAAAAGCTTTTGGTTCTCAGGCCTTTGTAGAACCAACAGATTGGATGCTACAGCCTCAAGACAAGAGTTCTGGGCGATGACAGGACTTCCGCGTTTTGACGGTAGGAAGACAAAACCCATTTAGACGAGCGATGTAAAGCGGACAGGTTTAAACGGGATCGATGGAGGTTTCGGCAGAGACAAAGGATTGGCGGAGGCTTTGTGCTCATTCTGGCAAAAGACGGTGTGAAGGTTACGAGAAAATTCAGTTCCTACGATCCAAGATTATCTTCGCTTCTAGGAAAGATAAGAAGGTTGTGAATTTGTGCAAAAATTTAAAGAAAAAAAATATGTGGATTGAAATTCGTGGAGTGCTAAGGAACCTTTCAATTGAACGAATGGGGTGCTTGCATGGGTCGGAATTTCGTGTTTTTGACGTCAGAGTCGAATTTAGCGCACTTGAAAACGTTCCTGTGCCAGTTTTCAGTGCGAAATTCCATTTAGTTTAGCCATATTTCAATAAAGAAATACCGTCCTCACTTGCGTCGGCAGGACACCCCTCTTGCGTCATCCCTAAACGAGAATCTCACGATAGAATGCGTTGAGATCACTGCAATCGAGGAAAAATTCAAGTCAGAAAAATTGATATATACAGGGTGTCCCAGAAGTTATGGTCCACCCTCCGGCATTTCCGTATTTTATTACGTAATAAAATGGGCTCAACGCCATTTTTCATATTTTTTTGTAAAGAATTCAGGAAAAATACTTTTCGCAAAAAAAAAAAAAAAAAAAAAATGCGCGCAATCGACACTAACTTTGTTTTTTCAAATGAGAACCCCCATTTTTTATTGCAGATTCAGATTCTACGTCAAATTTCATGAGAAATTCATACCGAATCGATTTTTTTCATTGCGTGCAACTGGTACTTTTCGCGCGCAAAGTGACCAGGGTGCGCAAAAGTGAATTTTTTTAACCCCAAGTGTGGCACATTTTTTTTTTTTATTATTTTTGACGCTGAATCACGTGGTGAGGTCCTTTCTTCGATTTCATCGTTATTTTTCCAAATTTAGAAGGAAAAATAATGTTTTTGGACTTTATTTTCCCTCACCCTTTCGCAATGGTGGGGACCTGGCTAGATTAAAAATAAATTCCTCATTTCTAAATTTAAAAAAAAAAAAATCAAAAAGCTTCTCATCTAAAAACTTTTAAAAAAATTAAAAGTTACTTGTTACTTGTCTGCAGGCAAAAGGAGGTAATTTTGAGCAATTGCTGTGATTTTTTAATTTCATTATTATTATTATCTTAGTTTTTTATTACTACTTTTTTCGGAGATTTTGTAACTTTTAATTTTTTTAAAAGTTTTTAGATGAGAAGCTTTTTGTTTTTTTTTTTACATTAAAGTAGTAAAGTATTACCTATTTACTTTCCAATATTTTTTTTTAAATTTAGAAATGAGGAATTTATTTTTAATCTAGCCAGGTCCCCACCATTGCGAAAGGGTGAGGGAAAACAAAGTCCAAAAACATTATTTTTTCTTTTAAATTTAGAAAATAACGATGAAATCGAAGAAGGACCTCACCACGTGATTCAGCGTCAAAATTAATGAAAAAAAAGTGCCACACTTGGGGTTAAAAAAAAATCACTTTTGCGCACCCTGGTCACTTTGCGCGCGAAAAGTACCAGTTGCACGCAATGAAAAAAATCGATTCGGGTATGAATTTCTCATGAAATTTGACGTAGAATCTGAATCTGCAATAAAAAATGAGGGTTCCCATTTGAAAAAACAAAGTTAGTGTCAATTGCGCACAATTGCGCGCAATTTTTTTGCGAAAAAGTATTTTTCCTGAATTCTTTACAAAAAATATGAAAAATGGCGCTGAGCCCATTTTATTACGTAATAAAATACGGAAATGCCGGAGGGTGGACCATAACTTCTGGGACACCCTGTATAGTTAAAAAAATAATGATGTAGGTAATAAAAATAATAATAATGATGATGATGATGATTGAAAAAACAATGAAATATATTTTTCAGGCTCTACATTTTTGAATTAATCATTTAAATTGAAAGTTTTGAAGCATATTTTGGTTGTTTTTCTTGCTGTTGCGTTGACGATAAAACTTCGCGTTACTTTTACGGTCAAAGAGTTATCACGTGATCATTGTACATTTTCTAGTGCGGTCCGAGTTGTTACCATAGTCTGTACCGGTATTCACTTTAATTAATTTGAATTTATCAGTTTCATTGGTTCGGAGAAGATGAATATGTCAAAAAGGAGAGCCATCGACGAGGATTTCGAGGTGGCTTCCCCTGAAAATATCCCGTTTACCGATATTGGCGTGTTGCACGACTTTACGTCAATAAAAAAAAGTTCGTCAGCGCAGAAATAAGAGGAGCCAAGAATGTGAGGTAAGTTGATACTTTTATAGAAATTCGACAGGAAGAGTGGTCAGTTGTAATATTGTGTTTTCTTGAGTGTAGTACTTCTTCATCCAAATTGTTGCAGTAGCTCATACTCAAATTTTTTCCAAAGGGAATATATCCATTTTCAAAATACGGTAAGGAAGAGAAAAAAACGAATTGGACAGGGAGTTGCATATTTTTTAAGGATTCTGGGGGTAGTATTGTACAAAGAAGCACAGAGTTTATTAAATCAAAATATCAACAGCTTTCATTAAAAAATGGAAGAGAAATCGCCATTTTAATTTTAGATATGTGCCCTTTTGAACGAAAAATGTCATTATGTGCCCTTTTGATTGAAACAGAATGCCCTATCTCAGATGAAAGTTATACTAACCTTGTCCCAAAAACGTAAGGTACCTCATACGTCATCTATAGGATGAAGATTCAATCAATCAATTACTATTACTATCAGAAGATGTAGTATATAGTGATGTGTATAGTATATAGTATATAGTGTATAGTATATAGTAGGAGTATATATATATATAGTATATAGTGCTGTGGATATGTGCTCTTTTGAAAAAAACTGAGTTTTGATCCAATGTGTGAGATTCAGAATAATTAAATGTTCCTTTCTGATGGATATGATCGGAGAAAATCTGAAGGGAATGGATTTGTTACCTTTTTGATGTTTGCCTATTAAATGGACCGGTATACGTTCCGTTTGGGATGATACAGCCTGCAGGGTTTGATGCGGAAGAAAAAAAACCAATTTCCCAAAAAAGTGGATTTGTTCCCTTTTGAAAAAAAAACACTCCTAAAATGGTAGCAGGTACGTACTTCAATACAGATTCACTACACAGAATTAAAAAAAAAAATCATACTACTCTAGAGTGGCCATATTAGGCGCTATTCCGTACTAAGGTGATTTCCATTTACAGCCCCAGGAGGAATCACTTTGCTCGACCATCGATACAAACTCAATCAATATTAACCAGTTCCCTCTTGTATAAATAACGAGAAGTTTGCATAACGTTGAATAAGACAGACTGATAGTTCAAGTCTAGAAAGTTTCAAAATGGCGGAAGTGAGGGGAGGAGGGAAGCTAGTTCTAACCTGTCGTGACCACCTCCACGATGTCATCCAAAGAACACGCCAACTCCCCCTCCACAAAAGGGATATTTTTTGTCCTCGTCAGCTTTATTGGATTATAAATACAACCCGAGCCAATGTGATTTTTTGTTCCCTTATATTTTCCCCTTTCACATTTCGGTGGGAAAGGTAATTTTTCCCCGTTGATAAAGTCGTTCTCTCTATTTTCAGAATCACAATAGATATTTCACCTCCGTCTTTCGTATTTTTCATCATTTTTTCTGCGGATGTTTCTTCTCAATCTCAACGGTCGGAGAGAAAAAGGTCCATGACCTGAGATGAGAATATTTTATCGTAACTCAACATCCAACACCGTCATGTCAGAATATCATGCTTGAAATTTCAACGGATTATGTTTAATTTCCTCCAAAAAATAGCTCTCAATTAAATTTTTTTTCTTCAAAAAACTTGAATTGAGAGCAAAAACAACACTTTCCTTAGTTACCATGGACCGAATTTGATGAAATTCGGTATATGGGGTCTTGGGGTCTAGTTGTACCGCGAAGCTTCTGGTTATTGTTAGTCACTTTTGAGGGCTTTTGAGAGTTGTAATTTTCAAATCGCCCTAGCTCAAAAACTCTCGTTATAAAGGTACTGTTTTTTGACCAATTTGAAATAGATTTGAATTTTCAGAATCGAATGAGACCACCTAGAGGTCTGTAGGACAAACCTATCGCTCCCTTGAGGTCTAACCTCCGTTTAAATTTCAGCTGAACAAATGCGATTGTTGTTCGTTTCTTTGAATAACTTTCGTGTTGCACTCAGTTGTGCGTCCTTAGCAACCAAGAATCAAATTTCGGAACGAAGGGCACCCACAACTCTCGGTTAGCAAAGTTATTGCTATACTAGGTAGCTTTAATGAAACTGCGTTCTATCCATACTGGTGATGTGTACGATAAAATATACAAACATTTTCGATAATAAACCTTTGAAATCGACCATGGAAAACTTCACAATCAAGTTTAATTTGAAACGTACACAATTGGAGGAAAGTTCTCCCTTAGGGTGCGTTCAGAACGCGGAGGTAAGAAGCACGCTTGAGGGTCGACGTCGCTATCGATGGCTATCGCGGGAAAACAAGTACAAAGAAATGAATGGGGGCGTTCAGAGCAAGGCGGTCGCGGTAGCGCTAGGAGGGACGCTGGAGGGTCGATGCTTTTGGTTTTCAAAAAACTTTGATCGCGGGAGGTCGATGTCGCGATGTCATCGCTGCTCCCTGTACTGTGATTGGTTGTTTCAAGGCCACATCTCCACTCTCTCATGCCAATCGCCACACTTTTGTTTTATTTATTGAATATGAATATAAAAGTAAATGATGGAAGGTTTCCGTTGAATGAATTATTGTTTTTGAATGTTCTATTTACTCGCGTTGCGTACAAAAGAAATAAAATTGTTACAGAAAAAAAAGAATTAAAATCTAAAATTTATATTTTTATTCAATACTTTAATATTCAAAATTATTTAATTTTGAATTAATAAAATTCAATAATTAATAAAATAAAATTAAAATGTTCAAATTCGAAATTTATCATTATGTAATGTAATATTAGCTTAGTATTTAATTAATTTGTGCTAAGTAAGATACTTCCTATTTATTTATTTTATTTTTTTTTTTTGGGGAGAGAGAGTACCGGCTAGATGGCATGAGTCAATGGCGGCCAACCCTTGTTCCGTTACCCTCTATATTTCAATTTTGTCTTTGTAGATTATGTTACGATTCAAGTATCGAAATTTACCATTATACGTAATATAATATTAGTCTAGTATTTAATTAATTTGTGTTTGGTAAGATACTTCCTATTTATTAACTTATAACTTATTTTTATACATATTTATACATATAGTAATTGTATCATATATATTTTACCATGGACATAGCGTTATCGAAATGTTGTTCATCAATTTAGAGTCCTCTAAGTTTGATAAATGTTGTTTTATTTTATTTGCTATTGTTTTCATAAGGATTTATTTGTTCAGCAATGAATAAATGAAGTAAAACAAATTGTTCGTTACAAGCTTTAGAAAAGGTGCGTTCTGCATGAAAGATTTATTAACTCTGGGTTGCTGAAATAATCTGTAAGCAGTATTTTGAAATATGTAATTTATGCTACCAAGTTCCGTCTCTGTTTCAAAGTCTTCTTTGTTTGAATTTAATTTGTAAATAAGCTAGGCACTTCCCGGCATCCTCTTTCACTGGGGCATCAAATGGTGAAATTCCCCGTATTTCGAGTGTATTCCCTTGTGGGGGGTCCTGGAATCATCTGCTGTTTTAATTTCCGATAATAATCAATTTGGCTGCCGTTTGATCGAGGATGAGGTTACTCCTCCCTCTATCCTCACCTCTTCATCGACCTCGTTGTTCTGAACGGACTAGCCAGGAGAGAGGATGACTTGTCATCCTCCCTCTGCCTCGACCCACCATCCTGCCTCCTAGCTTCCCTCTTACCTCCGCGTTCTGAACGCACCCTTAGAGGGAAAAATAATGGATCATGGATATGCCCATTGTTGTAGGTGTAATTTGATAATTAAAATGATGAAATAAAATATACATAAGATATTTTATGAATAATTTTTCAGCATGAAGTAAGTTGATACTTTATTTCAATTTTTGTGATCAACAACGTAGGATGTCTTCTAATAAAGAGATGCACCTTGCTTCATAGCTACCGATATGTAGCTATGATTTTGCAATATATCGCAGTATTCTAGAGAGCCTTGCTTCATATCATAAAATCAGTTTACTCGGAGAGGTCCTAAGTGAGTTTTGTTCATAAGGTTGATTCGGTTTACTTCGTCATTCTTAGAGTAAAAGTGTAACTACAATTATTCACCATTGGAGAAACCAAGACTTTTTGTACAATGTTACCATTACACTCGAATCACTGTGATCTGGAATATGAGTCAAGATTTAAATAAAACAGAATATGTTGAACGATACATGCCTCTTTCATCTCCTTTTTTTGACATTTATATTTGAAGAGGCCAAAAACGTGAGTAGTCTAAATACGGTCCCACTGATGGATACGGACCGACCTTAGAAGAAAAGAAATATATACAAACCCAGAGGAGTTTCAATTTTGATACCACGAGGGCATAGCCTGAGGTCCTATCTTTCCAAAACGCTCTTCATTATTCTTTTACAACACACAGTGCAGGCAGGGTAGAGCGAAATGTAGTGAAAATGTAACCAATTCTCCCCACCTGACGGTACCTACATGATGTATTTTAAAAATGTGTGTATTAAATAAAAAAATAAAATAAATAAATAACAGCCACAGACTCAACCAATTACGTTATGGACATGATGATGCTGTTGCCTCGAGCCTCCACCGTATGTCATTTTCATTAACATCACTTAGCATGCTTCTCTCTAACCTTCGCTACCTACTGCTTTTTCCTTGAAAATTCACAAGAATTTTGATCGAATTTCCAACATGATGTTCTGATGAACATTTTGAGATTAGGTACCTACTTTACGGAAATGTATTGTTATGTTGTGGGAAAGGATTAATTTGATTTGGAAAACGTTTAACCCTCGGGCAGGAATTTTCAAATTTCAAATTTTTTTCTAATCACTTTACTAAATATAGAGTGATTTCCTAAAATTATTTTTCTAATTTGTTCCCAAGTAGTCACGCTACAATAAAAAAAAACAAAAAAAAAAAAAAAACAGGATTTTTCAGAAAGTTTTTTGAACAATAAATTTGAGTTTGAAAAAAAATGACCCAAGGTACACGACCTTACCCTACCGCTGGGGGAACTTTTTATTTCATGTGACCGAAAACAACAAATAGAAGCGAATGAAAAATAAGCGCTTTCGGGTATGGGTGGTCAGGTAGTTGATGGAAAGATACCTAGGCCCAATCAACGGGAAACGATGAGTATTAGTGAATTACTGGAATGCCTAGAGAGTAGCGGCACGGAGTAAATTAAGGGTTAATTTGATTTGGAAAAGGATCAATTTGGTTTGGAAAAGGATTAATTTGACTTGAATCTCATATCTTCATTAGGGTACGTTCCACAATCAAGTCAACTCTCACAAGTAGTAAATTCATTCAACATGTTATTCATTATCTTTTACTTAGAGTTCAAACACAGTCAGAGATACTGAGTCGTAACAATTGTTTTAGACGGTGATACATTTTAACCGATATTTGTACAAAGTCAGTAGTGAATATTTTGGAACTGCATCTGTCTGTACCAATGTGTTGATACAATGGCGGCGCTGTTTTTGCGAGATGGTCACATAATAAACAGAACGGGACTCCACTGTAGGATCAGCGTTCATAAATATGCAACGCAAAAAGAGGAAGAGAAAAAACGTCCGATAAACGACACACGAGCTCTGCGGAGATTAAAGGTCGGTGGCATAGGAAAGAGGAATGGGACTAAAAAAAAAGAGAAAAAATCATTTCCTGGATGTGAACGGCTTGTATGCAGATGACGGGAAAGCGCTGGGGCAAGGAAAACGAAGGGATGAAGTCGGTAAGAGAGGAACGGGACGTCGATAATGTGGGGGTGAAGCACGTGATGATACCGTAATCAGGGTTGCCACTCCATACCGCGCTTTGAAGATAGCCGAGGAGATAGCGTAGGTGAGGGCGTCTCTTCCCTCTACTCCTCCGTAGATAAGTTTTGCACTTTGAACATCGTAGCCACTCCTGAGAGATCTTTCCCTTCCGTATCCTTCAGATATCTGCCTCATCGGCGAAGTCCCTAGTTGCTACCGTGATTCTTGCACCAAGACACCTCTAAAACGGTGTAGGGTAACATAACCAGTAACAGAGATGCTTAAGAAACGTAACAAATCACATTCAGGTTAATGGGAATTTCTGAGTTTTGTGATGTACTCAGCGATTTCCAACTATTTTCCTCTGATGCAACAACATCTCAGCAGCTTTTAGATCTTCTAAATAGGTTTTTTTTAACAGCATTTATTTGTCAATATATCAACTAGTTACATTTGAGGTATTGTACATCAGGTAACTATCTAGATATTTACTTCACATATATATTACGCATTTCTTATGCAAGTGTTAGTCCAACGACTTTCCCTACATTAAATTTGTACTTCAGCATCCAAGGTCCAGTGGCTTGGTCCTTTTTAGACGTCGGATTTCTTGAGTGTTGTCCAGAAGCTGGGTGGCTTCTGGGTTTGTGTGTGCGTGAAGGCTCTTTTGTAGTTTCTCGCGTATCGTTTTGCTACCTCGCTAATAGTCTCAATTTTGAGGTCCTTGTGGAGGTCATCATTACGAATGTACCACGGAGCATTCACAATACTCCTCAGTATCTTATTTTGGAACGTTTGAATAATTTTCATGTTACTTTTAGCTGTGCATCCCCATAGCTGTATACCATAAGTACTGTTTCGTACACTTTGTTGTGTAAGCTGAGCTGTGAATGTCGGCCCAGGAGCCAATACAGTTTTCTGAATTTGATTGTTAGCTGTTCCTTTTTCTTTTTGACGTGTTCTTTCCACTTCAGCTTCGTATCTAGTGTCATTCCCAGATACTTAGCTGAGTTGGAATATGGGACTGTGCATTGATTCAATATCAGCGGCATATTTGTAATTTTTTTGTTGGTGAAGTTCACTTGAGTGGATTTGGTTTCGTTTAATTTGGGGCGCCATTTTCGAGTCCGATCTCCAATAGCATTCGTAGCTTCCTGTAGCTTTTCTGTAGAGGTTTCAACTGTGTCTGCAACTGCCAAAACTGCTGTATCGTCTGCGAATGTGGCTATAGTTGTTCCCAATTTGCGAGGAACATCATGTGTATATAGCAAGTAAAGGAGGGGTCCAAGAACACTTCCCTGCGGGACACCTGCTCTAATTTTGTTGAGATTTGAATATTCATCTTCATTTTTAATTCTGAAGTATCTATTGCTGAGGTAAGATTCCAGAATTTGGCAATATTGATTAGGCAACATCCCTTGTAGTTTATAGTTTAGTCCATCGTGCCACACTTTATCGAAAGCTTGTGACACATCAAGAAATACAGCACTACACACTTTCCAGTGCATTTTCAATTACATCTGTTATCCTTTGGACTTGTTCAATCGTTGAATGTTTTGTTCTAAAACCAAACTGGTGTTGTGGAATTAAATTCCTTTCTTCTACGAGTATAAATAGATTGATCTAAATAGGTTGATCCTATCTTTAGCCTCTAAATTCTCAGATCTCTGAGATCCAACCCCCAGTAAAAGACAAACCAAAAGGACAAGTAGCAGAAACAGATCTATGCTAAGATGGCAAAATGTGATACGAGCAATATGCTCGCCTCGTGAGCATATTTTCTGGCAAGTCAGTCGCAGTTCTCCCTCGTCCCAACCCAGCAAAATCATCAGAACAAATTCTAATCTTCCCTTTGGAAGACAGCTGATGACGTCCGCGACGCCTTGAATGGCAGTCGGACAAAAATCCAACCTGAAATGGTTGCTAACTTTACTATTCTTTACTCATAAATTGCTTTTTAGTCAAAGACAACTGAATTGTTAGTAAACCAACTTTTTTCGTAAATAAACCAACACACCGGGAAAATCCATTTTTCGTGCCTCTCCTCTTCAGTTGATGACCCATAATTTGACACCTAACTGATGGATTCATTCAATTGACGTTGATTCTGAAATACCCAACACCAATGCTTTCATACTGAGAGCTGAAATCAGTAGATAGACTTTTCTCCCGTATTTTCCCTTCAAAGCCGCGGCCGTTCTTTTCCCCAACAAGAAAACGCTCGACTTTCCCGAGAGACACAATTTGAATGTACCCCATTCGTTCTTATAGATTGATCCGGAAGAAGGGATTGGCTAAAGCTCGCAAATCCTGTTAGAAGAAACCGGCTCACTTTTATAGCTTACTCCAAGAAAGAGGGAGGAATCCACACTATTTCCTCTTTTTTTTTTTATCGAAGTGCCTTTTTGCCTTCGGCATCCGATCAAGGACTGATTGCAATCGAATACATCCGAGATCCATTTGGAACCTGAAATGTGTCGCATTTTATTGTCGGAGTTGGTAGTTGAACTAAGGATGTTGGTGGGTAAAGTTGGATCTCCTTGTAAATTGAAGACCAAATCTTGAAGTTAAAATAAATGAAATATTTAGTTGTTTGGCAATTAATTGTATGGCCCAACTACTGAACGCAAAGGGAGTCACCATCGAGAATAAATTTAAAGTTTTCAACGCCACTGCCTAGTCTGTTCTCTTATATGCAGCTCAGGTTTGGGGCTTCAAGAAGTATCTACATGCCGAAAGATGTCAATACGTTTTTACCAGGAGGTGTCCGTCATGAAATCCTTGCCACAGCCGTAACTTCTACAATTCTCATCCGATTTCAATGACATTTTCAGCGATTGTGTGGGTTTGCGTGCAGATGGCCTCCTATGAGGGTAGTGGAAGGTACTTACATATTGATGGTTTGAGATTAACCCTGTAGTTGGCAAAAGTATCTCCACGGCGATTCTTTCAAATTTTCCCCCCTAAAGTGTACTCTAGGTCCTCCAAAAACATGTTACATTGGAAAAGCTTCTAAAATGTTGAAATTTAAGCAAATTTTCAACACTTGTGGTATAGTAAGTACCTGTATTATCGTATACTTCCAAGTCACTTAATATAAATGAGAGCTCTTATTAAATAAAATGTATTTCGTTCTATTTCAGTAAGAAACTCGGCGCGTTGCGCCTCGGTTTATTTCTTTTTCCATACTCTGTATGAAATCATAGGAACACAGAATGTGTTTTTGCGATGCTAGTCATCCGTTAAATAAAAAACAACAATAATAAATGTGGAGTCTTTGGCAATAATAAAATAAATAATTGTTAGACATTTAATTTGGTCTAAAACCTTATAAATGTTATATAAATAAATATGTAACTACAAGAAAAATACTATATAAATTGAGAGCTTTCCAACGAATGGTGAACAATTTCTGTGCAATGAACACTGCGGGAGTTCTATTTCCTTACCAACGGCTTGGTTGCACGTGAAAATCATTATAAAAGGCGCGTAACGGTTTTTTCTGTCGCTTTTTCGTGACGATTTTTTTTCGCAAACACACATCGCAAAAACACATTCTGTGTTAAAAAATCCATAAAATAAAATAATGATTAATAGCAAGGTATGATTAGGTATTATACCTTCTCACTTGCTGGACGTAGCAATTAGATAAAGTAGTAAACGTGAATGTACTCCTATACAACTTCTACGCAGACTCAACCAAAGACGTAACGAGTTTATTATCTCAAATTTTGGAAGTTTTCCTGTTGGGATTTGTTTCAATTTTTCCCCTAAAGTGTAAACTTGGCCCTCTAAAAACGTGGTAAAACTGAAAGAGCTTCTACATTGTTAGAATTTGTACAGAAAATACGTATGGTATATTAGGCGTTGCGAAGTACAGGATTAACAATATGCATCGGACCATCTATACAATCGGGTTATGGATACGAGGAAGCTATGTGCCACACCCACTTGGTAGACTTTTTTCTCTATTTTGTCGGACATTTCGGTGCGGGGGTGCTCGGTGGTGGTGGTTGACGCTGTCACTGGGTTCTTTGGAAGGGGAACAGCCATGGTGGGTGGGGCCTGGCCGGAGGCTCCCCGTTTGCGTTGCCTCCTCCAGCTGGGCTATTTTCTGTTTCTAGATAATTTCACTTGATTTATCTCGTTGATCTTGATTCACTATTGAACGAATTTTTATAATTTTTTTTTCTTTTCTTAGAATATTTTCATTTTACTAAAAATTTCAAAAATGTTGAACTAGCTATAACTAGTAAACTGACCATTGCTACTTGCATCTTGTGTTATACGACAAATAAAATGGATCTATCTGTCATGTTCTCGTTTTGGAGTAGATTACCAGTATATTTGTAAGTCATAATTATATGTATATTCTCCACTCCTAAATCCGTCAACCCAGTCAGTTCAAATGCTAATGTTTCTACGAGAATCTATAATTGTCGTTTAATACAGACTTGTTGATTCATGAATGTCAACAACCTCCTTAGGAATTACTACAATTTTCATTCAGTACGGGAAAACTCTCCGTCACTTCCGATTTCAAGGATTTCTCGGGAAGAAGGTCGGAATCGAAACAAGGAGAAAATGCGGGAAGGTGCCGGCAGCTTGTGCACACCCGATGAATTATTAATAGTTTAATTTCGACTCCCGCATTCATTCTTAGTTCGCTTTTCCAAATGGCATTGACCCAATTCGAGAGAACCGAGGTCTTTGGAGACGTCTCAAGTATGGAAGGTAACATGAAAACATGAACTTGAGATTTTTTTTTCCGGCAGGTAGGTGAGACAATCTTTAAGATCCACAGGTGGAGTTGGATCTCGTAAGATACCTTGAAGGATCCGCGACTTCAAGGTTATGTGGAAAAAAAAAAGAGTTACAAATAGCTCCCCTACCTTCGGTAGTGAGGAGGCTAATATGCACAACCTTCATATTTTTGCTGTAAAGTTAATTTAGATAGCAGAATAAACCTTGCCTTGCTACCTTCGTTATATTACGTATAATAGGACCCACGTAGCCTCTCCGAGGGAATAAATTTATAATTGTGTTGCTACCCGAGATCAGCAGTGCAGTCACGGCGCGCTCTGAAAAAGACAAATGAACTTTCCGTTCATTAGAGCATTAGGAGAGCAGAGGCGAGAGTAGTTGAAATCCGAGGCGGTTCAGGGAAATCCGATCATTACAGGAGGTAGAAACTGTATTCATGTCAGGAGGGGGAAAAGGCAATTTGCTTGGGGGAGTAAACCGCGTGATTGCTATTACCTTTGAACAACTGGGCGTTTACATCTCTGTAGTGTCAACCCACGCTTTTGACTTTGCTCGGCTGAAATGGCGGTCGGGAGAACGAGAATTGGAACCATTATCGACGTAATGAGACATTATTATAATTAGGTATGGTAATAGTTATATCATTTATGCACTGTACAGGTTGTCTACCATTTGGATGGATCAAGGATCACTTCAAGGATCGATTCTCCAACTAATTTGCAACAAAAAATGTCTCTTAGCATTTGATCGCTGATTGATCAAAATTTGGTTTTGATATTTAATATCAAAACCTCAATCAGCTAGAAATTTGATGTTTTTATTGAGTAGAAAGGTGTTACTTTATGCTCACTACGAAAACCAAGGTTTTCTTCGAAAAATCCACTTTCTAACAGTCAGAATTATTCGGAAGTATCATCATTGGATTTTGCGTAAAAAAATACGTAGGAAATGATACCAAACTCGTCAAGATTGAGGGAGACCATACACCGCGTAAAACACTGGATTTTCTTGTAAAACACACGTTTTCTTGCATTCAAACTTGATTTACTCTTCCAATTTGGATTTTCAAAACAAATATTGAAAGACCGTTAGAAAGCTGACAATTTGGGCATGTTTTTTCCGAAGAGCGCCCATCGAAATGGGCAGGCGTTCAAAGTGAAAACTTTGATTAGAAAAAATCATATTTCGAAAAAAATTTGAAGTTTGCTTTTTGACTTGATTTTACAGAAATGGTTTATAGCTAAATGATTTTGGTTTTACACTAGGTACCTTGGAAATTTAACGCTCTTTCCAACAATATCCTTAAATTTATTACTTGGTAAATAACAGGAGTTATGACAATTTTTATGACGTAAGGTCGAAAACGCGAAAAAAAACTTTGAAGTGAAAAAAAAGCATTTTGAGTGGGTTAAGAAAAATTTGCTAGGAGACATTTTTTGTTAGAAATATTGTGTAGAATAGAACCCGAAGTGATGCACATCTTGAGTGTAGACACCCTGTATAGAGAAATGATACACCTTTGTGTAATAATTTGCAGTGTTTTTTGTTCCCTATTTGCAATAAACAAGTTTACTATTTCGAATCGAGAAAGAAACAAAATTTTAACCAACCCTCAAAATTTCAGTGAATCAACCATTAGTATGAAAATAGTATAGAAATAGTACAGAAACAAGTATGAAAATTATAGTATTGTAAGGCTGTTTGTACTCAATTTCGTGGTGTTGAGTTGATCTTTCTGTTGTACGTAAAAAAAGCATGTTTTTCCATCAAGGAAACGAAGTGAGGATGTAGTACGGGAGAGGACAATGTTGCTTGACAAGACACATCTGTGGGTGAAAGCATTACTCATGTGCGGCAATAGCTTCTCAAGCCTCCCAGGCACCCGCCGTACGTCATGTCAAAAGCCGTTAGGTCGACAACGGAAACCAGTTCCTTTCCGAGGACCCACGAAATTTCAGTGGTTCTGACAAGAGTACCGTAAATTGAGTTTCGTCCTCACAAGGAGGTCGGCTTGAGTAAAGTGGTCTAAACGGCACCTGGCTTAGTGTGGCTTCGTAAAACCGGGCTAAGAATAAACTTACTATGAGCTCAATGCTGGTTTTTTTTTTGGCATCGAGCAAGAAATAAATTTAACCCCCTTCAAAATTGTTTTTTTACGTTTCAATTGTGTGATTGTCCTTTACTTAGAGATCAGGCGGTACCAATACATATGTGGCCCATTCTTACATCGGCCGTGAAGGCCTTAAATGAACAGGAGCTGTACAACTGTCACCCGGACCTCAAACATCGTTGCAACTCACACCCGGTCAAGTCAGCAATGGAGCGTGCAACCTCGAAGCAGAGTTGCGACTCACACCCGTTCTGAACCAAAACGCTGCAAATTATTACACAATGGTTTACTATTTTTCTATATAGATCACTCGTCTACAAAATCGCCAACCATCCAATATAAATAAAAATATATAAAAAAAAATCCAAAAAAAAAAATTAAAAAAAAAAAAAATCACCAACCATTGATCGCATTTCGGTCAGCTCTAATTTTAACGGAGATTAGGCCTCTTTTGCGATTCACACTCGTGTTTTGATTTATATATATATATATATATTTCAATATAAACCCTTAAATTTTGTAGGGAGCGAACGGTTTGTCCTACAGAGCTCCGCGTGGTCTCAAAAAATTTTAAAGATTCTATAGAATCCAAAATTGAAGAAAAAACAATACCTTTTATTAGAATTCACTCGCCTCCACAAAACTACTAATTAACAAGATGTTCGTTGTTACACAAGTTGTTCAAGTTTTCCACGTAACAACGAAAAACTCACTTGCATTCCAGATTCCGTTGAATATATCGCACGAAAAATAATTTACATTCTTTCTTTCTTTTCATACTCGCACTCTCACATTCCAATAGGTTATGGGCCCAGCACGCTTAGAAAAGAAGAAGAATGGCAGTGAGTAATTACAGAATTGAATCGCTCACTAGCGAGAACTATGACACTTGGAAAATCCATGCCCAAGCGACATTGACTCGTGCCGGATTTTGGGAGTATGTCACAGGAGAGATTCCTGCTCCCGATCCGAGAACAACTTCTCCAGCAGAAAAGCAGTTATGGAACAAAGAAGATGCCAGAGCTAAGTCTGAACTCATTTTAATTATATCTGCTAGCGAATTAAAACAAATAAAAAATTGTACCACGACAAAAAATGTGTGGGATACGCTAAAGCAAATATACCAGAGTGAAGGACCAGCTAGGAAGGCAACATTATTAAAAAGACTAGTATTACAAAAAATGAAAGAAGGAGAATCAGTTCGCGAACATCTAAAAACATTCTTGGATGCAGTCGACAAGTTAAATGATATGAACATAGAAATAAATGATGACCTACACAGTATAATGATGCTATACAGCTTATCACCTTCATACGAAAATTTCAGAGTAGCGATTGAAAGTAGAGACACTCTCCCGACGCCAACTGAACTCAAGGTGAAAATTCTTGAAGAAGCTGATGCCAGAGGAAATGATGAGTCTAGATTGTCTAATGAAGAGGCCTTTTACAGCAGAAAACAAGGTAACAAACAGTTTTTCAATAAAAATAAGCAACTGAGTAGGAATCCAAATCATAAAAACTACAACATGAAATGTGGGAATTGTGGTAGAACCAATCACAAAACAGAAAATTGTAGGATCCAAAAGCCACAGTCAACATTTAAAATAGAAGAATTTTGCTCCAAAATGCAACCACCCGAATCCAAAAGCTGGTGTTTAGACAGTGGAACTACATCTCACATGTGTCCCGAAAAATCTAAATTCAACTCACTCACAACTACGAACGAAGGAGGAGTGGCGCTAGCAAATGGACAAACTGCAAAAATTTCAGGCAGAGGATGTGTGACATTGGAACTAACAAAAGAAGATAGTGTGAACCTAACAGAAACTCTTCTAGTGCCAGATGTAAAATCAAACTTACTATCAGTAGGAAAAATTGCTGATAAAGGATTTACAGTAATATTTGACAAACAAAAAGCTGAAATTTTAGATAAACAGAAAAATGTCATTGCAAGAGCTATAAGAGAAAATGGATTATATTACGTCAAAGAAAAAGCCGACGAAAAATCCAATATAGTAACGAAATCTGATAACAAAAACTTGAGATTATGGCATACAAAATTAGCTCACCTCAACATACCTGACATGAAACTAGCAAAAGAAAAAGGGAAACTACAAGGCCTAGATTTCAACTCAAATGCAGAACTAAATGATTGTGAAACCTGTATAAAAGGAAAATTGACCAGAAAACCATTTCCAAAAAGTTGTAGGGATGGACCTAAAGAAAAATTACATACTATTCATTCTGATGTTGTTGGACCTATGAAATACAGCACTCCCCGAGGTTGCAAATATTTCGTAACATTCATTGATGAATATACTAGGTACACAAAAATTTATTTCCTTAAAAGAAAAAATGAAGTTTTAGAAAATTTTAAAGACTACAAAAACGAAGTTGAAAATTTCACTGGCAGTACAATCAAATTTCTTCAAAGCGATAATGGTACTGAATACATTAACACAGAATTTGATAAATATTTGAAGCAATCAGGAATAAAAAGAAGGCTATCTGCACCACACACGCCTCAACAAAATGGTTTAGCAGAACGCAAAAACAGAACAATTCTTGACAGAGCAAGATGCTTGATGCTTGAAGCAAATGCGCCTAATTTCTTATGGGCGGAAGCAGTATACTGTGCGAACTACCTTACAAATCGTAGTCCATCAAAATCGATTGATGGAGATACACCGTTTGAAAGATGGGTAGGTAGAAAACCGTCCGTGAGACACCTTCAAATTTTTGGTGCCAAAGCATTTGTGTTGAATAAGGAACAAAAAGGAAAATTTGAAACTCGAGCCATAAAAGGTACATTTGTGGGATATTCTGAAGTATCAAAAGCATACAGAATATGGGTACCTGAAAAAAGAAACACAATTATAACAAGAGATGTAAAAATAATTGATGAACCATATTATAGAAACGACAAAACAGTAGATTTCGATGAAGAGATTGAAACAAAATCCCCTATAGCACCAATGATCGAAATTCCAGCTCAAATTCAACAACAAGTTATAACAATAAATGATTTTGAAAATAGTCAACAAGAAGAACTAGATGTAGATGATGATGAAGTCCAGGAGTCAACAGAACAAGTTCAAGACGAATCAGAACAACTCCAAGAAGATCCGCAACCCGTGGATGAAGAAATGGAGTCTCTAGCTTGGATTGATGACTGCAATGAAACATGTTACAATACTGAAGATGAAAAAAATTTATGGGATGAAGCCATAAAATCTGAAATAAAAGCACATATTAAAAACGGAACTTGGGAAATCACCAAACAACCACCAAATCGTAATGTGGTGGGATACAGAATGATCCTGAAAGAAAAACTAAACCCTGACGGTACACTTGAACGCCGAAAAGCCCGATTAGTTGCCCAAGGATTTTCCCAACGTCCGGGTGTTGATTTTTCAGAAACTTATTCCCCTGTCGTCAAAATGAAGTCTCTCCGTTTACTGATGAGTATAGCTGCTGAAGAAAATCTAGAGTTGAGTCAGCTGGATGTTACCACAGCATATCTCAATGGAACGCTTGACGAGGAAATATTCATGAAGAAACCCGAAGGACTGGAGGAATATTTGAACAAAATTTTGATAGAAGAGAGCCAAAACGAGGACAAAACAATTTTCAATAAAACAAGAAAAATGATAGAAGATCTAGCCAAAGATGGATTTGTCAACAAAGTATGTTCGTTGAAAAAAGCACTGTACGGTCTGAAACAAGCCGGCCGCCAGTGGTTCAAGAAACTCGATGCTAGATTGAAAGAACTGAAGTTTCAACCCTCATTTGCAGATCCATGCTTCTACATACGCGGAGAAGGGGGAGAGAAGATGATAATCGCCGTGTACGTAGACGATCTGGTGATAGCATCTGCAAACAAAAAGGAAATTAACAAACTGAAACAAGATCTAACTAAAACTTTCGAGATGAGAGACATCGGCAAACTGAATTACTGTCTCGGAATTGAATTCTCGAGAGATGAAAACGGTGGAGTCATGATGAGCCAAGAAAAATACATTAACAAACTTTTGGAAAATTTCAGGATGCAAAAATCAAAAACCATGAAAACTCCAATGGAAGCGAACCTGAAACTTGAAAAACCACTCGACGGAGAATGTCCTGACGTACCATACCAAAGTTTGATCGGTTCGTTGATGTATTTGGCGACAGCAACAAGACCCGACATCATGTACTCGGTCAGCTATTTGTCCCAATTCAATGCGTGCTTCAGGAATGATCATTGGGCCGCAGCAAAACGTGTTTTGCGGTACCTCAAAGGAACACGTACCCATGCACTGCATTTCCGCAAAACTGGAATTCAAGAATTGACAGGCATGGCAGATGCGAATTGGGGGAGCTGTATTGACGGGCGCTCATATACTGGATATTGCTTCAGCTTCAATGGCACAGTAATCAGTTGGGAAGCCAGAAAACAACGAACTGTTGCACAGTCAACTGCTGAAAGTGAATATATGGCCCTAACTGAAGCAGCCAAAGAAGCCCTACACCTGAAACGTCTGATCAACCACATCAAAATTAACCAAACTACCATCAAAATTCGAACCGACAACCAAGCAGCAATAAGTTGGGCGACCGATCCAATTGTAAATGCCAAGTCGAAGCACATAGCCCTGAAAGAGCACTTCATCAGAGAAGCCATCGAGCGGAACGACGTGAAGTTGGAATACTGCCCTACGCAAGATATGATGGCTGATGTCTTCACAAAAGCGCTTTCAGGACCGAAATTCTTCATCTTCCGAAGAAGACTAGGACTGAACGCAGCTGCTCGTGAGGGGGAGTATTAGAATTCACTCGCCTCCACAAAACTACTAATTAACAAGATGTTCGTTGTTACACAAGTTGTTCAAGTTTTCCACGTAACAACGAAAAACTCACTTGCATTCCAGATTCCGTTGAATATATCGCACGAAAAATAATTTACATTCTTTCTTTCTTTTCATACTCGCACTCTCACATTCCAATACCTTTATATCGAAATTTTCTGAGTTAGGGCGTTTTCAAAATTTCAAAATTGATTTTGGAACCCTTAGTAGTGACCTACATCAACCAAAAGCTTCGGGGCACAACTAGACCCCAAATGGAGCCTACATACCAAATTTCATCAAAATCGGTCAATGCTAAGTGGCAAAAGTGCCGCGTACGGCGTACGGCGTACGGCGGACGGACGGCCAAATTTTTATTCAATTTTTGGATTCTACGTGGTACCTTGAAACGTAAACCATCAAATTTTGAGGGGGTGTTAAAATTTTTTTTTCTTGGTCGATTCCAAAGGTTCATTATTGAAAATAATAAACCAAAATGAATCTCCCTTGACCCCGAAAAAATCCCCTCGCGCAACCACAAATTTCCCTTCCTACTTGCAGACTTAGAGGAATGATACCTTACTTAGCCTTTTACCTACCACTAGTGTTCGAGGTGGTGTGGTTAAAAATTTGTGTTTTGTAATCTTCCTTTGTCAGAATCGTGAAAACAGGCCTCAAGCTAAAATCGCCCTGATGCAGAGCTCGTCAAAAAATTAAAAACAAAAAAAGTTCAGTCAGCTTCCTCGTCGTCGAAATGAGGCCGAAGTTTGAACGACAGATTTTTAACGAACGTGAAGGTTGTTATTTCGCCGGCTCTATGCTTCTCATTCAGACGGACAATCCATCTTTTCTTCTTCACGATGTTGGCAATTGACTGAAGTTTCGCTTACGCGTCTTGTCTGAACTTCAATAAACGTGAATATATCAGGATGAGGAGTGTTGAAGACTTTTTTGAAACGCGCGTGGAAAGGCTCGCAGGCATTTGTGGTGAGATGTTTACTTCAACTGTTTTCCATGCCCAAATCCATGGGAATCAACAAGAGGGGAAAGTGTACCACCGTGAACAGGGAAACTTCCCTCGCTCACAGCAGGCCTGGGTGACAGTTACAACTACCGATTTTGCTCTCACTTCCATCGGCCGGGTGACAGTCGCAGCAGCCCCCACCACACTTTTTCACCCCCCTCGTCAAAAACGCTGCAAATTATTACACAATGGGTTATTATTTTTCTATATAGATCTCTCGTCTACAAAATCACCAACCATCCAATGTGAAGAGAAGAAAAAAAAAAATAAAAAAATAAAAATCACCAACCATCGATTGCATTTTGGTCAGCTCTAATTTGAACGGAGATTAGGCCTCTTTTGCGATTCACTCGTGTTTTGATTTATATATACATATAAATATTTATGAATATAAGATTGATTGGCTCTACTGGAGCATGTATAAGAAAAATATTGACAATTATTACAAGAAATGGCCTATTTTTTAATATTTCGGTTAAACACCGTTTTCAAACTACAAGACAAAAGTGAAAGTCTTGTAGTTTTCACTTTTGTCTTGTAGTTTGAAAACGGTGTTTAACCGAAATATTAAAAAATAGGCCATTTCTTGTAATAATTGTTGTCAATATTTTTCTCATATAAATATTTATATATTTATATATATATTTCAATATAAACCCTTAAATTTTCGTTGGGAGCGAACCGTTAGTCCTACAGAGCTCCGCGTGGTATCAAAAAATTCTAAAAATTCTATAGAATCTTAAATTGAAGGAAAAACAATACCTTTATATCAAAATTTTTTGAGTTAGGGCGTTTTCAAAATTTCAAAATTGATTTTGGAACCCTTAGGAGTGACCTACATCAACCAAACGTTTCGGGGCACAACTAGACCCCAAATGGAGCCTACATACCAAATTCCATCAAAATCGGTTAATGCTAAGTGGCAAAAGTGCGGCACTTTTACGCGGCGTACGGCGTACGGCGGACGGACGGCCAAATTTTTATTCGATTTTTGGATTCTACGTACCTTGAAACGTAAACCATCAAATTTTGAGGGGGTGTTAAAATTTTTTTTTTCTTGGTCGATTCCAAAGGTTCATTATTGAAAATAATAAACCAAAATGAACCAGCGGGTGTGAGTAGCCACCCTCCCAAATGAACTATAACCTCAATACAATCGTAGATACTTGAGAATTGAGAGAGCATCACCTAACTGGGCAAAAACGTGACGAAACCATGGAAAGAAAGCAGCGCGGGATTTTGCAATGATTTTCACTTACAACCGACCCGTTTTTTAGGGAAATGTATCGCCGTTAGTTTACATCCCACGAAAATCGTTCGCCACTCGTTGAAAAGCCCTCAATTTATGCGTAAATTATATAATGAAGAAACAGCTGTAAATATGGGAGAAGCTGAGATATACCTCTGATTTAAAAGAACTGTAAACAACATTCGCGGTAAAAACCAACATCGATTTAGTGGTTATTGCTATTATTGGTTGGCTTGGTTTTTACGAATGTAATCAAAGGATCTTGAAACCTAGGCGAGATTTTGTTATGAATGCGGACTTTTAGTTGTGATGTGTTTTTCGACGCTCTAGATGTTTTCGATTTCTTAATAATAAGAATACTTTTGTTGTGAATGAGACGGTTTCACAACGTAGTGAGTCATCGTCTACTTCCACGAAAGAGCGAGTAAGGAAGCTCATTTTCAAACTTGTATTACACCAAGAACATTCGAGAGCTTCGACCGCTAAAGGCATGGCTAAAGGAACGGCTAAAGCATGTCCATGTTTCTTGAATTTTAGCCGAAGGCTCTAAGCAGTAACCATCCGAGTTTCCATTTAAATTCATATCTTTCTCAACCAACATTATGAAATTTGCCTCCAATTTGATAATTTTTCAACAATTCCATAAAATTTGCAATCAATTTTTTACACTTCATTCAATGAGGTACCTTATGTTTTCAAGAAATCATAGGAGGAAAGAAAAGAAGGAACATAATAATTATGATTAATTGATTAGAAATAAATTATTATAGAATAAATATATATTATAGAATTAATATGAAATAAATTATTTATTTCTAATTCGAAGCCAGATGTTGTGCTGAAACTGGCAAGCTGCTGATGACAATCGCCTCGATTAAATATTATGTATACCAATACATTTTCATCTTAAAATTTCACGTTTTATATTTCAATTTTATGCAGTTTTATAAGACACTAGCTCAACAACTTTCATTTTGAAAATAACGTGAACCATCAAATGTTCATTAGGGAGGGTTTTTTTTTGCTTGATTCCAAAGTAAAGGTTCATTACAGAAAATAATGAACCAAAATCGTACACCCACATGTTTAGTATGTAGCTAATTAAATGCCTACGTCTGAGACAAATCGCAAACTACGGAATCTTTTATGAAGTATCCCAAATATTTAGGTAAGGTCTCAAATGGACTTCAAAAGGAGTACAACTCTCTACAGTGCGGGGTACCACAAGGACAACCTTCAAGGCCCTTCCCTGAAGAAAAATTCGGGGTTTTCGGGCTTTTGTGGCGAAACTGCGGAATTTACGACGGAGACAGGGGAAATGGAGTTTCCGCGAGGAAGGGTCCAGTTCACACAGGAACCACATTAGAAGACGAATGATGTAGAGGAAGCGGAAAAAGAAAACGAAGGGAATGCGAGACCGAAAGGAAACCGTCGCCTCTCGGAAGGTACGTTGTGGATAAAGTGCGTCGTTGAGAATAATACGTAAGTATATAAGTGTATATACCGCGACGGAAGTGTAAAAGGAACTCCTTTCCCTGGGTGAGAAAATACGTACATTTATGTAAACCTAAAATGGTTTCCGCCTTTTAAGGGAGAAGTGGAGCTGGAGCCCGCAGCCGGATGCTAATGAGCGACACCTGAAGAATTAGCGCAATTAGCGAAGGACGGGAGAGAAAAGGGAGAGGAAAAAAAGGTTCTAGCAGTGGAAATATGGCGGATGAAAACACGAAGTTGAGAGAATATTTTGTAGTTATGCATTTTCCGCTTGGTTACGATGAAAAAGCATTTTTGCTGAATGAAGGTAACTAAATAATTTACTCTGTACGAAAAGCGCGTTAGTAATTGGATGTTTTGACTTGAATGTGTATTGTGGCTGTGGGTGAGATGACGTAGATATGACTTAACAAAATTAATATATAATTTATAATAAATTTTAAATGTATAATTTAATTTATGATTTATTCATTTTATTGGAAAATGATAAAATATTATTATATGTATACATGATATATTATTAACAATGTTTCTTCCCGATTTCGTAGGGTGAACAGAATACAAAAACAAAGCGCTCTCCATTCAGTAAGCGTTGATTTTATTTTATGCTCATTTGCCAATTCCAAGTTTTACTTAAAACTTGGGAAACCAATTTTATCGAATTACTTAATTACTACATTATTATAAATATTGAGTCCTTTGAATGTAAACGGTAAATAATTTTCAAATGATAGGAACTTTCAAACAGAAAATTGTTTCTGGAGCTTTACATGATTCGTTCTCTACGGGTGTACAAAATAAGCTGCAAACTGGCTGGCGGGGAGGAAAAACCAGGTAAGTACAAAAAATGGAATTTTACAGGAGAGCATTTTAAAGTTTCAAATTGTATTCCTAATTCAGGTATCCACAATAATTGATACTTAATCCTGCCATTTTTCACGAAAGTATCCTAAAACCGAAGTGATAGCTCGAACTGCCCCTCAAATAACATCTAAATGGTAAATTCAATGGTTTTTTAAAAAATTGTCGAGTTACCTGGGTTACGAGCAATCTAATTGCCATACTTGGTCACGCCAACCAAATTTTCAGACTTACCTGCTCACCCACCAGCACCTGCCTGGTTAACCCCTTCAGTCCCTTTGTACTGTATACTGTACACAACTTTTGAACTGTCCTTGTCGTCGCCAGGGTTTTCTCCGAGATATTATTGGCGGTCCCAAAACAACTACAAGTTCTACAGATAACGTTATTGTGACTTTAGATGGAAAATAAACGAAAAAACGGTAATTTTTGGTTAGTTTACAGCGACACTTGCGCCATCTGGATTCCATCGGTAGGTATCACAACTTCAGACTCATTTATGCAGTTTAATCAATTTATTATTATTTTTGCTGCTCCTGAGGTTATAATTGATTTTTGAGAGTCTCCAGTTGCTTAAGATCCCTTCATCAAGTTGTTTACTACAAAAATATGGTTTTGAAAAACTTCTTGTTTGTTGTAAGGGTTTCGTTCGAGCACCAACAATTTTGATTCTAACTAATATTTTATGTATACATTCCGTTAATAATTAACATTTTTGTGAATTATTATTTTAGTCCAGGTGGAGGACAAAACGTGTACCAACAAAATTTGAGATTTTTCGGATTAGTAGAAATAATTTGGGACTGAAGGGGTTAAGCACAATTAGTAAAGTGGGAAAAGTGAGGTAAACTCGGTTACCGGTCTGTTCTCGAAACAGAAATTTCGGGAATAAGAGTTAACTGAATAATCACTAACGCCCCAGCCAATAGGAAGCTTGGTAGACTTACGCTGATACTCGCAAACGGAAGCTGACACAAAATAACGCCTACATACAGGGTGTCCCAGAAGTTATGGTCCACCCTCCGGCATTTCCGTATTTAATTACGTAATAACATGGGCTCATCGCCATTTTTCATATTTTTTTGTAATAAATTCAGGAAAAATACTTTTGCGCAAAAAAATTGCGCGCAATTGTGCGCAATCGACACAAACTTTGTTTTTTCAAATGAGAACCCTCATTTTTTATTGCAGATTCAAATTCTACGTCAAATTTCATGAGAAATTCATACCCTAATCGATTTTTTTCATTGCGTGCAACTGGTACTTTTCGCGCGCAAAGTGACCAGGGTGCGCAAAAGTGATTTTTTTAACCCCAAGTGTGGCACATTTTTTTTCATTAATTTTGACGCTGAATCACGTGGTGAGGTCCTTCTTCGATTTCATCGTTATTTTTCCAAATTTAGAAGAAAAACGCTGCAAATTATTACACAAAGGTTTATTATTTTTATATAGATCACTCGTCTACAAAATCACCAACCATCCAATATGAAGAGAAAAATAAAAAAATTAAAATAAAATCAAAAAATAAAAAAATCCAAAAAAAATCGAAAAAATCAAAAAAAAAAATCAAAATCACCAACCATTGATTGCATTTCGGTCAGCTCTAATTTGAACGGAGATTAGGCCTCTTTTGCGATTCACACTCGTGTTTTGATTTATATATATATATATTTCAATATAAACCCTTAAATTTTCGTAGGGAGCGAACGGTTTGTCCTACAGAGCTCCGCGTGGTCTCAAAAAATTCTAAAAATTCTATAGAATCTTAATTTGAAGGAAAAACAATACCTTTATATCGAAATTTTTTGAGTTAGGGCGTTTTCAAAATTTCAAAATTGATTTTGGAACCCTTAGGAGTGACCTACATCAACCAAAAGCTTCGGGGCACAACTAGACCCCAAATGGAGCCTACATACCAAATTTCATCAAAATCGGTCAATGCTAAGTGGCAAAAGTGCCGCGTACGGCGTACGGCGGACGGACGGCCAAATTTTTATTCGATTTTTGGATTCTACGTACCTTGAAACGTAAACCATCAAATTTTGAGGGGGTGTTAAAATTTTTTTTTTCTTGGGCGATTCCAAAGGTTCATTATTGAAAATAATAAACCAAAATAATGTTTTTGGACTTTATTTTCCCTCACCCTTTCGCATTGGTGGGGACCTGGCTAGATTAAAAATAAATTCCTCATTTCTAAATTTAAAAAAAAATGTTGGAAAGTAGATAGATACTACTTTACTACTTTGATGTAAAAAAAAATCAAAAAGCTTCTCATCTAAAAATCTTTTAAAAAAATCGAAAGTTACTTGTTACTTGTCTGCAGGCAAAAGGAGGTAATTTCCAGCAGTTGCTGTGATTTTTTAATTTCATTATTATTATCTTAGTTTTTTATTAAAACTTTTTTTCGGAAATTTTGTAACTTTTAATTTTTTTGAAAATTTTGAGATGAGAAGCTTTCTGATTTTTTTTTGTTTACATTAAAGTAGCAAAAATTTAGAAGTGAAAATTTATTTTTAAACTAGCCAGGTCCCCACCCAGCACGTATTAGGAAAGGGGGAGGGACAATAAAGTCCAAAAACATTATTTTTCCTTCTAAATTTGGAAAAATAACGATGAAATCGAAGAAAGGACCTCACCACGTGATTCAGCGTCAAAAATAATGAAAAAAAATGTGCCACACTTGGGGTTAAAAAAAAAAAAAACTTTTGCGCACCCTGGTCACTTTGCGCGCGAAAAGTACCAGTTGCACGCAATGAAAAAAATCGATTCGGGTATGAATTTCTCATGAAATTTGACGTAGAATCTGAATCTGCAATAAAAAATGGGGGTTCCCATTTGAAAAAACAAAATTAGTGTCGATTGCGCACAATTGCGCGCAATTTTTTTGCGCAAAAGTATTTTTCCTGAATTCTTTACAAAAAAATATGGAAAATGGCGTCAGGCCCATTTTATTACGTAATTAAATACGGAAATGCCGGAGGGTGGACCATAACTTCTGGGACACCCTGTATATCTCGATTTCCACCAAAAACGACTTACCTGGTCCCCCCCCCCGTCCAGTCAAATATCACACAAAGGCTTAAAATTTTCTGTGTAGATCACTCGCCTGCAAAGAACACGGCTTAGTTTCTGATTTATCTTAAGACCAACTCTCAAGTTCTCATCGGGACGGTTGGTCCTACAGAGCTCTGGGTGGTCTCATTCAATTCTAAAAATGCAATACTATTTTTAATTGATTTGATGAAAAAAACCCCCAAACTTTCCCCAAACAACCCCCAAACTTTCCCTTTATACTACAAGTTTTTGAGCTAAGGCGTTTTGAAAATGTCAGCCCTTATTTTTCAACCCTTAGAAGTGACTGACACCAACCAAAAGCTTTGAGGCACAATTTTGGAGCCCATATACCAAATTTTATCAAAATCGGTCCATGGTAACTAAGGAAAGTAAATCAACAAATTTTGAGGGGGTAAATGAGTTTTTCTTTGTCGATTCCGAAGGAATCTATATATATAAGATCCGGGGACCATTGGATGAAGTAAGGAAAACGAACTTCGAGAAATGCATTTTATTGAAAAACGAATTTTAAAACGAAGTCGTTTTACATAGTAGAAACGCGCACAAAATTATACAAGGGAGAGCGACACGTGCTGTTAGTTCGGTTGAATATTCACTACTGAACTACGAAAAGAAACATCGATGCGAATCCAACAGTACAAGGGTGCAAAAGGCGATGAGACAGAGCGACTAAATGGAGGGGAAGGCGCGTGCGAGATTACGAGGGATTAACGAGAGATAACGGGAGAAGCGAGGAATCTTACATCCCCCCCTCCCCTCTCATTTAGGAGCGGTAGGATATTGCTAGGGATATTTCTAGGGAATTTGTAGGATATTTCTAGGGAATTTCTAGGATATTTCTAGGGAATTTCTAGGATATTTCTAGGGAATTTCTAGGATATTTCTAGGGAATTTCTAGGAAATTTCTAGGGGATATTTCTAGGGATATTTCTAGGATATTGTCTCATCTGCTGGACAGCGTATTAACTTGCTTGCGTGATACAAGCGTTTGCCTGAAGGGCCTTGATTGACAATGATTTCGAACACGTTGTTGGAGATTACTCTAGAAATCGGGAACGGTCCGATACGTAAATTATCAAGTTTATTACGATTAAGTTTGTTGCCGTTTTCGACGTAAACAGAGTCTCCAATGGCAAAGTTGACATCACATTTATTCTTATCATATAAATCTTTGTTATACATGTGGTATTTAAGCGTATTTTCGAGCGCAGTCATCCTATCCTCGTGTAAATCTGCAGGAGCGGATATGGTTGTGGGGATGATGGAAACGGGTCGACCGGTTAGCAGATATGAGGGAGCGAATTTGGTGACCGAATGTGGAGAGTCGTTGTATTGTTTTACGCACTCGTTAGCGATAGCCGACCAACTCTTTTTTGGGGGGGTGGACTCGTCATGCTTCAAGCAACGCATGCGATTCACCAACGTTTGATTGAGACGCTCATTCAAGCCATTCGAAAATGCGCTGTCGACCGCTGTAAAAACATGGCGAATGCCGGAGCGGGAGCAATATGAAGTGAATTCGTCGGAGGATAAGCCGCCATATTGGTCTGTGAGAAGGATCCCAATCTGGTTTTCCTTCTGTACTGAGTCAATGAGCCGAATTATGTTTTTGGCCGATTGACCCTTGGAAGGAAGGATATACGCATATCGCGTGAAGTGATCGACGAGCAGGTGTAGATAACGGAGAGAGGAGTGATAGGGGCCGAATCCACCAACCGTATCGAGGGACATGACTTCGAATGGAACTTTAGCTGGGCCGAGGAAACCCATTCGGGCACTGCGGCGTGGACAACGGGATTTATTCATGATACAGATTTTACACGAGTTACAAAATTTATGAATAGAGTTGTACATTTTTGGAAATGTAAAGTGTTTTGAGATAACAGATATGACGTGTTTTGGCCCGATATGGCCGTACTTTGCGTGAACCTTGCTAATCAGGTCTTCACCCGCTTGGCTATCTAGTGATATTCGAGGATTGCCGTTTATAGTACGATAAATGATACCTTGCTTGGTGAAATCCAAACTCGATACTTTTACGTTACGTTGTAGTTGTTTGATTTCATCGAGGGAGAGGAAATTGAATGTGGGTAATATCGGTTCGTTATCCGTGGAGTCGGACTGAGGTTTTAGTACGGGGTTGCGGGATAGGCAGTCGGCCTCATGATTCGATGTGCCAGGACGGTAAAGAATTTTGAAGTCGAACTGAAGGAGTTCGTTGGCAAGATCGCCAAGTTCCTCATCGGTTCGAGCTTTCAGATTCAGACCCTCTAGGGGTTTATGGTCAGTGACGACCGTGAAGTGGCGTCCTATTAACCAATAGCGCCAATAGCGGATGGCTTCTCGGATAGCTATGCTTTCGATATAAATGGCCTTCTTCCTTTTTTGGGCATCCGTCAACTTCCTAGAGAAGTAGGCGACTGGTTTTTGTGAACCGTCCGACTGTGTCTACTTAAGCACCGCACCGATACCTACTCCACTGGCGTCGGTATAAACAAATATCGGTTTGGTGCGATCAAAAATTGCCAGAACAGGTACGGAAGTTAGGTGGTCCTTTATTTTATCAAAGCTACTTTGGCATTCGTTTGACCAGGAGAATGGAACGTTTTTCCGTAGGAGGTTGTGGAAAGGTTCGAGGATAGAGACGGAGTCTGGGATGAATTTTCTATAGAAGTTCACTTTGCCGAGGAACTGACGAATGTTTTTCCTGGAGGAAGGAGTTGGAAAGCTTTTGATAGCTATCAAGTTATCGTGGAGTGGCTTAACAGTGTCAGGTCCCAGGATATGACCTAAGTATTGGATTGAGGAAGCGGCGAAAGTACACTTCTTAAAGTTGAAGCGGAAGCCGTCCTCAAAAACGGCTGTAATTAATTGTTGAACGTGAACCAAGTGTTCGTCAAAAGTTCGGGAGAAAATTAATAAATCATCTAGGTAATTTGCGGTATTTTCGGAAAGTCCGTTACGTTGAATAATGCCAGAAATTGCATTTTGGAAGACGGCTGGAGCTACTTTTATTCCGAAAGGCATAGAACGCCACTCGTAGTGTCCGCGCTGGGTGATGAAGGCGGACTTGTGTCTGTCCTGAGCGCGAATGGGTATCGACCAGAATGCCGAATTGATGTCCAGCGCGGAAAACCACGAGCAGCCCCGCGTTTTCACAAGAATTTCATCGATGAGCGGGAAAGGTTGACTTTCTGGTATGATCAACTTATTCAATTCGCGGTAATCGACACACATGCGAGTTTTTGTTTTCGTGTTGCTCAAGCCGTCCTTCTTAAATTGCATTGTAACGGGGGATGCAAAGGGTGATTTGGATTCGGTGATCATGCCGAATTTTAAAAGTTCGCGGCACTGTCGTTCAATCTCCTCCTGGTCATCGAATGTGCAGCGGTATGGTTTCTTTGCCACGTACGTATTTTTCGAGAGATTGATTGAACATTCGTATTTAGTGACGTTGCCAACGTCGAAAGAGTGCTTTGCAAAAGCAGGGAAATTTCGTAAAATTAGCGAAGTAATTTCACCTTTTTCGTTAGCAGCTAGATGCGATATTTTAGTTTTAAATAACTCTTCAGATAAGTAGTCGTTCCAAATGACTACGTTGTTTATTGAAATTTCAGGAGGGGTGTTTTTTTTACAAATAAGTTTACATTGCTTTAACATTAAATTATGATCAAGTGCGAGGCGAAACTCCGGGATTAAATCGAGGGCGATAATAAAATCGAAACCAAAGGTGCTTGAGTCGAGAACGTATAACAGTACTCTCTTTTGGATATCAAAAATCTTGATGTCAAGCATCGTGATTCCTAATGTGGAGCCCGGGCCGCTCGTGGTGTTATATGTTGATTTGATAGGTATAAACGGACAATTCTTTATTTTTTTGAGGGCGTTAAGCGAGATGACTGACGCGTTTGCGCCGGGGTCGTAAAGACCTTTACCTATTACAGAGCCATATTCAACGTTAACAACCACGAACGCGGGCTTCACGCGTTTTTTTGTACGGTTTCAATTTCCTGTTGTAAGCTCTCAAGGTCGAAGGAGTGGATCGCCTTGTTTACATTAGAGTAATTAGGATTGTTGTTACCTGGGTTCGCGGAATTTCTAGTATACCTGGCGTCTCTGACTTTTGTAAGGCAATCCTTTTCGAAGTGGTAGCGTTCGTAGCCTTTCCTCTTGCAGTAGGGACACGGATGTTGAGAGCGCGGAGATGAGAATGGTGCGGGCTTGGCCGGGTTCAGAGCATTGGTAGAGGAAGATTGCGGCGGGCGGGTAGAGTCGAGACAGTTGATTGTCGAAAGCATCTTCCCTAGCGTCGTTGTTTCTGCGAGGTTAATTCGATCTTGGAGGTGGCGGGGGAGTCCGAGAGCGAGCTGTGTGATTCGGTCAAGCTCGTGCATTTTTGGGTTGTAGGTTGCTAGTAGGTTCAGCTTGTGTTGGGCGTAATCGGAGAGTGATCCGGAGGTGTATTTAAAGTAGAAAGCTGAACGGGCTGCGGCGAGACTTTGAGTACCGAAATTTTCAAGGAATGATTGTCGCCAGAAATTCCACGTAGTGGTGGTGGACGATAGACGTGTGGTGTTATACCACTTCTCGGCACTTTCCTCTAAAAACAGACGAACAGCTTCCCAGTATCGGTCTTCATCAATGAGTAAACGTCTGCATTCCGATTCGAATATATCCAACCAAGCGCCTGCATTGGACGAGTAGGTTTTGTTCCCAAATTTCGGTACTACTGCATCCTTCACAATTGAGGCCAGAGACTTAAGGGGGGCGGAGGACGGGGCGTCGGCTGCAGGTTGCGAGTGTTGGGATCGAATGTCCTCCTGATCGAGTTCATTCAAGAGGATTCCGTTAAAAATTGGATTGTCGCACTCGTCAAAATACAATTTTTCGAGGTCGGCGTCCAGGATGCATTTGAACGATCTTCGGGTCCATCTTGGAGCTAGGTCCTTTTTCGCTGCTTTCGCGACCGGTAGAAGCATCAGCTTATCGTGTAGAGTGAGAGAACGTAATTCGGGTGGAAAGGTATATATGGACTCTTCGTCGAGGCGTTGTATGGAAATTACGTGTGTAACGGTGGTGGCGGCGTTCGTGAGCGATGGCTCAGCACAGAAAGTGAACCTGACCTTGACCATGGCGAGAGAAACGACGAGTTTTAAAATTTATAAGATCCGGGGACCATTGGATGAAGTAAGGAAAACGAACTTCGAGAAATGCATTTTATTGAAAAACGAATTTTAAAACGAAGTCGTTTTACATAGTAGAAACGCGCACAAAATTATACAAGGGAGAGCGACACGTGCTGTTAGTTCGGTTGAATATTCACTACTGAACTACGAAAAGAAACATCGATGCGAATCCAACAGTACAAGGGTGCAAAAGGCGATGAGACAGAGCGACTAAATGGAGGGGAAGGCGCGTGCGAGATTACGAGGGATTAACGAGAGATAACGGGAGAAGCGAGGAATCTTACATATATATACATAATATAGATAATATTATGTATATTATACATAAAACGCCAACCGTACGTACGTACGTATGTTGCCCGAACGGGGGGGGGGTCCCGGGTTCGATTCCAGGCCGCGACATCAATTTTTTTTACATATCTACAATTTTTTTGCCTGCTTTTAGCAGGCTTTTCAGCTAGTTGAAAATAATAAACCAAAAGGGGTTCTACGAATAAATCTCATTCCAAGACCATAATCCTATTCCCACTGAGCCTCGAGTATTCCTTCAAAACAGGAAACTCCGATTACCATCATCTCAGAGGAGTTCCTCAGTGCTAATTAAAATGAAGACTAGAACAAGAGCCGGATGCGGTTGTTGAAGATTGACGAAGTAAGAGCTGAGTCACTTTCAGGAGCTTGACGACCGCAACGTCTTCCGTACTGTGGTTTCACCTGGTAACCAACTTCCAGAGTTCTCTCCAGTCTTTCTGTATAACACGAGTTCAACTGCTCTATTCCCTCAACATTACAATGTCCTCAATACGAGAAAGCCACATCTTCCGGGTCAAACGGCCACAGAAATTTTGACATATTTGGGTCAGCATTTCAGTTGGCGAAATGACCGGTCTTGCCTTGTTTTTTCAGTTCTTGTTTATTGTTGTACTACATTTCGACCCAGGATCTGAGTCCTATTCATGTGCCCATAGATATCCTGATCCTGGATCGAAACGTTGTGCAACAATAAACAATAATTGAGTAGAACAAAACAAGACTGGTCATTTCGCCAACTGAAATACTCGAAAATCTACTTGTCATCTCCACACCAAAATATGAGTCAGTAACAAAAACAATTTATTCCAATTTTTTTAGAGAGATGTATTAATTAAAGATGTATTATTTAATTATTTCAATTCACTTTCAGATAAATGGAAGTTGGAAGATTCGGAGCAATGTAGAGCTGGACCGACTGGTGGAGGGAGCAGATATAGAGAGGTTCGTTAAAGCACAGCGACTGAGGTGGATTGGTCACGTCCAACGGATGCCGGAAAACAGAATTCCAAAAAAATTATGATCATAAAAATGGACGGAATAAGGAATAGAGGGCGCTGGTTGTGCGATCTAGAAAATGATTTAAAGACCCTACAAGTGGAAAAGAAAGGCAAAAGATCGAGGACGAGAAGAGCGATTGTTCGGGAGGCCAAGGCTCACTGTGAGTACTGAACAATAACAATTTATTCCAATTTTTTTCCGAGAGTTTTATTATAATTTAGAATGGAAAAGTTGTGGAGCTAAATCAGTAACGTGAAATCTGACTAGAGGACCCTCTTTGGTTTACCTCTGGTCTTAAAATTACCAAAAATGTTTCGAACTTTTAAAATATAAAATTACTGGATTTTTTGATCGGAAGAAAATTGAGAACTGGTTTAATCCAGAGACTCTTCAGTCAGCAGGGAGTCCCTCGTATTTTTCGGTCAGACAACGGGCCTCAATTCGATTCTGAGGAGTTCAGAGCATTTGCCAAGTCGTGGAGCTTCCAGACTGTCACCAGCAGTCCACACTTTCCCCAGTCAAATGGATTGGCAGAATCAGCCGTTCGCACAGCAAAGAAGATAGGTACTAATGGAATGCGATAATGTAAGAATCGGGCTTCTCTCCTACAATTCAAGCCCTCTGAAGAACGGATTCTCTCCTTCTGAGCTTCTCATTGGGCGGCGTCTCAGGACCATCGTACCCGTTACATCGGATAACCTCAAACCAAAACACCCAGACAGGGGACAACTTGGAAAGTTCGAGAGAGAAGATCGAGAGAAGATAAAACAGTACTTCGACCAAAGACATGGGTCTGTGAAGGAGAAGCCATATCTCAGGATGGAGGAACCTGTTTACGTGCGTGATTTGAAGCTACAAGGCATCGTCAAGAAGAAGGTTGCTCCTAGATCCTACCTTGTTGAAACTGGTCGAGGTTGCACCAATTCCATCTGGTGCAACTTCCTGGAGAAGATCAATCACCAATGAGCCCGACTCAATCCGACGCCCAGACCCAGGTCTAGGCAGCAGACCTCAACAAACACGACGCCCACCAGAACGTCTGAACTTATGAGGGAAGGATGTGGTAGGCACCTACAATTATTATTACCAGTATCATAATATGATACATTATTATGTTTCCTATCTGAATTGTAATGAATCAACAATCCAACATTAAAAGAGGTGTGTAAGACAGGTCTTAGAGGACTTAGAGGTGTGTAAGACAAGGTCATTTGGCGGATTCGAATCCCAAACGGTCACTCATTACAGAGACCAGGTCTTTTGAATCTGTTCACCCGTTCACTCACAAGACAAACAACCAAAAACGCTGAGTCGAAAAACCGAACGAGTCGGAACAGGTTACAATGAGCAGGCGATTTGAATGAATCGAATGAGCTAAAAGACAAAAACAAATGAAAGGTCGATTCGAATCGTATGAATCAGTCTTTGAGTGTGTTTTGTCTTTTTAGTCCTCACTCCATTCTTCATTTGGATGATGGAAGGTTTTGCTTAGAAAACCACTTCCATCTACTTCTTTCTGTTGATACTTCCTTGTCATTTTCACACATTAATGATCCATGTACAAACATGCATGTATATAAATATACATTAAACATCCATATTGCGGGCAATTAATTTATTTTGTTGGCCTTCTGCCGTTGTTCTCGTAATTTAACCGGAAAACTCGAATGGTGGGTTGATGAACGAATGACCGTGTTCATTTTGATAACCCGTTCAGTTCTGACAAGGTCATTTTGAAGAATACGTTCACTCCTGACCGACACACCATTAAATCATTCTATTTCTATCAGTTTCCTCTCAAATAGTATGTCTATTCTTACTTTATATTATAATTCAATAACTTCACAAATACAAAAACCGTTGCTGTGGCCAACAACTAACTCATCAAAAAATAATAAAAATAAATTGTAGTGGAAGCACCACAACTAACAAAATTAAATTAAATGTGTTTTTTCCATCCCTAAAAATTGTATGAAAATCACCTACATATGTATGTACTCAATATGGAATTTGAATTAACCTATTACTGACTAGTGGAAATAGATCTGATAAACTGTTTAATAAAAAACATTCCTGATAAAACACTTTTACCACAGTTAGCTCTATTATATATTTTCTCTATCGAAGTTGTTCGCCTTTTATATGAAAGTCGATTTCCTAGAGATAGGTAGGATTGTCGGGAATATCCCCTCGCTAACCCACTCCGTAAAATAAATTATCCGGAATTTATTCCGTCCTCGACCTGTCCCAAGACGCGTTCACTGGGATTTCCATCGTCACGTATAAGGAATGAATGAAAAAACGAAAAAAAAAACCTTGAAGGGGAGAAAATCCCGAACGTCACGCGAAGTAACGCTGTAAGGGGGGGTATGCAACACGTGCCGTGGGTAGGTAGAAGGTAGGTAGGTTGCGAGATGAATATCAACTTTGTTAGGTACATAAAGTAGGTATTGTTGAGGCATCGGACGCATGTACAAGTAGTTTTTTTGCTCACTGCCTGGATGTATCAGACTACCCACTGAAATTCATTATAATTCTACTGTACAGAGCGCGCGACGGAGGAGGTATTCAGTATGGTGTGTCATGGGACCACGATCTTTTTGCATGTTTGTACACGCTTTATTCTCTGATTCCGGTACCAATCTGCCTGATTCTTTATGAAATGCGTTCTACCAGCATCCATGGTGGTCTCGTTTCAATCGGATACCATTTTGGTTTGTTAAAAGTGTCGAAATTTTGTGAAAATAGTTGAAAAACGTTAGTTTTTGATTTAGGGAAGATTGTTCTTTATCCGTAAGAAGGAGTGGGAAGCTCGGGTCTAGCCCATGGTGAAAATTTGGGGACAAACCACTGAAACGAAGATGGAAAGTAGCTCATTGAAAAAAGTCGTGGTTTGGCCACAATTGGCTTCAGTAAAATGTTTGGCAACAATGCACTTGATTCAGTGGAAGGTTCGGCAACAATGCACTTGATTCAGTGGAAGGTTTGGCAACAATGCACTTGATTCAGTGAAAGGTTTGCCAACAATGCACTAAATTCAGTGGGAGGTTTGGCAACAATGCACTTGATTCAGTAGAAGGTTTGGCAACAATGCACTTGATTCAGTGGAAGGTTTGGCAACAATGCACTTGATTCAGTGGAAGGTTTGGCAACAATGCATTTGATTCAGTGGAAGGTTTGACAACATTGCAGTTGATTCAGAAGAAGGTGTGACAACATTGCAGTTGAATCAGAACAAGGTTTGGCAACAATGCACTTAATTAATTGGAAGGTTTGGCAACTATGCAGTTGATTAAGAAGAAGATTTGGCAACAATGCACTTAATTAATTGGAAGGTTTGGCAACTATGCAGTTGATTCAGTGGAAGGTTTGACAACATTGCAGTTGATTCAGAAGAAGGTGTGACAACATTGCAGTTGATTCAGAACAAGGTTTGGCAACAATGCACTTAATTAAGTGGAAGGTTTGGCAACTATGCAGTTGATTAAGAAGAATATTTGGCAACAATGCACTTAATTAATTGGAAGGTTTGGCAACTATGCAGTTGATTAATTGGAAGGTTTAGCAACACTGCACTTGTTCAATGAAAGATTTTACGGTTGAAAGGTGAATGTAAGGCTTACTAACACTGCACTTGCTTCAGTGGAAGATTTGGCAACACTGCACTCCCCCTTCCAGACTAATAGCTGCTATATATCAATGATACCCTTGTTAAATTAACGATCCCGAGTAATTATTCATCTTCATATTCATATTGAAAACAACTGTTCTGCAGTTATTTTATACCTACTAATGGTACAATTACCTAACTTGAAAGCTGGAATTTTGCCATTGGAGGGGGTAGTTTGTGCAAGTTCTGCATAGCTAGATCCTCCATTAAAATTATTAATAATTTTACAGTGCTTGGGTATCTCTTCATCAAACACCAAAAAAGTTTGCCTTGGAACCTATTACGTATTAGGTATTTCTTATGATCATTGTCGATTATCACAATATTCATCAAAATATTCTCCCCCTAAATTTTATTGTGCTTTATAAATAAGATAGTGGTCTCCCTAGTGTTGTACCAGTAGAATTAATCCATAGAAAAAGATAATTTCAGCAACTAATTTTAGAGAAACCTTGGGATTTTGGGTCATCATCATCAAATACTCCATTCTGCTTATCGAATTACCAAGCGTTGTGCAGTTGACATAAAATACGATTTTAACCGCCATTTGTAGGTAAGTGATGATTCTTGCGTAAGTATCTAAATAACGGTCGGACGGTAAGAGGTCGAAAAAAACCCGTATCCTGCGATTTCGGGAATGAACTGCAAGCGGATGAACAGAGCAGGTCTTACTTTTCTTCCCTGCCAAGCCGCCCGCATGCTTCATCAATCTACGCCAGATCGAGCCAACGTGCGTGAAATCCAAATTACAGCCCCCCAAACCCACTCGAGGGCGCCCGTTCATCCATCTTCCGATATCATGTACAAGAAAGAACTCTGTAGAGGAAGAAAACCCACATAATGGCGGAACGATGATGTAGTTTATCCGAGCTCTGTACGATGTATAATACAGAATGCATTTTCGTATTCCACTAGTCTGTTTTCAACGAGAATGATTTCCAATTTCTTCATCTTGCTTCCGAATCCTCCAAGGTAGCGGAAGCTTTTTTTTTCACTTTTAAAGGTTGAAATAAAAAAATGTATCCAAAATCAAAACTTCCACTCGCGTTTTACGTTTCAGACGTTTCTGAAAAATTTTGGTTTCGTGTCTATCTGTCATGAAATCCTTGCCACAGCCATACATTCTACATTTCTCATCCGATTCCGATGACATTTTCGGGGATTTTGCGGGATGGTCCCCTATGACAATCATCGCCCCCGGACTGATAGAAGCCGTTGCGCTTGCGCCAACGTTAATACCTTGTAACAACCATAACTTCCAGATTTTCTATCCGATTTCGATGACATTTTCAGGGATTATGCGGTTTAGGTTGTGGATAGTCTCCAATGAAAATTAAGGCCTTGAAATTGACACTAGCCTCTGCGCAAGCGCAAACGTAAAACCCTTGTAACTGCCATAACACATGCATTTTTCATCCGTTTTTGTTGAAATTTTCTAGGACTGTTTAGATTGGCGTGTAGATGGTCCCCTATGAATATCATTGCCCCCAGACTGATAGTAGCTGCTGCGCATGCGCAAACGTGAAATCCTTACCATAGCCATAACGTCTACCTACATTTCCCATCTGATTTAGATGAAATTTTCAGGGATTATGCGGATTAGGTTGTAGATGGTCCCCTATGAAAATTGTGGCCCCGAAATTGAAAGTATTTTGTGCGCATGTGCAAACTTGAAATCCTTGAAACAGCCATAACTTCTACATTTTCCTACAATATTCAGAGATTGTGCGGGTTGACTGTCCCCTATGAGGGTAGTACAAGAGAGAGATTGATGTTTTGAGATTAACTACCATGCATCGGATCATACAATCAATCGGGTTTTGGATACGAGGAAGCTGTTTTTTCCTGGTCCTTACGATCATTCAAAGGCTTTTAAGAGCAACCATCCTATAATATGAGCCGAACTATCGCGCTTAGAACTTATCAACCGTTTTTGACACTTTATTCAACAAATTGCCGCAACAGTGCTGCTAAAAAACAAACATTCGATATGTCACTGTTATTCTACGTCCGGAAGCTATACTGCCCACCCAACTTGGCAGGCGTTTCATTTTCTTATACTATAAAACTTGAACTTTGTATACATTTTCATTCAGTCAATTGTGTCCTTCTCAACCCTCCTTTCAAGAAAGGAGACTGGAAAAGTTGAAATTCGTCGATTGGAAAGTTTCGCGCTGGAAAATCGCCTGGAATTACCGGTAGCAAAACGGTTCGAAGCAACGGGAACACGGAAGAAATTATTAACGACCGGCGATTCTATTTATCAAAGTTTATAATTTTCTTCATTTTTCTCGAAATTATTCCTCGCGAACCTTGAGAAAAGTTTTTAAAGGGGGCTCCCGGTTTTGGCGACTTACCGCTTTCATTAAGGAGCAAGTAATTAAGGCATGGCTGAAATTTCTGGCGCTTGAAGGTTGGAAACAACTTCGGTCTCGGAGGGTTTCGAGTAAATGTTAGTCGAGGAGTTGACGGGAGGAATGGGGCCGGTTGTCGAAAGCGGAACAAGCTGTATTGACGAAGTTAATAAAAATGGCGACACAAATTATTTCATTAAAATTTAATCAAGTCAAAACGGACTGAGATCTTCAGGTTAGGCAGAAATTCACAGCCACAATAATTTTGAAAAATTGAAAAAAATCTATACTGCCGTGCAAAGCCAGAAAGTCGTAACGTGAAAATTTATCCATAAGTTCCTGTTACCCGAGGGTTTCGGCGGTCGATTTCTATTGATTATCGGAGTTCCAGAGTCGTTTATCCACTAGAAATGCCCCAAACCTTCCGATTTTCGTATTGAGTGTTGATTTGATTTTGCTAAGAAGAAGTATCAGAGCGATTGAGAAGAAGAAAACATTTATCCTGACAATGTTAAGGGAATCGGCCTCAATATTTCCACGATATAAATTCTTGCATTATGGATTGAGTACATGAAGATTATGCTGTATTTAATTTAGAAAATTTTCATCGTGATTTCGGTTACCATGTACGCTACTTTTCCCGTTTGAAGGACTCAATAAACACAGTAACAATCAACGGACCTGAAAAGGTTTTTGACATTTTATGTCTTTACTATGGCACATAAATGAAAAATCGTCACGCGGGGATCGTTACGCGGGGAGCGTTATGAGGGGAGCGTTACGCGGAAATTTCTGATGATTTTCACGTACAACCAATCGTTCCTAGGGAAAACTAACTTCCTCATTTTCCACCCCACAAAATCGTTCACCACTCATTGGAAAGCTCTCAATTTATTAAACATAAGACATAAAATGTCTCTCGTGGTTGCGTACTTGTACGAAAGCTGTATCCACCGTTTGTGTTTTTTCTATATCGATCACTTAATTTCTTTGAATCACAGATGTACCTCTCGTTTTGTTATGTTTTAGATTCAAGATGAAAATTGGTGTACCAAGGTCGGGAGATAATACTGTTAAAATAACATTTCCCCAATTGTTCAATTATGGATTATGAGTTCCTTTTTTTATTTTCAATTCTCAAGGAGTACCTGAGTTATCCAAGTCATAACTTTGCATTTTGTTCGGATAAAATAAAATCCGTTTAGTCGGTGCTAGAGTTTCCAAGTCTTAAATTGAGATTTGTTCATAATATTGAGCGTTTACTTGGTAATTCTTAGCGTAAAAGTGTACATTTACTTTTTACCAAGAGAAACCAAGACTTTTTGTGATACAATGACTTTGTAAATTTAATTGTACCAATACACCCAAAACCACTGTATTCAGGAATATAAGTCAAGACTTAATTAAAACAGATTATTTTGAACAATACATGCCTTTTCCATTTCCTTCGTTTTACTCTGTGCCATTACTTTCAATTTTTTAAACTTATTAACCCTCCTCTATGACATATAGACTTGAAAAGAGGCCAAAAACATGAGTCTCAATACGGGCCCACTAATGAGGAGAGTCGAGATCGACCTCAGAAAACAAATATACACCCTCCCCTGTGGAGGTATTTCAATTTTGATACCATGGAGGGATTACCTGAGGTCCCATCTTTCCAAAACGCCCTTCATTATTATTTTACAACACTCAGACCAGGCAGGGCAGAGGAAAATGTAGTAAAAATGGTCCCAACTCTCCCCATCTGACGGTTACTCAGACTTTAATGAATGACACTTTGATTTAAATATAATTGGTAGCATTTACTGGTAGAATCCAAAATATTGCTGGATTACCGCGATTCCTCAACTTTGTTGGAACGACGCGCATTATTTGATTCAAACATAATTATTAAGTTTCAGGAATTAAGATGAGCTTAGCATTCCAAAATCTGTAGGTTGCGAATTCAGAACACAATAGTCGTATCTTCGGGTTTACGAGAGCGTTAACACATATAAACCATAGATACAACTTTTACTAATATTTCATGGCTCAGTATACTTGGCTTAATCCTTAATATCCTGAGGTATCTTTCTGGAAGTCCAATTTTCACCTGCAACAGTTTGTTTATCAACTACTTTTAAGCCAAAACTGATACCTATATAGACACTCCATTTATCGATTTTACGAGAAAACGTTAAGGGGGTCTCAGTCGGTCGCCGTTCGTTCCTCCCTTTTGGGTCAGTATTTCCCTAAATTGTAGGCGCTCTAACTTTAAAAGTTGTACCTAAATTTGAAATTTTTCAAGGGTTTTAAACATTTATTACCTAGTGCAGGGGCCCATAGAGTTGAAAAATGGGGAAAACCGTATATTCAGTCGAGTTTTTCCCATTTTACTCTGGCAATTATTGTTCGATGTTGATGATGGCAATCTTTCAGTTTTTCCCCAGGCCAATGCACTAATGAACTTTTAAAATACTTGAAAATTTCAAATTTAGGTACCTTCAACTTTTAAAGTTTGATTGCCTTCAATTTAGGGAAATACTGATCCGGAACGAGGAACGAACGGCAACCGACTGAGTAAAAACAATAAACCAAAGGAAAAACTAAATAATTCTTGAGTTGACAGTTGTATAAGTAGTTGTATCATAGGGCTTTCGAGGTACCTTGTAGGCTATAAGTTCGGTTTATCATCAGAGATGTCTAGAGATGGCAGCACAAATCCCTCTATGAATGAACCTTCTTCGCCATATTCCTTAGTTCTGTACCTAATGAGTCATAACAGACCCCAACATCCCACCAAGGATTTTTCCAGGTTTCCTGGAAAAAATTTGGTTTATAAACAGATTCTGCTGACGCAGATAGCGCTGGTGTGGCCCTTGGAAAAAAATCATTCTTGAGGCGACAGACTGTAAAAGGGCCTATGAGTAACTTTCTGCTCAAATATTCTATAGATTTGTCAAAATAAATCTAAATTCAATAGAAATTAATTTAAAAGCACATACTTTTGAACAAGTGGGAAAATACGGGTTAAACATGTAAGTAAGATAGGAATGAAAAAATGTTTTTCGACAATATTGTAACAATATAGGTTGAATTTCAGATTGAAATTCACCTAATTGTTCATAAGTTAGTCAGAGGAGGGTGACGACCCTTCCCCTTCAAACCAGTGATTAGATTAATCAGCCGGCCCGAAGAGGATATCGATTCATATCTCTATGAATCAAATATCCCCCTAGGCGTAGCTCCAACAAATCGGGAACAAACCAAATCGGTTTGTCCCTTCTGTAAAAGTAGGATCGTCACACTCCCCTCCCTAAAACATACTTCTGGGTTTCAAACAGAAGTATGTTTGAAAACAAGTCAAAGGGACTGAAAATAGCATGAAGCCCAGGAAAGGACGTCTGGAAGCTTCAAAAGAATTCCTCCATCGTAATGGTACTATTCAAAAAGAAGAAGAAGAAGAAGAATGCCACGAATGGGTCATTTATACATAAAAGAATAAATCAATGGAACTGAGGAGAAAGCAAACTGAATAAAGAATACGAACGACGAAACATTCAAGTGAAATGATTGAAAAGGCAAATGCAGAAATGGCTTATATAAAAGAAAAACGTGATTGAAATTAATAAAATGCCAGATTGGCAAAGCCTAACAAGAGAGTGAATTTAATTGCCGGAATGGCGAAGTTTAATGAATGAATATAATTGCCGGATTGGCGAAGTCTAATTAGGGAATGAAATTTAATATAGAGATTCCTTCTGGATATCTCTTTGAGTAATTCCTTCTGGAATACCCAAGAAAAGGTGGAGAGGAAAAGATGAAATAAATTCAGTGCATTTCCACCGAACCACGCTCTGCTACCATGTAACAATTTAGGTTGAATTTCAGATTGAAATTCACCTAATTGTTCATAAGTTAGTCAGAGGAGGGTGACGACCCTAGCCCTTCAAACCAGTGATTAGATTAATCCACAGAGTAATGGAGACAAGTTAACAGAGAAGAAAGCCAACGTTAAAATGGTGTGCAAGAATTTTTGAGGCTGCCTCAGTTGCGCTATCTACTTTCAGCTAGGATTGAGGAACTACTACGGAAGTGGTGGGGAGGGGGAGGCCACACTCTTCATACCGCTTCTTTTCAAATCCTTTCGAATGACCAGAAATTGATAACTTTTCGTTTCATCACCATTAGAATTGCAAAAATTACTTGGAAAATCCAATCGAGGCGAAAGGTATTTTCAGAGTTCCTCATGCAATTGTTGTTGTCCCTATCGCCAGTAGTTCAAATATTCAATTGACAACTGCCACCCAAAGAAACGTTCGAAACCCATTGTATTATTGAAAATCGCTCGATTTTTTCGTACATATCGCGAATATAACTGAATGTTATCAAATTAATTACTTAGATGCAGCCGGTAACGCACCAAAGAGAAAAATATGTGATAAACAAGGTGACTTGTTGTGATGAGGTTGGGAACAAGTGATCATGAACGCTATCTGTGGCTTTCCGCTATAACTACATCCTGGAGCTCCACCAATCAGAACGCTTCTCGGGCTCCCACATTCAGCTTTCAGCCCAGTGGATTGATCAGCCGGCCCGAAGAGGATATCGATTCATATCTCTATGAATCAAATATCCCCCTAGGCGTAGCTCCAACAAATCGGGAACAAACCAAATCGGTTTGTCCCTTCTGTAAAAGTAGGATCGTCACAATATACACCTAATGTTCAATTTTGGCTCCAGAAATCCTTTCGCCTACTAATTTCCTTTAAGTGGGAAAATCTACTAGTGGGAAAAGGAGGAAAAATAATCGCGTATAAGAGTTATTTCGACATGAAACCGATTAGATCGTTTTCCCGTTGGATGGAGTTAAGGTATGACTTTCTGGCTCAGCACGGCAGTATACCTCACAAATTTTTAACGCATTAATTAACAATAATCGGACAGGGGGAGCCAACAAGATCTGTTCATCTTCATTTAATCAAATTTGATCTTAACTTAGTTTAATCTTAATACAAACGAGGGGTTGACACAGACGTTAAGTTGTGGAGTTCATCGATCGACGTATGAAGAAATTGAAGATATATTGACGTCACAGTGAAATCCACCCTATCGTCCGAACTGGCAATCATTTATCTTCATTGGTAAAACAAAGACTGGTATTGAAATAAACATGTTTATGCATCACGTCGTTTCAGAATAAATTTCATCTAATATATCATTCAAAGAGAAAGTAGCCGACTGAAAAGGGTCCTTCACGCTCCCCACGTTGTTTTTCAATACGTTATTTATCGTCTATTTCGAATCGGAGCGTAGGAGTAAAATATTCAGGAGAAGATATTTTCATTTATTCTCCGTTCCCTGGAGCAATGTATTCCCTCTTTCCCGCGAGAGGTGAATTTACATGTCCAATAAATCCCGAGCGGTGGGAGTCCAATTAAAACATACCGATACGAAGAGTTGTTCATTTTTCAGAGTTTTGGTGAAAAGTTATTAATATTGTCGGCCGAATGAGCGCGATAGTTTGAGAGATCAACTTGTGAAAACCAGGAGTGAGCAGAAATGAGTTTCATCGAACACCGTCTCAAGAATTGAAAGCCGCATGTCCATCAGGATCTTCACATTGACAGGAAAAATTGGTCGCTTCTTCATCTTTGGTTTTACATTCCCTGCGGCGGCATATCTGGTATTGTATTTCGGATCCCTTCGAGAAACTTCAATTCTGTTGGGTGTCCTAAAGAATTGCAATAGTAGGTTTTTCACATAAAGTTGTCCAATAGTGAATACCTTAGCAATATCAAATAGGTCTATGGATGGGGTCCAACGTGGTAATGACAACATCATGTTTATGATAATTTTCTGCCGAACATGTAACTTATTCATGAGAGTAGAATACGTTCCTTCCCAAACTATAATGCCACACTGCAATACAGATTGCAACATGGTACAATATATAGGTTTTACTGTTTGCTTCGGAAGCGTGTGTCTTCTTCTTCTTCATGTGCTTTGCCCTCCAAGGGCGTCAGCGACCAACTGCACAATCTGCTGCTTGTCCACGGCCACCCGAAACAGGTCCGTGGAACTCAAGCCGAACCACTCTCGAAGGTTCTTCAACCACGATGTTCTCCTCCGTCCACGTCCTCGTCGGCCTACTATCACCCCCTGCATTACCACTTGCAACAATTCATATTTTTTATTACGCATTACGTGACCAAAATACTCTAATTTCCTGCGTTTCACGTTACCCAACACTTCTGTGGTTTTCCCATGCCTGCGCAGTACCTCCGCATTAGTAACCCTGTCAACCCAAGGTATTCTAAGCATGCGACGATATGTCCACATTTCAAATGCCTGGAGTTTATTGCATGTAGCAACAGTCAACGTCAATGCCTCCAAACCATAGTAAAGGATGCTGAACCCATAGCATCTTAAAATTCGTAAGCGGAGAGCCAAGTTCAAAGAGCGATTGGTGAGCACACTCCTCATTTTCACAAAAGAAGCTCTTGCCTGCTCTATTCGACACCGAACTTCGCGAGAAGAGTCCCAGTTATTGTCGAGCGAGCATCCAAGATATTTGTACAATGAAACGCGACCCACCTCATCCTGCTCAACACGTAATACTTCCGATGAATCCGTCTCACCTCTAGAAATCACCATCCATTTCGTTTTCATTATGTTCAGTTTCAGTCCCATCTCTTCGCTACGTTCGACCACTGATGTGAGGAGAGACAGGATCCTCAAGACAGGTCGCCAACAGAACGGTGTCGTCTGCGTATCGTAAATTATTTATTACATGGCCATTGACAACCACACCTTCCTCCCTCTCAGATAGCGCCAGGTGGAATATTTCTTCCGAGTACAGATTGAAAAGGATTGGCGAAAGGACACACCCCTGCCTTACCCCCCTCTCAATTCTGATTCCCTCAGAGATCTCTCCATCCACACTTATCGTGGTACTTTGATTCCAGTAGAGACTGGATATGATGCGGATGTCACGGCCATCCAGCCCTATTCGTTGGAGAATTGCGATCATCTTGTCATGTCTTACTTTATCAAAAGCTTTCTCGTAATCCAGAAAGCAAGCATACACATTGACATTGATGTCCTGGCATCTCTGAATCAGCACTTGAATACCGAAAAGGGCTTCGCGAGTTCCAAAACCATTCCTGAATCCAAACTGGGAATCACTGAGAACGCTCTCACATTTTTCATTAATTCTGAAATGGATCACCTTCAGGAACGACTTCAAGACATGAGACATCAAACTGATTGTCCTGAATTCCTTGCAGTATTTGGCATTTGACTTCTTTGGTAGCATAATAAAAGTTGATTTAAGCCAGTCGATTGGAATTGTCCCCGATGTGTAGATTTTATTGAATAGGTCCACAAGCAGCATGAGAGAACTTTCTTCCTTCAGAATTTCTTCCTTCAGAAGCGTGTGTCTAACATTGCAGAATATATATATATTTCCTAATCTTATGGTGTGTATAGTCTATATGGGGCTTCCACTTGAGCTCTTCATCCAGAACTAATGCCTTGCAACTCTTTCTATCGATTCGCATGAGCATATTTGATCTTCTACACAAGAGTGCAGGGTGATTTTCAAGTGTTTTCCCTCAATTGGTGACTTATTTCTTCCGTAAACTATCAGTTTGGTCTTGTTAGCATTCAATGTGGTAACAATGGCAGAGCCGTGTTCTTTTCAGACGAGTGATGTATATAGAAAAATAAATAAACCTTTGTGTGATAATTTGCAGCGTTTTTTGCTCTGAGGTCATCGGGAGGGTATATTTGAGGTAGAACAGAGATTAGAGAGGAATTTCCTAAATAAGTACATATTCAGATTAATATGTATATAATCCACCATGTGGAATAATACTGGCGTGAAAAGAGTGCTATTTGCCTGGAGACCAGAAGCTACCTAGTCTGAGGTAGTCATATTTTTACAGGACAGAGAATGCTGCTTTCCAGCGTTACCTAGCAGATTTAGTGTCAAACTAGGGGACGCCCAGACTGCCTGAAAGCTCCCTTATTCCTCTGACCTTCAGAGATCGAAACAGTAATAATTAGAGACATAATTCTAAGTAATTCTCTAAGTAAGAACATATTCATGGGAATTGGCTATCTGGTTTGAGGAGGTCATATTTACACAGGGCAGGTTGTGGATTTTCCACACATTTTTTGAAAGTGATTTATTTGAACCGAATAACACTAAGAATTGATTTCTTTACTTGTCGTTCAAATAAATAATTCGATTTGGAAGGAAGACTTGGCCCAATTTAAAGGAAAGGTAAAAGGATGGTTTTAATAGGGAGGGGGGGGGGGGGGGGGGGGGGGTACGAAAGTTGGTTCCTAATGGGATTAACAAGGTTGACAGAAACCACCGAAAACTCCAAGACCAAACACAAATAAATTACCATGAACACCAACTGCTTTGCTTTTGCTTCTCATTTAAAATTTGTAGAGCGCGAAAGATTAGGATTTTCGCTAATTGGGGACCTTGTTGATAATTGATTGTACAAGGTCGTTCTGCTCGGAGTGTTGCACGAAAAGGAAGTATTTGAGATTTTGGTTTGTTATTTCTGAGTCGGCCAGGGAAGCACTCTAATCAATTCTTGTAAATAACATTTGGCACTATACTGAATAAACCTAGACATACGAGACATTTCTAGACAATTGTGGTTCTCAAATGAGAGGGTTGGAGTGGTAAGGCATGAACCACTTGGCACCTATTTAATCTAGTCATCAGAAGCAAAGGTAAGGGTTGAAGACCTCCCTTTCGGAGTGATCAAGCCAGGTTACCTGGTACTCTGGTGTCAGCTATTCTGAGAAAACTCAACTACACTCGACCTAACATTTGTATTTGTGTAACCAAGATGCACTGGAACACTTGTTAATGTTAATTCATTCCATTGCTAATTTTTCTAGCGAATATATTGTTTTACAACAAAAACCTCCTGCTGCGTATTAAAATTTTATAGGTTATGGGCCCGCCTTCCAACTGTAATAAGGTATCTAAAGGGTACCAAAGACCTTTGTTTAATTTTCCATAAGACATCCAATCACAGGATACTCAGACGCGTTCGCTGGATCAGCTATAAGTTCGGAGTCAAGGAAGCAACGGACTGTCGCACAATCAACTGCAGAGAGCGAATACATGGCTCTGACTAGTGCAGCGAAGGGATGCATTTGAAGACAGTGGCATACCGCGCAAGAAAATCTGCATCTGCACGGACAATCAAGTAGCACAGAGCTGGGCGATAAACCCCATCACAAATGCAAAGTCAAAACACATTGCGATCAAAGTGCATTATATTCGTGAAGTGTTCGGAAATGGAGACGTTAAACTCGAATACTGCACAAAGGAAGACATAATTGCTGACTTCTTCACCAAGGCACTGGTCGGACCCAAGTTCATCATCTTTCGGGAGCAACTGGGCCTGAAGTTAAGGGAACCCAGCAGTGAAAAAAAAATAATAATAATAATAAGAGGTTCCAATTTCTATTACTTTTTGAGAACCCTGAATTTAGATATGCTGCTGCTGAAGCTCTGGCATCCTGATAGTAGAACTTCTAGACTTCTTTTCTTCTGATTAGCAGGTCTTTCCTTATTAGTTAGAGCTACCTGCAGTCTAATTGACTTCTACTCAAAGCTGATGAAGATAGAAGCTCAATGATCCTAGTCCCTCTGATTGGCTGATGGATCCTCCCGTCTTCTGATAGGCTGATGGTTCTTGCAATCTCATTGGCTTCCTTCTTTTAATTTAATTATTGGCGATATTGGAGGCTACTTCATTTAGGTATCTGCATTTCAATGGGCTCCCGGTGAGATCTCTGCTTTCTGACTAGATGGTGTTTCCTGGATTCTGACTGGGTGTATCTGAAACCCTCGCATTCTGATTGGTATCTATTATCTTTCGAGAACCCTAAATTTTGATATGCTGCTGCTGAAGCTATGGCAATTTGATAGACTAGAACTTTTCTCTCCTGATTAACAGGTTGTTCCTTATTAGTTAGAGCTGCCTTCAGTCTAATTGGCTCCCACTGAATATTTTTCATTTCTGTTAGCTACCATGGATTTGTATTTTGATTGGTTAGGAAGGAAACTCCGCTTTCTGATTGGCTGGAGATTCTTGCACTTCAATTGGGTCTCAAAGAGGCTCCTAAATTTCAGTTCACTTAGCTTAGGTCTTTGATAGACAAGAATTTTGCGAATAACACTGGCCAGTAGTTCACGATTGGACGGAAATACTTGCATTCCGATTGGGTCGAGGCTAATACGTCCTGACTTCGTTTTACTCAGGTTCCTGCTTTCCTGGGGCAAAGGTGTACCACACGTAGTCGTTAATTCTCGATAAACCACAAGAACCACAGCCCATGCTTTCAGCTATTTCCCGCCACCGTGAAAAATAACCTCGAAAAACCACAAAAGGTTCATCACTAAACCAACAGAGGTCGAGTCAACCGAATCTCAGGTGTCGACGTAGAAAAAAAAATCGGGGTCAACTCCGTCACCTTTTATTTCACTAAATTTAAAAAGATCGCGACTTTTCATTCATCCTACTCCGGAAAAGGGCCTTTACGGTTAGAATCTCCCAAAAGGACCTTCAAGGTTCATTAATATTCCCGCGTTTTTTTCCCTTTTCTTTTTTTTCACCTTCTCCCAAGAGATGGTTTTGAGAGTGGTCGGTAGGGGAGGTGTACCGCTTTGTGGATTAAAATTCAAAATTAATGAAGAGCGAGAGAGACCGAGGGTGTTTGTAGCGTTCGTTATTTGGACTGAAGGGGGAAGGGGGTGTGAATCCTGAATCTCCCCCCTTGTTTTCGACCTTTAGTCGAAAACTCGAGGAAAATTATTCCGACTCGAAAATGAATTAGGGTTATCCCGCGGAGGAAGAGAAAAACGATACTTCGGCTATAAGTTCGGAGTCAAGGAAGCAACGGACTGTCGCACAATCAACTGCAGAGAGCGAATACATGGCTCTGACTAGTGCAGCGAAGGGATGCATTTGAAGACAGTGGCATACCGCGCAAGAAAATCTGCATCTGCACGGACAATCAAGTAGCACAGAGCTGGGCGATAAACCCCATCACAAATGCAAAGTCAAAACACATTGCGATCAAAGTGCATTATATTCGTGAAGTGTTCGGAAATGGAGACGTTAAACTCGAATACTGCACAAAGGAAGACATAATTGCTGACTTCTTCACCAAGGCACTGGTCGGACCCAAGTTCATCATCTTTCGGGAGCAACTGGGCCTGAAGTTAAGGGAACCCAGCAGTGAAAAAAAAATAATAATAATAATAAGAGGTTCCAATTTCTATTACTTTTTGAGAACCCTGAATTTAGATATGCTGCTGCTGAAGCTCTGGCATCCTGATAGTAGAACTTCTAGACTTCTTTTCTTCTGATTAGCAGGTCTTTCCTTATTAGTTAGAGCTACCTGCAGTCTAATTGACTTCTACTCAAAGCTGATGAAGATAGAAGCTCAATGATCCTAGTCCCTCTGATTGGCTGATGGATCCTCCCGTCTTCTGATAGGCTGATGGTTCTTGCAATCTCATTGGCTTCCTTCTTTTAATTTAATTATTGGCGATATTGGAGGCTACTTCATTTAGGTATCTGCATTTCAATGGGCTCCCGGTGAGATCTCTGCTTTCTGACTAGATGGTGTTTCCTGGATTCTGACTGGGTGTATCTGAAACCCTCGCATTCTGATTGGTATCTATTATCTTTCGAGAACCCTAAATTTTGATATGCTGCTGCTGAAGCTATGGCAATTTGATAGACTAGAACTTTTCTCTCCTGATTAACAGGTTGTTCCTTATTAGTTAGAGCTGCCTTCAGTCTAATTGGCTCCCACTGAATATTTTTCATTTCTGTTAGCTACCATGGATTTGTATTTTGATTGGTTAGGAAGGAAACTCCGCTTTCTGATTGGCTGGAGATTCTTGCACTTCAATTGGGTCTCAAAGAGGCTCCTAAATTTCAGTTCACTTAGCTTAGGTCTTTGATAGACAAGAATTTTGCGAATAACACTGGCCAGTAGTTCACGATTGGACGGAAATACTTGCATTCCGATTGGGTCGAGGCTAATACGTCCTGACTTCGTTTTACTCAGGTTCCTGCTTTCCTGGGGCAAAGGTGTACCACACGTAGTCGTTAATTCTCGATAAACCACAAGAACCACAGCCCATGCTTTCAGCTATTTCCCGCCACCGTGAAAAATAACCTCGAAAAACCACAAAAGGTTCATCACTAAACCAACAGAGGTCGAGTCAACCGAATCTCAGGTGTCGACGTAGAAAAAAAAATCGGGGTCAACTCCGTCACCTTTTATTTCACTAAATTTAAAAAGATCGCGACTTTTCATTCATCCTACTCCGGAAAAGGGCCTTTACGGTTAGAATCTCCCAAAAGGACCTTCAAGGTTCATTAATATTCCCGCGTTTTTTTCCCTTTTCTTTTTTTTCACCTTCTCCCAAGAGATGGTTTTGAGAGTGGTCGGTAGGGGAGGTGTACCGCTTTGTGAATTAAAATTCAAAATTAATGAAGAGCGAGAGAGACCGAGGGTGTTTGTAGCGTTCGTTATTTGGACTGAAGGGGGAAGGGGGTGTGAATCCTGAATCTCCCCCCTTGTTTTCGACCTTTAGTCGAAAACTCGAGGAAAATTATTCCGACTCGAAAATGAATTAGGGTTATCCCGCGGAGGAAGAGAAAAACGATACTTCGCACTCGTTACTCGAGGAAGCGGTATTTCTTTTTTGTGGAACTAACGAGAAATAAAATATGGAAATGAGCCAAATTATTCGACACAAAACACACGAATCATGAGTTATGCTTAGAAAATTGTGTAATAGGAAAAGTTGCTCAGAAAACATTAAAAATCTATAAGGAAAAATATTTTCTGTAAATACAAGAAGCTGCGAATTTAAAAAACACTAAGGTAAGCATTTTTTACATTAATTTTTGTTGGAGAAGCAAATAAATTGAAAGTCTTCCATATTTTTGAAATCACTGAATCTGATCGGAAATTGCTCCGACAGTAACTTGAGCATAAGCAATATTTCCTACTCAGAGAGCGGGGTGAAATTTGTCACCAGACAGCATAATGTTCCTCACATAAGCGGATTTTGTTCTTAAACGCTTTCAAATGGCTTTACCAATAATCTACTAACTGTCCTTGTTTTTGAAGTTTCAAATGGCCTGTAAGGTCGACCAGAAAAGCTTAGTCACATATCCATTCAGGGTCACTCAATTCAGATAGTGGTTTATCTTTTATTTGTATAAAGTCTGCTATCTAATTGCTGAGCTCGTAAAACCGTTTCAGTAGTTTCCCTTTGTGTTTGAACTCCCCCGCCGTTTCACGAACGGTGATTTCAAATCTACCTCCTCAACAGTCTAGACCCAGTTCCGAAGCGCCCCGACAGAGGTCAGCACTACAGCCCCGTTCTCACCCTGACTAAAATCCATAACCCAAAAATCCGTAAACCGGATTATAAGAACCAGTAGGATTATATTTTAGTAAAATAGAAGAAAATTCAATAATACCGATTAAGTTTACTCCCCCAAAAGTACTGAATCAAAGCGACATCGCTTTGCCCCCTGTTTTGCCCTCTCCGCCATCTTTCCTCAGTCCAGGCTAAACTGTCACCCCGTTCTCACCTAGATTAAAAGCCATATACCGACAATCCGTAAACCAGATTATAAAAACCAGTTCGAGTATATTTTAGTACAATAGAAGAACATTAAATAATACTGATTAAGTTTACTCCCACGTATCCTGTGGTAATTACATTGGTGCCGAAACCCAGGATTTTGGGTACTGTAGTACTGGTCATGGAAGACAACCACCCACCATTGCAATTTATCATGGGTGTGATCTCTGAATTGTTCCCCAACTCTGACGGCATAGCCAGTGTAGTACAAGTACGAACTAATGACGGTGAAATCTGAAGACCCTTAGTCAAACTCTGCCCGTCACTAAGAGATCAATAGCTCCATTAAAAAGTATCCTTTTCTTTTGGGGGGGTGTTTGAACTTCCCCACCATTTCACGAACAGTGATTTCATATCTACCGCCTAAACTGCCTAGACCCAGTTCCGAAGCGCCCCGACAGAGGTCAGTGCTAGTGCCTCGTTCTCACCCCGACTAAAAGCCATAACCCAACAATCCATAAACCGGATTATAAGAACCAGTAGGATTGTATTTTAGTAAAATAGAAGAAAATTCAATAATACCGATTAAGTTTACTCCCCCAAAAGTACTGAATCAAAGCGACATCGCTTTGCCCCCTGTTTTGCCCTCTCCGCCATCTTTCCTCAGTCCAGGCTAAACTGTCACCCTGTTCAACCGTTGTTTCATTCTAGTGCTGCTTATCCCGTTTTGTAACACTGTTTTATCCGTATATTATACCCGTCTTATACTGATAATTGCCGTACTTATTCCCCCACCTCTCGTGGTAATTACACTTTGCTTAGCCATCTGACTTCACAATAATAATATTATTGACGTAACATATTATGTTACGTCGTCATAATCGGCTGATATGACGATGGTCAAGTATGAGTAAGTAGTAAGTCGTAAGTCGAGTAAGTAGTGTATATGTATATTTAAAAAAAAATTTAATTGGGTTTTCCAAAATATTTTGCGGACCGGACCAAATCTTAAATCGGGCCAGCTGTTGCCCAAATGTGGTGTATATTATACAGTGCATATCTACACTTGATTGCCTTAATTGTAATAACTATGTTCAACGGTTTGGAATACCGAAGATATTACTCCTTCAATGTTCCGTACAAAGTGTTCAAATATTCCGAGTGTTCGTAAATATATTTCAACGTTAATCCCAGAGAAAAACAATATAGTATTCAGTTTATTCCGAGGCCGAACTCAAACTTCGCGCTCCAGAAAGCATCAAAAACGAGGGGAAAAGGGGGGGGGGACAAAAAATCTTATTTTAATATGAAAAGCGTTTTACGATAAACGTTTCAAGGAAGATTGTTCCTTGTCAACATTTCCCAGAGGAAAAAAATGGAGCATCTGATATACAGCCAAGAAAGCCTCCCGCAGGTTCTATTCATCCCTTCAAGAACCGGCGGGAAGGAAAATCCGTTTTGCTCGAGTTTTCTCCCGCCCTGAGAACTCTTTTTTCGAGTAATAAATAATTAAAATTGAGGAACACAAGAGGGTGGAAAAAAAAGGAGGAGGTTTGGGAGGTCGTTTTCTTCTTCCTGTTGGGGAATCGTTTTTCAAGGAGAGTTCCTTCCGAGATGGCAGCTTTGAAAGAAAATGCTTTACTTCTGTTTTCGATCTGGAAGACACTCGTTTTCGTAAATTTTTCCTCAGGACTGTCAAATGCAGATGTGAAACCCATAGATAATTGGATGTCATTTTAGTTCATCTTGAAGTAACTTAATTAATATTCCTTTAGAAATAAATTGATTTTGATAACAACCTAATAGTTGTTCAGGCTTTTTCCAGGGTTTTTCGGGAGAAAAATTAAATTCCTTGAGTTTTCCAGTAGAGTAAAATTCCCGGAGTATTCCAGGTCGCTGGACACCCTGATCAAGAGGTTTCTTTATTTACATGCGTCACAGAAGGACAAAAAGATACCTGCAGTAAATTAGATCCAAGTTCAGAATATCTCATTTTTGTTTGAAGTAGGTTAAAAATATGACGACCAGAAACTAATGCCTCAATATGTAGGTAAGGGGATGTAGACTGAGAGAAATCGATTCGGCGGAGAAAATTACTGTGTTTACTTACGATCGCATTGAGAGGCAGCGAAATGACTGGTCACTTACCTGGAAAAAAGAGAAGCATGTTGAAAAGAAATACGTCGCAACTAAGAACAGATGATTGAAAGGTTGGATAACGAGGTACGACGACATCGACAACATGAACTAAATAATGTTTTGGGAACCTTCATAAGGAAAATGATGGAAACGAAATTACAATTTGATGTAGTAATAGAAACACCGCAAATTATTACACTTTTCATTAATATATGTAGGTCATCCAACTTAACTATTTGCCCAAACCGCTATCTTTGAATGATTGGCCATTAAAACGGTAGCCGTCGTCGAGGTAGGACCACATGTTTATTCGAAAATACGACCTGTTGTTGCTGGAGGCACTACAAAATTATCCGGTATGAGTGCCTCCATTAGAATTTGCTTACTAATTAGGCTCATATTATTCAGTATTAGTCAATTATTTGTGTCTGAAACATTTCGTTTGTCGTTCATATTCTTCTTTGTTTTTATTTTTCATCTAACTTTCAAATCCTTATTGCGTTCTATCGAACAACATTATTTGAAATTGATCAAAATCATAGTTTCCTTATCAAAGTCTCTGAACTAGGGCGATTTGAAAATTGCACCTCTTAGAAGTGACCTACCATAACCAAGAGAATCGCTGCCCAACTTGACCCCAAATTTGGACCTCTACACCTACACCTAAATTTCATTTTATATTTTTGAAGAATTTATTCCGAGTATGTTCTTTAAATGAATTTAATAAATTTGGTGAAATTGTACTGACTTTGCAGCATTTTTATATTCCAGCTAAGGTACGAACTACTCCTTTAAAGCATGATGTGACTATATTACTCAATGGGGTGTGCTCATGGGTCGGAAAAACTGTTTATTCGATCGGTGGGTGGTCAGAGGAGGAAAGTAATGGCTGATCCTCGTTTTCTTAAAATTGTTTTATTGTCAAGCGCTTTCGCCGTAGGTATCGTGAGGACAAATTAAGATGCTTAGGTAGTCGTGTGGAGCCATGAGCTTGGATATCTTCCAGGGCAGCATTACAGATTAGGAGTTTTACAAAAAGTCTCACCCTCCAAAATAAATTATTACTAAATTTTGTTGCAAGGGAAATCAACCAATCAAGTTAACTCTAGATCTTGTAACACAAGAAGAAGATAGAAGGGAACTGCAAAGAAACCCATCATACAGTTTGGCACATGAAAGTATCAAAGAAACTGAAACCTGGAGAACTTTATCCAACTGGGTAAAATAAACAGTCGAAACTTTGAAAAATCATAGAAAAATATCTACTCATCCAAAAAGAGAACGGCTGGTATCAAAATTCTCAGAATGAAGTCTATTTTCGATTAAAAATTTAAAAAAAAAAATCAGACGCACCCCCCATTATATGTCTGAGGAGAATTTTCGAAACGCGCTCCCAAAAAGACAGTGTCAAGTTTGGCAATTTTTCTATCAATCAGAACCAAATACCATCAGACTCTTCATTATTCATTCTAAGAGCACACGACTCATGATATCGGAAATCTCATAAATGAGTGCTCTCCATTGACTTCATGGATGGAACCGACATGTGACAATTCGCCGTGAATCGCAACCACGTAGAAAAGAGCAAAAATCGTACCTATTAAAGGACAAAGACTCGGTCGTTGGAGGCGATGATCACTTTGATTTGTCAAGTCTCTGGAGATTGCTGTAGATCTCTCGATTACCTCAATGATCACTCTATTATTGGGAGAATGGAGGCAATAAAATCGCTCAGAGTGTAATCTCGTAGGAAGCTTTTCCAGGCGGTTCTTATGGTTCGAAATAAGAACGAGGACGAATACGTGTTAGGACCTTGAATCGCCATCGACACCCATCAGGTCACAGCTGTTTTGTTCAAAATGTATAAGTTGTTATGTATCAGGAAGCCTGTAGAAAAAAACGCTGCAAATTATTACACAAAGGTTTATTATCTTTCTGTATAGATCACTCGACTGCAAAGCACGCAGCTTTGCCGTTGTTACCACCTACCAATCATGTTCGCTTCCTTTTTCAAGTTTAATTTGAAGATTTCAACACTTCACACTCAATTTGATGAAATAACGAAAGTTTATTACTGGTTGCTAAGGACGCAAAACTGAGCATAACTCGAAGAAACGAACAGTGGTCGCATTTTGGTCAGCTAAAATTTGAACGGAGATTAAGGGCGGAATTCTGAGTCCCTCCTCAGGACTGAGGGCGGCCTCAAGGTGGCTTTCGAGGAAAGTTTTTAATCATCCGTATTCAGAGTGGCGAGACTTTGGAGGCGACTCAAGGATAGTACCAGCCTCCTCAACCTATACTGAGTGATTAGATTTCGAGGCCACCCTCGAATTTCCTATTCAGAAAAGAATTTCGGAGATGAGTCAAGAAATTTCTTGACTTCGAAGTGCTGAAACCCACCTCCAACCGAGAGACCCCCGAACCTACCTTGAAGTGCCTTTTTAGCGAAATCTCAATGAAAAACGTTTTGGAGCATTCTGAAACGATTTCCAAAGTTCTTCCGAAAATCGAATAGTATGTATTTATGTGAGTATCATTATTCGAATGATAAACTTAAATTCAGCACAATGTGTTTAATATTAACTCTCTTTTGCCTCTTTTGCGATTCACACTCGTGTTTTTGATTTATCGTAAGTTCAACCTTCAAGTTCTCTTGGGGAGCGAAGGGTTGGTCGAACGGAGCTCTGGGTGGTCTCATTCGATCCTAAAAATTCAATACTATTTTAAATTGATGAAAAAAACAATACCTTTATATCAAAATTGTTTGAGTTAAGGCGTTTTCAAAATTTCAAAATTCATTTTTCTACCCTTATAAGTGATTTACATCAACCAAAATCTTCGGGGCACAAAAAGACCCCAAATGGAGCCTACATACTAAATTTCATCAAAATCGGTCTTGAACGTAAACCAACAAATTTTGAGGGGGGGGGGGATTTTTTTCTTGGTCGATTCCAATGGTTCTTTATTGAAAATAATGAACCAAAAAGTTGGGGTTACGGTTTACTGAATTGACCTTAGAGATGTGTAAGAAGACGTGTTGTGTGATGTGATTTGTGAAGATGTGAGTTGTGATGTGTTCTACGACGCTTTAGATGTTTTCGATTTCTTAATATTAAGAAAACATAATAATAAGAATACCTCGCTTCAAAATGGTGATGTATCCCGGTCCTGATTGCCACCCTACAACTTCTAGAAGTAAATGTAGTGTTCACTGTAATAATGAATCTACAACAAATTTCTAGTAAAAGGAAGCAGCAAACAAAAAAGACACGGCTATAGCATGTTCCATTTTAGGTGAAGCAGAATTTTAGGTGGAGGCTCGACCTGAAGGGCCGACTTATGTTCTGTGTTGTCCATAAATATGTGTGGCCGCCCCACAGTAACACCCAGATAAACTACCTTATAGCTGCAGATATTACAAGGCTATCCAGATTGGATCTTCTAGCGATGCAACAGTGGCGGGGAGGGGGAAGAAGGGAGTTCCCAGGGAGGGAAGAAGAGCAGTCAGTCCGGCTTGGGAGAAGCCAGGGGAACGACTGAGAGGGAGTTACTTCACGTTTTGTAACTATCTAGAGCTATGTGATCGATTCATAATCCGTTTTGAGCCATGTTACTTTATAATACAGTAATTGTTTCTTTATAAGCGAGTGATGTTTAATCCTGACAACCAACTGGAAGAAGAGGAAATACCAGAGAATGGAATAAGAGTTATCCCATCTCCATCATTATGTTTCAGTAACAAAAGGCACTTACACTCATTTTTACACTAATTCTGGACCTCCCGACATCTCCCTAAGAAATGCTCCTTGTAGGCAAATTACTTTGCATTCATCCTCATCTGGATTGTATTGTATTCATCCACCTAACTTATGAATCGAAGCTTCGATGGTGTATCATCACTCCACTACTACCACTCAAGAAAGAAATTCATCCGATTAGGATTCGCGAGAAGAAAAACTCTCTCTCCGATTTCTTCGGTGTTCGAAGAAAGAAAAGAGGCGCTCGTTACGGGCCATAAGTCATTGGCTGGGGTCGGTTTCAATTAGCCTCTCGCTGCTGCGCCCAGAATCCTTCCTAACGTCCTCGGACCATTTTATACTCCCAGCTCTTCCCCCTTTCTCACCACTCATCTGATATGTTTAATGATCCGCAACGGGTCTCCCACCATTAAAATTAATTTTGTACCTTCCCTATCTCGAGAAAAACGAGTAGCTACCTACAACTAATCATTTACTACTCTTTTCAAACTCGAACTCCGCAGATAGATAATTCGTTCAAAAGTAGATGTAAAAACACCAATCAGAGATAATCGCTTCCTATATTTATCTGAATTAATGAAGAGAGAATGGAAAGATTGGTATCTTGCTCATAATACATACGTATAGTTCCGATAAAAATGAGACCCAACTTCACACATTTTTCGGCAAAACTCTGTCAAACTGGGCCAATCAAGTAGCCTGTAGAAAAAAGTTGGGGTTCGGGATTACGGAACTTATTTTTTTTTGGGAGGGCAGGTAGTTGAGAAAATCCATAGGTGGAGTTGGATCTCGTAATATCGCGGAAGGGTCCGCGTCTTCAGGTTTTTTGGGATTCAAACCCACTAAAAAAACACATCGTTTTCTCCCATGTTAGAGCTCAGCCCGGAATCGTTTAAGACATTACTTCGGGCTGAGTCCTGGGGTGTGTGGTCAGTTCTGGGCGAGGGGGTGGACCAGATGCTCCGGCCTCTCTCTTTCTTGTTCTAAGAGTATCTTCCTTGTCAGGAAGATCCTCTCTGTGTACTCTGCCACAGCAGTCAGCTCCTGCTGACAACATCCTCTGGTGTTGAACTCTGGGGAGCAAACCCCAGTTCTGCCATCAGCTGATTTCTTTCAGGCGCCCATTTGGTGCACTCAATGGTAAGGCATCAGACTCGTAACCGGGTTCGAATCCCCGGACTGGCGAGAAATTTTTTCGACTTTGAACTGTTGCAATTGGGGTGACGTCAGTCGCGCACCCAGACCGCATAAATCTAAGGGTCGGAAGAAAAAACGTTTCCGAACCGTGTGACGTCAGCGAGTAGTAGGTATAGGAGAAAAAAGATAGGAATTTGCTAAAAATCTGATGTGACGTCATAGGTTCCCAAGGTGTATGCGCTCCACTTCTGAAACATCAAATGACGTCAGAGGGCGAAAAAAAAATGTACAGGAGAAGGTGAGAATCGCCCCAGCCTTTGAAACTTTGCTAAAAATCTACTGTGACTCCAGGGGTGTGTGCCTGAAACGCATAAAATAATCGAATGACGTCAGAGGGCAAAAAGAAAGGTATAGGTTGATACTACTGATAAAGTACTTTTTGGAATCAAACGAAGTGGATAAAGTACTTTTTGGAATCAAAAGAGGTGGATGAAGTACTTTTTGAAACAAAACGGATAAGAGTCCGGCATTGTGCTGGATATACCTAGTACCTTTTGAAATGAAACAGAATATTCACCCTCGCTTCCAAGGGGATAGAGTATGTTTTTCTCTAAAACGATCGCATTTTTGTGAAGAACTACCCCTCTAAAACCCTGGGAAAGTGTTAATTCAATTTCGATGAAAATGGTCTTTAGTACCTTTTTGAGGAATCAAACTCCTCATTTACACAAGACATGAAGAGTATCTTCATCCTGAGTTACATAATGAACATTTGGCCTCTTGGTTTATTATTGAAAGTAATGGATCAACATCCGAGCAAATAGTAACTACCGCCGTGCTCCGGATGGATTAAGGTTGGGGTCGAATCGGCGATTAAGATGAGGGTAGCAAAACGATGATTCACCCTTCTCTCTATTCAAGGGAAATTAGGGGTTGGGGTGCTGGGAGCCCAGTTTACCAGAAAATTACACCTCTGCTGAGAGGCGGGGGTGTCCGTTCGGTTATTCAGGAGTGTCCGATGGACCTAATTCCTTTCGAATCCCATCACGCTGCGGCTCAACCGATCACGTCCATAATAATTATCGCTACGGTTGTCATTGCGGTGGGTAGCGAATGCTTCATTACAATTTCATTGGTTAGAAAGAGTTCGGGACAGATTTTGAAGGTACGTGGAGAAGCCCAGCTCACACCTGCGAATGGACAGCGTACGAATATTCAAGTATCGAATGAAACCACCAGAACTCTGTTGGATCAACCGTTTGTTCTCTGTAGGACTTGACGGTTGATTGAGAGCTCTCTTCAATATGTCTGCCAACAGTACTTACCACAATTAGGAAGAGGAATTTGATTACTTATCAATGATTAGTAATATGGCTATTACAGTATTTAGGCGCACCTCTCCTGACTATTTCCCAATCGTAAAGGACAAAATTACTCGCCTAGCCTCAAGTATGACTACCCTGCCAGTTTAGTGAGAGGGCTTGTGCATAAGGCAGAGAAATCAGTGATCTATGGTGTAAAAGAGGTAGGTAAAGAATCTGTTAAAGAGACAGTCGAAAATACTGGCAATTCACACGTTACTTATGCACTGGTTGAAAGTGATAGACCAGCTAGAAAGTTTGTTTTTGAGGGGGGGGGGGGGGGGTTGAAATTGTTTTTTCTTGCTCGTTTCCGAAGGCTTATTATTGAAAATAATAAACCAGAGTAGCCTAGAATCATGTGCCACACTTGGGGTTTACCGACGTATCGAAAATGCGCGCAAACACCAACTTTGAGCGCTTCTGGGCGCTCCTGGGTGCGCCCAAACAATAAAATGGTCGAAGTAAAATGTTCACGAAATTTGACGTAGAATCCGAATCTGCAATAAAAAACTGGGGGTTCATTTGAAAAAAAACGAAGTTGGTGCGCACTGCGCGCATGCGCGACGCGCGAAAATGTGATGTTCGAATTCTTGGCAAAAACGCTGCAAATTATTACACAATGGTTTATTATTTTTCTACATAGATCACTCGTCTACAAAGCCACCAATCATCCAACATGAAGAAAAACATCGATCGCATTTCGGTCAGCTTTTATTTGAACGGAGATTAGGCCTCTTTTGCGATTTACACTCGTGTTTCTGATTTATCGTACGTAAAACCCTTAAATTCTCGTAGGGAGCGAACGGTTTGTCCTACAGAGCTCCGCGTGGTCTCAAAAAATTCTAAAAATTCTATAGAATCTTAAATTGAAGGAAAAACAATACCTTCATATCAAAATTTTTTGAGTTAGGTCGTTTTAAAAATTTCAAAATTGATTTTGGAACCCTTAGAAGTGACCTACATCAACCAAAAGCTTCGGGGCACAACTAGACACCAAATGGAGCCTACATACGAAATTTCATCAAAATCGGTCAATGCTAAGTGGGGAAAGTGCCGCGTACTGCGGACGTACGGACAATTTTTATTCGATTTTCGGATTCTAAGTACCTAGAAACGTAAACCAGAAATTTTGAGGGGGGGGTTAAAAAAAATTCTTGGTCGATTCCAAAGGTTCATTATTGAAAATAATAAACCAAAATAAGGAGAGGTTACTTCGACAAGTTTTTTTTATTTTCACACAAATAACGGAAATAGAAAGGATGGTCCATTACTTATGAAACACCCTGTAAACCTAGTCCGTGATATTTTGTGTGAAGCTAAACTGCCAACTCTATGCTTTTCTATTATGTTAAAATACCAGTACTGTATGATAAGGATCAGCGACAATTTTCTATAAGACATTTCAAGAAAAATAAGAACTTCATCGTTCAAAACTCATTTACTGCCCGAATGAAACTTTTTTTGTCACCTTTCGGTGGGTTGAGAAAAATAGAAATAATGATGTATAGAAAAAAGACTTATGTCACTGTCTATCCTAATCTGTAGTATGTGTCTTATCAGAACTCGAGTCGTGGGGGCTTAATCGTGTTGACATCTACTTAAAATTCCACTAGACTTCGAATACCTTGATAATAATAGGGCAATTTGCCACCTTGGGTCGTTTTCAGTCGAGGTATGTTAAGGACTACTGAATTATACGTTGTCAATTGTCATTATATCGACGAAATACACCCCTATAATTTAACTTCCTACTTAGCTCTGTTTGAGTTCGTTTGAAGGTTGAGTTTCGGTGAAAACTACGTTTTAAATACGTCAAGATGGCGCGAATCTTATCGTTTTCAAGCTATATGCAAATATTAAGTGATATTTGCACGCTAATTACTCAAAATAATGAGTTATCATGTATTTATATAAGAGCCGGCTCAAATAGGTGTGATGTTTGACTACGTGTCGTTCATAGCTTAGCAATCAAGAAACTGCCCTGTGTTCCATTTTACAAATCGCAAGATGAAATTTCTCGTGTTTCTAATTTTTGCATTGCTGGCCATGATACAGAACTGCCTTGCTTGTGCTTCAACTGGCGACCCGTGTGATGTAGAAGAGTGCTGTTTGGGATTCTGCATGAACATGGATGTCATGGAATTTGGAATTTGTACGGATTTATGATTCAGTCACTACCAAACGCACGATGGAATAACACGCACAGACATAACGTTGCTTACGCACTGAGTTACGTACATGAAATGGACGCTATCTACAATCTCCCAATCGTTTTCTTCAATGGATCGATGGACGAATAACGAGCCAATCAATATTGACTTCAAATCTTCACCGAAACTTCAACGGGTCTACTGGAAAACGCACATAACCTATCCCAAGCAAGTACTTGTCAATATTGGCTAAAATTATGAATAGTGTAGAAAATCAACTCGCAAATGTAATCCTTTCTAACAATAAATTGCACGTGTGATAACTATTTATCGTCTTTTTTTGCCGAAGTATATTCTGTCTAATAGTAATAATAAGTCAGACTTATAAAGAAAAAGTCCAATTCGTGTAGCATGAGTTAATGAACTAATCTTCAAATATTTTACCGGCTTCCTGCCGTTTTTGACTTTATTTATATTTTACTCATATAGTCAATTTCACGGTGATTTTAAAGATATCACGTTGAATCAAGGTAGCATTTTACATCGAAAACCTAAAAAAAAGTCTACCAAGTGGTTGTGGCACATAGCTTCCTTGTATCCAAAATCCTATTGTATAGATAACCAACATCTGAATATTGTTGGAAAATGTAGAAGTTGTGGTTGTTCAAAGGATTTCACGTTTGCGCGTACGCGCAAAATACAATTTGAGGGCCATGGTTTTCATAGTGGACCATCTACACGCCAACCCGCACGATTCCTGTAAATTCCATCGAAATCGGATGAGAAACGTAGAAGTTATGGCTGTTACAAGGATTTTACTTATGCGCATGCGCAGAGGCTATTGTCAATTTTAAGGCCTTGATTTTCATCGGGGACCATCTACAACCTAACCCGCACAATCTCTGAAAATTTCATCGAAATCGGATGAGAATTGTAGAAGTTATGGCTGTGGCAAGGATTTCATGACAGACACACAGACAGACAGACACGGAACCAAAATTGTTCAGAAAGGTCTGAAACGCGAGTGAAAATTTCGATTTTGGAGAACTTTTTTTTCAACCTTGAAAAGTGAAAACAAAGCTTCCGCTATCTTGGTGACTCGGAAGCAATAAAGGAAGACGGATAATAGGGGTATTCATGGTGTGATTCGATCGTCGAATCGTCGTATTTGAAACTGTGGTAACTCCAGGGTTTGATGAGGCCTCCACATTTTTCCCAGTCGAATCGTCGAAAATCGAATTGTGCGTAGCGCTCCTCGCGGCATCAGACGATAACCAAGTCAGTGACAAAAGAACCGCATGTTCATTGATTTCCTTTTAGTTAAAAAATGAGAATACCCCAGAGGTTCCAAATAAAATCCTTTAAAAAGTTCCTAGTACACGAACGAAAAAATCCACGGCTAGAATAATTAAAAAAGGATCACATGTCAAACTTCTGAATAGGTACCTACCGATGAGGAGTCTTGTCTCAAAGGACCATGCTACTTCCGTCACACAATTTTGAACGTATTTTGGTACTCAGCTCATGGCTGAAACATGTTCCATGCTGGAAAGGAGAATGTGCTATGCTCGCCAGCAAGCAACATTTCCACTTCTCCAACAGACCATCAGATGATCGTGTTTTTCCTTAGCCGCTTGGGTGGCTCAGCTCCACTCATTTAATCGAGAAAAAAAAACCCCATTTCGAACAGAATAAAAACGAAATAAACGAAAGGAATAAAAAAGAAAAAAAGGTGTTGTTAAAAGAAAAACTCAGAAAGAAAGGACGTGAAAATCTTTTTGTTGATGTTATGATAGTTGCTTCGCACAACTGCCGCTAGGATCATATTGGTTTATTATTTTCAATAATGAACCTTTGGAATCGACCAAGAAAACAAATTTTTAACCCCCCTCAAAATTTGTTGGTTTACGTTTCAAGGGACGTAGAATCCAAAAATCGAATAAAAATTTGGCCGTCCGTCCGCCAAACGCCGTGCGCCGTACGCGGCACTTTCCCCACTTAGCACTCTACCGATTTTGATGAAATTTGTTATGTAGGCTCCGTTTGGGGTCTAGTTGTGCCCCGAAGATTTTGGTTGATTTAAGTCACTTCTAAGGGTTGAAAAATGAATTTTGAAATTTTGAAAACGCCCAAACTCAAAAAATTTTGATATAAAGGTATTGTTTTTCCATCAACCAAGATAGTATAGAATTTTTTGAGACCACGCGGTGCTCTGAAGGACAAACTTTTCGCTAAATAAATCGTCGAATGAACCAGGGCGCATGCACATAGACTCGCGTCGCTTATGTAGAAGTTAAAACATAAGTTTTGGAGTAGCGTCAACTATTATATTCATTCAAAATGTAAGGAAAGTAGGTAACGTCCACTCTAACGTGGTGTTCCGACACGATCGTGCCGGTTGCAATACTTTCCTTTTTACTTTTTAGGTAGGTTGATTCTCTTCGTTGTTTAAAATATGTCTGGACGTGTAGGTAGGTGCCACCAATTGGGGATATTAAGGATAATGATAAGGTTGCACACTATAACGTAATGCAGTGCAACCATTTGCAACGTGATTATTATAATGGCACTTCCTGAAACGCCGTAACGACTTGATGTCATGAAAACAATGATTCCGAGTATAATGTCGGCCCATTTACGGCCCTGAGACGTGAATCGATGGTGTTCTCCTTACCGTTCGAGGGGAAATCGATGCATTTAATAACCTCCAAATGTGGTAGAAGTATGTCCGTCAGAACATACATCGGGACCCTGGCACCACTCTATCCACAAAGCTAAAAAAATTCAAAATCCCCAAAAAAAATTTTTTATTAAAAAAAAAAACAAAAAAAAAACGCGCATATCATTACACAAAGGTTTATTATTTTTCTATATAGAGGGTGTCCAAGTAATTACGCTCCCCCCTCTTATTTTCTCTAATAGTCTAAGAAAAAAAATCGGATTAACAGTATTCTTCATAATTTTCTGCGTAGAATTCAAAAATGGCAAAATTGCGCAGTGCGCAATCGCGCAACTATGCGCAATCATGATCAACTTTGTTTTTTCAAATGAGAACCCCCATTTTTTATTGCAGATTCGGATTCTACGTCAAATTTTATGAACATTTTACTACAACAACTTTTGTTCTTGGACGCGCGCAGCCCGCTCAGCGAGCGCTCAAAGATGCGCAACCCAGAGATTGCGCCAAAGTTGAGATGAAGGTAGATCTCAAGTGTGGCACATCACTTAGCACTGTTTTTCTGCGCTGAATCGCGTGGTGATGCTCCTTTCTTAATTTGATTTCATTTTACCGTATCTACAGCCGAAAAAGTCACTTTTTGAGGAGGAAATCATGGATTTTCCGTGAAACCTTTTCCGAGTATTGTTTTCTTCTCGAATTATTACTCCTTTGTGCAGGTAGACGATACAGTTTACATTAAGAGTTATTATTTATTAAGAGTTTATTGAAGCGTTCTTAATTTATTAAGAGTTATTATTAAGAGTTTATCGCTTAATTGTTTCAATCATTGTTCATCCAATCATGTTTTTAGAAGACTGAAAATTATTTTGCAACATTTTGTGATAGTTATGTAGAAGTTTCCCGTTATTTTACAATTTTGAAAATTTATTTTTTTAATATTTTATTAGGATGATCATCGACCCTTAGTAAGAAAATGGATGATTTCCTCCTCAAACAGTGACTTTTTCGGCTGTAGATACGGTAAAATTGAATCAAATCAAGAAAGGGGCATCACTACGCGATTCAGCGTAGAAAAACTGTGCTAAGTGATGTGCCACACTTGAGGTTTACCTTCATCTCAACTTTGGCGCAATCTCTGGGTTGCGCATCTTTGAGCGCTCGCTGAGCGGGCTGCGCGCGTCCATAAAAAAAAGTTGTTGAAGTAAAATGTTCATAAAATTTGACGTAGAATCCGAATCTGCAATAACAAATGGGGGTTCTCATTTGAAAAAACAAAGTTGATCATGATTGCGCATAGTTGCGCGATTGCGCACTGCGCAATTTTGTCATTTTTGAATTCTACGCAAAAAATATGAAGAATAACGTTAATCCGATTTTTTTCTTACACTATTAGAGAAAATAAGTGGGGGGAGCGTAGTTACTTGGACACCCTGCGAAGAGTTAGAGCACACGTCTGCGAAGACCTCGGCTTTGTCACTGCCACTACCTATCTACTTCACAATCAAGTTTATTTGGAAGAAATAAACGCCTCTCACTCAATTCAAAGAAATAAATAGTTGTGGGTGCCTTCATTAGGAAGTTAGATTAGTGGTTGCTTAGGACGTGAAACTGAGGAAAACAGAGAAAAACGAACAACGATCGCATTTGGTCAGCTAAAATTTGAAAGATTAGGCCTCTTTTGCGATTCACACTCGTGTTTCTGATTTATTGTAAGTCCAACCTTTAAGTTCTCATAGGGACAAATCTGTTGGTGCTGCAGAGCTCTGGGTAGTCTCATTCGATTCAAAAATCAATATCATTTTAAATCTAAGAAAAAACAATACCATTTTATATCGTTCTTTTAAACGGCAATATTTTGGGTAGGTTTGGGTAGTCATAGAGAGTCTTTCTCCGCTCGTTGGATTTTTCATCATTCATTCATTATCAGAGCTGACGTGATAATTTGATAATAAATTGTTATCTCTTATCACATTTCAACAAAGAACCGTTCAAAGAAAACCGTTCAAAAAACCGTTGGAACAAACCATACGTAACGGGAACGAAACAAGTCGAGTACTAGTGATCATGAAAAACGCAAGGTAGCGCTAGTGTGGAGGGGTCGCCCTAGTTGATCTCCAGAATCCTTAAATTCAGTAACTAACAAATCATCATCATACGACTCTCAACAATCATAACAACATATCGGAGTAAACTCCAACAATATCCAAAGTTTGATCGAGATATTATTAAAACAAAGAGATTTAATCCATGGATTAGGTATATTGTAGTTCCCGTAAAAAACAACGCCTTCGTGAAAAAACCGGAACAGTTCGACGTTTCTGTGTCAACATGTTCCGAAAAATTGAACATTACACGAAACAATTCCCCCCGTTTTAATAAGAAGCTGGGGAAAGCGGTGACGGCCGTTTAGTTAATGCAATTGAGCGCAAACAAAAGCTCACCGGAAAAGTTGCTGTCGGGCAAAAGGAAAAGTTCGGGGAGGGGAAACTCAACTTTGTGCCTCAACCGTTTGTACAGAGTTCGCTAAACGTTTTGGATCCTGGATATTCAAGGGTTCCAGTTCCCTCTCAGTTTGGTTCCATTTATGTGAAAGGGGAGGGAGAAAGGGTTAAAACCCAGTTACTTTGTTAGTGTAAGTTCACCGTTATTTTTGTTGTGGGTTGTACAGTGTTGTTTTTGATATCTGGAGGATCGTTAAGTATGTCAATCTGAAGAGAAAAAGTTGCGTTTTCATGGTTCGTATGGAATATGGTCCAAATAAATCGAGACAACGGTCAAACAGAGGCTCCATTTAGGTTTATTATTTTCAATAATGAACCTTTGGAATCGACCAAGAAAAAAAATTCTTCAACCCCCTCTCAAAATTTGTTGGTTTACGTTTCAAGGTACGTAGAATCCAAAAATCGAATAAAAATTTGGCCGTCCGTCCGCCAAACGCAGTGCGCCATACGCGGCACTTTCCCCACTTACCATTGACCGATTTTGATGAAATTTGATAGGTAGGCTCCATTTGGGGTCTAGTTGTGCCCCGAAGATTTTGGTTGGTGTAGGTCACTTCTAAGGGTCAAAAAATTAATTTTGAAATTTTGAATACGCCCTTTGATAAAAAAAAACTTTGATATAAAGGTATTGTTTTTCCATCAATTTAAGATATTATTGAATTTTTAGAATTTTTTGAGACCACGCGGAGCCCTGTAGTACAAACTGTTCGTTTCCTACGAGAATTCAAGGGTTGGACTTACGATAAATCAGAAACACGAGTGTGAATCGCAAAAGAGGCCTAATCTCCGTTCAAATGTTAGCTGACCGAAATTCGATCGATGTTTTTCTCCAATTTGGTTGGTGGTAACAATGGAAAAGCCGTGTTCTTTGCAGACGAGTGATTTATATATAAAAATAGTAAACCTTTGTGTAATAATTTGCAGCGTTTTAAAAAATTTTTAATCGCAAGTAGACCTCATTTTGAGAATTTTGACATCAGCCGTTCTCTTTTTGGATGAGTAGATCTTTTTCTATGATTTTTCAATATTTCGAATGTTTATGACGTCATGCGCCCACTGTGACGTCATAAACATTCGAAACTTTGAAAAATCAAAGAAAAAGGTATTCTCTCTCTAGAAGGTCGCGGTTGGTGTCAAAATTCTCAAAATGAGGTCTATTTTATATTAAAAATAACAATAAACAGTTTTTACGACCCATGCGCACACCCCATTGAAAACTTGAAAAATTTTTAATTTTAGAACATTTGTACTGGAGCGAAGAAATAAATTTTTCCAGTCTAAACAGTGCGGAATTCATAAGATCTTCCCGTTTAAATAAGCTTTCCATACTTTATTCCACTATCCTCCCGATAAAAGCATGCAGGGGCGATACTCCCATTCCAGGGTTACTTCAACATAACCCTAGAAAGCTCGACGTTACTGTTAAGTCTCTAAGGGTCAGTAACAGTAAACGTGAAGTTGGAAAAACAACATTTGAGATACTGGAAAATACCCTTTTCGAAATAGAAATATGAAAAAACCTTACTGGTCGCTCGGGTTTTCTATTCGATGGCGGTAAAAACCTTTGTGCCTTTGTAGATGAGGAAAGAAGGAAAGGGTGGGTTGGAGAAGTTAGGGTTCCCTCACACTTCCACCGCCGCTCATCCCAAAAGGGAAAACTAGATTAGTCGACTGCGAACTCTGAGGCAATAATCTTGACCAGGAAGGATTCCCGTCACGAACGGAGTAAAACTTGAGGTGGCGCTGCAGACGGTAACGAGGGGCGCCGTCGGTACTGTGGCAGAGAAAATCACCAGAACCTCCCCTTCCAACGGGATAGTGAAGGGAAATTACTATGGAACCAGAAATGGCAGGGAGGCCCTCGGGATAGCTCAACTCCTGGATTTATTCCGCAAAATTTGCATGATAGGGCTCCGGGGCGTTTTCTTTTCAATAAATAATTTTCCCTTCTGCAGTAATGAAAACTCGCAAGTTTCCTTAATAACAAGTGAAAAACAAAAGGGAAAAATACATTTTCTCCCTCATCAATTTTCATCGCAGCGTCCCATTCAAGCTATATCATATCTTTTGTTCTCGCAGCGACAAGAAATGGAACTACAAAAGTTAGTAGTCTACTTGTTAGCACCATTCTTGTCATCTACACAAAGTTAATTCGGTGTACACGTAATTGTTGTAGTATTTTACACGAAGATTTGTTGTTCTCATTAACAAGAAGAAACTCTAATAAGTAGGATGGTACTTAGTTGTTTATACTACCAACCTGGTGGACAAAATCATCTCGCATTATTATTCAAATATTTAAAACTTCCAGCTTCAGCGACCTACAGTTGGAAAAAGTTGGCTGAACTGAGTCTAGTACGAGAAATAATATTTCTAATATAAACAATATCGACACCTTAAAGCACAAAGGTGCTATGTCCAAAAATGGAGTATTGAGAAAAACGCAAAAGAAATTATCACCAATGCACAATTCCTAAAATAATGCCTTATCACACTGTACTCTTTAATTTCCTCAATAAATTTTCAAGCTATTATCGTCAAGAAAACTCGATAATAGTTTTGTTGAATTTGAGTTTTTCTGAAATTGAAAAAAATAAAAAATTGGAAGGTGGATGGACATAGCGCCTTTTTGATTGAAGGTATCGATATAAGAAAATTAAAATAATTATAAGAAAAATATAAGAAATAATATTTTTCATAATATAGACATATTATGTCTGGAGTTTGAGACTACGAATAGGGAAGAGGAAGAAATGAGGAAACAGGTAGGGGGAAGGAGAGAGATGAGTTGTTGTCCAGTCAAAGACTCATCCTGAGGATCTTAGCTCTAGAGGCGAATGCCTAGACTTAGATATTTGGGTAAACATGCAGGCACCATCTAGCGGATCTGACAGCTAACTAGGAGTCGCTGCAACTACCATCGACCTACTCCGTCTATCTACTTCGACCTTTAAAGATCATTATTATCGTAAGTGTGGTATTTTCGATATTAAGGATACTTATTATTCCACTGGAATTCTGCTATTCAAAACTTTCGTTCGATTCTTTTAGTTCTGATCATGTATTTCACAACCCCCCACCCCTCAAAATTTGTTGGTTTACTTTTCTACGTACGTAGAATCCGAAATTTGAATGAATACTTTGGCACATGGACTCAAAAAGCGTTATAAAAAACTCGAATACGGTTTGCAAAATCTTGAATTTGGTTTGAAAAACTCGGCCCTTCAGGCCTCGGAGAGAATATCAAGAAACATGGAACATGCTTTAGCCGTGCCTTCTTATTCTGTTTAATTAATTTTGCTTCCTCACTACCGAAGGTAGGGAAGCTTTGTATTCGTGAAAGGAGTGAAAAAAAAATGTCCTCCAAAATCAAAATTTCCACTTGCTTTTTGCGTTTTAGAGCTTCCCGAACAATTTTGGTTCCGTGTCTGTCTGTCTGTCGGTCTGTCTGTGGTCAATCCTTGTCCCGGGCAAAACTATACTAACCTGTGGTCCGATTTTGATGAAATTTTCAGGGATTATGCGGGTTAGGTCCTAGACGGTCCCCTATCAATTTCAGCACTTTCGGACCAATAGGAGCGAGTGCGCATGCGCAAACGTGAATTTCCTGGAACCTCGGTTTCTCGGTTTCTAATGAACCGATTTTGCTCAAATTTGGAGGTTAGTTAGGGACTAACTTCAAAGAGACACCCTATAAGTTTCAATCAAATTGGTCAAGCAATAGCCGCTGCGCATGCGCGAACTTTAAATTTATTGTTACAACCAAAACTCCGCAACTATTCAACCAATTTCGATGAAATTTTCAGGGATTGTGTGGGTTAGGTCCTAGACGGTGGACCGCTAAATAAAATAATAAAATTCTACGTTTGATTTTAAACAAAACTCAAATTACGAGTATATAACAAATTAATACCCATAATCCTAATACGTACACCTATTATAGTTTTAGTATTGAATAATAATAATCATTATCGTCATAACTTCGTAGTTTTATTTTATACCTACACTCTTTCGTTCTTTTATTTCAGTGGTTTATATACCACAACTATTTACAACACTATTATAAACATTAATACCTGCAACCCTATCTCGCATATTATCGCCAATATTTTGGTATTCAATAACTCTTTGAATCATAATTTTTTCGCCAACTGATTCTATACGTCCATGTTACAATGAGTGAGGAAGCTATACTGCCCACCCAACTTGGCAGACGTTTTTTTTATTTGGAAGAATGCGATCAAACCTATTTGGCTGTTTCGATGTAAGGGTTCACGCAGAATTTATTAGCGCTTATGATGACTCCCTACAACCTTTAATGGAAGAATCGCATAGGTGAAACCACGTTACTCGATCTTTAGTTCCGTATCAACCACTAAGCAAAATTTCGTGACTCGATACCGTTCCTAGTTACCGTTCCCGAAAAACGTAACACTTTTTGCCAGTTAGGTCAAGGCTAATGCATGTTCCACGCTAAATCTTGAATTTGGTTTGAAAACGCAAAGCATACGAGTCTGCAACACATTGGGACATTCTATGTCTTTAGTTTCCAAGTGACAACAAAACGGAAGCTTTGTTTATACATTCATTAATATCATTAATAAATATAAAATGACGAACACCAAGAACGATACCAAGAACAAGTACGAAAGAAATGCGTGATAAATCAAGAGCTTTCCAACGAATGGTGAACAATTTCTGTCCATTTAAAACTAAAGAAGTTTCATTTCCCTAGAAACGGCTTGGTTGTACGTGAAAATCCTCAAAAATCAACTGTAACAATTTTTTATAACGCTTTTCGAGTCCATGTGCCGAAGTAAAAACATAAATAATGTCAAAACTAATTCATGGAGAGATACCGATCGCGGAATTAGTAGATGTAAATTGTTATTATGTGAAGTTCCTTACACTTGAATGTTGCTTAATGGAAATTGGAAGATTCAGTAGGTCACCACGGAGCACTCTCGCAGTGATTCCCGTCTCGTAACTATGTTGAATCATCAAAAATTAGTTAGCCATTTCTAATCTGATTTAAGGAACAACTAAAAATAAATTATCAACAGAAAAAACGGAATAATCACAAAGGCAGATGTTTAATTTATACAAAAGTGACTTAGTAAACGAAGGAACTACAAAGAAAAAACGTTGCAAATTATTACACAATGGTTTATTATTAGCGAATTTTCAAAGAAAATGAAGCTATTGCAATGGCCTCAAAATTTTTAGAATCGACTTTTTCGAAAAATTTTCACACTGAAATCCGTTTTGGAACATTCTGAAACAATCCCTGAAGTTTTTCCAAAAATCATATGTATATACAGGGTGTCTACAAAACAGTTGTAAGGAATTCAAGGGGTCGATTCTACAACTAATTTCCAACAAAAAGTGTCTCTTAGAAATTTTTTTTAAAACGCCTCTTTAACCGACTTTTTCTACTTTCAAGTTTTTTTCGTGTTTTCGACTTTACACCATTAAAACGGTCATAACTCTCTTAAATTACACTCAAAAATTAAAAATAAGGATACCGTTGGAAAGAGCGTCAAATTTCCTATCTCCCTGATACCAAATAACAAATTTTCAGTCGAATTACACGGGGAATAAAGCAACCTAAAAAGTGAACTTAGTAAATTTTCGAAAAATTCCCGTTTTTCAACGCCTAAAATCTCCAAATATTACCAGGTAAAGTTCTGTTGCCGGAAAGCCTAAAAACTGCACCAGAATCTCAGCTTTCCAACGGTATAATCAAAACATATTTTACAACCGAATTTAGGGGAGAATTTTGTGTTTGAACGCGGAAAAACGTGCATTTTTTCAACGAAATCGGCGCTCCGCCTAGTCGATCTGAGGGGTCAGACGATGAGAGTGGGTGGGACGGCGCCGCAGTTGACTGCGAGGCCTCCGGAAATAGGAGGCCAGAGCGCCGATTTCGTTGAAAAAAAATGCACGTTTTTCCGCGTTCAAACACAAAATTCTCCCCTAAGTTCGGTTGTAAAATATGTTTTGATTATACCGTTGGAAAGCTGAGATTCTGGTGCAGTTTTTAGGCTTTCCGGCAACAGAACTTTACCTGGTAATATTTGGAGATTTTAGGCGTTGAAAAACGGGAATTTTTCGAAAATTTACGAAGTTCACTTTTTAGGTTGCTTTATTCCCCGTGTAATTCGACTGAAAATTTGTTATTTGGTATCAGGGAGATAGGAAATTTGACGCTCTTTCCAACGGTATCCTTATTTTTAATTTTTGAGTGTAATTTAAGAGAGTTATGACCATTTTAATGGTGTAAAGTCGAAAACACGAAAAAAAACTTGAAAGTGAAAAAAGTCGGTTAAAGAGGCGTTTTAAAAAAAATTTCTAGAAGACACTTTTTGTTGGAAATTAGTTGTAGAATCGACCCCTTGAATTCCTTACAACTGTTTTGTAGACACCCTGTATACAGGGTGTCTACCATTTGGATGGACCAAACTTCAAGGATCGATTCTACAACACATTTGCAACAAAAAATGTCTCTTAGCAATTTTTTCTTAACCCACTCAAAATTCTTTTTTTTCCACTTTAAAGTTTTTATTCGTATTTTCGACCTTGCAGCACTAAAATGGTCATAACTCCCTTATTTCTCATGCTACTTCAAATCTGAGTACACCGTTGGACAGAGCGTTAAATTTCCTATCCATTTAGTGGGAAACCCAGTTTCTTAAAGCCATTTGTAAAAGTAAAAAATAAATCAAAGTCAACATTTATAATTTTTTTCGAAAATCGCCATTTTTCATGCTAACGATTCCCCCGTAAAAAATACCGCTATCGTGGTGCACTCAACGGGAAAAACTACCCCAAGATCTCACCTTTCCAACGGTATGTCAGTTTCAAGGTTTAAAAGGAAAGTTTCTTTGAAAAAATTTAGTTTTATGCGAAAAAACGTGCTTTTTTATGCATATTCCGCTAGAGAGTCGACCAAGTATTCTTGCCTTCACTTTTCAAGGATTGCAATAAAAAGTCCACCAAATTACATTTCTACTCGTATTTTACGTTTTGGACCTTCCTGAACAATTTTGGTACCGTGTCTGTCCATCCTACAGTCGGTCTGTCTGTCTGAAAGTCCTTGTAGATGGCAAAAGCAACACGAAGCTACTGTCCGATTTCGATGTAATTTTCGGAGATGTTCTCCATGTAAATCAAAGTCAAAGCATTAAATTTTCAAAATCAAAAATTTTATTTTTTTTTTTTTTAGAAATTTGCATTTTTTAGGTTTATTGTTAACCTGGAATAAGTTGTGCTACCGCGGGTCACTCAACGGAAAAACCGTTCATTTTGATTTTAAAAATGGAACTAAAATAAAATTAAAGAACAATTAGCAGAAAAAAATTGTCATTGTAACGTTGGTAGAAAGTGTTGGTAGGTACAATGAAGGACACTCATTATCGGAGTGGAAAGTCAATAATTGTTTTAAAAAAAAGTATTATTGTCAATGAAGCTCTTCAAGTTATTCTTCTGCTACAGAAAGTCAATTTCATGATATTTATTCTAATTAAACGAAAGACTGATTCTTAAAGTAGAAAAGATGTGATCCCGGGGTAGTCTTGGCCATTGAGTGGCCCCGCGATAGCGCTACTTATTACGGGCAAACAACAAAACAATTTTGAGAGAGGGGTGAACTTTTTTTCTCTTGCTCGATTCCAAAGGCTTGTTATTGAAAATAATAAACCAAAAAATGGTAATTTATATTTTGAAAGAAATTAAAAATTTTGAATTTGATTTTGAAAATTTAATGATTGACTTTGATTTACATGGAGAACATCGCCGAAAATTACATCGAAATCGGACAGTATCTTCGTATTGCTTTTGCCGTCTACAAGGACTTTCAGACAGACAGACCGACTGGCAGATGGACAGACACGGTACCAAAATTGTTCAGGAAGGTCCAAAACGTAAAATACGAGTAGAAATGTAATTTGGTGGACTTTTTATTGCAATCCTTGAAAAGTGAAGGCAATAATACTTGGTCGACTCTCTAGCGGAATATGCCTAAAAAAGCACGTTTTTTCGCATAAAACTAAATTTTTTCAAAGAAACTTTCCTTTTAAACCTTGAAACTGACATACCGTTGGAAAGGTGAGATCTTGGGGTAGTTTTTCCCGTTGAGTGCACCACGATAGCGGTATTTTTTACGGGGGAATCGTTAGCATGAAAAATGGCGATTTTCGGAAAAAATTATAAATGTTGAATTTGATTTATTTTTTTTACTTTTACAAATGGTTTTAAGAAACTGGGTTTCCCACTAAATGGATAGGAAATTTAACGCTCTGTCCAACGGTGTACTCAGATTTGAAGTAGCATGAGAAATAAGGGAGTTATGACCATTTTAGTGCTGCAAGGTCGAAAATACGAATAAAAACTTTAAAGTGGAAAAAAAAGAATTTTGAGTGGGTTAAGAAAACATTGCTAAGAGACATTTTTTGTTGCAAATGTGTTGTAGAATCGATCCTTGAAGTTTGGTCCATCCAAATGGTAGACACCCTGTATATGTGTCATTCCGGACGATAACTTGAGTAATTGTTTAAAAATTTTTTTTTAGTTTTTTCCAAAATGTTTGTAACAACAAACCATAGGTCAAGTTCGTTAACCAGCAATTTTGGACAATCCAAAGTGGTCCAAAATTCAAAAAAACTCCAAAAAAATGGGTTTTTCCAGTTTTTTGTGGTTTTTACATTGAAAATCATGGTAATATATGGTATATTCGGATTCAGCACAAAATTTCTGATATGAATGCATTTTTCAAAAATGAAAATTGTCCAAAATTAATAAAAGTTTGTAGCTATATATATATATAATGAATACGCGCGTATATTTGTTGTACCCAGAAATGGAGTAGCCGTGTGGGTACTCTATGAGTTCGTAGAGACGAGTAGAACATGAATATGGACTCCTAACGTCTTCAAAGCATACCCAGCAATATTTTGCAGCGTATTATTAGCGAATTTTCAAAGAAAATGAAGCTATTGCAATGGCCTCAAAATTTTTAGAATCGACTTTTTCGAAAAATTTTCACACTGAAATCCGTTTTGGAACATTCTGAAACAATCCCTGAAGTTTTTCCAAAAATCATATGTATATATATATGTGTCATTCCGGACGATACCTAACTTGAGTAATTGTTTAAAAATTTTTTTTTAGTTTTTTCCAAAATGTTTGTAACAACAAACCATAGGTCAAGTTCGTTAACCAGCAATTTTGGACAATCCAAAGTGGTCCAAAATTCAAAAAAACTCCAAAAAAATGGGTTTTTCCAGTTTTTTGTGGTTTTTACATTGAAAATCATGGTAATATATGGTATATTCGGATTCAGCACAAAATTTCTGATATGAATGCATTTTTCAAAAATGAAAATTGTCCAAAATTAAGAAAAGTTTGTAGCTATATATATATATAATGAATACGCGCGTATATTTGTTGTACCCAGAAATGGAGTAGCCGTGTGGGTACTCTATGAGTTCGTAGAGACGAGTAGAACATGAATATGGACTCCTAACGTCTTCAAAGCATACCCAGCAATATTTTGCAGCGTATTATTAGCGAATTTTCAAAGAAAATGAAGCTATTGCAATGGCCTCAAAATTTTTAGAATCGACTTTTTCGAAAAATTTTCACACTGAAATCCGTTTTGGAACATTCTGAAACAATCCCTGAAGTTTTTCCAAAAATCATATGTATATATATATATGTGTCATTCCGGACGATAACTTGAGTACCTAATTGTTTAAAAATTTTTTTTTAGTTTTTTCCAAAATGTTTGTAACAACAAACCATAGGTCAAGTTCGTTAACCAGCAATTTTGGACAATCCAAAGTGGTCCAAAATTCAAAAAAACTCCAAAAAAAATGGGTTTTTCCAGTTTTTTGTGGTTTTTACATACTTATATTCAAAGCATACCCAGCAATAATTTGCAGCGTATTATTAGCAAATTTTCATGCAAAAATCATGTAGAAAAAAAAAAAAAAAAAAAAAAAAAAAAAAAAAAAAAAAAAAAAAAAGAGTCCTCGTTCAAATATTTTATCGACAACTGCCACCGATAGAAACGTTTAAAACCCAGTGTATTATTGAAAATTGCACGATTTTTTCGTACATATCGCGAATATAACTAAATTTTATCAAATTAATTACTTAGATGCGGTAACGCATGAAGGAGAAAAATGTGTGATAAACAAAAGGTGGCTTATTGTGACGAGGTTGGGAACATACGATCATGAACGCGATCTGTCGCACTCATCTTTAACTACGTCCTGGAGCTTCCACAATCAGAACGCTTCTAGGGCTCCCAGATTCAGCTTTCCTTCTTCCAGGACGTCGATTATTGGTGTAAAAGTATGTAAAAAAAAACATATATACATATATATATAAACCAAGAATCGAAAAAAAAAACTTTCTACAACAAATTGCAACACCATTGGTCCTTTTCTTAACCACACCTTAAACTGAATGATTTCTTTGAAAATTCGCTCATTAATTCATGCTGCATGAATGGACTTTTTTTCTATATAGATCACTCATCTAAAAAGCCACCAACCATCCAACATGAAAAAAAAACATCGATCGCATTTCGGTCAGCTTTAATTAGAACAGAGATTAGGTTTTTTTTGCGATTCACGCTCGTGTTTCTGATTTATCGTACGTAAAACCCTTAAATTCTCGTAGGGAGCGAACGGTTTGTCCTACAGGGCTCCGCGTGGTCTCAAAAAATTCTAAAAATTCTATGCTATCTTAAATTTATGGAAAAATAATACCTTTTATCAAAGTTTTTTGAGTTAGGGCGTATTCAAAATTTCAAAATTAATTTTTTGACCCTTAGAAGTGATCTACATTCAAAATCTTCGGGGCTCAACTAGACCCCAAATGGAGCCTATACCAAATTTCATCAAAATCGGTCAATGGTAAGTGGGGAAAGTGCCGCGTACGGCCAAATTTTTATTCGATTTTTGGATTCTACGTACCTTGAAACGTAAACCATCAAATTTTGAGGGGGTGTTGAAAAACAATTTTTCTTGGTCGATTCCAAATGTTCATTATTGAAAATAATAAACCAATAAGGATGGTTGGTAGTAGGGCTACGACATTGATAAGTGATAACGTGATAATGATAACGCAAGTTGTCGTTTGTCCTAATCTGTAAAACCATGTCGGGCTTTTTTTTTTTGGTTCGATGGGAAAGGTTTATTTTTGTAGGTAGGTAACGCTTAGTGATAGTGATAAAAGAAGGACCCAAGACAGGACCTGTACCTGAAAGCAGTACAGTTTAGGGTCCTTTCGAGGTTTCTGCGGACAGCAGGACCACGACTAAGAAAGTAGGACCTGTACTGCTGAAAATAGTACCTCTGGTCACCCTAATGATACTGCATCTACATTCTCCATGCCTGATAATTTGATAACGTAACATGATCGGCATCTTTACTTCGACGCGATTTCTTACCCAAAGCGAAGGTAAAACACGACCACCTAATAATGGAGCTATACTGTATAAACAGAAATAAGTCAATACAAAGAATCAATTTGTATTCCCCACTGAAGAATCACCTCATCGAGAATGTTTGTCTACCTAAAATTAACGCAGGCCACTTCGAAAAGGTATTCAACTGAACTCAATCAAATATTAATGTTCATTGCAGTCGATTATCCTCAGCAATTCGAGGGAATCATAAATGATTTTGTATTGTCTGACCTTTCTGATGGCCCAAGCGGTCTTTAATGTGAAAAGGTTATTAGGGTCATTATGAAAAGGTCAATATATCTCGTATAGGTAACGTGACAAAACTCGACTCCTACAAAACTTTTTGTTGTTCAATCCGCATTTGTATTGGGTTTGTTATTGCATCAATGAGCACACAAAATCTCAGAACGCCATAAATCATAATAAGTATTGAAAGGTAGACACACGATGTTTCCGGAAGTACCTAATTTTCCACTTTAGTTTTAGTGATAGCACACAAAGCATCGTAAAGTGCGAGAGTAAGCATCACAGTTTTGCTTTCGAAATATTCGGAAAAATTTGTTCAAACTTTCACCAAAGACCAGAAGTTGTCACAAGTGCCTTTTTCCAGACCTTTACGAACAAGTTTAATTGTCTGACTTACTGTTTTAACGTGTATCTGCAAAGCACTTCTTCTAAAGATACTATTAGATTTTGATTTATTTGTTTTTTCTATGGATTGTGAGTCAGATGATTCTCGTTGGATGTTATCGCTACATCCTCTGAAACAGCAAGATTGACTTGTCATCTATTTGTTCGATTTTGTTCCAATTTTGGGGGTAATTGGGAACTAACGTTTAGGACACCTCTTGAGGATTTCATCGTGATGATTCTTACACTGCTCAAATGCTGACGTAAAATCATCATTAAATTGCATAACTTCCGCTGTTTTCTTAGAATTTCGAGGCAATTTTGGAACTAAACAAGTGAAGAGTTTACTTTCAAACGGGCTTATATCCATTTTTCAAACTTTTTGTTTTTTTCGCGGATTCTGAATCTTTGGGATAAGGCCTATCACCTCACGAGTTGAATACCTTCCGAAACAATTTGTATCCCGCTTTAACCCTTCAGCACTGAGTTGAAATTTGCTACTTAATCACTGAGGTCGAGTGATTACGATCCAAATTTAGTTTTTGGTCAATTTAGTTGTAAAAGGATGTAAAATAATGACGTACGGCTATTATAAGGAAATATCGATTAATTCTATTCAATAATAACGAAAATAATTTTTTTCTCATCTGAAAATATCAGTCATTTTTCAAAAAATTACTCCTAAGGTAACATTGGAACTACAAATTTGGTAACTTAATTCAGTAGTATTGATTTAAAATTGACATACGCCCATTAGATCAATCCCAAAATCAAAGAAAAATTGAAAAAAGTTATAATATTGAAAATAAAGAAAGGTAAATTGAAAGACAAAATTATGTTATGTGAATAGTTACGATACGACTAGTCATTCACAACCATTGTAATTAACCTCTCCTTTTGTAAAATAATAGGTCCTAATCAGTAAAAAAGTTGTTGAAAGAAAGTAATGAAACACAATCAGGTTCCATTTCGTTCAGAGAAACACTCTAGCTGGAACAGTCGGTGCATTGAAGTTGAGAATGCGTTTTGCAGATCGTTTGTTTGTACTGACAGCAGAATTGGGAGTATTTGGTGTCGTTGGTGCAAAGATCCCTTCCTTTTTTTTGTTGCGGCACTTCCTCAGTTCGTGGAATGAGGAACTTTTCTCTCGTTCAAGTATGATCAAGTATTGAAGAAGAGTTACTCGAGTACTGAGATTCGCAATCACTCTAAGTACATGCATAGGACAATAGTCAAAGTTACACTTAAAGGTAGACCAAGGTACGAGCTACGATAAGGGGGAAGGGGAGGGGAATACTGTGAACCACAGTAAAATTATTGGTGGTTGAATAGGAGCTCGGGTCATATTGACCCGACCTCAGTGCTGGAGGGTTAAAAGCTTGCTAAAACCGACAAAACGATTTATATCCATCCCGTTGTTTTCAATAAACACTTTTTGTTTAAATTCGGTTTTCGGATTCTACATACCTTGAATTGTAAACCATCAAATTTTGAGGGGGGCTACAATATTTTTTCTCGCTCGATTTTTTTCAAAATTATGGGTAAACCAATAATAGAAAATGAAGAAGAGATTTTTCTTTAAACAACCAAAAACTCTCTTTTTTTTAATGTGGCTCATTTCCATCGTTTTTCATCAAATGGGCTTATATCCAAATAAGAAATGGCCGTGCTCCCTCAAAACGCATGCCCGAATTTGGTCTTACAATCAAAAGTTCTATGAACAAACTATTTGGAAAATATGGGAACACTAGACAACTAACTTCCTTTGCTATGGAATTAGTTTTTCTCGATTTACAATAAAAATCCCAAGTGGATATAAGCCCGTTTGAAAGAAAACTCCTCAAGTGTGGATGCTCGATCGAGAAAGAAGTAGACCTGGTTTGTGTAGCACCGGAGCTGCACTGATCCCATAAACACGGTGTCGAATGGCAATACCCCCAGAACGTGGCTTCTATTGATTTTGAGGCAGCCTTCGATTCGATTAGGAGATGATATGGAAAATTCAAAAAATATAGACTACCCAAAAGTACTGTAAACCTGATGCCGGTACAACGTACGATGTACAATGTCGAGTTGTTCATGGAGGAGCGCAATGGATGACAATTTAGACAGACGTAGAGCAAGGGTGCATACATACCTGCTCTCTTTATTGCGGTACTTAATAGCAGGTGCGCATGGGCGAACTTAAACGCTCCACAACCTAACATTTACCTACCCACTTCTGTCAATCGTCGGGAGCGAGAGGTCACCTACTTAGAAGTACTTGTACCTAATTCAAGTAGTTGATGATGATGTTTCCCTGCGGAAGAGTTTCGCCTGCAGATAACTTCTAAAATGCCAACTTTTCATAGTTTTTTTACACAGGACCGAAGTGGTGAAATAAACATTAAAACAATGACGTCATTGGACCAAATATCGACAGGCGAGTTACTAGACAACACGCACGTTAATGTCACATGAGATAGTTGATCGGTCTTTCTAGGAAATTCTGTCCTGAGAAAAGTCAAGGGTAGGCAGCTCATGTCACGTCAGCCCTTAAGCCAAATCCGAGCCATTCGCAGCCTTTTTATAGACAAGTGCTATCGAGCATTCGTGTGATGTCATGCGGGTAGAAATAAAGGACCTTCTCCCCAGACATTAAGGCATGAAAAAATCAACAATTTATTACCAGTCGTTATTATGTTAGACACAAAACGATAAAATTTCGAGCACCTGTTCGAAGAATAGCACCACTGTATTTGACTAGAAAATTAAATAAAAACTACTTGAGTTATTCCGTATCCCAACAGAGTAATTCCTCTTTGGCTTCGTTTTGGCACCACAACTAAAAATCTGGTGCCAAAATCGGATATTATAGGAATTAATGAGGTGTGGAAGCCCATCTGTATTATCAACCCTACAAAACAGCTCTCGTATTGCATATAAGGTTGATACTTTCAGACATCCAGAACAGCTCAAAATGGTGTGATATGATAATTTTGTGGTTTGAACTGTAAATAAATCAGAGTTGTATGTTTGGAGACTCACATGCAAACAGAAACTACAAAAATGTAGGTAGGTGGAGGAGATTATAGTGAATATTACCAGAATTTTCTCTTTGACTCCTCCCCTGAACAATATCGATCATCAGTAAGAAAAATAGTCACTTTGAGATGACTACTTTATCTACCATCTACACTAAGTACTATATCTAATAGTGTCCAATAAGACACTATACATTTTACATTTTTATTTATTGTTTCACATTACATTTTGCTTCCGAGTCTACCAAGGTAGCGGAAGCTTTGTTTTCATTTTTCAAGGTTGAAAAATAAATGTTCTCAAAAATCAAAATTTCCACTCGCGTTTTGCGTTTCACACCTTCCTGAACAAATTTGGTTCCGTGTCTGTCTGTCTGTCTGCCATGAATTCCTTGCCACAGCCATAACTTCTCCATGTTTCATCCGATTTCGATGAAATTTTCAGGGATTGTGAGGGTCCCCTATGAAAATCGTCTAGATGGTCCCCTATGAAAATCGTGGTCCCCAAATTGAATGTATTTTGTGCGCATGCGTAAACGTGAAACCCTTGTAACAGCCATAACTTTTACATTTTCCAACAATATAGAGTCCCCTATGAGGGTAGTGGAAGGTACTGAGAGATTGATGGTTTGAGATCAACTACTATGCATCGGATCATCTATATAATCGGGTTATGGATACGAGGAAGCTATGTGCCACACCCACTTGACAGAAGTTCTATTTATTGAAATATGTCTTTTTATTGATTCAACAATCAATATAATGTGAGCCCCTCATGAAGATATATAGTATATATATATTATATGTATGTAGAAGAAGATAGTGTGCTCATAGAATAAAATTTCTTCGTCAAAATAAGTTGTTACCTAGTGGACCTTTTCAAGGATTGATCAGTTGGGCTTTGGGCCACTCTAATCCAGGATGTAGAAGAAGGAACGGTCCTCTTCATATCGAACATTTGTTAGGATTCTAGGGCTAAGCAACAAAATAATTACTGTCGGAATGATTCAATACGAACCCTTTCTGGAATTGGATAAGCATTCCCTCTCAAAAACTCACCGTAATATGATTTTTCCCTCGTAAAACTGACTCTTGGGAAGTTCCTTCCGGATTAGGAGGAAACTGTATCGGGCTGTATCCCCATCGAAATTTATAGCGGTCAAGAGAATTCCTCCTTCAAGAGTAATTCAAGGAAGATGGAAAAGGTCGGACGTAGCGGCCAAGGTTAATTTAATGGGTTATTGATCAACGTTTTCCCTTTCTACCACTACCACTACTAACTCCCTCTTTAGCGGGGGTTCTTTGGTCAGGTCGACGTTTTCAAAAGCCCATTTCCTTTTTTTTTAACCCTCTTTCTCTACCCGCAACGAGAAGGTTTTTTGAATGTTTTCCCTTTCATTGGGAAGGTATGCCTCATCTCTTGTGTTGAATCGAAATAACAAAGGGAACCACAGAGAAGCAACCACCGAAGCGAGAGCATCAAAACACTCGAGCCTCCATAAGCCAGCCATAGGTAGGCAGCTACTCCAAAGCAATCGATGTGGCGAAAGAATGTATTTCTCGAACGCTTGATTTTGACCCTTTTTGTCCCAGGATGAATCCACTTGTATGAAATCACCGCATTTAATTACGACCGAGTAGATTTTTCCTTCATATGAATATTATTGAGTTGATCATCATTAAATTCTAATTTTATGAAACGAGTTGGTAGCTTCATAAATTCGGAAATACCAACCCAACATTTAAGAACTTTTTTCGTTACATAATAGCCGTGAATATACTCGGATACCAAAAAATCCACCAACAATCAACGACCAACTATCCTTCCATTTCGAGAGAGGTGGTCTGTGGTCTATTGCCTATCCAGAGGTAGTTCTTGTCTACCCAAACAGCTTAATATAAACCACGAAACACAAACACAATCGCTGCCTACGCAATATTCCACTTGCTAAGGGCCTAATTACGGTCATGACTCATTCCAATGACTCGACAGTTAGCAACCTGCCACCGAACATCTCCAAGCTCTTTCGCCGACTTGCAGATTGTAATGAAACCCTTTGTCCTCAGTAAACATTTGCTCAACCTCCGTTCGCGGGACGATATTTGCAGCGAGCTGGAAATTGCCTTCCCGGTTTAATTCCGTCTACACCTTCTCACGGTGTCCAAAATTATAACTCTTTCTACAACGAATTTGTCTTGAGTTAAAACGGAAATAATAAATTAAATAAGGAAGGGTGGTTAAAACATAATGTTAATTTAAGGCAAGTACCTTCAAGTGAGGTGGCCATGTTTTCGTTCACTCACTACCGATGGTAGGGTTATAGAACAATAATACACGTATGAGGACTTCTCACGTATTGCAAACTTGCGATCGGTTCACTCCTAATATTCTTGTGAAAATAAATTCCTTGAGACTGTGTTTTTCTATTCAACTCTCTCCACGAATTTCTAGTAGGGTTGAGTATCGTTACAAAAGTATCGATAGTTTGTGTCGATACTGTATCGGATTTGAGTATCGATATGCCATGCATTGTTTGGCTTGAGTATCGATATTTCAAAATATCAAGTATCGATACTGAATATTATTCAATATTCAGTATTGAATATTCAATATTCAGTATTGAATATTATTCAATTTCTCAGGAAAATATTTTCCACAACAATGTTTATTCATTTCTACTCCCAAGAGCCCAAGCTGAGTGTATTATTGAACATTTTCTCCATAATATTAATTAATTTAATCAAAGTAATGACCCAATAGCCTCTCTACCATCTTCATCTTTTCATTTTCTTGGGTGTTGTGGAGAAGGAAGCACAGGACGTCAATATACTTTATTCACATTTATTCGGCAAGCGCTTTCGGGGAAACTATGGCCCCTTTCTCAAGCCTATGTTCACTCTGCAATTATACTCCCACTATCTTCCATCCCTCCTTAATCACCAAAATCTCACCTCTGCCAATCTTGAAAACTATTCTCACTTCAATTTTCAAGATTCAAGCAGAGATGAGATTTTGGTGATTAAGGAGGGATGGAAGATAGTGGGAGTATAATTGCAGAGTGAACATAGGCTTGAGAAAGGAGCCATAGTTTACCCCGAAAGCGCTTGCCGAATAAATGTGAATAAAGTATATTGACATCCTCTGCTTCCTTCTCCACAACAACCAATAAAATGATTACAGCAGGAGTACAGAACAATCTTTTCATTTTCTAGCCATTAGTTTGAATTGTCCACGAGAACTGCATCGATATTCGATATTTAGAAATATCGGATCCAAAGTATCGATATCAAAAAATGTCGAATAGTACCTACAGTAACGATACTAAAATATTGAGTATTGATACGAATGTATCGATATTTTGAAATATCGGGTATCGATACCCATCCCTAATTTCTACAACGTTATGAGTTCAGCAGTAAGTAACGTGGTGTGAGCAAAATTATTGTGTAGCAAATCTATCGGTTAAAAAAGAAAATCAAAATATCGAAATTTCATTTCATAAATATTCATAAATGTTTCATTTCAGTCGTGTGTAAACAGAACAGAGGCAGACAGTTGTAACTATTCTTTTAAAGTTCAATTTGATGATTTTCAAAATAATATGTGAATGGGAAAATAAAATTTCTCTCAAATGTAATTGTTTTTACTTCGTAAATCGAGAGAATAATCACGGCACATAAACAGTACAAGAACGAGTTTACTGTACGGGATAATAGCGGTAATTAACTAAATAAGCAGCACTCAATGTAAAACGCTGCAAATTATTACACAATGGTTTATTATTTTTTATTTTTCTATATAGATCACTCGTCCGCAAAGCTACCAACCATCCAACATGAAGAAAAACATCGTATTTCGGTCAGCTTTAATTTGAACGGAGATTAGGCCTCTTTTGCGATTCACACTCGTGTTTCTGATTAATCGTACGTCCAAACTTTAAATTCTTGTAGTGAGCAAACGGTTTGTCCTCAGAGCTCCGGGTGGTCTCAAAAAATTCTAAAAATTCTATAGAATCTTAAATTGAAGGAAAAACAATACCTTTATATCAACATTTTTTGAGTTATGGCGTTTTCAAAATTTCAAAATTCATTTTTGAACCCTTAGAAGTGACCTAATTTAACCAAAATCTTCGGGGCACAACTAGACCCCAAATGGAGCCTACATACCAAATTTCATCAAAATCGGTCAATGCTAAGTGGCAAAAGTGCCGCGTAGGGCGTACGGCGGACGGACGGCCAAATTTTGGTTTATTATTTTCAATAATAAACCGTTGGAATCGACCAAGAAAAAAAAAAATTTAACACCCCTTAAAATTTGATGGTTTACGTTTCAAGGTACGTAGAATCCAAAAATCGAATAAAAATTTGGCCGTCCGTCCGCCGTACGCCGTACGCGGCACTTTTGCCACTTAGCATTGACCGATTTTGATGAAATTTGGTATGTAGGCTCCATTTGGGGTCTAGTTGTGCCCCGAAGCTTTTGGTTGATGTAGGTCACTCCTAAGGGTTCCAAAATCAATTTTGAAATTTTGAAAACGCCCTAACTCAAAAAATTTCGATATGAAGGTATTGTTTTTCCTTCAAATTAAGATTCTATAGAATTTTTAAAAATTTTTGAGACCACGCGGAGCTCTGTAGGACAAACCGTTCGCTCCCTACGAAAATTTAAGGGTTTATAATGAAATATATATATATAAATCAAAACACGAGTGTGAATCGCAAAAGAGGCCTAATCTCCGTTCAAATTAGAGCTGACCGAAATGCGATCGATGGTTGGTGATTTTGATTTTTTTATTTTTTTTTATTTTTTTTTAAATTTATTTATTTATTTTATTTTATTTTTTTTTTCTTCATATTGGATGGTTGGTGATTTTGTAGACGAGTGATCTATATAAAAATAATAAACCGTTGTGTAATAATTTGCAGCGTTTTATTCGATTTTTGGATTCTACGTACCTTGAAACGTAAACCATCAAATTTTGAGGGGTTGTTAAAAATTTTTTTTTCTTGGTCGATTCCAAAGGTTCATTATTGAAAATAATAAACCAAAATGGGTGAATGGTAGTACAAGGAGATCTAGAATGAGCTAAAGATGGCGGCAAACCGGGGTGAAACGACGTCGCTCTGATTTTGAACATTCAGGGAAATTAACTAGTGCCGTACTATTTAATGTTCTTTAATTGTAGTTATATTAACTCGTACTGGTTCTTATATTCCAATTTATGATAGGTCGGGATTGGGCTTATAAACGGGGTGTGAATGGTATTGCTGGCCTCTGTGGGCGGGCTTCGGAACTAACGGTCGGCTTGGCGATAGTGGCACCTTCGTGACTCCCAGCTGAGAACTGACGGGAGGTACAAACAGTAATAGGGGCTGAAATATAGTTTCCTGGAGTTTTTGGTTTATTAGTTTCAATAATGAAATGAAGAAAAAAGTTTTCAAGGTACGTAGAATCCAAAAATCGAATAAAAATTTGGCCGTCCGTCTGCTGTTTGTGGCACTTTCCTCAGTTCCCATGGACTGAATTTGATGAAATGTGGTATATGAGCTCCATTTGGGGTCTAGTTGTGCTCCGAAACTTTTGGTTGATGTAGGTCACTTCTAAGGGTTGAAAAATAAGGGCTGACATTTTCAAAACGCCCTAACTCAAAACATTTCGATTCAAAGGTTTTTTTTTTGTCAATTAGTATTGAATTTTTAGAATCGAATAAGATCACCAGGAGCTCTGTAGAACCAACCGTTCGCTCTCTATGAGAACTTGAGGGTTGGACTCAAGATAAATCAGAAACACGAATGTGAATCGCAAAAGAGGCCTAATCTCCCTTGACATTTTAGCTGACCAAAATGAGATCGTTGTTCGTTTCTTTGATTTGTACTCAGTTTTGCGTCCTTCGCAACCAGTATTCAAATTTCCTAACGAAGGCACTCGCAACTCCCTTCATCTTCCCATTGAGTGTGAAGCGTTTATTTCTTCAAAATAAACTTGATTTTGAAGGTAAAATATGGTTGGCTGGTAGTGGCAATGGCAAAGCTGTGTGCTTTGCAGGCGAGTGATCTATACAGAAAAAATGAACCTTTGTGTAATAATTTGTAGCGTTTTTCGATTAAAGTTATATACCTTTATTTTGTTCGTAATCATTCTAACTTTCTGAACTCCTAAAGTTGAGTATTGGGTCTGAAGTGTTAATTTACTATCAGGCGAACGTTGTATGTTTGAATCAGAGTTGCAAGATGATTAAAATATGCACGTGATGTAAATTTTGTACTCGGTAATTTTTTAAAATTTACCCACCACGAAGAACATTGAAGAGAGTTGACCACAAAACAAAAACCGCACTGGTTCTTCGAAACAAGGTGCCGTTCAAGAGGGAGAAAAGGAGGAGACATACGGCGTTATAACCGCCTCTCATACGGAAGATATTATTGATTCTCCCGGCATCTCTACACTGTGGAGATCTCTACTCAGTGCCCCATCGACGATATTGAAGGAGCCGTTTTTATTAACTCCGCGCCAAACCCTTCCAATATCGTTTTCGCATTGTGATCCCCGACAAATTGACTGCTTTCACCTCTATGAGAGCGCCGTGCAGAAATTATGAGTTTGTGTGAAGGGAATGAAGATAGGAGACGTAGTGAGGTTAACTGTGTGTATTCACTTTCTACGTTGTGTTTTCTTGTTCCAATCGTGAGTACGCATGGATCATTGCTAAGTAAGTATACATATACATACTTCAATATAGAATTTCAATTTCCTTTGTGGTTTTTGTCTGGGAAATCTATCATACAATCCCTTATAGTAGAAGACAGTGTTTAGAATACTGGTATGACCAACATATAATCAAATGTCTCCCCTTTAAATACGATTACGACGATTCAATGCCGAATTCCATTCAATTTCAACCAATCCTGATAAAATCTGAATGACTGAACTGTAAAAAAAACCATCGTTCGATTCATCGCGATAAGCTCTATACAATGGACCACATGACGCTCTAATTGAAAGAGAAAAATTCTATTCTTCTCTAGTTGCTAAAGTATCACCATCGCTAAGAAGTCTCGTTCACGATGAAACAGATTCGTACACAGAACTTTCGAATTGCCTGAAGCCAGCTTACTTTCAATGCTGCCATAATATAATTCATATTATGGATTTTGAACGCCTTATTTTGGGGTGAGTGGTCCAAGCTGTATTGTTTCAGCCATTACATACGTTTCATATAATCACATAACAGAGCTCTACTCTGAAAAGAAATGTAAATAGATTGCCAAAAATGGAGGATAAGAATGGCACTTACCATCCGTCATATTTTTCTTAAGGAATATTTACGATAACGAATATGTTGGGTGTTATGGTAGAAGCGTGGGCGATAAAACTGACTCTTCAATGGCCAACATATTTCACATCCTCCCACGGGAGGCGCTCTCGTCGGATGAGGAGAACGGCAAGAGTTAAATCCCATTTTAGGGAGAAACACGAGTGATTTAACGTGACCCGTAAGGTTTTTTTGAGCTACGACCTGTTGTAAGTAGGGATAAATTTAATAAATAAATTGATATATTATTGTTGTAATATTTTGTTGAAAAATCTGTTCCCAAAACCGTTTAACGGGTTGGAATTATATTATAATTCCAACGCTAAACAGTTTAGGGAAGAGATCTTCCAGCGAAATCTAAATAATGTGATAGGTATTAAACATGGTATTTTTTACATACTGATGGTATTATGTTGCATCACAGTGGTAAAGTCTCGAAATATCAATAAAGTGAATAAGCACTTGAATATTATTATTAATGAAATTTACTATTAGGTAAAGTCTGGATATGTGGGGGAATCCGTGGGTAGCAGAGTATTTTCACGTTTGGCAAAATTCACCGCAAATAAAGTTATTACGGGAAATCACTTAGAATGAGACGAGAGAAACTGGCAAAGATAAGCTGATCAAGGAAAAGGTAACCATGTCAGCTCATACAAGATCCACGGCAAGCTCTAGCAGTGGACTGATGCTTACAAACCTCGTCGATTCTACAAGGTATTTTCAACAAAAAATGTCTCTTAGCAATTTTCTTTGAACTCCTTGTTTTTTCAAGTTTTTTTTTCAATTTAAAGATTTTTTTCGTATGATTGTAGCTCAATTATTTTACGTGGACATTCAAATCTAATTACACCATTGAAAAGAGCATTGAATTTCAGATGAGTTACAATACACATTTTTGACTTCAAATCTAGTTAGATTTTTTCCAATCCAAACTTAAAACTTTGCAATTTTCGAGTTATTTTGACGAAATTCTCAAGAAATTTTCACCAATTTCCTGTAGAGGAAATTCGTTTTTCAGCAAAAACATCCTCAAAACCTCAGGTTTCCAACGGTATAATCAAAAAATATTGCTGAAAACCAGTTACTGAAAACTCTCGAGAATATTTAACTGAATAAACTAGTCAACTTGGTGCGTTTGTAATTGACTCAAGTAGACGCAAATGTTGCTACCTATCTTAACTCTACAAAAACCTCAAAACGAGTTTTTGTAGAAAAATGATGAACACAAATCCGATTAAGCAACGTCCCAATAAGAACTAACTAATCTCGAAAGTAAATTATCATGGCCAATCTCAACCATTTTTGTTGAAAATAATAATTCTTTCATCAGTGCAAATACGCTATTAGTAAGGTAGGATTGATGAGTAACCATCAAAGAATGTTCGAGTTGAGTGAAAATTGAACTCAAAAACAGATTTTACAAATGTCTAAATCACACCTACAGCATTAGTTCATATTTCCTCCGCTAGGGATAGTAAAGCGTTTTTCCTTTGAATCAGATGAGATAAGCTCATTTAAAAATTGTGTTAATTTGACGTAGTTTTGTATAAATAATTTTTTTCATTGGAGAAGTAAATGCACGAGATAGTTAATGCACGAGATATTCTCTTATTAATACCTATGAAATAACGTCACTTACCTTATATATTTTCAAAAATATGTATGCTCGATGGCAATGAAACCAATGAATGAATTATTATGATTACGTTCGAATTGTGTTGGCATCTACGATTATATTTCCATTCTGCTCCAGTGAAATAGATTGAGAGAATATTGGGTCACTGCTAAGTGGGTTTCAATCTTTTGGATTAAGACAAAATACTCTCTTGTATCGACTACCTTCACTGGGATGTCGGGTTGACCAGAATTAAAGGAATCATCTATGAGGAATTCACGGTTCGCCGTCCATGGCGTTGGGAGTATCGTCAGTTTTGATCACTGACCCGAAGGATGAAGATGAAAATTTCTAAACAAACGGGTGGATGGTTGAATGACAAAAGGTCGACCTTCCAATTGGCTTCTCTCGACTCCTTTTCTCGTCCATACACGTGGACATAAAGTTCAACTCATGTACAAGACCATTCGCTGGAAAGTTTCTAGAACTAAGGACGCTTTGATTATATACTGGTTGAATGCAGACATGCACTACGTATACACCCGTGTACCCCCAATTAGTTACTGGATATCATGATGCATTGAGTTTTGGGATTACTAACAGAAATCATGTCGTTCTGTATAAATTCGATGGCCCATCTCAATTCAATGACTTTTTCAGGATAAGCATTTTTCGCATTTTGAGAAAAACGAGGTTTTGTGAAGTTGCCTGGGATATTCGTCTCGTTGCAAAAAGAAGAACCTTTTTTTCTCGAAACACCTAAATAAGTTTCTAAATTTTGTTCTCCATCAACAAGCACTGAAAGAATATCATTTGGGTAATTAATGGGTCATTTAAGCCCATCGGAACGACATAGGCCGCCTTAGACTATCAACCCAGGACTTGGGACAGGTTGAATCAGCTTGAGCAAGGCTAAAAGGTCCTATGTCCGTGGTATTTCGAGTGAAAATTAGTTTTATAATGATAATGGGTTTCTGAAATAAACATTTTAAGAAATCCAGTATTACCTTCAAAAGCAAATTTCTATTTTCAAAAAGCTTACACTCAAATGGGCATAACTTCGGGGTTCAATTCTACAAAGTGTCTTAGCAATTTTCTCTTAATCTACTCAAAATGCCTTTTTTCGCTTCGAAATTTTTTGTTCGCGTTTTCGACCTTACGTCATTAAAACTGTCATAACTCCTGTTATTTACCAAGTAAATTCAAATTTAAGGATATCGTTGGAAAGAGAGTTAAATTTCCAAGCTACCGAGTGTGAAACCAAAATCTTTTAACTATAAACCATTTCTGTAAAATCAAGTCAAAAACGCTGCAAATTATTACACAATGGTTTATTATTTTTCTATATTGATCACTCGTCTGCAAAGCCATCAACCATCCAAAATGAAGAAAAACATCGATCGTATTTCGGTCAGCTATAATTTGAACGGAGATTAGGCCTCTTTTGCGATTCACACTCGTGTTTCTGATTTATCGTACATCCAACGCTTAAATTCTCGTAGGGAGCGAACGTTTTGTCATACAGGGCTCCGTGTGGTCTCAAAAAATTCTAAAAATTCTATAGAATCTTAAATTGATGGAAAAACAATACCTTCATATCAAAATTTTTTGAGTTAGGGCGTTTTCAAAATTTCAAAATTGATTTTGGAACCCTTAGAAGTGACCTACATCAACCAAAAGCTTCGGGGCACAACTAGACCCCAAATAGAGCCTACATACTAAATTTCATCAGAATCAGTAAATGCTAAGTGGGGAAAGTGCCGCGTACTGCGGACGGACGGAAAATTTTTTATTCGATTTTCGGATTCTACGTACCTTGAAACGTAAACCAATTAATTTTGAGGGGGGGAGTTAACAAAAAAAAAATTTCTTGGTCGATTCCACAGATTCATTATTGAAAATAATAAACCAAAATTAAAAATTGGAAACAGAAATTATGAGAGTTCAAAAATTATTGAAATAATTTATAACAGAGTTCATTAGTGAGCTCTAAAATTAATTTATAATGGAAGGGGGCACTTGGATGATTCAGATCTAGTATGCTATACATTTCAGGTATGCCAGCTAGGGACCTCTATGTCCAAAATCTCGCGACTATTTTTCATTCACTAATTCAAAATAAATTGATAAAAAATTTTAAAACATAAATTTGACTTTAGTGAGCTTAAAAAATTGGAGTTCATTAATGAGCACAAAAATTAATTTATTATGGAAGGAGGCACTTGGATGATTCAGATTTTGTAAGCTTGCTACAAATTTCGAGTAGGTACTTCAACTTGGGACCTCTGTGTCCCAAATTAGGCGACCATTTCCCAAGAAACAGTAAATCCGTTTTCTTTTAGTTTTCGGCTATTTTATTATTGCTATTATTATTATCAAGTATTTTTTAAACAAAATATTGTATTGGTATTCGAAATTTGAGGCACACATCACTACCCTATACTCGCATTAACTTGCAACCTTTTCCTAAAACGTTGTTAATCACGACACCTTCTGAGGGCTGTGATAATATCTCTTTCAGAGGACAAAAGGGCTCTTGATAATTAACGGCGAGTAGATCTCATTCGATCAGCCCATGTCTCATCCTACTCGTACCAACCCGAGAGCCTCGGGTCCCGTTAAAAGAGGATTTATGACGTCCAAATTAGGTGTACCGCTCGCAATTGGTCTCATTCGGAAGAGTTTCCTTCTCTCTGTCCAACTACCCGCTTCCAATTGTGCAGACTAGTTTCACCCCTTTTCCTGGGGTGATATGTGCGTCTTCCTCAAACACCGCAATTAGCTGAGGGGTCCTCTTCATCAGACTGAGTCGCCTTGTAGTTCACTGCCCCAAAGTTGTTTGGCTCAATTTTCACTTCGAAGGTCCGCAAAACTATGTACTTACGAGAGGTTTTCTTGGACCCGTTTCAACTTGTGTTGATATATAAAGCCAGTAACGTTATCCGGGTGTGAGTATTGATTCACGAAAGTGGGAAAAGTAGTGTTTCCACCGGATAAATTGAAGATTCTTCAGGAACACATGAGATGAAAAAGTCAACACGATAGTTATAAACTGTTGAAATTATCTTAATTCTAGTAAAAATCGATTTAATTGATTTTCTCAGTGATACAATTGATTATCTCCAACAAATACTGTGATATTATTCCAATTTTAATTTATTTCGTTACTAATTTTCTAATTTTTATTTTCTTTATTCTTTATTTCTTATTTTCCTAATTCTAATTTTTATTTTTTTTTTAAATGAATCTAATCTTCCTACTAATTAATTTAATTGACTATTGATTTTTAATTTTTTTTCAAATTGATTTTCTCAACGATACAATTAATTATCACCAACAAATACTGTCATATTATTCCAATTTTAATTTATTTCTTTACTAATATTCTAATTTTTATTTTCTTTATTCTTTATTTCTTACTTTCTCAATTCTGATTATTATTTTTTTAAATTTATTTCTTTACTAATCTTTGTACTAATTAATTTAATTGACTTTTGATTTTTAATTTTTTTTTCAAATTGATTTTCTCAACGATACAATTAATTATCACCAACAAATACTGTCATATTATTCCAATTTTAATTTATTTCTTTTTGAAGGACTCTAGGTTATAACCCTAACAAAGTATGCACACATATTTTATTCATATTCTATTTTATCTATAGATAGTGTATGACTTTTTATTCACTTCATTAAAATCCATAAATCGGGGTTTATGGAAGTATGGAAGCGTTTTCTCTCAGGATGGAAAACTGGCCCAAAGTTTAAGAAGAGAACTGGTTCAAAAATGGCGACTACTCGGACTGAACAGATTCTTTCCTGGTTGGGAAACTACCCAAAATGTAGATTAGTCACGTCTTCAGGGTTTTTTACTAATTTCTTTGGATCAGTTGTTCTGCCTCGAGGGAAACAAGGCAGTAAATCCAGTAAATCGTCAGTTGTTGACAGATTTTTCCGCTAACGTTGTGAACTAGGTCGCCCACGCTCTTTAACTCCAGGAGCTCACACTGGGGTCCCCGGGAACCCCACCTTTCCATTTTTGGAGCACATCTTTCGGGGAAAAAAATTTACCCGCTGTAAGGTTTTTTGTAAATTATGTTGGTAGTCCACCTGAGGCCCTGACGGCCCTACTTTGCCCAGCAGTGCTCTGTGTCTCGTGTGAGAAAGCTGTGAAGAGAGGGGCCAGTGTTGCCAAGTTGGGGGTTCCCCCCCGAATTTGGGTTATTGTTACTCGACAGGGGGATTTGGGGGGGGGGGGGGTCTTTTGGGGGATTTTTACCAAGGAGTCGGAGGGATTTGGGGGGAATGAAAATAAATCAGCAACTAAACTAGCAGCAGGAAATATATATATAATGGAGTGAAAACCCACCGAATTCACCAGTGTCTATCGTGGGTTCAATGGGACTATATTTTGGAGTCCCTAACACCACCTTGATTGAGTCTTATCGGTTGATGTCAGTCAAGCTTGCCAGCTTGTAGTTCTTCTCTTCGATAATTTCTTCAAGTTTAATCGTCAGTTCGTGCTCGTTACTATTAGCGAACTTGCAGTTTTGATGAAATTGAGGAGGTTTTGGAGACGCCACGTTTTGAGGACGTTTTTGAAGAAATTGAGGAGGTTTTGGTCGAATGCGACCTCACTGTTTGATATTTTGTACAAAACATGTACCTTACCTATACTGAAGAAACAATTTTATTCATTTTTAAATGTTTTTAGTGTTTTTTTTTAAACCTGTATCAGGGGGTTTTGGTGGCCGCATGTTGGCAACACTGGTTGGGGCTCATGACTGCACTGTGACCTAAGTGGCTCTTTGGGACTTTATAGGTTCCACATTTTGAAGTGGCACATCACAGAAAAAAAAGGTTTCGAAATAGGTCAAGTTAGGAGATCTTATGGCTGAACAAGTTGTAGTATGATTTTTTCACTCTCAAAAAGCATTTTATAATTGGTTCTCGAGGAAATTATATAACTTTTTGGTATTGGGGTCATTTTGACCCCACTGTGACCTCTACGTCATAAAAACATACGTGTGATCTATGTTCCTGTGACTTCGTGGGTTAAGAGATCTCCGAATCCACGTTGAAAACCGGGTGATGGAGGTCAATGACCGTCGAACGTTCAACTGGAGGCCTTAGAGAAGAAATGTACTAATTACCGACGATTTATCTCGGTTTCTTCCTAGTTCCGGGAGGCGGAGAACTTGAGGCCTATATAGCCCGGGGAATGGGGGAACCCCTCACGATTTGGCACCGTTCCAGATCCCGTAGATTGGCTACTGGTGAGAGGGGAATGGTAATAATGGGAATCCATTCATTGTTGTAGAGGCTTCAAGCACGATATCTTTCAATATTTATACCAGCAATACAGAGTGACTACAGTTCAGGTAGATTATACTCCAAAGATAGATTTTACTACTAAATTGCAAAAATTTCTTTTACCCCTCCCCCCCTTCAAATCATACTATTTTATACTTTAAAGATTTTTTCGTGTTTTCGATCTTTGTTCACTAAAAAGGCCATAGCTCCCATAATTCACAATATAAACTCAAATGTGATGGTATCGTTGAAAGATAAAGTGAAAATGACCAATTTTTATGATTTCTTTGGCCCGAAATAGCGATATTGTCGGACACACAGCGGGAATAACTACCTCGAGATTTCAGCTATTCAAAGGTAGAGCCAGCGTTGAAGTTTTAGACGGAACTATTTTGAATTAAGATTTTAAGATGCAAAAATAATTTTTTTAAAAATATCATAAAAAATAAAATACAAATAAAAAAATAAAATATTTTTAAAAAATTTAATTAAAAAAAAATCATAAAAGTTCCGAAAATAGCCAATTTACGGGGTTTTGTTCGATAATGAAAATAATCATCACAACGGGTTCAAGACTAAGAATCTACAAAGTGTCGAATTAGCTCATTTGAAACGAGTCCTATAAATTCCTGCCGACAAACACTTCTTACATGTATCGACCAGTATTTCGCGTTACTGCCATAAAACAGTCATAAACTTAAACGCCTTTATAACGTTATAAGCGGATCAGAGTCCCATAAAACGGCGTAATACCATAGAACCCTTAAAAATAATCTGCCTCCATCCTCGGATGCCAAGTGGTCATTGTGGACTGCCTTTTATGCTGGTTAAACCCCCGCAAAGCAGAGGACCGGCAGGTTTAGGAGGTTTTACTAAGGTTTTAATCCTCTCTAGAGATACGTTATACGCCTCCAGCCCTACGGCTCTCCGGCAGAGTCGGATTATCCAAAGTGGAGAAATTGAGAAGAGCATCCGTGTGGGCGTGTTGGTGAACAGGAAACTATTGCATCGGGTTTCTCTGCGTAAATCTCCGGGTCCCTAACTTATCAACAGAAGTTTGGTCAACAATATTCAAAAACTACTAACTTCATGTATAACAAAAATACCTTTATTATCAATGGAGAATTCCGGTACGTCGAACTTTTGCAATCTCGATTCAATATTAAGATTAGCACCCTTGAAAATGCGGTATCAGTTTCCAGCTCAAAATTCCGTTAACCCTAATTGGACCATGGTGTCACTAGTGTCACCGAAAACATCTTATGAATTCCACGGCTGCCTCAAGGAGTCACCGGATTAATTATATTTAAATTGCTATTTCCAAATTGATGGATAGAGCTGAATTTTTTGAACCATTTGTAAATGTCATGACAAAATGTTATGACAAAAATTTTGAAAATTTTTTCATTGATTTCTTCGGAAATGTTTGTCATAACTTATGACAAAGACTTAGATCGAGACTTCCAATAGCCCACGAAAAATGCTGCTGTCCATTAAGTTTAAAATAGCAATGTAATTTTGGTTACTCCGGTGACACCTTGGGACAGCTGTGGAGTTCCTGAGATGTTTTCCGTGACACCGGTGATACCATGGTCCAATTAGGGTTAACCTCGGCAATAAGAGGAGTCAGAAAGTATCGCGTAACGTCATAACAAGAGAGGATGGTACCGTATAAATGGGCGTGAGGTATGTGACTTCATAATTTGCGATTCAGAGACACCCATTTTTGTTCCTTTCCAATCATCGGATACCCCCCGTATTTCACTTGTTCCTAAATATCACTAAAATCTTATTAATTCATCCGGTTTTTGGTGTTTGGCAACTTTGACTTATTCCATGTTTTGCCATGCAAATTTTAAAATCCGTCCATTAGCCAAAAACGCAGCAAATTATTACACAATGGTTTATTATTTTTCTATATAGATCACTCGTCTACAAAATCACCAACCATCCAGTATAAAGAGGAAAAAAAAAAAAAATCAAAATCACCAACCATCGATCGCATTTCGGTCAGCTCTAATTTGAACGGAGATTAGGCCTCTTTTGCCATTCACACTCGTGTTTTGATTTATATATATATATTTCAATATAAACCCTTAAATTTTTGTAGGGAGCAAACGGTTAGTCCTACAGAGCTCCGCGTGGTCTCAAAAAATTCTAAAAATTCTATAGAATCTTAAATTGAAGGAAAAACAATACCTTTATATCAAAATTTTTTGAGTTAGGGCGTTTTCAAAATTTCAAAATTGATTTTGGAACCCTTAGAAGTGACCTACATCAACCAAAAGCTTCGGGGCACTACTAGACCCCAAATGGAGGCTACATACCAAATTTCATCAAAATCGGTCAATGCTAAGTGGCAAAAGTGCCGCGTACGGCGGACGGCATACGGCGGACGGCGGACGGACGGCCAAATTTTTATTCGATTTTTTGATTCTACGTACCTACCTTGAAACGTAAACCATAAAATTTTGAGGGGGTGTTAAATTTTTTTTTTCTTGGTCGATTCCAAAGGTTCATTATTGAAAATAATAAACCAAAAGCGGTCGGATCAGATTGAGAATAGTAAACCAAAAAAAGTCTTTTTGGAACCAAATGTCCGAAATTTCTCCCTTAGAGGGGAAAACAATAGATCATGGCTATGTCCATTGTTGTAGGAGTTATATGAAAATTAAAATGATGAAATAAAATAGACACAAGATATTATATGCATAATTTATTAGCATGAAGTAGGTTGATACTTTATTTTAATTTTTGGGATCAATAACGTAGCATCTTTTCTAATAATATATGTATATACTTATTTACTCTTTCTATGAATAAACAGATTTTTTTTTCTAAAAAAAACGTAATATAATATATTATAATAACGTAATATAATATAATGTATTATATTATATATAATATTTATAATATTATATATAATATTTATAATATTATATATATTATATATCTTTATTAAAAAAATATATGTAAAAAAAAATATATATGTATATATTTATATACATATATTTATATTATATATTTATATTATATATTTATATTATTTATATATTATATTATATTTATATATTACATTATATATTATATAATGCCTTTTGGCTGCAACGCGGATACTACGATACTCGTAGCAAGCGGATAACTACATATCGGTAGCTATGGAGCGAAGAAGAGAACCTTGCTTCATAGCTACCGATATGTAGTTATCCGCTTGCTAGTATCCGCGGTGCAGCCAAAAGACATTATCTATGTCAAAATAGTTTTGAGCTTAGTATGGGGTTTTTTTTCTGGATCAGTTGGAAGTTTTTGTCTTCTAAGAGGGTACACCGTATATTAATGGGACTTCTACAGTAATGGGACAGTCCAAGTTCAAATGACGAAAATAAGGTTAACAGTTAATTGGTTACTAGCGAGATTTACACAGGAGGTGTCTCCACCAAATATCCGAACTTCTACGATCGCTGGGACGCCAAGACACTAGATAAAAGACACTAGATGATCGACGTCTACGATTTTAGGAGGAAAATAAATTCTCTGTTTAGAAATATGTGTATGGTGTTAAGCCCTACACTCTAAACTTTTCAAGATTTTCAAACATTTCAGGTACGAAAACATTCCTTACAGTTTTCTCAACAGTTTAAGCTAGCTGTTGGTGTTTATTTGAAAACTTTAGCGTTGTTTATGACCCTGTCTCTTTACTGTATAGATATTTAGATGGTGAAACCCATCTGTCTCAGAACTATTTTTTTTTCGATTTTCAAAACCAGCCGGTTTTATTAAGTTACTGAGAGTTCTATTGATTATAAGATTGCGCGTATAAGAGACTTGAGTGTAGGGAGTGGTCCATTTAGAAATGCGTCTAGGTGTCTCATTACTGTATTTTGTACTGTCCCATTATTCCACAAATTCTGTATTCCAACTTATTTTTCATATTTTTACCTAACAGAAATGCCGAAGCCCTCTCAATACTACGTGGAAGCTCTATTGAAGGCAATTGAAGTATTAAAAGAAGGCAAAGTAAGTAATAAAGAAGGGAGTAACAAAGGCGATCATATTTTGAACACTTCGTCTGATAGTCACACAAGTGATATGTCTATGGCAGATCTTTTGAAATCATGTTTCTCTGTAATGAAAAGTTAAAATGCAATCAGAAGTTGGGAAGCTGAAGATTTATAGCTTATGCAATCCAATTTTGAGAAAACTTTATATTGAGTTTTTAGTTCAAGTTTTCATTCAGGCTTCATGAATAGTTTTATTTGTTGATAAAATATGATTCCGTTATCCGAGACCTTAACTTTGGTAATAAATAAATAAAATAAAATTAGTAAATATCGATACCTTAAAGCACAAAGGCGCTATGTCCAAAAACGGAGGTTTGAGAAAAACGCAAAAGAAATTATCACCAGTGCAAAATTCCTAAAATAATGGCTATTTACAATAGACTCTCTCATTTCCTCAATAAATTCTCACGCTATAATCGTCAAGAAGGTCAATAATAGTTTTGTAGAATTTGAGTTTTTCTGAAATTAAAAGACAATAAAAGATCTGGAAGATGGATGGACATAGCAGCTTTGTGCTTTAAGGTATCGATATAACAAATAATAAATAAATAAATCAAACTTTAGTTTTTAGTTTAAACTTTAGTTCAACTAAACTTTTATTCGAATAATCCCAACTCTCGCTCCAAATCACATTTGGAACACTAGGAACGCTGATAACTTTGCGTGTAGTTCAAATAGGATAATTTCAAAGAGCTCTGCTGCCTATAGAGACACTTCCACCGTTTCAACTGACCATTCGTAACAGCTCTAACTCGCACAAGTTGAAACCTCGAATGTACTGGTAGTTAGCGTGTTCTTCATTCGGAACAATCTCAGCCGACAAATCATCACCAAAGTTGCCAAGAGATGGAAGCGGTCCCGACGGTGAACTCAAAACTTCTCTGGGATGCGGGCAACCCCGACGTCCGGTCCAATCTATTACAATCCCACCTCATTTTAGTTTCGATTTCCTCTCGATCATTTAGATTTAATATTGATTTGATATTGATCTACCTTAACGGGATGTTAAAACGTGAATAGATCGTTCATCAGAGTTGTTGAGTTAACTGGTCATTAGACCAAACCAGGAAGTTAAATAATTTAATTAACCGAGGTTTTTTTTACTTCAATTGTCCTTTTTCAATGTTCCCAGGCCTACTTGGCGAAGGAAATTTGAGAGATACAGATATAAGATGTTATACCAACAGGCTCAAGAGGTCCAAATGAGTACTCTTTTATAATCCATGGCGGATGATGAGGAAGACGTGTTAGACTCATTCAATCTAACCCGTACAAAATGAAACAAGACGTTCTCCTCTCAGATGAGCTGATAGAACAAGTACGATCAGCTACAGCATCAGATCCAGTTTTATAACTTATTCGCAATTTCCTCATTAAAGGATGGGCTGCCAGTAAGGATATCAACCCAAAGTGTTCCCCTTTCTATAAGTTTCGTAACTCCCTGGCACTTCTGTTGTTCATGAGAGGCAGGATAGTCGTTCTACGGGTTCTACACGCTTCCGTATTGAAAAAAAAAACTTCATGCAGGTCATCTGGGCTTCATTATTTTTGTGAACGTTTATTAAAGATAATTAAAAAAAAACAATAGCACTTATCTAAGAAATCAAAAATTTCAACAAATTTAGAAAAACTATAATTTGGATACGATTGGTCTACAGATAAATGTTGCGATCTCACATTGTATGGAATTTAGAGAGGTTTTTGTCCAAAACTTGTTCCTACTCAGATGAGCTGTTCTTCCCCAAAAACCATTGAAGTGATCGCGATCGACTTCATAGGGAACCATCCAGAAAATTTTCGTATCAAAACCCTATAAATCGTGAGTTATGGCTGCTAGAAGGATTTCACTTGGTGCTTGCTCAAAGGTTGTATCAACCCGGGGGCTATGCATTTCATAGGGGACCATCCAGAAAATTTTCGTATCAAACCCTATAAATCGTGAGTTATGGCTGCTAGAAGGATTTCACTTGGTGCTTGCTCAAAGGTTGTATCAACCCGAGGGCTATGCATTTCTAGGGGACCATCCAGAAAATTTTCGTATCAAACCCTATAAATCGTGAGTTATGGCTGCTAGAAGGGTTTCACTTGGTGCTTGCTCAAAGGTTGTATCAACCCGAGGGTTATGCATTTCATAGGGGACCATCCAGAAAATTTTCGTATCAAACCCTATAAATCGTGAGTTATGGCAGCTAGAAGGATTTCACTTGGCGCTTGCTCGAAGTCTGTATCAACCCGGAGCCTATGCATTTCATAGGGGACCATCCAGAACATTTTTGTATAAAACCCTTTAGATCGTGAGTTATGGCTGCTAGAAGGATTTCACTTGGGGCTTGCTCAAAGGCTGTATCAACCCGGGGGCTATGCATTTCATAGGGGACCATCCAGAAAATTTTCGTATCAAACCCTATAAATCGTGAGTTATGGCTGCTAGAAGGATTTCACTTGGCGCTTGCTCAAAGGCTGTATCAACCCGGGAGCTATGTATTTCATAGGGGACCGTTTGCACCCCAACCTGCTCAATCCTTGGAAATTTCCAACAGGCAAATATTCAAAAATTACAAACAGGCAGTTGGAGGATTTTTAAAATAATCTTTGAAAAGTGAAAATTGGTAAACTGGGAAGACGTGGGTCTTTCCAAAATCAAAATATTCACTAATTCTGAGTTTTGGAGCTTTCTGAACTATTTTGGTTTCGAGTCTGTCTGTCCGAGGCATCACCAGTTTTTCGAACAAAACCATACTAAAATATTGTACGATTTTGATGAAAATTTCAGAAAATGTGCGGGTTTTAAAAAGTCGAAACTTTTCTATTAAAATCGTGAGTGTCCTTTTAATATTGAAATTTCCTCTCTCATATCAGACCAATTTAAACAGTTTTTTCCGTGTGTGTCAAAACTACCGGTCTGACTATTCGTAGTCAATTCGTTATAACACTATCAACCAAAAACAATGAATAACTACTTCTCAGTTATGCTTTATATTGTTAATATTTATTATTTTCCAAGAATCCATGAATTTTCAAACAAAGGAAAAACCAAAAACAGTGAAAAACTCCAGTGGAAATTTTTATTTGGGGCAAACTCGTATTTTATATTTTCTATCATTTCCTAACACTATTACAATTTTCTAGATTGAAAATGATTGAAAAACCCTGCCGAATGAACCAAAGTGGCAGTGAACCTAAAAGGGAATGTACCCCGAGGTATTCCGCCCTTACACGCACCTTCAGTTGAACCACCTTTCAAGGGAGTACGGGGATGGCGTGATCCTATTTATAAGCACAACTGCCGAGACCCAGCGGTTCCGTTTCATCGCATTTCTCATGCCAAATACATATTCATGTACATATATTCGAAAACCCCCGTGTGAACTTCTCTTCGAAGTCGGAAACTCATTCAAATATCAAAGTCGAAGACGAGGTAAGCCTCTACCCTGATTTCAATACCGCTATCTATGCGATCTCCTTGAGAAGAAGGGGCAGAGCCGTATGGTTTCCAAGGGACCTTATTTTATGCATTGGTTTCTCAATACCTTCCAAATCTCCTCGACACTCGAGATCAAAGTGTTATTCCAGAAATATTGGCTACGTGAAACGTATTGATTTGATATACTATGATACGTGCGTATATTATCTTGGTGGAGTGGCAAAAAATACTCAGGAAAGTGGCCCCAAAGATACATCAGGACCACCAGAGCCTCCATCCACAACAGCATGGAAGAGCCAACCCACCAGCTCGCTTCTACCTTGGGCATCATTTCATGCGTTGGCTTTTCCTGAAAGCTTCAATAGGAGCCTATCGTGAGGAACCAAGTCGAATGCCTTGCTGAGATCTTATAGCCGAATGGAAGTACGCCTTCCTCCAGGCAAGACAGAGCATCAGAAACCATATCATTGGCTGCATTTTCAGTACCCTTACCAACCTGGAATCCGAATCGACGGGAATGGAGGATAACCTTTTTGTTCAAATATTCACGAATTTGGATCATGACAAGATGTACCATAATCTTTACGAGCAATGGCAATTTTGCAATAAGGAATTTCACCACGTCGGAATTTCCTATTTTCGACCCGAAAATCGGATTCAGCACCTCGAAAAACTTTCAGCCCGTACTTCCTAATTTACGAATAAACAAAACAGTGTAGAACATATGAAAGTTTAAAAAAACCGGGAGGATGATGTCAACCAGCAATAGTTCATGTATGACCGCTTGAAGAGCTGAGATCGTGAAATCTCACTTCGTATAGTCCTCAGAGGCAACATTTCACAAAACCAGTAGATAAGGATCGAAATCGAAGAACTGAAGAGAAAAAATAGAAAAAGCAAGATGGAGAAAATGAGATGTCCCCTGTTTTTGTTTGATAACTTTCCTCTTAGATAACACGATTTCGTTGTTCCATCGAGGAGGTGATCCGAACAGCCAATCAGCGAGCGTTTCCGCTTCACGTTGAAGAGGTCCGTTTTCCCGGTTATTTTTTGAAATCATAATTTTAATGTCTCCCAAAAATAACAGGAGACTTAGTTTCCAAAATCAACCCAATTTTTAACTATCCCACACCTATACAGGAAAATGCAAACAGAATTCGGTGAAATTCCTCATTGGATGATAACCTTCATAGTCATTACTTTTTCTTTTTTTTGGAATAGGACTCACTGCCGAAAATTTGAGGCAAATATAAATTGTAGAGATAAGCAAGAGGCTCAGCCACGAACGTTACTTCTAGGCCAGATGGGGGGAGGAGACCAAGGAAACCTTAGATAGCTTGCTCAAGCATGTAAAAATATAGGTTGAATTTCAGATTGAAATTCACCTAATTGTTCATAAGTTAGTCAGAGGAGGGTGACGACCCTACCCCTTCAAACCAGTGATTAGATTAATCAGCCTACCCGAAGAGGATATCGATTCATATCTCTATGAATCAAATATCCCCCTAGGCGTAGCTCCAACAAATCGGGAACAAACCAAATCGGTTTGCCCCTTCTGTAAAAGTAGGATCGTCACACTCCCCTCCCTAAAACATACTTCTGGGTTTCAAACAGAAGTATGTTTGAAAACAAGTCAAACGGACTGAAAATAGCATGAAGCCCAGGAAATTCTGGAAGCTTCAAGGGAATTCCTCCATCGTAATGGTACTATTCAAAAAGAAGAAGAAGAAGAAGAATGCCACGAATGGGTCATTTATGCCACGAATGGGCCATTTATACATAAAAGAAAAAATCAATGGAACTGAGGAGAAAGCAAACTAAATAAAGAATACGAACGACGAAACATTCAATTGAAATGATTGAAAAGGCAAATGCAGAATAGGCTTATATAAAAGAAAAACGTAATTGAAATTAATAAAATGCCAGATTGGCAAAGCCTAACAAGAGACTGAATTGAATTGCCGGATTGGCGAAATTTAATGAATGATGTTAATTGCCGAATTGGCGAAATCTAATAAGGGAATGAACTTAATATAGAGATTCCTTCTGGATATCTCTTTGGGTAATTCCTTCTGGAATACCCAAGAAAAAAGTGGAGGGGAAATGATGAAATAAATTCAGTGCATTTCCACCGAACCACGCTCTGCAACCATGTAACAATATAAGTTGAATTTCAGATTGAAATTCACCTAATTGTTCATAGGTTAGTCAGAGGAGGGTGTGGCGACCCTACCCCTTCAAACCAGTGATTAGATTAATCAGCCGGCCTGAAGAGAATATCGATTCATATCTCTATGAATCAAATATCCCCCTAGGCGTAGCTCCAACAAATCGGGAACAAACCAAATCGGTTTGCCCCTTCTGTAAAAGTAGGATCGTCACAAGCATCATACCCTGTACAGTCTTCTAATTGACAAACTACTCTTTTTTTTTCATCCCGCATAAAGCAGTTTCGCCTGTATCTCAGGATGTCCCCCATACATCTTGAAGATACCTCTGCAAGACCCTGTTTTGATCCACCTCCCCATCCTAGGAAGGATACAGCCTGCTGAGAAACTGCCGTTTTACCGTACGCCATCTCTTCACGTGGTCTGTAATCGGTTCTACGACCCCCTCTGATCTTCAGCCCGATGGCTCCTGAACGACAAGAGTATCCATCCTTTTTGATTTCAGTCGAGAAATGAACTTTGATGATTGCAATAATGGCGAATAACGTAGGAACGCTCGATGTATCGACCGAGCAAACATTTAATTATCTTGATAACCAAGCTTGATGATTACGAGAGTACCTTGACCCACCCGTGCGACCAAGGCAATGTTCAAAAGGGTTAGTTAAATCGACCTTACCACGAGTGGATTCCAACGAGTAATCCATCGCTTCCAATAATTCAAGAGGGGGTTTTCCCGTACGATTAACAAGTCTTCACATTGAAGTGCAGTCTTCCATTTCGGTAATGAAAAATCGCAGTTGGCCACGAAAAACTCCGGATATAAAAGTGATGGAGGTGAGTCATTAGCAGATTGCTCAACTGATGGGGGTTTTGATAGGTAAAAAAGGCGTTTCTTACAATGCAGTTACGCTACAGAGGAACCAAACTGAGTGATTAAAAACAACAACATTATTCTTCAATTTAATATTATTAAAAGCAATAACAACATTTTTTTATGATGAAGCTATGATGGAGCTATGTATTTTTTTGTTCTTTGTTTTGGACTATGAGTTCAGCATTACTGCAACCAACTCTGAATCATTTGGCAACTTTTCCCAGCTAAAGGCCTACAAGGCTCAAATTCCCACGAATCGTCTTCTTCCAGTTCATAAGGAGATGAGTTTTTTCATTGCTCCCACAGCTGATAGGACTTGCTTCTTTCAGTTCTAAAGGTCAACAAGAGGCCGCGTGCTAATCTTCAGTGCTCATGGTTGAAGAAGGTGGGTTTGCTCCATCACTCACGCAGCTGATTAGACTTACTTCCATTCACTTTATAATCTTCAGTACTCTAGGTTTTTTTTCGGTAGGAAGGTGAGAAAATCTTCAAGATCCATAAGTGGAGTTGGATCTCGTAAGATACCAGGAAGGGTCTGCGTCTTCAAGTTATGTGGGATTCAAACCCACTAAAAAAAACCTCCTTTTCTCCCATGTTGGAGCTCAGCCCGGAACCGTTTAACACATTACGTCGGGTTGAGTCCTGGGGCGTTTGATCAGTTCTGGGTGAGGGTGCGGACCAGATGCTCCCTCCTCTCTCTTTCTGGTTCTAAGAGTATCTTCCTTATCAGGATGCTTTCTGTGTACTCTGCTTGAGAAGTACAGCTCCTTTCACGTTCCAGGATCCTACTGACAACAGCCTCTGGTGTTGAACTCTGAGGAGCTAACCCCATCAGCTTATTTCTTTCAGGCGCACATTTGGTTCATTTGAAGAAGGTGTGGAGCACATCATCATTTCCTTTGTTCTGGCAGTGTAAGCATGTTGCAATCACATGTAAACATGTGAACATTTAGCAGTGTAAACAATAGCAGTTCTTCTTATAATATAAGAATAAAAGAAGAAGAATATTATGTTCACCAAAAGTACTCTAGGTTGAACAGAATATAAGTTCCACAGCTAATCGGACTTCCTCTTACTTCCGAAGGGATGCTAATCTTCAGTGCTCTAAATTGAACAGGAATTAAGTTTGTTTTGTAGCCCACTGCTGATCGGACTTTCACTCACTTCCAAAGAGGCCGTGTGCTAATTTTCAGTGCTCTACGTTGAACAGGAAAAAGTTTGCTTTACTGCTCCTCATCTAATTAGACTTCTTATGATCCACAAGAGGCTATGACGTACTAATCTTCAGGGCTCTATGTAAGAAAAGAGAGAAGTCATCTACCTAGTTGACAGCTTCATCTTTCACCCACCTGGTCGAAAAAGGCACTTTCGCTACTGGAAGAGTGTGGTTGCGCCACGTTCTACTCAGTAACGCCTGACCATTTCCAGCTTGGCATCGTCAGACTGCCGTCTCGATAAATGTAGACATCAACAACTTCCAACTACCTAATTGTTAAAACAAAGTCACGAACTGCAACGTTACCTTTCATACCGACATTCAAGCCTATTTACTGCGAATTTTCCGGCGTTCATGATTCAAAATCCGCCCCAGCCCTTAACTCTTCGTGGAAAAAACTAACGGAAATGCCACAAGTTCGTTCTGACAGGTACCCACTTATTACTTTTGAGGAAAGGTCGCCTGTTTAATGTACTTCTGAGAAAGGGAGATAGCCCTTGACACTTACAATAATCGATGGGCTTCGCGGAAACATTACCTCACCCTTTTAAACTGGTCTATTTCTGCCAAAAGAAAACAAAGGGCGTAAAACTGACCCATCATGATATTATTTGCTATCCCCAAACAACCCTCTAAATTTCACAAAATTCAATTTGATGAATTTCGTGGGGAACATAAAAGGTACTCTGAATATCGAGGGATGAGTGGCAGAAGTGATTTAAAAACCCATTTTTCAAAGCGTTTCAAAGATTCTGTATTTATCTTTTTTGAGTTTGCTGGCAGACGCGATAAAGAATGTTTTGATTTGGTTTATGAGTTTTATTCCTCTTGATTTCTTGTTTCAATAACTGAAGTATCCTTGGCTTGTCATTGCACACTGATTTTGGGGTCCGGTGTAGCCACGATCGCTGGGGCGAGCGTTGTTTGGCGGTGAAATTTGGACCGACTTCTGCGGGGGTCGTGGTTTCAAATCTCATCGCTTGCAGCGGGCGTTTTTGTGCGTTCGGAGCTCTCATCGCCCCCCTCGTCGCAACCCAGGGCGGTGAGGCAATGGGAAGCCATGAGCGAAATCATCAGAACCAATTCTGATCTGCCCTTTGGAAGACAGCTGATAGCGTCTACGAAGCCAGGAATCCAACCTGAAACGGTTGTTTACTTACCCCTCTCGATTTCACCTCATAAATGGACAGATGGTGATCTTAAATGTACGTGAAATTTCTCAAGTGTCTTAACCTAACCCTCGTATTCTAGAAAAGCACCGAAAATCGAACACAATTTGTAGGTATCACGAATATTTTTAATGACTGAAAATAAAATTGATTGATTAGAAGGAAATAAAATTGAAAATTAAATAATACAGATTGTCTGTAATTAAATAATTGGCGCTGTAAAATTGTCTTGACTTCAGTTGATACGGTTTCAAGCCGGGTTTTAATCACCTATCTACCCAATTTATATCGATTTAAATCGTAATTACATCAAATTCACTCCCCTCTAACTACCCTTGCGTAACTTCCAAGGTAAAATCAATAAAAACGAGAAAATTAGCAATTTGATTTTACTAGAGTTCAAAACTTGAACACAGTCAGATTAGAGTCAATACAAAAGAATTTCATTTGAACATTGTTCGACCAAAACTGAAGCCGTTTTTCTTATTTTATAAGTTGTAGAATTAATGTGAAATTGAGTGAAATTTAGATGAAGTGCAAATTGTGAAATGACGTGGTAGAGGCTCATGACCACTTCTTGTTAGTTGCATGCGCCTTGACAAATAAAATCAAAAAAGCTATTCACAATCGTGTTTCTGCTTCAATTATTCGTAAGACATTATAAGGAGTGCACATTTTGTCCTAGTAAACCATCAAAGCTTGGTGGGAGGTTAAATTTTTTTCTTGCTGTATTCCAAAGGTTCATTGTTATTCTCAATTAATAAAAATCTGAAGTTTTGCTCTTGAGCACTATTTTTGGGGTCTACTTGGTAGGGATGGGTAATCGATACTCGATATTTCAAAATATCGATACTTTTGTACCGATACCCGATGTTTTAGTATCGATACTGCACTATCCGATATTTTTGGATATCGATACTTTGGATCCGATATTTATAAATATCGAATATCAATACTGTTCTCGCGGAAAATTCAACATAATGGCTAAAAAATGAAGAAGATAGAGAGGCTTTTGGGTCATTACTCTTTGGTTGCACAAATAGCGTTTATATCATGGAAAAAATCACTCTGCTTGGACTCTTAATAGTGAATAAAATGAATAGAAGTTGTTGAAAAAATTATTTTTCTTGAGAAAATTGGATGATATTGATAGTTTGTGACACAAGAGTATCGATACTCGATATTTTAAAACATCGATACTCATGCCCAACGATGCTTGGGATATCGATACTCGCATACGATACAGTATCGATACAAAATATCGATACTTTTATAACGATCTATCCCTACTACTTGGTTCCAAAATTTCCCAGAATAAACCAACAAAATAGTGCGGTGAACTGCAGGAGTTCCCAATATGGGTGACCTCTTTTGGGTATAAAAAAATTTCATCAACATCAGACAATGTAAAGTTGCATTGAGTAAAGATTTATGCAGCCATAGAATGGGTATAGGTTGGAATGACCTCGTGTCTATAGCAGAAATACAGTCAACAGAACCTACACTGCCACCAAATTTGTCAGAATTCCTTTTCGAATTCACTGAAATAACCACCTGATAATAATTTGTTGTTCAAGTATCGTAAAATTGGAACATCGTATTGTCGTAAGCTCCCAACTGTCAGCTTTTGCTAGTTCAACATCAATCCCCCCCTTATTGATTGACATTTCGTATCGTTGAGTAGAAAGCAAATTAGCTCGTTTTTCATCGGCGCCACTCAACCCCCCCCCCCCCATCCAGTCACACCGATGACCGGCAACCCCCGAAAACCGGACGGGAAACCGCGGACATCAATTTCACCGGTCGAGGGCGATCAAGAGGGAACCGACCGCGGCCTCAGTTATTAGGTCGAAGGAGTAAACGATACGTCGTAATCGCCAGGTATATCGACTCGCGTAGTAACGTCAACGCACACCGGGCGATTGATGGATGTTTGTTTGGGTATAACATTTTATAACCTTCTCCTTTTCCCGCAGGGAAAGAGGAAAAAAGTGATTAGCCGATTTCTCGTTTCGATCGATTCCTTTACTTCCATCAACGTCAGGTTTTTAATTCATCAAACTTTCTCGTTCTTTTCACTTTTATCAAGCGTGAATTGTCTGCCAAGTTAGATGGACAGTCCCCTCTCGTACAAGAGTTACTTAGTGTGGAAATAATTGAATGCAATGTCATGACCTCCTCCTAACAACCGTATTTTACAATAAACCACCATGTGCGTTTTAACTTCCTTTCGTTTCGCTTTTCTCTCCTCTGTCCCGCCAACTCCCACCGGAGAAGTCTCAGAATTAATGTTCCAAATTTCGGGGATCGATTTTACATGGTATTTCCAAAAAAGTCCATTCATGCAGCATGAATTAATTAGCGAATTTTCAAAGAAATCTTTCAGTTGAAGAAACAATGGTGTTGCAATTTCTTTTACACAGTTTTTTTTACACGATTCTTGGTTTTTTCGATTTACAGTTCTCCTTGTTTATCCAAGTTTTTTCAATTTAAAATTTGTTCCTCCATGTTTCCGACTTATGTCATTAAAACTGCCATAACATAAAAAAATAAAACTTAAAATTTAAAAAATTGAAAAAACAAAAAACGTTTTATCAAAAAGTAAAGTTTCAAAGTTGTTTGGTAGAAGTTTTTACTACAAATGTCTGCCCATTTCGATGGACTATTCGGAAAAAGCATGCCCGAATCTTCAGCTTTCTAACAGTCTATTTCTGAGGATTACTATGAAACTTGAGGACGGAAACGATGTTTGATTGAGGAAAAAACTTGTTATTTCAGAGAAAATTGAGGATTATTTTACTTTTTGAGGGTTATTAGTGAACTGCTATTACGGGGTGTTCCGAACCAATCAGCAATACTCCAAAAATCGATTCTACAACTCATTTACATCAACTATTCTCTTTTTGCACTATTTTTACTAAGCTTTTTATGCAACTTTATTAACTTTGAAATTGTGAAAAAAAACCCCAATGTTTGTTGAAAAAAAACTTTTTTGTATATTCAATCATCATTTCTATCCTCGAAATTCCCAGCAAAGCTAAAAAGTGGAAAGCCTGAAAAAAATTGAAGTACCGTTGGAAAGCTGACGATTTGGGCATGCTTTTTCAGAGGAGTCTATCGAAATGGGCTGAGATCAGGGAGAAAACTTCGATCAAAAAATTCAAATATTTTGAAAATTAAATTTTTTTAAATCAAATATATTATTTTAAATTTAATTTTTTTAAATAGATTTTGAACAATTCATTTTCAACAACTTAGAAGGAAAAACAAAACAGGAGCCGCACGAGAGAGGATTAGGAAAGAGAGAGCCATATATAGAGAATATTTTCGAGAAAAAAAAACAACCTCAAGGGTTTTTTTAATTTGAAAAAAAAAATTGGTTTTGCACTAAAGGTAGTACAATTTAAATTCTCTCCAAAAGGTTTATTTTTTCTTCAACTCGTATTTTATCCAACTGTGAATTGAAAGTTATAAATACGAGATGAGTCTTATAGACTCTCACAACTCAAATAAGGCCTATTATGATATATTTTAATACTAATCAAATAGTATACGATTGTACATCATACCGGCATTGTCGGGAAGGTTCTTTCCTTTGAATTGAATTTAAAAACCAAATTGTTGGATAATCGGACTCCTGGAATTTACTATGAATGACTAATAAATTCAATGTATTTTATTGTTTTATTTTATTCAATTTTCTAAGAGTATGAACATGATGAAACTGATCTTGGGATTATATTTGTTACTGGGTGAAGTGTATTGGTAGGTTGAGAGGAGGCAATCTCGATTCTAATTGATACTGATGGATTGATAATGACTCTAAACCGATGAAGACCAGATGTGACTGACGTAGTTTGTTCAGAATCATCTAACAGGTTCGGAACTGATAGATGATCGAGCTTTTGGTATAGAATTGAGTCGACCGAGTCATACAGTTGAAAGTAAAAATGGAAGATGATTCCACCTTGAGGTGAATTTATGCCCCCTTTGTGCGATAGTGGGGCAAGATGACCGTTTTACTTCGAAAATATAAAGTACAATATAAGGACACGACATCAAAAATAATCATTACATCAAGGAAAAGTTTAGAACTCCTGAGAACACGATCTGCCTCCGTGCACACCTACGCACAGACGTCTCACTAACTGATCCTGAAACGACGAAAACCTTTCAAAACCGCCACAAAAGACTACAAAAGGTGCAAACTTTCAAACGAGTGGGTGACCAAACAATAAAAAAATGACATCGTACACACTCACCGTCGCTTTCTTCTCTCTGAGAGCTAAAGGCGCGCCCACACAGTGAAAACCTCCACACTGGAACATACAAAACACAGGGTGAGAACAGAAGGCGTGCCATAAACCTTCTATCCAAGCTATGTATTGTGTTTCAATTCAACTGTTATTGCTACAAAGGTTTGGTGCTCTGAACTGCTTCTTTCGGTTTTTATTGAAGTCGCACAATGAAGGATAGGTTTACTTACAAAACACAAAATTAATGTCCTGGATTCACCTCATTCATGTGTGCTCTTTACCAACACTTTTAACAACTATTTATATCTACACTGAATTCCTGAACTAAACTTAAAGGTACTGGAAATTCAAAGCGATACACATTCACACATCACACAAAATACATGATATAACCTGAATGGTAGTTCTGAAAGTCCTCGAGGTTGCCATTAGTTTAATTTTGACTTATTAATTACTGACTTGTTGCATGTGCTTGTCTCTTTTTATCTTTTACTGAGCAGTGTAAAAATCTGGGCGTGGTAATCGACCATAATTTAAATTTCAAACCTCACATTGATTATTTAATCACTCGGCTGCGTAAACTCTTTTTTGTGTTTATGAAGCACGAAACTTTTTAGCTAAAGAACAAATGCGTCTGATTTATTATGGTTTGACTTACACTATTATCAAGTATGAAATTATTTTATGGGGGGGAGGGGGGGATTTAATCTTCATATTTGAGTTAATTTCGAATTCTTTTTTTTAAAGTATTTCTGTTTCATTTCTGATTACATTATTGTGACATTTCTCTAAATGGACCTAATTTTGTACGGCTGAGCCCGATTTTTGTGACTTCGTCGGATGCCACAAGTTCTTAGGAACTTATTTTCTGGTGGGCTTCGATTTCTTTTCTTTTTCATTTATAATTAATCCTTTATCGTATTTTTAAGTACGACAGAGTGTTGTCACAATTATTTTAATTTATTCAACTATTTTTTGTAGTTTGAATTATTTTGATGCCAATAAATAAATAATAAATAATAATCACGATATTAGCATGAAACATGCTTTAGCCTTGACCTAACTGGCAAAAAGTGTTACGTTTTTCGGGAATGGTAACTAGGAACGGTATCGAGTCACGAAATTTTGCTTTGTGGTTGATGCGGAACTAGGAAATGTAACGTGGTAACCACACATGGGAACATGCTTTAGCCGTCACCAACTGGGCAAAAACGTGAAGAAACCGCGAGACGAAAGTAGCGCGGGATTTTGTAATGATTTTTACTTACAACCGACCCGTTTCTAGTGAAATGTATCGCCGTTAGTTTTCATCCGACGAAAATCGTTCGCCACAAATTGTATGCTGTTAAAACAGATGCAAATATGGATGAAGCTGAGATATACCTCTGATTTAAAAGAACTGTAAACAACATTTGCGGTAAAAACCAACATCAATTTAGGGACGGTTCAAAAAAATCTGTAACCTTGATAGTTACGTAACCCCACTGTAAAAACGCTTATTACACAATGGTTTATTATTTTTCTAAATCCAACATGAAGAAAAACATCGATCGCATTTCGGTCAGCTAACATTTATCTCTTTTGCGATTCACATCCGTGTTTCTGATTTATCGTACGTCCAACCCTTAAATTCTCGTAGGGAGTTTAATAATTTTTAATTTTAAATGAAATTTAAAATTTAATACCAATCTCATCGGTTTCAGTAATAACCGTGAAATTAATGAGGTGGTAAGGAGTAAGGGAAAATCTTGAAAATTTTCCAGAGAAATTTAAATGGTAGTTTGTCATTTAACTCTCGAAAATGGACGAAAAATCTACAAACTTATGAATTTTTTCGGCTACTTAGGCTCTAGACTGAATGTTCATCAAGTCCGTGGGCATTAGAGATGGCGAAACGGTTACATTTGCGTATTAGGTTCCAATAAGGCACGTTGATAGGAAAGCCTCCGATGCTCGCATACTACCTAAACGTCTTTTTCAACCACCTTGCTTCCCATATACTGACCTTAAACGCAAATTACATCAAACTCAACTTCTAACGTGGAGAAGATAAACTACCAGCCATTAGGGATCCTAACAACATAAAAATTCGTTGAAACCTCCGCGTTTGCAATGTATAAATAGACTGGGCTACATGGTCGATTCATAAGTAATCATTAAGTAATCAGAGGCACTGAATTCAAAAAATGCCTGATAAGCCACGTAAAAAGCCTCTTATTAAAGTTTCTTGAAACCCTCACCAGAGAGCTTCTTTGTAGGTGTCCTGAGTTCTGAAACTGAGTTCGAGAAAAAATCCGGAACGCCAGAACCATGTTCCGAACTAGTCCGGAACTGTGTCCGAAAGTCACTGCGAACAGCGGACTCAGTTCCAGAACTCGGAATTCGTGCATTGCGAACGCGTAAAGCCCCACTGCGCATGCCCGGACTGGACTAGAACTGTCCCGGACTACGAACGAAGCTAAGGGAAAGGCTGTAGAAATACGGTATGGTGGATACAGATCCGTGCAGATACTGTGGAACTAGCACTGAATCGATACAACATGTCATCCTCGAATGTTCACACAATTCTACAACTAATTTGCAACAAAAAATGTCTCTTAGCAATTTTTTTAACCCCCTTAAAATTCGACTTTTTTGACTTTAAGATTTTTTTTCGTGTTTTCGACCTTACACCTTTAAAACGGTCATAACTCCCTTAAATTGCAATCAAAAATTAAAAATTAGGATACCGTTGGAAAGAGCGTAAAATTTCTCAATAGATGAACCGTTTACAAATTGAGAAAAACTGAACGCTAGAGTAGTTTTTTCACCTCAAACTTTAAAACTTGTCAATTTCTGTGTTTTTTTTTTTCAAAAATTTTGATGATTTTTCCCCCATGGAAACAAGGTATTTGCCAGAGAGGCTCAAAAGCTTAAAAACTTTTCCATTTCATCAGCTTTTCAACGGTAACCCAATTTTTAGTTTCACTGTGGAATTAGAGGGAGAAAATAGTGTTTCAATGCGAAAAAACGTGCATTTTTTTCAACGAAATTGACGGTTGGACGGGAGGAATCCGGAGTCTGCTCCGCCGCCCTTCCTCCCAAGCACTACGTCCCCACGTCAAACCGTCGATTTCGTTGAAAAAAATACACATTTTTTCGCATTGAAACAACATTTTCTCCCTCAAATTCCTCAGTAAAACTAAAAATTGGGTGACCGTTGGAAAGCTGATGAAATGGAGCAGTTTCTAAGCTTTTGAGCTTCTCTGGCAAATACGTTGTTTAAATGAGGAAAAATCATAAACTTTTCACCAAAAACAGAAATTGACTATTTTTCAAGTTTGAGGTAAAAATACTACTCTAGCATTTTGTTTTTCGACTCCCAAAGTTTGGTGGGTAACATATGGGACATCCTGTATAGTATTTTAATTATTTCATTATACCCATCCACATACTTGTAACCATAATGAAGTAATTAGTCATACCATGATTTAAAAGCCTGTTACTACGTTACGGCTGTATGTATATCTGTTTCAAAGCCACAAAAAAAAAAGTTTCAATAACCTGTTATTTAATAATTGGATATCTCAGGGACCTTCTCACAAGCTCATTCCGACATTCCAAAGTATCGTTTTCTACTTTTCGTTCCCGAACTACGTTCGTTTGTTTATCATGTTATATTGTTATTCCATTCCAAAGGTTGAGTTGATCTCTAGTTTTTGTTTCCTACCTAAGTTGGGGTTTCTATCAAGTTATTTCCCACATATTTACGTGTTAGTGTATTTCCACTCTTTGTCGGTAAAAAAAACCCAAGCTATTGTTCTGGCTGCACACATTTTGGAGGCTTACCTGAAATGTTATTCAATAACAGGGTTATTTTGGTAATGGGTTCCAAGTGGAATTAACGAAACCCGGTAGTAGGTTATTTTTAACTGTTACGTTAAATACCGCCCATCTCAAGTGGGCTTACTGTCACCTTAGGGCGAATAATGAGGACAAAACACAATACAGTTAAAACGTGAAGTATCATCGTTTCCCTCAAAATACTTGGTTGATATCACCAAATCAGAATTTCAACATTATAACGGATGATGTCGATACAGACAAATAGCGTTGCCGTTTGGGCCTCATTTATACCTCATAAAATCAACGATTCCTCCCCAATCTGACGAAGAGAAAGCCAACGTCGGGATTTCGGAGGGGGGGGGGGGATGGATGGCGGAAGCAGACGTGATTTGCAATGCAGTCAATTAGTCGAATCAGACACCTCGACGTATATCTTCCGGAAGGTCGAACCAATAATGAAGACGATTCGGCCTTCATAATCGAATATTTGTCACAACAGAGCAGCCGGAGGTAGATCGATGAGTCTGATCTTCCCACTAATTATACCGTGTTTGACGATAGATGTCTCGGGCCATCAAACAATGGTTCTCTATAGAGAGGCAAGACTGAAGCAGTGATATTTTGGTCTCAAACACCTTAACCTCAAACAATATAGCAAAATCTCTTATAAATGACTGAATTCTTAATTTTTTCAGGAACGTGATTAAAATTTTGTTGCACCAATATTTATATTATTATTTCCATTAAGCCGCAGCCACAAATCCGAAGTTCGGCGAACACCAAACATTCGGCAATCGCCGAATGCCGAACATTTGCGATGAAACAGCGCCCTGGCCACACATTAGGTATTTGCCAAACCCCGAACATTTACCGAGCACTTACAAATATTTGCCGAACATTTTTGTCATATCGATGTTTCATGATGAGAATTGAATCTGAGGGTAAAAATGCAAGGATGGAATACATTTTGGTGGAAGTACAGTGGAATAAGTGAAAGAATATTAACATGCAGCATCTAGGAGTCAACGTTGTTTTTCCAGTAGACACAAATGAAAGTGGGATCAAAAACAAATAAACAATTAATGAAGTTATCAAAGTATTGAAATATCGAACGATATTATTCGAAGGTATTGAATACTTTTGTTCGATATTCTGTCGATATCAGTATCTAGCTTCCGATATTGATTCGATACCATTTATCGAATAAACGGAAATATCGAAGCATCACTAGGTAGGAACAATGAATGTGAATCACAGAATTCGTCCAAGTTCTCTTCAACCCCGCAATACTTCCAAGATTCGGCAAACATTCGCCCTGCATGTGTGGCCGGGGAAATGCTCGGTGATTGGCGAACATTCGTCTCCTTTGATGTGCGAAAGAAACCGCCTCCGAGGCGAGCACCCGTTTGGCGAATGTTCGGTGTTTGGCGAATACCGAATCGCCCGGCCACACATTCGGGGTTTGGCGAACTTTTGCTCGGTTTTCGCCGAACACCGCATGTGTGGCCGCAGCTTTAGAGGTACAATGTTCTCTGGTACATCATTTGTACGAAAACACAACGAATGCAAGAACCGGTGGGATATTTAGGTATGCTATTGAACTCAATTCTTCAATAGGTTTCCATAATAATGATCAATCGATTTTTTCTGAATCTAAGGAGCATTAAATTTAGCGTCGAACGGCGTTTGAAACATCAAAATCGGTCCAGCCGTTCGGCCGCAGTCGCCCTTCAAACATAAGCGATTTTTACCAACTTAGTTCAAAAGCTTGTAATCAGAGTTTGGTATGGTGATTTCTTTATTAAATTGTTACATAATTTCACTAAATTTAATGTTTCGTACCCGAAAAAATGCAAGATAGTGAGAAGTTTTGGGTTCAGTCGAAGTTTTCCTGCGTTGGACCGCCTTAGTGGCAATGTGGCGTTACGGAGTTTTTCGGCTTAAAACTCATATCTCAGTACTGGAAAGAGCTAATTTCAAATTTCCTACAAGTTTGGTCCTATGTCCTATTTCAATCGTTGCAGTCGTTTTTGACCCACAGGCATTGGAAGATGAGGGTTGTCAACTTTTGAACTAAGTTGGTGATTACTTAGTTGATGTTTACTTTTCGAGTTATAAGAGAAATACTGAAAACAGTGCGAAAATTTCACCGTTTTCAGGCTCTCAAATCTGAAGCACAACATAACCGTCGCAAACTTAGATACTTGCTATTCAGGACCCCTAAAAGGGTTTAAAACGATTTCCGCCCCATTTTACCCCTAACTTTCCTGGGCTATGAAGGTTTAATAACACTCTTGGTGTAGGATTTGCCACGGATGATACAAATAAATATGTACTTACTTAATCATTATTGAGAACCAATATTTTGTACTTCAAATTTTTTCTGTAATGAAATTCACGGGGGACCGAAAATAATCCGCACACTTCCTAAAATGTTGGGTGGAGTTTGACAACCACAAAAAATGTCGAAGTTATGTTTGTTACCAACTAGTTTTTACTTTGCGCATTTTCAGAGGTTGATATTATTCCGGTGGGGGGAAGGGGGCATTGTAAATTTCATAGGTGACCATCTACAAAATTCATGTGTTTGGGACTTTAATTTGCGAATCTACTTCCACATTCATGGAGTTCAGGAGAAATTCGGTTTTCTGCCAACTGTTCCGTATTCCAGGTAATCTCTCCAACTCCGACGATAATCATCATTTCAGTCTTAACCATCTCCAGGAACCTGCTTCATTCCGTTTACGGCTTTCAACGGAAATTAAAGACCCTCCCCTTCACCCTCGCCTATCACTCTGACCCCCCTTCACCACCGCCTTTCACCTCCCGCCTGTCTAAAAACCTCCCTACTCCCCTAACTAGCCACCCCAGAGGTTCGAATTAACTCATTTCTATCTTCCCCAAAGATTCATTTTCTTATTGGAAATTGGATTTCCCATAGCGTTTACTTGCAAAGGCCGGAGCCCCTTTCGGAGATTCGAATCGATACTCCATTTCAAGAGAGGAGCTTTGATTAACCCCAGCAGACTTTGGAGGGGAGTTCTTCAGCTCCGCTATCCCGACGAATAGGAGATGAAGGTGGGAATTCCGTTTTAATACATTATTGACAGAAAAATAGGATTGAAAATGTGAGCAGCCGCTTTGAAAATTAGCTGTTAACTGGGTGTAAGGATAGTTTGAGGGAGAGGGGATAATTCCAAATGAGAAACGGTTTAAATCGAATCCGAAAACACACATTTTTCTGGTTTAACTTGCGTAAAGGTGGGTATTTTGACTCCAAGAATAGTTGACGATTTCATTCCCTTTAAAATATGGTTTTGGCGTTACAAATCAATTACAAAAATCGAATTTAAAAAAAGAGTCAATGACCATTGTTGAACAATATCAGGGAAGCCAGGGAAGGAAAATCAAGCAAGAAGACTGTTTGAGGCTTCAAATGTAAAAATAACGCTAGGACACCGATTTTGGTTTATTATTTTCAATAATGAACCTTTGGAATCGACCAAGAAAAAAAAATTTCAACACCCCCTCAAAATTTGATGGTTTACGTTTCAAGGTACGTAGAATCCAAAAATCGAATAAAAATTTGGCCGTCCGTCCGCCGTACGCCGTACGCGGCACTTTTGCCACTTAGCATTGACCGATTTTGATGAAATTTGGTATGTAGGCTCCTTCTGGGGTCTAGTTGTGCCCCGAAGATTTTGGTTGAGGTAGGTCTCTTCTAAGGGTTCCAAAATCAATTTTGAAATTTTGAAAACGCCCTAACTCAAAAAATTTTGATATAAAGGTATTGTTTTTCCTTCAATTTAAGATTCTATAGAATTTTTAGAGACCACCCGAAGCTCTGTAGGACAAACCGTTCGCTCACTACGAGAATTTAAAGTTTGGACGTACGATAAATCAGAAACACGAGTGTGAATCGCAAAAAAGGCCTAATCTCCGTTCAAATTAAAGCTGACCGAAATGCGATCGATGTTTTTCTTCATGTTAGATGGTTGGTGGCTTTGCAGACGAGTGATCTATATAGAAAAATAAAAAATAATAAACCATTGTGTAATAATTTTCAGCGTTTTTAGGACGGCATCTACGAGAATCAGACTCAAAAACTGATTTTGTCAAAAAAAAAGTTAACAGCTGCTCAGACAATGTAAAGAGTTTTGATGGTAAAGATTTGTCCCCGAACGGTTCATGCAGCTTATACAAAGTCCCTTCAAAAGGAATGGGGGTTTGTTCAGCGAGTGGTTGGAGAGTGCTAATAAAACTGGGAGGGATAGCTTTAGAAAACCCTGTGCTGACCTCTAATGATGCAAACAATCCATCCCAACGAACGACTGAAGTGTTCAAGCCCTAGAAATGTGTGAAATGTTCAAGCCCTAGAAAGAACAGCGCGGAAAGACAGAGAAGCCAAGAAGTCATCGCACTTTTGCCATCAAAGCAAAAAAGAGCAGTTGGTCGTATAGTGGCAGGCAATGCATCCCAATGGCTGACCGTACTACCTTTGGCTAGTAGATTTAGATAGCTAGATCTCTCTCGCAGCCAGTTCACAGATGCACTCGCACTGAGATATGGACAGGAGGTGCGAGGTCTTCCTTCCTCCTGTGAAGGCTGCGGAGAGGTAATGAACACCACCCACGCTCTCAACTGTCGGAAAGGAAGTCGGGTCATTCAAGGGCACAATGCTGTCAGAAATGAATGTGCGAGACTTGCAAGCCTTGCATGGGGTAGGGTCGGAATTGAACCCATCATGTGGGAAGCAGAAAATGAAACGACCGGCCTTGTTGCAGACATGATCCCTGGGCTCTGGGAGAGAAAGAGAATTTTTTTTTTTTTTGTAGGAAGTGGGGAAACTCTCATGAGCACTGAACGGGCCTACCCGTATCAGTAGTGTTGGACTCCACAGGCCTACCAACTAAAACCCCACTCCACATCTTCTTTTGGAGAACTGCCCCGGAACTACTTGCGAGTATTACTTCGGGACAGTTCCCTCACTTGCCTGTTGCAGGCTTCTCTCCTATGCTACGCTCTAGCTAGCTCCTCTCTACTCCTCCCATTCTCTGTTCAACTCCTTGGTCTTGAGGACTGCCGTGATAAAGTTAATGACGGCGTTCCACCTTTCCTTCGATTCCAGCATCCTACCCACAATGGTTTCTGGCTCCACATCGCCTATTTCTTCCTGCAACTCTCTACGGAGTTCTTCCCATTTCGCACAGACGAAGAAGGTATGGTATGCGTCGTCCTCCTGTTCGTTGTGGCACAGCACACAGATGGGGTCCCTCACTTTCCCTATTTTCCACAAAAAAGGTCTGTAGTATCCATGTCCATTGAAGAACTGTGTCACATAGTATCCTACTTCGCCATGCTTCCTCTCAATCCAATCCCTTACATCCTTGATCAAGCGTGCTGTCCATCTTCCTCTGTCCTCCACTTCCCATCTGTCCTGCCATTTCCTCAACGTGTCTTGTCTCCCTTCCTTCTTAACAGTTGCCCTTCTTTCATCTTCCTTCCGTTGATAAATTCTATGCCGCTCCTCGGCCATCAGGTCAATCGGAATGACCCCGGCTATTACCTGTGCTGCGACTCCAGACACCGTCCTATATGCGCTACAAATACGCAGTGCTCCTCTTCTCTGAACGGACTCCATGCTCACTCTGTACTTTTGGAAACGAAGTGCCTCCGCCCACACTTCAGCCCCATACAGCAATATGGCCTCCGCAGTCCTCATTAGGAGTCTACGCTTGGAGGGGGAAGGGCCGCCTATGTTAGCCATGAGCTGGCTCAATCTTCCCATCATTGTTGCAGCCTTATCGGACACCCTACAGATATGGTCCCAAAAACTCAGCTTCTCATCCAACATCACCCCCAGATATCTGATGGCGCTGGATGTTTGGATAGCCTGCCCCTCCACAGACATAGGAATAATCCTCTCTAGCCTCTTCCTTGTCAGCAGCACGATCTCCGTCTTTTGTATGGCCAGAGAAAGAGACTTTGACTGCATCCACTCCATGATGCGCCTCATTACTTGGTTGAGCTTAAACTGTAGGTGCTCCGTAGTCCTAGCCTTGATAATGATGACTATGTCATCAGCATAGCCCACCAGGGATGTATCCTCTGGTAACTCAATGAGTAGGATTCAATCACAGTTCAGGTTCCACAGGTCCGCTCCCATCCACAGGTCCGCTCCAAGGAGAGAAAGAGAGTGGCGGACTTGGATAACCGCATAATAAATGCCGACGCCACCTCTTACCCTTCTCGAGACTGGGTTGCCATTTCAAGAGATGCTGCTCGAGCCCAACACCGAAAATATGACCAGGCAGCAGAAGACCTACGTGGCTCTTTCACCCCTTTAATTTGTTCGTGCGACTGTGGGCTACTGTGGTGTGGGGATTCGAATAAAAGTGCAGTTCGCAATCAAAAGAGCAGTAGCCTTACGTCTTCGTGGCTCAGGAGACAAGTTAGGTCTGTAGGCCTCAAGGATGGAGCTCCTCTTCCTCTTCTCAATGATTAGAATGACTACCTATGACACTTCGCCACTAACCACCGCCACCGTCCGGCACAAAACGTCAATAAGTAAGGACTTCATTAAGGGTTTTATTAAAGTCTATAACTTTTGTTCTTGTCTTGACTTGACTTGTTTCCTGTAACTCCTAAGAGGAGCATAGGGCCGTAACGAAATTTCGCCATTCTTCTCGGTTAGGTGCCAAAGCTTTGACTTCCTGCCACAACTTCCCTGCTTGTCTGGCTTCAGATTCCACAGACCGCCTCCAAGTCGCGCGAGGTCACCCTCTCCTTCTGTAATCCTGAGGGTTCCTGTCAAAAACCTTCTTTTCAATGGACGATTCATCCTTGCGAAGCGTGTGGCCCACCCATCTCCATTTACACTGTATAATCTGTGATGAGATAGACTTTTGGTCAGTTCTCTCGAGAAGCTGATCGTTCGAGATGACATCTGGCCAGAAAACGCCAAGGATACGTCTAAAACAGCGATTGACGAAAACTTGTAACTTGCTCGTAAGCAAACTCGTCACCTTCCAGGTCTCGTAACTGTAGAGGAGGACTTTCTTAACGTTTGTATTGAAAAGTCGCAGCTTCGTCCGTAGGGAAATAATTCTATTCCTCCAAACCGGATACAGCTGGATGAATGCACCATTAGCCTTCCTAATTCTGCTCTTCACATCTTCTTCTGCTCCTCCCCTTGTTTTTTTGGTTTCTGTAATCATTATTAATTCGGATGTGTGAGGGATTGGTCCACAGAACCCTAGCTTGGCAAAGGTCTGCCCTCTGTAAGGCGTCCAAGCTCACCCCCCTCTGCTTCGGGGTTTAGATATTAGAGTATTTTTGTACTTGCCGTTTCGTTTCACACGTATCTACTCCTACACGCGAAAAGTTCCTTGACGCCAAAAGCCAACTTTTGGTGTTTGAAAAAATCCGTTGTCTACGCGAGGGTGCGCTACGTGAGGATAACCTCAGAGTAGATGGAGTTATTTTTCTTCTTCCATGGACTACCCAAAGCAGAAAACAGCAAGTTTAAGGTTGAACAGAAAAGACTATTTGTTTGTACCTACCACTACCTTTCCACTTCGTCATTAATATTGAAGTTATTTCAATTCAATTCTCATTATTGTTTCATTTACTATGGGTTCCAATTTTTCTCCAATAGGTTTTACTATCATTTGTTAGGTAGGTATTATCATACCTCTTTATTCATTTTACTGGTATCTATATATGTTACAACCGGGTAAAGACAAAATAAACACGACAACTCTTCTCAAATTCGCACAAAATAATATTTCACTTAAACCAAAAATTGAGAGCCAAAACAATAAAACCAGGAAAGTAACAACAAATCGTCCTTATTCAGGTCTACCAAAACCAGGACTGCAACATGCCCTAAAATCGGTAAATTACCGTCAAAACCCACAGCAATATATATGCAGTTGATTATTGATAACTATTAAATAATATCTATAATAAAAAACAGCCTTGACAGCCCCTACTCCCTGAGACGGTGGTTCAACATTTCACCCATTCAGGTTGCAGAGAGGTTCCCCTTTTAGTCCCCTCATACGACACGCAGAGGGTAGGCTAGGTAGATTCTAACCCCAACCTACAGGGGGGAAAACTTTTGTTCAAACTTACCCAAATTATTTTGAAAAGTGTTCTTACAAATTCCATTTTGTTATTCGGGAACGAGTATAATTAAGTAATTAAAGTAATAGGCATGAGTTTCACTTCCAGTTCTCCGCAAAATGTACATCTGTATGGTCAGGAATATAGTATTTGTAGGCACCAAAGTTGGTCGCACCAATCAGCCTTCGAAGTTGGACGCGAAAGAGAATATTAGGTTCAACTAGACATCCCCACTGATGAAGCTTATAGTTTCATCAGTACAACGGGCCGCGGCTAATATTGGGCAGTCCTGTGAGAGTGGGCGTTCAGTCGCTCCCAATCAGCTAATTCGATCCTCGCATGAGGTCCCCGATGAGACTGTCGGCAAATAGAGCGGGGGAGCGATTGAACCTATGGGAAATTAGATATATAAACCCAGTAGAACAGACACAGTTTTGGGTTCAGAGATGGAACGACCGGAAAATTTGAAATTGAGGAAGTGGTACAAGGGTTTTGATCACCGAAAGTAATGACCATAAATACGAGAATGTTTATGGGAGTGGTAAATACGTAACTGCATTCAATTTTATAAGAAACTATGTACTTTTCAAATATCACTCTAAATGTTGGAGAAAACGCTGCAAATCATTGCTCAAAGGTTTATTATTTTCTGTATAGATCACCCTTCTGTATAAATCACTGGTTCTCCATCAATAGCACCTGTATTCTCCTTTGACCTTCCCTCTCAAATTTCAGCTCCCTGCGTTCAATAGGATTGAAAATGGCTTCGGAGCTCACTCAGCTGATCAGTGACCTGAAGAGTGAAGAAGATCTCCTCGAATGCTGGAGACGCCTGGAAGAGCACTTCCATTCAATAGGATTAAAAATGGCTTTGGAGCTCACTCAGCTGATCAGTGATCTGAGGAGTGAAGAAGATCTCCTCGAATGCTGGAGACGCCTGGAAGAGCACTTCCATTCAATAGGATTGAAAATGGCTCCGGAGCTCACTCAGCTGATCAGTGATTCTTCAGAGTGAAGAAGATCTTCTCGAATGCTGGAGACACCTGGAAGAGCACTTCCATTCAATAGGATTGAAAATGGCTTCGGAGCTCACTCAGCTGATCAGTGATCTTAAGAGTGAAGAAGCCTTTGAGCAATGATTTGCAGCGTTTTTTACCCACCAACATTTTTTTTACCTACCAACTTTTATTTACCTACCAGCTAGGTACTACCTACCACACCATACTGGCTTCACACCTTCACAATCAAGTTTATTAGAAAGAACTAAACGCTTCACACTCGATTGGAAAAATAGAAAGCTTCATATGGAAATTTGATTACTGGTTACGCAGAAGGCAAAACTGTATACAAATCGAAGAAATGAACAGCGATCGCATTTTAGTCCGATAAAATTTGAATGGAGATTAGACCTCTTTTGCGATTCACACTCATGATTCTGTTTTATCAAAGGAAAACCTTCAAGTACTCGTAGGGACCGAACGGTTTGTCCTAAAGAGCTCCGGGTGGTCTCAAAAATTTTTTAAAATTCAATACTATTTAAAATTGGTGAAAAAACTATACCTTTATTTCGAGAGTTTTCGAGCTAGGGCACTCTTGAAAATTTCAACCCTTAATTTTCACCCCTTAGAAGTGACCTACATCAACCAAAAGCTTCGCGGCACAACTAGACCCCAAATGGAGCCCATATACCAAATTTGAACCAAATCGGTCCAGTGTTGCTAAGAAAAGTGCCGCGTACGGCGTACGGCGTACGGCGGACGGACGGAAATTTTTTTATTCGATTTTCGTATTCTACGTACCTTAAAACGTAAAACATCAAATTTTGAGGGGGGGGTAAATTTTTTTTTTCTTGCTCGATTCCAAAGGCTTATTATTGAAAATAATAAACCAAAAATTACACTCAACAAAGTCAAAACTGGGGATATATGATGTTTTAGGAGGCGAAGAAGATTGGCCATCCAATTTGACAAGAGTCATTTTGGTTTATTATTTTCAATAATGAACCTTTGGAATCGACCAAGAAAAAAAAATTCAACACCCCCTTAAAATTAGATGGTTTACGTTTCAAGGTACGTAGAATCCAAAAATCGAATAAAAATTTGGCCGTCCGTCCGCCGTACGCCGTCCGCCGTACGCCGTTCGCCGTACGCGGCACTTTTGCCACTTAGCATTGACCGAGTTTTATGAAATTTGGTATGTAGGCTCCATTTGGGGTCTAGTTGTGCCCCGAAGCTTTTGGTTGATGTAGGTCACTTCTAAGGGTTCCAAAATCAATTTTGAAATTTTGAAAACGCCCTAACTCAAAACATTTGGATATAAAGGTATTGTTTTTCCTTCAATTTAAGTTTCTATAGAATTTTTAGAATTTTTTGAGACCACGCGGAGCTCTGTAGGACAAACCGTTCGCTCCCTACGAAAATTTAAGGGTTTATACTGAAATATATATATATAAATCAAAACACTAGTGTGAATCGCAAAAGAGGCCTAATCTCCGTTCAAATTAGAGCTGACCGAAATGCAATCGATGGTTGGTGATTTTGATTTTTTTTCCCCCTTCATATTGAATTGGTTAGACCATTTTGTAGACGAGTGATCTCTATAGAAAAATAATAAACCATTGTGTAATAATTTGCAGCGTTTTTTTCTTCCGAGTCTACTAAGGTGTAGGAAGTTTTGTTTTCACTTTTCAAGGTTGAAAAAAAAGTTCTCCAAAATCGAAATTTCCACTTGCGTTTTACGTTTCAGACCTTCCTGAACGATTTTGGTTCCGCGTCTGTCTGTCTTGAAATCTTTGCCACAACCATAACTTCCACATTTTCCACCCGATTTCGATGAAATTTTCAGGGATTGTGAGGGTTGGCGTGTAGACGGCCCCCTAAGAAAATCATCACCCCGAACTGATAGTAGTTCTGCGCATGCGCAAACGTGAATTCCTTGTAACAGCCATAACTTCTACATTTTCCATCCGATTTCTCAGGATTGTTCAGATTAGCGTGTAGATGGTCCCCTATGAGGGAAGTGGAAGGTACTTAGAGATTGATGTTTTGAGATTAACCACCCAGCATCGAATCATCTATACAATCGGTTTATGGATACGAGGAAGCTATGTACCACACCCACTTGGCAGACTTTTCTTCTCTTCATGAACCAGGAAGTTGGATGAGATTCACAGGATTTCTTTTGTTTACGGTGTTAATAATATTCAATACCTTGATCTCAGAAGAATGTTCTAAAGAACCACTTTTCAGGTAGAACAATGCATAGGGTGTAAAGTTAAGACTTGCATTAAATGATTCCTCTCATCTTAACGTACGAAAAAGACGTCAAAAAGGAACGTAAAAAAGAAGAAACAATTTCAATATCCATCGTCTACAGAAGAATTTTTTCAAGTAACTAATATTTGGGTATATGAGAGAAAACAGAGTGCAGGTTTAAGATATATCAGACTTCAGAAGAAACGACAAGAAGCGTGTAGACAGAATCCAATACCTTTCATCTCCATAAGAATGTACTGAAGAAATCTTTTTTGGGGTAAAATTGAACTTTCACGTAGAGGAGGTACAAGGTTGCACCAGATGATTCCTCTCATCTTGATGTACGAAAAAGACCACAAAAGGGAGGACAAGAAGACGAATCTTTAAGGTAGAAGATCGACGACAGAAGCTCGGAGCAGACAGAAGCTATGAAAAGAAAAATTACGATAATTATTTCTCAGGGCGCTCCAGTCCTCCTTTCTACCCTCGAATCTGAGCCCCCTTATCTCTTTGAGGGTTGAATAAAGGAATCCTTTAAATTAAACTTGAAGCGAGAAATTTTGACTTTGATCAAAGGCCCCAACTTCCTTTTTTTTTGCTGTTGGAACGTCTCTCGTGATCCTGTTTCAAGTATGCCAGTTATGAAATTTTTAGAGACGGTTTAGTGTAATTTTCGGATGAAACGTCTTTTGGAGACCGAACTGATGGGAAGGAGGGAGCTTTGGATGTCTCCCAAGTTGCGATCCTTTCCAATCATAATATTTTAGCAGCATAGTTGTGGTACATAATGAGTTGCTTAAGCAAAAAGGATAAGATTTCCAAGCTTGATATTCGCAGTACTTCAAGTTCTATTATATACTCCTGCTCAAAATTAGAGCACCACTATATATTTCTTCGTTTGTCCCCCTCTTTTTTCCCTTTTCAAGTTTTTATCCATTTGCACACGTTGTTTGCAAACACAGAGTTTTTTCTATATAGATCACCCGTCTGCAAAGAACACGGATTTGCCATTGTCGCCACCGACCAACTTGAAGAAAAACATCGTTCGCATTTCGGTCAGATAACATTAGAACGGAGATTAGGCCTCTTTTGCGATTCACACTCGTGTTTCTGATTTATCGTAAGTCCAGCTCTTAAGTTCTCGTAGGGAGCGAACGGCTTGTCCTACAAGGTTCTAAAAATTCTACAAATTCAATACTATCCTATATAGATGGAAAACCCATTCCTTTATAGCAAAATATTTTGAGCTAGGGCGTTTTCAAAATTTCAAACCTTATTTTTCAACCCTTAGAAGTGACCTACATTAACCAAAATCATCGGGGCACAACTAGACCCCAAATGGAGCCCACATACCAAATTTCATCAAAATCGGTCAATACTAACTGAGGAAGGTGCCGCGTACAGCGGACGGACGGCCAAGTTTTGATTCGATTTTCCGATTCTACGTACCTTGAAACGTAAACCAACAAATTTTGAGGGGGAGGGGAGGGGGTTAAAAAATGTTTTTCTTAGTCAATTCCAATGGTTCATTATTGAAAATAATAAACCAAAAAATTAACCAAAAAAGGCAAAAATTCGAGAGAAAAAAATATTTTTATTAAATTAAAGAAAAATGTAGGTACTTCTCGTGGTAAAACAATAAAAATTGAAAATGTGGAAAAAAAAATTTTTTTTGAACTATGCCAGTTTAGCTTTTCAATACTTGGTTAGCTAGCTCCTCTAGCTTGGATTTTTTACGTCTTAACCCTTGACTAGATAAAAAGGTAAGCTTTTTCCAACGGTATTCTCAAATTGTAATTATCACAGCAAATTAAAGGAGTTATGGCCAATTTAAAGACGTAAGGTCAAAATCACGAAAAAAGTTTATAATTGAAATAACTCGGAAACGAAGCCTCTGAAAGAAAATTGCGATAATGGCTGCTAACTAATGGCTGCTTTATGGAGGCTAATTTAATGGCTTCCAGAGATAAAGTAGAATAGAAGACATGACTTACGTATAGTTATAGGAAATAGGTCTTAAGAACTAGAAAAGAAAAGACGAGTTATAAGTGAGAACGAGGTCTGTTTAATTCGGCCCTCCGGCCCCCTTTTATACCCCCTAGCTGGGATACGGGGGAACACACCCTGAATTATGCTTAAGGTCTCTAAGTTAAGGTGTCGTTTTTTTTCAGCCCGAAAAAAGAGTAGCGTAAGTTTGGGAGTGCCAAGTTCAATTTCAGGTGGTGCCAACAATTTTTCTGTTATTTTTTCAAATATCTCGTACTAAAAGACATTATTTACGTCAAAAAGACGATCGTAATCATGTAAGTAGTAAGAAAATAGTGGTCAATTTCGGTTTTCTTCCATTTGGTCAACTGAAAGAGAGCTCGCCAACATTACTTTGCGAGGGGTATCCGATGATTTGACGGGATATCGCAAGTTATGGCACCCTCCTCAGTTATGACGTCACACAAAATCTCATTCCTTTTACTGGGAATCTAAACGGAATTTTTCAAAACTACGATTTTCGAAGTACTCCAGTAATGTTGCTAGGGATTAATATAATATATATTAATATATATATATTATATAACGTTATAACATATATTAATATATGTCGGGAAAAACCCTATTCCGTCGTAGCCCCTATTAGTAAGCAGGACGCCCGTCTAGAGGGCGCTAGTTTAGGCGCGAGCTAGGAAGCCGGTACCGGGAGAGCGTCAGTCTTCATTGTAAAGGCGAAGCCTAATTACACCCCTCTGAGAGTTTTGCCGAATTATTGCTTTTATTTCAAATAATCAACCCTTTACCCACATCAGAAGCGGGATCTGATTTATTAGTTAATCAACGTACCTATTCCCCACAAAGTGAACTGCGAAGAAAGAAGAGGAGACAATGGACGAGGAAATCAAGGAGCAGGAGCACCTAGATACAACGCCATCTGCATCTGACTCTACAGGTCAAATCTCTCACCAAGGCAAGCAATTATTTTTTGTATTTAATATTGGTTCTGAATGTAGATTATTATACCATAAATTACGACCATTCTTTTCAGGAAAATGTTATGAAAAAATGGTAATTTTAAAAGCAATCTATTTCATCTGAATGTATTTCGACATGTTCGACCAACTGAATGTATTTCGGTCGACCTCATGTTAGGACGCGATCTGTTTCAAACAGGCATTGAGGCGACTCGGGATTACCTACTACGAAGTTAGGCGCGATGGAGAGAGAGAGAGAGAGAGAGAAAGCGAGAATAAAGGGCGTATGGACACAAAACTCAGGTAAGAGAAGCTGAGCGACCGGACCCTTCGGGACTCTACCAAATTTTCCTTCCTTTTTAAACAACGTTGCCAAACGTCATACCGAAATACCCCTTGTCCCATGTTTGGAACGAGTGACTGACAGGCTAAACTTGAATCGTCCCAAGGTTCTGCTCGCGAAAAAAAAAAAAAAAAAAAAAAAAAAATTGTTTTTGTCCTCACGTTGAAGAATTAATTGAACTAACCGAACCGGAAGATTTAGATCATCTCCGAAAAATGCTAATTAAGTTTAAAGAAGGTTTTATGAGAGGTCTACCCCTAAAAGCCGCGACAAACTAATATTAAATTCGAATAGACAAATCCAACAAAATACATTTTTGAGGTTTCTTTTGAGGACTACAATTCCCCAAAATGCATTAGCAGTCCAGAACTAGAAAAATTCCAAAGGTTCGTTATTGAAAAACAAAAAAAAAACCCGAAAGAACCCAAAATTCGAGCCAATAATTCGATTTCATCCCCGAACGTAATTTAACTATAAATGATAATAAACTAACTGAGATGTACTGGTTTCCCAACATGGCCAAATTTATCCACAAATCCATTGAAAACTGTGCAAACTAGCTGTAGCTAGCTATTGTATTCTGAAAACTAATAATATTCTATTCCACACCATTCATAAAGATTTGACAGGAAAATTAACTAACCTAAGGGTTACTGCGTAGTAGTCATTAGGCTTACACAAAAAAAAAAAAAAAATTGAAGCTAACGAACTTTCTCCATCAATTGCCCAAACCTACAAAATATGTTTTGTTAACTTCTAATAAAGCCAAAGTTAAGAGTCCAAGCCAGCCCCTGAGTTCCATCGGATCCAAGCTGTAACTTGAGTCTCATTAACCCAAATTTGCGCATACTTACAAAAAAAAAAGTAATTCTCTGATGACGAGGATGATCAAAATAAAACATATGACCATAGAGGTATGGCGGCTCGTTCGAGCCCCCAACCTGGTCCAAGCAAGTTACAGTTCCAGGCCAGCCCCTGAGTACCAAATGGTTCCAAGCTGATCACCTGAGTCCTGTTAACTTCTAATTCTACTACAAAGCCAATGCCATGAGTCCAAGCCAGCCCCTGAGTTCCATCGGTTCCAAGCTGTAACTTGAGTCCAAGCCAGCCCCTGAGTTCCATCGGTTCCAAGCTGTAACTTGAGTCCAAGCCAGCCCCTGAGTTCCATCGGTTCCAAGCTGTAACTTAAGTCAAAGCCAGCCCCTGAGTTCCATCGGTTCCAAGCTGTAACTTGAGTCCAAGCCAGCCCCTGAGTTCCATCAGTTCCAAGCTGTAACTTGAGTCCAAGCCAGCCCCTGAGTTCCATCGGTTCCAAGCTGTAACTTGAGTCCAAGCCAGCCCCTGAGTTCCATCGGTTCCAAGCTGTAACTTGAGGCCAAGCCAGCCCCTGAGTTCCATCGGTTCCAAGCTGTAACTTGAGTCCAAACCAGCCCCTGAGTTCCATCGGTTCCAAGCTGTAACTTGAGTCCAAACCAGCCCCTGAGTTCCATCGGTTCCAAGCTGTAACTTGAGTCCAAACCAGCCCCTGAGTTCCATCGGTTCCAAGCTGTAACTTGAGTCCAAGCCAGCCCCTGAGTTCCATCGGTTCCAAGCTATAACTTGAGTCCAAGCCAGCCCCTGAGTTCCATCGGTTCCAAGCTGTAACTTGAGTCCAAGCCAGCCCCTGAGTTCCATCGGTTCCAAGCTGTAACTTGAGTCCAAGCCAGCCCCTGAGTTCCATCGGTTCCAAGCTGTAACTTGAGTCCAAGCCAGCCCCTGAGTTCCATCGGTTCCAAGCTGTAACTTGAGTCCAAGCCAGCCCCTGAGTTCCATCGGTTCCAAGCTGTAACTTGAGTCCAAGCCAGCCCCTGAGTTCCATCGGTTCCAAGCTGTAACTTGAGTCGAAGCCAGCCCCTGAGTTCCATCGGTTCCAAGCTGTAACTTGAGTCGAAGCCAGCCCCTGAGTTCCATCGGTTCCAAGCTGTAACTTGAGGCCAAGCCAGCCCCTGAGTTCCATCGGTTCCAAGCTGTAACTTGAGTCCAAGCCAGCCCCTGAGTTCCATCGGTTCCAAGCTGTAACTTGAGTCCAAACCAGCCCCTGAGTTCCATCGGTTCCAAGCTGTAACTTGAGTCCAAACCAGCCCCTGAGTTCCATCGGTTCCAAGCTGTAACTTGAGTCCAAACCAGCCCCTGAGTTCCATCGGTTCCAAGCTGTAACTTGAGTCCAAGCCAGCCCCTGAGTTCCATCAGTTCAAGGCTGTAACTTGAGTCCAAACCAGCCCCTGAGTTCCATCGGTTCCAAGCTGTAACTTGAGTATTATTAACCCGAATTTGCGCTCAAAAAAAAAAAAGTGCTAAGGGTTGTTCTATTGGGTTCTGGCCAAACCTAGTAGTGCGACCTCTTGTGAGCATGAGGCCCTACTTGTGTGAGGGCGCCGGCAATAATAATATTATTGCCCGTCTTCCACAAGCCAACATTGCGCTGGCAGGAATTGGGCGTCTCACATGGGCACATTAAAATAAATAAAATAAGAATAAAAAACAAAATAATAATAATAATAATAAACTGTAAGGTGGAGGGAATTTCCGATCTGCTCACTCAAACATCAGGGGTTCGTTCGTAGTGCAGTTCTAGAACTTGTCCGGAACTAGGGGAGTTCTGAAAAATGGCCGCCCAGAATTTCGAACTGTGTTCTCGGATTTTCTACACTGCGAACGCTTCCATGAATCAGAACTGCTGTACCTAATCTGTTATCGCCTAACCTTCTCCTTCACTGTGATAAAACGCTGCAAATTATTACACAATGGTTTATTATTTTCCTATGATTACAATTATTTGCAAATATAATTTGCATAATATATTTGCAATATAATTGCAAATTTTCAATATAATAGCAAATTATTACACAATGGTTTATTATTTTCCTATCACTCGCTCAACGAAGACAGCTCCATTGTCAAGTTCAGTTTGAAACAGAAAGGTCCTAGCATCAAAGCATTGCTATTTTATTTTATAAAGTATAAAATATTAAATATAATATGTTGAATAGGTAGGTACTCAATAAATATACAATATTAAATATAAAATACAATTTTGTGGAAGAACAATTCTTAAATATTACAATACCTTTACGTTTACCTTTACATCGGTAGTTTTCAAACAAAAAAGAAAAATGGTAGGTACCTACCTAAGAACAGACGAAAAATTTTATTTTCGGACTGTAAGTACCTTGAAACTTAAACCATCAAATTTTGAAGGAGGGGTGGAATTGTTTTTCTTGTTCTATTCCAAAGGGTATTTTAGAAATAATAAACCAAAATCAATTCTGAGTTATCTGCTATGAATGAATCTCCAAGGAAAAAAACTGGCTCCTTACCGAAATTTACAATAAAAAAGGAAGTGACTACTTTTTTTGGTTTCAATTTATTTTTGAGAAACTACGGAATAAATTATTTATTTTGAATTGTTGTATCTCCGTTATTTATTCTAATTAAAGAGCTTAGGTTGATATCAAACTGCAGCAAATTTAATCTACAACAAAAATTTACAAGGCATAAATTATTGAAATAAATAATACTTAGTTCGAATAATATTATAGTTTTAAAGAAACTGACAAAAGTGTAACAATTTAATGGTTTTCAGCGCACTTCGTCAGTAATAGAGGGTTTTAACGTTGCAAATTTGTGGCTAAACTACCTGTCATTAGGATCCTAACTATAAAAATTCAAAAAATGTCTGAAGAGCCACGTAGCCGCCTTTTATTAAAGTTTCTTGAAACCCTCACCAGAGAGCTCCTTTGTAGGTGTCCGGAGTTCTGAAATCGAGTTCGAGAAAAAATCCGGAACGCCAGAACCGAGTTCCGAACTAGTCCGGAACTGTGTCCGAAAGTCACTGCGAACAGCGAACTCAGTTCCAGAACTCGGAATTTGTGCACTGCGAACGCGCAAAGCCCTACTGCGCATGCCCGGACTGTTCTAGAACCGTCCCGGACTGCACTACAAACGAAGCTCAGGGTTGGCAAGGTGCTGGTAAGATTTTCGTAAGACTGAGCATTCAGCAGGATCTACCAGTTCCCTGTCAAGCCCCAAATCAACCTTACAACATGAAAAACCCCTGTTCAGGAACTCCGAACAGGCGGTCAACAACTAATAACCAAACAACATAACCAAAAAAAAAAAAAAAAAAAAATCCAAAATTAATTAATTAATCAAAAAAAATAAATAATAAAAATGATGCTAATACAACCATCTGTTCCGAAAACTCCGGACAGACAGTCAATAATTTATAAATAATAATTAAATTCAATAATAATAATAAAGCTAATATCAAATCAAGAGTAATAAATACCTGACGAATGCAAAAGTGGTAATATCATATTTCTGACAGGTTCAATTGTTTTTGCGCCTCTATATGTTACGCGTCAGAAGATAATGTCAGAAAGGCCGAGTGGAACTCCAGTTGTCTCACATCATCACTATCATGTACAAGAATGTACACAAGCATGTATGGCATTCATTCTCGTGCCGAGACGAAATTTCTGTTCCAGAGTAAAATCTGGAAGTTTCCTGCTCCAGTTCCATCTATTTCCTACGACGATTAAAGCAATATCCAGACGTCTCCTGCACTGCACTGCTTCAACTAATTACCCGATAGTGATCATGATTTAAAAAAAAAAAGTATTCTACAAAACACAATGTAATTTGAAGTATCTTGAAGTAAATACCGCCTCCCTGATTTTATTTTCTAACGATGTTACGAAGTAATGGGTTTTTTTTCCAGGGCACTTGCTAAAGTGTGAGCCCTTGTTTACCTATTATTATAATAACTTGTGCAAACCACACTTAGCAATTGGCCTGTTTTTCCCATTGAATTATATTTTAATTGTATTTAGGGAAACCGGCTTATTAGGTGACCAATGTTACTTTTTCTTCCTTCTCTTGTCTGCCGTGGTCGTCAGACTTCGTCAGAATGGCCGTGTCGGGAAAAACCCTATTCCGTCGTAGCCCCTATTAGTGAGCAGGACGCCCGTCTAGAGGGCGCTAGTTTAGGCGCGAGCTAGGAAGCCGGTACCGGGAGAGCGTCAGTCTTCATTGTAAAGGCGAAGCCTAATTACACCCCTCTGAGAGTTTTGCCGAATTATTGCTTTTATTTCAAATAATCAACCCTTTACCCACATATATATTATATTATATTAAATATATATATATTATACATTATATGCGACCCCGGTGAATAAGTGGTTAAGTCAAATTTGCCCATTTTACTGGGGAGCATTATTAAAATTTGAACCTTCACCTAAAATCCGGATTTTGTCGTAGAAGGTTGAAATTTGGAATGAATGACTACATCATTCATTCCATGACTACATCATTCATTCCAAATTTCAACTTTCTTCGACAAAATCCGGATTTTAGGTGAAGGTTCAAATTTCTAATAATGCTCCCCTGTAAAATGGGCAAATTTGACTTGACCACTTATTCACCGGGGTCGCATATATAATATATATATATTATATACTAATATTTCGCTAGGTTTGTTCGAGTATTATTTCTTTATTAATCATACACCGCTTTGTTGCTACAACGTTCCCACGAGTTTTTGATGGTAAATTTAATACTCTCAGTTCCTTCGTCGTAATATCCTCCCTTACTGATATTGGTCGATGGTAGTGGTTTCTTAGTTTGAAGAGGCTAAATATTACAAACGTGCAACTTGAGTTGAGGAATCAAATTAAGTTGCCAATACCTTCAGCAGTAACATACAGATAAATACAGAACCCGCATACAACAAATTTAACTTGATTTGCTAGAAACCGCACGACTCAATACGCCTCCGCTCATTTCTGGAGTAGATATTCGCATTACATCCTACATTTATACAGGCACCTCTCATCTCATCAAACTTTCCATCCAATTCAAGTCGAATTTCGACGAACAGATTCCTCAATTACGCGGGGAGGATTGCTTTCTAATTAATTCCGAACACAATCTGAACTTTCCCGGCCGTAGCGGTGGAAACGACCTGGATCGAGAAATTCATCATTATTCAATATTATTTGAATGGGATTTATATGGAATGATAACAAGCGAAGAAGCTACTCGCCAACATTTGAATACAATTTACCCGAAACTCGAACTGACTTAGCATTTCATCAGTCGCGCTCTGGCCGTGATTTTCCATTGAGTTTTCGAAAACCGGTAGCTTTGGATTCGTATCTGCAGAATGGTATTAAATGTAAGAGGTTATCGTCAACGTATCTTATTGGAAAACCAGTCGTAACAAGCAAGTTGAGTACAATAAGCGAGCGAGACCATCGATAAGGTTCTCTCAGCCTGATGATGATGTCCTTACATTGAAAGGACTCGCTTACTAAACTTCAATGGCTGATTACGACGGTGTCTCTGATTGGGTAAGTGAATAATTAATAACAATATCAACACAAGTTGCTCAGGTTGTGGCTATGCCTCCAGCCAGGAGCTAGAGAACTTTGGGTCAACCCAAATCAAGAACTCACTGCTTTTGAGTTTCAAAGCTTCTGTTTGACTGTATCTGTCAGAAGAAAAATTCTTCTTTATTGCAAAACCATGCAAAAATATTTTAATTATCACGAAGAGTGCGGATTAGTCCCTTGACAGGCACCCGTAAATGTGGATTCCCCACAACTTGGATTTCTCTGTTCCAAATAATTGAAAAATTCGCCAATTCAAAAGAATGTGGGTAAAGACTATAAATTTTCTTCGAGGAAATCGTATCAGCTCAGTTTTAAACATATCAAACTTCTCCTTTTCACCCTAGAATGGTGAATGTGGTACAAAACCTCTTGAGAACCGCTGAAAGGGCTTGAGAGGAAACCAAATCAGCTGTGTGAGACTCTAACCTCTCTTTATCAAACGTTCTTAGTTGTACGAAGCCTCTTCAGGCCGACTGGAAGCGATTAAAATGACGTCATATTAGTTCTATGTAAGTTGAATCGTGCTTCTCTCCTATTTACAGGGCTGAGAGTTGATTCATAGCACAACATCCAATTTCTCGTTCCAGGCTGTTGCCTGGTTCAAATGTGAAAATACCAGATATTACTTGGTTCAAGCCATAGATGGTTCCTTTTAAAATGTATTAAACACTCAACAAAATCAATTTCTCTCAATAGCTCAATTCTGTCTCAATTTGCTCGATCCTGAAGCGTTTCTGTTGGTTCCACGATGATTTCTGATGAAATCTATTGACATCCGACTTGTGGGACCTCAGAAGCATTTTGTTGTGTGAATACATCGGATTACAAACACGGTATGAACTTTCTATTGAACTCGAAGGTAAACAAATGAAGAATGATCAACGCCAAAAAACTGGACCAAAAGACATTTAAACCGCAATCCTGGAGTTCTTCCCCATATGCGCACTCAATGAAGTGGTTTTTTCCCCGGTATAGCATAATTCTTGCTTGCTTTTAGACGGATATAAAGGTGCTTTTCATTGGAAAGGTCTGCAAATTCAGAAAGTACTCCTCAAAATCCTACAAGGAGCGTTACCACAGAATACCGAAGACATGTACTAAGTACTGGCTCCAGTACAGCCTGAGCGTTACTAACTCATTTTCGGAGTGGCGATAATCGGGTTTTTCCCCTGAACCCTTCAAGTATTTCACCTGGTTAGAAACAATTAAGATACCGTAGGTACTTCAACACAATTCACTTCCCTCTTCTTCTTGGCTTCCGGTATTCCGTCACTATAAAGTGCCAATTTGTCCCCATGGACAAATCCTTCCCTCCTCATTGGGCTGGTCCTGGATCTCATCAGCTACTTCTCCCCCATCACGAACAGTGAAACGTGTGTTCATAGTGAGAACCGCCGCTGCCACCAGTGTTATGTGAATGAATATAGTTTGAGTGCAAATCTGATGTAGTATTCCAAATAAGAACCAACTTGGTCGGAGATATCTTCATAGATCTTCTATGTCAAATAAACTAAAGGAAAAAGAAGAAGAAGAAGAAATCTTGGTCGGATTACAAGCACAGTCTGAACTTTAGGAGCATCTAGGGGAAGAAAGTGGTGGAACGGCGTGAGCGCTACCTAGCGAAGATTAGATGAACCTTCCAGAACTCTCATATCATTTGGCTTATGTGATTTAGGTATCGAATGTTGTGTTTCAAATTCTTTCGTAAATAATAGAATGCTTTAAAAATTAATGCTGTTTACCTAGGAGTACAAAGATTTTCATTTCATGTTGAATACCTTTCTAATTGATGCATCAAACAGATTTGATTGCCTTTTTCTGCCTATAGATTAGGCAGGGATCCATTAGGATGGGATCCATCCAGGATTAGGTGCATCCATCTTGGCAAAAAAGAAGAGAAGGTTCATCTAATCGTCTCTAGATAGCGCTCAGGCCGTTCCAACACTTTCTTTCACCGGATGCTCCTCTGAAATTTTTATTGAAGTCGAAGATAAACAAATATTTCATTTGGTTAGAAACGATTAAGATACCGTAGGTACGTCAACACTATTGCGTTTTTAGGGAGAGGATTAACCGGTTTTTTTTCAGGTAATTCATGATTATATTTAATCGGGGTCGGTGGATTTTGATGATTCGGCTCTCCTTGTTTCCCATCAAGTTTTTTCCGGTTTCAACAATAACTCACAGTCGTAATCACCGGAAGATAGAAGCGTAGGCGGTGGTTGGACGAGCTAACAGAGAAAAGCTCTTATCTCAGCGGTTTCCAGCCTGGAGGCATGCCACCAGGCCAAAGGACCGGGCGACCACCAAGCTTGATATTTTGCCCTTTTTTCTTGCGTGCTTTTGACTTTTTTCTTCCCCCACTCTTCTTTTCTACCGTCATTTTTAAAGAAAAGCGCCTCGACTGCATAAATCATACGAGGACGGAGGAAATGACAGCGATAAAACCTGGGAGCCAGGAGGCAGTTTGGAAAGTTTCTCCTTGGAGAATTTTTTCTCGTTGGGTTAAGTACGTTTCTACACATATGCGGGCTCCGGTGTTCTCGCTGTCATAACGACAATTATTCATGGTATACATTCTTGTAATGATTATCGAACCAAATTTTAACTGAAATTTCCATCCACTTCCTCAGTCGCAGGGATAAGTCCTCCTATCATCTAGAACTCGTTGATCAATATTTCAAGGGTTCCAAGTATACACCCAGTATTTCCAAGAGTTTATCTCAAAATATCAATCTCTAAGTACCTATCAGTCCGGGGCGATGATTTTCATGTACACTCCAATCAGCAAAATCCCTAAAAATTTCATCGAAATAGGATGGAAACTGTACAAGTGGCTATCAGTCAGAGGGTGATTATTTTCAATGGGACTATCTGCAACCCAATTAGCACAAATCCTGAATATTTAACTGAAATCGAAGAATAAATTCTAATATCATGACAGACACAACAGAGACTTCGATTCGATAAAGTCGAGATTTAACATTAAAGTCATCAAAACTTGTTGGTTTACTCGAGAGAAAAGACCAATTCAAAGGCCTGTTTTCACCTTCGATTGTTCGAAAAAGTCGAGAATGAACGTTGAAATTAGGTAACCAGAATCAGACTAGTAAGTTGAGGAGAAACAGGTGCGCGGTGCGGGTTAGCATTCAATAGCTGCAAGTGTGCACTTAAGAACCCAATTTGCTAATTTTCGAGAAAAAATTAAGCAATTGCAACGGCATTATTACAAAAATTTAAATAACAAAAATGAACAAATAAAAGTTTCTTCCGAGGTTTTTTGAGAGAAAAATGGAATTCCCTGAGCTTTTCAGTAGAGTAAAATTTCCTGAGTATTCCAGGTTTTCCAGGACGCTGGGCACCCTGGTTATTATTGAGAATTTTTAAAATTTCAACATTCAAAAGATTGGTTGAGCTAAATTTTTCTGCAGGAAAACTTGATTGAAGGAAATCGAGTCATCTTTAAGAGACTGTACAGTAAGTTTCCAGACATTTTCAAGCCGCATTCTTTCAAGCCACCACCCGGTAGTGCAAACGTGGTTTTTGTCGAACAGAAAGACTCGTTTGGACGTTGAGTCGTCCAACTCAATCCCAACCAATCTCTGATGTAGATGATAGGGTCGTGTGTGAACAGAGGATTACAATCCCCATTTATTGCTGTTTGCATCCCGAAATACGCTCAGCGAATCCTTTGGTTAATGGAGATGTTGTGTCTGGTTCCAGTGTCTGCGAAGTTGTAAATCGCTAACTCCATCGAAGGGATAACAGCTATCGGTGTGGGGTCGCCCGGAACTTTGCTTGAGAGCTCCCCAGAATGAACGATTGGGCCCTCATCAATCAATCCTCGGTTTCCACATTACTGTACATGGCTTAAAGGTGGGCTTTCGTTTACATGTAACGTTTGAATATTTACAACGTTACCAGCTGTAGCAATGCCCTTCGTCAATAATTGACAAGGGTGGGTGGTGGAATTGTACTTCGTAATTAACTTTATTGTTTCCTAAGCGGATCATGTCATGCAAATACATTACCTGAATGATTCGGAGGGTACTTTGGGACTTTTATCAAGATGCGAACATGGTATTGGAAGAAGCTATGCTGCTGATTTAAGGCGCATGAAGGTCCTATCTCTACACACCTTGCTGCTCAGTTAACTTGGGCCAGTTTTTCCATCAGCGTTAAGGATCTAATCCAATCTGACCACCATTTTTGGATCAGATTTACCCCTACTGTAAAACATAGCCGTTATATTTTGGACTAAATGCTCAATCTCAACCACATTGTCCATCAGTTTGCAGAAATATTGACCTCCTTTCGTTGCTCGAGGACCACGGAAAATATGAATCGCTAATTTCACCTAACGGACTTTCCAGTGGCCAGCGCCAGCGAGTCATACAATTATTTACGGGCCTCTTGAAACCGGCTTTAAATGGTAATGAACGGCCGTTTGTGGAGAGCTAGAGAGAGAGGAGAGGTTTTATGTGAGTACTGTGACCTCCGACCTCTGGTGGACGTCGAGCTAAAGTTGTTTGACATAGAAGGACTTTTCCGGCATGGAACGTCCGTGTTGACATTTTATTGATCCTTCACGTAGATGGGAACAATTAACGCAGATTAAACATTGCTGAATATGAATTAATAATAATGAATAAATGTAAATGTATAATATGAAAATCTGCTCAGTGATTTGCTTCAAGATTGTAACCTACCTGATGCGATATGCTGCATTTGTAACCTACCTATATTTTACTACGGTTTTTGACTTCAATTAGCACCTTGGGATCTAAACTCAAAGATATTCAAGGTATGGTTGGTGTCGAGAAAGCATTAAGCAACCGTCCAATTAAAAAGCATGATGCTACTAGCTGGATCAGCACACTGTGCATCAGTAGCATAGTATGAAATTACAGGTACTGTTACTGTTCCTCATCATAAGTTCACGAAATTTCCGGTTCTAACCACATTCTTGCAGCTTTCTTGTGAGTAATCTGCCAGCACAAAGCTAAAGCTACAATTTGACTGAATGGTATGGTTCTTCCAAATCTTCCGATTCAGTACATTCCGTACATTACGGTACACATGGAAATGGTTCATGTCACTTAAGTTTATTGTGGAGAAGGAAGCAGATAGGACGTCGTTATCCTTTATCATTCAAGTTTAATTTGGCTAGCGCTTTTGGGGCGAGCTGTGGCCCCTTTCCCAAGCCTTCGTTCAATTTTCAATCACTTGACTCTGAGCGGCTACAAAGAAATGGAGTCTCTTACTGGTCAGAGTACAAGCCAGCCACTGCCCGACTTACGACTCAGGGTACCTTCCTCTCTAGAGTGGGAGACCTGCAGGAGCTGTATAGCCTCCCTGAGACGCTCGAGGAACATGAGCCTTTCCCATCTCTGGCAGAAACTCTCCCGGGACCAACAGCGGTTGGCTGCTTGGATCTGGTGATGCCCGTCTCCCGATTAGCTTTGATGGCGAGATTCGGGCAGTGGTATTGGCTCTGGATCTGATTGAGAAATCCAGACGACGTCGAGCAGTCATTCTGATTGATTCACAGGCAGCCATCCAAGGGCTCACCACTAACTCGCAAACCGAATCCTTGGATGTTATGAGGGGAAGAAAGAATATCGAAAAACTGACTAGAAATGAAATCAGGATTGTTTTGCAATGGATCCCTTCCCACTGTGGTATTCTGGAAAATGAGCGAGCTGACGCACTAGCTAAGGAAGGATCCCAGATGGAGATGCCAGCTGTCCCGACACCTTTTCCAGCTGCAAAGCGGTGCATAAAGGACTCGGTAGCAGAAAGAATGAAGAAAGTCCAATGCCACGCGGCAGAGGGTCAGCGATGGAGCAGGTTGCTGGAGAGAGATAGTCGCGTTCCGCAAGAATTGTCGCGCAGTCTGTGGCAGGTTTTCGACACCTAACAGGTCACGATTACCTTAACGCCCACCTCCACAAAATTCGAGTCAAGGATAGTCCAACCTGCTCACTATGCCAAACGACAGAAATGATTACAACTGACCATTTATTTGACTGTCCTCAACTTGAGGACATAAGACAAAGCTTTCTTCCTGACGACACCAGTTGGTCGAAGACATCCAAAATATATTGGGCTGCAAGAGGCCGCATGGCGGAATACCCAATGGCCAAATGGCGTAGGGTAAAAAAAAAATAAATAAATATAAAAAAAATCTTCAATCATACCTACCCACTCCATCTTCCATCACTCAAGAGTCACCGGATGGAAGATGGAGTGGCTATGATTCAGAGAGATCATAAACGGTATGGCAGTCCAGGCACTTGATACTAAAAACTTCACCTAAACGACTTTGCAAAATCAAAAGGTGGATTTGATAACGGCTTCCCTTATCATGTTGGAAAAGACGCGGGAGGGGAGGTTACAGACACAAAAAACGCTGCAAATTATTATACAATGGTTTATTATTTTTCTATAGATCACTCGTCTGCAAAACCACCAACCATCCAACATGAAGAAAAACATCGATCGCATTTCAGTCAGCTTTAATTTGAACGGAGATTAGGCCTCTTTTGCGATTCACACTCGTGTTTCTGATTTATCGTACGTCCAAAACTCAAATTCTTGTAGTGAGCAAACAGTTTGTCCTACAGAGCTCCGGGTGGTCTCAAAAAACATTTAAAATTCTATAGAATCTTAAATTGAAGGAAAAAAGATACCTTTACATCAAAATTTTTTGAGTTAGGGCGGTTTCAAAATTCATTTTGGAACCCTTAGACGTAATCTACATCAACCAAAATCTTCGGGGCACAACTAGACCCCAAATGGAGCCTACATACCAAATTTCATCAAAATCGGTCAATGCTAAGTGGGGAAAGTACGTTGTACGGCCGGCCAAATTTTTATTCGATTTTTGGATTCTACGTACCTTGAAACGTAAACCATCAAATTTTGAGGGGTGTTAGAAATTTTTTTTTTCTTGGTCGATTCCAAAGGTTCATTATTGAAAATAATAAACCAAAATTGAAAGCACGAGAGAAACTTCGAGAGGACTGAGCGATGTTAGCGCTCTTGCGGATAGTTAGATAACTTCGCCTCAAAAACCACGATTGTCAGCGCTATCTCTTGGTTGGCGCTGATCTGAGCTTTGACTCCCGCGCGCCCTTAGCCTCAGGCACCGGCGGGTATTGGACGAAGCAATCAACCTGCGGGCGGTACTGCATGCCGCTCTCACGGAATTTATTATTAAACTGATAATAACCAATTACTTTCATTGTTTTGAGGCCAAATAAAATATAACACGCAATTCATCATTAAAAAATCTATAAATGATAACTTTGGCATTGTTTGTTTCTCTAAATTAGTTCCGCAGAAAAATCACGAAACAAAATCTGATTTGAAATGATTTGAATTTTTGGTGTGATTGATTTTTACTGTTCTCAATGCATGATTTAACAGAAAAACAGAAAATTGGTCCTGTTCTTTCCTGAAAACATAACAGGGATATGAAAGAGACATTCTTTAATGATAGGTAGGTACTTTTTATTTATAACATCTCAATGAAACTTCAATAAAATAATGAATCGAGAGTCGTAAAAGCTTCAAATGACTCTTATCTGCTTCCTTCTCCACAATAACCGCAATATGACTGCACCAGGAGTACAGAACAACTTTGGTTTTTATCATCATTTCAACCGGCATTCTTGCAGGTTTCTGGTGGATCCATCCATTCCACACAATCGTGTAAGTCTTCCAATTGATTCAACACACAAGTAGTACATGGTAATAGTTTTTTTTTCACTGTTCCACTTCATCAATGGGGTTTTTCAGTCAATTTCTAATTTTTTTCTTTTTTTTTCAAAAGAGTATGGCCCAGGAATAACGGTAATTGGGTTTGTTCGTCGAGAAAATGTTCAGAAGAAATATATTAGGGAAGCTGATAAAAGTTGAAAATTTTAACGATAGCGGGAGTATTTAGGTTTTCAATGGTGCTGAATTCAAATTTGAGGTCAAAAACCTGAATTTCCGACCCACCGAAATACCCCGTTCTACTGAGGAAGGTTGCAGATGGTTAGTCACTTTCAAAAGCTACAAACCAATGAAGGACTCCTGACTTTCCGGCATCCCCTAAGGAAATGTAATATTTCTCATCATCTACCCCGAATTCTGGCACCTTTAAAATGTATCGATCGTAAGGTGCTCGATACTTTGATCGCTCATTATTAAATATTTTTAGCTCTAACAAACCACCTCTCAGCTACCATTGCCAGTTAGGTGACTCAGAACAAAAGCTCCCACGACCGTAACAAACCAATGAAAGAAATGAAGAAAAATCTTGTTTCCTAATTAGAAGAGGCACAGGCTCTTGCCTCCCTCACTCCCACTTCAAGTTTCTACTTCTCAAACCTTGTTTTTTTTTTCAAAAATACCCTCCTCTTCCCTCCCGAAAAAGAAATCTCAGCTTTTTTTCATAACCGCAGGAAAACTGCGCACGGGATCGGCCGAGTGGTTCAAAGAAATTCTTCCCGGAAGGGGAGGAAAGCCTCCTCTTTTTTCGTATATTCACGGAGGTGCTAACGAGCTGAAACAAGCTTGTTCGTTAGGGTCGGTAGGGTTTTTTATATCGAAGGCTCCGATGACAAAACATTTTTCCGTTTTTCCCACCCTCCATGGTTTAATTTTAAAGGCGTGCCCAAGAGAGCAAAAAAAAGAGATTATTTTTGAGCAATGATTGCGTTAACTGACAAATTGTTACGCAAGAAGTTAGAGGCCTTGCTCTTTCATCACACGTTTCAATGTTTAATTACCTAACGATTTATAATTGCTAGGTTGAAAAACGTCAACCAAAACAACTCAACCCCCAAATTCTTCACAATTTCAGTTAATTCAATAATATTAAATATTATTGAATTATATATTATATTTATTATTGAATTATATATTATATATATTATTGAATATATATATATTATTTAATAATATTAAATATTATTGACAATGAAATTTTCATTGTCAAAATTGACGATCAAAGATAATTAGGACTTGGCAAAGTTCTTGGGCAAAGATTTCCAATATTTTTTAGATTGGTAAATTCACTACGATTGAAATTTATCAAAATGTACTTTGTTAGAGTAAATAATTAATAAACTTGCATTTGAATGTAGATAAACAACTAGTGTTTTTTTAATAAAAGAAACCCAGGGGAATACGTCTCGAATCTTCATTTGCGGTTTCATTTCGTCACACAGTAACAAGAACTCTAAAGGTCGAACGTCGTGCATTTTGCCCCTCGATCCAAAAGGTAGCGCTAGCGAGCGAGCCCTAAACCTCTACTGTAGACAGCACAAATGAATATGAGACTTTTCGACTTCTTCCACACCTCAATGCTAAGAAATTAAAGGAAATCGACCAAGCCTTTCCCCCACTTCTGGGACAGTGCTTGATGTACAATGGCCAGCATCTTTTGAATCTTCCCACATGAGCACCCTTGCTATGAGTCTTCAAATCTCCAAGATTGAGCGTATTCTTGGTTCTTTTTTTCTTTTTTCATGCATTCAACTCATTCATGTAACTTATGTTTTGTTCTTTGATTGTGAGCAAAGACTATTCCAAACACTTTTTACACCCACAATTAAAATTTTCTCTCACATAATGGAAGCATCATAAACAAGTTTGCTTCCATACCATGTCCTTGTAAAAGAAAAATTAAATTTTGGTTCTACGTCTAGGTTTGTTAGGATTAGCTCCTTGACGTTATCTTAGCTAAGACTAAGATACATCAATAACCAATGTCTATGAAACAATGATTGAGAAAGCTACAATGCCCACTCACTTGGCCGACGTACTACTAGTTTGTGCCTCCATGTCTGTGAAAAGTGTATTATTTTACAGGTAAGTATATATTGTGATACAATAAAAACCACCTCCAACAACCTCTGATGTGTAGATGAGAGTGATATATGTTGACTAGGTGGACTGTACTTGATATTTTTCAACTTCAACAATATCAAAAATTATTATCGTCAGATGGTGTGTGACGGTTAGGACTCACTTATTTCTTGGTTACAGGGATTTATATGAAATGAATAAAACGCTACAAATTATTACACAAAGGTTTATCTTTTTCTATATAGATCACTCGTCTGCAAAGAACACGGTCTTTGCCATTGTTTCCACCAACCAACTTGATTAGGGATTGGGCCTCTTTTGCGATTCACACTCGTGTTTCTGATTTATCGTAAGTCCAACCCTTAAGTTCACGTTCACGTACGTTGTCCTACAGGGCTCCGCGTGGTCTCAAAAAATTCTAAAAATTCTCTACTAATATAAATTGATTGAAAAACATACCTTTATATCAAAATTTTTTGAGTTAAGGTGTTTTCAACATTTCAAACCTTACTTTATAACCCTTAAAAGTGACCTACATCTACCAGAATCTTCGGGGCACAACTAGACCCCAAATGGAGCCTACATACCAAATTTCATCAAAATCTGTCAATGCTAAGTAGGGAAAGTGCCGCAAACGGCGGACGGCGGACGGACGGCCAAATTTTTATTCGATTTTTGGATTCTACGTACTTTGAAAGGCCAACAAATTTTGAGGGGGGTTAAAAAATTTTTTTCCTTGGTCGATTCCAAAGGTTCATTATTGAAAATAATAAACCAAAATGAGGTATCCACTACTAAAATATTTCCCACTTTCTCAGGAAATACGTGTTTAATGAGTAACACGACCTTTGAGCCCTGAAGAAGGTAATGAATTTACCGAAACCTCGGCAAGGAAGGAGTTTAATTCCAGTTGACTCCATTCCCAATTTGCTGACGTACGCATTTACCCGCAGTCACTCTTGAAATCAGGAAAAATAATCGATAATTTCCGAAGTTTTAGAATCTCAGTTGGTTATTTAGGTGAATATACTCGATCGACGATAAATTGTAATCTCTAACATAATTCAAAATTTACTATCAAAACTTTTCAATACGAGGAGTTCAATTCATACAGGTGGAAAGCAATTGTCACTCAGGGCACAAGCACATCCTAATGCAGCTTTTTACAAGGAACGTATAAAAATTTCATCAAGATAAGAAGCAGTTCAGGGGACTCAACGCGTTGTTTATGTACGATATTCAAACTAAATATAATCAATAATATTATTACACTCAACTTGTAACGCATAATGCAACGAAACTTGAAACCAAAGCTTTTTCGTTCAGTCGCTCAAAAATACTTCATTCACACAACGAAACAATTGAATCAGTGGAGGGAAGAACGTTGTTGCTTTTAGGACTTACTTCAAACCTCCATTTAATATTGAGAAATTTGAAAAGTTGAAAATTAATTAAACTCATCAAAACTTAAACTCCTTATAACGTTCTAGTACTGAACAGAATCTATTTTTGGGGTGCTTAGTGTTGGCGCATTCTATTGAGTTGGAACTGAACGAATAGTCATACATTGAAAAACAATAATCTGCGATTCACAACGTTCTTCCTACTACCCATTCAATATTATTGATACAAATCGTAACATGAAAATGCCTGACTTCCTTAAAGTTATCAAAATAACACAGTTTTTACCGGTAACAGTAAACTCTTTTTTTCAAAAAATCGTCGTCCATATTGGTGGTTTTCGTGACATCACAATATGTTTCGGATTATTGAATCTCGAATGTCGGCCATGATTGACCACAGCTCTCAGCAGGTCAATTCCTTGCTTGCTTTACTACAGTGTTCCTTCAATATGAGACACTCCAAGAGCAACCACGGTTTGATTAGTTGGATTTGAAGATAGCTAGGAACTTATACAAGAGTTAAATCTATTTCCAGACTGCAGGACCAGGATTGAGATAAGAAGCTGATCAATAATGGCCGACGCTCGCTTATCACTTCAATATTGAGTAAATCGAATATCAAGTCTTGACGAAACCACCAATACAGGCCAAATAACTCCCTCCTTTTTGAAATCAGTCAAAAACAAACGACTGTTTTTACCTGAAGCTGAAATCCATCAATATTACCAAATATATTTTGAAAAATAAGCTGAATCACACTGTGCAAAACGATAGGTGCTTGTTTTCAACGTAGTAAACTAGAATTCCTACAAATCAACAATATTCAAAATTTGCGTAGATTTGCGATTTAAAAATAAGCGGTGCCTGCGTCGGTGAATCTGTTCCAAAAAAATCCGTGAGCACTTTTTTTGAACAGAGTACTTTTTGGACACGCCTTCGTCACCCTGTGTTTCCTTCACACCCATACACACGCACATACCATAAAAAGGTGCACCGTGGTGGCTGAGGTGTTGTTTTTTCATTCAAAAATTCTATAGAAAAACATAAATCAAGAAAAACGTTTCAGGAGGGAAATATCGATGAAATTGACGGTGGAAAGAATGAAGCGCAAGCGAATTAAAAAAAATACGGGTGAAATGTAGTAACGATGAATGCTAATAATAACTTCCCAGACATGCTATTTACAAAATAAATGTGCGTTAACTATTTATTTGAAAATATATATTACTTACTATACTAACCTTGTGATGGAAGCTTGTAGGTATAAAAAAATTACATTCCAACGATAAGAATAGATCAAACACTACAGGGTTGAGAGAAAGCGACTGTGCATTAAAGGAGGCAAAGAAAATTATACGAATTTAACAACAACAAACATTGGGGTGTGGAACCTTGAATTCGCCATTTTGTTTCAATTGTTAGAAATGGCACACCCTATCGGAGTAAGGTGGGCTTCAAGAATGGTATATTATAGGACGACTACGTAAAGTTTACGTGTTGGACGAAATTTCACGGTTTTGTAATTTTTGCTTCAGAGTATACCAAGATAGCGGAAGCTTTGTTTCCACTTTTCAAGGTTGAAAAAAAAAGTTCTCCAAAATCAAAATTTCCACTCGCTTTTTACGTTTCAGACCTTGCTGTACAAATCTGGTTCCGTTTCTGTCTGTCTATCATAGAATCCTTGCCACAGCCTTAACTTGTACAATTCACGTCCGATTTCTATGAAATTTTCAGGGGTTGTGCCGGTTGGCGTGAAGAAGGTCGCCTATGAAAATCATTGTCCCCAGACTGATAGTAGCCACTACGCATGAGCAAACGAGAATTCCTTAAAACAGCCATAACTTCAACATTTTCCAACAATATTCAGAGATTGTGGGGTTTGACGTGTGGATGGTCCCCTATGAGGGTAGTGCAAGAGAGAGAGCACTTAGAGATTGATTTTTGAAATTAACTATTATGCATCGGATCATCTATGCAGTCAGGTAATGGATACGAGGAAGCTATGTGCCACACTCACTTGGCAGACGTTTCTGAGTTCAACATGATAGAACGCTATTTATCCACACAAAAAATGTTAGTGTAGCATTAGACGCACTCTATTGAGATAGCTACTAAAGAATTAGTTAAATGACAGCTCACCTGGAGGCGCCCCTATCATATGAACTTGTTGATCAGGCTATTAATAAAACAGTAATTTCTTTGTTCAGAACGTGCTCGTCCTTTTTGAGCAAAACTCGTAGGTTTGATGTGACTTTGGAAAACGATGGTATAAATTTATTAATAAAATTCACTGCACCAAGGAATCTTTGTAATTCCTTGACACATGTGGGCGTTTCAATGTCGGTAATTGCTTTTACCCGTTCTTCATCAGGGCAAATACCTGCATGAGAGAAAATCAAACCAAGGTATTTAACCTGCTTCTGCTTATACTGTAGCTTCTTAGGGTTAAATTTCACATTATTCTCCCTGGCTTTCCTCAATACGGCTTCCACATTTCGGTCATGTTCTGATTCACTGGATCCTGTCACTACTATATCATCCATCATGACTTGAACTCCAGGAAGGTCTCCAAAGATTTTCGTGTTCTCCCGGTGAAAAATCTCTGGCATACAGCTTAGGCCGTACGGAACACGTTTATAACAATATCTGCCAAAGGCCGTGTTCATTGTACACAATTTTTTCGATTTTTCAGACAAAACGTACTGGGAAAACCCCTCTTTGTAGTCAAAAACTGAATAGAACTTTTTTCCGCCCAAATTGGTCGTCAATTCTTCCTGCGTTGGTATATAGAAATGTTCCCTTTTTATGTATTTATTCAACGGAATTGGATTTAGACAGAGCCTCAATGATTTGTCTTTCTTTTCTATGATAACAATATCATGAACCCAATCCGTTGGAGAATCAATTTTCTCAATTATATCCAACCTCTCAAGACGATCCAGCTCTTTTTTTAATTTCATTTTAATTACTTCTGGCAACCTGCGAGCACTTCGTACAACAGGTACTGCATCATCACTCAGAGTGATATTAACTTCAACAGGCAACTTTCCAATTCCTGAGAAAACATCAATATTCTTCTTCAAGAATTCCCCTCTTTTCTTATCGTTGCGGTCATTCAAAATTTTATTAGAGTTATTGTTTTCTCTTTCATTGTCCGATTCACCATCCTTTGTCTTAGCCTTGACTTGATATAATCTCTGAACCAAGTCAAATTTTTCACATGAATCGGCACCAAAAATTGGCAACTCATCTTCTTTACTGACGATTAAAAATTTTATTCTCTCATCTTTATCTTTATATGAGCAATTCAGATACGCCTCCCCCTTCACTTCCGTGAAATACCCACCGTACGATCGGATTTTTACTTTAGTTTTTGTGATCGTAGGGTTTCTCATTTTCTTAAGGTACTTTAAGGGCAAGATATTCATTTCTGCTGCCGTATCTAACTTGAAATTGACAGGTACGCCTTCAACTTTTATTACCTCTTTCCACCTGCCTTTCGGTTCACCACTTTCCTTACCAATGGCGCTCACTCTTATGCTGTCACAGACAAAAATCGATGAACCGGAGTCCGAATCACTGTCATAATTTCGAACTTCGTGTACTTTTCGATCTTTATGCTTTTTACGACGTAAACAACCAATTTTCCAATGGTTCCAGCCTTTACAGCTATGACATTGTTCCCCATAAGCGGGACATTTTTTTGCATTATGTTTTAGTCCGCATTTTTTGCATAGATAAGGCTTAGTATTATCCGTCTTGTGGTCTCGTCTCTTATTTTTCGTATATTTTTTCCGTGATTCATTCACCGCGGCCTCAGAGGAATGTTCAATCTCTTTTTTCCCAGACTTGACAGTTTCTGCCGATCGACACGTTTGAATTACAGTGTTCAACGTGAGAGTTCCCGTTTCTCTTAAAAGCGTCTGCTGGACATCAGGGTCGGAAATATTACAAACTATGTGATCGATAATCATACGATCGCTGTAGGAAGCTTTACAGGTACTGATGGGACACACAAAGTTACAATTTACGGCCTGCAACCTTAACTCTGTAAGGTATTGATCAAATGATTTGCTACCGTGACTTATTTTCTGAAACTTGTAGGTCTCCACAGCGACATTTACTTTAGGAACACAATAGTTGTCGAAATGCTTAAGAACCTCTTCCAACGTGTCTTTTGGTGTGGGAAAGGTTTTGTGAATGCCAATTGCCTCATTCCCCATGTGTGTTAGTAAAATCGCAATTTTCTGTGACTCTTTCGAGCTCTTCTTACCTGATGCTTCCATGTTTAGATCGAAAACATTCTTCCATTTGGGCCATTTGACGGCTATGGTATGGTCAAATTTTAGCGGTGGAATTTTAAAGATCGAGCCTGTCGGCGTTTCGTCTTCAATTTCAGTCATGGCTCCCTTCAACAGGACCGGTAAAACAGTGGCTCAGACGGCGATGTTTTCGTCAAACGCAGAACAGTTATAATCCGATGGAAATCGTTGTCCTAACTACGAAAACACTCCTATTAACTTGGAAAACCGATTGCACCACTTTTTACGATAAAAAACTGACACCATATAATAATTATTAGGGAAAAAGGACGAGCACGTTTGCTCAAAAAGGACATAACATGGCAATGGACAAAACTCCAACAAGAGGCGTTTGACACTTTGAAAAGACTCGTGTCATCGGCACCGACCTTGAAAATTTTCGATCCACGGGAACCAATCCAGATCCAGTGCGATGCTTCAAAGGAAGGCATGGGATGCTGTTTACTGCAGTCTGGACAACCAGTTGCATTCGCAAGCCGTAGCTTGACTCCGGCAGAAATAAATTACCCCCAAATCGAAAAAGAAATGGCAAGTGTTTGTTTGGCTCTGAAGCGATGGCACCAATTCCTTTATGGACATAACAATGTGATCATTTTTACGGATCATAAGCCGCTAGTGAAAATCATAGAAAAAGACATTTACAAAAATACACTAAGACTTCAGAGGATGCAGCTATTCACGTTGAGGTACAAATTCAAATTAGAGTACCTACCAGGCAGTGAAATGTTCATGGCGGATATGCTTTCTCGCGCTTTTTTGAAAGAAACTGGGCAGGAAGTGGATATGACGCCAGTCATTCACAGTGTTGAAGAATATTTGCCCATCCCAACGGATAAAATCAAAAAACTGCAAGAGGAAACTGCAAGTGATTGCTGTTTGAAGAAAATTCTCAAATTCATTCAAGAGGGCTGGAAAGGAAGAGATCGTAAGCTTCTTCCAACAGAGCAAAAAATCTATTATGATCTGCGTGATAGCTTGTTTGTAAGAGAAGGTATCGTTTTTTACAATGATAAAATTGTGGTACCTAGTTCGCTTTGTCGAGACATGATGAACCAAATCCATTCTCAGGCACACCTAGGTATCAACAAAACGGTGGCCAGAATGAGATCAATCATGTATTGGCCCGGAATGGCCAGCGAAATTGCTGAATTTATTGGTTTGTGTAGTGTCTGTCAGACCTTTCAAGACAATCAGCCCAAGGAACCACTCATACAAACCAGGGTGCCTCAACTACCTTTTCAAACTCTCGGAATGGACATAGGAGAGTATCATGGTTATACCTTTTTGGCCATCGAAGATTATTTTTCGCGATGGCTCGAAATCATTGAATTGAAGACAAAATCTGCTAGAGAAATCGTCGAACGACTCAAAACTGTTTTCTGTACTCACGGAGTTCCTCAAGTTATTAGGTGTGACAACAACCCATTCAAGAGTGAAGAAATGTTGAAATTCTCAGAGAAATGGGGCTTCAAGATTCAGACGTCCAGTCCGCTGTATCCCAAATCCAATGGACTTTCGGAGAAGGGAGTGGGCATAGCCAAAAAGATGATCAAGAAATGCAGCCACTCAAAAAGTGAGTTGCGAAAAGCCTTACTGGAATACCGAGTAACCCCCATCACCGGACTGAAATATTCGCCCAGTGAACTTTTAATGGGGCGAATTCTGCGCACTAGTGCTCCGGCGACTACAGAAATACTCAAACCGAAATTACTCGATCGTGAAATCAGAGCTCAGATGGAAACTCACAAGAAAAAGCAGAAGGATTATTACGACGCTAATGCTCGCGAAAAACCGGAATTTTCCCCAGACCAATTGGTTTATATGAAATGGGGAGACATCTGGAAGAAAGCTCACATTACTCAGAAACTCCCAGAACCTCGATCTTATATCGTGAATGTAGACGGAAAGGAATATCGTCGCAACTCCTCATTCCTTCGCCCTAGAAAGAGCCAAATGGAAATTTCTGAACCCAAGCAATCCAGGGTTTCGACTCAGCCAGTAGAAATGCCCAAGACTCCACCGAAGAGAAAATCATTGTCACCCCGGACAGAGGCCAGTATCTTCAAGCCTCACGATACTCACCTTGGTCAGGATGCAGGAAGTCATAAGCTGAATTCTACTCTGCCGAAGAGTCCCGGAAAACGTACAGTTTTCCCAGGAAACCCAGGACCTTCGATTCAACCGAGTCCCTACGCTCAATCCTCGCAGGCCAGTGACTCAACCTTGACAACCCGATCTGGAAGACTGGTGAAGAAACCAGAGCGATTCAACCCTTGAAGAAGTACAAGGAGGAAATCAAAGTTTGAATTTATTTTAATATTGTGTGATTTTCATCACTTTGATGAAAGTCGAGAGACTCTCAATTCACGCTCCTAAACTTATGTCAGTAGGTGGTAGAATAAAGTACAAATTTTTCGTTGTAGCCAAGGGGAGCTTTGCTTTTCAATTTAATTGGAATTCAGTTACAATATCCGAATTTCGAAGTATTTATTTTAATTTAATATTCAACTTATGAAAGGGGTGTAGCATTAGACGCACTCTATTGAGATAGCTACTAAAGAATTAGTTAAATGACAGCTCACCTGGAGGCGCCCCTATCATATGAACTTGTTGATCAGGCTATTAATAAAACAGTAATTTCTTTGTTCAGAACGTGCTCGTCCTTTTTCCCTAATAATTATTATAGTTAGAGCTCCATTATAAGAAATATGTAACAATATTTTCACACTAGACAACTTTTCTAACATTGCTCGGGTATCTTCTTCAGTCAACCCACTGGAGGTTCCTGGTTTAGGATCTGTTGTATGAGATACCATGAAAAGATTAGTATACACATAATTGGTGGACCAAGCCGAAAAAACGTAGTGAAAAAGTATTTCCAAGGTGGAAGGCTTATTGGTGGACACACGTCGAAATGACGTGTAGGTCATCAAATGCTGATCTCCAGAGGAAGCAATAACCGTATTTCACACCTTCCCTCAACAGTGGCACTCTAAGCGAGGCAAGCCTTGAGCATTAGAGGGAGAATAGGAGAAGTGCTAATGCTAACAGCACACGTCAAACTGGCGTAGTCCACCTAACTAGGGTTAAACCTCACTGTACTGCGTTCGAAAAACTTGAATAATTGATTTTTTCTCAAGATATCTTACTCAACTATATGTTACTGATATGTTACTTTGTTTATGTTACTCAACCCCACAAAAGCTTGCGGTTACATGAAAATTAATGGCGGTTCGTGGATTGTGTGAAGCCAATATTAGCCCCTTAATAAATAAAATGGCGCTCAGTAAATAATAGAATATCGCTTGGTCACTGAAATAATCCTATAATCGAACCCTAAATGGACGGACAAAATTATCTTTGTAGGTACCTAGTAGTTGCAAAATTCACCATGAAAAGAAAACTGCCTAGCAGGCTGGCCTAAGCTGTACGACCACCATGGTAGGTACTAGCATTGTCATTCACACGACCAAAACTGCCTACGTTACTTCTGTAGGTAAAATAAGTAAGTATCTACCATTCGAACAGTAAATAGATGGATAAGTGTTTTTTTTTTTTTTTTTTTAACTGGAACTAAGAAAGAAAAATGCCTCACTGCCTCCATGGGATTCATGGTTGGTTCTACCTGAGCTCTCGGTGGTCTCATTCGATTCTAAAAAAAATACCTTCACAAATAAATTTTCATTTTATTTACAAAATTTCTGCCCTTATTTTTCAACCCTTAAAAGTGACTGACGTCAACCAAAAGCTTCGGGCACAACTAGACCCCAAATGGAGCCGGCATACCAAATTTCATCAAAATTTGTCCATGGGAACTAAGAAAAGTGCGATGGCCTGCAAAATTTTTGTCCGATTTTTGGATTCGACGTACCTTGAAAGGTAAACCAACAAATTTAGACGGAGGGGGGGGGGGTAAATTTTTCTTTTTCGTCGAACCAAAATGCCCCACTAGAGGTCACCAGGGATTAATTATACACCCACTTAAGTTCGTTACAGAACCATTTGGGTTTTGTAACCCCTTGTTAACCCTTAATTTCCCACCTGTTCAAAAATGTGTTTTTTCCGGACGTTTTAAATTATATTTAGATGTATTTTGACAAATCTATAGAATATTTGAGCAGAAAGTTCCTTCCTTAAAGGCCCTATTAAAGTCTGTCAGCTCAATCATCTTTCGAAGGGCCACACTAGCGCTATCTGCGTCAGATAGGAAACGTGGAATAATCCTTAGTGGGATGTTGGGGTCAGTCATTTATCATAAAGTACAAAACCAAGAAATAAGGTGGAGAGGGTTCACTTCATAGAAGACAGAAGATCTGTGACGAGGAAACCTACAACGTGAAAAAATGAGGGTAGAAGGTACCTCAAAGCCTCTATTACAGTATGTCAACTTGAGAATTATTTTCTTCCCATCAACGGCTTCAGTTTGGGTTTAAAAGTGAATGACCTGTTGCAAGTTAAAATCGGACTTCCCAAAAGATACTTCAGAATATTAAGGGTTAATTTGCACGTATTCATTTTTCGGAAAAAAACACCCTTTGGATCTCAGATATGTTTTTTCGAAATACAAAAATACGCTGTCGCCTTTTAATTTCATCGCGAATTTCCATGGAAATGGTATAAATTGTTAATCAGGTCGAAAAGTCAACTTTATGAGTTGGTAGATTCGACAGAGGTGAATTCCTTGACTTGATGTAAAATTCAGGTTCTCTCTAACATTGTAGCATTAATTTTTTCAGCCCTCAATTTTAACTTGTCTCAACGCTGTGATTCAGAAATATAATTTCTACCGAACAGAAGCACAAAGAAAATCAAGTGAACCGTCGACTTAAAAGAGAAAGAGTCATCACATCGTCAGAGAAACGATACACAACCACATTCTGCAAAGGCTGATAGAAACCCATTTGTGGTAATCATAAAGTCAAATCTTGCCCAAACTGTTATCAGTTCATAACTGGAAATCAATGTCATAATCAATAATCATCAATCAATCAATAATCTACCACGAGGAGGTTATTGCCATATCACGTTATGAGCCTTCTTATTCAAATATATTCAGATATTTACCGTTACATTATTTACTAGAATCATACAGTAGGTGTCGTTAGGTATTATTCATGTGACAAATAAATGCAAAACTAGTTATTTACACCGTACCTAGTTCTTTGCTATTTTCTCCAAATCCATCACTTTTAAACGAAAAAATTAGAACCAAATTGAGTATTTGTTAGTGGGAGTAAAAATTACTCCATCTTTCCATTATAAGCCCTCTAGCTGTCCTTTCCATTATATGGTAACATTACATACATCAATCACGCGGTATCCCGATTTTCGGCCACCTAGGCATTTAGTAGCATTTGAACAAATCACGTGAAAAATCGAATGATTTTGGTTTATTATTTTCAATAATGAACCTTTGGAATCGACCAAGAAAAAAAAATTAACACCCCCTCAAAATTTGTTGGTTTACGTTTCAAGGTTACGTAGAATCCAAAAATCGAATAAAAATTTGGCCGTCCGTCCGCCGTCCGCGGCACTTTCCCCACTTAGCATAGACCGATTTTGAAGAAATTCAGTATGTAGGCTCCATTCGGGGTCTAGTTGTGCCCCAAAGATTTTGATTGATGGAGGTCACTTGTAAGGGTCGAAAAACAAATTTTGAAATTTTTAAAACGCCCTAACTCAAAAAATTTTGATATAAAGGTATTGATTTTCCATCAATTTAAGATAGTATAGAATTTTTTGAGACCACGCGGAGCCCTGTAAGACAAACCGTTCGCTCCCTACGAGAATTTACGGGTTGGACGTACGATAAATCAGAAACACGAGTGTGAATCGCAAAAGAGGCCTAATCTCCGTTCAAATTTTAGCTGACCGAAATGCGATCGATGTTTTTCTTCATGTTGGATGGTTTGTGGCTGTGCAGACGAGTGATCTATATAGAAAAATAATAAACCATTGTGTAATAATTTGCAGCGTTTTTAGTGATAAAGTTGAAGTGAGGAAGAGCTCGTGCGCTCTCCGTAATTATTAAGTATTTATTCAGAGAAACTACAATATGTTTGTGAGGGCAGTCAATCAGCAGGACACCCTCCCACATGTTTCACAAAACAAAAACAAACAAACAAATTTATTAAGACTATTTTTGCTGACTCTCTCTCTAAACTCCACATATTTTATTATTATTCCTCCTACCCCTTCTTTCATGAGGTTCAATCCTTTTAATTTGAATGGTACAACGATGGAATATCGTGTCATATTATAATCTAGAGAATTCCTCAAGAATACCTAACCAATTTCATAAAGAACGGTAGGTATGTTTTAGGAAATAATTCAGAGTTTTCGACCTTTTGCTGGCAATCAAAATTGGATTATTAAAAATTCAATCGTGATAAACTTAAGTTCAAACGATAATGAAACGAGGAATGAAAAGTAAAGGAGGATCGAGTGGAATCATAAAAAATTCTATTCAACTGAGTGGGCGATTTTTAGCACAAGCCGTTTTTATGTAGATGAGCCGAGATGTATGTGATAACAAACGCATTGAGCTTTCAAATCCATCGATATAAAAAAGTAACCTCCACTGAGCCACGCCAGTTTCAATTCGGTTTTTCCCTGGGTCAAAAAAAGGAAGAAAGTATTTCAACTGAACCAACAGAAGAGCTCGAAGCATGATTGGAAAATGCGATTGAATCACATCTGCTCGCAATATCGCACGGTCATACACGCACACAGACAGCTCGATCCGCAATATGCCAAATTGAACGAGACGCGAGGAATTCTAATCGGGGTTGGACTAAATGGATTTTGATTTAATTGGAGCACCTTCCACTCACTTCATTCAAATACATTCATAAATTCGGCTAATTCATTGTCCTAGTACGTATCTTGTACACTGCAAGTGATCTTTTCAGACAAAAATTTGGTTACAACTACTGAGGACTAGAGACTTTTCGTGAAATAATCCTCCTCTCCCTTAATTCTGCAATGGCGTTGTTGTGACAGGAAACTATAGGCATGTTTGGGTCCCAAAAACTAGAAAAAACAAAAACTACCAGCTCTAGTTAACTGTCTGCCCACTGGAGAGCTCATTAGTAGGTTAAGGAGGAGTCTCCCAGAACTCTCTGCTGCATCACCAGCCTAATACATGGAAGATAACTAAATTCAGATTAAAATTGCTTTAAAAGAGCAAGAACTATTAAAGAACAAATAAATGCTCAAATCCATTGTCTGCTCACTGGAGAGTCCTCCCTTTCGAACAGAGTATCCCTGATGATCAGGAGAGTGAATTAGCGTGTTTTCCGCGTACTTCCCTGCGATATCAGTACTCTGCTAGGAGAACCAAGGCAGATTAAAGGCGTTTGACAGGAGCTAGAATAAATAAAATCGGCGGCCAAGTAGGTGTGGCACATAGCTTCGTAATATAGATCATCTCAAAACATCAATTTATGGCAGTACCGTATTAGGGGACCGCCTACACGTAAACCCGGGCCTTCTATGAATATTTCTTCGAAATCGTCTTTTACAATGGGGTTTTTCAGTCAATATTTTTAAATTTTTTAATTTTTTTTTTTTTTTCAAAAGAGTATGGCTCAGGATTAACGGTAATCGGATCTGTTCGTCGAGAAAATTACACACAAAAATTACACACAACAAAAAAAGCTTTGCATCACCCTGATTCATTCAGAAATACTCACAGGAAAAATTTGGGGTTTGGATTTTTGAAAAGTGTATCAAATCACCCACCAAATAGAAACAACGGAAAAAACTTTATTTGGATAATTTTCTTTAGTTAAAAAAATTCTTCCTAAAAAAAATGCAAAAACTGAAAACCTCACTTTTTAAAAATTGAAAAAAAAACACTCGGAATAGTAACCAACAGGTTGGTTATTGCTGAGAGAGCCTTTTGACCTTTGTATTGAGTGTCAGGCCATAAGGAAAAAGTCAAAGAAATTCAGATTGATACACCGGAAATTACACACAACAAAAAAAGCTTTGCATCACCCTGATTCATTCAGAAATACTCACAGGAAAAATTTGGGGTTTGGATTTTTGAAAAGTGAGTGAAAAGTGATACACTTTTCAAAAATCCAAACCCAAAATTTTTCCTGTGAGTATTTCTGAATGAATCAGGGTGATGCAAAGCTTTTTTTGTTGTGTGTAATTTCCGGTGTATCAATCTGAATTTCTTTGACTCACCCACCAAATAAAAACAACGGAAAAAACTTTATTTGGATAATTTTCTCTATTCAAAAAAATTCTTCCTACAAAAAACAAAAACTGAAATCCTCACTTTTTAAAAATTGAAAAAAAAACACTCGGAATAGCGTCCAACAGGTTGGTTATTGCTGAGAGAGCCTTTTGACCTTTGTATTGAGTGTCAGGCCATAAGGAAAAAGTCAAAGAAATTCAGATTGATACACCGGAACATGATGAATCGTGAATCCAGAAAAAAGAGAGCTGTTGACTTGGGCTCATCGTCGTTAGTTTAAACAAGAAGTTTGAATTTTTATTAATAATGAAAATTATCCAATTAAAGTATTTTCGTTGTTTCTATTTGGTGATTAGATGTACTTTTCAAAAATCCAAACCTAGAATTTTTCCTGTGCATATTTCTGAATGAATCAGGGTGAAGCAAAGCTTTTTTTGATGTGTGAAATTAGAAACCATATTACTCTCGCAGTTGCAATAACATGAGCACAACACCTATTTTAAAGTTCTTCAACACAGAAGAGAGATTGGCAGGTATGAATACACCAGAGTGAGATCAATCGGAGTTTTCTCCATCGAATCCTCCTCCCAACAATGTTTTGATTGTTCGCAACCTTGACTCTCCATCACCACAACGTTTATCTGATTATACTGTTTTTATTTGCGTAGTTTCCGCGGTCTTCTGCTTGCAGTCCGAGTCTCGTTCATTACTCGAATGCTTCCTAGAAAACCGATTTCTCGCCGACTCCATCGTCCCATCGATCACTCCCTTCCTTCCCGAACAACTTTCTCAGTAGTGGCATGAAATATTCAAAACGATGCCTCCAACGGTGCAGGCAGACCACCCATCACGTCCCGAGGGTGCTCGACGAGCTTCGGGAATGCATTAGCGGTTATCAGCCGACTAATCGCGAGCAATTTGTTGTTTCGGAAGAATGATACTCCGAGCTCGGCCATTACTTCATTAACGGCTTGTTGTGGAATCGGGTGGAAATCGGCTCAATAAATAAAGTGAGATTATACAGGGTGTACCATTTTAAGGACCGCAAAACTTCGGGAGTCATTTCTACAACTAACTTAAAGAAAATGTCCTATAACATATTTTAATCCATAAAAATCCCAGTTATTTTGCTTTAGATTTCATACGTGTTCTCGACCTTAAGCCATGAATACGCTGCAAATTATTACACAAAGGTTTATTTTTTTCTGTATATAAATAACTTGCCGGCAAAGAATACAGCTTTGCCATTGTCACTCCCAACCATAATTTTGCTTCACAATCAAAGTTATTACGAACACGCTTCACACTAAATTCGGAGAAATAAGGAGTTGTGGTATATGGAAATTCTATATATATTATTCGAAACTCGAAGAATCGAACAGCGATCGCATTTCTGTCAGCTAAAATTTGAACGGAGATTAGGCCTCTATCGCGATTCACAATCGTGTTTCTGATTTATCGTAAGTCCAACCCTTAAGTTCTCGTAGGGAGCGAACGGTTTGACCTACAGAGCTCCGGGTGGTCTCTAGAAATGCTAAAAATTCAATAATATTTCAAATTGATGAAAAAACAATACCTTCATATAGAAAGGTTTTGAGCTAGGGCGTTTTCAAAATTTCAGCCCTCATTTTTCAATCCTTAGAAGTGACTGAACAACGAAAAGCTTCGAGGCACAACTAGACCCCAAATGGAGCCCACCTACCAAATTTCATCAAAATGTGTGAAAGTTTGGAAAGTGCCGGGTAGCAGATGCTACTATCAATTTTAAAGCCTTGATTTTCATTGGGGACCATCTACAACCTAATCCGCATAATCCCTGAAAATTTCATCGAAATCGGATGAAAAATGTGGAAGTTATGGATGTTACAAGGAATTAACGTTTGCGCATGCGCAGTGGCTACTATCAGTCCGGGGGTAATGATTTTCAGAGGGGGCCATCTACACGCCAACCCGCACAATCCCTGAAAATTTCATCGCAATCGGATGAGAATTGTAGAAGTTATGGCTGTGGCAAGGATCCATGACCGACAGGCAGACAGACAGACACGGAACCAAAATTGTTCAGAAAGGTCTGAAACGTAAAACGCGAGTGGAAATTTCGATTTTGAAGTACTTTTTTTCAACCTTAAAAAGTTAAAACAAAGCTTCCGCTATCTTGGTAGACTCGGAAGCAATAATAAGGAGAAAAATACGTTTCAGTGCAAGAGAACTGCTCTGAGCAAACTGATTCACATTGCGTGGGAGGGTTAATACCACGGGATTCCATTGAGGAATTTCTGGAAATGAGATTGCTGACGAGCTTGCTAAACTTACCTGCAACGGCCCACCGTCTAATGAACCTGTTACTCCAGCTGTGAAGAAGACAAGCAAGGAATGTCGGAGAAATGCCGCTTAGAGCACGGAATGGGAAGACCTCCAAGGACTTAATGGCCAATTTCCGTCTCATTGTAGGCCATGACTTTCTATGAGCCATAATTGACAATAAAAATGTGTCCACTGTGAGATCTGCAGGAATTATGGACGACATGAACAGGCAGGTGAAATCCTCCAAATGGTACTTTCTCAGCCTAAAAAATAAAACAGCCTCCCCTCTGGATAATCTCATAAGTGATTGCTAATGGCTAGGCAGATCAACCCTTAAGTACGGACGAAGGGAGATTTTTTCCGACGTGAATAAAGAGATAAAGAGGGAGAGAAAGCGAGAAGTAAATGAATAAATTAAAGGACTCCCTCTATATTTTGGTAGAGTATTTCGAGGACAGAAGGCCATTAGACAATAATCCCTACCATTCCTTTCCCGGTAGAGATATACAGTCTAGAAAGGAGAGGTCTTTTGTTGGTCTCACCGCTGCGCTGGGTATCCCGCTATTTCTGAAACCCCTGCATTTCCCCTTTCAACCTAATAGCCTCGGGGCTGGGGCTAGTTCCGTCGTTCTTTATACCGAGGGGAAGGATAACATTCGTCCCATTAATTCACAAATGGTCGATTTCATTATTGGACAGCTCTTCCCTTCTGGGAAATGTAAGAATGGATGGACGAAATCTCTCGCCATCTGAGAAGAAGAATAAATCAAATACGATGGTAGAAATTCAAACTACATCAAGAATTAACAGTGACTCAAAGAGCTTTTGAGGTTAGGTTCATTCAACAGTTGTGAGTCGTACCTGATACCTCTCCGATTAATGGAACAGCAGAATGTCTGCAAATAGAATATTTTTGAAGTTCCTAATCTCAACGACTATGAGTATCAATGGGGAGTTTGTCTCACAATTTTTTATTTTTTTATTTTTTGAAGGGGGGTTCACAGACATGGAAGAAAAGCATAGTGTGCTGCTCGAAAACGCATCCAAGAAATTCAGAGAATTTAAGGAAGATGGAAATTTTAAATGTACCGGGAGTCTGTGACGTGACGAATTTCCCCTTACGACAGCAGCGCTACCTCTGATAGCGCACATGAAACAACTTGAATGAACTTGATTTGAACACACAAGTGCACCAGGAACTGGCTGAGAGAACCCAGACACGAAAGTGACGAAAAGAAGTAATTTTACTCACTCTTTTTTACAATATGATCCCACCTATTAGTTTATCAAGCACCTTCTCCTTTAGTTTCTATATTAGTTAGTTTTGATATTTGAATCACATTATTTGAGTGGATTGTTTCATGTAGTCTCGAGGGCGCCTACAACTCTACCTGTTGACATTCTCTGACACTATTTGCCGAAACTCCTCTTATGCTTCGCCAGAGCACAGTTTAGACACTGTTTCACTTATTTAGGCATTTACTTCTACAGTAATTTTTTTCCCTTGCGTATTCCTGGTGTTAAACGTTATTCTAGGGCTCTATTATAGGATTTGACTAGAAATTTCAGAATGTAAAATTGAGGCAAATTCCCCATTACCCGTTTCTATAATAAAAAGCTGTTATAATTGAACTTACTTCACCAACCTTATGTATCGAAATGTCAAATGAATCAAAATTTACAATTCACCAAAATATCCTGTATATCAACATTTATATGTGACAAATGAGCCTAAGGATTAAGCTTGAATTGGATAGTTCTGATGTTCCTTTTCTCAACGAATATAATTATCAATAACCCGATTGTCAGAAAGAGCTGATGTAAGTAAGAGTAAACCTGAAAAGAATCCACATGGTCCCCTCAGCTACAGGCCAATCAGCTTGCTACCGCACTCTTGCCTGCAGCAGCTTCTCGGGGTTGTTGGAACGAGAACTCTTTGAAGGAAGCAATGTCTGCCATGGATTATTCCTTGAGACTGAGAAAGCGTTCGATGAGGAGTGGCTCGAGGGCTGCCTGCCAAGGTGATGGACGAACTTCCTTTGCCAAATTCTGACAGATATCTGGGCTAAGCCTAGATAGACGACTGATATAGATCCAACATGTTCCAGCGGTAGTGGACTAGATTCCACCTCATGAAGACAATGTATGGGTCGTCATCTACATTACCTCAGGAATTGAAGAGATTCTACGCATCACTAGTGCGGCCAATATGGCTTTATTCCTGCAGCATTTGGGGCTCTACATCCAAGTCTCAACTTAGCAAATAGGAAACGGTGCAAAATTGATTGTCCCATGGTAAGTCTGAAATGCGAAAATCCTTCAAGACTTCCAATTGCCACGTGAACAAGAAGAAATCACCACGTCGTCCACCAAATTGTATTCCACATTTAGACAACACACGAACACTCAACTTCACAAACCTCCAAATCACACCAGCAGCATTAGTTCATCTTTCCTCCGCTAGGGATAGTAAAGCATTTTTTCCTTGAATCAGCTGCATCGCATTATCTCAAGCTTTACCAAAATACGTAACTGATCTCACATGATTCAAAGTGAAAACGCATTATTATCCTAAGCAGATGATACATGAACTATTGCTGGTGTGGTTTAGATATGAAAATCGCTAAACTCCTCTACATGCTCATCGTCACCTCTAGAGAAAACATGTTGCCCCCTGGCCTTAAATAAGAAGGAAACAAATACTATTAAGTAACGTACGTCAAGTCGACACGTCGTTTCTTCCATCGTTTCTGAGGAAGAAGAAGAATAAAAACATTCGTATATTTTCTTCTTTTCATACGATTCTTCAGTCAACTCAGTCAACGTCAGTAATCGGTAGGAGTCTAGATGTAGAAGCTTGTAACTCGAGACACCGGGTGTATATGGGAAAAAAAGACAGTAATATTCTGTTCTCACATAACGTCGAGGAAGAGGATGACGAGAGAAAATGAAAAGGAATTGAAAGGAATTGGCAGGAGGGTCCCAAGAGGGAACCTTAGGTTTATTGAGTTGAGAGCTACCAGTAAGTGGGTCGCGCTCTAGAGTTTGCGGGGAAGAAACGCATACCCGACCGAAGAGGATGTTCTACCAGGGAAATCGAAGACAAAAATAAGGCGTTTGAAGAGATAGGCCTCATCTCGCGAGTGGGATAGATTTCCCCCAGTATATTTCCCTCTAAGTAATTCATTTTTCTCTGCAAAAGATGCGTTCAAGCCTTTAAATTTTTCAAAACATTTAAAAAAAAAGTTGATGCCATTGAAATAGTTTCATTTTTCTCGAAAATTCGCTAATAAGTACGAAATTTTGCCGGTTTGACGAAAATTACTAAACGATTTGAGTTTTAACCCATTGGGACCCCAAAAATAGTTTGTAAGTATTAGAAAGACGGGAAATTGTATGCCCTTCCTTACTGTGTAATCAGATTTGTACATAAATTAAAGGAGTAGTCGGCATTTTTGTTGAACTAGGCTCTTTCTTCATTAAGGTCAAAAAACACGAGAGAAAAAAAAATCTTCACAGTGAAAAAACCCGGATTTTTATGGAGTAAAAAAAAGGTATATGACACTTTCTTACTTGAAGTAGACGTAGAAACAACTTCTGAAGTGGGGCACCCTGTACGTCTCTTACGAATCATTCTTCATAGTTTCATCATAGTACTTATAGAATATTTATAGTATCCACTTATAGTGACCACTTCAGCCTTTTAGGCATGCTTTGGTCACAATATAGCCGCTAAGGCGGTTCTATTGCGACGGGCATCAGTCTCTCTCTAGGACATTCTCAGTTGGATATTATGGTGTGATTGAGAGATCATCTGAGTTACACATTCCCACTCCATTCGGCCGTAAGTTTCAATTTATCAGGATATATCTGCCTTCATCCCTGTGTGTACAAGGATTTTCCGCTTATTAGGCTTATTTAGTTTAGTTAGATAGCTTATGGAAGTGTAGTTCGAACTGCATGTTATTTAAGCACCAATCTCTTTCAAAGGGGTGGAAATGAAAGTACATCTTTTATACCTCATGAAATTATCCATTCGCGAAATTTCAAAATGAAAAATTGCACATCAACCGTAGGCTACCATTTTTATCTACCCTTCCTCAATTATCTCTCAAATCATCGGTCATTTGAACTGGAAAATCCTTTAGCGTGGCTCTACCAGGTATTTTGGTAAATTATGGCATGGGATCCTCATTTTGAACCCTCATGCCTAATAGGCAGATGTCCCTTAGAGTGTGCCTAATAGGCCGGTAACTCTCCGAACAAGAATTTAAATCATGTACCAGCCGAAATGGAAAGGTACCAAATTAGCGGGGTAAAAATTAATAAATATGTTAAAAACATTTATTTTTTTAAACATTTTTTTAACCAAATTAGCGGGGTAAAAATTAATAAATATGTTAAAAATAAAATAAATATAATGTAAACATAATATGTTTACATTATATTTATTTTATTTTTAACATATTTATTAATTTTTGCTCCGCTAATTTGGTACTTTTCTTTTTCGGCTGGTACATGATTTAAATTCTTGTTCGGAGAGTTACCGGCCTATTAGGCACACTCTTAGGGACATCTGCCTATTAGGCATGAGAGTCCAAAATGAGGATCCCATGCCATAATTTACCAAAATACCTGGTAGAACCACGCTAGATGATTTTCCAGTTCAAATGACCGATGATTTGAGAGATTATTGAGGAAGGGTAGCAAATATTATTTGCTTTATTTTGCTCCAACTTGGCATTTGGATTTTACCAAATTATGTCATTTTTGTCCCGGAAGAATTTTAAAAATGACTCAACTCAAATGTTGGGGCTCTCACCCAGCTGATCTTAATTTTTCCCGATCGCTTCCTGTTGCCTCTGTGACTATGATTCATTCGGATTTCGGAATCGACTAATCAATTTTGAGATGATAAAATTGACGGTAATCCAGAGTTGAGGCGGAGGGGAATTTCGCAACCTCTAAACAAAATGGCTATTATGACGAAGATAAAACCATCTCTACCCTCTCCGTTCTACTCGAAACGTTAAATATTTATACGCATTCCCCGCTTCCCACATCCATCCTGTTTCCGTCGACCCTAAAACCACTTGAAAAGTGCCTACGAAAGCGAGGAAACCCCCCAGAAACTCCCTGCAGCAACATTGAAGTGTAAACATCTAAACAGCGGAGCCAGAGGGGAGTATTACACATACAAACACTCCTCGGGAATAATAAATACGAATAACCATTTTGCTCGTTTTCCTCCCCTCAGGACAAGTGGTAGGAGGAGGTTGTAGGGGAACAATTGAGAGGAGTTTTTTTCCGCCACAACAATGGAGGCAGGTGAACAATGGAAAAGTAATCCCCTGCACTTCTGTATGATATTACTTCGTAATGTATCTACATTAGACATTCTAGATCGTGAACCTGCTATCCTGCCTTTCAGCGTTTGGAGCCAAATTGTTATTTTTCAAGACGAGTTGGATGGAGACGTACAATAATTATTATTTTGTACAAAATGTCTTATTTTATGGTCACAGGAATAAATATGCAGTTTATGGTGCCCTGGCACCATGGTGGCATCACTATTAGTTCCATGGTGGTACAGAGAATAATTCATGAAAATCCGGAGGTATAATGAGAATTTTTCCTCAATTTCAATTCTTGGGTACAATTGAACCCGTTTTTTTTAAAGGGGTTATGTATCATTTGTGAAAATTTCGGGAAAACGCAAAAAACTATCCCAAGTCGTCAAAACGATCAAAACATCCCATTTTTTGAAATATTCCAACACAGCTAATTACTCCACAATCCTCCAGAAGTTTTCAGATTTTTTCAGCAAGGGGAAGTGTATCAAATTGCAATTTGAAATGCTCTCACATACCCCCTTTAAAAAAAAATCGATTTTTCAGGACTGAAATCATTTAAATAAACAGCTTTATTCATTGAATGAAACATGTTTTGATGAAAATATGTACATAAAACATCATAACATAAAATATTTATATGATCAGTTTATTATTTAGCCAACATGAAATGCTAAGAATGTTCTTCAGGAATGTAATTCTTCAACCTCTCTAGGTCAGCTAACGGAAATGAATGGGTTGATGGGAGTCCGGCAATTCACAGAATGGACTTTTGAGCATTGCTGGAGGTCATAACAATTTTGGGGACGATTTTTGGGGTGAAAGATGTGTAGCCGATCTACTAAGCGCACTTTTCTTTTGATGAGAGCGGAATCACGATAGCACGGGAGAAATCTATGCCCCCTCACATGGAAAAATTGTTCCCTTTTTGTCGAATTTTGCTTCCGAGTATACCAAGGTAGCGCACGCTTTTTTTTCACTTTTCAATATTGAAAAAAATGTTCTCCAAAATCAAAATTTCCACTCGCGTTTTACGTTTCAGACCTTCCTGAACAATTTTGGTTCCGTGTTTGTCTGTATGTCTGTCATGAAATCCTTACCACAGCCATAACTTCTACATTTCTCATCCTATTTTGATGAAATTTTCAGGGATTGTGAGGATGGGGGTGTAGATGGTCCCCTATGAGAATCATTACCCCCGGACTGATAGTAGCCGCCGCACATGCGTAAACGTGAAATCCTCGCCACGGCCATAACTTCTATATTTCCCATCTGATTTGATAAAATTTTCAGGAATAATGCGAGTTGGATGATCATCATCGGATGATCGGATCATCTATATAGTCGGGTTAAGGATAAGAGGAAGCTACGTGCCACACCCACTTGAAATTGTTCTCTTAGTTAGGGCAAGGTGGAGATTCAAAAGGAAGTGATTTCGGTTAATTATTTTCAATAAAAAAGCTTAGGAATCGACCAAGAAACAAAATTTAACCCCCCTTCCTTTAACGACATATTAATTATTATATACCAACCTGACAGTTCATTATTTGAGTCTCGAAACTCCAGGTCGACCACATAGGGAGTGAGTAAGTTTTCTTTTGAAAGGGGTTATGTGGCTCACATAGCCCCTTTCAAAAGACATCGGAAATTTCTACCTGTTTTTTCTATGGGAAGCGTCAAGGATACGAGGTTCCTTTTAATCGCAATCGATGCAACCAAGTATGGAGACCCAGAAAATAAAAAAAAAAGTGAAAATGGCCGAAAATGTCACATAGCCCCTTTAAAAAAAAACGCTGCAAATTATTACACAATGGTTTATTATTTTTTATTTTTCTATATAGATCACTCGTCTGCAAAGCCACCAACGATCCAACATGAAGAAAAACATCGATCGCATTTCGGTCAGCTTTAATTTCAACGGAGATTAGGCCTCTTTTGCGATTCACACTCGTGTTTCTGATTTATCGTACGTCTAACCCTTAAATTCTCGTAGGGAGCGAACGGTTTGTCCTACAGAGCTCCGGGTGGTCTCAAAAAATTCTAAAAATTCTATAGAATCTTAAATTGAAGGAAAAACAATACCTTTATATCAAATTTTTTTGAGTTAGGGCGTTTTCAAAATTTCAAAATTGATTTTGGAACCCTTAGAAGTGACCTAAATCAACCAAAATCTTCGGGGCACAACTAGACCCCAAATGGAGCCTACATACCAAATTTCATCAAAATCGGTCAATGCTAAGTGGCAAAAGTGCCGCGTACGGCGGACGGCGTACGGCGTACGGCGTACGGCGGACGGACGGCCAAATTTTTATTCGATTTTTGGATTCTACGTACCTTGAAACGTAAACCATCAAATTTTGAGGGGGTGTTAAATTTTTTTTTCTTGGTCGATTCCAAAGGTTCATTATTGAAAATAATAAACCAAAACGGGTTCTTAGTAATTATTAATTAATAACTTAGTAATTATTACTAAGCTATAAAGGAACCGAAATATTAAAAAATCGAATATTTTGTGAATGTTATCCCCTCACTTGCCCCCTTCGCTATGCTAATTTTGATACTCCGGTGAAATAGTGTTTGGAAGTTTTTTGAGTCGAACAAAAAAATAAACACGCAAATCGGTAGGAAATTGAGAAAGAAATTTACTCCTCAAACCGACTTTCTTTTGGAAGTAGGAAAGACATTCATACCCACACAACCAATAAATAGAAAAACAAACAAAAATTCAATAATAATAAGAATCACCAATAGCAATAATACCAATAATATTTAGAAGCACGAATGTGAAGCTATTTCTTCCAAATAAACTTGATAGCGAAGGTAGCAAATAGTAGTAGGTAGTAGGTAGCTATGGCGGTTAATAACTCCTTCAATTTATTGGATAAACTCAAATTTGACGGTAACATTGGAAAAAGCGTTAAATTTCCCATCTCTCTCATAGAGAACCAAAGTTTTAAATTGGCAAAACCGGTGAAAAATGAACTTGAGTCCCTGCTTTTCAGCGTGTAAATGCTTGCCTGTAAGCCTAAAAGTTGACCAAAAAGTCGGAATTATTTCCAATATTTTTATTAGTGGAAAAAACCGCGCTTGAATGAGGAAAAAGTGCATTTTTTTTCCAACGAAAACGATGGTTTGACGGGAGTATTCGGGGGTCTCCTCCGGCGACGCTCTTCCTACCCTCCATCACGGAACACGGCTTTGCCATTGTTACCACCATCCAACATGAAGAAAAACATCGATCGTATTTCGGTCAGCTATAATTTGAACGGAGATTAGGCCTCTTTTGCGATGCACACTCGTGTTTCTGATTTATCGTACTTCCAACCTTTAAATTCTTGTAGGGAGCGAACGGTTTGTCCTACAGAGCTCCGCGTGGTCTCAAAAAATTCTAAAAATTCTGTACTATCTTAAATTGAAGGAAAAACAATACCTTTATATCAAAATTTTTCGAGTTAGGGCATTTTTAAAATTCATTTTTGAACCCTTAGAACGAACCTACATCAACCAAAATCTTCGGGGCACAACTGGACCCCAAATCGAGCCTACATACCAAATTTCATCAAAATCGGTCAATGCTAAGTGGGGAAAGTGCCGCGTACGGACGACGGACGGCCAAATTTTTATTGAGTTTTGGATTCTACGTACCTTGAAATGTAAATTATCAAATTTTGAGGGGGAGTTAAAAAAAATTTTCTTGGTCAATTCCAAAGGTTCAATATTGAAAATAATGAACCAAAAAATCACGTTTTTTCTCATTCAAGCGCGGTTTTTTACACTAATAAAAATATTGGAAATAATTCTGACCATACTGTTGGAAAGCTGAGCTTTTGGGTAAACTTTTAGGCCTACATGCAAGCATTTTCACGCTGGAGACACCAGGTGTAATAACGATTGAAGAAAATGTATAATACATGAAACAAGATATAAGCAGGTCTTACATCTGAAATCGAATTAATGAGGGTTCCTCTCCGATACACAAACGTTTTTCACCCCTTGAAAAATCATCGCTGTTAATTAGACTCATTAAAATCGAGCGAAGGCAGGAAGGCGTAATGAAGCGGAATAATGGAACGGTTCGGATTATTGTGAGGGTTTCCCCGGGTCTCCCCCGCAGTTGCAGGTTGACCTGAATTCAGAACTGGAAATTGTAACGACAGAACAGCGAGAGCTCATTAATGCATAAATAGATTCTAGGTAATGTTCTTTCAGGGAGATACGAAAGCAAAACTCTTTTGCCACTTGATTAAGGGCGTAATTACGAATAAATTGTAAGCAATAATTGTTAAAATACCGTTCCACTTAGCTCAAGCATATTATTTCATAAATAACAATAAACAATACCAGTTGTACTAATAATTAAGATTTGTAATGTTTGGTGTATTCTGTAATGAGAAAAACTTTTGGAGTGTAAAGTTTATTCATCACAAAACTTTGCTATTGAATTACTAAAATAGAACACGTTGCATTGCGGGATTCGAAAACGCGTTTACACCAGTGGGAGGGAGATCCTTCAAGGAGAAAACAGTGCATTCTGGTGGTGACAGGAGCACCTACTAAGGATGAAAAATTATGAATAAAAGCAACTTGAAGATCTCCAAGCTCGAAATATACGCTGTTTTTCAGTTTTTATTATTTTCAGTAATAAACCATTGGGATCGAGCAAGAAAAAAAAAGTTTACCCCCCTCCCCCCAAAAATTGATGTTTTACGTTTCAAGGTACCTAGAATCCGAAAATATTTCTGGAACTCTGGACCGATTTAGTTGAAATTTGCTATATGGGCTCTATTTGGGGTCTGGTTGTGCCCCGAAGCTTTTGGTTGATGTCAGTCACTTCTAAGGGGTGAAAGTTAGGGGTTGAAATTTCGAACTACGGCACTCTTGAAAATTTCAACCCTTATTTTTCAACCCTTAGAAGTGACCTACATAGAGGTGTGTCAGTACAGCTGTACCGGGACTGTGGAACCGAGTATCAACTTGAAACGGTTCCACGCGATGACCAAAAAGCCCTTACCGGTCCAGTTCCACGGACCGATACGATATCATGGAATCGCTCTGGACTGGGAAGGGATCCTTCGGACCGGTAAGGATGGAACTTATCTCCATTTCAGTTCCAAGCTACGGGAAGCGCCCATGCCGATTCCACGGATCAATAAGATATCATCGAGAATGGCACTGGATTGGAAGGAATTTGGACCATTAAGGACCATTGGACCGGGAAGGGATCTTCTGGACTGGTTAGCATGGAAGTTGTCTCCAGTATTATTATTCTTATGTTATATTCTCAAACTGCAACGAAAAATTAGTCTTTCCTTGAATTGTTTGGTCACTATCATTTATAATAAATTGTCACCTTTGTAATATTTGTTCGAATTTCATCCTTTTTATTGCAAGTTGAGATCATAAGCATGGAAGAAGGGAGATAGGGATTTGACTGTCTTCTTCGTCCATATCATAAGAATGGGATTTGACCACCCTCGGTAGGCAGTACCCGTAATGGAACTGTACCGGTAATTTGGAATGGTTACATCTTTGTCACTTTAACCGTTGGAACCGTTCCAGGAAAATACCAGGACCGACACACCCCTAGACTTACATCAACCAAAAGCTTCGCGGCACAACTAGACCCCAAATGGAGCCCATATACCAAATTTGAACCAAATCGGTCCAGAGTTGCTATAAAAAAATGCCGCGTACGGCGGACGGACGGAAGATTTTTCAGAAAGATTTTCGGATTCTACGTACCTTGAAAACATCAAATTTTGAGGGGGGGGGGGGGGAGTTAAAATTTTTTTCTTGCTCGATTCCAAAGGTTCATTGTAGAAAATAATAAACCAAATGAAGCAAACACCAGCTTTCAGAAAACCAAACAATCAGATAAATGTAAATATGTACCGTATGTATGGGGTGACACATCTTAATATTTATCCGATTATTTTGTTTTTTCGAAAGCTGGCATTTGCTTCATTTTTTTCATTTAATACTACAAAATTTAACCTTTAATAATTATGGAGGCATCTCCATCAGCACATTTCAAAGGAGCCAGTGGAACCCATTCCCAATTCGTTGACGTAGTAAACTATGTTGGGTCGATCAAGTTTGTGCTGATAATATTCATAATGACAACTTCCCGCATAATGAGGTGCTGAACACATGAGTGTTCAGCTTACATCGTAACGACAGGAATAAAATAGATATCTAAGTATAAATCTACCACATGTAGATTTATAGATGGTGTGGTATCTATAAAGATACCACATGTAGTATCTACAGAAACTTTGCATCCGTGTGGCGCCCCCTAGGTGGCGGATCCGCGAACTATAACGATCGAGTAAACCTTCCATGGTGAAACCTTGACACGGAAATTGGAGCCGTGAGAAATTTCATATTCATGTAGTGTCACGAAATTTCAATTTTTGAAATTCACGAACTTCAATCTGTCGTAGGAGGGAAATCAAGTCACTTTTAAGGGGAGAAATTCGCGAAAAGTTATTGTTCACGCGGGAATCTGCTTGATGGTTAGTTCTATGTTCTCCAGAAGAATGCGCCAATGGGATGCAAAGTTTCTGTGGCAGACCTATAGAACTAATGTGAGAAAGGCTTTCAGTGTATGGTGAATCATATAAATTGCTCCGTTCGCTTTCTGGATACGGCAATGACGGATTTGCGTTTCGCTGGATTTTCATTCTCCATTTTGAAACATGTAACGTCAAGAACGGTGTAGTCATGTTAGCTTGAAAATAGACGTTCGAACAGAGATGAACGTCTGGAACCGACTTCGAGTGTCATAAGGTCACGTATCTTGGGACTCAGAAGTGACACCTCTGTGTCGTGAAGGGTGCAAATTGGGACTCCAATAACAGTTACGCCTACTTCCAGCGGATTCCGTAACTCGGGCAAAATATAAACCTGGTTTAGCCGTCTTCCTTATATGACAGCATATAAATCAATCACAACGTAAGGTTATTTTTGTTGATTTTCATTACCTATTGCCACGTAATGTTTTTGGTTTATTATTTTCAATAATAAGCCTTTGGAATCGAGCAAGAAAAAAAAATTTTAACCCCCCCTCAAAATTTGATGTTTTACGTTTCAAGGTACGTAGAATACGAAAATCGAATAAAAAAATTTCCGTCCGTCCGCCGTACGCCGTACGCCGTACGCCGTACGCGGCACTTTTCTTAGCAACACTGGACCGATTTGGTTCAAATTTGGTATATGGGCTCCATTTGGGGTCTAGTTGTGCCGCGAAGCTTTTGGTTGATGTAGGTCACTTCTAAGGGGTGAAAATTAAGGGTTGAAATTTTCAAGAGTGCCCTAGCTCGAAAACTCTCGAAATAAAGGTATCGTTTTTTCACCAATTTTAAATAGTATTGAATTTTTAAAAATTTTTGAGACCACCCGGAGCTCTGTAGGACAAACCGTTCGGTCCCTACGAGTACTTGAAGGTTTTCCTTCGATAAAACAGAATCATGAGTGTGAATCGCAAAAGAGGTCCAATCTCCATTCAAATTTTATCGGACTAAAATGCGATCGCTGTTCATTTCTTCGATTTGTATACAGTTTTGCCTTCTGCGTAACCAGTAATCAAATTTCCATACGAAGCTTTCTATTTTTCCAATCGAGTGTGAAGCGTTTAGTTCTTTCTAATAAACTTGATTGTGAAGGTGTGAAGCCAGTATGGTGTGGTAGGTAGTACCTAGCTGGTAGGTAAAAAAAATGTTGGTGGGTAAAAAACGCTGCAAATCATTGCTCAAAGGCTTCTTCACTCTTCAGATCACTGATCAGCTGAGTGAGCTCCGAAGCCATTTTCAATCCTATTGAATGGAAGTGTTCTTCCAGGCGTCTCCAGTATTCGAGGAGATCTTCTTCACTCCTCAGATCACTGATCAGCTGAGTGAGCTCCAAAGCCATTTTCAATTCTATCGAATGGAAGTGCTCTTCCAGGCGTCTCCAGCATTCGAGGAGATCTTCTTCACTCCTCAGATCACTGTTCAGCTGAGTGAGCTCCAAAGCCATTTTCAGTCCTATTGAATGGAAGTGCTCTTCCAGGCGTCTCCAGCATTCGAGGAGATCTTCTTCACTCCTCAGATCACCGATCAGCTGAGTGAGCTCCAAAGCCATTTTCAATCCTATTGAATGGAAGTGCTCTTCCAGGCGTCTCCAGCATTCGAGGAGATCTTCTTCACTCCTCAGATCTCTGATCAGCTGAGTGAGCTCCGAAGCCATTGCTCAAAGCACACTCAGCTGATCAGTGATCTGAAGAGTGAAGAAGATCTTCTCGAATGCTGGAGACGCCTGGAAGAGCACTGATCAGCTGAGTGAGCTCCGAAGCCATTTTCAATCCTATTGAACGCAGGAAGCTGAAATTTGAGAGGGAAGGGCAAGGGAGAATACAGATGGTGGTAGGTGCTATTGATGGAGAACCAGTGATCTATACAGAAAATAATAAACCTTTGAGCAATGATTTGCAGCGTTTTTGATTTCTAATTTTTCATATTTAATTTGGGTTTAACATCAAGTTCCGCGCTAATTTGTTGATTTTTGTTTGCAAATTCGAATTCTGAATTTTACGTGCCCAAAAACGTAAAATATCGAGTTTTTGAGAAAAGTTGAAATTAATTAATTTTTTTGCTTCATTCCGAAGGGTCGTTATTTATTGACATAAAAAACCAAAACCAAGGAATATGGTGAATCGAGTGGTCTTAGCTCTTACTACAAGAGTTGTATAGGATTCTATGTACCACAATAATAATAATCTCACTTTACAAAAACTACAATAGAAATTTTTCAGCTATAACAGCTGAAAATAATTGATAATAATACTAATAATAATAATAATTAATAATAATAATAATAATTAATAATAATAATTATTATTATTGACAACACTTATTACTGGTTGCTAAGGATGGAAAACTGAATACAAATCCAAGAAACGAACAAAGATTGCATTTTGGTCGGATAAAATGTAAAAGGAGATTAGGCCTCTTTTACAATTCACACTCTTGTTTCTGGTTTATCGTAAATCCAACCCTTATCAAAGAGAGCGAGCGGTTGGTCCTACAGAGCTCTGGCTGGTCTCACTCGATTCTAATAATTCAGTACTATTTTAAATTGCAAATAAACAATACCTTCGTATTGAACGTTTAGAAGTGCTACAACAACCGAAAGCCTCCTGGCAGTAGACGCCAAATGGAGCAAATCCTCCAAAAAATGGCAAAAGAGCGGCAAATGGCCCCAATTCCATCAACATCAGTGCATGCTAACTAAGAAAAGTGCCGACGTCTTTTACAGTTTCGTATCAACCCCTTCCTTTCTGTCTCTCAATGCTCTTCTGATCCTTTATAACATCTCTTTTCTAGTTTATTTTTTAGGTTCATTAACCCCAGGGGACTCCTCTTGAATAACGCTTTCAAAATTTCATCAAAATCGGTGCGCGTACGGCGGACGGACGGCCAATTTTTCTATTTTCGGGTTCTACGTACCTTGAAACGTAAACCAAAAAATTTTGAGGTGGTGGTGATACAATTTTTTTTCTTGGCCGATCCAAAGGTTCATTTTTGAAAATAATAAACCAAATGAATAACCAAAATTGTTTACTTTTCCCCACTTAATCTTACCAAGGTATGTACTACAGTTCGCTTCAGCCCTACCATCGGTGCATTTTGGTTTATTATTTTCAATAATGAACCTTTGGAATCGACCAAGAAAAAACATTTTTAACACCCCCTCAAAATTTGATGGTTTACGTTTCAAGGTACGTGGAATCCAAAAATCGAATAAAAATTTGGCCGTCCGTCCGCCGTACGCCGTCCGCCGTACGCAGCACTTTTGCCACTTAGCATTGACCGATTTTGATGAAATTTGGTATGTAGGCTCCATTTGGGGTCTAGTTGTGCCCCGAAGCTTTTGGTTGATGTAGGTCACTTCTAAGGGTTCCAAAATCAATTTTGAAATTTTGAAAACGCCCTAACTCAAAAAATGTCGATATAAAGGTATTGTTTTTCCTTCAATTTAGGATTCTATAGAATTTTTAGAATTTTTTGAGACCATGCGGAGCTCTGTAGGACAAACCGTTTGCTCCCTACGAAAATTTAAGTGTTCATATTGAAATATATACCAAAACACGAGTTTGAATCGCAAAAGAGGCCTAATCTCCGTTCAAATTAGAGCTGACCGAAATGCAATCGATGGTTGGTGATTTTGATTTTTTTTTTTTCCTTCATATTGGATGGTTGGTAATTTTGTAGACGAGTGATCTATATAGAAAAATAATAAACCATTGTGTAATAATTTGCAGCGTTTTGAAACTCTTGACGGACATTCGAGGCAGTTTAAATACTACAAAGTGCTCACCCAGGGGACATTGTTACAATGTTGTCGAGTATTCTTCCGCTGGTAGACGAAATCCAATTATTGCCACAAGAGTACCTACCCTAATGCTCGTTTACGCAATAATTTTCATCGTTGATTCATCAGACCCTCGGTTTTAACCCTTTTGGGCTCGACCGCCGCTAATAATAACCGGATTACTGCCGTAATCGAATGAGACACCCGAGAAAGGCGGTGGGTCTTCAAACCTCTTTTTCTCTCCCGAAATCCCCTTGTTTCGCTTTCGCTCGACGATACTTCGTAAATGGCTACCGAGTTGAACCGTGACATCGGTGTTATAATGGAGTCTAGGGAGGTTAAAGTCTTGATGGAGGGAACAACGTGTTTTGTGGCCACTCTGTAGGTAGCTTGTGATGTTGAATACCCCACAAAGGTGATGCGCGTGTCTCAAACTAATAAAACATAGTGATTTATGTCTTGAAAGCAGAGGCGGCCAGGGCTCAAAATCCACAGAAATTGGATTTATTAATTACTGTAAATTTTTCTATATCATTTTCAGTTTAGCGCCCTTGACTTTGAATGCGATCAGAAGAAATACAAACGTTTTCTTTGTGAAAAGCTTTTTCTAAGTAAAGCATTTTGAAAACTAAAGTCTCTTTAGATAATTATATAATTTTTCGACTGATTTTTTTATCGCAAGGTGGCCGACATTTTGCTGCATCAACTACATTTTTAGGAACGATCTACGGAAATAGTGGTTTTGGTTTATTGACATTTTCATGTCTTTCATAATATGAAATGTCTTTCCATATTATGGCACATAAAAAAAAAATCGTCACGAAATTTGATGCAACGATATTTGTTGCAACGATATTTGTTGCAACGATATTTGTCCCATGTCGCCACAATGATGATTATGACCATCAGAAGTGAAGTTGTTAGGTAGGTAGGTAGGTAGGTAGACATTTTCATGTCTTTCATATGGCACATAAAAAAAAAAATCGTCACGAAATTTGATGCAACGATATTTGTTGCAACGATATTTGTCCCAAGTCGCCACAATGATGATTATGACCATCAGAAGTGAAGTTGTTAGGTAGGTAGGTACTTTACAGTTTGATATTACCAGATCAGCTGAGTCGAAAATTGAGCTCCCAGATCAGCTGAGTCGAAAATCGAGCTCCCAGATCAGCTGAGTCGAAAATCGAGCTCCCAGATCAGCTGAGTCGAAAATCGAGCTCCCAGATCAGCTGAGTCGAAAATCGAGCTCCCAGATCAGCTGAGTCGAAAATCGAGCTCCCTGATTAGCTGAGGCGATGTAGTTCATGTGTCGGGAGGGGAGGGGGGGGGGGCATGAAAATGTTTCAATGTGTTGCAGACTCGTATGCAAGCGTTTGATTTAAATTTTCGTATGACGTCAACAATACTCCTCGATTTGATTTTGCTTCCGAGTCTACCAAGGTAACGGAAGCTTTGTTTTCACTTTTCAAGGACGAAAAAAAAAGTTCTCCAAAATCAAAATTTCCACTCGCGTTTTTTATTTTCAATACTGAACCATTGGAATCGACCAAGAAAAAAAAGTTTAACCCCCCTCAAAATTTAAGGTACGTAGAATCCAAAAATCGAATAAAAATATTGCCGTCCGTCCGTCGTACACGGCACTTTCCTCTATCACCGTGGACCGATTTTGATGAAATTTGGTGTAAGGGCTCCATTCACTTCTAAGGGTTGAAAACTAAGGGCAAAAATTTTGAAAATTTCTATATTTAAAAAATAAATAATGAATGTTGTGACAATAAAGGGGCTAAAATTTTAATAAAGTGGGGATGAACCCATAGTGTATGAACGAAAAGAAGATCTGACCCAGGTTAGTAGGTAGAGTATGAGAAAACAAACAATTGAACGTAAACGCTTTATTAAGCCAAAATAAATTTGAACAAAAAAAACTCTTTATGATAAAGTCGATATTGGACTCAATGTTCAGGGAGGGACTTGCCACAGGTATAACCACAATACTATAGTTGTTATAGGTACTAAAAAATGTCGATCGGCCGTCGACGAAATAAATAAAATGTAGCCCTAGACCCTTTGGGTAATTATAGTAGGTACTTAGCAGATCTGATTCGGAATGGGAAGCACAGGATCCTCTGAAGCGGTAGGAGGTACGAAAGGAACAATGAAGTTGAGATTTTGTCCTCCGCTCCTACAGGTAGCAGCACACGACGGGATGTACTAATTTGCACTAAATTCATCCAAGAATTTGTTCGAGATTTAGATCATTCTATGGTTTTTCATGGAGAATAAATTTTTTAGAAAACAAGTCTTCTTCAATAAATCCGATGGTAATAAAATGAAGCCATTTACGAGAAAGTGTTGCGGGCCATCTGGCGGAAGAACAGAACGGACAGCACCGAAAACCGCGTTAAGAGCCGGCTGCCCAATCGGCCATGTTTTCTGCTCCCATGAGGAATCAACGTTACTTTCCCGACATCATAACTCCTCGAATTATGCACCGTTTTCCTAGATTTTTTTTATTCTTCAAGGTAGAGCAATCTCTAGCGATCGGCATTTCGACTTTGCAAGAAAAATGCCACTGAGAGCGTCAATCACCTTTCGAGGTGGAGGGTAGGGAGTTGCTCTGTTCAAGTGGTCATTTATTCTTTGGCTGATGAGAAATCGAGAATCCGACAAGGCGGATTTCTTTCTGAGGTCCCAACCTTTATTTCAAGCGCCTGAACTTTAGAAACCGTCCAGTTTTAAAAAAGATGAACGTAGCGGGACTTTTGAATAAATGCACCGTACAATGTGACTACCCAGAGCTCTGTAGGATCAACCATTCGCTCTCTATGAATATTTAAGGGTTGGTCTTACGATAAATTAGAAACACGAGTGTTTCTCTGTTCAAATGTTAGCTGACCAAAACGCGATCGTTGTTCGTTCCATCGAGTTGTACTCAGTTTTGTGTCCTTAGCAGCCAGTAATCAAAATTCCTAATGAAAGCACCCACAACTCCCTATTTCTTCGAATTGAGTGTGAAGCGTTTATTTTTCCAAATAAATTTGAGTATGAAGTAGGAGTGTTCACAGCTGTATTCTTTGCAGACGAGTGACCTATATTATAAAATAATAAACCTTTGTGGAATAATATGTAGAGTTGTCAACCCAGTCATTGCAGTTCGTTAACAAGAACCGTCAACCGTTGTACTAAGAAACATAATTTCGTTTACGAGCCATAATAATTGCAACTAATCATGTTCTCCCCGACATTTTCCATCGGTTGCGGCGAGTCCAGAAATGAAAAACGCATGCAAATGAGGTCCCCCTCGCGGGAAATCAAGGGAGAGAAAATATTCGAGTCGACCCGAGAAAAACGAAAGTGGGAACAACAGATGTCCCGGTTTTTGGAAGGGATATAGCTTCCACTCGTTTGAGCCTTGCCGGAATTTACGTTGGGACGAGAGTCGTCAAAAGCATCGTATAAATTCCCTCGCTCCCGGAGGTAGGGACGTAAACATCTAAATACAGTTGCAGGATTTTTCGAGAATCGTCAACGGTGGGAAAGTGTTGTATTCCAAGTACTAATTAAGAACTCCGTAATCAAAAATATAACTCGCATTTTGCGTTTCGGAGTTTTTCGAGCAAATATAGATCGTGACTGATTTTATGAACATTATTCCAGAACGAGGGCCCTAACCTAATTTCCCTGAAACATTGATTCATCCAAACCTAATTTTCTCAAATTTGCAGGGTAATCTGACATGGGACATAAGGGGGTTTCAATCGGGCGCCGTTTGTTCCTTGTTCCGGGTTAGTATAGTACCTGTCCCAAAATCTTAAGGGCCCCATTCACGTGTATGCCTGGAGTCGCCGCCGTGTCCCTCCAGGTACTCCCCGAAGCCACCGCAGTAGTCCATTCACCTGGCTGCCAAAACCTCCTGACTCCGCCGATTGGTGGGCCTGCTTCCAACCACCGCTTGCTCAGAGCACTAGAAGTGAGGAAAATGGTAGGGCTACATGCTGTACTGGTGGGAGTGCGACCCGGCGTCGGCCTCACTTCAACCATTCACAGGGCCGCCGAGGATTAACTGGCCGCAATTTTCGAGCATGTTCGATTACCTGCTGAGCGGCGGACACCCGCCAGACCTCAAGATTTTGCTAACCATTCACGGGTAGTTTTCCCCTTTGACGGCGGCTAGGCCCGTGGCGGCGACTCCAGGCGTACTCGTGAATGGGCCCCTTTAGGTAGCCTGGTGAGACAGGCTGGGAAAGGGTCGAGCATCCGTACCTCAGACCTTCGTAATCCTGGTATTGAGCAACCCAGGTCATAATAAGGTGTGTTCAGGCTGGGGAAACCCATAGATATATACCCGTAGTATACAACTAAAGGGGCCCATTCACGTGTACGCCTGGAGTCGCCGCCGCGGGCCTAGCCGCCGTCAAAGGGGAAAACTACCCGTGAATGGTTAACAAAATCTTGAGGTCTGGCAGGTGTCCGCGGCTCGGCAGGTAATCGAACATGCTCGAAAATTGCGGCCAGTTAATCCTCGGCGGCCCTGTGAATGGTTGATGTGAGGCCGACGCGGGGTCACACTCCCACCAGTACAGCATGTAGCCCTACCGTTTTCCTCACTTCTAGTCATCTGAGCAAGCGGTGGTTGGAAGCAGGCCCACCAATCGGCGGAGTCAGGAGGTTTTGGCAGCCAGGTGAATGGACTACTGCGGTGGCTTTGGGGAGTACCTGGAGGGATGTGGCGGCGACTCCAGGAATACACGTGAATGGGGCCCTTAAGGAAACCCTATATCTCAAACCTGTTTCTGATTTATCGCAAGCTCAACCCTAAAGTACCTGTAGGGAGCGAACTGTTTGTCCTACGGGTGGTCTCAATCGTTTCTAAAAATTCAATAGGTACTATTTCAAATTAATGAAAAAACAATACCTTTATTTCGAACGTTTTCGAGCTAGGGCACTTTTGAAATTTTCAACCCTCATTTGATTTAAATTCGATTTTCGGATTCTTGATACTACTACTGATGATACTACTACTACTTAATACTACTACTGTCTGTCTGATAGGTCTGTGTGTCTGAAAATCCTTCTAAAATTCAAAAGTAATACGAAGGTATTGAAAATCCAAGTCTAAGTATAACGTTTAAAGTAAAATTTAAACATTTTAAAGTTTTCTTTTCTATTTCTAAAACCACATTTTTTTAGGTTTATTGTTTGCCCATGAGGTTAGCGCATGAGTGGCTCAACGGAAAAATACTACCCCATATGATCATGATCACAACTTTTCAAGGGTAATAATCAGTTTTTTGACGCTTTGAAACAGAAAAATAAGGATTTTCATTTTGGTTTATTATTTTCAATAATGAACCTTAGGAATCGACCAAGAAAAAATTTTTTTTAACACCCCCTCAAAATTTGATAGTTTACGTTTCAAGGTACGTAGAATCCAAAAATCGAATAAAAATTTGGCCGTCCGTCCGCCGTACGCCGTCCGCCGTACGCGGAATTTTTGCCACTTAGCATTGACCGATTTTATGAAATTTGGTATGTAGGCTCCATTTGGGGTCTACTTGTGCCTCGAAGATTTTGGTTGATGTAGGTCAGTTCTAAGGGTTCCAAAATGAATTTTGAAATTTTGAAAACGCCCTAACTCAAAAAATTTCAATATATAGGTATTGTTTTTCCTTCAATTTAGGATTCTATAGAATTTTTAGAATTTTTTGAGACCACGCGGAGCTCTGTAGGACAAACCGTTCGCTCGCTACGAAAATTTAAGGGTTTTACGTACGATAAATCAGAAACACGAGTGTGAATCGCAAAAGAGGCCTAATCTCCGTTCAAATTATAGCTGACCGAAATCCGATCGATGTTTTTCCTCAAGTTGGATGGTTGGTGGCTTTGCAGACGAGTGATCTATATAAAAATAATAAACCATTGTGTAATAATTTGCAGCGTTTTAAAAACCTTAAAACTGGCATACCGTTGGCAAGCTCAGATCTTGGGGTAGTTTTTGCCGTTGAGTGCACCTAGATAGCGTTATTTATTACGTGGAAATCATTATCTTGAAATCATTATTATAAAATGACGATTTTCGAAAATAATTATAAATTTTTACTTTGCCTTTTTTTCAGATTCACAAATGGCTTTCAAAAATTGGGGTTTCCACTAAAGAAGAAATTTATTGCTCTTTCCAACGGTGCAATCAGATTTGAATTTGCATGAGAAATAAGGGAGTTATGACCATCTTAGTGCCGCAAGGTTGAAAACACGAAAAAATTTCATTTGCAGAAATAAGGAGTTGAGGAGGCTTCATTGAGAAATTTGAATGCTGGTTGCTAATGAAAAACGGATAGAAAATTTACCGCTCTTTTTCAACGTTGTAATCAGATTTGAATTTGCATGAGAAATAAGGGAGTTATGTAAATTGCTAAGAGGCATATTTTGAAAATTAGTTGTGGAGCTGATGGGTGGGGGGGGGGTCAGCATAGTTACTTCTATACTCAGTGGCTATAGGCAGCTGTCAAAGTTACTGATCGCTCGGTACATACCCAATCACTTGAATTTCCTCACCTACTTTACCCTCTCATGTTCCAAAATTAGAAAGTATGGAGTTCTATTGCTTGATTCCGAAGGTAGAACAGTTCTACAAACAGAAAGGGTTTTGCCACTAGAATCCATACTTGCCAAGACTATTCTAGATGTGGTAAGACGTCTTTGTAGCAATTTTGGTTTATTGTTTTCAATAATAAGCCTTTGGAATTGAGCAAGAAAAACAATTTTTAACCCCCCCTCAAAATTTGATGTTTTACGTTTCAAGGTACGTAGAATACGAAAATCGAATAAAAAAATTTCCGTCCGTTTTCTTTATGATTTAAAGCATCTTGTTACGGTTATTGAAGCAATCTAAGCACCAAGTACCGACATGTGAGCCCCGGAAATGTTAATTATAAGTATTACTAAGTTCAACCAGCGATCTAGGTTGATGTTCATACACCTTAACTTGAAAACACGAAAAAATTTCATTTGCAGAAATAAGGAGTTGAGGAGGCTTCATTGAGAAATTTGAATGCTGGTTGCTAATGAAAAACGGATAGAAAATTTACCGCTCTTTTTCAACGTTGTAATCAGATTTGAATTTGCATGAGAAATAAGGGAGTTATGTAAATTGCTAAGAGGCATATTTTGAAAATTAGTTGTGGAGCTGATGGGTGGGGGGGGGGGGGTCAGCATAGTTACTTCTATACTCAGTGGCTATAGGCAGCTGTCAAAGTTACTGATCGCTCGGTACATACCCAATCACTTGAATTTCCTCACCTACTTTACCCTCTCATGTTCCAAAATTAGAAAGTATGGAGTTCTATTGCTTGATTCCGAAGGTAGAACAGTTCTACAAACAGAAAGGGTTTTGCCACTAGAATCCATACTTGCCAAGACTATTCTAGATGTGGTAAGACGTCTTTGTAGCAATTTTGGTTTATTGTTTTCAATAATAAGCCTTTGGAATTGAGCAAGAAAAACAATTTTTAACCCCCCCTCAAAATTTGATGTTTTACGTTTCAAGGTACGTAGAATACGAAAATCGAATAAAAAAATTTCCGTCCGTTTTCTTTATGATTTAAAGCATCTTGTTACGGTTATTGAAGCAATCTAAGCACCAAGTACCGACATGTGAGCCCCGGAAATGTTAATTATAAGTATTACTAAGTTCAACCAGCGATCTAGGTTGATGTTCATACACCTTAACTTGTACCAAGCTTGTTCTACCTAAACTTTAAAGTTTCAGGTGTTGCAATATATCTGGCTCGCTGAGGGGATGTTGGAACAGGATGTGAGCTCGAACTATCTGCAGTCCGCATACGCGATCTTTCTCCTCTGCAAATGAATCCGTCGCCAAGCGAAAACCCAATTACATTTTCAAAGCGCTTTTCCCCTTCTAACGACAGCCCCACTAAATACAGGTGGATATAAAACCGTACTTGCTTGATTCAACGCTGCAGTTTACCCGACCGGTAATTATAATCATGCAGTTTCCATTAATTTCGAGGAATTCGTCCTCGGACCAATTAGGAAGATCTATAGATTTTAGAATGAATGAAACGCGAATTTAGTTCCCGCTGATTATATTTGTCTGTTACCTATTGATGGTTTCGTCGAGAACTAATCTATTATTACACGTGTAAGAGATGTGGCAGTGATAATCGAACAACAGCCATAACTGATCAGTAGAGCTCGGAATTTGCATATTTTGCATATCTTTTATTATGCGGTATATCTTTGTATTTGAACGTTTTGAAGGTTTCTGAAGGGTATGCGGTGGTTTAAATTGAAACTGAAATTGCATATTTTTGCATACTTCGGTCATTTTGGGGATTTTTGCATTTTTTGGTCATTTTGGGGATTTTTGCATATTTCGCAGCATATTTTACCAGTTTTTTGCGTATCCTGGATAAACTATAAAAGGATAAACTGGAGGGGGTCCTATCGAAAAATCCAGGGTGGTCTTCAGTGGTTCAAATCGCGAAAATTCTCAAAGGAGAAGACAGCTCATGGGCCTCTCCCTACTCTCCAAAAGAGATTTCCACTTTTAAATGTTTGCCTAATGTATCTTGCGATGTAGAGAGATCGTTTCCTGCATTGAAAGAAATTTTAAGTGACAGGAGACACTGTTTTACACCTGATAATTTGGAGCGTGTAATTGTTGTCCAATATAATATGTAGTTCATCTTTACATTTTATACATTTTATAGTTCGTATAAATGTATAAAAGTAAATAAAAAATGTATAACTGATTTTTTGAATTGCTTGCTTACTTTACCTGATGCTTCATAACTTTTTTCTAGGAGAAAAAAGAGCTAAAAAACGCTGCAAATCATTGCTCAAAGGTTTATTATTTTCTGTATAGATCACTGGTTCTCCATCAATAGCACCTACCACCATCTGTATTCTCCCTTGACCTTCCCTCTCAAATTTCAGCTCCTGCGTTCAATAGGATTGAAAATGGCTTCGGAGCTCACTCAGCTGATCAGTGATCTGAAGAGTGAAGAAGATCTCCTCAAATGCTGGAGACGCCTGGAAGAGCACTTCCATTCAATAGGATTGAAAATGGCTTTGGAGCTCACTCAGCTGATCAGTGATGTGAGGAGTGAAGAAGATCTCCTCGAATGCTGGAGACGCCTGGAAGAGCACCTCCATTCAATAGGATTGAAAATGGCTATGGAGCTCACTCAGAAATTTCATATTCACACTCGTGTTTCTGATTTATCGTAAGTCCAACCCTTAAATTCTCATAGGGAACGAACGGTTTGTCCTACAGGGCTCCGCGTGGTCTCAAAAATTTCTAAAACTTCTATACTATTTTAAATTGATGAAAAAACAACACCTTTATATCAAAATTTTTTGAGCTCGGGCGTTTTCAAAATTTCAAACCTTGTTTTTCAACCGTTAGAAGTGACCTACATCAACCAAAATCTTCGGGGCACAACTAGACCCCAAATAGTGCCTACATACCAAATTTCATCAAAATCGGTCAATGCTAAGTGGCGGACGGACGGCCAAATTGTTATTCGATTTTTGGATTTACTTCCCTTGAAACGCAATCCAACAAATTTTGAAAAATTTGTTCCTTGTTCGATTCCAAAGGTTCATTATTGAAAATAATAAACCAAAATTGGCTGAATTGAGTCCTTGAAGATTAGCAAATTTTGCTCATCATCTCATGCTGCATGACTGGCGGTACCTACCCCCTCTAGAAGCTACTCCTACGCTTTTTATTGGTCTTTATGATGAGTGCCTACCAATAAAACCTGCCGTTGCGTCAAAAATGCGGCGGAAAAGAGGCGAAAAAAGAAGCTTTATCAGACACCCCCACCGCGAAGGTTTACGAAATAATCTCACAGCCACGCATCCCATTTCTCATTCTCGCTCGGTCAAGAAAGAATTTCAACCCGGGATAAGCCGTTCTCCATTTTCTCCGAGTTTTCAAATCAAAACGAGAAAAAACCTTGAAGGTTTGCCCGATAGCGTGTTTGTTTTCACCGGATGTTTATTACGGTTGTTATCTTTTCTCAATTAGGTACGTTTTTTTCGTTCTCAACTTTATTCGTTCATTTGTTTAGATTCACACTGAAAACGAGGAAAACGAGAAATGATTTAGCGCTGAAAAACTCGGAGGGGGTTTTGACGAGAGATTGTTCTGGTTTAAACGTAGATTACATCGGTGATGTTGAGATTATGGTCATAACACCTCCGGTTTCTTTTTTGTGAGAAGTGTGAATGCGACGCGACAATGTTCACGTCTGTGGAATTGTGAAACTCCGGAATTTATTTTAACATCCAGGAGAGAGAATTTCGTAGGCGGAAGGACAATCGACGATTAAAATACAATGTGTTGAATCTTAAAACGTGGGGTAATTCATAACATGCTGTTTATTACGTACGTGTCCAGCTATAATATCACAAAATACATGGTGAAAGAATGAAAAAGAATCCGAAAGAATGGAGAATTGCCATGAATGACTCAAAATCATCCTCAATCACATTCACCTTGAAAACGAACTTCCAAACAGACCCGTTGATCCTCAATAACAACGAAATCCCAAGTGTGGGAGAAGTGCGCTACCTTGGTGTATACCTGCAACAACGTCTCACGTACCATCATCACATTGGAGAACTAGTCAGACGAATACGCACCAGGATGGCTCTCCTCAAGCCCTTACTCGGTACCAGGTCACCTCTACCTTTGGGAACCAAACGGTTATTATACCTTACCCTGATCAGACCAATATGGCAATATGGTTGCTCAGTATGGGGCTTGGCCACCAAAACTCAAGTAAAGAAAATTCAAACCCAGCAGAACAGAGCCCTAAGGACAATAACAAATGCTCCATGGTACGTGAGAAACGACGCCATCCACAAAGACCTTGACGTTCCAAAAGTTGAAGAAGTGATAAAATGCACCATCAACCGTCTGCACGATAAAATTACCAACCACCCTCCACCTACCACATTCCACAACCTCCTATCACTTTGGGGATCTCAAGAGCCGAGACGTTTAAAAAGAAAAAGAGCACCCAATATACTGGACTCAGATCATCGCACCTGATTGTTATTTTTGTCATTGTTAATTATTGTTACATTTTCGATAATTTATTTATATAAAACCCAATCACTTACAACTAATTTAATCACATATAGCTATAGAAAATTGTTTTTGATCATATTATAAGGGACTGCCAGTGGACAGTAACCCTAGCACAAGTGCCATAGGACTTAAGTACTAATAATTATATAGCTACTAACAAAACAAATAGTGTAACAATACTGAAAGTTGAAATTAATTTAAAAAAAATAAAAATAAAAAAATTAAAAAAAACATGGTAGGTTCGAAGGGGTCTGCTAGCCGCATTAACCCTGAAATACTAACGTGGACTACTACTACACCTAAACTAGCAATGCGCCTCTGAGACGTACAATTTTCCAATAGCAGCTCAAAAATTTTAGTTTACCCAACAATCCAGAGAGATCCAAGATGAAAGAATCGAGATGGTTTCTTCTCTAATATTGAAAGTTATGATTATGAAGCTGTAACACAACCCCACTGAGAAGGTAGGGTCATTTCTCTAAGAGGGCCATGAAAATAAATATCTGAATCCATTTCTACGTTTCCGTGTCCGACCTCAGTTAGCCGGAGCTTTGTGATCATGGCAGAGACGTGAGAAGGGGAAATTTTCAACAAAACAATGGTGACTCCATCATTGTAATTGCCTATAGTTATTGTTTCATTGTTATGACTAGATATGATATTTTACGAATGGACAGTGAATTCGCAAAACCATGCTATATAGGTTGTCACCCTGTCACCGAGCAGGAATGGATTCTACTACTAATTTGCAACAAAAAATGTCTCTTAGAAATTTTTTTAGAGGTTTTGTTTTCGAATTACTTCACTTTTAAGATGCATTTCGTGTTTTCGACCTTATCTCAGTAACACGGCTATAACGCCCGAATTTTTATGAAAATTTAAATCTGATCACACCGTTGGAAAGAGCGTAAATTTCTTTTCTCCTTGATCGAAAAAACATTTTTTTAAATTAGGAAAACGGGTGAAAATTGGACCTGAAACGAAAAATTGATAAAATCGTGAAAATTTCGACTTTTTTCAAAATCTTATAGGTTCAGTAATCCAACACGTGAATTTTGACCAGTAAGTCTAAAATATGCGCAAACATCTCAGCTTTCCAACGGTATGGTCATTACTATTTTGAAAGTGGGGCTTATCACAAACATTTATGTTTGAAAGCAGAAAAACGTGAATTTTTTCAACGAAATCAGCGCTCTGGCTAAGAAGATCTGAGGGATTGGACGATGGGAGAGGAGTGGCAGAGTTGGGCAAAATCCTGCTCATGGGTATGGTTAAGATTTGTAATGACAAATTTATGTTTTTCTATGACTAAAAATATGATTCAATTTTTATTCACTCAAAAGAGTATGATTAAAATCATAATCAATGTACGAATAAGATTAAATTCTTGATCACAGGAAATGTGTGACTAATTACACTGATTTCGTTCAAAAAATTCCCGTTTTTCTGCTTTCAAACATGAATTTTCGTGATAAGCCCCACTTTCAAAATAGAAATGACCGTACCGTTGGAAATCTGAGATGTTTGCGCACCCTTTAGGCCTAAAGGCAAAAATTCACGTGCTAAATTACAGGATCTATGAGATTTTGAAAAAATTCTAAATTTTCATGATTTTACCAATTTTTTGTTCAAGTCCAATTTTCACCCGTTTTCCCAATTTAAAAAAATGTTTTTTCGATCAAGGAGATAGGAAATTTTACACTCTTTCCAACGGTGTGATCAAATTTTAATTTTCATGTAAATGCGTGAGTTATAGCCGTTTTACTGAGATAAGGTCGAAAACACGATAAAAAATCTTAAAAGTGAATTAAATCGAAAACGAAGACTCTAAAAAAAATTGCTAAGGAACATTTTTTGTTGAAAATTAGTAGTAGAATTGAACCCTGCCCGGTGGTGCGCCCAAAAGGGTGATACCCTGAATAAATATGTATTTTTTGGGAAGTTTTACTAGGTACAATAAAATCTTCAGAATTCGTGCGTTATTATGAAAGAAACACTTGAATTTTCGCCGAAATAAAAATATATCAAATATATATTTACATTGTGGTGAAAATCGAAGTGTTCCCTTCATAATAATGCATGAACTCTGAATTTTTTATTGTCTCCTGAAAAATTTCCCTAAGAAGACTGTGTGAGTTCACTGTCGATACTTTGAATATTCACCTTTAAGGCTCTGAATGTTTCTCTGAGTATTTTCGCCCTTGAAAACAATAGGAAGGTATATTTGCATAGAAATAATATAGTGAAGAATATATCGATACCTTAAAGTACAAAGACGCTATGTCCAAAAACGGAGTTACACTGAACTCTTTAATTTCTTCAAGAAATTTTCAAGCTGAAATCATCAAGAAGGTCAATAACAGTTTTGTTGAATTTGGGTTTTCAGAAATTTAAAAAAAAATTAAAAATGTGGGTGATAAATGGACATAGTCTTTATCCTTTGCGCTTTAAGGTATCGATATTGGCCCTAAAATGCATAATCGACTTTTAGGAAATCGATCACGTCACTGGTTATGAGGATATGGAATTCCTCAAGACCACTGGTATAGATTTCTGCAGTTGACGATTCAGAACATGCCTTACTGAGAACGAACCTCCTATCGACATCGTCCTGTGAGTTTGTGTTTTGATCAAAACAACGCCAACTCAATAAGAAATGATGCACAAAAAACTCGTCGAGGTTCGAGTTGATGGAAAATCAATTACGCGGGGATCAATTGGTGTCAAACGAGGGTCAGGTGAAGAAATGTCAGAGGCGACTATATGGAGTCCTAATATCTGCGAATCATTCATGAGAGGTAGCCAGCCGCATCGATCGGCCTCTCGAAGGCAACAAATTGTTCAACCGATGAATTGGTAAGTAGCCGAGCATTTTTAAACGACAATTATTTTAAAAGGGAGTAGCAGTCGTTGAGGAACCTCCATGAAATACTCGTGGCAGATGCTTTGAATAGTTTAAGAGTGTATTTTGGTGTTATTTCGGGATATTTGGTTTATAGACGAAGGCTGATCCAGGTGTTTTAGAGGAGGAAAGACTCGTATTATCATGTGCAGTATTTTAGGGAAAGATCACATATTATTTTGAATTCAAGATGAAGGACGAAATATACGTTCTAAAATTCATGGTAGCCAAGCCTACGATAGTTCAGGAAAATTCATAGCAGACTCAATGGCGCCAGAAAAGAGAACGAGAGAGGAAGAGATGTGGATGAAGAGAGAGGAGGAACGAGCGAGATATTAGCGCATCAAAAATGAATACGATCTGCTTGTTCGAAATGGAAATTGTTGAATGAATAATGGAAGTTGATTGTAAAAGTTTAATATCATGTTGAATACATGATTTTGAAACCATTTTCTAAATTTCGTCATTCCCCTGAAACACTGATTTTGGTTTATTTTCAATAATGAACCTTTGGAATCGACCAAGAAAAAAAAATGTTTAACACCCCCTCAAAATTTGTTTGTTTACGTTTCAAGGTAGGTATGTAGAATCCAAAAATCGAATAAAAATTTGGCCGCCCGTCCGCCGTGCTCGGCACTTTCCCCACTTAGCATTGACCGATTTTGATGAAATTTGGTATGTAGGCTTCATTTGGGGTCTAGTTGTGCCCCGAAGATTTTGGTTGATGTAGGTTCTAAGGGTCGAAAAATTAATTTTCAAATTTTGAAAACGCCCAAAATCAAAACATTTTGATATAAAGGTATTGTTTTTCCATCAATTCAAGACAGTATAGAATGTTTGAGACCACGCGGATCCCTGTAGGACAAACCGTTCGCTCCCTACCAGAATTTAAGGGTTTTACGTACGATAAATCAGAAACACGAGTGTGAATCGCAAAAGAGGTTCAAATTTCAGCTGATCGAAATGCGATCGATGTTTTCCTCATGTTGGATGGTTGATGGCTTTGCAGACGAGTGATCTATATAGAAAAATAAAAAATAATAAACCATTGTGTATTAATTTGCAGCGTTTTTAATAACGGGAGTGTACCCCCTCTGGGTGAATAAACTGTACTGCTGGTATTTAGGTTTAACTTTAACCGACGGAAAACACTCAATAATTCCCCAAAGACACCACAATTTTTTGGTTTATTATTTTCAATAATGAACCTTTGGAATCGACCAAGAAAAAAAAATTTAACACCCCCTCAAAATTTGATGGTTTACGTTTCAAGGTACGTAGAATCCAAAAATCGAATAAAAATTTGGCCGTCCGTCCGCCGTATGCCGTACGCGGCACTTTTGCCACTTAGCATTGACCGATTTTGATGAAATTTGGTATGTAAGCTCCATTTGGGGTCTAGTTGTGCCCCGAAGCTTTTGGTTGAGGTAGGTGACTTCTAAGGGTTCCAAAATCAATTTTGAAATTTTGAAAACGCCCTAACTCAAAAAATTTCGATATAAAGGTTTCCTTCAATTTAAGATTCTATAGAATTTTTAGAATTTTTTGAGACCACGGAGAGCTCTGTAGGACAAACTGTTCGCTTCCTACGAAAATTTAAGTGTTTATTTTGAAATCGATTTTTAAAAAAACAAAAAAAAAACACAAGTGTGCAACCAAAACACGAGTGTGAATTGCAAAAGAGGCCTAATCTCCGTTCAAATTAGAGCTGATCGAAATGTAATCAATAGTTGGTGATTTTGATTTTTAAACATTTTTTTGATTTTTTTGATTTTTTTTTTTCCTTCATATTGGATGGTTGGTGATTTTGTAGACGAGTGATCTATATAGAAAAATAATAAACCACTGTGTAATAATTTGCAGCGTTTTTAGCCCCGAATTCGCCACTTTTAGTGGAATCACCCAACTACCTGCCTACTAGGTAGTTTTGGAAGCTTCTCGGGTCACCATCGGGCGAGAAGATACGAGTTCGCATCAACTGTTTACTCATAAAGGGCAATTTTTGATGGTGTTTGATTTCTATAACATACCCACATTATTGCACCGTACAATAATTCTTGTTTGTTTCGAAATTTTGGGAGAAATTACTATACATTACGCGGATTATTCAATTTCTCCCGTACTTTCCATTTCCAGGAAGGAGAGAAGCGGAAATTTCGCCTCACAGTTCGTTTCGGGTCTTCTGGCACGTAATTATTAGATAATCGACACGAACGGGTCATTTTAGACACGGAAAAATCTCTTCCATCACTCGAAGCTCTCATCTGAATGTTCTTCAATGTTTTTTTCGCAGTCACCTTTGCCGAAATTATGTATCTCGGTGGAATAATATTTTACTAGGTGAGCGGTCTCTTTTTCACTTTCAGGGGAATCGAAGTAGCGGAGAGCTTTGAATCTTTGAATCTTCTACAGTAATGGCGTCAGAATCAAGTCAATCTGAAGGTTTTTCGTTGTATATCATAGCTAAGCTTCATTACCCATGTTTTAGTTCTCCTCGCCACCAAAAGGAGCGCTATATTTGTGCAAAAGGTCATTTGGTTCCTCCCAAATAAAAATTTCTTTCCACAATCTGCAGTCCAGGGCTTTCCAAGCACTTTCGGATGTATGGCTGTTTGTGTGTTTGCAAATCCAAGTCCCGGGCTGTTACCAGAAATCACAGTCACGTTATGGTGAATTTTGTACTGTTTTTACGGAGTAGCCCCGAGACTGGTATAAATTCCCGTAAACGCTACCTAATGGGTCGATTATGTCGATATGGTTCCATTCGATCCCGTTTTCACACAATGAAAACAATTCCTTTTTTTGTTCGGAGGTTTGAGTGGTTCCGAGGGAATTGATGTTAGTATCAGAGGCATCTGCCATATTGGAAACGAATCCTTACGTATGACTCCTAAATGTATGACGTATGTCCTAAATATCTCTGCTGGAAAATGGTTCGTAGATACAGTTCTATTGTAGTTAAATCTAGGATGTAATGATCCATTTACTTATGTTAGTTCTACAGTAAAGATAAATAATGGGGAACCCGCGGAACTGCTTGGGCGGCTTTAGCCCCGTCCGGGGGTGGTCTCTTTGGTGGATGGTCGCGGGTCTGGAGCTGGCCGGTTGCCTAGGTTTGAGGTGCTGGTTTGCTGTGTGGTACGGGACATCACCATGGTGGGCTGCCCCTGGCCCCGCTCAGCTTCTAAGCGAAACGAGCTATCTCTTACTTTACTACCTGGACGCATTCTTGCCTTGTAAAAGGACTTTGAACAAAGACATTATTATTATTATTATTATTATTTTTATTAACCCCCGAGTGATTCATTGAAAGGTCGGAAGAGTGAGGTACGGGGTAAACACGTCAGTGACGTCACCCCCCTGTACTCTCCCTTCACCAAGTTACCTGGACTATCAAAGGAAGACTCAGGAATTGCCGTTCATGCAGTTTACTTCGATAATTTGACTTGATCATTTCACTCTTCTTCTTCTAATTGGAAGCCCAAGGTCATCAGAGCTATTGGTTTGCCTTTGCAGCGCCGGCCTCTGCCCCCATCTCACCTAGAGTCGTCCCCACCAAACTAGCCACTAGGTAAATGTTCCCCCTTCCTATGGGTCTGCCACTTTGGCGCCGCAGTACACAGATAGTAATATCCCTACACTCCTTCCATCGGTAGGAAGTAATGCGCCGGGAAGACAATGTATCCTAAACCTCCAGTCTCCTTGTTGAGTAGGGACTGATAGAAACCAAGCCATCGAGAAGACCATCCCCTTCATTCGAGAACATACCGACATAACAGAGGCTACAATGCAGAGTACAATATCAATATATAGCAGAAACTGAGCTAGGTTCAGGAAAAGTAGGTTTCGAATCGATGAAATACTCCCAGTTACACAAGATGAATACGACTAGAGTGATTCAAACGCAGGTCTAAATAGGTACGTATTAACTGACTAGAATCATCATGTACTTTGAGAAGCTTGTACAAGCTGTCCAAGCTTGTTCACAATTTTTGGCCACAGCTGTTTTGTCTGATACTATCCAGAGCCTATTAAATAACTAGTTAAATAAAAATAATGAAAGCGCTTATCATGGGTTGATAACTGGTCATGCTTGATTAAGGAACTGAACAGTCATTTAACCCTAATAGGACCACGGTGTCACGAGTGTCACCAAAAACATCTCAGGAGCTTCACAGCTGTCCAAAATTCAGCTCTATCCATTAATTTTTAAATTACAATTTAAATCTAGGTAATCTGGTGGCACCTTGGTACAGCTGGGGAATTCCTAAGATTTTTTCGGTGACTCTAGTGACACCATGGTCCAATTAGGGTTAAAGGTGAGTGGTTCTTTATCAGAGTGCTCTATTGCCCACCCAACATGACAGACGTTTTCCAACCACAACGTGAAACTGCGTATTGACTGTTCCATTCGCCCCAACGTGTTGAAATACAAAATTAACGCCATCAACTTAGAAACGGAATATTTAAAACACAAAATTCTGTGCTATTAAGGTATAGAGGAGTACTTGAAAGCAGGGCCCGTTCCGAAAGGGAATGGAATTAGTTATGCCCGTACCTTCGTTAGGAACGTAAAAGCTGGAAGCGTCCGGAGAAAGGGAAAAATCAAAAAGAATAACAAACTAACTCACAATCAGTTTTTTAGGCTCAATTTCGAATAAAGCGAATCTTGCCGGGTAGGAGTAATTAATGAAGTTCTTCTTCATTCACCCCCTTTCCTTGTCAATAATACAAACCTCCTTTATTTTACCTCCTTTAAAACGAAGTTTTTTTTTTCTCTTCAACTTCCCGGATAATCTATTTCCCGGAGTTTTCTCCAGCGGAGTTTTCCACGTCGAATTCTATTGAGGTTACAACGGAGGGAAACAGGTCAAGGGAATTTCCTCCGGGTTGGATTCCCTTACCTCGTTTTTACACTTGTTTCGAAGTTAGAGGCGTAGAGGTGCCAGCAAAAAATGAGGTACTACTCGAAGAGAGAAACGCAAACAGACACGTCATTGATGCGAGAAATACTGGCAATTGGTAAACTGGAAAATTATATATTGGTAAATTGGTAATACTGGAAATACTGGTAAACTCGGGTAGAAACCACGTTGACAATTCAGATCTTCAACGTCTTCACCAGTTACAGTAAAAGTGGAGAAATAATTCCGAGTTGGGATTCGCTATTTCTGATTCAGCACCCTCGTAAAGCAGTATAAAATTCAATTTTCAAATTCAAAATTATAGATATTTATTCACTTATTCGGAAAACAATTTTTATCCCCCCTCCCTTTACTTTTCAAGGTATGAAGAATCCAAAAATCCAATAAAAATTGTTCGCACTTTGCCCAGTTCCCATGCTTTAATTTTGATGAAATTTGCTATATATCTGCTCTATTTGGTGTCAAGTTGTGTCCCGAAGGTTTTGGTTGATGTTAGTCACTTCTAAGTAGTAAAAACGCTACAAATTATTACACAAGAGTGTATTTTTTCCATGTAGAACTCTCGTCTACAAAGAACACGGCTTTGCTTTTGTTACCACCATCCAACACGAAGAAAAACATCGATCGCATTTCGGTCAGCTAAAATTTGAACGGAGATTAGGCCTTTTGCGGCCTCTTTTGCGATTCAAACTCGTGTATCTGATTTATCGTAAGTCCAACCCTTAAATTCTCGTAGGGAACGAACGGTTTGTCCAACAGACCTCCGCGTGGTCTCAAAAAATTCTAAAAATTCACTACTATCTTAAATTGATGAGAAACCAATCCTACCTTAATATCAAAATTTTTTTAGTTAGGGCATTTTCAAAATGTCTACCCTTCGGAGCCTAAATTTCAAAATGGCTACCAAATGGAGCCTACATACCAAATTTCATCAAAAACGGTCAACTGAGGAAAGTGCCGTGTACGGCGTACGGACGGCCAAATTTTTATTTGATTTTTGGATTCTACATACCTTGAAACGTAAACCAACAAATTTTGAGGGGAGGTTAAAAAAAAATTTTTTTGGTCGATTCCAAAGGTTCATTATTGAAAATAATAAACCAAAAACGCTGCAAATTATTACACAACGGTTTATTATTTTTTATTTTTCTATATAGATCACTCGTCTGCAAAGCCACCAACCATCCAATATGAAGAAAAACATCGATCGCATTTCGGTCAGCTTTAAATTGAACGGAGATTAGGCCTCTTTTGCGATTCACACTCGTGTTTCTGATTTATCGTACGTCCAAACTTCAAATTCTTGTAGTGAGCGAACGGTTTGTCCTACAGAGCTCCGGGTGGTCTCAAAAAATTCTAAAAATTCGATAGAATCTTAAATTGAAGGAAAAACAATACCGTTATATCAAAATATTTTGAGTTAGGGCGTTTTCAAAATTTCAAAATTGATTTTGGAACCCTTAGAAGTGATCTACATCAACCAAAATCTTCGGGGCACAACTAGACCCCAAATGGAGCCTACATACCAAATTTCATCAAAATCGGTCAATGCTGGCAAAAGTGCCGCGTACGGCGTACGGCGGACGGACGGCCAAATTTTTATTCGATTTTTGGATTCTACGTACCTTGAAACGTAAACCATCAAATTTTGAGGGGGTGTTAAAATTTTTTTCTCTTGGTCGATTCCAAAGGTTCATTATTGAAAATAATAAACTGAAATGGGGGAAAAGCTTCAAAACCTATGATATACCGATGTTGTTTCAATTTATTATTGTCAATAATAACAAGGAAAAATTGTTTGGTTTACTTCTCACAAATTTGATGGTTTACGTTTCAGGTTATGTAGGATCCAAAAATTGAACAAACGCAACCGCGCACCGATGTGCACCGATTTTTATGAAATTTTGAAAGCGTTATTCAAGAGGAGTCCCCTGGGGTTATTGAACCTAAAAAATAAACGAGAAAAGAGATGTTATAAAGGATCAGAAAAGCAAAGAGAGACGAAAAAGGGGGTGATACGAAACTGTAAAAGACGTCGGATATAGATCGATACGTTTCTTACAGCTTTGGAGCGCCTCTGAGTCTCCTCCCGAGGGGGAAGATATTCCCAGATCCCTAGTCGCTCGGAACAAAAACAAACTGTCCCAGAGAAAATAACCATGACGAATTCAGTGGACAGTGTAAGTACAGTATAAGCAGTGTATAAGTACTTTCCACGGTTACGTACTGAAGAGAAGAAGGAGAAGTACGTTACGTACCTACTGAGTATCTTCAATAGTTTAAAGACAAAATATTATAACTATATCGCATTATTCAACGATTTTCAATATTTCAACTTTTCTATACAGAAATAAATTTAATGGATATCAGATCATCATTAAAGTTGCAAATTTGGGCGATTTAGCTGAGAAAATAACCGTGATGAATTAACTGAACAGTAGCAGACAGGGTGCCCACACGACTCTAGAGGTCGATTTTAAAAGGCATCTCCAACAAATAAAGTAATTTTGTTTTGACCCTTTGCTGTTTGATTTTTGTTTTATTTATTTATTTTTTTTTTTCAATTTTAAGATTATCTTGTGTTTTGGTTTATCCAAGCTAGAGGAGCTTGCTATCCAAGTATTGAAAAGCTAAACTGGCATAATTCAATTTTTTTTCTTCACATTTTCAATTTTTATCGTTTCACCACGAGAAGTACCAACATTTTTCTTTAATTTAATAAAAAAAATTTTTTCTCGAATTTTCGCCTTTTTTAATTTATTATTTTCAATAATGAACTATTGAAATCGACTAAGTAAAAACATTTTTTAACCCCCTCACTCCCCCTCAAAATTTGTTGGTTTACGTTTCAAGGAACGTACAATCCGAAAATCTAATAAAAAATTGTCCGTCCGTCCGCCGTACGCGGTACTTTCCTTAGTTTCCATGGACCAATTTTGATGAAATTTGGTATGTAGCTCCATTGGGGGTCTAGTTGTGCCCCGAAGCTTTTGGTTGATGTCAGTAACTTCTAAGGGTTGGAAAATAAGGGATGAAATTTTGAAAACGTCCTAGCTCAAAACATTATGAAGGTATTGTTTTTCCGCCAATTTAAAATAGTATTGAATTTTTAGAATTGAATGAGACCACCCGGAGCTCTGTAGGACAAACCGTTCGCTCCCTATGAGAACTTAAGGGTTGGACTTACGATAAATCAGAAACACGAGTGTGAATTGCAAAAGAAGCCTAATCTCCGTTCAAATTTTAACTATAAAAATAATAAATATTTGTGTAATAATTTGCAGCGTTTTTGAGTATACATCATCAACCATAAACCTTCATTTTCCTCCTACTTGAATAAAAAGTTAAATACGAAGAAAATACCGATCTACTTTATACTAGATCGTGAAACAAGAATGATTATTGAAAATGTAAGGGAGAATGTTAGACAACTTCTAGAGAAAAATTCGTAATTTTTGAGGGAAAAACTCGTCTAATCGCCATATTTTTATTTAGATGAACAAACCACCAAACAAAATAAGTTGACTTGCTGTACACAATTTTCAGAAGAAAAATCTGATAATTCGCTGAGGGGCATTTAAGTTACCTCTGGCCAGCACTCGGGATTTCGCACCATCAAGTCGAGGGTTGAGCCTCAACTCAACGGTTTTCGTAAACCAAACTCAACGTTGAGTGCGCCCTTAGGAATCGCACTGAGTGCTCCCTATGGGCGCTTTCAAATCTTGTGTATGAATACCATGGAGTAGCCACCGACCCTCATCGGCGCATTTGAGGGTGCACTCAGACTTAAGAATTCCGCCCTAACACTGCCATCTCCCGTTATTTGGTTCCAAGTAAATTCGAATTTGACGATATCGCCTGAGCACTAAATTTCCAAGCTAGCTAGTGCAAAACCAAGATCTTGTAATAAAACATTCCTTAAAACGCTGCAAATGATTACATAATGGTTTATTATTTTTCCATATAGTTCACCCGCCTGCATAGAACGCGGCTCTTCCATGAATCCTACCTAATAGCAATCGCTATCCGAGAGTAGTGAGTGCCTTCAATGAGAATTTTTTCGGGTGGGTCAAGCTGCAGCTATATTATTCAAAGAAACGGAAAATCATCGCATTTTATCTGCCTCAAATAATATAAACTCAAATCAAAACGACGAAGGTTATTTCGAGCTAGCTAAAGATTTATAAAACACGTGGGTCTGATAAATTTCTCGTTCATTCGACAGTAGTTGATCGGCTGGGTGGTTTCATTCGTTTTTATAAATTGAAAATTTGTAAATTCATGATTGTTGTGGCATGAATTCTTCTCCTCAAAATTTTAATTTCTATATATTCCTATTTGTCCATACAAATTAGATGGTAATTTCTACCTTGATAGGAACATACCCAGCCTCATGATGTCGGTGAATGTTCGATGATTCATCTGTGATGGCGACGATCGACCTCCACCGGACGAGAAGCACTCGAAGCTGACCACATCCGCCTGTTTCCGATGCACTGGTCACTCAAACACATAACTCACGGATCGTAGGCGAAATGAACATGGACCGAACTGCCTGATTCGTCTTAGGCCCGAAATAAGGGGATAAGTACGGCACTTCATTCGGAACATAACAACCCTGAAAGCTATCATCAAAACCCTCAAGAGCAAAGAAGATTTCTAACCCCTGAATTCGGGAGTAAACAAACACAGAAAACCGGTACTTATCGAGCAAAGTAAAACCTACAGGGATCAACTGACTACAACCTATCAAGACGCGACGCGCGAGGGAATGAAATATGAAAATCAACCGAGAGAAAATCAGTTTTTTCGGTTAACATTGAGAAGAGATTCGAGGCGGAAAAGAAAACAATCGACGTGAGTGCGACTCCCACAGGAAACAAGCCTGCTAGATGTAGTGATAAGCGCTGATACGCGAGCAAAGGCCATTGGGAACTATCTCTTATCATGCTCTGTTGTGATGACGCAATACGTTCTTTTGTCGTGACGTCACGCGCACCTCGTAGGTAAATTCCTAACTTCCGGCACTTTACTAAAAGTGCAATCAATCTATTTATTATCAACCCTTTATATTCCCCATCCTAATTTTAAAATGTCAAATAATTATGTTTGAATCTAGTTTTTTTGGATTTCATCCTTTGATATTATGGTATCAGGTAGGTACCTACACCTTTTTCATTTTGATTTAGGTAGATCTTTTTTCACTCTTATTTATTGACAGGGTGTCTAGCGACCTAAACAGGGAAAACCTGGAATACTCAGGGAATTTCATTCTAATGGAAAACTCAGGGAATTTCATTTTTATCCCGAAAAAACCTGGAAAAAGCCTGAGCCGAACATTTCTGTGGGAAGTTTCGGCAGTCTGAGTGAGAAAAGTTTTAGTACAGTTTTAGTAGTATTTTTCAATTATGAATGTTCCAAATGTAGAAAATGTTCTCAACTATAATATTTCAATTATAGATTTCTATTTATTTTTTTATTTTTTTACATATTTGGTATTACAATTTATAATGCCCAGTTTTTTTAATTTTTGCTTCCGAGTCTACCAAGGTTGCGGAAGCTTTGTTTTCACTTTTCAAGGATAAAAAAAAAGTTCTCCAAAATCAAAAATTTCACTCGCGTTTTGCGTTTTAGACCTTTCTGAACAATTTTGGTCCGTGTCTGTCTGTCTGTGTGTCTGTCATGAAATCCTTGTAACGGGCTTAACTATACGAAGTTATTGTCCGATTTCTATGAAATTTTCAGGGATTATGCGGATTGGCGTGTTGATGAAAATCATCGCCTCTGAATTGAGAGTAGCCTTTGCGCATGCGCAAATGTAAAATCCGCAGTTTCTACATTTTGCATCCGAATTTGACGTTTAAATAGTCCCCTAAGAGGGAAGTGCAAAGTACTTACGGATAGTAGTTTTGAGATCAGCTAGAATGTATTGGATCATCTAGATACAATCGGTTTATTGGTACGAGAAAGCTATGTGCCACACCCAATTCTAGACGTTTTCTTCCGCTTTTTCATATCAAAATGTCCTTAAAATCTGAATATTAGAAATTATCACATTTATTTATATTTTATTTTATTTATAACCCTGGAAAAAGACGAATATTGATCCTGGAAAACCTGGAAAACTCAGGGATTTTTTTTCGGCGAATCGCTGGACACCCTGATTGAGCTTTTACTTTGAATATTACAATTTTTCTATTCTCATGTAGGAAAGTAAATTGAACAGGGAAATTAACCTAAGAAAACGTAATTTACTCACAAGAAATTCATTGGAAACCAATCTCCTTAGGGAACCATACCCAAATTCATAGAGGACCATCGTCTAATTAACAAGGAACTATCCTCCCAAAGGAAAGAAATCCTCAAATTCCTACGAAATCATCTTCCAATTCATAAGGGACCATCCTCCAATTCATTCCGGTCGTACTAGTATAAATTGATTAGATGACTCCTCCATGAATTAAAGGAAGCCATTTTGAATTGGAGATTGGTCCGATGGCAGTTTTTTGAATGTAAATGAAGTTTTCACGTACCTATTAATTTTCTTCAAAATTACTTTCTTACGTGGAATCGAAAATTGTAATACAGTGAAGTATATTGACATTTTTTTCTCGCTCGATTCCAAAGGTTCATTACTGAAAATAATGAACCAAAATCAAGTCAGTCAAGTTTCTGTACTGACAGGTTACCCTAATCTGTTTGACAGAGATATTATTGTGATATCCAACCTTTCTACTACCAAATGTCCTTCCAAGTTCCAGCTGTTGCACCATGATAGCTCGTAAGTATTTTGAGCAATAACCTCAGGCCTCCAAATTTCACCTTTATTGAGTTCTTACAGCATATCGTCTGTATGGTATCCTGCAGAAATTTTCATAGAGAGTTTTTGAGAATAATTATACAATTTACAAGGAACCGAATTCGTGTTATTTTGTTACCTTATTTACGATTATCATATTTCATTTATGTTTAATATAGGTAATTAGTGGAACGTGAATCATCTACCAAGTGGATAAGACCCACTTATCATCATATTTACGCTCCCTACAACTGACATAAAAAAACACCATTCCAAATAAATTAATTCTTCATAAACTCTCAACATGGATGATGTTGTTACGAGTGTATAAATAATTTATTATTTGACCATTTGCTTGACGTGGTTTTATGATGACAAAGAGCACGACAGACTCAACTTATCTGGCAAACTTTACTGTTCTGGGTGACGTTAGCGTGATGCATAATGTAGTTCAATAGTTGGCAAACTGAAACAAGGGGATAGCAGAGCCCAAAGAGAAGCAATATCGTTACCCCCTCCCCAACCCCTTACCAGGGTTTCTCATATAGGAGACATTTTGGCGCTTCTCTCCTCCATGGTTTTGGATATTAGGTTGGAAAAGGTCACGTGACCACCATTCCCTCGTCCCGCAAAAGTTGTGATTTATATTCAGCCCTCCCAAACTGGAAAACGGGGTCCCTTCCTCCACCTCATTCCACTTCTGATATAATAATGGCCGTCTTTTCGGAAACAAAACAGAGGCAGGGGAGGTTCCACGACGGTTTCTAAGGACAAAGTTTTGCCTCGTTTACTGGTGGGTGGAAGGGTGTTCTTGCCTTCAAAACCCATTACCCAGTTAGATTATGCCAAGTAATCTCATACCTATAGAGAGAGAGGGGAGACCGTGACAAAACCAAGTAATAACACGCCATGGCTCGCATTCTCTGTTAATATCGTCCGCTCTTGGAGGAAAAGTTTTTCTTTCATTGATAAAATTTACAGAAGAGAGCGTCCCATCTAGAGGGTTGAGAAAATTCCTCTAAAATGGAACAAGAGACTGTTTGCTTAAGCGATACTCTCCCTCAGGGGGAGTTTTTTCAGCTATGGAACCACAAACACTGGATAATATTGTTTTTCTCTGAACACACACGTTTCAACAACATAGAAGACACCTACATAAACTTAATTGGACCTTCACTGAAAATAAAAATATTGAAATTTGCAGAAAAGAAATTATTTTTTGATTCCACGTGTGAAAAAAGTTATGGAGTTAGATGAACTTTTGAGAAAACAACAATTTTATTGGCTCATTTTTACTTGGATGGTTTCTGACAAAGAAATTATCTTCTAAAGAAAAACGGTATCCTCAGATTTGTGATCGCTTTGAAAAATAAGGGAGTTACGGGCGTTTTCATAAAGTTAGTCAAAAAGACGAAAAACGTCTACAGAGTGGGTGTGGCACATGGCGTCCTCGTATCCATAACTGGGTTATGTGGATGATCCAATGCTTAGTAGCTAATCTCTATATATTTCAATCACTGCCAATTTAACCCCACAAAATTTGTTGGTTTACGTTTCAAGGTTACGTAGAATCCAAAAATCGAATAAAAATTTGGCCGCCCGTCCGCCATACGCGGCACTTTCCTCACTTAGCATTGACCGATTTTGATGAAGTTTGGTATGTAGGCTCCATTTGGGGTCTAGTTGTGCCCCGAAGATTTTGGTTGATGTAGGTTCTAAGGGTTGAAGAAATTGTAATCATTTAATAAATTTTGAAATTTTGAAAACGCCCTAACTCGAACAATTTTGGTATAAAGGTATTGGTTTTCCATCAATTTAAGATAGTATAGAATTTTTTGAATTTTTAGAGACCACGTGGAGCCCTGTAGGACAAACCGTTCGTTCTTTACGAGAACTTAAGGGTTGGACTTACGATAAATCAGAAACACGAGTGGGAATTGCAAAAGAGGCCTAATCTCCGTTCAAATTATAGCTGATCGGAATGCCATCGATGTTGGTTGGTGGTGACAATGGCAAAGCCGTGTTCTTTGCAGACGAGTGATCTGTTTAAAAAGAATAAACCTTTGTGTAATAATTTGCTGCGTTTTCAATCCCCTACGTCCATACACTAATTAATTTCGAAATCCTTGAACATTTCAAATTTAGGTACAAATTTTAAAGTTTAGCCCCTTCAATTTAGGGAAATACTTACCCCGAACTAGGAACGAACGGCGACCGACTGAGACCCCCTCAAAACCAAAATAAATATCAGTTTTTGCATGTTAAAAAGAAAAAGGAGGAACTGAACATAAAATTTAGAAAATTGTCCTGGTCGCTCGGTAGACATTCTGAGCTCTCCTTACACAACAAACTTCTAATATACAAGCAAGTTTTGAAACCTGTCTAGACATATGGTATTCAGCTCTGGGGCTGTTCGAAGAAATCGAACGTCAAGATTATCCAAACCTTCCAAAATATGGTACTACGGAGTATTGTTAACGCTCCCTGGTCCCTCCGAAATGAAGATCTCCATTGTGACCTAAAAATCTTGCTTCATGGACTTAAAAATCTCGAAGTCTTCTGCCTTCTAGAAAACTCCAACGACGTTCGGTGGCTTGATAGGACCAAAGCCTAGGACCTAGTGATAAATTGAGACACAGTGTTGTGTTACCTGTATTTTAGAGCATAGCCACTGGGCTGTTGATTCTACAAACTATTTAATTAAAATGTGAAAGTAAATTAACTAGATGGGCTCCTTGTGTGCTTAGTTGTTATGTTATTGATATTTAATAAATAAAAATTTCATTAAAAAAAAAAGTTTTTGGAAACTCCTTTCATATTCAGACGAGGATTCGCTCCACAGTATGAAGGTTGAACGTTCCGAGTTAATTTCCTCCGCGAAGCCTGCAGTGGCAGACCTTCTGCCTTCCGATGTTCACATGCACCACTTTGCAGGCGATGGGACGCCCCTAATAAGGTCACCGAGCTACGGTCGTCCCAAGTGAGGGCTCGAGTAGTTTTTTCCGCTCTCATTCCTCTCCAAGTTAGCCACCTCCACCAAGTCGAGCACCTGCACTATTATATATTCAAGCCGTCCTCTTACGAAACAACTCACAACTTTCGTTACACTAGCAGTTTAGTGTTAGTTGCTCATTTTTAATTAGCATTTCTCTCGGAGATGTCACGATTCGTAATTACCAGGGAAGGCGGATGGAAAAGGTGTCTAAACAGCTGAATAATAGTATACAAACGGCTGAACCTCCGCCCATCAGTCCGTAGTTGTAGAATCCTGTAGACATACCCAGGTTCTTGTGTCCCTATTTTTTGTAGAAAAGATTATAATTGTCCTTTCCTCAGCCCTCATGTATAAAAGAAAACGTAGTGTAGCAGTTTTGTAGTTTTTACCACCAATTTAGGTGAACAAACCCTAATAGCACAATTTTTGCCATCTGTGACGTTGTTTCACCTTAGAAAGCCATATTCAAGGCCCTGAAAGAGTTTCATTGACGTAGAACATCCCACAACACTTAATTGGACGTTGTTATGCACAAACCGGCCAATCGCCAAAATGTCAAAACGCTGCAAAATTATTACACAAAGGTTTGTTATTTTTCTATATAGATCACTCGTCTGCAAAGAACACGGCTTTGCCATTGTTACCACCAACCAACTTGAAGAAAAACATCGATCGCATTTCGGTCAGCTAACATTTGAACGGAGATTAGGCCTATTTTGCGATTCACACTTGTGTTTCTGATTTATCGTAAGTCCAACCGTTAAATTCTCGTAGGGAACGAACAGTTTGTCCTACAGAGCTCCGCGTGGTCTCAAAAAATTCTAAAAATTCTATAGAATCTTAAATTGAAGGAAAAACAATACCTTTATGTCAAATTTTTTTGAGTTAGGACGTCTTCAACATTTCAAACCTCATTTTTCAACCCTTAGAAGTGACCAACATAACCCTAATTCTTCGGGACACAATTAGACCCAAGATGGAGCCTACATACCAAATTTCATCAAAATCGGTCAATGCAAAATATATTAGTCGATATTTTTGATACGGACAAAACAGTTATACCACTTGTACCACCATTTACCACTTTCCAGCTCTCAGAATTATTCGGAAGTATCACCATTGGATTCAGCGTGAAAACGTAAGTAGAGGGATCCTGTACAAAAATAAACACTCGGTTCAACTGCGGTCATTTGAAGTTTTTATTTTTGTACAGGATCCTTGTACGCTAGCCATTTTTCAGCGTGGGGGGAATTTTCCTGTACAAGCGAAAACATAGGTGCCTAGGCATTTTGAGCGGGGCGGAATTCCTCCGGGAAAAATTGGGTCTTGTACATGATTTTATTAATATCAGGTTTTTTCAAGCGCGGTCCGAATTCTTCCTGTACATGTACGAATTCCACCCTCGCTGAAAAATGGCTAGCGTACAAGGATCCTGTACAAAAATAAAAACTTCAAATGACCTCAGTTGAACCGAGTGTTTATTTTTGTACAGGATCCCTCTGCTAAATAACATAGGAAATGATACTAAACTCGTCAAGTCATCTTGAGATCGAGGGTGACCATGCACCGCGTAAAACACTAGTTTTTTTTAGTAAAACACACGTTTTTTGGCAACCAAATTTGGTTTACCCTTTCAATTTGAATTTTTTTAAAAACTTTATAAACCGTTTGAAATCTGACAATTTGAGCATGTTTTCTCCGAAGAGCGCACGACGAAATGGGCAGGGATTCAAAGTACAAACATTGGCCAAAAAAATCAAGTTTCGAAAAATTTTTCAAATTTGCTTTTTGACTTGATTTTTTGGAACAATTTTATTGCTGAAAGATTTTGGTTTTGCGTAAGGTAGCTTAGAAATGTAAAGCTCTTTCCAATGGTGTAGTCAGATTTGAATTTGTGTGAGAAATAAGGGAGTTATGACCATAACAGTGCCCTTAAGGTCGAAAAGGCGAAAAAAACTTGGAAGTGAAAAAACTTCGCCGTTCGTTCCTCGGGTCAGTATTTCACGAAATTGAAGGTGCAAACACTTGAAGGGTTTTACCTAAATTTGAAATTTTAAAGGATTTTAGAAACTAATTCGTGCACGGCCCTAGGGAATTGAAAAACTGAAATATTGGCGCTGGAATCATCAAAATCGAACAATAATTGCCAGAGGAATATGGGAAAAACAGTTTATTCCGTAGTTTTTCACATTTTTCTTAGGGCTATTATTGTTTAATTTTGATGAGTCCGGCGGCAATATTTCAGTTTTTCAATTCCCAAGGCCGTTGCACTAATGAGTTTCTAAAATCCTCGAAAATTTCAAGTTTAGGTACAACTTTTAAAGTTTTTGCGTCTTCAATTTCGCTAAATACTGACCCGGAACGAGGAACGAACGGCGACCAACTGAGACCCCCTTAAAAGAAAATTGCTGAGAGGCTTTTTTTGTTAGAAATAACTTGTTGAATCGAACCCTGAAGTTATGCTCATCTTAAGCGTAGACACCCTGTATAGCAAATATTTCGATTTTTTTAACCGTTGCTTTGAAGATTTCTTTGAAAATTCGCTCATTAACTCATACTACATAAATGGACAGTTAGTTTTTAGTAGTGGAGAATACAACGTAGAGATTACTCGCATATAATATGAGTAACCCGCCTCGTTAGCAGGCATCTTCTTTCAACCTTCAACCTCTAACATCACCCTTTCCAGAACAAAACGACACCCTTCACGTTGGAAGGGAAAAACGGAATTTTTTCTCCCTTCTTCGGCAAGGAATCTAAAAAGGAGTGCGTGTCAGAAACTGGCGGATCAGATCTGACCTCGTTTGACAGTTTCAGGTCGTGCGTGCGGGAGCTGCTGCGAGCTCTGGAGAATTTAGTTGACATTCGAAGAAAAAAAGGAGTTTTCCTGAGACAACGACGAGGTGATAAATGAAATTTAGTGTCGTGTTTGAAAGTATAATATCCTCGCATCCTCGATATTGAACCAAAAGAAAGAGAGTTCATTCCAACGACAATTTACCTGAAATAACAAGTTAATTCCATAGTGCGGGGATTTCGAGCGAATTATTCTAAGAAAGCGGCTAATTCTGATAAAAGCTAGAGCCCTTGAGGGATAGTTCCTCGAGGACGTCCAAAATCATGCGGGTTTGAACACCAAACACGAAGGGTTCCGGCGATGAACGCTCTTTTACGATTCACACTCATGTTTCTAACCAATACTCAAGTCCTTATGGGGAGCGATCGGTTTGTCCTACAAAGTTGTAAATGGTCTCATTCGATTCAAAAAATGCAATTCTATTTTAAATCAGCGGAAAAACAGTACCTTCATATCGAGCGTTTTCGAGCTAGGGCGTTTTGAAAATTGAACCCCTATTTTTGACCCCTTAGAAGTGCCTGACACTAACCAAAAGCTTCGGGGCTCAACTAGACCCCATAAGGAGCTCACATACCGAATTTCATCAAAATTGGTAAGGTTACATGGTAACCAAAAAAAGATAGTAATTAAGGAAAAATTGTTCATTCTATTTTTGGATTCTACGTACTTTGAAATATAAACCACCAAAATTAGAGGAACAGAAACTAAATCTTAAATTAAGAAAAAAATCTTCGTCGATTCCAAAGGTTCTTTATTGTGAATAATAAATCAAAAGCCTTCTTTGTTGGATTGTAAAAACCGTCTAGTAACTTTAAGAAAGATAGGAAATCTCGAGATATAAAATAAGGCAATAGTCTCTACAGGAACTTATAGCCATTTTAAACGTCGAATTGACGTGTATAAGATCAGGAATTTACAGCCTGCTGCAGGTCAATTTAACGTGTACCATTAGATTGGAACACCAACACGTCAAATTAACGTGTGCACTTACAGTCACCTGAATGTCTAAATGACTTGCATGGATCAGGCATCAAGAACTCACTGTCACCTACACTTCGGTCTGATGAGTACAGATTAGGCACTTGAAGTCACCAGCACGTCGAATTGACGTGTACAGATCAGGAACTTATATCCACTCACAAGTTGAATTAACGTGTATAAAATCAGGAACTTACAGCCAGCTACAGGTCAATTTAACGTGTACCTTTAGATCAGGCCACCAACACGTCAAATTAACGTGTGCATATCAAGCACTTACAGTCACCTGCATGTCTAAATGACTTGCATGGATCAGGAACTCACAGTCACCTACACTTAGGTCTGAAGTGTACAGAATAAGCACTTGTAGCCAACAGCACATCGAAATGACTTGTTTGGATCAGGCACTCACAGCTTCATATACGTCAATTCGACGTGGTAGGTTTGGAGAAGTAAGGTTTGTCTCCATCAAATCATGCGTCTTCTATAAGCCTTGTCTCACAATTGAGCTGACTAGAGGTATTCATGCACCATTAGGCTTCCATGCTCTTTCATCGCTCCTGTCAGCCAGATTGTTCAACCGAAGTATGGAGTACGTCGAAACGACGAATGGGAGGCTTTCTGATGTTATACAGAATATTGAGCACGATGCAAAAATCCCATGGAAATCGGTCCAACCGTTCAAAATTTACATCTACCTGCACGTCGAATATACGTGTAGCCACCATTTACTTGTAGCCACCAGCACGCTGGAACGACGTATGGGTGGCTTTCTGATGTTATACAGAATATTGAGCACGATGCAAAAATCCCATGGAAATCGGTCCAACCGTTCAAAACTTACATCTACCTGCAGGTCGAATTGACGTGTATAGATCATGAATTTGTAGCCACCAGCACGCCGGAACGATGTATGGGTGGCTTTCTGAGGTTATAGAGAGATTATATTGAGCCCGATGCAAAAATCCAATAGAAATCGGTTCAGCCGTTCAAAACTTACATCTACCTACACGTCGAATTGACGAGTATAGATCAGGCACTTGAGGCCACCAGCACGTCGGAACAACGTATGGGTGACTTTCTGAGGTTGTAGAGAGTAATGCTATAACCCCATAGAAATCGGTCCAGAAGTTCATAAGTTGCGCACAATTGCGTACCTTTGCGCACAATACTCTCTTAACTGAATTCGAATGAATGTCGGTGCAACCATTTGGCTGCTTTTGATTCCAGACAGACAGTCGGAATTGATATAAATTAACGTAGATTCTGGGGATACAAAAGTTGCAGCAATTAGGTATAAAAACACGATGCAAAAAATGAGGTCCGCAAAGCGATGCAGGAGTGCCTGGGAGTAGCATTCACCATCACAATCATATCAGGTAGCACAAATAACCATAAATATGAAAAAATATGAGAATGATTCTCCAAGAACTCAAAAAAATGTCATGTTTACGGAATGAATTAAATTACCCTGGTCAAGCTGAGATGATTATTACTTTCCTTACCCCTGAAAATTTGACAGTTCACAACTCAATTCCGAAGTTAAAATTCAAGTTGGGTTATTATGATTTTCAAATGGAAGAAAAACTCAAAATCGAATCCAAAACTCTGGACTTTGTTGTGAAGGATCTGCAAATTTATATGAGGAAAAAATAATCGAGGTGATTAAGTGCGTCCCCTTAAGTCCCCTTGAATTCCTCTAGGAGAGAGGTAAGGAAAGTATGAGGCGAACGAACGTGCATTTTTACCTCAAATTTGAGAGTTGACGAGAACATCGCCTACTTTCTTGCCGATTTGGGGTGAGAGAAGTATGCGAAGAACGAACTGCAGGATTTTCACCTCAAATCCTAGGCTTTACAACAGAATAGAGTTAAATAGAACCAAATTTGATGTCAGCGTATTTAAAAAAAAAAAAAAAAACGAAAACAAATCTTCTCAAAATGGCTAGGAAATTTTGAAAAAAGAAATTCTTCAAGGAAATCTATTTTGTAACCTTTTCCGGAGGTTACCGCGTTTTTATCAATTAGGTTACTTTTGAACAGCTCTAAGGTGTCCAACTCTCTAAAATGTGGTCCAAAAAGTGTTATTGAGGTTTTTTAGTAGAAATTATTATTTAAACGTATTAATACGAGGTATTTTTGGAATCAAAGGGATATAATATAATAAAAATACGTCATCAAAACAAAAAATAAGGTTCACAAAATTTCCAAAAGATGTTGTCCGAAATCGCGTTTGGGGGGGGGGGGGGGGGTCCGGGGGTCTTGAACGTACAAATATGAAGAATTTTGGAATCAGAGTAAAATTTCTTTCCTTTAAAAAGTTCAAAAAATTCCCAAAAATGTTTGTCTAAAAACAAGTTTTTTGAGATTTTTGGAGGTTAAAACAATTTTGAACGTATTGATATTATGGTATATTCGGAATCAGAGTGAAATTTCTATCCCTTAAAATACTTCAATCGAAACGAAAAACAAAAAAAATGGCGAAATGCTGATTTATTGAAAATGGGAATCAAAAAAGCGAACATTTCAACATAAACTCGGGTCAAAAGTCGGGTTTTCGGTTGAAAAGATGTTTTGAAAAATCTATTGATCGCGTGTTTTATTCTGAATCGAAGTAAAATTCCTGCCTATTTGAATACGTCATTCAAAACACAACAAAGTTCAAAAAATACCCAAAAATTGTAGTCCAAATTCGGGTTTTTGGAGGAAAAAGTGCTGTTGAACGTACAAATATTGTGGTATATTCGGAATCGGAGAGAAAATTCCTGCCTTTAAGACTTTACTTCTTTCAAAACAAAACGAAGTTCAAAAAATTTCCAAAAATTGTAGACCAAAAACGTGATTTTTGAGGTTTTTTGATAGAAATTTCTCCTTAAACATTTAAAAACGTAATACCTATATTTGGAAGCGGAGTGAAATAATTCAATTTTAAAATCTGTAATATATTTTAATATTTTATTGAGAACGGGAAACAAAAAACCGAAAATTTCAAGAAATTGGGTACAAAATCGGGTTTTTGGTCATCAAAGCTGTTTTGAAATACCTAATATGAGGTTTATTCGAAATCGAAGTAAAATTCCTTATAGGAATACTTCAAAAGAGTTCAAACATTTTTTAAAAAATTGCGTCCAAAATCGAGTTTTCAAAGGTTTTGAAGGGCAAAGTGCTGTTGAACGTACTGATATACAAAGAACAAGGTTTACAAAATTCCCAAAAATTTTAGTCCACAAGAAGCGGTTTTTTGAAAGAAATTCCTCCTTAAACATCTAAAAACGTTATATTTGGAAATAGGGTAAAATACTTTAATTTTCAAATTTGTAATAAATTTTGATAATTTATTGTTTTATTGAAGACGGGAAACAAAAAACCAAAAATTGTAGTCCAAAATCGGGTTTTTTGAGGTTTTTTGTGGTCAAAACGGTTTTGAACGTACTGATATTGTGGTATATTCGGAATCAGAGTGAAATTTCCTGCCTATAAGAATTCTTCAGTCAAAACAAAGAACAACGTTCCTAAATTTCCGAAAATTGTTGCCCAAATTCGAGATTTTTGGAGGTAAAAAGTATCTTGAAAACTCTAATATTGTGGAATCGGAATCAATGGGACATTTCATTTAAGAATTTAATTTAGAAAGAAAAACCAAAAATTGTAGTCCAAAAACGTGGTTTTTGAGGTTTTTTGATAGAAATGTCTCCTTAAACATGTAAAAACGAGTCATATTTGGTTTTTAGTGAAGTTCTCTGGTGAAATGATGATTTATTGAAAATGGGAAACAAAAAAGCAAAAATATCAACATAGAATTGCGTCCAAAATCGAGTTTTTTGAGGCTTTTGGAGGTTAAAACTATCTTGAACGTACAAATATTGCGGTATATCCGGAATCAGAGTGAAAATTCCTGTCATAAAAAATTCTTCATCAAGTCAAAAAAACAAGAAAATTTCCAAAAATTGTAGTCCAAAATCGGGTTTTTGAGATTTTTGGAGGTCAAAACTGTCTTGAAAGTTCTTATATTGTGGTGCAGATAATTGCAATCAACATTTTCTATAAAAATGTAATTTAAAAAGAAAAACTAGTTTCAAAAATTCCTAAAAATTGTAGTCTAAAAGCGTGGTTTTTGGAATTTTTTGATAGAAATGTCTCCTTAAACATATGGAAACGTGTCATATTTGGTTTTTAGTGAAGTTCTCTGGTGAAATGATGATTTATTGAAAATAGGAAACAAAAAAAAAGCAAAAATTTCAACGTGAAATTGCGTCCAAAATCGAGTTTTTTGAGGTTTTTGAAGGTTAAAACTATCTTGAACGTACAAATATTGTGGTATGTTTGGAATCAGAGTGAAAATTCCTGCCTATAAGAATACTTCAGTCGAAACAAGAAACAAGGTTCGAAAATTCCCAAAAATTGTTGTCCAAAATTGAGTTTTTTTTTTAGGTTTGTGGGGCATCTTCAACGAGCAAATATGAGGTTCAAAATCAGAGCGAAATTTCCTGTCATAAAAAATACTTCATTCAAGTAAAAAAAAAACAAGAAAATTTCCAAAAATTGTAGTCCAAAATCGGGTTTTTGAGATTTTTGGAGGTCAAAACTGTCTTGAAAGTTCTTATATTGTGGTGCAGATAATTGCAATCAACATTTTCTATAAAAATGTAATTTAAAAATAAAAACTAGTTTCAAAAATTCCCAAAAATTGTAGTCCAAAAACGTGGTTTTTGATAGAAATGTCTCCTTAAACATGTAAAAACGTGTTATATTTGGAATTGGAGTGAAATTCTCAAGCGAAATGTTAATTTATTGACAATTAGAAACAAAAAATCGAAAATTTCGACAACAAAAAACGGTCAAAAATCGGGTTTTTGGTTGAAAAGATGTTTTGAAACATCTCAGTAAATCAGAATAAAATTCCTTATTGGAATACTACAAAAAATTATGAACAAAATTGCGCCCAAAATAGGGTTTTTTGAACAAAATTTCTCCTTAAACATTTAAAAACGTTTTATATTTGGAATTGGAGTGAAATTTTCTGGTGAAATGCGGATTTATTGGAGATGGGAAACAAAAAAGCAAAATTTTTACATAAAATCTGATCAAAAATTAGGTTTTTGTTTTAAAAAGATGTTTTGAAAAATCTAATAAACGCGTGTTTTACTAGGAATCAGAGTGATATTTCGTGCCTTTAAAAATACTTCATTCAAAACAAAACGACGTTCAAAAAATTTCCAAAAATTGTAGCCCAAAATCGGGTTTTTTGAGGTTTTTGGAGGAAAAAGTGCAGTTGGACGGGCAAATATTGCGGTATATTCGGAACCAGAGTGAAATTTTCTATAAAAATACGTCATCAAGAATTTTTTTAAACCAAAATTTCGTAAAAAATTAGTTAAAAAATTGCGAAAAATCGGTTGAAATGTTTGAAAATTTGCTCATTTAGTCATGCGGCACGATTGGGGTTCTTCGAGAGTTTTCAGTTTCAAATTGAAGACTTTTCGTTGATTTTTTCAAAATGGGTGACCGAGATTGTTGCGGTACTTCAAATTTGAGGTAAAAATGATGATGTTGATGTTGATGTTTACCTTGTGATCTTTCATGCGGATTTCTTGGCGCCGAGGAAGCGGCGACTCGTCGTCGGCGTAGACGAGGTTGCGGACGGCGCCGCCGAATCGCGGCTCGAAAATGACGGAAGGAAGCGCCAAGAGGGTCAACTTGGTGTTGTACCAAGACGGCATGCCGCCGACGTAGACGTCGCTGTTGGACGCCAGACGTCCAAAATAGAACTCTTTGCCGCGCGACGAGCGCGTCTGCGCGTCGCCGTCGACCGTCAAAGACGTCTTTTCGGCGCCCCGTTTGACTTGCACTTTGTGCCAGTGGCCGTCGTTGAGGTCGCGGCCGACGGTGAGGATTTGAGCACCGCCGCCGAGGTTATACCGGAGCCGGAGGGCGCCCTCGACGAGTTTGAGCTCGAAAAAGTCGTAGGTGCCGCCGTCGTCGGTGTAGAGGAGGAGCCCGTTCGCCTGTTCCGTTTTGAATTCCATTTCCAAGGAGCCGTTGAGGCCGGCGTTCCATTTGCGGAACTGGGCGTAGGACGTCTGCGACCCCTCCAAGACGAAGGACCGGGCGACGGGCGGACAGAGGCAGACGGACAGGAGGATGAGGAGGAGAGGCGCCATCGGATGGCACGACGGCTCTCACCCTTTTCGCGTCACATGTACGACTGAAGGGGTTCTCCGCCGCCCCCGCCGCCGCCCCCGTCGCGAGCCTCCGCCGCCCCCGGTCGACCCCCACTCGTCCGTCTATCGATCCCCCTCAGTCCTGCCAACCTCACCGCCCCAAATTTGCAACCCTTCTCCTTCCCAACCTGAATCAACTCGCTTCAACTCTTTTCAAAACTTGAAAAAAATTTTTAAAATCGAGCAAAATTATAATAAAAAAAACAACTTATCACGTTTTATTCAAAATTTAAACAATTTTTGAAAAACGACGTTTGAGCGAAATTTTTGAAAAATAAAGCTGTCGCAGTTGATTCAAAACTTTGAAAATTTTTTCATTATTACACGATTTTCATCAACATTGACCTAACGATTTCCTTCACCAATACAGGACTACCCTACCTTCAATAGTGAGTGAATGGATTTGTGGTTTTATAAATCTGATTCAAAATCGACATAATTTAAACAAATGGCGACGCCAATGTTCAAAATTGTGCCAAAAAGTGTTCCAAACATCCAAAATTTCATTTAAAAAAACGGGAAATACTGAAAAAAATTCAAAAAAATTTGTTTTTAACTTTGAAAATTTTGAGGAGTTTGATAAATTGATGAGTTTTGATAAACATTATAACAACATTTGAGCGAAATTTTTGAAGAAAAAGATTATTCAAAAAGATGCAAGTGTTCAAAATTGTATAAAAAAGTGTTCAAAATATTCCAGCTTTTCGTGCGGGGAGTTGAAATTTGTTTTTAACTTTCAAAATTCCATGAAGTTTTGATAAATTGATGATTTTTTTAATCAAAACGATAACCTTGAAATCAGCAACTTTTCTCATTTTAGTCATAATTGAAGCAATTCAAGAAGAAAACTTCGTTAGAGCGAAATTTTTGAAAAAAAATGAAAGTGTCGCAATTGACTCAAAATTTTCAAAATAAAAATTCGAGAATTTTCTCTTAAAGTATTCAAAACTTCATTAAATAACGAGGAATATTGAGAAAAAATTAATGTAAATTAGTTTTCAACTGTTAACATTTTGAGAAGTTTGATAAGTTCTATGATTATTGATGAAAATTATAACATGATTTGCAGCGTTTTACATTATAATCAAAATTTTGAGAAATTAAAGGGAAAACTGCGTTTGAGCAAATTTTTGAAAAAAAATGATCCAAAACATGCAAGTGTTCAAAATTGTGAAAAAAAATGGTTAAAATGTTCCAACTTTTAGTACGGGAAGTTGAAATTCGTTGGTAATTCTCAAAATTGCAAGTACAGTTTAGTTTTTATAAATTAGTCAAAATTATAACACTTAAATTAGCAACTTTTCTCGTTTTTATCAAAATTTAAGCAATTCAATTTCAAATTTCAAGTACTAGATTCATTAAAAGGAGGAACACAATTTAGGAAATTTTTTTAATAAATGAAGCTACAGCAATTAACTCAAAATTTTCTAGTAAAGGAAATTGGGGAAATTTTCGTCAGTGAAATCCGGTTTCAAAATTCAAAATTTGGTGGTATTGATGAAATGATGTTTTGGTTTATTATTTTCAATAATGAACCTTTGGAATCGACCAAGAAAAAAAATTTTTTAACACCCCCTCAAAATTTGATGGTTTACGTTTCAAGGTACGTAGAATCCAAAAATCGAATAAAAATTTGGCCGTCCGTCCGCCGTCCGCCGTACGCGGCACTTTTGCCACTTAACATTGACTGATTTTAATGAAATTTGGTATGTAGGCTCCATTTGGGGTCTAGTTGTGCCCCGAAGATTTTGGTTGATGTAGGTCAGTTCTAAGGGTTCCAAAATGAATTTTGAAATTTTGAAAACGCCCTAACTCAAAAAATTTTGATATAAAGGTATTGTTTTTCCTTCAATTTATGATTCTATAGAATTTTTAGAATTTTTTGAGACCAAGCGGAGCCCTGTAGGACAAACCGTTCGCTCCCTACGAGAATTTAAGGGATTTTTATTGAAATATATATATATAAATCAGAAACGAGTGTGAATTGCAAAAGAGGCCTAATCTTTGTTCAAATTTTAGGTGACCGAAATGCGATCGATGTTTTTCTTGATGTTGAATGGTTGGTGGCTCTGCTGACGAGTGATCTATATAAAAATAATAAACCGTTGTGTAATAATTTGCAGCGTTTTTTTACTTCTTCCCTCCTGTCTATCAAAGTGTTACTGTTTGAGGATGGCCTCCTCTAAATTTTCTATTAATTAACCTGCATTTATTACTAATTAATCTGTGTTTATATCGCTTTTGTTCTTGAATTAGGTATGTTACGATATGTATTTTATTTATTATTGTGAAATTTGCTTTTTCGGATTTATATTACTGCTAATTGTCGACTTTTCTATTGTCTAATGCCTCATATTTTCATGCTTCATATTGTCTATTGCTTCATAATATGAAGCAAAATATTATTTTCTTGCTTCTTATTGCCTATTACTCCTGCTGACATTGTCTTTTTTTTTTTTTTTTTTTGTTGTATTCATCCTGTAACTGGGTCTACTCCCGTACCATTCAAAATAAATAAATAAATAAATAATAACTTGCATTTTTCCCAATTTATCATTCTTTTTTCCGTTCATTGGTAAGGAGGGGTAAACTCCACTGACATCTGATAGGAGGGTTCTTGAAATGATCCCCTCAACTTGATTGAATTACCCGGGAAATGGGTATTATAGAAAGAAGAAAGCAGAAACTTCTAACGGCACTCGTGAAAATTTGGGTCTTTTGAGGTAACTCTCTATTGCTCTAGGCCAACGACATCACCTCCACTTCTATCACTGAGAATCCATCGATTGCCCAGCAATGTTCAACAAATTCGTTTCGATAGTAACTTATTGGAAATATACACGATTTATCGTTTTCACAATCAAAATATTTCGATGAAGACATGGAAAAAAATGACAAATTTCACTTGTAAAGACACTTTCTCACATCCATGTTGATACAAATTTACAGTAAAAATAGGCAAAACATTGTGAAATAACAATTCGCTCACCCAGTTTTGATGCAGAGTGCAATTGAAGGTGATTTAAATAATTGGTCGAAGACTTCAGCACAGCAGAATGGCTCAAGTGGGTACTCACTGCTAGTAATCTATAGAAAGAGAGAAAAAACACTTTATTGAACATTGTAAAAGGGAAAAAGGTGGACAAGGACTCCAGTAGTTGTCGAAACTTAATGGATTTGTCGAAAGTTCAAATTGGTATGCCAAACGTTTGCCAAAAATTCAAATTGATTAATGCCAAAGGGGTTTTTTGCGATCATGCGAGCGTGAATGTACGAGGCGTTAATCTTATGGGAGCCAAATTGCTGCTCCATCCTCCAGTCCGAGTCCTCAGACATGTTTCCTTGGGCCTCTTAGCCTCGTGGAAACCGCTCGATGGACGGAGAATTGAGTTTTCACTCGCATCCACATCATCCCTTGAGCGTAGGATTTGGACCGTTTGTTGGCAAGGCGTAGGGAGGCATTCTTGAGAAAAGCGTCATACCATTTATGCAATGCTCCATCGCATGAAGACCCTCTCAGATCTTCAGCTATTCTGTCGTATTTTGCATGTTTGGCTTGGGCAGCATAGAGAGAGATGGTTGGCCTGTCCTTAGAAGTGTAGGAGACTGCGTCAGCGTTTGTAACGCGGGTATCAAAAAACGTAGGTCTCTCATGGTTCCACACACAATGAACCTTCATGTCTGCCACCAGGCCGGGGTTGCCATCAGCAGTTTCACGAAGAAATGGTTCTGTGGCAACACCGTTCCATGCGAGGCTTGCTATTTTGGCGCATTCGTCCCGAACCAGGTCGAGTCCATGTTTGATCAGGCATCATACAATTGAGGGCGTGGTTCATGTTCATGGGACTCCCACTCCCGTTAAACAATTTTGTATTTGAATTGTGATGTGTTTCGGTTGATGAGATTGTCAAATTGGATCATACAGGCTCGATAATCCTATCTCCACCCTCAAAATATACCAAATCTGTCTCTATCAAGAAGCAGATGCCACCAAGGCATCGATAATAATGTATGATCATCTTGGAGTCATCATCAGCCTGACTGTAGTGAGATTCAGGCTATACTGGCCTGAGTTTGTAACTTGCTCTTTGCTCTCATAGGTTTAGGTAGGAGTTATGACTTGATCACAGGCAATGGTTGCCCCAACCATGTGCTTTCCACTGTATCAGCTGTATACTACCTACTGTTATCAGCAGCGTACTCAATTTGACGATCAATCATTACAGCAACCAAGCCCGATTACCTGGTTGCTTATGAGATGGGAGGTCCCTGTGAGGAGAATACGCGAGGAGACTGAAGACCTGTTCTCGGAAATCTTCAAGATCTACGGTTACTCTGGAATGGAGGAATGGACCTTGAATTTGGTGCCTCCTCGCGTCAGCCGCAGTCCCTACCTGGGCCTGTACCTGAATTACGAGGGCACCGAGCCCACATTTACGACTTTTCAATTGGTCATTTTGAACGGGTATGAAGGTCATTTACTGTTTTTATCAATTGTAATACGTCTGATGGGCATAAAAGTCCATCGGTAAACTCGCATGCTAGAGATTTCATAGTATTTCCACCAGTTCACCAGTCTTTTAATATTTTTACAATAAATTTTTGCAAATCCTCCTATATGGGTCATTTTTTTTTCTTTTGTTACAGGGGTGGGGAAACTTTTTAAGAGCGAAGGGGAAGTTCACCCCAACAGTGTTGGACTCCCCAGCATTGGGCCTACCAACTAAAACCCCACTGCTGCTTAGGACTCACCCCGAAACCACTTGTACAGTATTACTTCAGGGTGAGCCCTTCTTTGGTGCCAAAAGGCTGCTCCTACTTCTGCACTCCAATCTGATCTCTCCTTCAATTCTATTACTCATCTTCTTCCTCTCATCTTCCATCCAGCTTTTTTGCTCCGAGGACTGCTGTGACAAATACTGCCATTGCGTCCTAGCTCGACTTGTTCTTAATCATCTCATGTATGATTTTCTGTGGACGCAACGTTTCGATGGCCTCTTCTACACTCTTCCTCATATCCTCCCATTGCGGGCATGTGAAGAAGGTGTGGCAGACATCATCCTCTTCTATCCCACAGTATTTGCACTCGGGTGAGTGGCTTTCCCTATCTTTAGTAAGAAGGAGCGGAACTGTCCATGCCCCAAAAGGAATTGAGTCAGGTAATAGGGACCTAGGGCAGGTGCCCCCCGTGGCAACTGCCCTCCGGGCAAACTGCCCTCCTGCGGGAGGGTAGTTTCAACCCAAAACACAAATGTGCGCCCTGTGAAAGTGCCCTCCCGGTAAACTGCCCTCCGAGGAGGCCAGTTTTTACTGTGCGTCAAGAGAAACTCCCCTCCTGCTCACACCACGTATTAGAAAGGCCCTCTCATCGAATCGGTCCTTACAAATGGACCTCCGTGGCAAGTGGCCTCTGTGGCAACTGTCCTCCCGGCAAACTGGCCTCCTAGTCCTTACAAGCCCGACTAGATATTATACCAGCAGAACACGAAACATAATGTTGGCATTACAACAAGCTAATGTAGATTACACGGGCATTGCTTGCCTATATTTAAGGTACAATTTAATCGATGAGAATAAAAACAGTACAAGTCCATTTTTGACGATTGTTGAAAAATGGCTTTTTGTAGGTTGTAACCAGTAGAACTACGCATTGAGCACAAGAGCAGTATGCTACCCACACTCGGTAAGCTTGAACGGAGCCTAAATGAAAATGATTGAGGGAAAAAACAGTAGGAATCCATGGACTTATACCACCTGACACCTGATATCTCGATAAGCTGATTGGGGACATGTGGTGTTGTCATTCTCACTGATTCAATTACTTAAGGAATTAACTAACCTATGTGGGTTTTAAATATTTTAAATTTGCGCAACGTAATAAGGGATCTGGGATTGGGATCATTTTTTAAAAAATATTTTATTGAACTTTTTGTATATTACAAAATACTTTTATGTTTTGGTAATTTTAAGATGTAATTTTTTGTACTTAGTAAAGTGGAACATGAAAGAGTGTATCTGTCCAGTGAAAGTCCCTCGTGACTTTTTTTACCTATAGGAAAAAACTCCGATTTTCGCGTAAAAACACAATTTCTCCATGAAATTGATATTCTAATTATTTTATTCCTAATATATACTGATGATCGTCGACTGAAGATCTACTATCATTGGCAGCTCATTATACTTTTGAGAGACCCATGTCTCAGAAATGAGAAGTCGCACAGGTAGAGGAGATCTGTTCCGAGCAGGAGGGCAGTTGCTCGAGGTAGTCTAGGAGGGTAGTTCAAAACCGGGGTTCGAAACTGGCCCTCAAAAGTTGGAAGCAGGAAGTTTGGAGGGTAGTTCTCCGAGGTGGTCTAGTAGGGCAGTTCAAAACCGGGGTTCGAAACTGACCTCCTAAAACAGGAGGGCAGTTTACCGGGAGGGCAGTTGCTCGAGATGGCCTAGGAGGGAAGTTTCAAACCGGGGTTTTAAACTGACCTAAAGAGGTAGGAGGCCAGTTTGCCGGGAGGGCAGTTGCCAAGTTCCCGGTAATAGTTCCCCTCGCTGTGTTTTCTCTCCAACCAAGCCTTTAGATCGTCAATTATGAGGGCTGTCCACCTTCCACGGGTTCCATACAACGTTGGTTGCCATCTACGGATGGGCCTCCCGCTCTTCCTTCTTTACTATGGAGATTGCCTCTGCCTTCCTCATTCTTATCCTTTTTCGCTCCAGCGCCTGTTGGTATATTGGAATAGTTCCCTTTATCACTTGTGATGCTGGACCTGAGACAGTTCTAAATGCGCTACATATTCTCAGAGCTCCTCTCCTCTGTACAGCTTCCATATGTGCCCTGTACTTTTGGTACCTAAGGGAGTCTGCCCAAACTTCTGCTCCATGCAGCATAATTGCCTCTGCAGTTCTCATAAGGAGTTTCCTCCTAGCGGGTGATGGGCCCCCTAGATGTGCCATCAGTCAGCTCAACTTGTTTACAATATCTGCAGCCTTATCTGCTGCTCCACTGATGTGCCTCCAGAAGCTTAGTTTCCCTTTCAGCATCACACCAAGGTAGCGAATGGCTGGAGAGATGATTTCCTGCCCATCCACACTCATAGGTACAGATCTCTCAATTCGCGCTGAGGTTAGCAGTACAATTTCCGTTTTTTGGGTCGCCAGTGACAGTGTGTGTGCTTCCATCCACTTCTTCACTCTGTGCATTGCCTGATTCAGCTTAAACTGGAGGTGTTCCATCCTTTGAGCTCTTATCACCACCACCAAGTCATCGGCGTAGCCAATCAGTGTAATTCCTTCGGACATCTCTACCCAAAGAATCCCATCATAGTTGATGTTCCACAGGTCGGCTACCAAGACTGAACCTTGTGCTGCTCCTGAGGTAACTCTTCACTTTTTGATGCCCTCTTTTGTATCATAAACCAAACAATGGTCAGCAAGGTAGCTCTGCAGGACTCGTAAGAGGTATGATGGAACATGAAACTGAACCATGAAGGCCTCTAAGATGTCTTTCCATCTGGCTGGATCAAAAGCATTCCTGACATCGAGGTAACTGCCATGCACATGTCCCTGGTCTTGTGGTTCCCCAGCTGAGTTCCCTTTGCTATTCTTACCACTCTGCTAACAGCATCAATGGTGGATCTGCCAGGTCTAAAGCAAAATCCACTGAGAAACGATCGACGATCCGTTTCAGCACTGCTCCGTGAACAATTCTTTTCTCGTCAAGTCAATCTGCATGTTATATTTTTCAATAACTTTGTTAAGGCCTTACAGGCTAGATTTATTAAAATATGTTTACAATAACGTATTATAGACCCTCCTATATGGGTCATTTCATTTTTGGAAATGAATGCAATTGGTGAAGTGTTTTTTCCAGTCCTTTGAAAGGACTACAAGACTTGCACTGCTGAACATGCAATATTGGTATTCTTAACTAACTAAATAACTAACTAACTACACAGCACTACAAGGCCGATGTGGCCCTTGGCTTCCTGAACTCCCTTCTGCCTCCAGGCATGGTCACCCGCCTGAGACCTCCGCAATCCCACCACTCGGAGGTCCCTCAAGATATCTTCGTCTTCTAGTTTCCATTCTAGCTCGCAGCATCATTCTCGGGCAGGCCTCCACCGGCATGCGGTCGACATGTCCCAGCCATTGGATGCGCCCGGCTTTGACGAATCGGACAATGTCTTCATGTTTTAATAATTCATCAATTTCTGCATTCTGTCTTGCTCTCCACTCTTGTCCCTCTCTGACTGCTCCATAGATCCTTCTTATAATCCTTCTCTCAAATTTCCGCAGTCTAGCCTCATCCTCAGCTCGCATGGTCCAAGCCTCCGATCCATAACAAACCACAGGCCGCACTAGGGATCTATATAGCCTCATCTTCGTTGATCTGGAGATCACACGGCTCTTGAAGAGTTTTATATTGGCATAAAATGCGCGGCTGCCTGCCATTATTCGTGAACATATCTCATCCTATACTTGGTTTCCATTAGTGACCAAGCTCCCCAGATAGGTGAAGGACCTGACTTCATCAAACTTATAAGAACCAAATGTCACCCCTCTGGGCATCCGCTGGACCCGGCTCGGGGGATATTCTTGAGGTATTTAGTTTTGCTTTCATTTATTCGGATGTTGGCATTCTTATGGGCTGGAAATTGGTTACAAGATTCTTGTACGAGCAGACCACGGTTCAGCAGTCCCTAGGATCTTCACAGGGTCATCTGGTGTTCCATTCAGCTTGTGTATAGATGCCAGTAGCAATAATCTGGATGCTCTGCTTCCACAGGTCTACGGAGAAAGAGGAGTGTTGTCAGCATATTCCAGCAGGATTATTTACAGATGAATCTTCGTTCGCAATACCTATAAAGGCGAATTTTGAGATGGATATTTTGAACAGATTAGATATGATGGTGATGTGTGCAGGTTCAGATGTATGGTGACATCACCGTTTATCGAGGATCCATCAAATTTGTCACCTAGAGAATTGTGGTCAATCGAAAGTTTGAAATTTCAATATGTTCTTTAACCCTAATTGGACCACGGTCACCGAAAAACTAGTGTCACCGAAAACATTTCAGGAACTCCACAGCTGTCCCAAAGTGTCACCGGAGTTACCAAAATTAAATTGCAAAATGGACAGCTGAATTTTTTGTTGGCTATTAGAAGTCTCAACATAGAATTTTGACAAAACTTTCCAAGGAAAATAATGAAAAACATTTCAAAATTTTTGTCATAATTTTTTTTAAATGACTCAATAAATTCAGCTCTGCTCATTAACTATTAAATTGCGATTTGAATCTAGTTAATCTGGTGACACTTTGGGACATCTGTGGAGTTCCCAATATGTTTTCGGTGACACTAGTGACACCATGGTCCAATTAGGGTTAATTCATCATTCATTACATTTATGTTACTTACACTTTCATTTCTACGTTGCAGGAGTATGGGAAATTGTATCGTACAATCATTCAAGGACGCCTCTTTCCAGTTCAAAAATAGCCGGATAGGCAGTGCAAAATTTGCTATTGCGGAAGATGTATTTGATCCGAAAAATGGATTTGTACGAGAATGTGATGGAATAATAGGCATCTTGCTCAGGATGCGAACAATTCGCGAAGGTTTTGAGGTGAATGAAGGAATTATTATCAAGATAAAATTGTTCCCATCGACACCGCTAGTCGTCTAGTCGTTTTGTAGTTCCTACCTACTTTATTATCTTTCCTTATCCTCCACAGACACAGCGTCCATTTAAATGGTCACGACTTTTAACCCTAATTGGACCACGGTGTCTCTAGTGTCACCGAAAACATTACATGAACTCCACAGCTGTCCCTAGGTGTCACTGGGGTATCCAGAATTGAATATCAATTTTAAATTTAATGGACAGTAGATTTTATGTGGATTATTAGAAGTCTCAAAATAGAGTTATGACAATTTTCCACACAAAATAATTAATGTATAAATTTTCAACATTTTTCTTAAAAAACATCATTTTTTGATTTTGTATTTATCTATTCAGCTTTGTCCATTAATGTATAAATTGCAATTTAAATCTAGTTAATCTGGTGACACCTTGGAACAAGTGTGGAATTCATTAGATGCTTTCGGTGACACTAGTGACACCATGGTCCATTTAGGGTGTATGTTCCATAAAAGTTACTCCCGACGTCTGCCAACCACTGAATATGGGTAACTAATATCACAAGAATTCACTCTCGTTTAAACGAAACCAAACTCTGCCAGAGTATCCTTCGTCTGTTGGACGAGGCCTCGTCCAGTATTGCTTCTAGCCTTTAACCCTAATCGGACTATGGTGTCACTAGTGACACCAAAGTTCGACGATTTTTCATGAAGTATGAGTAAGGATATGGAGCATTGATACCACTAGTGTCTCAAAATCTCCATCGACAACGTTTTTTGCTTCCGAGTCTACCAAGGTAGCGGAAGCTTTATTTTCACTTTTCAAGGTTGAAAAGAAAAGAGTTCTCCAAAATCAAAATTTCCACTCGCGTTTTACATTTCAGACCTTTCTGAGGAATTTTTGTTCCGTGTCTGTCATGATATCCTTGTAACCGGCATAACTATATGAAGTTATTGTTCGATTTTGATGAAATTTTTAGGGATTGTGCGGGGTGGCGTGCAGACAGCCCCCTATGAAAATCATCATCCCCGGACTGATAGAAGCGACTGCGCATGCGCAAACGTGAATTTCCTTTTAACTGCTCTAACCTCCACATTTTCCGTCCGATATAGACGAAATTTCTCAGGATTGTTCGGATTAGCGAGTAGATGGTCCCTTATGATGGTAGTGGAAGGTACAAAGAGATTGATGTTTTGAGATTAACTACTATGCATCGGATCATCTATACAATCGGTTTTGGATACGAGGAAGCTATGTGCCACACCCACTTGTCAGACTTTTTTTAAACTCAATTTCAATTTCTTATAATTTCCTGCGAAACATTAAAGTTTACATTTCTTCCTTAGATTTGTTCTTCTCTGACACTGATGTGAAAATGTGAAACAAAGTCTATTCGTCTGTGATACCTTTTTCTCTGGTTGAAAGTCGCATTTTTTGTCCTCACAACGTAATTAATTCCTGATATTCTTGTTTTCTCTTCACTTGCTACTGAACATAATTAATTCACAAAAACACTGGACAGTACTAATTTATTGTACATCCCTTTGGTACCATTGGTGACACTAAATCAATATAGCAAATGGCGCGCCAGTTCCATGGTGTCACAGGTGCAACTAAAAATCTCAGGAATTCCACAGCTATACCGAGGTGTCACTAGAGTAACTAAATTGAAATTACCATTTGAAATTTAATGGACAGAGCAGAATTTTTGAAACATTTTTTGCGAGCAATTGGAAGTTAAATACGAAGTTATGGCCAAAATTTCCCCAGAAATCGATGAACAATTTTGTTGGTCCAATTAGGGCTAATACCACATCGTCGGCGAATGCAAGGAGTTGTGGCTGTTTAGTGTATAAGTCGACCTCCAGTACTCACTCATGTCAGTACTACTATTTTTTGATCACAGTTCTGCATTCTGTAAAATTAAGACTTCTGATACCTTCTACTTTGCCTGTACTTTGCACTGTTTCCTGTAAAATGCATATCTATAACATATTTCCCACTTATTTTTAGGAAATGCTCGAAGAGGGTGCTCGAAGAGGGGCTCAATGGGAAGTGATACCCAACTATGCGCCTGCTGTAAGTAGCCACAAATGGTTGCCTGGAAAGCACACCAACACGTCGTTTCGACGTATCTCTCATTTAATTAGCACACAACCACACATATTGCACAGTATTTTCTTTAGGATTGGAGCAGCTCTTCTCTCAACAATTAGTTATCAGTGGCGATAACAAGTTTTTTCCTTCAGTCGAACACTTCATACGAATTACTGGATAATGAGTGAAATCGACGTGTGAATAGTTTTTTTTGCGCCCTACATAGTAGTAAGAGTTCGTACAATATTATTGGAGCGTTCAGGACGCTATGCAGTGTCACACGTCGATTTGACGTACTACCAACTTACTGCTGCACACGTGTATACTAGGGATGGGTATCGATACTCAATATTTCAAAATATCGATACTTTCGTACCGATATTCGATATTTTAGTATCGATACTGCACTATCCGATATTTTTGGATATCGATACTTTGAATCCGATATTTCTAAATATCGAATATCGATACTGTTCTCGCGGAAAATTCAACATAATGGCTAAAAAATGAAGAAGATAGAGAGGCTTTTGGGTCATTACTCTTTGGTTGCACAAATAACGTTTATATCATGGAAAAAATCACTCTGTTTGTACTCTCAATAGCGAAAAATGAATAAAAGTTGTTGAAAAAATTATTTTTCTTGAGAAAATTGATGATATTGTTAGTTACTGACACTAAAGTATCGATACTCGATATTTTAAAATATCGATACTCATGCCCAACGATACTTGGGATATCGATACTCGGATACGATACAGTATCGATACAAAATATCGATACTTTTATAACGATACCCATCCCTAGTGTATACGCCTCAGGATGAATGTAGAACAGTCATGATTATTGGCGATCCTTGTGAGTAAATAGACAGGTTTCCTAGCACATAATTTAATAGTATATTTCGGCCTCCATCAAAAGATTTTGTTCTTCTAGGTATAGCATTTACAAATTCAATTCAAATTTTTACAAATTCAATTCAACCTTTTATACATTGAATTCAACTTTTTATCAATTTAACTCATCCCTACCCTTCTCATGAGAAAAAAGTCTTTCTTATTACCCTTTGGGTGGTAAGGAAAGTAAAAACAACACCATTAGCTTAGCTAGTGTAACGGTTAACCTATAAAACGAGGAGAATGTCCATCATGTAGTTAGTCAGAGAAACCATTACGTTGGCTAAGCTAAAAGTGTTGTTTTTACTTCCCTTACCACCCAAAGTGTAATAAGAAAGACTTTTTTCTCATAAGGGTTGGGATGAGTTAAATTGATAAAAAGTTGAATTCAATGTACAAAAGATTGAATTGAATTTGTAACAGGTTAAAATTAATCTGTGAATTTTTTTGAAATTTTATTTATAAGTAACTTCTAAACAGATTAATTACAACAGGTTGAAGAGATTTCTGACGACGAAATGAGTAAACAATTTTGAACAGCAAGTTTCCAAAAATAAAATTTTCTCTGGGACATTTCAACATGAATTTACTACACAAATTTCTAGAAATTTGCGGTTATTGTATTTCAGCCACATTATCTCTAGCTATCAACTGATTTACTTTTCAACAGATCGAAGATGACTCCGATGACGAAGATGATGTGAGTACTAATATGTTGAATCGAAATGTCCAGTGTACCAAAATGCCCAACGCGTCAAAATACCCAACCTATCTATTTACGAATTTTCTTTCCTTCAGGAGGAGGACTCCTCGGATGATGAAGATGATGTGAGTATTAAATGGTCGAATGTATCAAAATTCCCAGTGTACCAAAATGTCAAAATATCCAAGTTATACGGGTCATTTTCGAGAAAACGTAAAATTGATGTCATGGGTAAGATTTGTACATAAATGTTGACGAGTTTGGTTACTCAGATTTTTTCTATAGTAAATTTATCGTTCTTGCCAGCAAACATAGTCCCAGAGTGTTGAAGTAATTGTTTAATTATTAAAAACTCATACGAATAAAATCACTCGCAATGAGATTGTGGAAAACCATTTTAATAAAAAACGGAGTTGAGTAGAACGTTGTCTATTTCCAAGAAAATAACGAGTTGCAAGTTAAATCGATTTTGACGGTTAGGTCATCATCAGTAACAAACAAAAACTGAAGGTACATCCCAGAGAGCATAGCTTATATAGTCACAAGTGAAAGGGAGCTTGAATCCCATTGGTTGAGAAAGTGAAAGTCATGCTCAATCAGATTGAAGCAGATAAGTGGAAGGAGAATCCTATTGGTTCAGAGAAGTAAAGGGACCAGGGGATCATCAAATGCCAATCAAGGTCGACAAAGTGAAAGGGAGTTCAATCATTGGTGAAGGGGGAACCAAGGTATTGTAGGAATGAACCCATCAGCGGTGAATCATGTTGAAGGACCACCTCATTCAGACATCTACCAGACCTATCACTCTTAAGAATCTCTTCTTCGGTTAAAGAAGTTGTTTAGAAGAGAAAAAGTGGATAAGTGTAGGTACCTTATTATGGAAAGATTTCCGACAAAATTGGCAAAATGTTATCATCTAGAGCAGGGGTGCTCTAACGGTCGATCGCGATCGACTGGTCGATCGCGAGTGCTTTTTGGGTAGATCTCGAGAAGAAAAAAAAATTTAATAATAATAATAATAATTTTTAATTTTTTAATAATAATTTTAATAGGTAACTAAACTACAAAAATGTATTACGTAATAAAATAACACTGCTTGCGGCAAAAGGTGGCTTTATCAAAGGAACGCGCGGCACTTTTCAAAGATAAGCCGTGTTGTTTCTAGACTAGACAGTACACAGTACATTTTGTCCGTCTTTGAAAGCAAGGATTCCTCAGTTGAATTATGATACGTATGAGGCTGAATTATCAAATATTTTGGGACAATTCGAAATGCGTTTTTATGATTGCAGTAAATTGGGAAATATAGCATCATTTATGAGTTATCCTTTTTTATGTAAAAACATTGAGGAATTAGCTACTGAAATAGCAAGTCAGTTTAATATGAACTCTTGTTCTGTTGAAAATGAGTTGGTGCAGATTATATCATATATACATCTCAAAGCTGAGGACATGCAGTGCCACGCTTCAACATCCAAAGCCACTCTTTAGTTAAGTTTAACACCATATGTAACTCTTTTGTTTTGTAACAACCAATAAACTCGCAATTTTGAATAACTATGAGTTTTTTCATTGATATTGTAGAGAAGAACCTAACTAAACCTAACCCAAACCTTGACTAAAATAATGTACCTATATTGTGCAGAAAGCTAATATCTGTATATGCTACTGTATGCCCTACCTAGGTAGGTAGGGTGTATCGTGTATGTACGAAAACTCTGCATCACACACACTTGCAGTCTCGATCGTATGTAGTCTAAAAATATTGAGGTAGATCGCCAGCAGTTCAAGTTTGAGCACCCCTGATCTAGAGGTTTCAAAGCAAAAATAATCTTAAAGCTTCGTTGGCTTAAAGTAGCGTTCAAGATAAAAGTGGAGTTTATAAGCTGAAATGTTCTTGTGGGCTTGAGTGTTGTGGTCAAACTGGTAGGAAATTTAGGGAAAGAATAAAAGAAGGATTTCAGTGATAACAAAGGTGATTCAGCTTTTGCGAATCCAATCATGACTTTAGTTTTGATCTAACAAGCAGACGGTACATCGAATTTTCTCATTTTTGCCCGAAGGGAGGTATGTGTTGGATGTGCTTGAAAAGTTCGAGATTCTTAAGAGTGATAGGTCTGGTAAATGTCTGAATGAGGTGGTCCTTCAACTTGGGATGGGACATCGATCTCGATAATATCGAAACATCGATGTTTTGCTCGTAATATCGATTTTTTACATTGATGTTTTACACTTGTTGTTTTTCAAACATAGATGTTTCGGTCCGATGACATCGATATGTCGAGGAGATGGTCTGATAACACCGTTTGATAAATTTGACCTACTAGTTACTGCAGGGGAACCAGACAAAATCCAATTTCAGACCAGATAACTTCATTGAATTTACTTGGAATTTGAAGAACACCTCCTACCTTTCAATCATCATTTTATGTAACAAGATAATTACGGGAAAACAATAGAAAAAAATTTCTTTATGCTTGAACCAATAATTGAAATGGGGAAGGTATGGGATATGGAAATGGAGTCCATAAAAATCGGATAATTCATCACGAATGAAAATAATTATAATGGAGTAAGTTATCCAGTAAAATAAAAACACTTCAAAAAAAAAAATAACCACTTCTTATGAATGGAGGAAGAGCAGCCTCATCAGTAGAGCTCGGAAAATATGCACGAAAATTTCCCGAAAATATGCACCGGGAACTGGAAAAATATGCAAAATATGCATTTGCCCTTAAAACTGCATACGACTTTGGAATTTCAGTATTTTAGGAAAGGATGTTCCATATTATTACATTTTTTTAGCCCTTTTTAGGACGTCCCACAGTAAGACTTGGGCGTCCTTAGGCGATCGATCTGGAGGGAAGTTGGACAACACTCAACAGAAAAAAAAAAATAACCACACAGTAATCCGTTTTAGACCATTCTGAATCCAAATTCGCGAAAAAAACTATAGGTGTATGTCTGTGTAACAAAATCTTGTGTACTCTGCACAGGCCTTAGTTCTCAACCGATTTTCCTGGTTCTTTTTTTGTTCGTCGCGGAAAACTATCTAGTTGTGCACTACGTCGCCGGAATTTCGAATTTTGCCTTTCAAGGGGGGAAAGGGGGGGTTAATGCTCGAAAAACATGCGTTTTTGGGCATAATCTAGTGTACCCTGCCCAGGCCTTAGTTCTCAAACGATTTTCGTGGTTCTTTTTTCGTTTGACGCGGAATACTATCTAGTTGTGCACTACGGCGCCGGAATTTTGGATTTTGCTTTTTAAGAGGGGGAAATGGGGGGTTAATGCTTAAAAAACGTGCGTTTGCGTGCATAATTTTGTAAACTCTGCCCAGGCCTCAATTTCCAACCGATTTGCGTGTTTCTTTTTTTGTTTGACTCAAATAACTTCCGAGTTGTACATGATTTTACCAGAGTACCAAAATTCGCAAGGGGAGGGGGTGAGTGGGGGGATAATATTCACAAAATATCCGATTTTTCAATATTTTGGTTCCTTTACTGCTTACTAATTGTACCCAAGCTTTGAAATTGAGGAAAAATTCTCATTATACCTCCGGATTTCCATGAATTATTCTCTGTACCACCATGGAACTAATAGTGGTGCAACCATGGTGCCAGGACATGGTGCCATGATGCCATAAACCGCTTATTTCGTGTTTTTTTTTTTTTTTTTTTGCTTCCGAGTCTACCAAGGTAGCGGAAGCTTTGTTTTCACTTTTCAAGGGCGAAAAAAAAAGTTCTCCAAAATCAAAATTTCCACTCGCGTTTTGCGTTTTAGACCTTTTTGAACAATTTTGGTTCCGTGTCTGTCTGTCTGTGTGTCTGTCTGTCTGTCTGTCTGTCTGTCTGTGTGTCTGTCATGAATTCCTTGTAACGCGCATAACTATACGAAGTTATTGTCCGATTCCTATGAAATTTTCAGGGATTGTGCGGGTTGGTGTGTAGACGGTCCCCTATGAAAATCATCATCCCCGGATCATTAGAAGCGACTGCGCATGCGCAAACGTGAATTCCTTGTAACGGCCATAACTTCTACATTTTCCATCCGAATTCAATGAAATTTTCAGGGGTGTTACAGATTAGTATTTAGATAATCCCCTATGAAAATCATCATCCCCGGACTCATAGAAGCGACTGCGCATGCGCAAACGTGAATATCCTTGTAACGGCCATAACTTCCACATTTTCCACTCGATTTTGATGAAATTTTCAGGGATTATGTGGATTAGGTTGTAAATGGTCCCCTATGAAAATCATCGTCCCCGGACTGATAGAAGCGACTGCACATGCGCAAACGTGAATTCCTAGTAACAGCCATAACTTCAACTGTCCCCCAGGGGTCGCGGGTTCGAATCCCAGCCGAGGCTAAGTATTTTTTTGATCCAATCACATACATCTACTCACTTAATTTTTCATCCGAATTTGATGAAATTTTCTAGGATTGTCCAGATTAGCGTGTAGATGGTCCCCTATGAGGGTAGTGGAAGGTACTTAGAGATTGGTGTTTTGAGATTAACAGTTAATCTTAGTTACTACAACCCTTCAACTCGTACTATGCATCTGATCATCTGTATAATCGGGTTATGGATACGAGGAAGCTATGTGCCACACCCACTTGGCAGACGTTTTTTTTTTTGTGTTTCACCTTGAATATGGATGTGAACTTCGACGGACTGCCTACAGAAACTAACAGATGAAAGTTCAATGTTACGACGTATTTCCGCTTTGGTGCCAGACTGGCACCATTGTTGGCGTTGGGGTGGTGGTGGGGGGGGGGGGGGTGAACTCGAATTCGCATGTTGGGTGTCGTAGATCATGGATTTTAAAATGCTCTTCAGATTCGAGGCTCCCATGCCGCTAGAAATGTTATGGTGGATAATGGTGGGGGGGGGGGGGTCAGTATTTCTTGCCTAAAGTAATAAATAAATTACATCGAGTGAAACAGTTTTATCACTTAACAACTGGTTAAACTGATCTAATGCTTATCCAATGGGACGTCCCCTGGAATGCATGCATTACTAAACAATATGTTTTCTCCTAGAAAAAAGTTATGAAGCATCAGGTAAAGTAAACAAGCAATTCAAAAAATCAGTTTTACATTTTTTATTTACTTTTATACATTTATACGAACTAGGTATAAAATGTAAAGATGAACTACATATTATATTGGACAACAATTACACGCTCCAAATTATCAGGTGCAAAACAGTGTCTCCTGTCACTTAAAATTTCTTTCAATGCAGAAAACGATCTCTCCACATCGGAAGATACAGTAGGCAAAAATTTTAAAGTGGAAATCTCTTTTGGAGAGTAGGGAGAGTCCCATGAGCTGTATTCTCCTTTGAGAATTTTCGCGATTTGAACCACTGAAGACCACCCTGGATTTTTCGATAGGACCCCCTCCAGTTTATCCTTGACGGCTTTTCCAGTTGTTCCATGCCAGTGGGAGCTTTTTTCGAGCAGGTCGGAAACAGCACCTACGGCAGAGCAGAGATCCATCCCCCTGGTCTCCAGGTGGTTTATCAAATGGGGTATGGTACTAAAGTTGGCATTTATAAAGGCCAAACGATGGGCGATCTGCCTGTCCTCAAATATTGTCAACTTCCAGCACTGACTTAAAAAAAAATCCAGAATACGCAAAAAAAACTGATAAAATATGCTGCAAAATATGCAAAAATTCCCAAAATGACCAAAAAATGCAAAAATCCCCAAAATGACCGAAATATGCAAAAATATGCAATTTCAATTTCAATTTAAACCACCGTATATCCTTCAGAAACCTTCAAAACGTTCAAATACAAAGATATACCGCATAATAAAAGATAAGCAAAATATGCAAATTCCGAGCTCTACTCATCAGGTTTTCTCCCTTGATTCTAATTAGTTGACAAATTAATTAGATTTCCCGCTTTTTAAAAACATAAATTTTTTACCTTACGATGTTATCGACATCGATGTTTTTCATACGATGTTTCATCGATATCGATGTTTCTATGAAATATCGACATCGATGTTTTCCGTTCGATGTCCCATCCCTACCTTCAACATGTTTCACCGCTGATGGGTTCATTCCTACAATACCTTGGTTCCCCCCCTTCACCAATGTTTGAACTCCCTTTCACTTTGTCGGCCTTGAATGGCATTTGATGATCCCCTGGTCCCTTTACTTCTCTGAACCAATAGGATTCTCCTTTCACTTATCTGCTTCAATTTGATTGAGTATGACTTTCACTTTCTCGACCAATGGGATTCAAGCTCCCTTTCACTGGTGACCATATAAGCTATGCTCTCCGTGATGTACCTTCAGTCATTGTTTGTTACTGATGATGACCTAACTGTCGAAATCGATTTAACTTGTAACTCGTTATTTTCGTGGAAATAGACAACGTTCTTCTCAACACCGCTTTTTATTATTTTATACTCTAAAAACTAGATTAAATATTGAAATGTTTGAACTTCACCAATCTCACAACCTATAGGTTGCCAAATTCATTCATCCTGGAATGGTACTAATTGACATATTTCTCATAATGATTCTGTATTTAATCATCAGGCATTATCTTAAATTTCAAAATTCGAACTTCATAATTTTGTAAATAAATTTAGGATGTGAAACATAATGAAATATGAGTGTCACAGAGGTATGCGTCAGTCCTTGGCCCATTCGGCTTTAATCGTTTTTGGAGCCTCTAGCAATCTGTGGAGCCGCAATGGGGAATTTGCCTCACACTGTTTTAATTTTTTTTTCGAAAGAGGTTTTAATAGGGTTAAGGTTTAAGAAAAAGGATAAACATTTTCCTTAGTATAACAGCTGTACAGTTAATAATATCGAAAACGATCATTTCATCAGTCCTTCACCCTTCATTCCTATAATAAAGTAATTGTTATGACCCACATATAATCAATAATTAGTGTGATGCGATAGTAATGAATGCTAGGCTAGGGAAAGTCTCTCTTAGGTTGAGTAGAGGTTAAAGCAAAGTCAAAACGCCGCAGCGAGAAGGTCAGCTCCTTCACTCGCCGACACGCCGAACACAACAGTAATGTAAAAAAATAAAAAGTAATTCAAGCGCGGCTGGGGGTCTCATTCTATAACAAACACACTAAACGACCTGGGTAATTTTTTTCAGGATATTCTTATGAACATTTAGATTTCTGAAAAAGACTTCTTCAAATTGCACATTTCTGTGAGAATGACCTATACACGAATTTTCATTCCTTCAGGAGGTGACCATCTCAGATGATGGAAATGATGGTCCCGGAATAACACAAACCCAGACGGTAGAAACGGTGAGTTTGTCAAGATTTCTTTACAAATACGGTAGATATACTTTACGTAATTAGTTTTTGTAATAAAGCTTTCCACAGCATAATGTGTTACGGGATTTTGTGTTGGGGTCACGTCCCGTCGGCCAAAAGAGATTTTGCCATGCAGAGAAGTGTTGAACATTGTACAATGCCATCGTGAAGAAATGGTACCTAAGCATTGGGAAGGTATTTGCAACCTAGCGGCACTTAGCCGAACTAATGATTAGACTCTGAGATTACGAAATATGAAAACGGCATGTCATAGATTCGTGTGAAAAAAATCTTAACTGTGTCTCAAGAGTCTTAACTGTATCTCAAGAGTATTAATTGTGGTCTCAAGAGTCTTTTTTGCCATTTGACATTGATGAAATTTGGCATATCAGACCCATTTGGAGCCCCCTGGCGTGATACAAAGCGCCGAGTTTTTCTTCATATTTTTACAGGGATGATCCTCGCCTCTGGTTCCTGCAACTCGATGCTGCCTAAATCGGCGCGCACATCAACACTCAACGGGCCAGATTCACTCGGACGCTCCCTCTACTGCCCTACGACGTCGCAGTACAAACGGCAGATCTCTCAGCGGCTCAACTCGTCACGCCTTACGACGACCTCAAGGCTAGGCTCATCGAAATCTTCGAGCCCTCTCGTCATCAACGGATCGCGGCCCTCACCCAACAACAACACTTGGGGGACCAGAAGCCTTCACAGCTCCTACGAAAAATCCGACACCAACTGGGGGACCTCATGCCACAGGATCTTTCAAAGACCTTCTGGATAAAAGCCCTTCCAATCGAGGTACAAACGATCCTCGCACCGTGGATGACGAAGGACGCCGAATTTCTTGCACCCATCACCGACGCAGCCTATGAAATTCGAGGGTCAGCATCACTACATCAGATCGACCCACAACCTCACACAGAAGCTGTCGACAAAAAGCCACCACCTCGCAAACGAAGGCCAGCGAATCAACGCCCTCGCAGCTGCTCAACATCGCCGGCACGAAGAGGTGGTCTCTGTTGGTATCATTTCACCTTCCGAACGAAGGCGCTGAAATGCAACAAACCTTGCTCCTTTAAAATTGTGTCCTGGTCGGAAAACTAGGAAGCCCGCCTGTTTACAAGGCGGGCACCCCTTTTACAGATGTTTCCAACCGATTATTTGTAAAATGCAGGAAGAACAACATCCCCTTCCTTATTGACACCGGAGCTAGCATTTCCATTCTACCGAACACCTTACTCAATTGGAAAAAGAAAATTAACGACCAGCTTCTCTTTGTGGCAAAGGGCACCGCCATCTCGACATACGGTCAATACCGAACGAAAGTTATACTTGAAAACGAAGTATACGAATGGGCCTTTATCGTCGCCGATGTGAAACGTCCAATCATCGGAGCAGATTTTTTGAGCTATTTCGGCCTACATGTCGACCTCAAAAACGGGCACCTCTACAACCCTCACTCACGACGCCCGATCAAGGGATATGTGAATATGGTCAACACCAGGGTTTCAACGGAGGCAACTCCTCCGGCCTTTACCAAAATGCTGGCTAGTTATAAACCGGCACAAAGGAAATCATCACTTCTCTCATCGGTGAAACACTTCATCGAAACGAAAGGACCGCCTGTCACAGCAAAAAGTCGCCGTTTACATCCTGAACAACTTCGCCAAACAAAAGAAAGTTTCAACCAACTTCTTAAGGACGGGATAATTCGACCATCTAAATCCCCGTGGGCCAGTCCCTTACACGCCGTTCCTAAACCAAATGGAACCTGGCGCTTCTGCGGAGACTACAGAAGATTAAACGAACGAACAATAGGCGACCGATATGCTGTTCCTCATTTACGGGATTTTTCCTAGCACCTACATGGATGCACGGTGTTCTCTACACTAGATATATCACGAGCGTTCCATCACATCGATGTCCACCCGGCAGATATACCGAAAACCGCAATCATAACACCTTTCGGCCTATACGAATATAAAAAGATAAATTTCGGACTCAAAAATGCGGCCCAGTCTTGGCAAAGGTATATGGACCAGATCCTTAGGGGTCTCGATTTCGTCTTCTGCTTCCTCGATGATATTCTGGTCGCATCTAAGTCAATAGAAGAACATCAACAACATGTACAACAAGTCCTAAATATATTCGCCAACGAAGGACTTACAGTCAATAAAGAGAAGTGCGTTCTGGCGAAACCAGAAGTAGTCTGTCTCGGACACCTCGTAAATACCAACGGGATCAAACCACTTCCAAAAAAAGTGGACAATCTTACGACATTTCCGCTACCCACAACAGTAACGGATCTACGACGGTTTTTAGGTATGCTTAACTTCTACCGCCGTCATATCCCGCACGCAGCTGTCCATCAACAGCCATTGGTCGAGGCAATCCCTCAACCTTCAAAAAAGAAGGACAAACGATCAATTGAGTGGACGGACAAACGCAAAAAAGCATTTCAACAATGTAAGACCGACTTACAACAAGCGGCGATGTTAGCTCATCCAGCACCTACGGGCCACCTATCTCTCACAACTGATGCATCTGAAATCGGGATCGGAGCAGTACTACAACAAACAATCAACGGAAAATCCTCTCCGTTAGGATTTTTTTCAAAAACGCTCACACCTGCTCAAATAAAGTACTCGACCTTCGACAGAGAGTTACTCGCCATATTCGAAGGGATCAAGCACTTCAGAGACTTTATTGAAAGACGAGAATTTCATGTTGTCACCGATCACAAACCATTAACAACCTCGCTGCATCAGGATAGGAAAACCGCTTCACTACGACGCCTACGTCAAATGGAATTTATAAGTCAATTTACGACAGATATTCGCTACACTCCAGGCACGTCAAATATAGTGGCCGACGCACTTTCACGACCATCACACCCGAACTCAACGAATTGACTTCATTCCCGACAGGCACCTCCATTGCCCAAGAACAACGGAACGACACATCGGACGAATTCCGAAATCTAATCACCAACAAGCGATTAGAAGAAACAAACGTTCCCTCCATCAACACAACGCTATGGTGCGACATATCGGGCGAAATTCCGCGCCCATTCATTCCGAACAAATTGCAACGTGCAATTTTCGACCATTATCATGCTCTAAGCCACCCTGGAATCAGAGCCACAAGGGACGTAATACGAGCTAGAGCATTTTGGCCTAAAATGAATACTGACCTACTTAACTGGGTCCAAGCCTGCGAACGCTGCGCTAAATTTAAAGAATTTAGACACCCGAAAACTACCCCGCAGTAGTTTGAATTTGCACAGGCCCTGGAACATTTGCATGTGGACATTGTGGCGCCGTTGGAACAATCAGAAGGGTATAAATACCTTCTTACAATGATAGACCGAAATACCAGCTGGCCTGAATGCGTACCACTTCGAACAATCACCACGAAAGCTGTCATCGATAACATCACTAAAAATTGGATCGCGCGATACGGCTGTCCTCTCCTTCTCACAACTGACCAAGGAAGACAGTTCGAAAGTTCCGAAAATTCGAATTCCTTAAAAAATTCGGCATCCAGTGAATTCGAACTACGGCATATCATCCCGAAGCCAATGGGAAAGTCGAAAGATGGCACCGCGATCTTAAAAATGCTCTACGCACGGCCGCAACATCTCCGTCTTGGTCAAAAGACCTACCGACCATATTACTCGGTCTAAGGACAACAATTAGATATTCCGACAGGTACAGCACAGCTGAACGAATTTTCCACGCGCCTCTACGTCTACCAGCGGACGTATTCCAACCCCTACCTACAAACATTAAATAGGAACCTCTGTCCGATAATCCCGGCAAAATAAATCGCCAATTCCCTACCTCATATCAAAACATGACGAATATTTATCTTAGAGAGGAGGGAATGAAAAAAGGGCTAAAACCCCTTCACTCGGGACCATATGACGTCATCCGACAAGATGACAAAACCGCCACTATTCGGGTGGAGGGGACACAACTCACTGTCTCCCTCCACAGATGTAGGCCGGCCCATGGGTTTACCCCCACTCTAGTGGTAAACGATATACCCACTGTGGCGGCTACCGAGCTAACATTCAACACTCAGCTCTCACACTCATCGGACCTCCGTTATAGCAAGCACACTTCCGAGCGGAAACCTGACGAGCATCATGAATCTCCTCTTTACTCAAAAAGAACTGCGGGAGATCTTCAAGCCGAAGAAGCCAGCCACACCGAAAACAACAAGAAGCCGGCGAAGCAGCCATCCTACTCCAACCACAGAAGCGGACTTATGCAGCAGTCACCGCCGGTCAAGGGTCCGCTAACAAAGCTTCCGATAAGGCGCAGGGCAAACAGGAGACGTGCCCTATCAACAACCACCACAGCACAGTGCGAACACATCACGCACTCTCCACGAAACGCACACCCGCCAGCATGGAAAGTCGTTCCCATTGACCTCCCACACTTCAAGAGAAGGGCAGACGTGGTAGCCCGATTCTACCACGCCAGAAATGCAAGACAGTTCGAGGAATATATACCGAACTTTATCGAACCACAACAGCGAGAAATTCACGCTTTCAAAAATTTCTCCGACCTCATAACGTCCACAGTACCTACGCTCCTTGATTTATCCTTCTCCTATTTCCATTCCTCAAAGACCCGGGCCGAAGTCTCGCCGACGTAGAGGTCGAAAAGACCGGGTATTATTTTCCAAACTTCGGTCCGGGCAACTTTTATTCATCTCAATCACACCCTCCAACAGAGGTGTACGGCAGGCAACAGGCGCGCAGACGACGGGGGCGGAACTCACGCCAATCGCACCCGGGACAGCCAACTACGGTTGCAATCATCATCGCCGCCCAAATTCAAGCAGACAACATTTGCAGCCTTTACATCTACTCGGCACAACGATCCGGAAAACAACATGTCAGCTTCACATTTATACGGCCATTTTTCATTATTTTTTAAAAAAATTTCTACAATCTCAAAATTCAAAAATTGTAAATTTTAAATCCTCGATGTATTAACACTTCTATGCTTTAAGAACTAGGGGGACCTATGTTATGACCCACATATAATCAATAATTAGTTCTTAAATAAAGAAGCTACTGGGAGGATCCCTGAGTGAGTCATCACCCACTGGGGGAGACGAGGTACGGGGGATACGCCAACATGACGTCACCTTTCCACCTCTCACTCTCCCGAACTATCCACATGAGTATATAAGCTCACTCAGGGATGCTCCCTTATGCCAATCTAGTCAAGTTCTGGTCTTGTTCATTTCGCTCTCCAACTTCTCCTTCATCAAGGTATCTCCTCGAAGTTAAAGGCTCTCAAGTAAATATCCCGTCTTCCCGCTGGTAGGTTTCTCTGAAATGCTGGGGTCGACGGGCTAGCCCGATTCTCCCAGTACTCCGCATGCCGGTATGGGTCTGACCCGCCAATGCGATAGTACTGAATGCTAGGCTAGGGAAAGTCTCTCTTAGGTTGAGTAGGGGTTAAAGCAAAGTCAAAACGCCGCAGCGAGAAGGTCAGCTCCTTCACTCGCCGACACGCCGAACACAACAGTAATGTAAAAAAATAAAAAGTAATTCAAGCGCGGCTGGGGGTCTCATTCTATAACAAACACACTAAACGACCTGGGTAATTTTTTTCAGAATATTCTTATGAACATTTAGATTTCTGAAAAAGACTTCTTCAAATTGCACATTTCTGTGAGAATGACCTATACACGAATTTTCATTCCTTCAGGAGGTGACCATCTCAGATGATGGAAATGATGGTCCCGGAATAACACAAACCCAGACGGTAGAAACGGTGAGTTTGTCAAGATTTCTTTACAAATACGGTAGATATACTTTACGTAATTAGTTTTTGTAATAAAGCTTTCCACAGCATAATGTGTTACGGGATTTTGTGTTGGGGTCACGTCCCGTCGGCCAAAAGAGATTTTGCCATGCAGAGAAGTGTTGAACATTGTACAATGCCATCGTGAAGAAATGGTACCTAAGCATTGGGAAGGTATTTGCAACCTAGCGGCACTTAGCCGAACTAATGATTAGACTCTGAGATTACGAAATATGAAAACGGCATGTCATAGATTCGTGTGAAAAAACTCTTAACTGTGTCTCAAGAGCCTTAACTGTGTCTCAAGAGTATTAATTGTGGTCTCAAGAGTCTTTTTTGCCATTTGACATTGATGAAATTTGGCATATCAGACCCATTTGGAGCCCCCTGGCGGGATACAAAGCGCCGAGTTTTTCTTCATATTTTTGTTTTTTACTGTTTTTATTAAAGTATTAATTAATTAAAATCTTCTATAGGTATAAAGTGGAAAATGCAGCCTCTCTGTTACTGTTTTGTTAGCAGTTTTTAGAATTTTCACAAATATACGAAGCTACTGTTGTGATCAGCAACCTTTTTGCATTTCTGTTCATTCACTTCCTTAGCTCCGACTCAGAAGTGTAAATATAGTTTACTCGGAACGATGGGAGATCGATCCACGGTCGAGGGAAGTTAATTTTTGATGACTCAACAATGTGGCGCAGTCGGTAGGACCCAAATGGCCTCCTCGGCACTTCTCAGAGAACAATAATTAATTAAGATTAGGTCATCAAAACAACTCCCACCAAGACACGAGTCGAGCCACTGCCCATTAGGACAAACGTTGAGGTTAGTAGATCCCCGTCCCGTCAATAAGGAACAATAACAAAAAACTCCGAAGCCAGTCAAAAATACGCATTCTCACTGGGTTGGAAAACACTGACCAAAGGTGCCACCCAGACTAGGTAACGGAGCACCTAAGATTTCCAAATGGGGGGGGGGGGATATATTGTGATCAGCTACCTCTTCGCATTTCTGTCCATTCACTTCCTTAGCTCAGTGATAACGATCTCCGACTCAGAAGTGTAAATATAGTTCAGTCGGAACGATGGGAGATCGATCCCCGGTCGAGGGAAGTTAATTTTTTATGATTCAACGCTCCTACACAGGAATTGTATTTTCTTCTGGTGGTGGACATCTCAGATGATGCTCCTAAAAATAACACAAATGTGGTGGTGGACAAAATGCTGCTCCTAAAATAACACAACCTAAGGTAGTAAAAACAGTGAGTGAGTTTTAGTGAGCGGTTCTCTTGGAGATATCGAATTAGGTATTTGTGATAACTGAGTACAAATCCGAGCTCAATGTTTGGTATTCACAAAGAAGAAGAATGGAGAGTTTAGGAATATGTGGGAATTCAGAAGGTGCATATTCCTTTGAATAATGAGCTCACGTTATATTCCAATCTTGTAGTCACCTTAAAAATAACTACTATTTTCTGTACCTATCTGAATTGTGTTCTCGTTCACTTTTTTTAGGTAGTGGAAATTTCGGATGACGAAGTGAGTTTTTATGTTTGGAATTATGTTCATTGGTGGTAATTTTGTACTTAGTAGAAAATTTGATATAATTTTCATTGGTATGAATAAAATTGACACTAGTTGTCCATGAATAGTGGATGTAGTTATAGAAATCATTTCAGTTTCATTGGTGGATTTTGTAGGAGTTGTAGGTGTAAATTGGGAATACGAGTAGCTTTATCAGGTGCCTTTTTATGAACTTGTTCGTAAATTCCAGGATGAAACACCTATGGCTGCATCTATTAGAAGAGCACGTGAGCAGGTTATGGGGAGAAGTACTGCAGGGTATAGATCTGCTGCACCACAAGGATCCATAGGAGGTACGACTCGAGGAGCAGCGACTGCGCCAATGGGATCGGGAATTTCTTCTTCTTTGTTGAGGCAGCCACAATCGTATTCAAGATCACAACCACAAGCTGCAGCAACACTTCAGCAACGTCCACCAGAAATGCAACAGTCTTCAATATCGTCGAGGCAGAAGATTCCACAACAATGTGGTCCATCAACACGCCAAAGCATACCTCAATACAACCCTCCTCAACCTTGTATTCCAGTGATCCGTCAAAGTATACCTCAACCAACACACATGCCTCTAAAATCATGTTTGAAAGCTACAAGTCAGTATATTCCCCAGACAACGTGCAAACCTACACAACCATCTATTCCAGTGGCGCGTCAAAGTATTCCTCAGCCAACATGTAAAACGTCACAACTGTCCACTCCTGTAGCACGTCAAAGTATTCCTCAGCCAACACACATGCCTCTAAAATCATGTTTGAAAGCTACAAGTAAGTATATTCCCCAGACAACGTGCAAACCTACACAACCATATATTCCAGTGGCGCGTCAAAGTATTCCTCAGCCAACATGTAAAACATCACAACTGTCCACTCCTGTGGCACGTCAAAGTATTCCTCAGCCAACATTTAAAACGTCACAACTGTCCACTCCTGTAGCACGTCAAAGTATTCCTCAGCCAACATTTAAAACGTCACAACTGTCCACTCCTGTGGCACGTCAAAGTATTCCTCAGCCAACACACATGCCTCTAAAATCATGTTTGAAAGCTACAAGTCAGAATATTCCTCAGCCAACACGCAATCCTCTACAACAATCTATCCCAGCACGTCAAAACATCTCTCAATCAACAAGCAGGACTCCAGCGTATACCATGATGTCTGACACACCTCTGATTCCTGAACTAGCTGGATCTTCTGTTCGGAGTTGCAATGAGTCCATGCAACGAGCATCCATTCTTGATGAACCTCTCATGCCATCCAGACAACTCAGAGGCCTACCTGCACCATTGCAACCTCAAACCATTCCGAATAGGCCTTCATACTTTGACTCCTCTATTCTAATTCCTTCTAAGGCTGGGCCTTGCTCGAATATTACACGTCACTAACCAGTGTTGTAACGAAGAATCAACAAGCGTGCCGTCCAAGCGTTATGTCAACTACTTAATAAACTAACAATTCAAACTTCAAACTTCAACTGTGCAATACATCACACATTGCTATCAATTTCTTCCTATACCAAAGTAAGCTAAAATATTTAAAAAACAGTATTTCCGACTTACCAGCCTGCTCTGTGCACCGACAAAACCCTTGGACCATTGCCTGCTGTGCTGTCAAACTACAGCTCTATTATGTAATATTGGCTATTCTGATGGGTGCCCTCCGCCTCATCTCCTATATTTTATATGACGTCACTTCGATTTGTACTTTTGACTTACTTCTTACATGCTGTACCACTTATGTTTCACATTTAGAGTACAATTTTACATTATATTTCGGCGTTCTCCGTCGATTGATAGTGATTAATCATCTCGATTCATCAACAGAACGTAAGAGAATATAACTGGAAATCTTAATACCCGCACTACCCAAAAATCCAATAAGTCAACTCGAACAACCAGTTCATTGACAACAGGAGAAATGAAACTTACAACAGTTTCTGATTTTTTTACAATGAATTTACGAATTTGAAGTACTATTTTTTACCCTATCAAGAAAAGGGGAATTGATGTTTCCGAGTTATTTTTCTTGCCCAAGAAGAAAAGAGCAAACGAAAATTCAACATATCGGCACTTTTTAGGGAACTAGAACACTTATTTCATAAGATTTTCATAAGATTCCATTGTGAAATGAAAGCTAAAATATCGTAAGAAACTTACCAGTTTGATCATGGCGGCGACAGGCACGAACGAACTGCAAAAATGGACCTTGCTCAAGATAATTGATGATAAGGCGTTGTCTGCTTGATAACCGTTAGGAATACCCGAAACCTTCTCCCAAGGTTCTCAATTTGATGCTGAACATAATCTACCTTTATTTTTTTTTAATTCTTGGAAAATATGAAGGTGGAATGGCTCTGACAATCACTGATCTTATGATAGAAAAACCAAACTTTGAAATGGCTTTTAAGGTGGCCATCAATGATAGAGACCACTGGAAAAAGGGGGTGCCCAATCTTGCACTGGGCTGTGGTACACAGATGGATCAGTAATGTGTGGAAGATCTGGCATAGGCATTAAAGGCCCTTTGGCCAGCCTTGTAAAGTCTCTCAGGACGAATGCCATAATCTTTCAGGCAGAGGTTCATGCAATGCTGTGCGCTGAAGAAATGCTGAACAAGCATCTCAACAGAGCCAAAGTGTACATTTTGTCAGACAATCAGGCTGCTTTGAAGGCCATTGTTTCTTACACGAAGCTGGTCTTGGAATGCTTGAATACCCTCAAAGCTATGGCCCAAAACAGCTAGATGATCTCCTTTCTCTGGATTCCTGGACATGAGGGCAATGAAACCGCTGATCGTCTTGCAAAAAGAGGCTCCGAGTCCCTACCGATTGGGCTGGAACCAATCCTGGGGACCACCAAAAGCTGTTTACAGAATGTGGTTAACAACTGGGAAAGAAATGAGCGAGTAAAATACTGGCAGAACCTCCCAGGCTTGAGACAGGCGAAACTATTTTTGCCCACTGCCCACTTCGATATCACCTAAAGAAGATAGGCAAACTAACAACGGACATCTGCCGCTTCTGCGACATGGAAATGGAAGATGCCGAACATATCATGTGCTACATATCATGAAGCATTGGGTCGAGCTAGGTACACAATTCCTCGGAAGTGATGTCCTAGCTCCTGACACCATTTCTAAGGTGGCATACACCGATCTTCTCTGCTTTGCCAAAAAAAGGGGGAAAGTGTGTTCAGTAAGCCCTTCTTAGTGGGCTGGCTAACATAGCCTAGAGGCACTCCACAATAGACCTCATTAGGTCGCAGTGGAAGGAGTTTGTATATGTCTCAGGTGGTAGCCGTTCGTTCCTCGTTCAGGGTAAGTATTTCACGAAACCAAAGGCGCAAAAACTTAAAAAGTTGTACCTAAATTTGAAATTTTGAAGGATTTTAGAAATTCATTAGTACACGGCCCTAGGGGTTTGAAAAAATGAAATATTGCCGCTAGAATCATCAAAATCGAACGCTTTTGCTTTTTTTCCGAAATGAGGAATTTCACCATGTCGGAATTTCCTATTTTTGACCCCAAAATAGGATTCAGCACAAACCAGTGTAGGAAATATGAACATTGGAAAAAAACCGGGAGGATGACGTCAACCAGAAATAGTACATTTACGGCCGCTTGAAGCCTCACACGCCTGAAGATCTCACTTCGTATAATCTACAGAGGCAACAGATCACAAAACCAGTAAAGATCGAAATCGAAAAACTGAAGAACAAAATAGAAAAAGCAAGATGGGGAAAATTGGGTTTCCCCTGTTTTTGTTTGATAACTCTCCTCTTAGATAACACGATTTCGTTGTACCATCGGGCGGCAACATTGGGAGGAGATGGCGATGTGAACAGCCAATCAGCGAGTGTTCCCGCTTCACGTTGAAGAGGTCCGTTTTCCCGGTTATTTTTTGAAATCATAAATTTTGATGGTCTCCCAAAAATAACAGGAGACTAATTTTCCGAAATTACCCCGATTTTCATCTATCCCACGCCATTAACTATTCAGGAAAAATGCAAATAGAATTTTGGTGAAATTCCTCATTGCCAAAGAAAATTGGGGAAAAACTACTGAATAAACGGGTTTTCCCATATTTTCCCCATGTTTCTCTGGCAATTATCGTTCGATCTTGATGACTCCAGCGGCAATCTTTCAGTTTTTCAATTCCCTTTTCAACGTGAAGCAGAAACGCTTGCTGATTGGCTGTTCGGATCGCCGTCTCCTCCCAGTATTGCCCGATGGTACGACGAAATCGTGTTATCTAAGAGGAAAGTTATCGAACAAAAACAGGGGAAACCTAATTTTCCCCATCTTGCTTTTCTATTTTTTTTTTTTTTTTTTTTTTTTTTTCTTCAGTTTTTCGATTTCGATCTTTACTGGTTTTGTGAAATGTTGCCTTTGAAGATTATACGAAGTGAGATCTTCAGAGGTGTGAGGCTTCAAGTGGCCGTAAATGTACTATTTCTGGTTGACGTCATCCTGGTTTTTTTCCAACGTTCATATTTTCTACACTGGTTTGTGCTGAATCCGATTTTGGGGTCAAAAATAGGAAATTCCGACATGGTGAAATTCCTCATTATTGTTCGATTTTGATGATTCCGGCGGCAATATTTCGTTTTTCATTTCCCTAGGGCCGTGCACTAATGAATTTCTAAAATCCTTTAAAATTTCAAATCTAGGTACAACTTTACAAGCTTTTGCGCCTTCAATTTCGTGAAATATTGACCCGGAACGAGGAACGAACGGCTGCCTACTAAGACCCCCTCAAGACCTCCTACTTAAATTAAAAAACCTTTATTTTTGATAAATGTTGAAAGAATTGGGGAACCTAGGTATCCCCTTGCCCTTTTCAAGGTTAAAATCATTTCCAGCTTGTGCTTATTTTTATGAGCCATAATTTGTCTGAGGTAGGAAGGTAGGGGGGAGACCGGGTTGTTGGGGTAGGGTAATAGAGGGTGTTTTTATCTCTTCGGAGCCCTTCTTATCCCTACCCAAGTCAAGGTCATGCGTCCCCGTCGCACAACCCGGGCCCCCTGGGATAAATAGAGGTGGTCCTATTAGGTTTCCCTGATGGACCCCTCTTGAAGTTCCAGGGGTGGCTGAATGACCCTCTGGCGATCAGGGAGGGGACCCTTGTTAACGGGTTCCCTGACCCTCCATAAATGAAGCGCCCCCCCCGTTATGGAAACAACCGAAGAAGAGCCTCATAACCCCCGCCAGCCCATTGGCTCGCGGGGTATTAGGGGAGGCGCTCAGAGGCGCCCCAGGCAGGGGCGTCGGCCATCCTCACCCTCTTCCTCTTCCTCATCATCCCTACCCTCTTCCTCTTCCACTGCCTCTTTGAACCACCAGTGTGCCCATTGTGAGCGGGCGTTCACTACCAGGTCTGGCCTTGGTCTCCACATCAGACGGAAGCATCCTGTTGCTGCTAATGATGCTATTGATATTGAACGAATACAGCACAGGTATGCTTCCGAGGAGTTGCGCAGGATGGCGGCAGATGAGGCGGTGGCTGTGCGCAATGGGGTACGTAATATTAATGTTTATCTGAATGAACGTTTTCCCATGCGCACAGTCATTGCCATCAAGAATATCCGCCTGAAGCCCCACTATAAGCAGCTTGTCCAGGAAGCTATCCTGGCAAATAGCAGTGGGGCTTCTCCCGCATCTCCTATTGCTGATGTGGAGCAGCAGCCTGCCATTCAGTATCCCTCCCCCGGGACCTCCGGTCTTCTTGCCGATCTGAAGACTGAAGTCTTGAGGCTTGGGGGGCAGGTAGGTCGTATTGAAGGCTATGAAAGCACCTACCTGCAGGATCTGGTGAGGCGGGCTGCTGAAGGGCTGGATAACCTGGAAGATGAGGTTGCAGCGTATTTAGGGAGAATCTTCCCGCGGGTTGGGGATGCGACCGTGACGCAGCACCAGGGGGGACCTCCTCCCAGAGGGGCGTTGCGTGGAGGTCGCAGAGCGGCTAAACAAGCGAGACGGCGGGAGTACCACCGGGTTCAGAGTTTGTGGAGGAAGCATCCGGCGCGGGTGGCTGCGGAGGTACTGGAGGAGCCTGGGGAAAATCAAGTTCAACCCCCTCTCCAGGAGTTCGTGGATTTCTGGGAACCACTTTTGAGTGCTCCCAGTCACGACCCTGGGGAGCGTGTGGTTCCCCCAGTCTCCACCAGGGATTCCTTGCGCAGCATCTTGTGCTCGCCGGTGCTACTTGACGAGGCACACAAGTGCCGTGTCAAGAACTCCACTTCCGCTGGACCCGATGGTGTTTCTGCCCGACGCTGGAATAAAGCACCAAAGACGATTAAGCTGCTCATCCTCAACCTGCTCCTCCTTGCGGGAAGACCCCCGAAAGCATTAACCCGTACCCGGACCGTGTTTATCCCCAAGAAAGGGGGAAGTGGGCCTGGAGGCTATCGACCGATCTCTGTGTCCTCGGTAGTCTTCCGCCACTTCCAAAAAGTACTGGCATCTCGCCTCCAGGTGGCTGGTGTCATTGGTGATGTCCAGAGAGCGTTTCGGCCAGCGGATGGCACAGCGGAGAACCTTACAGTTCTCCAAACTGTCATTTCGCTGGCCCGTATTAAACGCCGGCAACTCCACCTCGCCGCTCTGGACGTCGCTAAGGCCTTTGACACAGTCAGTCACCTTGCCCTGACCGATTGCCTTCGTGGTGTCGGGGCCCCATCTCGGTTGATCGAGTATGTGGCCTGTCTGTACCAGGAAGGCGTGACGGTCCTCGAGGCAGGAGGTGAGGTATCAGGGGATATACGGATCGGGCGTGGGGTACGCCAGGGGGATCCCCTATCGCCACTCCTCTTCAACCTGGTCGTGGATACGGCCTTGGGTAAGCTGCCCACAGAAGTAGGGTTTGATCTCGCCCCTGGGGTGCGAGTAGGAGCATTGGCATTTGCCGATGATGTTATCCTACTCGCAGAAACCCGTGAGGGCTTGCAGATCGCCCTCAATGCATTTGCTAAGCAGCTAGCCAGGTGTGGACTTATGGTTAACCCCGATAAGTGTGGGTCGGTCTCCTTGGTCCCGTCGGGTCGCCAGCATAAGGTGAAAGTTGTGGATGGGGGTTTTGTCGTAGGACAATCCCCCATTCCATCTCGATCCGTGCTGGAGGTTTGGCGGTACCTTGGAGTCGACTTCATGGGGGTGGCCACCATTACCACCAGCCGTGTGGACCTTGGTAGAGCGCTAGCTCGCGTTACCAAGGCTCCATTGAAGCCACAGCAGAAGCTGCGCCTCCTCCGCACGTACTTACTGCCAAAGCTAACCTATGGGTTAGTCTTTGGCAGGCTTACGGCGGGGAGGCTGCAACAATTAGATTGAGAAGTTCGCTCTGCTGTGCGCTCTTGGCTGAAGTTCCCTCCTGGTGTCCCAAGTGCCTATTTTCACGCACCGGTCAAATCCGGTGGGCTTGGCATTGTGTCTCTCTCGGCATGTATCCCTTCACTGCGCCGCCGGCGCCTGCTAGCCCTTCAGGGGTCGAGCTGGGAGGTCGCCCGTGCGGCTGCTGATCTTGATTTTGTCAGGCAGCAGTTAGCATGGTGCGACCGAGCAACACCATCTGCTCCAAAACCCAGTTCGTCTGCTGAGTTCGCTGCTGCGCTGCATGAATCGGTGGATGGTAAAGAACTCCGACAGTGCTCCGAAAGCCTTGTCTCATCCCAATGGGTAGATTGGGCTTCGGAGGGCATTGGGGCCCGCGACTACCGACACTTTCACGCCATCCGCGTGGCATCTTTGCCAACTGCGGTGCGGTGTTCGAGAGGTAGTCGCGGGACAACGCTACCCCTTTGCCGTGCCTGTCGGAGTGGAAATGAACACCTGTATCATGTGGTGCAGCAGTGTCCACGAACTCATGGGGGCCGCATCCTACGTCATGATGCGGTCGCCAAGCAGATAGCAGGTGCATTGTCATCTAGCGGCTGGGATGTTGAGAGAGAGAGATTGTATCACATGCCAAGTGACCAGGGTAAGAAGCCCGACATTGTTGCTGTCAAGCCCGACCAGTCTTGCATTATCCTGGATGTCCAAGTTGTCAATGGCAGCTTGGACATGGAGCAGACTTGGCGGGCCAAGATAAGGAAATATGACAGAAATGATTTACGGCAAGCAGTGTCGGAGCTAAAAGGAGTGGCACCCAACAACATCAGGGTGATGGCTGCAACCTTGTCGTGGCGCGGTGTGTGGTGCGGGAAAAGTGCCACGGAGTTGCGCGAGTTGGGCATCTCAGTAGGCGTACTCCGTGGTATCACCACCCGTGTCCTGCTCGGCTCATATTTGAACTGGTGGTCGTTTTATAGAGGCACTTCCCTTCATCCTTCTCTCCCACCCCCACCTTCCTCATCTTCCCTCATCCCTAGGGCCGGCGTCGGGTGAGTCCTGGGCGTCCTCCCCATTATTTTATTTATTTATTTATTTTATTTTTATGGCGTGCCCCCTCCGTCAAAACAGACATTTTGTCTTTGAGGGGAGATTATTTAAAAAAAAAAAAAAAAAAAAAAAAAAAATAGGGGGGAGGCCGGGGCCAGTTGGCATAAGGGGTAGGTTGGCAAAGTGCCTTCTAAAAATCAGGTGGCAAGGGGAGGGGGCTGTGGTCTTCATCACGTGACCTTCCTAATGCCTTCCAGTTACCTACAAAGTGTCAAAGCTGTTGGATCCACGCACAGCGTCACATCACAAAAAAAGCAATTTTTGCCCTGGTAAGTAGCAATTTCCCTCTCTACTTCATGTTTTCTGGTGCACTGTGTATTGCCAACTTGGTAAGTGTTAAAACTTTTACGGATTCTACTTGATCTAATGAACAGATTCCACTTGTGAAACGTTCCCAAATCTTGTTTCTCTAACCAATGGCGGCCATGTTACTTTGGAAAGTTCTGTTGGGGCCGGTTGGCATATATTTTTTGGGGTCAGTTGGCATAAGCAATTTTTTATGGCCTTATGCCAACCCACCCCATTCTGATTTGTGGGAAAATGACGTTGGAGACTTTGTTCTAGAGACGTATGCTAACAAAAAATACCCTGGCATAATAACAGCTGTTGACAAGGGAGATTTCCTCGTAAGCATTATGGTGAAGAAAGGAAAGTTTTGGTGTTGGCCAAGCAAGAAAGATGAAATTTGGTACAAGCCACAAGATGTTTCCAAACGCATTGGTAAACCAATCAAAGTGTCAGTTACTGATTACTTAGCTGATACATAGCTGAACATGATTCTGTTTTCCAATTTATGACATTTTTCTCTTGATTTAACCACGTTTAAAATTTCACAGTTTTGTCATTGATTTCATTAAATACTTTGTTCATCTAAGTACCTATTTTATCATTCTATCGACCTTGCAACCTGAATTTTGGAAAACAACCTTTGGGTCCCATGGTGACAGCAAGGGGCTCGTTGGCACACCAATTACAAACAATTGGCGTGCCAACGTGCCCCTTACTGTCACCAAGGGACATAATATGTTGGCATATTATGCCAACTGACCCCAACAGGTATGCCAACTGACCCCATAGATGGGGTAGATTGGCACAGCTTGACTTGCTGTCTTACGTTCGATTTAGGGCTTTCTGCAGTTCATCTAAAGGATCTTTCTTGGTGGGATTTTGTAGCCAATAAGTTGTAGTAACACAGGCAATTTTAATTTTTGAAATAGAAAGAACATTAACGATGAGAAAAATAAAAAAATAAAAATTATGCCAACTGGCCCAGGTCTCCCCCTACACTACTTGCCAGCAAACGTTAGCGCCTTCGATCGTAACACCTGTTCCAGCATTTCATTTCATTCGTGCGGGTTGCCTACAAGCGCCTGGCGCTACCTCCTCCGATACGATGGTCTCCTCCATATCGTTCTAAGCTCCATCACTCTTCTAACCTGCCAAAAGAAACCTTCCAGTCTCGAAGTTGTCAGCTGGCTGTTCAAATTACAATTTCCAATTTATAATTCAAATCTTCACCTCTAACTTTGTAGTTTTCCACAATTTAGTTATTCCTCTCATTGAAACGCCGTTTTTTGAACATTAGGGGTGAAAATATGTAATAATTTGGAATTGAAGTGAAAGTGACGTTGTTCCTTCGCCCTTCAACCCATCGATGGGTTCCCTCACTTCTTTATGTTGACACTCTACGATTGATTGCTGTGCACTCGGAGATTCAATTCGAATTACGAACACCAAAAAATGGAATTCGAGAGCCCCGACGTCGAACGGGATTTTCCAGGACTTTACGCCTCTGAAGCTGGCAAGAGGAGCAACGAAAGTGATTGTAAGTTTAGTTTTTCATAGTTTTCGTTTCTGTAAACCACAATTTTGAATGGTTTCGTGCTATCGTTGCTCAGTAAAGCAGGAATCTCTTCGGCAATCCGATCGATGGAGCGCCGATTCATTATTTACGCTTCCTGGCAGAAGTCGTGGCGATTGCATCGTTCCAAGGATACGAACAATCGATAAGAACTCATTTGGCGTCGTTCCGTGCCTGTAGCGAGGTTTGACGTTCGTGTTTTACACAACTTTTTCACTTTTAATTGGCAACCGTTGAGCGAATTTCCGTATTTTTCGTACCGATTGTGTTTTTTCGATGCCGCACTCAACGTTGCCCGTTTACTTGTTGCTTTTGGCGTACAGCGTGTTCTCGTTTTTCCTCATATCCGTCGTCATGTCCTACGCGATTCCTTTCTTGGTCGGGTTACTGCGCGTTTTCGGATGAATTTATGAAGTCCGTACTTCTCGAATTCGAATAAGATCGTTGGGATATAGTCAGCCATTCTACATCATGTAGATTACGTGATTTCGGTTATCGTTTTTGATACGTCGGTCAAACTGGTGTTCTCAGTTTAGGCAAATTTCAACCTCCTTGGTTGAAAATATTGCTTACTTGTGTACGATTGGAGATTTGGAATGCCCTTCAAAGCGCGAGCTGTGGTCCATTTCACGAAGTCTATTCGCAGAATAAGTCAGTACTGCATAACATCAGTATCGTTTTATCAATATTTAGAGTGTATTTGAGCAGATATAGGATGTTTAGATAAAGCACCAGCAATGGGAATAAGGAAGCCCAAATTATAGAAACTTGTGTGACAGGTACATTTTTGATTGGTACCTACCTAACTGATTATACTTCCAACTTTCGTCCAAAATACAGACGAAACGTCAAATATTATTTTAAAAGTGGAGATTTGAAGTATAAACCGTGCTGAGAATGTTAGGCATTCTCCAGTGATGCTTAAATGTTTTCGACCAATCAAAGTGTTGCATTCAGCTTTCTTTTCGTACCCCTGTCCTAGAGGTGTGTTGGTACAGCTGTACCTGGTTTGTGGAACCGAGTATCTACTTGTAACGGTTCCACGCAGTGACCAAAACTCAGCCCTTACCAGTCCAGTTCAACAGACTGATAAGATATCATGGAATGGCTCTGGACTGGGAAGGAACCAGTAAGGATTGAACTTGTCTCCAGTTCAATTGCGTGTACTGGGAAGAGCCCTTGCCGAATCCACGAACCATAAGATATGGAGAATGGCTCTGGACTGGGAAGGGATCTTTTGGACCAGTAAGGATTGAACTTGTCTCCAGTTCAGTTACATGTACTGGGAAGCGCCCTTGCTGATTCCACGGACCAATAAGATATCATGGAGAATGGCTCTGGCCTGGAAAGGGATTTGGACAGGTAACCATCCGGATTTGGACCAGAGGCAGTCCTGAATGGTTTGGAGGGGTTTGGAGGAGTCCATTCGCCTCTATACTCTCCCCTTTTCAGTTCCAGTTTGGTTCCGAACTGGTTCCAGACTGTCTCCCTCAATGTTAGGGCTCTGGCACATGCCTCTCACAGGAGTAGAGCAGTTAGGGAGCAGGTACAAATTCTCTGCTTCCGGGCCTGTTACCTGGTCGGGCTTCTGGGGATAGCAGTAATGCCGTAAAAGGCTTATTACTCATCTCAATTACCAGTACCACGGGCGAGGGAAGCCCCAGGCTACAGATGCACTGACCTCGGCCAAAGCATCACCTGCCTGCCCCTCAGTTGAGGTCGGATTCGTGGTGGTCGTGGTTGAGCAAACCCTACTTCATGGGCTTGTACCAAAAAAGGCTATAAGGGGAGAGATGGCATCCTCAAGGGCTAGCCCCCTGAAGATATCTCTCAGCATGTGAGTTCTGTTATGAACTCGGGTACCAACCTGTCTAGTTGGTAGAACCTTAGCTAGAAGGTTCGGCCCAATCTGTGGTGTTAATACAAACAGGTACCTAGAGGAGCTGATAGTTATGACTAGCTCCCCTGGGGCTCCCAGGTGGTGAGTTCCTTCCACTCCCTCGATCACCCTCCTAGGGTTTTTGGGGTTTATCTATCTGCTTGCAGATGGAGGGGGTAGCGAAATCCTGTTTGGATCGGCTCTCCTTAAAACCAAATAGTAGTTATTTGTCCCTCCAAACAGACCCTGTAACATGTACGTATGGATTCATATATATATTTTGTCCACAGTCAGTGATGAAAGCCACGAGAAACTGTCCAAGAAGGACCTGTTAATCGGGAAAAGGAAAGACAAGAAGGACAAGAAAGATCGAGGTTATGCCACTCTCGAAGGTGAGAGTTCGCCTGAAGAGGATCCTGAAATGAGGTTAGTAGCCGATAGAAAATTAGAGAGTTTTTGCTGCTAAAATTTGACTGGCCCTGTTAGTAGGAGACTAGTGTTAGCAACGACGATGATACCCAGTTGAATGAGGAGGCCTGGCTATACTTGGCGTTAAATATTCATGCGGGTGACTCAGGCCTATGGTGGAATGGTGGGACAGTTTGAGGCAGTTAAGTAGGGGGTAGAGGGTGGTTGGGGAAGAGCAGAGACGTCTGCCGTCACGTTTCAACTTGACCAAGTATCAGCGTGCAGGGTGTCAATCAACTTTAGCCGTCACTGAGCTGTTTCAGTTTTGGGGGACTCTTGAAATGGGGGTCTGTCAGGGGAAACCTTTTATATTTGCCCATTGTTGACGGGAGGTAACTTTACATGGCCTCGCTCCATGGGCCCTGTTGGTGGCATGCAAAAACACTCTATTGCTTTTTGCTTCAAATCGACCCCAATAACTAATTGAATCCAGAACTCCTGCCAGTGATGCGCTCTACAGGACACTAGTAGTAGCTGTCCCAAACCTGCTCCCCCAAAACCTTCTCAAGGATGATTCATTGCCTTCAGTCTGACCGACTAATATTTGAATTAACTAGCCATTTGTTTTATTACAATTTACTATTTCATTACATTCAGTTCCATAATTATATGATCACTAGCTGAAAAGCCTGCTAAAAGCAGGCAAAAAATTGTAGATATGTAAAAAAAAATTGATGTCGCGGCCTGGAATCGAACCCGGGACCCCCACGTTCGTACGACATACGTACGTACGTACGGTTGGGGTTTTATGTAATTAGATATTCATTTTCGCACTCAAATGGGGCAGTTTCATGGGTTGGTCTTTTGCATTTTTGACTACAGATTCAAATTTAGTGCACTTGAATACTTGTTCCAGTTTTCAGTTCGAAATCCATTTAGTTTATTCGTACTTCATCAATGAAATATTGTCCTACGTGTTGTCAGGAGAGTCAACAACAACTCTGAAAAATCTCTCAATAGAGCGCATTGAGGACAGATTCAAGCTAGAAACATTGAAATAACAATGCAAAATAATGGTGCTGACTAAATAAACAATAAAATTTATTCTTCAGCCTCTGCATAGTTTAATTTATCTCTTAATTTCATAGTAATGATGCATATTTTTGTTGTTTTACTGCTCTCCCTAGTGTTGTCACAACTTTTGTGCCTCAAAGAATAAAAAAAAAAAATACTGGAATACTCGACCTACTTACATAATAGGAGAGTCAGTTTCTATCTAAAATTGATAGGAAATAGTAATGTTGTGGTATGGAGCAGCAAAATTTAGTAACCAGTCCTCAGAATGCTTACTGTATTATTCTCTCACTTTTTCAGGAGTCCATCAAAAGTTAAGAAGTTGAAACCTTTCAAATTTTCGTCGAAAAAAGAAAAGAGGGAAAAATCTCGTGACAAGGAAGTGAAAGAAAAAGAAAGTGACAAAGATAAAAAGAAAGCAGAAGAAAAGGAGAAGGAGAAGAAGAAAGAGGCCAAAGTGAAGCTCAAGTTCAAGGAGAAGAAGAAGGATAAGAAGTGCCCAGAGGACGTTGTAGACATTTCTGGTACGTCTAAGTGATTATTTTTGAAGTTAGTTTTAGTTAGTTAGTTTTAAGTTAGTTAAGTAAGTTAAGTTAGTTAGTTAGTTTAAGTTAGTTTTTATTTTTGAAGTATAATTTAAAGCTGCTCAAACGGAGCCTTTCTGGAGTATCGAAACGTGTAATCAGCCCTTAGAAAGCCTTTGATAAAAGGTCTTTGAAGAGTATTTCGACGAGATATTTGCTGGCCTACGACTCCTGGTTAAGCACTGGAGTACTTCTGGAAGGGGGAGACCGCCCGAGTCATAGAGTACCAGAGACAAGTTAATAGAGAAGAAAGCCTACGTTGAAATGGCGGGCAAGCATTCTTGAGGCTGCCTTAGTAGTGCCATCGGTTTCAATCTCTGGAACTACTTTGGAAACTAATGTAGGTGTCCCTCTTCCCGCCGCTTCTTTTCAAATTCTTCACCATTTTGACTTGCAAGAATAGCTTGGGAAAACCAGTCAAAATGAACAGTACATTCCCAATGGGGTAGTTGCATGATATTTTTTTCTATTTTTTCGGTGTAGAGAATCTCTATTGAAGTACGTATCTGCAAATAAAACTCCCTGAAACGCTTCCTAAAAATTTAGAGATTTTTTCGAAAAACGGGATTTCGGATTCAGGCGGGAAAAGCTACACACAGCTTGGACACTGCGGGGTGGGGGCTACGTCACAGGTGTGAAGGGAGCCAAGAGACCCCTACACCACTGTTACCCTGACGCAAGGTTAGGTATCGACCTTACTGTGCCGGAGGGATCCTTTGCCCGGGGGGGGGGGGGGGGGGTCCTTTGATAGCAACCCTCTGTTTGTTTACGTTCGTTTGTGGCAATAAAATTGGAGAATCACTCACACTTTGTGGTGCTTTCATACTGAATTTTGCTAGCGCCGCAATCGAAACATGTTGCATCAAAGATTTTGTTTCCTACTGGCATTCCCTCCACTGTAACTGAAATCGTACATGGTTGTGAGGAAACGCGGTGTTCTGGTGATACTCGAGCCACAACCTCGCAAATTTGTTAGATTCTTCTAAGTTGGACATAACCAACATCGTTTTATTTAACAATTTACTAACACTCATTGGTACTACGTTGTACAGGATAATGACACTACAATGAAACTATAATACCAATAAATGAGCAACCATTTGGATGAAGAAGTACTACACACAAGAAATCACATTTACAACTGACCTTTTACTATAAAAGTGTCAACTTACCTCACATTATTGGCTCCTTTTATTTCGGTGCTGACGAACTTGTTGATATTGACGTAAAAATCGTACAACATGCCAATATTTATGTACGGAATATTTTCCAGGGAAGCTACCTCGAAACTCTAGTCGATGGCTCTCCTTTTTGGCATATTGACATTTTATGTCAATACTTTGGCACATAAACGAAAAAAAAGTTACGGTTGTTTTTCTGATGATTTATACTTACAGCCAAGTCGTTCCTATCAAACTTTATCTTCGTCATTCGCGTTTGTAGAAAAATCGTTCACCATTCGTTGGAAAGCCCTACATTTACGCATAAATGATATACTGCCAAAACCGTTGTACTTACGGAAGAAACTGAGATATACCCCTGAGTCAAAAGAACTATCAACAACATTCGAAAGCAGATTGGGTAGGTAGCGGGAAAAAGTGAAGACATGTGTTGCAGACTCGTATGCAAGCGTTTATTAAAAGCTTCTTGAAACTTTACAGTGAACATTATCTTTTCCAAACCAATCAACTAATAAATTATGGTAAATACTGGTGTAAACTATAATATGGTAACAACTCGGACCGCACTACGAGAAAGGGCCACCCGAAAAACTGATAACGTGATAACTATGACCGTAAAAGTAACGTGAGGTTTTAGCGCCAACACAACAAAAAGAAAAACAGCCAAAATTATGCTTCAAAATTTTCAATTTAACACGTTGCACGCGGATCGCGTCTATGTCACGCAAATTCCGGGGTCCCTGTGGCTGGCCGCGTCTATGTCACGCAAACGCCTTTCTCAAAGGGTTCAAGAATATCTGCTCCTATTTTTTTGTTCGCCGTTTCTGCTCTTTTCTAGCTGTTTTCCGTGATAGATGAACTATTTATGAGACGAACGGTTCAATCTGGAGATGAATCGGTCGATGTTGAAGGTCATGAGCAGTTGTCAAAGTGACACCTTAGCTTTGCGCGCTTCACGAAAAAAAGGTGTCCGCGTCAGTGGACCAACACGTTTTTTCCTCCGCGTTCAAGGTGTTAAACGATTAATTCAAACATAAAAAAAAGAAAAATATATTTCAAAGTTTTTTCAATCATCACCATCATTTTGCAAGTATATTTCAATGTTTCTGACTCGAATTGTCCTCGATTGCAATGATCTCAACGCACTCTATCGTGAGATTCTCGTTTAGGGATGACGTAAGAGGAGTGGCCCGCCAACACTAAAAAGGACGGTACTTCTTTATTGAAATACGGCTAAACTAAATGGAATTTCGAACTGAAAACTGGTCCATATACGTTTTTAAGTGCGCTAAATTCGAATCTGAAGTCAAAAACACGAAATTCCGACCCATGCAACTACCCCATTGCCCCTTCAGTAGTTGTTGCCTGGTAGACATGCTAAGGATTCATGTCAATTCCGGAGCAATGGCGCTTATTGGGACAGCTCTGTTTTCGCGGTTGCGAAGTGGAAGGGATCACTCGGGTGTCTCACTTTTCACCCCTCGGACTCGACGGGAGCACTGGAGCTGTCGCCCGTTTTCAAACCATTCTGACATCTGATTCATTTTCAGAAGACCTTCCGATATTCGGTGTCCCTCTGAGTGTTGCTGTTGAGCGGAGCAAATGTCATGATGGCGTCGACATCCCTCTGGTCGTCAGAAACTGCATTGATCATATTCAAGATGTCGGTAAGCTATATTTCATTCTACCGACAGGTTAAGGCATTAAGTTGCAAACCTCTTCAAACTTGTAGGTCTGTTTTCAAGTGTTCAAGTTGCATTCGGTTTTTCAGGATTAACTGCCGAAAACGTGTATAAAGTGTCTGGAATCAAATCCCGTGTGCAACAAGTGAAAAAGATGTACAACAATCACGAGCCTGTGCGTATTGCGGACTACGACTTACCTGTCGCCACAAGTTTGCTGAAACTATTCTTGAGGTTGGTACCTTTGTTTTGAACTTGATTTAGGAGATAAGTTTGAAGAAAAAGCTGTGAATGGGGAATTTGCTTCAATTTTAGATTCTGGAATTTCAAGTCAAATCCTATAATAGGGGCGGAGATAACGTTTAACGCCAGGAATACCCGTGGGGAAAAAGTACCGTAAGAGAAAATGCCTAAACAAGTGAAGCCTCTGTCAAAAAACACAGCGAAAATCGAGGGGGCCAGTAGCTTGCAAAATATGAAACAAGAGACATTTTTTTCTAGGATCGTTTGGTATTGTGTGAGTATGAGAAACCAAGTTTTCGACCTCGAAAGTCCTTGGAAAAACTCTTGGTAGGCTAAAAACCACGAAAGTTTCGGGCTTTTTCATTTTTTTCTTTTATTACGCGCGAACGACGCATCCTAGCGAAATATTGACCATATACATAATGAAAGATCATTAAATTCTGCGTCGAATGAACAGGTCAAACTTTAAATTGAGACTTGTGAAACGGTCACAATTGACAGTCAAAAAACATCGATTTTTCCCAAAATCTCTAAATATTTTGAAACTCACTTTTGAATGTGTTTTATCATTGCAGCATCAATATTAATCGCAACCCCTCCCTAAAAGTTGTAGGGTATCTATCAAAGAGTTCAAAAAGCACAAACAACTTGAAATTTGTTCAATTTTGGAATATTTCAAAACTCAAAAACCAAATTTTGGGAAATTCAAAATTTCAGAAAAATTTAAATTTTGCAGTTTTTTTGTGGTGGTTTGTTGCCTCACATTGCTTTTTGTGAAAGTCTGGGTGAATAAAATGTCATATCAATGCAATAGAATAGTTTCCAAAATAATGTCATTGAACATCCTGTATCTAACAAACATCGCAAATTCAACTTTTTACCTCCGGTTTTTCATTATCACGAATAACGACCCATGCCTGAGGTCAGCAAATAGAAATCTATGAGGATAACCCCAGAGAGATGGGGATCACCGAACAATGGAATCAGATTGGTTAGGAAGGCGGATACGTCACATCATGGCTCCCCCCACACGGATTGCCGTTACATTTAAAATTTCGACAGTGAACTTGCAAAACCATGTAAGTCCGATTTTTTTCGAAAATAAGGTTATTAGCTATTTGGATAGAATGAGACCCTCTTAATCAATCAAACGGAGCCAAACTGGCAAAAACTCGACTATCTCTTCTCTATGCACTAAAGTAATAACCTGTAAGTCTAGAACCTTCCATGATTGAAGCAAGTCTAACAGTTTTTCTCGTTATCCTGTAAAATTTCTGGAAAACGACTTACATGGTTTTGCAAGTTCACTGTCGATTTCCATCTTCATTAAATTCTCTAAATATTTTATATGCTTTTTCGAGCTGCATACTATGGTTTTCTACCATATCAGTGAACCCTCTTTCGAAAAAAAATTTTAAAATGAGGCAGTTTCCCCATTGGTGTGTCATTACTGAAATGCAAATCAACAACAGAACCACCCAGTGGGCGTTGAGGAAGAGTTTGTTTCAGAACTGTAATTTTCACCAAAATAAGTACTTGCTCAACTTCATCTCTTCAAATTCAAATTCAAATGCGCAATCAGAAGTGATGTTGATGAAACCTTCAACTATGTTCACAGAGAGTTGCCAGAACCAGTTCTGACTAATGGGCTGCTGGAGAGATTCGAGGAAGCTGGTGCCATCAAAGAGGCGTTGGAACGCGGCGAGAAGTTCAAAGAACTCGTCAAAGAACTCCCGAGTTGCAACAGAACGCTTCTCGGCTGGACTTTGGTTCATTTGGACCAAGTAACCCAACATGTACGTCGAACCACTAGTTTTGTTGCATTATGATGTAGTTGAGTGACCTGAGCATAGTTGCTGGTGCCTAGTTGAGTAGCTGGGATTAGCCCTAGAGTGATAGACTACGTAAAAATGGGGGGTGCGCCTTGATTTTTTTTAGATTTTTAATCGAAAGTAGACTACATCCTGAGAATTTTGGCACCAACCGCGACCTTCTAGCGTGAGTAGATCTGTTTCCATGATTTTTCAAAGTTTCAACCGTTTATGACGTCACGCGCCCCTCTCGCCTGGGCGGGACCCCCCAGCTCACTGTGACGTCATAAACGGTCGAAACTTTGAAAATTCATAGGAAAAGATTTACACACGCTAGAAGGTCGCGGTTGGTACCAAAATTCTCAAAATGAGGTCTACCTTAGATCAAAAATAACAATAAACAGTTTTTCCTACCCAGGCGCACACCCTATTACGCAATGAGTGGGGAAATGAGACCTCTACAATCCCCCCTCTAGGCCTTCTTAACTGGGCCTCCTCCAGTGCTATCGGTAGGTACCTAGCAGTAAAATGACCTTTGTGGTGTCAAGACCTCATCTCGACTTCTTCCCGTCAGGATCTTGGTTTTCCATAACGCCTACACGTCATAGATACGTAGTCTACTATTTGTTGAAAATTATTTGGAGTCCCTCCCTGCCAACCATAGGTACCTACTACCTACTAAGGCATTTTTGAAAACGTCAACCCTTCTTTTCCCTTTGGTTGGTAGTTGGGGTTGAAATTTTCAAAAATGCCCTAGTAGGTAGTAGGTACCTATGGTTGGCAGGGAGATCCCTCCCAACAGAAGGGTGATCTATACAGGAAAATAATAAACCTTTGTGAAATAATTCCAGCGTTTTTCTATAACATTTATATTATGAAAAATTCGAGAATGAAGCACATCTTTTCTCCACATCTCAAAATAGCAAGAGATTTCTCTTTTTTCTCAAATTTTTATTCATTTTCTCTTTCAAAATATTTCAAGCTTAACATATTCATTTCAAAACATTTATTTTATCGACTATAATGTATTATCCAGAGTAAACATCGAGTTTTGGATGTGATGTAAGAACATTTACGTGATATAATTCAGGTATTCATAGCTTCTCTTTAGAAAACATTATTTTATATACGCGACATATAAAGGTAAATACTAAGAAGAATGAGTTTATGTTCGTTTTTGGTTTATTATTTTCAATAATGAACCTTTGGAATCGACCAAGAAAAAAAAAAATTTTAACACCCCCTCAAAATTTGATGGTTTACGTTTCAAGGTACGTAGAATCCAAAAATCGAATAAAAATTTGGCCGTCCGTCCGCCGTCCGCCGTACGCGGAACTTTTGCCACTTAGCATTGACCGATTTTGATGAAATTTGGTATGTAGGCTCCAATTGGGGTCTAGTTGTGCCCCGAAGATTTTGGTTGATATAAAGAAGGTTGATATAATAGAAGGTCACTTCTAAGGGTTCCAAAATCAATTTTGAAATTTTGAAAACGCCCTAACTCAAAAAATTTTGATATAAAGGTATTGTTTTTCCTTCAATTTAAGATTCTATAGAATTTTTAGAATTTTTTAAGACCACGCGGAGCTCTGTAGGACAAACCGTTCGCTCCCTACGAAAATTTAAGGGTTTATATTGATATATATATATATATATAAATCAAAAAATCAAAACACGAGTGTGAATCGCAAAAGAGGCCTAATCTCCGTTCAAATTAGAGCAGACCGAAATGCAATCGATGGTTGGTGATGTTGATTTTTTTTTTTGATTTTTTTTTTTTTTTTTGATTTTTTTTTCTTCTTCTTTTCATATTGGATGGTTGGTGATTTTGTAGACGAGTGATCTATATAGAAAATAATAAACCATTGTGTAATAATTTGCAGCGTTTTGTTGAATGAATGAAAAATATATGACCATTTTGCATTGAAAATATTGTTTCAGTTCCACACGTCATTTTTACGTAGTTTACTAATAACTGTGTGTCAGGGAAGTCTACTACTCTAGGGTTAAAGGTTCTTGCACACTAGAGGCGGGTAGGGTCGGGCCACATCGCAGCGGAAAAATGGATCCATCATTTCGTCCTGCGTCTGCATTATCATCCTGCGTATTGTCTTTTGCCTTTTAGTTCCGATCGTGGGTTGGAAAAACTTGAATTGAATGTTGATTTTAAGATATTCCATACAGAAGTAAAAAATTTATTATTGAACATTACACAATATTCTAAATAAGACCCTCCCTGGGTAGATTGGGATAGGCAGGAGCTCTTCCCAATTATTTTTTGTCACCAGTTTATTTTTGAGTGAAATCCAGTGTTTTCTAAGGTGTTATAAAATACTTGACTCGGCCTGACAAAGGCAATCATGGGAAATTGTACATCGAAAATGAACGTTACTTTGATTATTTTCAGGAAAAGCACAACAAAATGAACGCACAAGCTATCGGCACCACTCTCAGCCCGTTGCTCCAAGTCAGCCAACGCCTCCTCACTGCTCTCTTATGCCACGCGCTGGACCTCTTCCCAGACATCAAACTCATCAAGTAAGTTGTACTTGAATTTGTTTGTGGACTTGTTTTTTGAAAAGATTTGTTTGTAGGTACTACCTATCTACTTCGTCATTAATTTTGAAGTTATTTTAATTAAATTCGCATTATTGTTTCTTTTGAAGGGCCACAGGGAAAAACGATTAAACTCCATTTTTTGAACGAATTGAGATAGGCACGCCATCGTGTAGCTTGGGAGGAGTAGAAACGGAGGGTTGTTTCACTTTGTGGAAGAAAGATCGCATTCATTCCTTCTAAAGCTAAAACAAATACGGGGCTCCGGGGGAAAAGGATCAGATTCTGTGCGCTCGCAGGGAAGAAAGATCAGTGTCCGATTTAAAGACCCCTTCCCTCGCCTTTGCATGAGTTGTACGGCATGACACCGAAGATTCATCAAGCACAAAAGCTCCTACTTCTGAGGGTACCAGACAGCTTTCGCAACCCCTTCTACCTCGAAGAAGAAGACTTCAGTACCAAAAGCAGCTGTAACATTGGGGAACCTTCACAACGGCCTTATACCCATCAAACCAGCAAAATCAAAGGGTTTAAAACACTTGTGTCAGTTTCTCGTCAACCCTGATGCTATAATTTTCTGAGTCACTGTCCAACAGGGTGGGGAATGTAGGAGATAACGCCATTTCATTTTGAGACGATCCTTTAGATGAATGATTTATTTATTTATTTTTTGCCTTTTTTCAAATAATTTTTTGTACAAAACTGTTCCTAATTTGGAAAATAAAGCCACTTTTTGCCCAAATTTTTCTGGAGGTGACTGTAAGGTACCTACGAACCCTAGTAAATTTACTGAAGTGAATTACGAGATTTGAATAAACAATAGGTAACATGGTGATATAATTTTAGGTATTATGGCGACCGAAACGCGGATAGGTATTTGTGGGGGAAAAAGATCAAAGTCCTTACCTTGTTTGAAATTTCTAATTATTTATGGAAATGATCTTCGATCTACTTAACCCTAGAGGAGTAGACTTCCCTGACACACAGTTATTAGTAGACTACGTAAAAATGACGTCTGAAACTGAAAAAATATTTTCAACGCAAAATGGTCATATATTTTTCATTTATTCAACAATATAAAACATAAACTCATTGTTCTTAGTATTTACCTTTATATGTTGAGTACCGTAAAACCGTCAAACTTTACCCCAAGATTTACTCCCAAAACATTTCCAAATACAATTTCTCCCACTCGAAATGGGTTAAATTGATTTTTTAAATAAGTGAATTGATCTTCATGGCTTCTTGAACATTTTGAGTGGTCGAGCTCATTGATCAGATAATTGTAACCCCCCTATTTAATTGTTTAAATGTTGGAGTTACGTTACCTACGAGTCCGTCTATCTTTACTCCACTCTGAATAATTCACGGTAATCGCTACAGAAACGGGCAGTGGTGCAATGATACTAGCTGGGATTGAATTCATTACCTCAGAAATACTTGATAATATCAAGAATTTATAATATTATTATAAAATATATTCTGAAAAATTGAACTTTGTAGCTTAAATAATACAAGTTATACCTAAAAAAAAAAATATAAATTCCATTGATAATTTATTTCAACGAATTTGCTTGAAATGTAATATTTCTGGTTAAGAAATCACAATTTCAGTCTTCCAGTATAGACAGACTTATGTAGGTAATCGAGCAAAACTGACTACAAGTGAAGAAATATTAAAGGACAATAAACGATAAACGAATGACTTAACAAAATCACAGAAAAAGTCTGTTTCACATTCGATCACTTTCAAATGAATTGCAATGGTAAATTTCAAAGTTAACCCACGAGTAAATAATACTGTAAATTACTACTTATGAGACCAAAGCACGTTCATGTTCATATCATAGTGCAGGTGTTCAGTTGTAAAGTTGCGGTAGGGGCGCGTACCAAGCTTTTTCTCATTTCTTCTCTCCATCTCTAACTTCTGACATGAGATACACTAGAAACCTTACATTCAACACTGCTTAAATTATAAAACTCAAATGTTTTTCGAGATTAAATAAGAAAAATATGAGTGAGGCTACCTTTATCCCAAACTTTCTAGTGGAGTAAAGATACCCGGTTTTTGGAGTAAAGTTACCATCAAATTTTTGGTAAACAAAGGCATAATTAAGAAAACACTTTTTTGAGAATTTGATTAGTGTATTTTGTTCAAAATAAGATATTGAAAGTGATATGACGAGGGCTTGCCTGGTAAATCCACTCCAAACACCTGATATGGAAGAAATTTTGGAGCACGAGAAACAGGACAAAAACAGCTGAACAGGAAACTATGACTTATAACAGCTGATAACATGGATAAAGTCGCCATCGCAAGCCGCATCGATTCTCTGGGATGTGGAGAATGACGAAAACACAATAGCTAACTTTTATCTAAGTTCTACCACGCTTACGTCACAATTGAAAATTCTAACTTTTTGGGGTAAAGTTACCCCTGGTGGGGTAAAGTTTGACGGTTTTACGGTATTCAAAATAATGTTTTTCAAAGAGAAGCTATGAATTCCTGAATTATATCACGTAATCACGTAAATGTTCTTACATCACATCCAAAACTCGATTTTTACTCTGGATAATACATTATACTCGATAAAATAAATGTTTTGAAATGAATATATTATGCTTGAAATATTTTGAAAGCGATAATGAATGCAAATTTGAGAAAAAAAGAGAAATCTGTTGCTATTTTGAGATGTGGAGAAATTCTTCATTCTCGAATTTTTCATAATATAAATGTTATAGAAAAACGCTGCAAATTATTTCACAAAGGTTTATTATGTTCCTGTATAGATCCTCCTTCTGTTGGGAGGGATCTCCCTGCCAACCATAGGTACCTGCTAGGGCATTTTTGAAAATTTCAACCCCAACTACCAACCAAAGGGAAAGGAAGGGTTGACGTTTTCAAAAATGCCTTAGTAGGTAGTAGGTACCTATGGGTGGCAGGGAGAGACTCCAAATAATTTTCAACAAATAGTAGACTACGTATCTTTGACGTGTAGGCATTATGGAAAACCAAGATCCTGACGGGAAAAAGTGGAGATGAGGTCATTTCACTGCTAGGTACCGACAGCACTGGAGGAGGCCCAGTTAAGAAGGCCGAGAGGGGGGATTGTAGGGGTCTCATTTCACCACTCATTACGTAATTTTTACGTAGTCTATCACTCTAGGGCTAATCTTCTTTCTTGTCACTTGAACATAATTAAATTCCCGGTCAGGTGGCCCATACAGTTCACTTTTTTAATGCATAGCGTCTGTCTGGGACGACTTCAAACTTTGTTTTTCGATTTTCTCGGAATTAGGAAGAGGAGTTTGATCCTTTTTCCCCGTGACCCTTCATTTACTACGGGTTCCAATTTTTCTCCTATAGTTTTTACTTCTGTTGGTAGGTACTAGATAGATAGATAGATAGAAAATTTGTTTATTTGACATACAATATTCAATAATAATTTATATCGCAGAAAACATTTAGGGCACGGACCAACTGTATTTGTATAATACGTTGCCTCTTTCGCAATTGCATTTCATAATAACGTAGTTCACTTGTAAACATTATTTCGGGGTTCTCTCTTTAGAATTTGCAATTGTTTCGCATGGCGAAATCGAGGACCAGGAAAAGAAAGGTTAGTCGGGTGACAGATAGGACCTGTGGAATGTTTTAATCGGGCGAGAGGGGGAGGAAACGTGATTCAGATAACGGAGAGGCATCCTCCGCGTTGTTTAGTCTGTTTTCGGCTTCCAATTCTGTACGTCATGGAAAATGGTGAAACGACGTAGGTAAATTAGTTATACTCTTACTTCCCCATTTGAGACTCCAGAGGTATCTGTTAAGGGGGTCCCAGTCGGTCGCCGTTTGTTCCTCGTTCCGGCTTAGTATAATCCCTCAAGAACTGGCGCTCAAAGTTTAAAAGTTTTACCTAAATTTGTAATCTTCAAGGAATTTTGAAGTTTTACCTAGGGAATTGAAAAACTAAAACATTGCAGCTGGAATCATCAAACTCTAACAATAATTGCTGGCGAAATGTGGGAAAAACCGTTCATTCACTAACCGAATATTCCCACTTTTATTCACTAACTGAATAAACGGTTTTTCCCACTTTTCGCCGGCACTTATTATACTGTTCAAGTTTGATGATTCCAGCGGCATCTTAGTTTTTCAATTCCCTAGGTAGATGCACTAATGCATTTCGGAAATCCTTGAAAATGTCAAATTCAGGTACAATTTTTAAAGTTTGAGCGCCGGATCTTGAGGGATTATACTAACCCGGAACGAGGAACAAACGGCGACCGACTGAGACTCCTTGAAGGCGGCAACTTTGAATCGGGGCACTCGGAAACAGGCGGGAGGTTCAAAAACATTTCACATATTAATAATTCTTTCTTTATTCAACTTAATGATCTGGTTCCCCTGAGATCACCGAAGTTAAGGCCAATCGGCCACCTGGTCGAATCCGGCTACTCCAATTTAAGTTTCCTCAGACCTGCCTACCCATTCTTCAGCCCTTGGACAGTAAGTAATTGTTTATTATTACAATATTTTAGATACGTCCCGCCTCTCAAGTCGGTGAGTCCAGGGCTGCCAGAGACGCCTGAAGGTTTAGCCTTGGAGCTCTCAAAACAGGAATCTCTGCTCGCGCACCTTCACCGCGAGATGGCGCAGGGGCTCGCAGGGCAGGACCGCGTGGAACAGTTGTGGACCGTCCAAAGAACTGTAACTCACCTTAAGGTAAGTAAAGAATCCACGAATGATTTAGTTCTGGGCCCTGTTTGAATAAGTTATGACAAATTTCATCTCTGATGTCGACCATTGCTCCAAAATCTTGGGCGTCGGTGGTCTAGTGGACAGTGTACCCGACTGCGGTGATAAGATAAGAACCGTCTTGCGGGGATGCGAGTTCGAGTCTGGTCGCTAGCAGAAAGTTTTCTGTCTATTAGACGATCGGCAATCTCTCGTTCCAACCCAGGGCGGTGATGTTTGGGAAGCCATGAGCGAAATCATCAGAACAAATTCTGATCTCCCCTTAGGGAGACAGCTGATGACGTCCGCGACGCCAAGAATGGCAGTCGGACAAAAATTCAACCTGAAATGGTTGCTTACTTTACTTTACTTACTTTTACCGTGAGATGGTGCAGGGGCTCGTAGGGCAGGACCGCGTGGAACAGTTGTGGACCGTCCAAAGAACTGTAACTCACCTCAAGGTCAGTAAAGAATCCACGAATGATTTAGTTCTGGGCCCTGTTTGAATAAGTTATGACAAATTTCACCTCTGATGTCGACCATTGCTCCAAAATCTTGGGTGTTATAAAGATCGAATATCGAATCTCCTCCCTGGAGACCAGGCTTTTGTTGTTGATTTCCTGAGGCCGCTTCAGTGGCTACCTGTACTTGAATGCATGTTCAAACTTGTAATTTTCAATTCAAGCTGGTAAGTTGATTGTAGACTGATGAGTTGTGACAGCAGTATATATCAAGATGTGGACACGCTAAGTGATCACAACAATCTGCATCTTCCGTATAACTCTTGAATTCTGGCCTGGAATTTTGATTGGCTGGAAAGAGCCTACAAGCTGACCATTATCACAAGTCAATCGCCTTGTCAATTCCTGGTCGACCAGCCCTCAGTATTTGAATTTGGGACAGTCTGAGCCTCTGCATTCTGAGTTTCATGTGGTTCATCAAAATGTCGGTACTTAGAACATTGATATGATTTAGGTTTTAGTTAAAATTACTGTTGCTTTCCACAGAGGATGCTGAGGTCTTTGGAGAAGACAAGCGGTCAGAGAAGCCTGGATGAACCGGACTCTCTAGTCCTCCATCGACACGATGCCAAGATCTCACCTGGTGATCAGTCCAAGACGCTCGAGGCTAGGATACCTGAAGAAAAAACGGTTCCCCACAGCCTGACGATACCTCCACCTCTGGCTTTCCAGAACTCCGTCTCTGCGCCCAACTCAATCCTGAATCCTCCAGTCTCTGCTGGACCACCGTCAGTCCCTCCTGTGTCGCTCCCATCGTTGGCATCCTTGCCGCCTCTGGTGACACAGCTTCCAGCTCCTCTGCCTCCACCGATTTCATTGCCGACGGTTCTTCCGCCTACTGTCGCTTCTTCAATTGCGACGTTGCCGCCTCCTGCTGCTCCAGCATTGTCTTCACTGCCAACTCCGTTGCCACCTCCTGCTGCAATACCACCACCGCCTAGCTCTGTTTCTAGTATCCCGCCACCAGCAGAAAAGTCACTCACATTGGACAGAAAAGCTTCTCTTTTCCAAGGTAAACTTGATATACCTACATAATAATATAGACGCAATTATATAATAACTACAACAGACAGACCCAAAATAGCAATGATTTTTTTGAGCGAAAAAAATGTTTAATTTTAACTTTTAAATCTAGGGTAATACTAGGTAGTCCTTTTTGTTGATTCTCGTCGATGTGCCTGAGACATTTCGCGTGAGCTGCAGGACTGCTGGCTTGTCATTTCTCCTTTTTCTTGGCCTGAGTAAAAGACCTGAAAGCTAAAGCCGGGAACCAGAGAAGCGTTCTGATTGGTTGACGTATTATTTGGAGAAAAATTGCAAGATAATTCCTATCTCAATGATTTCTGCTAAAACTGCTTCTTCTGTACAGGTTACGATGACGACTCTATATGGGCCAGCCCTTGTAAACTCACTGCAGAGCAGAAATCCGCGACGATCGGGACTATGAGAGGACGCGTGCCGCTCCCCACAGACTCGACTAATCCGTGGAAGAGACGTCCGCCGTTGGTTCAGCAAGAAGAATCCGTACTCGTTCACAAGCAAGGTATATTGTTAACAAGTACGTTCAATAAACTCTTTCACATCCACTTCATATTAGTGTAGTTATGGTAAATAAAATATGTTATTTGTAGCTGCCAAGCAGGATTCATCTTATCTCTCACTGTTGGTTGAAATCATCAAATATTGTTGCACGGTTAGAATCGTCATTCCAGTAGACCCTTCCTACTCATCAAAATGTACTCATTGCATGAACCGACAGGTCATTTCATCCTAAACAGGTTGCTGGATCGAACAAAACTCGTCCTTCCGAATGTCTTGGTTCTGTGGGTCTTGACTAAGAACAGGATAATGCCAGTCATCATTGCGGAACTAGAGATGGATCGTTGCTAGAATGTTTCGGCGCCATTTCGAACGTTCTACCGAGACATGTGTAATGGTTACAATTAAGCGTTCCAATTTCATCCCTGAAGAAATAAGGAAAAATGAACATTTGAGTTTTCATTAGCCGTACCTTGGACAAAAACAAACAGTCCAATTTTACGGAACTTTTCCCTCAGCCCAAAAACCCTCAACGGGCTTTTTACAAATTACACAGGCACACGAAATTTTTTTTTTCAACTGCCTCGAATATTATGACTGATTTTTATGTTTTTTGGTGCGCTGAATCCAAATCTGGCAGCCATTTAGCTCCATCTCGTACAGATTTTTTGCTACATTGGGTTATCCCTAGTCACTGGGTTATAAATAAGGCTCATTTCACTATGGCAAGCAAAGATTTATTGCAATATTCCGTAAATCGAATTCTCGTAAATGGAAACAGAAGAAAACAACGCAGTTCACATGAAAATTCAAAGAATCTTTTTGTGGGCCCGTTTCTTCTTCCCCTGAATGCTCCTCTTGGTGCGTTGCTTGGCGTATTTTCCATCAGGGGTTTCCCGTAGCAGCAACCAGCAGAAATCGGCCATCATATTAGAATTCCATCTTCCTAGGTACCTTCTCTCTGTGTCCTTGATGTTCTGGTGGAACCGCTCACCTTGCTCTTCACTGTACGCCCCGAGGTTTTCGGGAAAGTAGTTGACATGGGAGTGCATGAAATGCACTTTCAGGCTCATATTACAGCCTTGTTCTTTGAAGGCAGGGAGTATCCTCGCAACAATATCCTTGTAGTTGTCATCCCGCCTGTTCCCCAAGAATTTGAGAACTACATCCTTGAAGGAGTCCCAGGCTTCTTTTTCCTTCTCAGACGTTGTTGTAGTAAATGTTGCATCTGAGATCAGTTTCCTTGTATCAGGGCCTACGAACACTCCTTCCTTTAGCTTGGCTTCAAAAAGTCGAGAGAACTTGGTGCACAGGTACCGGAAGCACTTTCCATCTTTTGGAAGGGACTTGATGAATTGCTTGATGAGGCCCAACTTGATGTGGAGAGGGGGTAACAGAACTTTATCACGAGGTACCATGCTCTCATGAAGAACATTTTTATCGCCAGGCATACCGGATAGAACATGCACTAGCGCGAGAACTGGGTTGAACCCCCCGCCCCTCTCCATCGTCCAGTTTAATGTTTAAAATGAATACGAAACCTCTCAAAATATCACGAAGGAGTGTTTCAAGCATTACAACCTTCATTTTGGGCCATGGAAATGAATTGCCGTCAGCCAAGAAGAAATTATCTGAACATTCCTTATATGGGTAAGAAATCAAAATTTTGCAAGAAAACGTGACGTGATAGAGCATTTTGGCTATTTTTCTTGGATTCAGCGTTCCAAAATCTACAGAAATCAGTTGCAAAACTGTAGGCAGTTTTTTGTCGTGTACCTGTGTTATCTGCTGACATGTGTACCAGCCATTGCAGTTTGAGTAACTTTCTGAGATATCTGCTGTGCAAGTGGCGATGTGAGCTCACTTCATCATCATTCAGCCGAATCGATTTGGATTCTTCATACTATTGATGCTCACTGACGAAACAGAAAAGACGTCGCAACCATTTCGAGCCTTTTATTGACAACGCTTTCATTGCATTCTTCTTCGCAGTGCCTACCGCCGAATCGCTGGAAGTCCAAGATATCAACCGTGAATCCACCGAAAAGGCGGATAGGATGCAGAAAGCCATCATTGAATCTGAAGAGCTCATGAACTTCATCAACAAGTTGAAGGCAGAATGCGAGAACGAGCGAGCTGACATCAACAAGTTGAAGGAGAAGATTCAACTGTTGGGAGGCATCCCTGACTTGTGGTGAGTGTTTTTGATGAAAATCTACACAAATGTTGCTGAAACCTCCTAGATATGATTTCATCTTCAACCTGATGAAGTTTGCTCGGTTCATCTTACTAAAATTGTTTTGATTATCAGGGGAATGTTGTCCGACAGTTCCGACGATGATGCTTCTTCACCTGATTCAGAATCCAACATCCTCTGGAAGCGACGGCAAGATCTTAGACAAGAAACCAAAATGCTTCAGGTAATTTTTTTAAACTAGAATTTTGAGCAGTTTTTGATTCTTCAAACCTCAGTTTGAATTGAGGTAAGTGCATCATTAAATACTTGTACTTTTCATGTTTCAGTTGAGGAAGAGAGCTCTGATTGAGAGCATCACCTCCGAACAAGACGCCATCATAGATTTGAAGGTACAAATCAAATTTCTTCAACTTAACCGCGTTTGAATCGATTTTGGCTGAAGATGAACTTTTGTTCGAGCAATTCATGGTATTGTTATAATAGGTCTTGTAGTTCCGCAAAACGTCCTGTAAATTTTTGAATTGTTTTTGCTGATGAATTTTGTTGAGGGTTGCTGTCATACGCTGCTGGCGAGTTTGAGGATTTATGTAATGTTGGTTATTTATGAACAATACGAATCATTGAGCATTACCTTCTAATTTTGATTTTCAAAATACAGGATGAAATGAGATGACCCAGGCTTTCTCTCAAGAAACTGAGTTTCCCTATTATTTTGTGTGGTGGGAGATTATATCGTTTTGAGTGCCTTTCGCCAGCATGGATGAGCCTCAGAGCCAGGATTGGAATCAAATCCGCAGATCGGGACTCGTGAACGATTAACAAAAAGATTAACCGGAAGTTTTGAGTTTTCAATCAGAGAACACAGGTGAGAGAGTTGAACCACCTGACTCACTCTCACTCACTGCCTGGCGTTGGGGTTGGAAAAGAGTTTTCTCTAGGCTTATTGACCTCATTGTATTTCTGGTCTGGATGGACTTGAATCGTGATAACACTGGCGAGAATCAACTCTAGTTCAATTCGCATTGGTGAAACTGGCCCTATGACTCCTGCTGGATTCTGATGCCTAATAATCATGGCCTGCCCAGACTTGTTTTCACTGGTCCGGGCCTGTGACCAGTCATGGCATCTGGGACGTAAGAGCCAGCTTGGCATTTACTCTACTTCCAATACTGGTACTGCGGGTGGGGGGAGCCCCTGGCTACTGACGCAGACAGTAGACAGTTTTTGCTTACCACGGCAGCTGACGTGGTCTGATGATGACTGAAATTCTACGAATGTGGCTGAAAGGTACCTGTCACTCGCGATTCCGTGAGAGTTCTAGAGAAGGAGCCCTTTGTATGGAACGCCTCCACAGTCTATGGAACGCCCTTCTCTGTGTGATGCGAACTGAAGTCCGTGCAGCTGTACTGGGACTGTAAAACCGAGTATCTACTTCTAACAGTTCCATGCAGTGACAAAAACTCAGCTCTTACCATTCCAGTTCCATATACTGGGAAGCGCCCTTGCTGATTCCACGGACTGATAAGATATCATATCATGGAATGGCTCTGGACCAGTTAGGGAGCTTTTGAACCAGTTAACGTGGAACTTGTCTCCAATTCAGTTTCATGTTCCAAGAAGCGCCCTTACTGATTCCATGGACTGAGAATATAGTATCAAGGAATGGCTTTGGAATCTTCTGGACTGGTTACCATGGAAGTTGTCTCCAGTATTATTGTTCTTATGTTGTGTTCTTGAACTACAATTAAAAATCATTCTTTCCTTGAAATGTATCACTATCATTAATAATATTGTCTCTTTTGTAACACTTGTTTGAATTCTTTCCTTTTGTATTGCAAGTTGAGATCATGAGCATGGAAGGAGATAGGGTTTTGACTGCCGTCTTCTTCCATGTATGAAAGTGGGTTTTGACCACCCTTGGTAGGTTGTACTGGTAATGGAACTGTACCGGCAATTTGGAACGGTTACATCTTTATCACTTTAACCATTGGAACTGCTCCAGGGAAATACCTGGACTGACACACCCCTAAATTGAATACAGAACTCGTGGAGCGTCACGTTGCTAAGGGAGACAATTGCTGGAAAAAATAAACGGGAATTCGCTTCTGTGTGAAGCAAAAACTCTCTATTGTCACCTGCCTGCCCCCAATTGAGGTCTGATTTGCGGGGGTCGTGGTTTGCAACAGCCAAGGCTACAACCTTTTTTCTTACCCTGGGAAGGGTTCCATGGATCATGGCCGACGGGGATTGGCCCTGGTACACAGATCCTACATGTGAGTTCTGCAAATTGTCAAAAACTCGGGAGCTGACCTGCATAGTTGGAAGTGCAAGCTAGACGTATGCCTGAACCTAAAGGTTATAACAGGTACTTGCAGCTATGCAAGGGCATTGATTGTGTGAACAATCCCTCTCAGGAGGAGTTTTTCGTTCACTGCTTGCAGTGAGGGGGGAGACTAAAGAGTTTTTCTCCAGGCATCCCTCAGTCGACCTTCACTTTGAAGGGAGACATTTAGACATCCTTGCCCAGTCTAGTTTTCTACTCCTTATTGCATCAGTATCTACCATACTAAGGATGGGTATCGTTGCAAAAGTATCGATATTTTGTATCGATACTGTATCGTATCCGAGTATCGATATTCCAAGTATCGTTGGGCATAAGTATCGATATTTTGGAATATCGAGTATCGATACTTTAGTGTTACTAACTATCAATATTATCCAATATTCCCGAGAAAAATAAATTTTTCAACAATGTTTATTCATTTTTCACAATCAAGAGTCCAAGCAGAGTGATTTTCTCCATGATATTAACGGTATTTGTGCAACCAAAGAGTAATGACCTGAAAGCCTCTCTACCTTCTTCATTTTTTAGCCATTCTGTTGAATTTTCCGCAAGAAATGTATCGATATTCGATATTTATAAATATCGGATCCAAAGTATCGATATCCAAAAATATCGGATAGTGCAGTATCGATACTAAAATATCGAGTATCGGTGCAAAAGTATCGATATTTTAAAATATCGAGTTTCGATACCCATCCCTGTACCATACGCCACATCTTTCTTATCGATCACTCTATCACTAACGAATATTCCTCTTATCATTCTTATCACTTACGAATATTCCTCTTATCATTCTTATCACTAACGAATATTCCTCTCATCTCAATCCAGTCAGCGTATGACATTAATTTCTTCCTGTGCCTTTCAATATCCTCCGTAAAATGAGAATGTAGTCTATAATTGAGCTACTGTGTCAATTAAATCCAATCATACTGCTACTGTTTAATTGCATACAATCACTATTTTGTACCGAAACTTTTCATTGAAGTGACGTCATTGTGTCATTTCCTTAAAATAATCTACTGTTCTGTTATTCATTCAACACATAGTTGATACTTCTCTATCAGTGTTTAGACTCCATTTCGTCCCCTAAAATATGTATATAATAGTAGACTTTTCCTATCACTCACGTAAATAAGAGTGTATATTCACCATTTTGCAGGTTCTTTGTAGAGATGAATGGAGTGATTTTGTACTTCTCATGTTTCATAGCAAGGGAACTTGTCCATGTAGAGTTTTTTAATGACTGAAATCGCATGCTGTGCGCTCATTGGTCTGTCACGTGTTCTTTTCTTCAACGAAAAATGCAGCGGAAAGATAAACTGAAATGAAACTCTGCAGGAAGGAATCAGTGCTCTCTTTAGCCGCTCGTTTTTTCTGTAAAACTAATTGTTTAAAAGGAAGCAGGAAGAAAGCAAGGTGAGACAAAAATGATATGAGGAAAATTTTGAAAATTTTTTCTCCGATTTCTTTGAAAATTTTAGTCATAACTCTTATTTGAGACTTCCAATAGTTCACAAAAAAATCTGCTTTCCTTAGTCATACTAGTGATGCCATGATCCAATTAAGGAACAAAATGATAAGTACAAAAACACTTTAATCCTCGATGCCCTCAATCAACCGCTTATTCCTCATTATAGCCAATAATGTGCTCAACTAATTCGAAAAATAATATTATTGGTTAATCAGTTACGTGTATTGCTTAGATATCACGATCAATGTATTTTACATCCTTGATACTTAGTAATAAGTATATTATTTTTTAATGAAACTGTTTGAGGTTGAATATTATAAATATGTACTTGAACCGAATGAGCAGGTATTATATCACTTGTTAGCCTAAACGTAATTATGAAGTTCGAAAATGCTTTTCATCACCTGCAGTGATGCATCTTTCGATTTGCTTAACAGGTTGTTCCTTATTTACCTTCTGCTGAGTGACTGATGTAGGACAAATAACTTTGAGTACTGACGGCCAAAATAGATCGCAGGCGCCTATTTTTTAGGGAAGGGTATCGATGAGCAAAACAATGAATTTGTTTTGGTTGAATTTGACTTGGAAAAGGTTGCATTTGTTATGGAAAATGTTAAATTTGACTTGGAAAAGGATGGATTTGACTTGAAAAAGGTTGGATTTGACTTGAAAAAGGTTGGATTCGACTTGAAAAAGGTTAAATTTGACTTGGAAAAGGTTAAATTTGACTTGAAAAAGGTTAAATTTGACTTGGAAAAGGTTGCATTTCTTTCGGAAAATGTTGAATTTCTACTTGGTAAAGGTTGGATTTGACTTGGACGAGGTTATATTTGACTTGGAAAAGGTTGAATTTGACTTGGAAAAAGTTGCATTTGTTTTGGAAAAGGTTGAATTTGACTTGGACGAGGTTAAATTTGACTTGAAAAAGTTTGAATTTGACTTGAAAAAGATTGAATTTGACTTGGAAAAGGTTGAATCTGATTTGGAAAAGGTTGAATTTGACTTGGAAAAGGTTAAATTTGTCTTGGACGAGGTTAAATTTGACTTGGAAAAGGTTGAATTTGTCTTGGACGAGGTTAAATTTGACTTGGAAAAGGTTGAATTTGACTTGGACGAGGTTAAAGTTGACTTGGAAAAGGTTGAATCTGACTTGGAAAAGGTTGAATTTGACTTGGACGAGGTTATATTTGACTTGGAAAAGGTTGAATTTGACTTAGACGAGGTTATATTTGACTTGGAAAAGGTTGAATTTGACTTGGAAAAGGTTGCATTTGTTTTGGAAAAGGTTGAATTTGACTTGGACGAGGTTAAATTTGACTTGGAAAAGTTTGAATTTGACTTGGAAAAGGTTGCATTTGTTTTGGAAAAGGTTGAATTTGACTTGGACGAGGTTAAATTTGACTTGGAAAAGGTTGAATTTGACTTGGAAAAGGTTGCATTTGTTTTGGAAAAGGTTGAATTTGACTTGAACGAGGTTAAATTTGACTTGGAAAAGTTTGAATTTGAATTGGAAAAGGTTGAATTTTACTTGAAAAAGGTTGAATTTGACATGGAAAAGGTTGGATTTGATTTGGAAAAGGTTGAATTAGACTTGGAAAAGGTTGAATCTGACTTGGAAAAGGTTGGACTTGACATGGAAAAGGTTGAATTTGACTAGGACGAGGTTAAATTTGACTCTCAAAACAAATTTTGTGATGAAAAATACGTAAATAGTACTCTATTATACTTGCATGTGCCTACCCCTGTATAATTAGTGTGTAAATGAAGACTCTGCGAACCTCGCTTTGCGATTCCCCGCCTCCCCTTAGAGTTTATCGACTGTAATCAACTTCCCTGTTAAACTACACTATACGAACCTAACCATATCAATTATTTACTTAAACAATAATAATATTAACCTTCAAATCATCGAGGAGAACCGTACAGGTACATAATCCTCTTCTGCTTAGAATGTCTTGAAGCTTTAACGAAAACTACTGAAATGTATATATCGATTATTCGTAGATAAATTATTTTGAGAGAAGAAGATATTACGTTGTTTTATTGGAATGTTTAGAAAATATGAACGTTAATTTTGAATAATATTTTATTTTATGGTGTAAATAAATCGTAGTACGAAAAACTGGTTGCATTTCATTTACCTAACCTTTATTCAAAATGTCAAGAAACGTCTTTCGGTGAGCAGGAAAAGTTTACAAGGTGACTGGTGACGATTGGATGTACCTTCCGGTTCGATATTTCACAAGCGAACAATATTTGGATATCGATGAAATATCGGAAGAAAAAATATCGACGCCACTAGTATCGATTTTGCAAATTAGTAGATTTGCTAGTGAAATTTTGTAGAATTGAAGGTGAAGGTGAATCAACGAGTTTCGGTGTTTTCCACCTTCTTTCTCGACTTTTTCCAATAATTGGAGGTGAAAATAAACCTTTAAAGTGGTCTTGTCTTTCGAGTAAACCAACAAGTTTTGATGATTTCAACGTTCATTTTCGAATTTTTCGAACAATCAAAGGTGAAAACAAGCCTTTGAAGTGGTCTAGTCTCTCGAGTGAATCGTCTCTAAGGATGACTTGTTTAGAAAAGTTTTCAATATATGTGACCGTCCATGGGAAAAGGGACCTTAAGTTAGATTTTGTGAAAATGGAGTTATTGGTATTTTCGAATAGTAGAAGAGTAGCTGAACACGATGGTGTTTTCAAAATTTTTCTACGATTTTTTTTTCAAAAAGTTATGAGTTTTCGAAGTTTGAGTTTCGAAAAACACAGTTTCGAGAAAACAAGCCTCAAAGTTTACCAACATTTTTCAAGTGTTCAAATGTGAATATTCGCCGTTCTAACAGGAATTTTGAGTCAATTTTTTTTCATCCATTAGGTACTCATTCACAACCAATATCTGAACATTTTCTACGATTTTTTTTCAAAAAGTTATGAGTTTTCGAAGTTTGAGTTTCGAAAAACACAGTTTTGAGAAAACAAGCCTCAAAGTTTACCAACATTTTTCAAGTGTTCAAATGTGAATATTCGCCGTTCTAACAGGAATTTTGAGCCAATTTTTTTTTTTTCATCCATTAGGTACTCATTCACAACCAATATCTGAACATTTTTGGGCCATTATTCTTGCGACCGGTTGGCAGTGACGCTGGTTCATCCCCACTTACTTACCTCTTCCTAGCAGAAATTTCGTACCTATCAGTTTATTTCTCTCAAGTTCTAAATTAAACAAGCAAAAATCGTTATCTGGCCAAATCATAGAAAAACAAGAGATAATATCTCTTGGAAACTGTTGGAAACACTGCTTTGGGAAAAGGGACCTTAAGTTATCCCCTCCTCCGCTCCATATGAATTATTGGGGGGTGGTTAACTTAAGGTCCCTTTTGTTGAGATTGACCTTCTCTCGATTTTTTCCATTTTTCGATTATTTAATCGATATAACCTTGCAAACGGCCTGTATCTCCATAAAGAGGGATAGTTGCTGCATCAGAATCGATCAAAACCCAAAAATCGATTTTTTTGTCATTTTTTCTTAAAACTGCTCTCCTGAACATTTTGCCATTTTAACCTAAGGTCCCTTTTCCCATGGACGGTCACATATGATGGATGTTACTGCAAGGAAATCTGCAGTAACAGAGTATCTGCTGTTCGTGGAAATTTTTGTTAGCCTGGGTGCAAATTTGTGATGTTTGTTGCGGTAATTTCTGGAGGTAAATTGTAATATTTTGTGTAATACCTAATTTATGATAGTTCGTGAGGTAATTATTGAAAGTTTGAGGGATTCGTGTAATCTTTTAATTTGCGGTAATTTGTGATTGTTAATGAATTTAGTACTTTGTGCGGTTATTTGTGACAGTGTCAGGCTCCAGAACTAGAGAAGACGATAGATACGAGGATTAAAGGTTCGAACCATCCCCGAGTCTGAACTTGATTGATCGGAGAAGAGTCAGCCTATTCATTGCCTCTCGTTTGTGTGTGTCTCAGATCCATCGACTATTCAGTTTTGTTCTTCCTGCCTATTCTTTTCGTGGAGGAATCAGTGGATTGGATTTCACCATCTCAGTCGAAGTTGGTGAGACTATTATTTTTCTTAACTTATACTAAATATATCATGGTAATTGGAGAAGAATTCTTTTCTTTCAATTTTCCACATTCATCTCGATTGGAGAAGAAACTTGGGTAACACCTCCACGATCATGGGAGTTTGGGAGGTAATTTATGATCGCGAAGTCATTTGTGGTAGTTTGCGCGGGAATTTATTGTAGTTCGGGCGATAGTATGAAATTTCTGGTGGTGTATGTGGTGATTCATAATCGTATAATTGTGATCGTTTTTGTGGTAATTTGCGATAGTTTGTGTGGTTATTTGTGATCGTTCTGTAGGAACTCGTTGTAGTAATATTTTGGTAATTTGGGCGGTTTAAGGTCATTTGTATGGGATTTTGTATGATAGTGCTGGGTACTTTGTACGTCATTATAGATTGCTTAAATAGTATGAAAGTTTTCCTAATAAATAAATTTTTTTATTATTGCTATTTAGTTTATGCCACAGTTTGAAGCTTCATTTTGTACGTGCATTTCCATATTTCACAAAGGCACACTGTCGAGTGAAATCTGAAAAAGAACATGATCAAATCAATGCATTGTACTGTTTTTGAAAAAATAATGGCGAAAATAACGTTATTTTGCTAAAATTGTTCCGCTCACCGGTAAAAAACGGCTAATGGCATCGAAATTTGAGTTATGATGCTCCATGCCCATATTCCATAGAATCTGTGGACACAATAAATACATTTTACGATGCTTCTTATTACCTACTATGAAAAATCCTACATTGGTCAGTTACCTTCAGACAGTTCGCGTTTTCAATGTACCTGAAATATCCATTCCTGGCCAAAATGAGGACACAAAAAGTCTATGTTTATAAGCTCTTCATTCCATTAATTATTCGAGGTCATATTATTCGGTTTTTATCTATTCAAGATCAAGCATTCATAATAAATGGTATTTCACTGTTTTAATTGAAGCGATTTTTTTTTCATACTAATTTTATCGGTTAATCTTCATTAATATAATAGGTATTAAATATACAGGGTGTCTACACTTAAGATGGGCATAACTTCGGGGTTCGATTCTACACAATATTTCCAACAAAAAATGTCTCCTAGCAAATTTTTCTTAACCCACTCAAAATGCCTTTTTTTCACTTCTAAGTTTTTTTTCGCGTTCTCGACTTTACGTCAAAAAAATTGTCATAACTCCTGTTATTTACCAAGTAAATTCAAATGTAAGGATATCGTTGGAAAGAGCGTTAAATTTCCAATCTATCCAGTATAAAACCAAAATCTTTTAGCAATAAAGCATTACTGTAAAATCAAGTTAAAAAGCAAATTATAAATTTTGCCCGAAATTTGATTTTTTCTTATCGAAGTTTTCACTTTGAAGGCCTGTCCATTTCGATTGGTCTCTCTTCGGAAAAAACATGCCCAAAATGTCAGCTTTCTAACGGTCTATCGATTTTTCTTTTAACAATTGAAATTGGAAGAGTAAATCAAGTTTGAATGCAAGAAAACGTGTGTTTTACAATAAAATCGAGTGTTTTACGGTCTCCCTCAATCTTGACTAGTTTGGTATCATTTTCTACGAAATTTTTTATGCTAAATCCAATGATACTTTCGAATAATTCTGACTGTTAGAAAATAGATTTTCCGAAGAAAACCTTGGTATTCGTACATAAAATACGCACTATTCATAGATATGATAGTGAGCATGAAGTAACACCTTTCTACTCAAGACTCACCAAAAACATGGTGTCACCGGAGTAACCAAATTCAAATCGCAATTTTTAATTTAATGGACAGCAGAATTTCTTGTGGGCTATTAGAAGTCTCAAAAAAGAGTTTTGACAAGAAATTGAACATTTTCAAAATTGTCTTATTTTTTATTTTTAATAACTTACAAAAAGAAAAAAAGTCTGCCAAGTGGGTGTGGCACATAGCTTCCTCGTATCCATAACCCGATAATATAGATGATCAAATGCATAGTAGTTAATCTCAAAACGCCAATCTCTAGTACCTTCCACTACCCTCATAGGGGACCATCTACACGGTAATCTAGACAATCCTAGAAAATTTCATCAAATTCGGATGAAAAATTAGGTGAGTAGATGTATGTGATTGGATCAAAATATACTTAGCCTCGGCTGGGATTCGAACCCGCGACCCCTGGGGGACAGTTGAAGTTATGGCTGTTACAAGTAATTCACGTTTGCGCATGCGCAGTCGCTTCTATCAGTCCGGGGATGATGATTTTCATAGGGGACTATCTAAATACTAGTCTGTAACATCCCTGAAAATTTCATTGAAATTGGATGGAAAATGTAGAAGTTATGGCTGTTACAAGGAAATTCACGTTTGCGCATGCGCAGTGGCTAATATCAGTCCGAAGGTGATGATTTTCATAGGGGACCATCTAAATACTAGTCTGTAACATCCCTGAAAATTTCATTGAAATTGGATGGAAAATGTAGAAGTTATGGCCGTTACAAGGAATTCACGTTTGCGCATGCGCAGTCGCTTCTATCAGTCGGGGGATGATGATTTTCATAGGGGACCGTCTACACACCAACCCGCACAATCCCTGAAAATTTCATTGAAATCGGACAATAACTTCGTATAGTTATGCGCGTTACAAGGAATTCATGACAGACACACAGACAGACAGACACACAAACACGGAACCAAAATTGTTCAGAAAGGTCTAAAACGCAAAACGCGAGTGGAAATTTTGATTTTGGAAAACTTTTTTTTTCGTCCTTGAAAAGTGAAAACAAAGCTTCCGCTATCTTGGTAGACTCGGAAGCAAAATCAGTCAAAAATATAAATTAAAAAATCAGTAAAAAAATCAGTAAAAAATTCAGTTTTATCCAATAATGTTTAAATTACAACTTGAATTTAGTTAATCTGGTGACACCTGTGGAATTCCCAATATGTTTTCAGTGACACTATTGACACCATGGTCCAATTAGGGTTAAAGAATTAATAGATAGGTATTTGGGCAAAAAATGTCCTTTTCAAATTTTAGGCAGCAATTTTATAAAACCTAGGTACTAACCCGAGTTCGATTGGCTGGAAATTGGCTCTCGCACTTTCCAAATGGTTGATGGACCACATCGCGACGTTGGTGAGGAGTAAAAATGTCACCAGTTGTCTCGCCGGCTTCTCCTTCGAATTCTAAATATGGAATGAACACGTTAGTGATTTGAATGTTTGCTATTACTGCTTAGTAAAGTGGCTGAGGTAGGAGCTTTCCCGATTTTCAAAACGATGATGAAAAAGTAACTCTTTTATTCAATAGATTACTATATAGTTATCACCAGCGATTGTATTTAGAGGGTAGAATTTTATAGTCCTCTCCTTGTAGACCTGAACTTTCAACATTATTAATAATCTGTATTATTATAATATTATCTTATTTAATAAATAAACATTAATATTTAATAAATATTATTATCTGAACTTTCAATTTATCGTATTATTTATGACAAATGTCATAAACAACGGCAACGGCTTAGGCAACGGTTTTTTCGATTGTCCGGTCTTTTCCGAATTTCTGTAATGTGAATGTCGTTCGATTTTGTACTGCGAAATACGAGAAAAGTTTATTTAGTTTATTCTTAGTGTTCGGATTACACGAATACAAAGAAATCCAATAGCAATCTTACTTGAGACTTGTTTAATTTTATCCTCTTATCAATAATTCTCCACCACCAAACCATTCTCCTTTCAATCATAAATTGCTGAAACAATTGATCTTCCTTCCGTGTATTTTAATCATCTTCCGAACAAGAGTAATTATTCGAGGGATTCTGCTCTATCTTGTTCATTCCTGTTCCATTTGAATATGTATAATTTGGAATAAGGGGGTCTCAGTCGGTCGCCGTTCCTTCTTCGTTCCGGGTCAGTATATCCCTAAATTGAAGGGGCTCAAACTTTAAAAGTTGTTCCTAAATTTGAAATATTCAAGGATTTTCAAAGATTGCCGCCGGAATCATCAAAATCGAACAATAATTGAGGAGTTTGATTCCAAAAGGTACTAAAGACCATTTTTATCAAATTAAGTTAACACTTTCCCAGGGTTTTAGGGGGGTAGTTTTTAACAAACATTAGACCGTTTTGGAGCAAAAGATAATCTATCCCCTTGAAAAATGGGGTGAATATTCCGTTTCATTTAAAAAGGTACTATATCCAGCACAATGGCGGTCTCTGAACCGTTTTGTTTCAAAAAGTACTTTATCCACTTCTTTTGATTCCAAAAAGGACGAAACGCCTCGTTTTGTTTCAAAAAGTACTGTATCCATAAATCTGATATTTCAAATCTCGTTCAAAATTATTTTAAACTTGGAACTAATTTACCTTTTTGCCCAAAAATATTTGTTATAATTTAGAAATTTTTTTTTTTTTTTAAATAACATCATTGGTCACGTTTTGGTTTATTATTTTCAATAATGAACCTTTGGAATCGACCAAGAAAAAATTTTTTTAACACCCCCTCAAAATTTGATGGTTTACGTTTCAAGGTACGTAGAATCCAAAAATCGAATAAAAATTTGGCCGTCCGTCCGCCGTACGCCGTACGCGGCACTTTTGCCACTTAGCATTGACCGATTTTGATGAAATTTGGTATGTAGGCTCCATTTGGGGTCTAGTTGTGCCCCGAAGATTTTGGTTGATGTAGGTCACTTCTACATCAATGAATTTTGAAATTTTAAAAACGCCCTAACTCAAAAAATTTTGATATAAAGGTATTGTTTTTCCTTCAATTTAAGATTCTATAGAATTTTTAGAATTTTTTGAGACCACGCGGAGCCCTGTAGGACAAACCGTTCGCTCCCTACAAGAATTTAAGGTTTTTTATTGAAATATAAATATATATAAATCAAACACGAGTGTGAATCGCAAAAGAGGCCTAATCTCCGTTCAAATTAAAGCTGACCGAAATGCGATCGATGTTTTTCTTCATATTGGATGGTTGGTGGTTTTGTAGACGAGTGATCTATATAGAAAAATAATAAACCATTGTGTAATAATTTGCAGCGTTTTTTAGGTCGCTACGATTTTTCGCGTTTCTCTCACGTTTGAGCAAAATGGATATAGTACCTTTTGGAATCAAGGTCCTCAATTGCCAGAGAAATATGGGGAAAACCTAACTGAATAAATGGTTTTCCCATATTTCTCTGGCAATTATAGTTTGATTTTGATGATTCCAGCGGCAATCTTTTAGTTTTTCAGTAGGGTATGCGTGCGGGTCAGAAAAACTGTTTATTGTTATTTTTGATCCAAACTAGACCTCATTATGAGAATTTTGACATCAACGGCGACCTTCTAGTGTGAGAAGACCTTTTTCTATGATTTTTCAAAGTTTCGAATGTTTATGATGTCACAGTCGGCTGGGGGTCCCGTCCAGGTGGATGGGTGGGGGGGGGGGGGTGACGTCAGAATAATTCGAAACTTGGAAAAATCATAGAAAAAGATCTACTCATCCAAAAAGAGAACGGCTGGTGTCAAAATTTTCTGGATGAGGTCTACTTTCGATTGAAAACCTTTAAAAAATCTTCGTTCATCCCATTTTCTACGCCTATGCACAAATGAAATTCGAAAATTCTAGAACATTTCAAATTTAAGTACAACTTTTAAAGTTCGAGCCCCTTCAATTTAGGGAAATACTGATCCGGAACGAGGAACGAACAGCGACAGACTGAGACCCTTTAAGAGTTATGTTTTCTGTATTAATACTTAGATAATTCATATCTTTATACAAAAACAGAAATGCCCCGTAGGTGAGTGAGATGGTATCAAATTTGGCACGTACCTGAGAAGTTGTGCATCTTCTCCACCAGGCGTCGACGATGAAGAGAGTCTGCAGGGTCGACTGGAGGATGCCGCATGAAGACATGAGGAGGACGGTGCGCGGACTCCGCGAAGACCGGTCGTCCAGAGTCAGGTAAGCCGCGATCGCGGAGAACATGAAGTAAATGTAGAGGCCTGACTGCGCCAGGATGAGTAGGAGGGTGTCCAGCTCGAACTGTCTGTTCTTTTCATACCTGATAGGTACAGCAAGGGGGTCTCAGTCGGTTTCCGTTCGTTCCGGGTTAGTATTTCCCTAAATTGTAGGGGCTCAAACTTTAAAAGTTGTACCTAAATTTGAAATGTTCAAGGATATTCGAAATTCATTAGTGCATGAGTGTGCAACCAAACTGAATTAAATGGTTTTCCCATATTTCTCGGTTTTATTAAATTATTTTCCGATTTTGATGATTCGAGCAGCAATCAATTCCCTACGCCCATGCACTATTGAATTTCGAAAATCCTTGAACATTTCAAATTTAGGTACAACTTTTAAAGTTTGAGCACCTACAATTTAGGGAAATACATAATATTGAAAATAATAAACTAAAACTAAAATCATCGAAATCGAACAATACTTAATTGCCGAAAAATGGGGAAAAAACCTAACTGAATAAACGGTTTTTAGCGCCGGTAATTTAAGGAATTACTAACCCGGAACGAGGAACGGACGGCGACCGACTGAGACCCCCTTAATAGGTTCAAATATAGATAATATCGAGCCTTCAACTTCTCAGTCACTGCATGTGCAAATAAACAGGAGGTGAGCTCGTAATCCTGCAACAAAGACTCCTTTTCTCTCTCCCCCAAGTACCCTTATAACTCTTACTTAGTACAGGGGTCTTTAAATATCCATGTTCCAGCCTGACAAGCTCATCCTCATACCATCAAACAATCTTACAATCGACATATCCTTCAAACCTTCATCATTCAGCTAGACGAATTTAGTACCTCAATCTACCCACCAGGTAACTAACCTGGTTTTGTGTAGCTCAGGAGCCACCACCTCGCCTATTAGTTACCTCGTTTTGTATAGACCAGAATTCCCGTCTAATTTCCAAACCTCGTGCCATCAACCACTTCACTTCTATTTTCGCGAATTTTCAAGAGAAATGAAGCTATTGCATTGGCCTCAACATTTTTAGAAGACTTTTTCGAAAAATGTCTTAACTGAAATTCGTTTTGGAACATTCTGAAACAATCCCTAAAGACTGCAATGAAAAAAGATTTCTTTGAAAATTTGCTCATTAATTCATGCTGCATGAATGGACTTTCTGAGTCAGATTAACAAAAGAGTCAAAAAGTAGTAAATTCATTCAGCCAGGTCGCACACAGTTAAACTTCCCAATAACAAGCACACAACTGAGAAGATTCGTTCCGAATTATATTGTATTTTAACCAACTAAAGACGACCAAAATAAACGGAAGAGACAAATTAGTTAATCTTACCTCAAACGTTTAATCTTGTGCATCGCGAGAAGACACGCCAACGTCCCCATGACGTAAAGAGTGAGCTCACACACGTTCATCTAAAGAATAATACTACCATGTAAGTACCTTTAATACCAAAAGCCGGTCTGTACAAAAATGACTTCAAAACAATACCTATGACAAAAACGTCTGCCAAGGTGGGTGGGCAGTATAGCTTCCTCACTCATTGTAACATGGACGTATAAAATCAGTTGGCGAAAAAATTATGATTCAAAGAGTTATTGAATACCAAAATATTGGCGATAATATGCGGGATAGGGTTGCAGGTATTAATGTTTATAATAGTGTTGTAAATAGTTGTGGTATATAAACCACTGAAATAAAAGAACGAAAGATTGTAGGTATAAAATACAAATACGAAGTTATGACGATAATGATTATTATTATTCAATACTAAAACTATAATAGGTGTACGTGTTAGGATTATGGGTATTAATTTGTTATATACTCGTAATTTGAGTTTTGTTTAAAATTAAACGTGGAATTTTATTATTTTATTTAGCGGTCCACCGTCTAGGACCTAACCCACACAATCCCTGAAAATTTCATCGAAATTGGTTGAATAGTTGCGAAGTTTTGGTTGTAACAATAAATTTAAAGTTCGCGCATGCGCAGCGGCTATTGCTTGACCAATTTGATTGAAACTTATAGGGTGTCTCTTAGAAGTTAGTCCCTAACTAACCTCCAAATTTGAGCTAAATCGGTTCATTAGAAACCGAGGTTCCAGGAAATTCACGTTTGCGCATGCGCACTCGCTCCTATTGGTCCGAAGGTGCTAAAATTGATAGGGGACCGTCTAGGACCTAACCCGTACAATCCCTGAAAATTTCATCAAAATCGGACCTCGGGTTAGTAGGTATAGTTTTGCCCGGGACAAGGATCGACCACAGACAGACCGACAGACAGACACGGAACCAAAATTGTTCGGGAAGCTCTAAAACGCAAAAAGCAAGTGGAAATTTTGATTTTGGAGGACTTTTTTTTTTTTTTTCACTTCTTTCACGAATACAAAGCTTCCCTACCTTCGGTAGTGAGGAAGCAAAAGTACCAGTAGGTGAAGTTTAGTTATTTAAGGATCGGTTTCACCCGCGTGGATTAACCCGGGAGTCAGGATTAAAATTAAATCCGCGGATCGGGATTCTGATCGTTTTACGAAAAGATTTTCATCCGTGGTTTAACTGAAGGACGTCCCACAGTTAAGACTTGGACGTCCTTATGCGATTAATCTGGGGTAAAATCGGACAAAATCCAACAGGATAAAAATAACCACGCACTAATCCGTTTTAGACCATTTTGAATCCAAATCCGCGGCTGTATAAACTAATTTTGAAACCAATAACAAAAAATATATATAAAAACTCTCTACAGACGAGCCAAATTAAAACACAGCGTGTAATCGACAATAGACATGGAACCAAAATTCAGAAAGCTTTGCAACATAGAAAAAAAATGAAATTCCGCCTTCGACCTGCTCCAGGACAATACAGCATCCCTACCCTCAGTAGTGAGGAAAATAATAATATTACCTGAAATATTGCCGTAGGGGCGTATCGCTCCTCTTTTACTAGAACGTAGAACATTATCAGGGAGATGATTGTGAAGACGAGTACTAAAATCGAGGCAAAAAGTCCCTTGTGTGCGTTGGCGCAGTCAACAGTGAAGTGTTGTGAAGTCATTCCTGTTACTGGTTTTGGTACCTGAAGAAGAAAAAAGAGCTTTTGAACTTGAACGGTTTTAATTTTCAGTTTTTAAACTCACATATGAAAAGGGTTACTTATCTTTTACACATCTGTTACTGGGGGGTCGAACCTCTTTTCATTATTGGGTGATTAAAGATTGAATCAACTGTTATTTTATAACATTTAGTGAAATAATAATCATAAAGACACTTCGATTTGGTTGTGAAAACTGGAATGAATCTTTTATTGTGTTCACCTGGCTACCGCATGACAGGTTGGTAACCAAGGACTACTACTAACAATAACTAGTAGTACGTAGGTATGTCACATCTTCCCTGCTTCAACCAGATCCTGGACCCTCGGGCTTGAAAGGGACAAAATGAAAACGTTTCCGCAGGATCCTTCCTTTCAACAAGACAGGAACGAGGCTGGTCCAGTTTCCTCATCTTCGTGTTAGTGACCCATTCATTCTGACTGGGTTTCATTGTGTAGAACATCCGAGGACTTCTCCAAGTTCAACGTCATCAGTACCGAGTCTGGCATCATTCGCTCTACACAGTACCTTCATTAGGAACATGAAAATCTTTCCCTGATGATTCAGTGTATAGTTGAACCTCATAAGACGTAGGCGTAGGCGTTGTAAGTAGGGAGTTAGTACGGCTACAGGTTTTGAACCCATTAAAGAAATGAGTGGTTTGCAAGAGAAAATGTTTTCCCAAGATTTATAAAGAGAGGCGTTCACAAGCCCACGTCAACTCGAGTGCCTCCTTTCAACCTGTGCGTAACCGCGCTCTGTATTCGTCAAACCACGCGATAAATACATAACTGGGAGGTATTGTCCTTAACATTCTTTTCGAGCACCCCACCAAGGAACTATCGAGACCCGAATCGTCGCATTAGAATCGAATTGGTGCAGTATTGGAGTTGTAGCCATTGCAATTTTCATTTTGTTGAAGGCTTGGGTATGAAGCTCTGACCATAAAAACGCAGCTTTGGATTCAAGGAGACCCCTTAGGGGCTTGGACAAACCGGCAGCAGCTTTGACGAATCTTGTTAAATAGTTATTCATCCCAAGGAAACTGTGCAGTTTGAAACCTGAAACACGAGCGGAAATTTGTATTTTGGAGGATTTTTTTTTCAACCTCGAAAAGTGAAAACAAAGCTTTCGCTACCTTGGTAGACTCGGAAGCAAAAATAAAAGCTTGTTTCTATAAAAGGTGTTTTTTCTTTAATTTTTTTTAGTATACCTCCGGTTTGTGAGGGTCGGCTGTGGTGTCTTCGCCAGCCCGGGGGCGGCTCCCTTGGTGAATTTTTCTTATGTGCTCTTATACGGTCCGGGAGCCGCCATTGTGGGTGGGTCCGGGCCCGGCTGGGTACCTGCCAGGCTCCTCTGCATTTGTGCCTTGGAGGTTTCTTTTTCTTTTCTTCTTCACTATTTTGTTTCTAATTACCCTCGTGTCCTTTTCACTATCACTTGTCCCATTCATTTGTTCCCCATCGTGTATGTAAATGGTTGATTATTGTTAATGCAATTTGTATTACATGACAAGTAAAAACATTCATTCATTACTATTTACTTACTACGATTTATTACTACCATAACTATTATTATTATTATGCGGAAGTTTGTTAGATACCTCCATGTCCCAAATTTGGAGCCTTCCTTAGGTGTCCTCAAAGTACAACATATCTTGCCAAAAGATGGATTGTTTTTTAATAATAATCTATTAATACCTTGTTGGCGTACGCTCCTGTGTGTATCACGTTGGTCTGGTTGGTGCAAACGTTCTTCCACAGGGCGTACAGTATGACGGAGCAGATGAGGGAGTACTCGATGGTGCAGGGAGACAGGAAAGGTGCTGCGCTTTCCAGGAGTGCCCCCATGATGTTCGTTTTTCGACACTCTTCCATTTTACTCCTTCGAATGAATAGAATCGTCAACTTCCGAAGTACACGGTGGAATATAAATAAGTACTAGAACATGCGTGGAAAGTACGCTTGAGTGTGGCACGTAGCTTCTTCGTATCCACACGTTAGCAAGGACGTTGCTTGCGGGATCGCCCCAAGAAACCTCCAAGATTGAGCAAAATTATGAGGAAATTCATAGGGATTGCTTACAGTGCTAACCACGCGGTCAGTCACAATTTCAGTGAAATCAGATGGAAGTTGAGCTTGTTTCAAGAGTATCGCATGTGCAGAGGCTACCACGGATCTTCCCTAAGAAAATTCACGGAGGAGAGTCAAAAAGTCTGTCCCAAACAACACCCAAATTTTACAGTTTCTGATTATGTTGACGTTTTCCCGCCTTTTCATCAATTCCGTTGCTCCTGATTGTAGATGTCCTGATTCCGTGGCTCCTTGATTGGATCAATCAGCAATCAAATTAGGTACAGCCCCAAAGTTTTCTTCACATTTGAGCAAATATATTTATGTTTAAAGAAAGTCTTTCGCTCGTGAGCGATTGTGATAAAATTCGTTGGGGGCTTATCTGCACGAACCATGAAGATACGACCAAATTTGAATAATTATTTTTTATAGGTATGCCCTGGAAAAGGAATTGACCAAAGGCAAGCTCAGGAACAAAATTTTACGAAAAGTTTTGAAGTAGTGCGAGTTTAAATTGGAAAGTTGATTGAAATTGAGATTCTTTTTTTGAGATGTTTGAGATTCTTCTACTTTGAAAAACTTTGCTGTCCCAATGACCTATTGTGGTATACAGATGGATCCAAAATGGGGAAAGGTACAGGGATCGAAATTTACGCTGTTATGCTATCTGCGCTGGGGAAAGTCTGCGGAGGGAACACCGAGGTGTACACGTCCGCATTCTCTTGGACAGCCAGGCTGCGATCAAGGCTTTAGCTGCTTCCTCCATTAAATCAAAGTTAGTGTGGGACTGTTTCCAAATTCTCTGCTCCCTGTCACAGCACAACAGAGTCTCTGAAGTGGGTGGCAGGACACAGCGGAGTAATGGGAAATGAGAAAGCAGACGCGCTGGCGAGAAGGGGCTCACTAACCCCCATTGGTCCAGAGCCAGCCATTGGCATTCCCAAATCTTCCTTTAGGGCGACCATAAACCGTTGGATCACTAATGATAACACTAGTAGATGGTCAAACCTTAGAGGGCATGCTCTAAGTAAGCGCATGGTGGCCAAACCTAACACCAGCGCCACTGAAGAGCTGCTGCGGCTAAGCTGCGAGGAAGCCAGGTTAGTGGTTGGCCTAGTATCAGGTTTTAATCCACTCCAATTCCATCTCAACCTCATTGGGGTAATCCAGAATACAACCCAAGCTGTGTGGAGATGTTAAAGAGAAAGCCTCCCACATATTATTCGATTGCGATGTGCCATCAAATCGCAGGTTTCACCTCCTCGGGTCACCTACACCCATTGAGGCTTTCCCCAGCACAAATCTAGCCAAACCCCTACTGGCCTTTACCAAAGGGCTGGGACTCTTTGACTAGGAACAAAATCCGTGGAGTAGCACAATAAGCCACTAGGCTTCAGCGCTTTGGGCCTCCATCACCCTGATCTACTGATTCAGCTACAATCTATAATCTACTTTGGACAATTCTTGTTATGATGATACCTGTGGGCCATCAACGCTGTTCTGTTTACTTCGATGAATCCACCAACTGCTGACAAGCCAGTGTGGTCGTCTTGAATACCTGCAGAATGTGACATACTGAGTTGAGCAAATATTTACGTTTATTGGAAATACGTGTATATTTGAGAAAATTTCCCTAGTATGTGATAGGAGGTGAGGGAATACTTTTGGAATTTTTGTAGAAAGAGATGATCTCATCTCCAGTTTCAGTAGCAACGACGCTCAGCCAGACGCAGATGTTGGTCGCTATCATGTGCATCAGCCCGAATCGGGTTATGGTCTTGAACTCCTTCAGCATCTTTTGCTGCAACAACATCTCAGTTATGATCTTTTTAAGCTAAAACTCCACGAAAATATTGATCTTTTAATTTAGACCCTACTCAGGTGTAAGAGTGGAAGGATTGATTTTTAAGGGATATGTGTTAATCATTGTATCAATTCTGTGTTAATAATTGTAAGTGATTTGTTATAATCGTAGGCCGGGGCAGTAAGCTACCCTTACCCACTGAAAGTGCGATAAAGGGATATGCATTGCGATAGGGATATGCGATGCTGCAGTGCGAAAAGGAAAGTACAATCCCCCCCCCCCTTTCCAGCTCGGCCCTTCCAATCGGCCATCTGCTCGAGTCGAGATGCTCCATTTCCTTCTTTATTCGTGAAAAAAAACTCTGGGAGGAAGTCATTACAGCCATCATCAATAATAATACTACGCTAATAATTAAAAGAGGCTTATTCTTGTTCTCACTTGCCTTATTGCTCACGAATATGAACTGCAGTTGAATGATAATGAAGGCCATTCTGATCGTTGGCGTCATGGCCAAGAGATAGTTCCTACACCCTTGCTTATGCGCCATTTCTAGATAATGTCCGAATTCCAGACCTGAGAATATCATGCTTCCGATCCCGAACGCTTTGAACAGATAACAAGGTCATCAACGTCGAGGTAAATAGGATAGTGGTGTTACCGGGTCGAATTTAAATTTTAAGGGAAATTTATACCCTGTGGCCTCACCTACTGCACCCATCCGGAGGTAGAAACTCCCGTATCTGCCGGTGGAGTGCTGATGGATGGATCTGCGCTTAGGACGATCACCCTGCGCATGCGTGTCCGCCGACGCAGCTGCTGTGCTCAGCACCGTGTCCACGGCCCTCTGCTTCAACAGCGTCGAGTACACGAACGCGAGGAACATCATGCTCACTATGTATAAGTACAGGTAGAATCCCTGAGACAAAATATGGCAGAAACATTGATCTTTGTGGTATAATAGGATTAGTTAGATTACTTTGTGAATTTTAAACTGTCAAAACACAGCAGGCAATGTCCCAAAATCCTGCGGACTAGCATAGTTGATGGTTCTTCTTCAAGTGCCCTGCTCAGTTCCCCGAACGTTAGCAATTACTAAAGAGAGAGCATCTCGGTCTACCGCTATGCGGAGGTCCACTGCTTGCCGGATGTTGAAGCCACGACATCTTTCGGCGTCCGATCCCACGCCTTCCCTCGATTTTCCCCTTCATTATCAGCTGCTGAAGCCGATACTTCTCTCCTCGAAGCGCGTGGCCAAGATATGATATCTTTCGGCACTTGACGGCAGTCAGAAGTTGGCGCTCGACCCCGGCATGCCGCAACACCTCTTCATTTGTTCTCCTAGCAGTCCAAGGAATCCTAACCATTCGACGATGGATCCACATCTCGAAAGCCTCAAGGCGGCTCAGAGTACTCATTTTAAACGTCTAGGTCTCGGCTCCAGCACGCGGCTAGAAGCACGGACCAGATAAAGCATTTCACCATCCGCTGCCGCAGTTTGAGGTTCAACTTTTTGTAGCCTAGGAGCGCACTCGTCTTCCTGAAGCTTGATTTGGCAGCTTTTATTCCACATTTGATCTCAAACACTCAAGCTCAGGGTCAAGATCCTCAGTCAACATGCTGCCAAGGCACTTGAAGTACGATACGCTCAATCTGCGACTGCCCGAGAAATAGGCGTGTATAATGGTTGGAGGGGTTAAACGAAATTATACTACCAAATTTCAATTCTCAACACTCCAAATACGAAAAGTACAACGAGGTCGAGTGATACTGATTCATGAGGAACAACGCTGCTAATTATTTCACAACGGTGAAGAACGTAAAAGGTTTTCTATTAATAGTACCTACCAACTATATTATCGCGCAGGTTTAACAATCATCTTTATTTTGACAGTCATAAATTTTATTTCGCAGGAACTTCCCAAAGTTGCGGGTGCCTTCAATTGGTTTGAACCTTGGTAGTTAAGGAAGCACAGATGAGTACGAAAATTCTACCTGTGATCGTTGTTTACTTACTAGAGCCTGTTAGAGACATTAGTATCCCCGTACGATATACAGGGTGTCTCGTAATCATAATGAATGCATATCCTCTGGATAATCGTTATTTTAGGTCATTTTTTGACGTGGATATGTCTTTTGGCTGGGGTCTAGGAATTTTTCGCAACGCGATATCAGTAAACAAAATCATAGCTACATATCGGTAGCTATGAAGCAAGGTTCTCTAGTTCTACTATTCTGTTTATTCATAGAAACAATGGACATAATCCATGATCTATTGTTTTTCCCTCTAAGAGAGAAATTTCACAATTTTTCAATAATCTCCCCCCCCCCCCCCCTAATTTGATGGTTTACGTTTTAAGGAACCCAAAATCAAAACTTTAATTTTCAAAAGATTCAACCAAACTTACTATAATAGACGTATAGACGTTCTATTTTACTAATGTAGACATTATTGGGAGGACACTCAGCAATGTTCGGCCATGTTTGTGGACAGCCGAAGGCCTTTCCTTATAACGACTAGTCCACTCGCGTTTGCAAGCTATTTCGATACGACGGAAACCTATGCTAGAAGCTATTTTTTAATGCCACTTTTCCGAATTTTATTGGTTCTTGTGCTTGCTGACAAACATTTTTTTTGAAGCTACGATCTTGTTTTTTTTTTACGCTATTTAGTGGCCGTACATAGGCCTAACGAATTGAATTTTGATAAGCAACATTGTCGCTTGTAAATTCCATGTAGGTACGATTGTAAGTCAATGAATCACCTTGTAAAGTGTTGTGGAAGCCTCCTGCGACAAGAACTCAGCGACTGGAAAAGACATTCCCAGGACGATGAGAAGCTTGCAGTACAACCCTGATAGGGTGATCGTCAACGTTTCTCTGAAATAATTTATTAAAATTATAGCTAATGACATAATTTAGGGGCTAAAATTTTCTTTCACAAGACATTAGCGTTATTGGCTAAAACATGTCAAACACGTACTTGAATTAGTGATCAGTATTAAGACTTGTCGACAACTCTTACACACAGGGAGGCATTTATAATAGTACATTTTTAGTTAAAGTAGAAGGTGAATAATTTTGAAATTTATTGATGTTTTTCTTCTAACTCCCAGGCGTTATAGGACGATGTGTCCCTTGGTCTCCCTAGCAACCTTCCTCACACATCACGATCACAGGCTTTACTCTTAAAATTTTGCACTTTCATCTTTAGCAGTTCCATCTCCACGTCATCCATCCATCGTGTTCTTGGTCTCCCCTGCCGCCTTCTATTTTCAAGTCTTCATTCCCACATAATCTTAGGGGGTCTTTCATTAGGCATTCTCTCCAGATGTCCAAGCCACTGAATCCGGTTGGCTTTGATGTAACGTACTATATCTTTATTTTCAAGAATCGCCTCTATTTCCGTATTGTTTTGGATTCGCCAACGTCCCATTTCGTATACTGCTCCATAAATTGTTCTCATAACTTTTCTTTCAAATATTCTTAGCTTGTTGGCGTCAGTGCTCGAAAGAGTCCATGCTTCGGCTCCGTTACAAACCACCGGGCTAATCAGCGTCAGGTATAACCAGGTATGTGTTTTCCTATTTTTAAATTTGGAATTTTGAAATTTGAAAAGTTAGATATGGTAAAAAAGGTATAGAAAAGGTATACTGATCAATTATTATGAATTGATTAATTCTGAATTCATAAATAGATCAGGTATTGAGGAACATAGTTGCTTAGGAGGTTATTCATAATTATTAAATAATTATGAATAACCTCCTAATAATAAAACAACAACATAATAAGTAAAATAACAACAAATTTTGTTGTGGCCACTTAGGTTTAAAGTATCAGATAGATACTATCCCATAGCGAGCTAATGAATATTCACAGTCGTGTTCCTGTTAGACGTAGTGAAACGGACTGTAACATGATAAGCTACTATGTTATTACCAACTTACATAACGTATTGCCCATTATTTAATCTAATTCGCACGGTAAGTGGCCTTCGCGCCCTGGCTGTTGTATGCCTCTTTCGAAATTATTTAGTGGGGGTGCCCTTACAATATTCACAACTTATCGAACACCATATAGATCGCCACATTTGTGAATACGTTACATAAGTCGAAAACTCACAGAAATATTTTGTCCGATTCCGTTCTGTGAAGATCTGGCGGCCCTTTGTGTATGAATGGCATTGACAACGACCTTCCTCTTCTAGACCCTTTTAGCATCATTGCAATTGAATTATTCGACCCAAATCTGAAAATATAAGCTGAAAATATAAACTGAATATTCAAGAGGAATGTACTAACAGCAGTAAAGTAAGTAAGTAAAGTAAGCAAACATCTCAGGTTGAATTTTCGTCCAACTGCCATTCCTGGCATTGCGGACGTCAACAGCTGTCTTCTAAAGGGAAGATATGAATTTGTTCTGATGATTTCGCTCATGGCTACGTATTGCCTCACCCGCTCAAGTGGAGCGGTGTTCACCAAAGGCCCAACCAAAAGAATATCATAACCCTCGAGCAGTCACTAATCCAAATAATCTCCTGAGCCGACTGGCCTTAACTTTGGTGATCTCACGGGAACAGTGACGTAATACTAATAATACGTGACGTAATACGAATAATACTCGTCGATTATAATGATGATGAATGAACTGTACAAGTAACAATTAAAGGAATATGATTGAAGCTATTCTATTATATTGAATAAATCCTCAATTTCTTTCTCACAATTTGTTCTTCTTCATGTTAGTCAGCGGTGACATATCTGGAAGTCCTTCCTCATTCTCGTCGGTAGGCGTCATGGGCTCTTTTTCATTGATCGTTGCCAAATCCGTGGACACAAGCGACCCCCTTGGGCAAATTTTTGCGAATAAAATTGGTTAACACGTAATTGAAATTAACCAACAAACATCGACATGAAACAACTTGAAACGTTTACAAGAGATGAATAAAAACATTTTATAAGGAACAACTAGAAAAAAAATTTCCTCAAAGGAAGAAAAAATCCTTTGGATTTCATTGGTTTACGTTAAGTAAAATTTTAGAAACAGCTAAAAACATCTACAGGGTGTAACACGAGTGGTTCACGACCTTCCCAAGTGTTCTACAACTGATTTCCGACAAAAAGTGCCTCTTGACATTTTTTGGTATCCCCACTCAAAATGCCTTTTTTCACATTGAAAATTTTTTTTCGTGTTTTTGATCTTTTCTCTATCTGACGAATGAATTTAAGGGAAAAATTTCTGTTTGAACGCGAAAAAACGTGCATTTTTTTCAACGAAATCGACGGTTTGACGGGGAGACTCGGCGCTTCGGAGGAGCCGCGGCGGTGAAGACTCCGGAGTCTCCCCGTCGATTTCGTTGAAAAAAATGCACGTTTTTCCTCATTCAAACAGAAATTTCTCCCTTAAATTCTATTGTAAAATACTTTTTGTTACACCGTTGGAAAGCTGAAATTCTGGGCATTTTAGGGAAGTTTCACAATTTTGCTTCAAGAATTTACATGTTTACCAAATTGTAAAAAACAAGCGACTGGAAAAACAAGCGATTTCAAGATTTTGACGAGTTTTGCTTTTCATACTTTTGCACATCTCAACTCCACTTGAAAAAATGTTATTGGGCATCAACAAAATTGCAAATTTAACGCTCTTTTTAACGGATTTATTGGATTTGAGCCAACTCTTGAATTGAGGGAGTTATGGTAGATTTATTGAGCAAAGATCAAAAACACGAGAAAAAAATTTTCAAAGTGAAAAAAAAGGCATTTTGTGGCGGGATACCAAAAAATGACTTGAACCTTTCGTGTTTCTCCCCGTCTAAGGAACCAGTCGAAATTCAAAAAAGGCAATTTTTCAAATCATGTGGATATTTAAACTACGAGCAGCATTTATAAGAGACAAATAGAAACACTTGTTGGAAAGTAGGTTGAAACATCTTGAAAAGACTACAAGAAACGTAAAAAGACCATTTTTCCTTGAAATTCCTAGTTACAAATTCGAGTTACAACACGATTCGACAAACAACTAGCATCATAGCAAGAGAAAACTAGAAGCTCAGAAATTCCAGTTATTTTTAAGTGGTTTTGTTTTGGGGAGAGGTCTGCAGAGTGCGTTTTTGAACTATTTTGTTCAGTTTTGATGATCAGCGTGCATAAAAATGTTCGTAATAATACCTGTGTGAAGACGGTAGGGGCTCGACTAGATCATTCACTCTGTGCATTTATGTTCAATTTTCGTTCCAATGCTCCTCAGCCACTGATTTTTGAAACACCGTTGAAAGATCAGCGGATAGTAGAAAACTGAAGTGAACTATATTCCGCTGGAGCTGCTAACGAACGCCATCTCAATGAATTCAGTGCTAAAAACTCTAATTTTAGGTTGACCACCTTCGTCTCCAATATAGGGGTACAATTGCCTCGTACTTCTGTACCTTATTTCATTTAATCCCGGTTTATTTCTACTATTGTCGGTCGGGAGTCATTGTCCAGTAAATAAATTGATAGATAGATAGATTTCTTTATTGCGGCCATACACGAGATCATCGCAAAAGTCAGGTGAAGCTATTAGGAACGTTGGTGCGATAGTAGTGATGAAAAATAAATGTTGTCGCCTCTCAGTTTCTCAATAGAAGATATTTATTATGTTTGGCCGTAGATAAGGAGTGCAAGTGCGAGAGTGTTTATAAAAACGTAGGTACTGTTAGCAGATTGAAAGAATGCGGCTGGCCCATTTCCCGAAAGGTGTACCTGCTAACATAGACGACTACCTGTTCCAAAATCTTAGGTAGCCTGTAGAAAGGGCCGATCCTCCGTATCTCACCCCCTTCGTAATCTGGGCATAGAGCAACTCGAGTCTTAATGAGGTAGATAATAATTATCTACTGTAGATAATAATAATTGATGATGATAGTAGATAATTGATTGAATTTGACGCCCGTTTCCACAATGCCCTTATTTTTACATTTATACGGTAAATTAAGGTACTTATGGTAATTTTAGTGACAGGGTCAAAAACACGCGAAAAAATTCAGTTCAAATTAGCAAAGAGACATTTTCATAATCAAATTAGTTGTACAGTCAATCTTTGAAGTTTGGCTCATCTCAATATTAGAATTCTGTGTAAAATTGGGAACCACTGCAGCTTTTAGGTCAACACCAAAACCCTGGCAGATCTGGCCTGTAATAAACCAACCCTCATTTCACTTCATCATCGGTCGGTACGGTAGTCAACAACCCTTGGTCTCATTTTTCCTGGCTTGAGTGCTGGTTAGAAGGATGATGTTTTTGGGAGTGTAATACTCATGGACACCTTACCAAGCCATCCGCATTCTTTCAATCTGCAAACAGTATGAAAGTCCAAGAAGATATCTCCACGCTCCCACCCTCTGGGCTGAAAGCTGAAGCTGGGAGCCCTAGAAGCGTTCTGATCGGTGGAGCTTTTTTTTTTATTATTATTATTGATACAACTTTCAGTAAATATAACAATACTATATAGTTAGGGCGATATAGCGTAATAAATATTTGTTTTAATAACAATGGAACGTGGAGAGGTTGCTGTCCAGTGACAGTCCTCGTTACTACTGTACATAGTTTGAATAACTGGGATACAACGGTACTAATGATTATTTAAATATAATTAATGTTCGTGTAGTGATTTTTTTATGCTATTATTATTCTCTATGTACTTTATTTGTTCTTATTTTCGAATTAGGGCTGGAGCAGATTCGCAGGTCTTTTTCTTTTTAGGCGCCTCGGTTGGTCAGCGTTTGTGATGCGCTCCATGAAGTTCTGGAAGATCGGGTTGTAGTGAGCCTCAATAGCTGTGTGTATGCGGAGAGATGATGTTTTTACTATCTCGTCGACAGTTGGTATGTCCAAATCCCTATGGATCACCGAGTTGCGAACGTACCATGGTGCGTTTGTAATTGTCCGTAGAATTTTGTTCTGTTGGGATTGAATTCGCTTTATTTGTGAGTTACTTGCGAAACCCCAAATACTACAGCCGTACTGCCAGATCGGTCGAATAAGTGAGGTATACAACAATCTTTTGCACGTCAGCGTAAGTGGTGAGTGGGTACCCAGAACAGGATTTAGCATGTTAGTTCGCCATCGAATCCTGCGCACAAGTTCGCCTATATGATTGTTGAAAGTCAGACGAGTGTCAAGTTGTACACCTAGGTATCGGACTACATTGGTTGGAGGAACTGGTATGCCATCCAATAGTATTGGAGTTGTGATGTAGTTCCGCTTGTAGGTGAAGGTGGTAAAGGCAGACTTTCTAGGGTTGACAACCGTTCGCCATTTGTCGCTCCATCTGCTGATTGTATCTGTCTGTTCTTGTACTTTGCTGGAAGCTACTTCTCCATCCGTTGAGGAGGACAGGACACAGATGTCATCAGCGAACATGGCCGTTGTAGTTGCATCGGAAGTCGGGATGTCACTTACATAATATGTAAGTATATTATACTAGATACAAAAGAGGCCCCCAGACACTGCCTTGGGGTACACCTGCTCGAATCTTCTTGGATTGTGATGTCGGTTCCCCACATTTTACTGTGAAGGTTCTGTTGTGGAGGAATGATTGAAGTATCCGGTAATAAGTGTCGGAAACAACATTTTTTACTTTGTGCAGGAGCCCTGGATGCCAGAGTTCGTCGAATGCTTTATTCGTATCGAGAAAAAGGCCGACACACACCTCCTTATTTTCATAAGCGTCCAATATGTCCTCCACCACGCGATGGAGCTGCTGTTGACATGAGTGCTGCCTACGGAATCCGAACTGGAAATTTGGGATCATTGGCTCGAAGGAAGAGATCAGTTTGGGCAGTAGCAGACGTTCAAAAACCTTCGAAAAAATTGACAATAAGCTGATCGGTCGGTAAGATGTTGGGTCTGTAGGGCTTTTGTTAGGTTTGACGATTAGTACGATTATTGCATGTTTCCATCGCGATGGGAAGTAGGTTAATCTAAGGATGGCGTTATAGATTTGAGTTAGGAGGACTATAGTTTTTTGGGGAGATTCTTGAGCATTGGTTGAGTGATATTGTCACTTCCTGGCGACTTTTTTGTAGGAGAGCGCTTTATTGTGTTCTTGATTTGGTTTGGCGTGAAGAAAGTGGAGCTCTAGGACGTAGTTCTAGATGAGTGCAACAGATCGCTTGTTCCCAACCTAATCGCAACAAGTCACCTTGTTTAACACATATTTTTCTCCTTGGTGCGTTACTGGCCGCATCTAAGTAATTAATTTGATAACATTTCGTTATATTCTCGATATGTATGAAAAAAATCGAGGGAGAGTATCCCGCAGCTGAGGGCAGGGGAGAACCCCATCCACACCTTGGTCCACCCACCATGGTGGCATCCCAAATCCAAAAGGCACCAGCCCCCCGGCCATGGTTTTCACCAAATGACCAGAATCCAGCACACAGTCGGAACCAGGACAACCAAACAGGACGCCGACCCCGAGCGGAACCCCCAATCATCCCTGGGTGTTGAAATTACGTACTTAGGTGCCTTAACGGCCTCTCAGAGATCACTTTGGGCTTCCCGAATCATTCTCCCTGGCCTTCCATCCAACTTTCTCGACAGCTTTCCTTCTCCAGTTTCTGACCCCATCTTCCTCAATAGTTCTCCACATCTGTCCTTTTTCAGGTCTCCCTCTTCTTCTTCTTCATCCAGGTGCGCCATTGAATGATTGACGAGTCCTGCCCTGAACACTCTTTACTTTGTGAGCATTCCAAGGATCTTAAATCAGCTGAGTAAACTTTGAAGTTATCTTCTTTCTTGTATATCCAAGACACCTGCTCATTGGTGCTCATTCAAAGGAGACGAGTCCCAAGCGTTTGAATGATCTTGGATCAGCTTAGTTAGCGAAAAAGCTTAATTTTCTCTTGTATATCCTAGAGCACAGCTCAATGGTGCTCATTTAAAGGGGATGTGTACCAAGAATGATCGGTGATCAGCTATGTAACCTATGAAGTTTCTCTCTATCTTTTTTCTTCATCTTGGAGCTATTCTCATTGATTTTACATACAATGATATATTTCCATGATATTCTATGTAAAAAGCTTCACTGCCCATTCAACTTGATTGACGTTATTTATTGAGTAGAGTAATGAGATTCGTATCTGAAACTGTAAAACGAAGCCCTGTGACAGCTCCTACATTATGATGGGAAAAAGATAATGTCAAGGTGATATTCTAGGAAAAAATCTAAGGAATATTTTCTCAGTGGGACCGTAATACTTTCAGCGTACAAATGGCTTTTCCTCAGGTGCTTGTGGTGACTCGACTTTTAGGACTTCACCCTTTCGACAACGCAGGTCGCTTCAGTCACATTTGGGCCGTCATATCCTTCTTTGTTCTCTCCATACATTCTGCATGTCGCGTCTCGAGCCACCTTTGGTACAGAGATAAATATTCCCAGAGGTTCTTGTCAATAGAAAACCTGATAGAAAATTTCAACACCGTACTTCACGTCGTAATCCCCTTTCAACATTTGTGGATGATGACCGTTCACAGGGCGAAAGCTCGATTGGTTTTTGAATTTTTTCAAGAATCAAAATACACATTTTCCTTCAAAATGTTTGCAGTATTGTACGTAACTACTTATGTTACTATGTTTCTAACCTTCTCCGCAGAACATAATTTTGAAATTGGAAGTATCTGTTCTGCTTTCATATACTGCACAACTCATCAACTGAACTTGTCCATAATTGCCCAATTCGTAGCAGTAATGAAGATACTCGTTCTAGAATTTTGTAGTCTGAACCATCGAGACTTGCGTAAACATTCTGAACTCATTGCACTGAGCCGTTGCGTAAACCGTATATACGGAAGCCAAATGATTTTGCTGACTGGTTTTTTGTTTGCTGAGCTCTCTTCAAGAGCTTTCGAGTTGACAGTGATTTGTACGTCGAATCTCGACCACTATCCAGTAGGTTCGCGTGCTTTCGTTGCAAGATTTGTATCCTATTCAGTCATCGCTGTGAGTATGGTGATTCACGTGCTGTTGATCAGCAGGAGCTGCGGTGCCACTGAAACGGCGGTGAGTATTTCTAAACAAAGGATGAAAGGTTGGGATTGATTCAGAGTTTTTCTCTGGAGATAGGTCATAAAACTTTTAACTTATATTAAATATATTACTACATTCAAATTCAAGAAAAACAGGAGCTTAGCATAGAATGTTTCCGAGCTATGGTGTTCTAAAAAATTCTCATTTTTTTTCCTTTTAGAAGTGAATGAAAATATCCTTGACAATTGGATCTCAGCTAGACGTGGGTCTATAGAGGTTAATCATTGAAAATTATTTAAGAATACAAACCAAATCGACTTCTGTTGTGCGACAGGTAGTGGAACTTCATCGATAGGACAGTGGAACAAACAAAACGTGTTAATAGCAATTGGACTGTTCGGAGATGATTATCGGGACAAGTTGAGTTTAGAAACAGGCTGCTGACGTTACATTTGTAGGTTAAAATCAATTTGTTCTCAGTATTTTGTGGATGGTTTTCAGCGAGCTCTACCACAGGTTTTCACGGTGACTCGATTCCTTGGACTTTTCCCTTTCAACAAAGCAGGTCGCTTTAGTCACATTTGGGTAGCGATTTCCTTCGTCAAGGTGCTCAAGTTGAACAAGGAAAAAACACAAAATTTGAAACTCTGTCTGAACGGCAGTCTTCAAGGCCCAGCTGACATCTTGGGTCTGCAGTGTGACCATTTGCACTCGAAACTGGCTTCGGCTAACTTAGCTCTTCGTAAGCTTGTTTCCTTACCTTTTCTTCGCTCTTTTCATGAGTTGCGCCTCTCATGTGATTGTCACGTGGGTTAACTCATTGGAAAAATATTTGTAGGCAGCAGCAGGGGCGTTGGGAGACTTCCAAAAAGGCTAATGGGAGGATATATGCCTAAATTCGTACTAATTCGTACTACACTTAGAGGGACACATGCCTAAAAAGCAGGAAATCCATGTACGCACAGAGGGATGTATGCCTGAGTCTGGATTATCATAAGCCAATTCCTTTGTTCTATCGGCGGTCTCTTTGATGTTTCCTCCTCCACGCTAGATAGCCAACTGACATTTTCCTAGGAGGAGGGAGGACCCGTTTCCGTAGAACCGCCTCAAGCGATAGAAATGTGAACCAAGCATGCCTAAAAGGCATAAGTCCCGGCCAAAATGTTTATCGAAAATGTAAAGGGAGACATGCGCTAAAAACGAGTTGTGGAGTTGATTTCCACCTCAGTGTGACTTCCTAATGTAATATTTGAGCATTACCAACAACTTTTTCATCGAACAAGAAGTCCTCTGATAAGAAATGGGTGGGTTTTTATTGTACCCAGATCTTAGCGAGAGTGAGGAGGCCCAGCTACGGTGGTAGCAAGGCCTACATCATTAGAAGGTACAAGATCGGTAAAATATAAGTTATCTGTTTGAAGTGCCATTGTAAATCTAAGATGAACTGTGAAAAAGTAGGCAGTTTTTCCAAAGCGCTCTACTACACAGCTAATACAGATTTAGATGTGAACTCAAATCACGTAAACAGAAATGAATACATTAAAAATCAATGTGGAATAATAATTCCCAGACAGGTTTCCTATACATATTCGTGAAAAAATCCAGTTCAAGTAGGTAACGTGTTTTTCTGTTGGATGTTAGCAGAAAAATACACCATGGAAGAAGATAGGTTCTTCCATGAATACAGCCTCAAAGCAAGATAGGATAAAAACTGATAACTGATGAAAGCATCCATTGAGTTGAATCGAAACTTTTCATGATCAGAGAGGATAAAATCGATTGTGTCTTCCCTGGCAGGGGCCGAGAAAGGTAGGGGGTAAACGGAGGAGAGCTGCATTTTTCCACTACTGGACATGTGCTGACGGGGCATAATCCAGAAAAAAAACATGTAACCATGGGAACTCCGGGGTCCAAACTGTTTGTGCCCCAGTGTTTCCTTGGCAACGTGTTTTTTTCACAAACATTGGAAATTCGAGAGTAGACTATCAATTGTTGGATACTTATCGATTCCCTACTACTTCTTTGTCTTCTTCTTCTCAACAGGTCCATGGTGCTGGTCCTGGGGACAGCCTCTAGTGACCAACTTCCACTTTCTATTTTCACCATGGATAATTGACATAATAATGTATTACTTGTAATTTTTCAATTGTAAAGATCCATGCTTCCATCAATCATCATTGAGTTTAAAGGGAAACAAAAATTCTACTGGGGATTTTTTTCTACTTTGGGTAGGAGACTTTTCGAAGAGAGTTTTTTAAACTTTGAGGTAAAATTTAACTTTTTAGGGAAATTTTGCCGGGGTAGGACCCTGAGTACCCTTATGGACGCTCGACCCTTCGCTATAGAGCTAATGACTCCGAAATGAGTGTGTAATGGAAGCACTTGACTTTCTGCTTAGGTCTTTAGGTACCTCACAGCATAAAGGATGGCAGGTGAGTTGACACTGGCATTCTTTCCTCACAATCGACTGCCGACTGCCCCAGCTACCTTTCTCTGAAGAAGTCCTGTTGTCATTAGGTCTATCCATCGCCACACAAATTGGAAATGTGAGGGTCTGGAACCAAAGGTTGTCCCTGCTACAGGCAACTTTCCTCCAGTCCCCGTATTAAAATTATGAACGAAACTTAAATCCCTCCATCTTGTACAATATCTATAGAGGTGACCTCTTCTTCCACAGAACCAGCATTTCCACTGTCTTTGAGAATGTCGCATCGCATGTGTGGTTGCTTCTCCTTTTTCCGCCGTAGTCAGAGGTAGTTCACTAGCAGGAGTTAGTGGTAACGGACCTTTCTCTTCACAGCCCATTGTTCAAGCGAGTAAAAACCGATATTCACCTTGTCGGGCATAAAATAACTCTTGAGCTAGTGATCCCGGTGACCTAGATCAAAACATCTTCCAAGATCTTCTTACTTCGCAGTCCCACGTAAAATTGCTGGATAGCAACCGCGTTCAAGGTTTCTTTGGTAGCTCGTGGGAAACTACGGTGTGCTGAAACTTCACACCAACTGCAAAGGTTATGAGGTCTTCGCTTATTCAGTCTCAAACAATGTTTCGCCCATTCCAACTTCTCTCTGTACCCTGGATTTCGTTTCCCAGTAAGTGAAGTCACGCGCGAAATCCCACATCTGACACCAGTGTAAAAATGTTGGTACAGAGAAACAACAACTATGGAATTTTCAAACAAACTATACAATTTATTCATACACGAATCTCACACACAACACAAAACTTTAACATTTCCTCGTTGCTCTAAAAACCACATGATCCAACAACTGTTCACTAGGAACCCCTGAAAGAAGTATTGGAGATCTTTCCAACAATGTCTAATGCATTCACGATTGTTTGCCTTCATGATTATTTATATAACATTCACTCTCTATTCATTCGTCATGCTTATTGTGGTAAGCCACCAAATTGTAATTATGATTATGGTCAATAAACTCCCAACAAGAGCAGCACACCAGGACAAGGAATTCCCAGGGATAGGGTCACTGATCCTTCTAAATGGTCATTTCCCTCGGGGGTAGAAAGGAGGAAGGAGAAGCCCCTACTATATTTTAAGAGGTTGTTTTCCCTTTTGATGTTCAAGGAGAACTGTTTAAATTGAAATTGAAGTCAAATTTCATGTTTTCAAATATTTATTCATATTGGCGATTAAATTATCAATAAATTAGTTTAATCGAGTGACGGACCTTATTACTTTCGAATCGAGTCGAGGGAGCCAAGGCTGCTATCTTGGGTTTTTTTTTTTTTTTTTGTACATATTCTTCTGTCATGATCTTCCTTTACTGAAGCATCCTTCATTTTCATCCATGTTTGCTGACGACTTGGTCTTTGCTGTCTCCAACTCAAGTCATGAAACTGCTACAACCCAACTAGAAGAGTCCGTAGATCGTCTTAAAGATTGGTGTTCCAGATGGCGCCTTAAAATTAATGCCCAGAAATCAAATATTTTTACATTTACATAAAGACGGAAATTCACTCATTTGCCTGTCAAACACTCCACCGAAAATATTCCCCAAACAGGAAAATGCAAATATTTGGGAGTCGTTCTTGATCAAAGGCTAACCTTTCAGGAACCGAAATTATCAGTCGACTTAAGAACCGAACTAAAATGCTCAAACCCCTACTTCACGGTAAGTACTTATCAATAAACAACAGAATGCTGATTCATAAAACCATTACCCGGCCAATATGGGGAACCCTCTCAATTCCGTCGTCTCGAGCAGCACCAGAACCAGACCCTCCAGAAGAACATACTTCACGCTATCTTGAGGTGAAGATGGTGGTTTCCTTTTCTTTTGTGAAGTTCTCTGATTCCTGCTGCCGGCTCCATCCGCTCCAGTCTCCCGACGCTTTCTGCATTTCCTCTTCCTGGATAAATGGCGTCGATGAGGTTGCAGAGATCTGATTGACCATTTCCTGCCCATATAAGGCAATGTTTTGGGACTGGAGCAGGGAGGCAAAGTGGTGGACTCCTCAGCAGCAAAGGTCGTAGCATCTCTTCTTTGATAAAACTATGTGAGGCCTTAAATCGGACTTCACAATATAACCGATGAGCCAAGTCCTGGCGAAGGTAGTCTGGTGGAAGCTCTCAAGGGACTGTAATCTCTAACTAACAAGCGTTCTCATTTAAACTTTCAAACGCAAATATCTCGAAATGCGTTTTTCTTTTTTTTTGCAGTTACGCCCGTTTGTGGTTGTGGAAAAAAATACGCCACTTTGTCATTTTGCCGACGATATGTCCATGATATTCTATGTAAAAAGCTTCACTGCCCATTCAACTTGATGGACATTATTCTTTGAGATATTTATCTGAAACAGTAAAACATTCCCCTCTGACAGCTCCAACATTGTGATGCAAAAACGATAATTTCAAGGTACAAAATGTAAAGAACATGTTGTCAGTAAGTCCTTGATGCTTTCAGCGTAAAAATGGCTTTTCCTCAGGTGCTTGTGGTGACTCGACTTGTAGGACTTCACCCTTTCGACAACGCAGGTCGCTTCAGTCACATTTGGGCCGTCATATCCTGCTTTGTTCTCTCCATCGCTTCTACATGTCGCGTTTCGGCCCACCTTTGGTTCAGAAACAAATATTCCCACAGGTTCTTGTCAATAGAAAACCTGATAGAGGACATCAACACCGTACTTCACGTCGTAATCCCCTTTCAACATTTGTGGATGATGATCGTTCACAGGGCGAAAGCTCGATTGGTTTTCGAATTTTTTCATGAATCAAAATACACATTTTCCTTCAAAAGTATCGCAGTGTTGTACGTAACTGCTATTGTAGCTATGTTTCCGGCCATATCCGTAGAATATAATTATGATATTGCTACTGTCTGTGCTGCTGTCATATACTGCACAGTTCATCAACTGAACTTATCCATAATTGCCCAATTCGTAGCAGTAATGAAGATACTCGTTCTAGAATTTTGTAGTCTGAACCATCGAGACTTGCGTAAACATTCTGAACTCATTGCCCTGAGCCGTTGCGTAAACCGTATATACGGAAGCCAAATGATTTTGCTGACTGGTTTTTTGTTTGCTGAGCTCACTTCAAGAGCTTTCGAGTTGACAGTAATTTGTTCGTCGAATCTCGACCACTATCCAGTAGGTTCGCGTGCTTTCGTTGCAAGATCTGTAGCCGTTTCAGTCTTTGCTGTCACCACGGTGATTCATGTGCTGTTGATCAGCAGGAGCTGCGGTGCTACTGAAACGGCGGTGAGTATTTCTCAAACAAAAATGATGAAAGGTTGGGATTGAGTTATGGTTTTTTATTTTCAATAATTAACCTTTGGAATCGACCAAGAAATTGTTTTTATCCCCCCTCAAAATTTGTTGGTTAGCACTGACCACTTAGCATTGACCGATTTTGATGAAATTTTGTATGTAGGCTCCGTTTGGGGTCTAGTTGAAAAATTCATATTTTTTGCCATTTAGAAGTGAATGAAAATAACCTCAACAATAGGAGCTCAGCTATAGTGCTCAGCTATGCTCTATAGAGGTTAGTTATTGAAAATTATTAACAAATACATGACGGAGATTGGATAACTCTTATTCCATTCTCCGGTATTTCCTCTTCCTCTAGTAGGTTGTTACAATAATACATCACTCGCGTATAAAGAAGCAACTACTGTATTATGAAGTGACATGGCTCAAAACGGATTATGAATTGGTCACAAAGCTCAAGATAGTTACAAGACACGAAGTAACTCCCGCTCAGTCGTTCCAATGGCTTCTCCCAAGCCGGACTGATTGTTTTGGGCGGGGAAGTGAGGAGAGAGATTCTTCTCCTTCCTCTCCCCTATTCCAACGCTAGAAGATCCAATTTATATAGTCTTGTAATATCTGTAGCTATCAGGTAGTTTATCTGGGTGTTACTGTGGGGCGGCTACATGCATATTCATTTGCCAGTAGTTCAAATAAATTTGCCGAAAGTTCAAAGTGGTAACCAAAAGTTCAAAATTGAGTTACTAAAAAATCGAATTGGTATGCCAAAAGTTCAAATTAATTTGACAAAAATACAAACTGGTATGCCAAAAGTACAAATTAATTTTCCAATAGGTAGTTCAAATTGCATTGCCAAAAGATCAAGACTGAGTTGCCTTAAGTTCAAATTAATGTGCCAAAAGTACAAACATCTCCATCTCTCTACTTCTAACATCTTCAAAGCATACCCAGTGCATACAGTATGTTGTTATGGTATACTGAAAATCGAAAAAACCAACAATTGCCGTGTGGGTACTCTAGGAGTTCGTGGAGACGAGTAGAACGTGAATATGGACTCCTAACATCTTCAAAGCATACCCTGAGCATACAGTATGTTGGTATAGTATACTGAAAATCCAAAAACCAACAATAGCCGTGTGGGTACTCTATGAGTTTGTGGAGACGGGTTGAACGTGAATATGGACTCCTTAAATATTCAGAACGTTGCCCGTGCAATATTAGCATTCCGCCTTATTTTCGAATTTTCAAAAAAAATGAAGCTATTGCGATGGCCTCAAAATTTTTAGAAGATTTTCGAATTTCTTCTTTGAAATCCGTTTTGGAACATTCTTAAACCATCCCTGAAGAGTGTAAAAAAAAAGATTTCTCTGAAAATTCGCTCATTAATTCATGCTGCATGAATGGAACACAAATTTATGTCATTGAACATGGCGTTTCTTTTTTTTTATAAATAAAATAAAAAACAATTAAAATTATCTAAAATAATCTCATTAAGTACTACCTATTTTAGTAAATATTGTATTTATGGTATATTTATAAAAATCCAATTTTCTGTTTCTACAGGCAAATGAATTCAATAACAAATTATTTCTACTTATCAAGAACGACGAACAATTGTGCAGAAACGTGAGTCTACTTTAAAACTATCTCTGCACATTTGTATGCACGTAACTCGGTTATGTTGAAATAATAAATAATAATACTAACTTATAAGTTATTTGTCTCTCCAAAATAACATTTTTTTTTTTGTCAGCGGAAACTTTTTATATACGCAACTTTAAAACCAACGACAGAGTTTACTGCGAGCGGGTTCTTCAAGCTGGGCTACCCTCTGGTGTCCACAGTGAGTATTACTGTCAGATCCTGTTACCTTAAATGTACTGTCAGATCCTGTTACTTTGAAGGCACTGTCAGATCCTGTTATCTTAAAGGTACTGCCAGATTCTGCACCTTAAAGGTGCATTTAGACGAGCAAGTAAAATTGCCGGCATTTCCGCAATTTTCCCCTCTTTCCATCACTTCAAAAGTTGAGCAATTAATTGCCTGGAGGAATTGCCTTCAGAAACGAAATACGATGCATTTTTTTTACTTAAATGAATGTTTTTCTTTTTTTCAGATAATTTCCGGCGTATGCTCGTATCTCATCATACTCATTCAATTTCGCGACTTGAACCGATTTGTTTCAAGGTATCTAGACCAGCAGCTGACTGGGAAATAGGCGGTCAGTTCAGGTCCTTTGAAATTGTTCGTATGAAACTAATATTTCACAGTCTAAAAACACTGATTTGACATAATTGCTATGTAAATATTAGAATCTGATTATTGGGCTTTCAAATAGTGCTGAAGCGATGTATATCAGAGAACAAATTTTGAGACTCCTCTGCTAATTAAAAGTCTCTTTATTGGTTTCGTGTCAGAACTCTATCATCAGTCCCAAAACGATCGTACAAAACCTTCATTTGTAAATTCGCATTCAGATAATGAATAATTACAATTTACTATTGATTGAAATTACTTTTTCAAAAACCCATCACCTAACTGAAGAATTCCTCAAACCTCCACTTTTCACTACCCGACAGTTCAGCTCTTGAATGTGGTGGTTCTGCTTGAATTATGTAGTCTTTGGTATTTACAGTTCATTCACTCATCAATAGTTTTCATTCATTTCATACGAGGGAAGACTTGCGGAGGGACGAAGAACCATGGACGGAAGAAACCAAAGAAGACTTCATCTTTAATCTCCAAAATCCAGTAAATAAAATTTAGGCATTGGAAAAAAAAGTTTTAATTAATGGTAGAGTGTAATTTCAATCAATAGAAGAAGAATAATATATACAATTTTTACAAAATCAATTTTATTACAAAATAAATTTGTAAATTTGCAAGAGGCCCTTGTTCTTGTCAATAACATAATATGTTATATATATATTATTATATTATATTATATCGGTGAGTAATGCATTTATCTCAAAAATATGATGCCTGAGAGGCTCTCAGATAATATAGGATGCAAAATGTTTAATTGAGTGACAAAGAAGTTTTAATACATTTGAGTTTTTGAAAGCATCATCAATGAAGAAATTGACCTCCAATATTATGTCCTAGATCAATATCGCAGGAGATAATAGTTGTAGGGTAAACTAACAATTTTGAGCAATTTTTGGAAAGTTGTACGCCTCTCAAGCTCATTGCTACGTTAGTCTTTAAGGGGGTCTCAGTCGGTCGACGTTCATTCCTCGTTCCGGGTCAGTATTTAGCCAAATCGAAGGGGCAAAAAGTTGTACTTGAATTGGAAATTTTAAAGGATTTTAGAAAATCATTAGTGCACGGCCCTGGGGAATTGAAAAACTGAAATATTGCCGCTGGGATCATCAAAATCGAACAATAATTGCCAGAAAAAATGGGAAAAACCGTTAATTCCGTTATTTTTCCCCATAAAATGTAGCTAATTTTGAAATTTTCAAGGCTTTTAGAAATTCATTAGTGCATGGGGCTTGGGAATTGAAAAAACTAAAAAATTGCCTCTGGAATGATCAAAATTGAACAATAATTGCCAGATAAATATGGGAAAAAGATGGAAATAACCGTTTATTCAGTAGTTTTTCCCATTTTTCTCTGACAATTATTGTTCGATTTTGATGATTCCGGGGGCAATATTTCAGTTTTTCAATTCCCCAGGGCCGTGCACTAATGAATTTCTAAAATCCTTTAAAATCCCCAATTTAAGTACAACTTTTTAACTTTTTTCTCCTTCGATTTGGCGAAATACTAAAAACGAATGGCGAGTAATTGAGACCCCCTTAAGGGTTAATTAGTAGAGGACTCTCAAATGTTTTTCTCCAAGACCAGAGGTATCATGTGATGGATAGGCTCCATAATTCCATGTATTTTACAAATAACAAGAGGCCACAGTCCGCTCAGTCTCGAAGGAAGAGTAGCTGTTCACATTTGTCCTTCACAGTCAAAGTCAGTAGAACCTGATTCTTTGCCAACTGTGCAGCTTTTGTTCAATGTATTGTTTTGATTCTGTACAACAAATCCCACTGCACACTTTAGCTCTCTGAAATCTGAATTTATTGATGAGAAATGTACGGTGAGTCACGATTTCAAAAAATAATGTACAAAATTGTGTTCCTTGATTTTTCTAAAAAATTTCAATAACATGATGCATGCAAATTGTACCTCTTATGTCATTTAATGTAACCTTCTTCTATGGTTATCAAGTACGTTACTGAATAAAATCTTCTTTCGTCATCTGGTGATTTCAATTGGTGTGTGTCGTACTTTCATTACCCCTTTTGCCTGCGATTTAATGAAATGTAATGTAAGCCCCTAAGTGTTTAGGTGAATAACGTTGCCCTAGAATTGCTGGGGAACAAAGTAAATTAGGTACGCAAGTTAAAAATTAGATTATTTAAAAGTGTACTTAACTGGTAGAGTGGTACAGTTGTGGCCGAAGACAATAGGTTCTGCATGGTCCTTCCTGAAATAGAACAACTCCCTGAGGGGGCTCCACTGCGTTGTTCACAAGGAGAAGAAAAGGAAACCAAATCGTAAAGTGGAGTTTTGTAGTTGCTTGAACGATTGCTGAAGGCGTTGTTCTGTGTAAATTGACCACTATTGAGGGAGTCAGGTGTTGCTCTGAATGAGAACTTCAACGAATGCGATTCGCTATGTGTAATGAAACAGTGTATGAAATGCAAGGAACAATTATGTACAAAATGCATGTAAAAACATGAAATAAAGTCTTTGAATACGATAACGATTGTGGCGATGCTTATTAATACCCTTATGTGTAGGTAGGTATCCTAACCAACTTAGAAAGATTATTGGTACAATTGCTGAGAATGACTAGTATCTTCCTAGTTTATCACAACAAAAGTTAAATGAGTTGCTTGAGGGCAATTCGCAATGGTATTTAGGAACTATCACTGAATCTAGGGAAGTCTCTGTCTCTACACCCATATCAACCATAACTATTGGCCAATAATGGTTAGGTATGAAAACACTCACGAAGTGGCTAGCCTGAGCGTGGTCCGTTGCGTGGCGTCGGAATGTCTTGAGATCCAGTGGAAGTCCGTGTGAAATCAGGGTCGAATCTGATAGCGTGAGGGGAGTCACTCAACAAACTATACCTAGATGTGCAAAAGACTTTAGGTAAAGAGAGCAGTTTTAGAGAGCAAGGTTGCGCAATGCAGAAGGCAGGGGACAAGTTGCTGTCGAATGACTGAGGGCTTACAGACGAGCTAACTTGGGGGGATGATAGCATGAGAGCCCAGACAGGAATGAATGAAAAGGGGTAGGCTTCTGGACCCTTCCACGGGGGCGGAGATCCCCCCTGACTGGCGCTTCTCCCGTTCATGCCAAATTCCTGGAGCTTTTCCATCGCCCTGCTCCGCCGATCTAACCTGTGCTTGAAATGGGGAACAACACGTCTGTGAGTGGATGCTCACAGTAACATGAATAGACATAAGTTTGACCAAAATGTATTTCTTTATTGTGCACAGAGGACATGAAGCGTGTAGCGTTCAAGTTGGACATTTCACAGTACAGTAAGTTCCATCAAACCTCACAGTCGTCCGTGACGGTGATTTTCCTGGCATACCAGTCGAGCAAAAGTTCCCAAAATCGCCGAGCGATGACCAGCGTGGGGGAGGCCGGGTCCAAAACGCCCAAGGTTTCTTTCATCATGATTTTCTCTATGAACGTGGGAGGAGGATGGTCGAAAAATGCCTTGCGCTTGTCTTTGTCCTCCAAGTAGAACCTGGACGAGTTGAATATGATTGTTGAGTAAATTTACATCCAATTCGATGGAAAGGATGTCGTAAAAAGGCAAATAAATACGGTTTAATGATGGCTGTGCAAACAACTCATCACCAGAAGTTGATTCTTATACTATTAGAGTACTAGAGACGCCTGTTTGGTCACCATTAAAATCGTTGAATTTTCTTTGATACATTCGTTTCAGTTTCGTAAAACTTTCCTATCAGTCCGTTATTTTGGTGGCGACTGCTCTATTATATTATTGTTTAACCCACGAAATTTACATCTTAACGTCTACATCTTCACTCTCTACTACAGACTATTGATTCTCGAATTGTCGGAGTTTCTTATTGGACATGATGAGTTTTCAGCTAAGTTACACCGACTTGGTTTGCATCAGATCCAGCAACTATGCTCATGTGGTAGGGAAGAGTATGCTGATCACGTGCTGTTGGATTGTCCAGATTATAATTAATCTGAGGAATGCATGTGGTCTGAGGGGACTTGATCCAGCGGAAGCGGTGGGATCCCAAGAGAACATATCCGCACTCAAGATGTTCTCTGATATTGCCATAGCCATGCTAGCTCGAAGGCACCATGCATATATAGATTGGAGGTGTAATGTTAAGAGCATGCTGTACGTGAATTGGGACTTAAAGTGATGGTTACATACGATAGGGAAAAGTGCTAAGATATCGTATGCTAAGTGGCTAGCTAGTAGGTAGTGCTTTGCTGGCTTCCCAATGCACAATTCCCGAAAGAGGGGTGTCGTCAAGGGGGGTCGCCATAGGTAGAGAGCACTCAACAACTTGGGGAACCACATGACAAGGCCACTGTGGGGATAAGTGCTAAAATTTCGTATGCTAAGTGGCTAGTTAGTAGGCAGTGCTTTGCTGGCTTCCCAATGCACAATTCCCGAAAGAGGGGTGTCGTCAAGGGGGGTCGCCATAGGTAGAGAGGACTCAACAACTTGGGGAACCACATGACAAGGCCACTATGGGTTGTTTGTTGTCCACAATTGGTCCCCCTATCTTTGATAGAAGTGGTAGCATTCGTGAGGGCTCGTTGCAAGTAGAGCTTAGGACCTTTGTGTTCACACTTGTTAAACAAACAGGGCACCGTGTCCCTCCTACACGCTCTCGTAATGCTCGAGCTGCAGTTTCACTGCAGGTGTTGGTGAAGCGGTAGGTACAGCTTCCCTGTACCGGGCCTGTGACCAGTCATAGCCTCTGGGAAGCTTGACTGTGCTAGTCTTACGATTGGTTTATGGTTAGCAACCAACACTGGTACCGGCGGCGGGGGGAGCCCTAGGCTACCGGCACAAAGACAGAAGTCAAAGTGCCACCAGCCTACCCCCAGTTGAGGTTGGATTCGATAGGGTCGTGGTTTAAACGCACCCAGAGCTGCAGTCCCCTTCTGCAGTCTCTGGGTAGGGTTCCTTGAACCAGGGCCATCCTTGACTCTGTGGCCTGGATCTCGGCATGCGAGTTTTGTGAATTGTCAAAAACTCGGGCGCCGACCTGCATAGTCGAAAGCACGAGCTAGAACGTGCGCCTCTACCTGTAGGTCATAACAGAGACCTGCTAGCCGGGACACTGTGTGAACAACTGACTCTCCGGAGTGACTTTCTCTAGTTGCTCGCAGCCAGGGGGGAGACCATTAGGATTCTCACAGGACTCCTTAAACCCGACTTTCTTTGAAAAGAGGAAAGACATTCAGACCATTGATCCTGGGGTTGGGTGCTGGCTTTCAAAAGAGTAACATCTCCTCTGTGTAGCTCTGTGTTTGCGCTAAGTTTCAAGTGGGTTGTTGAAGAAGTAGAAAGCTCATTTTTGGCAGGGACCTTCCTCTTGGTAAGTCCTTTCATACTGTATTGTCAGTTTTGAGCCGGATCCCTTCAGGTACCTGGCAAAGGGCATGTGCCCTTTATCTACTTTCCTGAGGGGTTTTGTTTGTTCCTTTTGCTGAATTGTGCAGTAGGAAGTACTAGGATCATTCTATTAAATTTGGGGAAATTGTATGGAGTAGATTTGGAGATATAAGCCCTTCAAGTAAGGAAGAGGGGAAGGAAGCTGGTGACTCATCCCCAGAAAGATAGAAGTCAAAGTGCCACAAACCTACCCCCAGTTGGATTCGCGGGGGTGTGGTTTAAACGCACCCAGAGCTGCAGTCCCCTTCTGCAGTCTCTGGGTAGGGTTCCTTGAACCAGGGGCCATCCTTGACTCTGTGGCCTGGATCTCGGCATGCGAGTTTTGTGAATTGTCAAAAACTCGGGCGCCGACCTGCATAGTCGAAAGCACGAGCTAGATCGTGCGCCTCTACCTGTAGGTCATAACAGGGACCTGCTATTAAGCCGGGACACTGTGTGAACTATTGACTCTCCGGAGTGACTTTCTCTGGTTGCTTGCATTTTGACCATTGAGATTTTCACAGGACTCCTTAAACCCGACTTTCTTTGAAAAGAGGAAAGACATTCAGACCATTGATTCTACAATCACCTACACGATTCGTTAAAACCGAATGATTCACCTGTTGAGAGCTATGATCAACTTGAGGAACTGATCATCAGTGAACTGATCGAGATATGGGTGGAGGTACATATCTTCGTTCCTCCTGAGAATTCCGTAGATCATCCGGAAGGAAATGCACTCCCCTCCTGGAGCGTTCATTGCTTTGAAGGCATCGTACATCATGTCTTCTATATTCCTGTTGTGCGCTTCTCGACAGTCGAGTTTCGCTTGGATCACCGACCTCCACAGTGATTCTTTATGCTGATCCCAGTTTTCGATACATTTCCATCTAAGAGTCAAAAGACAAAAATCACATATTTTTATATTCCCCGTACTACAGTTCGTGAAAATAACCGAAATAACCATAACCCAAAAACCGAAACCCCATAACCCCAAATAACCATAACCCGAAAATAACCGGATGTGACAGAGTTAAGGCAGGGCAAGTCCCAATTTACCTCTAAGCATAGTAAACCGACTACATGACAATGACTTAGTCATAATATCAGCAATTTGAAGCTCCGAACTGACATAAAGAATCTTAAACAACCCACTTTGAACAATGTCTTTAACAAAGTACTGCTTGACATCTATATGTTTTGATCTTTTCGTTTCACTTGTTTGTGACATCTTAATACATCCCTGATTGTCCTCAAATACAACAATAGGTTGCACAAATTTTGAAATCTCGGACAGCAAACTTCGAATGAAAAGACATTCAGTTATACATTCTGAAAGGGCTACATATCACATATCAGCTACGGTGCTGCTCAAGGCTACTACGTCCTGTTTCTTCGAGGACCACATTATTAAATTTCTGTTCACGAAAATAGTAAATCCAGAAATGCTCTTCCTATCATTAACGTCTGCAGCAAAATCAGAATCAGCATAAGCCTCAACACAAGCAATAGCAGAAGAACGCTTATATATAAGGAAGAGCTAAATATTTGGTACCTTTTAAATATCTAATAACATTTTTTAAATGCTTCCAATGCTCTAATGAAAAATAATTTTGAAAGCGACCAAAATAAGAAACAGAAAAACAGAGATCAGGTCTACTTCCTAGCATTAATAAATAATAAGTAAATTCGACAACTCGACTAAACCGGACTTTTCCGACACGAATTCAACACTAAATTTTCCGTGGAAAGCGTGAACGATCGCCCATAACCTGAAATTAACCGGATGTGACAGAAAAACTCGACACACTGCAATTAGATTTGAGAAAACTTTTATTAAAAAACCGACCGCACAACTTGACTGAATAGAACTGAACAGACAACTGGAAGGGAAGAGATGAACCATCTACCTAGCCTAGGCAGAAACCTAGAAGCTAACACAATAATTTGTAGTATAAAATCATGGTGTAAAATATACTTCACCCTACCTCATAAACGTGTCGGGATTCCACAGTTCGTCCAATTGCTGCAAGCTTTGATCTTTCGCCTCATTCTTCGAGAAACATGTCGATTTCTTCCTACTCAACGCACTGTAGTTTCGTGGTTTTCTTTGACTGAAGTCTACCTGTAATCTCACGATTAGTCCCAATCAATATATAGCATTTCCAAGTCAAATTCAAGATTTTCCATATCAAATACTAGAATTCTCCACTAGGCCTTGAACTCGTTGGAAGAGAAAAGAACAATCCGTCGATAGTTTTCAACCTTCAGGCATTTGGAAGAGATGCGTGTAAAGAAGAAATGGACATACAGAAGGAATGCTTGGATTCTTTCATTACAGAACTTTGAATTAGGACTGGTAGGTAGGTACGGAGTTTTGCGGGCGAAGATCTCGATATAAAATTGTTTAGTTATGTTCAAGCTGAAATTAACTTTCTACAAATGTGCAACTTGGTTCAAAAACAATCTTGAATTTGGTTGGGAAAATCTGGAATTTTTTTTGAAAAATCTTGAATTTGGTTTGACAAATTTGACTTGGAAATGCTATAGAAAGGACGGACTGGATCACCGATAGGGATGAGCATCGTTTGGAAACTATCGATAGATACCATAGAATAAAATTAATTAATATTAATAAAATTAATTAATTAAAGTAAACTATCGATTGTTGAAAACCATCGGTACTAAACTATCGATGGTTTTCGATAGTATCGATATGTACTTCTTTGATCAAGTGAGGTAATCAAAATATTGCCTAGGATAGATCAAGTAGGTACCGTGAACTGGGGTGATACTGATATGCTGGGGTGATACTGATCAACACGCCTTTTTTCATATGCATGCGATTGCAGCGCTCCACACAGTCCTAAATTGGAAAGTAAGGTCGTGTTATGTGTTCGTAACAATGTCTTCTCTGGGGAGATATCGTTCCCGCCCGATAGTCTAGGTTACCATGGTAGCTGATAAGGAAATAAACAAATCTCAAAATCGGGCCCAGCTGACATTGTGATTGTAACTTCTGTTGTGCCGGTGTCGGGTGTTGTGTGATGAAGTTCTAGCGAAAAGATTTTGTTTCTACTAGAGGTAAGCATGAAATATCTGCAATTAGTTTGTTCTTTCCGTGTTACTACAGTTGGTTATCTGTTAAAAACAAAAACAACTCATTTCCAGGGGGTGATAGTGATCACGGCCGAAATGCCCCGAAACTATCAAAACGTGATTGGTCCATCATTATTTTAGGCAACAAGTGCTTTAAAAAAGATACATAAATCTGTTCAATTTCTCCCTTGCGAGGGAAAAACATTAAATCATGTTTAATGTTTTTCCCTCGCAAGGGAGAAATTAGATTGCCGATCACTCAGCTGATCAGTGACCACTCAGGCGCCTTCAGCATTCTCCATTGACCCTGCTTCTCAAATTTCAGCTTCCTGCGTTCAACAGGAGAGAAAATGGCCTTGGAGCTCACTCAGCTGATCAGTGACCATCTTGGTACAACTAGACCCCAAATGGAGCCGATATAACGTGGTAACTAAGAAATCGGTCCGTGGTAACTAAGAAAAAAAAGCGTTGCAGATTTGCGTGTCGGAATTCACAGAATGACCCCCAGCCCTAAAACATTAAACATGTTAATAAGTCGTTTCTTGTCAGTTACCAAACATGTGCCACAAATTGTCTTATTATAATAAAAAATACTGAAGAGGATATTACGAGTCTTGAATTTCGGCTTGATTCTGATTTTTATAAGTAAAGAGTTGGTTTTCATTAGTTTGTCAACAAAAATTGTTCTGAAATGAGTTGCTAGTGGTTTTTTTTACCTCAGGGTACTAAAAAACAATTTTTAATAGTTTAAGTTCGATTTTTAATTGTTTTTAATACGTTTAAGTTCGATTTTTAATTAGTGATCACTATCACCCCCTATGTGGGGGGTGATACTGATCAATTTAATTTTTTTTTAAATGAGCTTAATTGAACAAAATTTCAAAGTTTTATATAGGATACTGTTCGTAAAATGTGGGAGAATATAAACTATTTTTTTCAGATTTTTTTGAATTATTACACTGGTAGTTTTCAAGGAAAAACTGTAGAAATTGATCACTATCACCCCAGTCTACGGTATCTATTGTAATTGTAGCAATTTGCATAATAAACATTTCAGTTCATTTTTTGTGTTTTTTTAAAATTTAGGTTGACTTGACCAGTTGTTTCATTGTTATTAGAATGTTTGAAGATTTGTAGATTAAAAATAACAATAAACAGTTTTTCCGACCCAGGCACATACCCCATTGTGGTAAAACATTTGTTGAAACCATCGATCGTGACAACATCGGTTCTAAACCATCGATGGTGAAAAATCGACTATCGGATGCAAAACATCGATAGTTCGATAGTATCGACCATCAATGCTCATCTCTAATCACCTGCCTTCCCCTGGTGATCTAGTCTGATTATTGAGCTGAGATGGCGATCTACTATACAAACTTGAATCTGTAAAATAACCTTTAAAGGGCAAGAGTTGGGCGGTCCTTTGATTTTCTTCATTATCTTCGATATGATTCCTTCGTCTTTGTCCTCGTTGAACTCTTGGAAGGTGCACTGTTTCCTTTGTTCAGCGTCGAAATTGGGACACATATTCCCGAAAAGTGCGTCTAGATCTTCTTGGTCGAAGTTATCTGCGACCCGCGTTTCCGGTGGGTAACATTGTTGTCGAGTATTGGTGGGTGTTCTGGCAGACCTAGTGGGTGTTCTAGGAGTTCTGGGCTGAGTTGGTCTGAGGTCTTCAGGGGGTTCACACCCAAATTGTATCGGCAGACTCTAGCATACGAAAAAGAATGATTCTTGTTCAAAAAGAAAGGGCTGGATCAACCTCGACATCTATTAAGAAGTACGAGGGACGATCAAAAAGTAAGAATACAAACGCTCTAGCTCACTCAAAAATATTTTTATTTTGACAAAATTTACAGGGTGGGTACTTCAGGTATATAACTACTTTTCCACGTAGCCGCCGTTCAAATCTAAACATTTTGTATACCGAGAAATGAGCTTGGCAATACTCCTCTCCCGCCAGCTGTTGAAGCCAAACGGTAACGTCATTCTTGAGGTCCTCGTCTTCGGAATAGTGTTTTCCCCCCAAAAATTCCTTCAGTTGGCCGAACAGATGAAAATCACAAGGTGCAAGGTCTGGGCTGTGCGGTGGGTGGGCGAAAATATCCCAACCAAATGACTCCAAGAGAGACTGCGTTTTTCTGGCAGAGTGAGGGGTGGCATTGTCGTGCAAAAGAGTGACTCCCTTACACAACATGCCACGCCGTTTGTTCTGAATTGCACGACGCAATTTTTTCAAAGTTTCACAATACGCGTCGGCGTTGATTGTGGTCCCCTTAGGCATAAATTCAATCAGCAGAACACCTTTTCTGTCGAAAAACACCGTTGCTATGATTTTTTTTTGTCGATAAAGTCCTTTTGAATTTTTTTGTGGATGGTGAATCATTGTGACGCCACTCCATAGACTGTCTCTTGGATTCGGGTGTGTTTAGGCAAACCCAAGTTTCATCGCCAGTGGTTATGGAGTCAAGAAAGTCCTGTCCCTCATGTTGAAAACGATCCAAAAACATCCGGCCAGCAGCACGCCTTTTCTCCTTATGCTCATCACTCAACATTTTTGGAACCCAGCGAGCGCAAAGCATGCGATAACCAAGGGTTTCTGAAATAATGTTTTGCACAGTTCCACATGAGAGATCAGGAAAATGCTCATTAATGTCCACAACTCTTCGTCGGCGATCCTCACGAATCAAATTGTTGATTTCTTCCACAATTTCGGGAGTCACCACAGACGGACGGCCACTTCTTTTTTCGTCATGAACATCAGGTCTCCCGTTTTTAAATTCCCTACACCATTTGGCGACGTTATTGCGGTTCATTACCTGCTCTCCACAAACAGAAACAAGCTGGCGATGAATTTTAGCTGGTTTTTCACCTTTAGCGAATAGAAAACGAATCACTTCGCGCACACAGCATCGGGCCGGCGAGGGGTTGGAGGTGGCGGGAACGTTCACGGAAGCGCACATTTCAAAAGGCTCTCAAGGGCAAACTAATGTTCGCAATTAAACGCCGGACCTCTTGTTTTGTTCACAATGATCCCGCCCATAACGCAGGGGTGCCACATTTGGAAACAAAAATTCCCCTGCTGCGCAAAACGTTTTGTATTCTTACTTTTTGATCGTCCCTCGTATTGTATTAAAATCTAAATCAAGAATTGGTCAAGTTGGAGTCCCTGGGACGCCACAAAGCGGTCCAGAATCGGCAAAAAGCGCTCAAAACGTGATTTTTTTGTGGTATTTTCTCCAAACACGTCGACAAATATGTGTTAGGTATCTTCTCTGAGTGTCATTTCTCGAGTTTTAGGCCCCCCACTGTTGATTACAGGATGGTGGCTAATCATCATAGTACTAGAAATGATGAAATTGTCGGAAATTCCAATGTATCAAAATCGTTAGCTCCACTAATAAAAAAGTTATCGAGTTTTGAGCTCTTTTTGGCGATTCTGGACCACTGTGCGCGATGCCGTAAACAAGCGATTGCATCATCACAAGTCCCTGAAACTCCTGAATTTTCTCAGTGAGAAGCTTACCTGGGTTGCGTACGACGGAGGGAGTGGCTCACAATTTTCCATCACTTGCCTTGGTTCTGAAATACGATGCAGACAATTTTAAAGTCACAACTGATGTTATTCAATTCATTCGAGGAAGAGAAAAGATGGTTAACCTACAGCAGTTATTTTCCTCTCAAGCTGAAAAAAAATCAATTTTCTACTAGAAGAGGTGAGAAACGATTCATGGATTCAAGGCATCATTGAACTACAAAAACTAGAGAAATACCTCAGTATTCAACAAGAACGGATCTTTCGAGCATGGAACCGCAAAAATAGGTCGGAAAAGTATATTTCAAGATATCGATACTTTTGTACCGATGCTCGATATTTAAGGGGGTCGCAGTCGGTTGCCGTTCGATTCTCGTTCCAGGTTAGTATTTCACTAAATTACAGGTGCTCAAACTTGAATAGTTGCCCCTAAATTAGAAATTTTCAAGGATTTTTGGAATTCTTTAGTGCAGCAGTTTAGGGAATTGAAAAACTAAAAAGATTGTCAGACAATATTTGCCAGAGAAAATTGAAAAAACCGTTTATTCAGTTTGGGGGCCATCCTATGAAAATCATTACCCCAGGACTGATAGTAGCCGCTGATCATGCGCAAACGTGAAATACTTGCCACAGCCATAACTTCTACAATTGTCTCCCGATTTCGATGAGATTTTCGGGGATTATGCAGGTTGGCGTGTAGATAGTCCCCTATGAAAATCATTACCCCCGGACTGATATTAAGCCCGCTCCACACATTCGGCATTCGCCGAGCACTGAGCCGATGCTTGCCGATTTCCTAGTGGTGTGGATGAGCGCTAGGTGCTCGCCGAATGCCGAATAATGGTGCTCGGGGATGCTCCGGCCGGAGTCGGTTTTTTGCCCACTTCAAACGAGACGAATATTCGCCAAGTAGCGAGCATCTGCCCCGCTCCACACATGCGGGGTCTGGAGGAGGCTGCTCGTCGGGGCATTTTTCTGTGACAACTGTAGCCTCCTGACACTTGCTGAAGGTATCTAATTGAAATGTTGCCAAAGTTTTCCATATCGCAAGGTTTCCTATTTAGGAATTCGGATCAGTAACAATCTCCTTGGTGCGTTTTTATGAAAACCTGTAATGCCCATCCCACTCGGAGGCGTGATGTACTATTGATCCCTTGAAAATGGAAATAGGAGGCAAAATAAGACTGGCAGAGCGAATCGTCTGTAGAAAACAGTCACATCTACTATTTTTCAAGAGCACAGTCTTGGTGTCCTACGATTGGAAATGCCTGAGGACTGTTTCCTAGTAGAATATGCTGATGGTGTGGCGGCAGTAATACTGGCAAGGACAATGGATTCAGCCCAAGTCAAGCAGATAATGTCACGAGTAATGGAGTGGATGGAAGACCATAGCCTGGCACTAGCTACAGCAAAGACTGAGGTAGTCATCTTTACGCGTAAGCGCATACCTACCATCATCCCAATGCATATTGCTAATGCCTAAATAACAACTAAACCAGAAGCCAGATAGTTAGGAGTCATGTTGGACACCAAAATCACTTTTGGTGAACATATAAGAAGAACTGCAGATAGAGCAGCACAAAAAACAGCAGCTCTTTGTCACCTTATGAAGAACATAAACGGCCCTAGACTGTGCAAGAGACGCCTAATGATGACAGTCGTGCAGTCAATTCTCTTGAATGGAGCGGAGGTATGGGCAGACGCAGTGAGTTGGAATATCTCCGACAGAGATTATTAGCTGTGCTTACCGAACAGTATCATAACCCGCTATCTTTGTCCTCACGAGTGTCATATCCATTCAGCTGATGGCTTCAGAGAGGAAAAGAATCTTTGAGAGAAGGGATGAAGGAAACAGGGCCTTCATAGCAAAGGATATGGACTAGAGAACATAGAGGAAGGTGGACTGCACGGCCGGTGCCAAACATTCAGAAGTGGATGGAAAGGAAACATGGAGAAGTGAACTTCTTCCTTACGCAGTTCTTTACAGGACATGGACTTGTTTTATGCCTATTTGCATAAAATTGGGAAGGTATCTGCCCCACCATGTCTACACTGTCAGAACAAGGATGATGATGATATGCTCCACACCTTCTTCAAATGCGCCTGAAAGCAACCAGCTGATGGCAGACCTGGAGTTAGCTCCCCAGAGTTCAACACCAGAGGCTGTTGTCAGCAGGATGCTGGAAGGTGAAAGGAGCTGGACTGCAGTGGACTCAGAAAGCATCCCGACAAGGAAGATACTCTTAGAATGAGAAAGAGAGAGGAGGGAGCATCTGGTCCGCCCCCTCACCTAGAACTGATTAAACGCCCCAGGAATCAGCCCGAAGTAATGTGTTAAACGGTTCCGAGCTGAGTTCCAACGTGGGAGAAAAGGAGGTGTTTTTGTAGTGGGTTTGAATACCACATAACCGGAAGATGCGGACCCTTCTAGGTATCTTCAAGATCCAACTCCACCTGTGGATCTTAAAGATTTTCTCACCTGCCTGCGACAAAAAAAAAGTAGAAAAACGAGCACAGTCTTCGAAGGAAATTTTTGTTGTGTTCCCTCAATGAAATACTGATACCTTCTGCTCTCTAGCGGCCAACGAAGTAACTAGGTACATTGCCATGTTCGGAGGATGAAGAGCTCACCTCAAGAGCTTCAAATCAATACCAAACTCAAAATGGCCAAAAATTGAGACGTTAGGTACAGTTTTCCACGACGTGTGCGACTTGTTTGTTGAATATTGGAGTACCTACATAGAATCACATTTTTATTCTTTCAAATATCATAGTATAAAGTCCCTATTGATTGGGATGCTTACTGTAAGTTGTCCTGAGGTCTCTTGCAGGAGCAGGTCGTCGCGAACTTTTGGGGGTCTCCCATCCTCGTGGAAACACTGGTCTGGAAGAGTTTGAGATTAAGGTGGAATTCATACTAGGACCTTCAGGCTCTACTCTTCTATAACGAAGAAAATTGCAACTTCATCATACTATGCATAACTTCCCAGTTATACATAGTAGGTACCTAGGTGAGTGAATTTGAATTTTTTGTGAAATCCATTTTTGGAACTGAGCAACAACAAAAATTTTCAACCTCCCATCAAAATTTGATGTTTTACGTGGTAATTTAACTGTGACTGCTAGCTACTGTAATTTTTTATTAACAAAGGTAATTAATTATTGACCAACTCTGGTCTGAGGGTACCTCGATGTCTGCGGCGCAGGAGTGCAAGAAGACCCGCTCGTCCCTGAAGAGGACTTCGCGGGCGCCGGAGGTGCGACGTAAGGCATCAAACATTGGTTGAAGCCGCCCGTATCGGGATAAACTGTTCTATTTCCTCTAGACATGGAGTTTAAATTTGCGTTTCTTCACTTAACAATTGATAAAAATAAAACGAGAATCTGAAACAATGAATTGCATTTTGAACTCGGTATCATTGAAGTAACTTTACTTTTTACCATGGAGTTAAAAACGCTGTAAATTATTACACAACGGTTTATTATTTTTCTATACAGGGTGTCTACAAAACAGATCTCATTCCTTCAAGGAGATCGATCCTACAACTTATTTTCATCAAAAAATGCCTCATAGCCGTTTTTTAGAGGCTTCTTTTCCGAGTTCAAAGTTTTTTCCCGTGATTTTGACCTTATGTCATTAAATTGGTAATAACTCCTTTAATTCGCTGTGATAATTACCATTTATGGATACCGTTGGAAAGAGCATTCCTATCTCCCTATTACCAAATAACATTTTTTCAGCTGAATTTTACGGGGAATAAAGCGTAAAAAGTGAACTTAGTAACTTTTTGAAAACCTTCCGTTTTTCAACCTTCATAATGTCCAAATAATTCGAGATAATGAATTACTGCCGGTAAACTTAAAAACTGCGCCAGAATCCCAGGTTTCCAACGGTGTAATAAAAAACAATTTACAATCGAATTTAAGGGAGAAATTTGTGTTTGAACGCGGGAAAATATGCTCCAGGGACTCCGGGGTCTTCACCTCTTCACAGAGTCTCCCAGTCAAACCGTCGATTTCGTTGAAAAAAATCCACGTTTTTCCGCGTTCAAACACAGATTTCTCCTCTAAATTCTACTGTAAAATGTTTTTTAATTATACCGTTGGGAACCTGAGATTTTGAAGATGTTTTTGATGAAAATCTCATCGATTTTCCTCTACACAATATGGGTAAAAATCTCTTGAGAATTTCGTCAAAAAACTCAAAAATTGCCAAGTTTTAAGTTTGGACTAGAAAAAAATTTAACTAAATGCAAGGTTAAAAATGTGTATTGTAGCTCACCTGATGGGAAATTTAATGTTCTTTTCAGCGGTGTAATCAGATTTGAATTTACACGTGAAATAAGGGAGCTATAATCATTTTTGTGAGACAAGGTTCAACATACGAAAAAAATCTTTAAATTAGAAAAAACTTGAAAAACCAAACGGTTAAAAGAAAATTGCTGGGAGACATTTTTTGTTGCAAATTACTCGTAAAATTGACCCCTGAAGTTTGGCCGTATCTTTCTCGGACACCCTGTATAGTATCCAAAATCCATTTTCATTTCAATTTAAACCAACATAAGATCAATATAGATTGATCTACATGAATATTGATGTGGTTTACAAACCACAATCTAATTTGCTATTGAACCATACCGAATAGCATACGCATATTGTTCTAATTAGTAAATAGCTTTAAATTATATTTGAATCATTGAGCAGAAATATGAGGTGGTTATTCCATCGGAATATTTCCAACTCTATTTCAAGTTCTACCTGCCGATTAGCGGTTTAATAAATCCAAAACCGCCTCACTTCTGATCAGTCGTCCCTTCCAAATTCTATCGAGAAACGTCGGATTTCGGTGGCTTTTGTCAAAGTCTCAAACCTCATGTCTTCTTGAGTCCGTTCCCTTGAGGTCGATCAGTTGCTCTGTTCACATCCATAAGTTTGAGTAATAATCCACTTTAATTTTGAAAATGTCGAATTGCAATAAATTGGAAATTTTGAAAATGTTTCCGTGTTTGTTTATCTAAATTGATGTTTGCGGAGGTGGTTACTAACCGAGATCTTGGTTATTCGCCACACGCACTACCCTGTTTCAATTGCTAACCCTAATTGAGTATAATTATTGGAGTTGTTGAATTAATAAAGAAACTCGGCGCTTTGCGCCTCGGCGGGGGACTCCGCCCCCCTGCACCCCCCGGTTTATTTCTTTTTCCATACTCTGTATGAAATCATAGGAACACAGAATGTGTTTTTGCGATGCTAGTCATCCGTTAAATAAAAAACAGCAATAATAAATGTGGAGTCTTTGGCAATAATAAAATAAATAATTGTTAGACATTTAATTTGGTCTAAAACCCTATAAATGTTATATAAATAAATATGTAACTACAAGAAAAATACTATATAAATTGAGAGCTTTCCAACGAATGATGAACAATTTCTGTGCAATGAACACTGCGGGAGTTCTATTTCCTTACCAACGGCTTGGTTGCACGTGAAAATCATTATAAAAGGCGCGTAACGGTTTTTTCTGTCGCTTTTTCGTGACGATTTTTTTTCGGTAGGTCATCGCAAAAACACATTCTGTGTTAAAACGTCAAAAATTGATTCTTCGTTGTGAAAGTGGCTTAGAGTATTATAGTCTTGTGTTGTGGATGCCCATCCATGTTTATCCATTTAGAGTTTTTTAAAATAATTTTTATCTGGCACTGGATACCTAAACAACCAAGTAGGTATATTAAATTTACAAGTATAATATTATTATAAATTCTCACTATAATCACCCTAACCCTAGAGTGATAGACTACGTAAAAATTACGTAATGAGTGGTGAAATGAGACCTCCTCCAGTGCTATCGGTATCTAGCAGTGAAATGACCTTTGTGGTGTCAAGACCAATCTCCACTTCTTCCCGTCAGGATCTTGGTTTTCCATAACGCCTACACGTCAAAGATACGTAGTCTACTATTTGTTGAAAATTATTTGGAGTAATTTTAAAAAGTTGGTATGTAAAAGAAGTTGGTACTTAGGTAAAAAATGCTGCAAATTATTTCACAAAGATTTATTATTTTCCTGTATAGATCCCTCCCTGCCAAACATAGGTACCTACTACCTAGTAGGGCATTTTTGAAATTTTCAACCCTTCATTTCCCTTTGGTTGGTGGTTGGGGTTGAAAATAGTAGGTAGTTAGTAGGTACCTATGGTTGGCAGGGAGGGATCTATACAAAAGGGTGATATACACAGGAAAATAATAAACCTTTCTAAAATAATTTTTCTATAACATTTATATTATGAAAAATTCGAGAATGAAGCACACCTTTTCTCCACATCTCAAAATAGCAAGAGAGAAGAAAATGCATAAATGAAATATACGTGTCAGGTTCACCCCCGCTTAGCTTTCTGGAAGCTCTGATATACCCCATTTTCAAGAAGGGAGACCCGAACGACCCAAGCAACTATAGAGCGATCACATGCCTCGATACCACTGTCAAATTATATACTGGATTATTGGTAAATAGGTTGATGGATTGGAGTGAGGAGAGAGGCCTGATCTATGAGGGACAAGCAGGGTTCAGAAAAGGGTATACTACGTCAGACAATATTTTTACTCTCACTAACTTGATTCATCTGGCATTAGGAGAGGGCAGGAAGCTATATTGTTGTTTTGTAGACTACTGTTCTGCGTTTGATTCAATAAGCAGAGAGTGCCTCTATTATAAGCTGTCGGCTCTTGGAGTCTCCAATAGGTTTTGTGATGCGGTTCGAGCAATTTACACGGGTACAACAGCAAGAGTGGGTTCGCAGGAGGGGTTGTCGGAAAACTTTGATACGACCGTAGGAGTGAGACAGGGATGTAGGAGGGAGACCGGGGCTCTTCATGCTGTACTTGAATGATTTGCAGGAGGCACTGGGAGGGGGTGTGTCGGTGGGCTCGATGAAAATAAATGTTCTAATGTTTGCCGACGACGTAGTTTTGATTGCCGACTTCCCTCCGGAACTCCAAGTAATGCTAAATAACCTGGAGGAATATTCACGGAAGTAGAATCTAAGAGTTAATCTTTCCAAGACCAAAATAGTAATATTTAAATCAAAGGGAGGTAGAACCAGACGGGATGAGCACTGGACGTATGGAAACCAATCAATGCAGGTGGTGCAGTCATACAAATATTTGGGGATGTGGATGAGCTTTAATTTGTCATGGAAACGCATTTTAAGGAAAAGTTAACCATTTCTAAATACGCAATTATGAGCGTTTGGAATAAGCTGATTGGGTCGGAGGTGGTTCCAATTTCGGTGAAGATGGAGGTTTTTAGGGCTGTACTGCTGTCGACAACCTGTTACGGGGCTCAGGTTTGGGGGTGCTACTGGAAGGAGAAAGTAGAAAAAGTACTACGCTTCTTTGTTAAGAAGCTTTTTTGTGCACCCACTAATACCCCGAATTACATGATATATCTCGAGACAGGGCTCGATTATGTATTTTGCCACACCTTAAAGCTGAACGCAGACTACTTTGTCCAAGACACTAAAGCTTCCCACGACTAGATTTACTAGGGCTACAGCGGACCTAATGATCTCAAAGGGATATGGATGGGCGGGAAGGTGGAGAGAAATGGCTGCAGAGCATGATGTGACCTTAAATTTTGAAGATGTAGCGGAGCTCCCGCGCCACTTTAAGGCTCTTCAGGACCTCGTCAAGGCAAAATTTAAGAGAGAATGGTTGGTACAGGCTGAATCCGCAGAATATCACCTATTATACCAACATATAGGTGCGACTACCTCCTACATCTCAGACAAAAGGAAGTTCTCACACGTGAAAATGATCTTTAAAGCTAGGTGTGAGGTCCTTAATGTCAATTATAAGCCATGGATCGAAGGCAATATGAACCTCTGTTCTCTGTGCAACCTGGGTGAAGAGGAGACTGTTATCCATTTTGTAGGCCGCTGTCCGATTTTGTCCACTTATAGGCGCACTTACTTCCAAAGGTCCACACTAGACCGTGAAGAGGTGATAGAACTCCTTAAAGGAGGGAACTGGGAGGCGCTTTCTCGGTACTTGGTGGCAGCTTGGGACTACCGGAGATTCTTAGTTTCCCACTACAACTATAATGTTGGAATTGAATCCCCCTGACATATTGGTGAAAACTTTGTAAACTCTTACAATTTACATTTACGATTCATAGAACACTGTGTAAAATCAGCAGAAAATCTGTTTAAAAAAAAATATATATATTTTTTCAAAAAGTAATTCAATTTAAGTAATTTATTAATATATAATATAAGTGCCTACTTAAAACCTAACAACCGATTATTTAACTTATAGGGGTGAACTCCAGGCTCACGGTAAACTTACCACAGCCTTATCATGCTAACTGTAGCAGCATAGATGTAACTATTATTTAAAATCGTTATATTTTTGTCTATGTAAGTGGTTGCGTAACTAAGTGCTATATTTTTGTCATAAAAATATTAATCCTTGCCGAATAAAGCATGTTATCTATCTATCTATCAATCTATCTATGAAAAATTCGAGAATGAAGCACACCTTTTCTCCACATCTCAAAATAGCAAGAGATTTCTCTTTTTTCTCAAATTTTCATTCATTTTCCCTTTCAGAATATTTCAAGCATAATATATTCACTTCAAAACATTTATTTTATCGAGTATAATACATTATCCAGAGTAAAAATCGAGTTTTGGATTTGATATAAGAACATTTATGTGATGTAATTCTGGTATTCGTAGCTTCTCTTTAGAAAACATTATTTTATATACTCAGACTATTTTAAATACTAAGAAGAATGAGTTTATGTTCGTTTTTTGTTAATTGAATGAAAAATATATGACCATTTTGTGTTGAAAATATTTTTTCAGTTTCACACGTCATTTTTACGTGGTCTACTAATAACTGTGTGTCAGGGAAGTCTACTACTCTAGGGCTAATTAGACCACGGTGTCACTAGTGTCACCGAAAACATCTTAGTAGTTCCACAGCTGCCCCAAGGTAGATTAACTAAATTTAAATTGCAATTTGAAAATTAACGAATTTTTTTATTGATTCCCTTGTAAATTTTTGTCATTACTCTATTTTGAGACTTCCAATAGTCTAAAAAAATCCTGCTGTCCATTAAATTTAAAATTGGATTTTAATTTTGATTACTCTGGTGACACTTCAGGAGTTCCGAGTCGAGTTCTTGACATGTTTTTGGTGACACCGGTGATACCATGGTACAATTAGGGTTAAGTATTATATGACCTTATCGATACATTAACCCTTAATAACCTGAAGTATCTTTTGGGGTGTTCTATTTTTACCTGATACAGTGTATCGACCTTATTCCTGGTTATTTTCTTTATGAGAAATAACTGACACCAACATCCCACCAAGGATCTTTCCAAGTTTCCTTCTACTTCAACAAAATTGGGTTTATAGACGGAAAGCGCTAGTGTGGCCCTAGGAAAGATTATTCTTGAGCTGATACTGTAATAGGGCCTCCAAGGAACCTTCGGCTCAAATTTTTAATAGATTTATCAAAATACATCTATCATTAATTTTCAAAAGTCCGAAAAAAAAAACACTTTTTGAACAAGTGGGAAATTAAGGGTTAGTAAATATAAATTATTACATAGAACGTTAATAATTCTCAAAGATGACAAATTAAAACTAGAGAACTGTGAATTGGACACTTGTTTCTTGAGCCTTCCTGCCTGCTGGTTTCAAAATCGGAACAGGCTTATCAATATGAAGAAGAAAAGGATGAGAATCACTGCGCAGGATGAGAATCTCATGACATCTTTGAACCTCACGAGCTAAACTCCTTGAAATCATCTTCCTTGGTGTATTCGTTTTTTGAAAGGTCTTGTTGGGATCGAGTCATCATGAACCATCTGCATTACATAGCATGAGATCAGTACTACGTACAGCGACAAATGCAACCCCACACGAGCGCATGTGTTTCCACTCAATAGATCCTCTAACAGTACATCACAGTCAGCAATGTCGCCCCATCCTGGGCCAGTACTGTTGAGGAAGTTTTAACGACGCAGCAAGTATGACCCACTAGTTGAGGACGTAGATCTAATAGAAGCAAACACCGATTATACCCTTGTAAGCTTGGGTTCTACTGTTGAATTGATGATTCTCGAGTGAACCCATTTAAAACCGACCCAAATATAGGTTGAGAGGCTATATTGACATAAGCTAAGGTAATTGAATTTAATGTAAATATTGAAACTGAATTTTGAAATAGTTAATAATTACCTGGTAGACAGCTGTAGCGGCTCGGAGGTAGCTGAAGGCTATCAAAATCAAAATACGCCTGAAGGGTCTAATACTGGTAATCTCTGAATATATTAAGGTCTGAAGTTGTTTTCCTGAAGGGAATTGTTAGTGCACGAAAAGTGGAACTGTGCACGGTGAACTACGCACGCATGAAAATGATGCGTCGCACTAAAATGGTGTGATCGCACGAAAATGGTGTGATCACACGTAAAACCTGTCTGTTACGGAAATTTAGGTAGTTAAATGAGAAATGCAGTTTTACAAGCTAATAGGAACTCTTTTAATGAAAATAAATGGTAATGTGATTCTACGTTAAGATTCTGGTGAGCAAAAAGACAAGATTCAAAATAAATGGTTTTACATGAAATTAGTGCATTTTCAATCTCCTTTCTCTCCTTCTTACAAACGACTTTACAATTGACTCTACTCGATTTTACACAATTTAACGTTTTACTCGACTGACTGACTGATACTACTAAATTGTTCATTTACTCGACTTGAACTCGTTATTCCTACACAATTGAACACAACTACATTGGCCAATGTATAGATTAGTTTTTTACACTCACAGCGGTGGGGCCCGAAGGAAATCCAAAGGTTGTGCGATGAGAAGATGGTCCAGAACGGATGTCACGTAGTCTTACCGTCGGATTCAAAGGGGGAAACTCGTATATCAGACTCGTGGGCAACAAGGCTTTCTCGGCGGAATGATATCGAGGGGAATTCCAACACTACTTGCTTTAAGGGGGTTCGATATTTGTATCTAATCTTAAGCGAAGGGGTGTGGATTTGATAGCTTCAGGACTGGGACGGATATGGCTGCTCCACGCGGTGACTAGGTTATTTCATTGTAGGAGCTTCACCCCCCGTTGGCTGGCGTCCGAGCAGGGATCTGTGGCGGCCCGTGATTGGCGGATGGTGATGGTGCCCCTGGTGGCGGGCACCTGAGATGGTGGTGGCGCCCTGGGGTGGGCGGTGCTCAACCCCCTTCACTGCTGGGTTAGATCCAGTGAGCCGAGGCTCACACCCTAATGCAACTACCAGATGGACGAGAAACAACAGTATCAACCAGACACTTGGTGAAACTCACAATGAATCTCTCTAGGAGGAACCTAGTGATGAAAGCCATCACCTTCAGTTGAAATCGGACAAGCCAGGAATTCACCATCATCCCATTGATGAACCCCACTGTCACCTGGAACCAGATAATACTGTACTATTTATGCAACCCCGCGAACAGTCTGGAGCCGACCAGCTGACAACCCTGAGACGAAGTGGCTAAACCGGAAACTGCCCTTTCATGCTGTTTTATGAAGGGGGGAAGAATGTGGTGATGCACTCTATCAACATGGACTATTCAAACTACAACTTCTTCTTTTTATAATTTGCTCATTGCGTAATTCTCGCTGAATAAAGCCTTATTTCTGAAGGTATTTCCTCTCGCTGTATTAAAATCAATATAACGGCAGCCACTTACCTTTAGGCTGGGTAACTTCAATGGCGAAAATGTTGAGAGAGATGAGTTGGAGGAACCTCGTGGAGTTTAGGGGAATAGGCGAGTGTTGCAGCAAAGCTCGGAACTCCCTCAACATGTCGACCGCTGTTTCCGTCAACGTCTCCATCCTTTTCAACAGAGACTTTTTTCTTCTTCTTCTTCAAGTTAATACGGCTGATGGACTACAGCAGCACCTTCCATCAGTCGTAGTTTTACTCAAAGCAGGTCACGTTTTTGGTTTATTATTTTCAATAATGAACCTATAAAATTCACAAAGAAAAATAAATTTTTAACCCCCCCCCCCCCTCAAAATTTGTCGTTTTACGTTTCAAGGTAGTTACGTAGAATCCGAAAATCGAATAAAAAATTTTCCGTCCGTCCGCCGTACGCGGCACTTTTCCCACTTAGCTTTGACCGATTTTGATGAAATTTGGTATGTAGGCTCCATTTGGGGTCTAGTTGTACCCAGAAGCTCTTGGTTCATGCCAGTCACTTCTAAGAGTTGAAAAATAAGGGTTGAAATTTTGAAAACGCCCAAAAAGTTTTGTACCTTTGATACAAAGGTATTGTTTTGCCATCAATTGAACATATTATTGCATTTTTAGAATCGAATGAGACCACCCGGAACTCTGTAGGGCCGACCGTTCGCTCCATAAAAACGTGAGAGTTGGGCTTAAATAAATCAGAAACACGAGTGTGAATCGCAAAAGAGGCCTAATCTCCGTTCAAAGTTTATTGCGATCGCTCTTCGTTTAGCATTGACCGATTTTTATGAAATTTGGTATGTAGGCTCCATTTGGGGTCTAGTTGCGCCCCGATGATTTTGGTTGATATAGGTCCCTTCTAAGGGATCAAAAATGAATTTTGTAATTTTTAAAACGCCCTAACTCGAAAAATTTCGATATAACGGTATTGTTTTTCCTTCAATTTAAGATTCTATAGAATTTTTTGCGACCACGCGGAGCTCTGTAGGACAAACCGTTCACTCCCTACGAGAATTTAAGGGTTGGACGTACGATAAATCAGAAACACGAGTGTGAATCGCAAAACAGGCCTAATCTCCTTTCAAATTTTAGCTGACCGAAATGCGATCGATTTTTTTTTTTTTTTTTTCATTAGGATGGTTGGTGGCTTTGCAGATGAGTGATCAATATAAAAAAAAAATAAACCATTGTGTAATAATTTGCAGCGTTTTTTTTAATTTTTTTTATTGAGTGTGAAGCGTTTATTCCATCAAATTAAACTTGAATGTGAAGCGATTAGGTAGGTAGGTAGTGACAATTGGAAAGCAGTGTTCTTTGCAGACGAGTGATCTGCACAGAAAAATAACAAACCTTTGTGTAATAATTTGCACCGTTTTTCAGTGAGAAGGAAAAAAGACGATCAAAATAACAATAATTTCGTTCATAATACGACTATATTACAGCTCTCAGTACAATAAAATTTACATTATGTACATCGACAACGCAAGCAATAAACCTACTGGTAACTTACTACTACATTTTTCAATAATTTAATAATTCGAAATTTTATCGCATCCCAATTTTTTACTTAATTATTATAACTACTTTATTGTATTACTTACATAAGTGAATCATTATTAAAAAAATATCAAAGTTGTTTTAAATATTATATAATTAAAAAAACCTTATTATTCTACGTAAATAGGAATAGGTACAGCTAATGCAGATGCGCATCATTGAAAGACCTATTGAAATTACAACTATTCTAAAAATATTGAGCAGGGGTTTTGATTAACATCAATGTATTGTTACGATACAGGTCAAGCGTTTATAATTACATTATACGTGAATGAAAATTTCGATTAATACACTACATGGTAGCTACTAAGTATGACTTCCGACGTTGAAAGTAAATTCAAGTCAAATTTACTTGATAATTTGGTGTTGAATGAGACGATTGAGTTGTGGCAACAGGGAAGTTTGTTACAAATAAACACGTCTTGGCACAATGACTCAACGCATCTACAATTTATTTGCTCCAGTGTTGGGCGAAAAACTGTTGCAACTGACAACTACAACTAAATAGGGTTGCGCATCGATGTTCGATATTATGGAAACATCGATGTTTTAGCTCCGATGTTCGATGTTTAGCTAGTCGATATTATTGGACATCGATGTTTGGAGCCAACTTCGATGTTTTATTTCGTTGTTGGATTTTCATACTTCGAATTAGTCTAAATTGAAAGACAAAAAATAGTGCTTGGAATTTTCAAAATGAACTGAAATGGATGAAATGGAATGTACCTGTGATTTTGCTCTTTAATGTTCTTCTGCATAAGTTTGAGTTATTTATAAGTTTGATTTTTTATTCAATGCTTTAGAGCTACTCCTTTTTTTATTCGATCTCTGGTGAAATAAACACGAATAGAAGCATAACGTAAGACTTTTTTTAAAGGAATTTAAGGCCCTGAATCGATTGTGATGTTGCACGATGGTGTGATTGTGGTTGTATTGACGTATAAATTGATGTATAAAACCATTAGTCTGAGTCTCGTATGTTTTGTCCAGGCCTTATTCCCCAACTGATTCGCTTGGTTCTTCCTTTGTTCAACGCGGAAATTTATCTAGCGCTGTGGACTACGTCGCCGGAATATTAAATTTTGCCTTGAGGGAGGGGGTGTAGAAACTTTTAAAATTTGGTTTTATTAAAGCATAATCTTGTGTATTCCGTCCAGACCTCAATTTCCCACTGTTTTGTGTGTTTATTTATTTATTTATTTATTTTTTTTTGTTCGGCGTAGCAATCTATCTAGTTTTGCACTACATCGCTCGAATTTCGAGATTAGAGTATACGGAGGAGGGACGAGGGGTGATTTAGTGAAAGGGGGTTATTATAACAGCACCTCGAGCGCGCTACTACGTTAGTTGTAGTTGCACTAATTTCACAACTGGTTTAGTTGCAAACATTAGTTGCATCTTACAACTAACAACCGACAGTTGAGGAGTTTTCTTTCAAACGGGCTTATATCCACTTGGAATGTTGTGTAGACAATTGAGAAAAACTAATTTCATGGCGAAGGAAGCTTTCTAGGGTTTCCAAATTTTCCAAATAGTTTTTTCAAAGAACTTTTGATTGTAAGGCCAAATTTCAAAATGTTGGCATGTATTTTGAGGGAGACAGGGCCATTTCTTATTTGGATATCAACTCATTTGATGAAAAACAATGGATATGAGCCACTTTGGAAAAAAGCGAGTTTTTGGTTGTGCGAAGAAAAGTCTCATTTTCATTTTCTTGTATTTGTTTACCCATTGTTTTCAATAATGAACCTTCGGAATCGAGCAAGAAAAAGTATTCCAACCCCTCAAAATTTGATGGTTTACGTTTCAAAGTATGTAGAATAAAAAAAAACCGAATTAAAAATAAAAAAAGTATTTATTGAAAACAATGGGATGGATATAAGCCGTTTTTACGGCAAATCCGATTTTTAGCAAGCTATAAAAGCGGGGTATATACAGTTTTGGATAGAATTCAACTTCTGAGGTGTTAGGGCTTATCCCAAAGATCCAGAATCCGTGAAAAAAAGAAGAAAAAAATTATATAAAATGGATATAAGCCCGTTTGAAAGAAAACTCGTCAGATGTAAGATGCAACTAATTTTTGCAAATAAATTTGTATTCAACTACGCCAAACTCTAATTTGCACGCAGCGATATTCATCGCATTTTTCAAAAGTATCACACATATATATTTATTTACAAATTCGTCTAAAATGTTATCGCAATTTTGAATCATTGTGCGACGTTAATATTGCTTACGTAAGGTAAGTACACTTGCTACTGGTACACTTGGTACAAAATAAGGAACAACTCAATAGGAATATTGCCATGTTCGCAAATATCAAATTTATATCATATAATATACCTACTCAGTTATCATGTGTGAAAATAGTACTAAATTTGAGCATTTTAAATAAAGTAGGCATTCAGTTAAGAACAAAATGCCATAAATTTGATTGGCGGAAGTCGTAAAATATCATTGAAAACCGCTAAATTTAGTGTGTAATTTGTGCTAAAATTTATGAACTTCAAATAGTACTTATTATCTTAGTAGTTTCATAATGAATTGTAAATAAATAATTCATCTAAACGACTGTAAAATCTAATGGACGAAGAGATGGAATAGCTTCCATGAAAAACCACCCAATAATTTAAATAATCCCGAAATCTTGTCTTAAGTTCCTACAAATGTAAAGCAGATTCTCACCTTTTGGTGATGTTATTCAGGCACATCAAGTAGGAGTTATTGTTGGGGAGCTGTGGAAGATAGTGAAGCAAGAAAGTGAATAAGCTCTGAACCTAAGATCTATCACTGCAATTTGACACCTTATAACCTAATTTCCGATTTCATTGGCGATGACTTTCAAACGTCTTATTTTGGGTCGTCAGCATCCCAGCTTAGTGTCCATCCAACCATCGGGACCAAAGTTTTATTCTAGGTCTTCAGCACCTCAAAGAGGTTTCGTCACGTACCCACAGTTGTCAGCATCCCAGCTTGGGATCCATTCAACCATCAGGACCAACATCTTATTATGAGTTTTCAACATCCCAAAGACATTTTGCCACTCTGCCTGGGTCGTCAGCATCCCAGCTTAGGATCCATCCAACCATCAGGTCCAACGTCTCATTCTAGGTCTTCAGCACCTTGAAGACGTTTCGCCACTTTGCCATAGATGTCAGCATCCTAGCATAGGATCCATTCAACCATCAGAACCAACATCTTTCACGAGTTTTCAAGACCCCAAAGACATTTTGCCACTTTGCCTGGGTCGTCAGCATCCCAGCTTAGTATCCATCCAACCATCAGGTCCAACGTCCCATTCTAGGTCTTCAGCACCTTGAAGACGTTTCGCCACTTTGCCATAGATGTCAGCATCCTAGCATAGGATCCATTCAACCATCAGAACCAACATCTTTCACGAGTTTTCAAGACCCCAAAGACATTTTGCCACTCTGCCTGGGTCGTCAGCATCCCAGCTTAGTATCCATCCAACCATCAGGTCCAACGTCTCATTCTAGGTCTTCAGCACCTTGAAGACGTTTCGCCACTTTGCCATAGATGTCAGCATCCCAGCATAGGATCCATTCAACCATCAGAACCAACATCTTTCACGAGTTTTCAAGACCCCAAAGACATTTTGCCACTCTGCCTGGGTCGTCAGCATCCCAGCTTAGGATCCATCCAACCATCTGTTCCATAACTGGCTGTGATTTGTTAAATTCGGAGACATCCAATAATTCAATGGTGCCACGTCATGCCAGTCTAGAAGAAAGTATCTTTAGAAGTCATTATCTTTATTCACGCCATTTCAACCAATTTCTTCTTTTGTAAAGTTTATATGTGGTAATTGAACTTATTCGTTCAAAAGCTCCGCCTCTGAGACTCCAAACATAGGTATATTTATTAGATAAACAAACGTCCGTGCCAAATTCATTTTTCTGTACCAAAAGGGATAAATCCAAGTACAATTAGACAAGATTTTTGGACCTTAAACCGGTGGTGCAGTTGTTCAATAGAAGCCATACTTTTCCTAATAAGAGAGGTTTTCGAATTTAAGTGAGATGTTTGTGGATGTCATAACCAAAAAAGTCGAGTACTTTTTGTAAGTTTGAAACACCTTATTCATTCAAATAGCTAATTTATGTTAGTAACCATAAGACTGATACCTATTTTGGGTGAAATAGTTGCCACTCTGCTGGCGGTACCTTGGAACATTCTGGTACGACTGATACGGATAGTAGTCGAACTGCGGAGCTTGCCTTTTCACGTGGGGGTTGTAGTCTCTGTACTGCTGATGGAAGTAAGGATTCGCTGGAGATGGTGATGGGTTCGCAGAAGGACTAGCCTGCTGTAAGGTTGGAGCTGTGTTTTGGAAAGTTGAAGGGAAGTTTTTGAATGGTGGTGAACTGGCCTGCTGCAAGGTTGGAGCAGTGTTTTGGAAAATTGATGGATTAGACTGCAGATTTGAGCCACTGTTTTGGAAAGCTGATCGAATGGTTTGGAATGCTGAAGGATTGGTCTGCAAAGGTGAAACACCATCGATTGGTGATTGTCTATTTGGGAAAGATTGACTATTTGGTATGGTGAACTGACGGTTTTGGAGTACCGCGTTGCTTTGAATCACACTTGGACTGTTTGTGGACTCACTAGGGTAGACCTGGAAGGTATCAGGGCTCCTTTGCGATTGTATTGAATCACTTTGGGTTACAGCTTGACTACTTTGAGTATCTTGACGTGCATCATCTTCAATCACACTGATTTGTTCGGAATTTGCACTACTGGGAACACTTGGCTCAACTTCACTTGCCAAAGTACTACTATCTTCGGAGCTCAAAATCACATCCGTAGATGATTCCGTCACGACATCATCAGTAACGACTGCCAAATCCTGGGCATCCTCTGACTTTTCACTCAATTCCTCCTTTTCCGTTTCCTTTTCGATCATCGCGTTTTGAGCTTCAAGCTCTTTTTCCACCTGCTGTTCGAGCAGCTTCTGGATTACTTTTCTAGCCAGGAGAATGTTCCTTATTTTCTCTTTTTCTTCTTCAGTCGGCTCGGGAACCAATTCATTCTGAGATGCTGAGCGGTTCTGCGACGGGTCATAACTTCTCTTGAACTGACTGGGAGCCTCTTCAGTAACCAATATGTCACTCGACGCTTCATTTTCCTGCACATAAAAACAGAATGTAAATCGAAATAAAATTACTATTAATTGATTTATGGCATAAATAAAATTCGTACGCTGAACTTTAGCCCCTCAAAGTTTACCAATAATGAAATTCGTTTTTTTTTTTCTCTCCAATTGGGGTCTATTTGGGACTTTTTGGTTACATTAATCAATTTCTAGGAAATGCAAAATAGTGGATGACAATGCTAAAATGCCCTTACTCAAAAACTTTCATTATACAGTATTGTTTTCCCATCAGTTTAATATACTATTGAATCCTTAGAATCGAATGAGACCATCCAGAGCCTTTTAGGAGCAACCGTTGGTTATCTATAGGACTGGATTGAACCAGATAGGTAATCTTCACATATACAAGCGGCTCGCAGTGAGTGAGTCGATAGATACAATTGTAGCTTGTCAGTCGAGCATTGATTGAAGTTTCTAGTTCCACAGAGGGCCGCAAGATTGCAGTAGATTATGCTTGAAGGAAAGGCATAATGAGGAATTTCACCATGTCGGAATTTCCTATTTTTGACCCCAAAATCGGATTCAGCACCTCGAAAAACCTCCTAAGGCAAACTTTCAGCCCGAACTTCCTAATTTACGAATAAACAAAACAGTTTAGAAAACACGAATGTTTAAAAAAACCGGGAAAATGACGTCATCCTGGAATAGTTCATTTATGGCCGCTTGAAGCGCTGAGATCGAGAAATCTATAGTCCCCAGATGCAAAATTTCACGAAACAGTAAAGTTCGAAATCGAAAAACTGAAGAAATAATAGAAAAAGCAAGATGGGGAAAATTAGGTTTCCCCTGTTTTTGTTTGATAACTTTTCTCATAGAAAACACGATTTTGTCGTCCCAATGGGCAACACTGAGTGGAGACGGCGATCCAAACAGCCCAATCAGCGAGCGTTCCCGCTTCACGTCCGTTTTCCCGGTTAGTTTTGAAATCAAAAATTTTGATTGTCTCCCAAAAATAACAGGAGATTTATTTTCCGAAATCAGCCCGATTTTCATCTATCCCACACCAATAACTATTCAGGAAAAATGCAAACAGATTTCGGTGAAATTCCTCATTTGCTAAAATTCAAGGACATAGGGAGCTAGTGAGGACGCTTCATTGTCTGAATGGAAAATTGACTCACACGAATCTATCTAGGTATCTTTCCACTATGTACTACGGCAACTGCTACTCCATCAGAAAGCAGAATTCTACCTACCTGTTCAAATTGCGATCCACTTTCGTCGCCAGTTTCTCTCTTCAAATTGGCTCCAGCTCCACCAAATCCGAAGGAAGATGCAAACAGAGGTTTGAGCGAAGCTCCCACGTTCACCAATCTCTCAGCTGTTCTCTGGAGAAGCAAAACAAACATCAGTTCCAAATTTCAGAGAGCGAAAAAACACCGAAATAATAAAATACACTTTTTGAATTTTAGGGTTTAAAAAAATCTTGATTTTGATGAAATTTGTTTGTATCTGTTATTCTGTGTTGATGAACGTTCGTCGACGGAAGTGAGCGAATTTCAAGAAATTTCAGGTGATGATCAAAACGCAGACGGGTGATCTTTACAGAAAAATAATAAACCGTTTTTCATATCCAACTTTTTCTCATGTTGACAACAATTGGGAAGGATTTACGTATTTTAGCGAATTTTCAATTCTGAAACGATCACTGAAGACTGTAAAAAAAATATGTCTTTGAAAATTCGCTCATTAATTCACGCTGCATGAATGGAATTTTTTATTTTACTTACCAAAAGTATTATTTTTCAGGTTTACGAATTTTTTTCCATACCTGAATGACTTCTCCAAACACCGGAGCACCCCTGTTGACTACGTTGAATCCAGCGGCGACGATTTCGCTGGGTATCTGCAGCGACACTTTCTGAGGATCGATTTCGGGCAAATCCTCCTAAAATAAGCACCAAAATGAAAATTACACTCATATTAATTACATTTATATTAAATTATTAAAAAATATAATACTTAATTAAAAAATTATTGAAAAAAATGAACAATCATTTTTGGTAGAGTTGAATTTGAAAACACAAAATACAGTTTTCCATAGAGAGTGTTCCATCGTGATTTTTTGTATTAGGTACTATTTTTTATGTTTTACTATTTTTTAATTATTATTGTTTTGTTGCAAGTCAACATTTTATGAAGCCCAATCGAATTTAACATTTTATTGGCCTGAACATGAAAACCAGCGAGTTAATGGGGAACTGGGTGAGGTGTGGCCTTCATGGGATAGAAAATATAAACAATTAGTAGTGCAACTGAGTGGTTTAGAAACGTCTTTCTATCAGATGAAGCTCATTACTTAATTCATTAGTTGTTATTTCAATCAAGTGAACATTACTTAATTTCACACTGCAGATTTGAAACTTGAACATTTTAAAATTACGGATCAATTTCAAAAATATATCGCTTGTACCTAGTTCACCAAAATGAGCTTTATGTACTTCAACCTTCAACTTCTTTCGGTAATTCAGTGGGTGAGCAGGTACTTGTAACGTTCCACCAATGAACGGGGGACGTAGTTGAAGTTAGGACTTTCACTTCCGCCATGTCTTCGCCACCCCTGCTCCAGGCAAACCCTGCAATCTCGAAGCCTGGCCGGAGATTTCCGCTCTGTCAAAGGTTACCGAACGATTGTTGAGAAGAACTCTTCGACAATTTTTCACATTCTGACGAGACTTGGTCAAGTCTAGGAGCAGCCGAGCTGGCTTGAGCTTGTTTTTCACACTTGCCACACCAATATTGGAATAGAAGTTGTCAACGTCAAAACTCTTGTTGAGTAAGTGTAAACATTAGAAACACGTTGGCCAATGGATGTGGAACATAACACAGTAACACGATTGAATATTCGATGCATAATGGACGAAACATCAATCTCAATCTACCACTACCCTTCACACTTGATAACGATGAAATGGGACCATCCAGAGTCCCCATAAATTCCCCCATATTTGGCAGATTGGGTTTAACAAATTTTCACTGGAAAAATATACACAGGTGGAGCTCTATTCATGTTTAGTAATGTGGGTCTCGATAAAGGTTCTACTCTTTCTCCAGTACTTTTCAACATCTATTCAACAAGCCTCCTAACGGAAGTACACCTAACCAAGCTCATTAAGTTCTCTGATGACATGGCTATGTATGTTACGGTAAAGAAAATACAAGAGAACCTCGACAAGCTAAACTTCTACTATTAATTATGAACAAAACAATTATTAAACTTTTGAGGAAAACCTATATTGTACAATTATTACTTGAGAAGTTAGTAGACTTGAATAGGAGTTTTCACGACATCTGACGCCCCACGTTGGGCGCCAGATGTCGTGAAAACTCCTACTCAAGTCAACTAACTTCTACTATTAATGATGAACAAAACAATTATTAAACTTTTGAGAAAAACCTATATTACACAAATTATCACTTGAGAATATTGACTGACTGCTATACTTAATTAATTTTAAACGACTGTTCGGAGTTTTCTATCTGCCACGTCACATGTCACCTCGGTCGATTTTCATGTGTCTGGAATATGATTTTTCCCGATCATCTGATGTGGTAGTTGGAGTTGTCGAAATCTTGATTTAGGAAAACAGCTAATTCGACGCTGACAGTGGTAAAGCTCAACCATACAATGTTGAATGTCCCAAGTAAGTACTAGTAAGGAGATATGACTATAGGTAAGTATGGATGTTCTTAATCTTCACATGAATCCTTGTAGAAATATTAAAAGCAATAGCAGATACACATCCAGAAATGTTGATAGACATGTTCAATATTTGCCTCAAAGAAGGTATATTCCCAGAGCGATGGAAGTTAGCAAGGCTTGTATTGATTGGGAAAGGCAAAGGAGACCCCAATACAGCTTCAGCACACAGACCTCTGTGCCTGTTAGACACAGGAGGAAAACTGTACGAGAAGCTGTTGAAGAGCAGGATGCTGACAGCCATTGCTGAAGTTGGAGGCCTGTCACGGATGCAATTTCTCTTTAGATCTGGCAGATCCCATTGATACTAGGGTTTTGATAACAATACTAGGGTTCGTACATACAAATCGATACTTTTCACCTCAACTTCAATACCGTTACAGCGTAAAGGTGGTAAAGCTCAACAATACAATGTTGAATGTCCCAAGTAAGTATCGGAGATATGACTATACGTAAGTTTGGATATTCTTAATCTTCGCAGCTACTTAAACTAGCTCATTGAAGTTGTTGCAACTATCTGAAGCGAATCGTTACGTCGGTCAAGCACGGTGAGGGGGGACCGTGTCAGTGGGTCGCCGCTTCTCTGCGCCACCGTGAAACAAGGCTGCCAGACGCAGCAGCCAAACATCCGCATTCCACTAGTTTTTGAGAGGAATTTATTGCAGGGTTATTATGAAGAAAAACAGATAGTGTAGACTGAGAAACCTATCATTCTTGAAGAAATGTACCAATTTAGTTACAGGTACTACCTAGTAAAGACCTACTAACACGAAGCTCCAAGTTTCCAGAAAAAGACTTGAGGACCACAGGAAACATTGATACATTTCGGATTCTCGGGTTTCCGATCACTTTCCTTAGCGTTTTGGAATTTTTTCGACAGTTTTCAAAACAAGACCGCTGGAGAACAAGAAAGAAGAGAACATAGAAAAGAATGGAAGATAAGACTATCCCCGATCAGCTAAGAATGTCATCAACAAGAATGTAACTGATTCCGGGCGATGTCCATTACTTCCTACTGAATTGTGGTTGGAAATTCCGGACAGGCCATGTCTTCTTTTCTTAGATCCCCAAGTGGATCAGCTTTTGAAATTTCGGACCGATCCTGTCATTTCCAAGCTTCATTTTGTCGAATATTTTCCCGAACAGAGCAAAGTGATTGATCAGCCCACGAGCTCACGTCGTCGACGACTTTCCTGTCTATCAAACGTAAAAGGAGTCATTTTTAAAAGGAGGGTGTTTCTTCGAAATCATCCAGATATAGGTACAAAATTCTTCACATAGAATAACAAGGACACAATACAGGACTTCATTGGGGACAGTTTCGAAGCTCAACTTCATCATCTACGAAAATGTAGTCAAAATCGGACCGCCATTTCGGTCTTGCCAAAGACTGACAGGCAAGGAAACAAAATTGATCAGGGAGCTCCGAAAACCAATGAGAGTATGCAAAGAATTCGGAGGACCAACTTCATGGACGTTCAGCACGAATTGAAGTTTTCCTACAAACGAATAATAATAATAATAATAATAACATCTTTATTCAAAATCCTTTTACAAGGCAAGAATGCGTCTAAATAGCTCGCTTCAACAATTCAATCTCTCATCCAACGTCACAAAAATATCTTATTAATAGTCAAAATTCATCTAATAACAAGGTTCAAAAGTCAGCCCTTCAATTACACAGAATTATAGGCAATAGTCAACGTCATAAAATAACTAATTATATAGAATAAAAACAAATAGTGACTAGATTGTGACTTTTTTCGTGATGACTAGATAATTTAAAATTAACCTCAGATAAACAAAGTGACTAGATGATTGACTTACAGACTAGCGTATCATTATTTGCTTACACATATTCCAGAGCACCTCATATCTAGTTTATAAAAGCAAGCGTGAGTACTGTTATAAATTTCCTCCGCTGCCGATATTCATACTTACTTTATTAAACTACATCTACTTAAATACGAGTATAACACCCATGTCACACAGTTAAACAGTTTACATGTTCTTCATATCACTTTCCAAGTATTCTTTGATGCTATAGAAAGGATTCAACGTCAGGAATTTCTTGAGCACTCGTTCAAATTGCATGTATTTTAACTCCCTGATCTTCAATGGGATTGCGTTGTTGAGCTTTAAAGATGTGCGATGGTACTGGCAGTGGCGCCTCCTCCAGGCAAACATAGCAAACACTGTTTGCCTTACTACAAATATGAAAATAAATAAATTAATTTTTGTTGAGATTCTCCTATTTTTTCCATTTTTTTGTGTGTAATATTTAGCTGATTTTTAAACTTTTATAATATTTAGGGACTATTTCATTATTATCAAGGAAGTTAGATTAAATAGGAGATTGGAATAAGAAAGTACGTATTTTGCCTTGGATACTAACCTGCAACACACCAGAGACTTGGAGAGGTCGGTAATGTAGATGATTGCGGATGATACGCGGTGCCTGGCGATCAAGGCAAGCAGTTCAAACAAATGAATTTTTCGGGACTGTTTAGAGTGAGAGGCGACGATCGGCGGGGGGTCAGCGCGGTATCAAGTATTACCATACCCCCACTACCACCATGGCAAACAGTCAGAAAACTGTTTCGTGACCTTGAATGCAGAGAAACTTGGAAGATGAGCCATGGATACTAATTAGCCCACGCATGAAGACATAACATATCCATCCACCCACATTATCTCAAGGAAAGAAAGCAGTTCGGTTTTTCGCCGCCGCAAATAGCAGCTGTTTGACGTTGACTGGTGTCCCGTTCCCAATTTTACTGTATTTCACTGTACCTAATCGTTTTTCTTGTTGATAGACACTAGGAAATAATTGCAAAACATTGAAGAATGAAGGTTTCACATCTTATTAGGTCTAAATTCAAAGTCTCCCTTTTTGGTTAATTATTTTCAAGAAAAAAGTTTGACTACCCTCGAATTTGATGGTTTACGTTTGTGGTAGGTAAGTACGTGTAGATTTTGAAAATCGAATGTATAAAAAAAATCCGTCCGTCCGCGGATCTTTCCTAAATTATCATGGACCGATTCTGATGAAATTTGGTATGTGGGCTCCATTTGGGGTCTAGTTGTGCTTTTGGTTGATGTAAGTCACTTCTAAGTGGTGAAACGGAAGCGCTGAAACTTCCAAAGGCACCCTCTCTCGATATGAAGGTATTGTTTTTTCACAAATTTAAGATTGTACCATTGAATTTTTAGAATTGAATGAGACTACTCATAGCTTTTTAGGACAAACTGTTCGCTCCCTACGAGAACTTAAGGGTTGGACTTACGATAAATCAGAAAAACGAGTATGAATCGCAAAAGAGGCGTGATCGCCTTTCAAATTTTAGTTAACCAAAATGCGTTCGCCGATCGTTTCTTTGGGATGTACTCGGTTTTGCTTCCTTAGCAACTAGTAATCAAATTTCTAAACGAAGGAATTCTTTATTTCTTCCAGTGAAGTGTGAAGCGTTTAATTCTTCCAAATAAACTTGATTGTGAAGGTAAAACATGGTTGGTAGGCGGTGACAATAGCAAAGCTGAGTTCTTTGCTGGGACGTGATCAATACAGAAAAAATATGAACCTTTGTGTAATAATTTGCAGCCTAGCTGTTTGCCTGACGAATATTATCACGCGACGCCCCTGGGTACTGGTTCTGTGTTAGAGATAGTCTATTAGAAGGCAGGTCCTTCTGATTCTTACTTCTAACATCATATGAGTGAGTCACCTCTGACAGGAAAGTCACTGAGCTTGACATACTTGACGGAGATGAAGATGTAATGATTTATTACTGTCATGATTTTAAGCTGCTTGAAGAGTGGCCTACAATGCTCATAATAACTTGAGTAACTGATTATACGTATGGCTTTTTTTGTACCCGCAGTATACGCATTATTGAGTTGCAGTTCCCCCAGACATGTAGAGCATAAGTACACTTTGCGTGGAACATTCCAAAATATACCTGTCTGACTGTACCGGGTGGTAGAATCTTCACACCTTGTCTGAGGGCGAAACCTACTCCATTTAGCTGCTTCACAAGGGCTTCGGTGTACCAGTTTTGCATTTTCCACGGTTTGCAGTTCAGACGTATCGATGTTAGACTTGGAGGTGCTAACAATGATATTTTTTGACTTGTCTGGGGTAAGAATTAATTCGTTTATTGAGAACCACTTTTGGAGCTTATTGAAATCTGTGAGATGCCTGGTGATTACTTCGGACCGGTTTTCACTTCTACTTATCATTGACGTATCATCAGCATACTGAGTGATACTTGCAGTGGTACAGAGGTACATATCACTAACGTAGAGTACACAAATTTGAGGCCCCAAAATTGATCCCTGCGGCACGCCTATTCCTGATTCTTTCACCAAGACACTCTTAGTTCCTGTTTCAGTCAATTGGTATCTATTGGGAAGCAAAATTTGCCGTCGTCATTATACAGTTAACCAAGATCTGGGATTTTTACAGGGGATAGGTATTTTACAAAGTCTACTTTCTCGTATAAAATCATTCTAAAAATCACAACACTTCCAATTTGATTGTGGATCCGCCTGCATACGATCTACTTAATCAAACGAGTGGTCAACCTGCTGTACATAAAACCGAACATAATGGAACTGAACTCACAGTTAACTGTTCGAGGCTTCCCACCTGTTCATTCTCGACAAATTCCATTCATCCGGATGATCCCATTGTTTCCTCGATGTCCCGAGAAAGTTCCATTGATGAGATCGAAGGCAATGGCTCCAAGGTGAAGGAAGCCGATGACGTCACGGGTCCCTCAAGTGGGACGACCCGTGGATGCTATATAGAATACCCGTAGAGTATCCCTCGAGGATCCGACTGACCCGCAAGGACGTTCACCGCTCACTCTCACTGCCACGTAACTTCGAGTTCTTGGGGTGTTGACCTGCTTGCTAGTTTATCGTGAAAGGTCCATTCACTTTTTGAGTTTTTTCATTAGAAAATGTAAGCTCAACTCAATTAAGGTTTCAATAAAACAAAAACACAGCACGAGGTGAAATTAGAACCTACAATCCTATCAAAATTCGTAGATCTCTCAGTACAGTCATCCCAAAAGAACCAGGACATCCCAGCTTCCGGACGGAAGACTTCGACCCAAAACAGGCTGGATCAAGTTATGGACAAATGATAAAGCATCAGAATTATACTTTCCAAGAAATGGAAGGGTTTGATCTTAGCACTAAAACAGCGAAGTAGGTAGAGGAAAGGAAGGGAATCAATTAGTTACCCCCTATTCCTTCTATGTGTTTCACGGGAAGGAGAAAGTAACTGTGGGGGTGCAAAAACGATAACGAAACCGTTTTATGAATTGACTTCAATCGAGTTTCAATCGAGGTAGTTCGTTCTCAATAGAAAAATTATATAACACAACTGTAAATCAAAGTTTCGAATCGCCATTGCAAAGAACTCTCACGAAAAATTGAGAGGTAAGAAAGAAGGAAGTCGTTCGTCAAATCATACAGAAGGAATACCTACTACCACATCTGGACTTATTTGGAATTTCTACTCAGTGGATGAATGTGACAACTTGAAAAGTGAACTGTATTAAATTATAAAATTCGTAATAAATATGCCAGTTATAGAATTTCAAACGTTTTTTGTTTCACTGGAATAGATACAAGTTTTAGAATATTATTACCTATCTGAATGAGGTTGTCGATTTGAGTTTCATAAAAGTGACAGTTTCAGTGGGGGAGCTCAAACCTCTTTTTAAATTGGGGCGTCTGGGTAATAAAATAATTTTACACACAACAGAGGTTTCCTCAAACGTGAGGAAGCTAACTATGAATTATGAAAACGAGTAAAACTATATGGTTATCAAAAAAAGCTTTGCCAGATAGTGTACTATTTTAATGATATCTCTGAGAGATGGGACGAAGTTCCCCGCTTCCAGTAAAGAGATTTCAAGAGCTGAGCGTTTCAAACCTACCAGGGTAAATGAGAAGGTAAATTTGAAGAATATTTGTAAGAAAAGTGGCTAAGATGGACGAAAGAGTAGACTTCGGATTCATTGATCCTCAAGATGAGATCAATGAATTCAAGCTAAGCCACTGAAGAAGATGTGCATGAAAATTGGCCAAGATAAACGAAGAAAGCAGGTTTTGAATTCGTTGTGCCTCAAGATGAATTTAACGGATTCAAGGTAGGTTAAGCCCTTGAATATCTAAGAACTCAAGAGACGAGAGTAGTGGTGTTCCAAGACAATCAAGGTGCAATCAAGGTGGTGATAATAGTTTTCAACGTCGATGAATCTTGAGTGAACTTCGAGTACCAAGCAAAGAGCTGCGTATGCCTGGAATAGAAATCACTCAGAGAAACGTGGCAATCACAAAGCTGATCCCCTAGCAAGAAGATGACCCTAGACAGGCCTCACATTCATAAGGGAGACCAGCAAAGATTGTTATGTTGCCGAAGAGAGAGGATTTTGGGAGGAATACTACTGTGTACAAACGTTGTTCTTCAGGTCGTTTAGTAGGTACCAACCCATGATCCCAAAAGGTGTCTCTCATCCATGGCTTATACTGGGTTAGGTGAGCCGAGAGCTGAGAGTTTCAAATCACCCAGGGCAAATGAGAAGGTAAATTAAATACATTTGTAGAATATTTGCAAGAAAAGTGGCTAAGATGGACGAGAGATCAGGTTTCGGATTCAATAATCCTCAAGATGAGATCAATGGATTCAAGCTAAGCTACTGAAGAAGATATGCATGAAAATTGGCCAAGATGAACGAAGAAAGCAGGTTTTGAATTCGTTGTGCCTTAAGATGAATTTAATGGATTCAAGCTACCAGATATTCAGTACCAAAACACATCGAAGCTCCAATTGCTACGCGTTAAGCCCATGAATATACAGGGTGTCTACACTTTGGATGGGCATAACTTCAGGGTTCGATTCTACAAGGTATTTCCAACAAAAAATGTCTCCTAGCAATTTTCTTTTAACCCACTCGAAATTCCTTTTTTTTCACTTTAAAGTTTTTTTTCGCGTTTTCGACCTTACGGCACTGATATGGTCATAACTCCCTTATTTCTCCTGAAAATTCAAATCTGACTACACCGTTAGAAAGAGCGTTAAATTCCTAAGAGTTATGAGCATAAAGTAACACCTTTCTACTCAACAAAAACTTCAATCAGCTAGAAAATCGGTGTTTTTATTGAGTAGAAAGGTGTTACTTTATGCTCATAACCATATCTACGAATAATGCGTATTTTACGTACAAAAAACGAAGGTTTTCTTCGAAAAATCCAATTTCTAGCAGTCGGTATCATTCGGAAGTATCACTATTTGATTCAGCGTAAAAAATTATATAAGAAATGATACCAAAATGGTCAAGCCATCTTGAGATCAAGGGACCATAAACCGCTTGAAACACTGGATTTTCTTGTACAAAAACACGTTTTTTAACATTCAAACTTCATTTACTCCACCAATTTTTATGTTGAAAAGAAAAATTGATAGACCGTTGGAAAGCTGACTATTTGAGCATGTTTTTCCGAAGAGCGCCCTTCGAAATAGCCAGGGATTCAGAGTAAAAACTTCGATTTAAAAAGAGACATATTTCGAAAAAAATTGAAGTTTGGTATTTGACTTGGTTATTTAGAAATGGTTTATTGCTAAACGAATTTGATTTTGCACTAGATAGCTTAGGGATTTAACGCTCTTTCTAATGGTGTAGTCAGATTTGAATTTTCAGGAGAAATAAGGGAGTTATGACCATATCAGTGCCGTAAGGTCGAAAACGCGAAGAAAAACTTTAAAGTGAAAAAAAAAGGAATTTTGAGTGAGTTAAAAGAAAATTGCTAAGAGACATTTTTGTTGGAAATACCTTGTAGAATCGAACCCTGAAGTTATGCCCATCCAAAGTGTAGACACCCTGTATAAGCACTCAAGAGACGAGAGTAGTGGTGTTCTCAGACAGCCAGAGTGTAATCAAGGTGGTGAAAATAGTTTTCAACGTCGGAGAATCTTGAGTGAACTTCGAGTACCAAGCGAAGTGCTGTATGCGCCTGGAATGGAAGTCACTCAGAGAAACATGGCCTGAGATGTACAAGGATGACCAGCAAAGAATGCGATGTTGCAAACAAGAAGTTTGTTTCAAACCAAGTTTCAAACCAACCAGGGTAAATGAGGAGGTAAATTGAATACATTTGAAGATTCAAGCTAAGCCACTGCAGAAGATCTGCATGAAAATTGGCCAAGATAAACGAAGAAAGCAGGTTTTGAATTCGTTGTGCCTCAAGATGAATTTAATGGATTCAAGCTACCAGATATTCAGTACCAAAACACATCGAAGCTCCAATCGTTACGCGCTAAGCCCATGAATATCTAAGCACTCAAGAGACGAGAGTAGTGGTGTTCTCAGACAGCAATAAGGTGGTGAAAATAGTTTTCAACGTTGGAGAATCTTGAGTGAACTTCGAGTACCAAGCAAAGAGCTCTATGTGCCTGGAATAGAAGTCACTCAGAGAAACTTGGCAATCACAAAGCTGATCCCCTAGCAAGAAGCATGACCCTAGACAGGCCTCAGATTCATAAGGATGACCAGCAAAGATTGTCATGTTGCCAAAGGAAATTGATTGAGAGGAATACTACTGTGCACTAACGTTTTGATGCTGTTCTGACGTTGTTCTTCAGGTTGTTCAGTACCAACCCATGCTCCCAAAAGGTGTTCTCTCATCCATGGTGAGTAAGGAGTGACTTATTGGGTGAAGAGTAAAGGCAGGAAGTTCACAAGAACACTCCAGCTGAACACAAGACATTCGCCAGATAAGATGTGTGCATCGACCCACGGTAAGAAGAACTTCATCAGGGCTCAATGGCAGCTATACACGAGGAGAGAGCACCGTATAGCAGCCATTGAGCCCTGATGAAGGGAATATATTCCGAAAGCTAGCGAAAACAGCGTTTCTTTCTTGATGACCCCAGTAGGTACCGATATTTGACAAGTTCTTATTTACCAGATCGTCCATATACCTGGTAAACCATGTAAGTCGGTATTTTTTCGAAACTAAGGTTTTGAGCTTTTCAGGTAAATTAGGGTCTCTTAATCCATTTAGTGAAGCCGTTTTCCAATCTGAAGAATAGTTTTTTACCCAGAAAGCATTAAAAAAACGTGTAAGTCGGTTACCTCTTTTTTCGACGGAAAACCATGTAAGCTTCATAAAAGTGAGCAGCTCACGCTAGTGGCAAGTTTCCATCAAAGATAGTCAGTTTTTTCTTTTTTTTTCATGTAAAAGTTTACAAAATTCATAAATGGAGTTCGGAGAAAGTGATCATAAATAGAAACCTTTTTATAAGTCTCAATTTCAGCAATAAAGTCCACTCCTTGTGTTCTGCAGACACGTGATTTTCCATACTGTGGCCAACCTTAAGATCACGACCTACCTACGTGTTTTTTTTTTACCTACCTACCTGAGATCACGTGTTTTTCCGCATTGTTTCTAAATCATGTTTACATTATTTAGGAGGATAATTTTAGATGAATTGATTGATTTTGTTGGCTGTTTGACCTACCTGTAATACTGATGTTAGAAAGAACAACAAGAGATTAGTAGTGTGCTATTGGTCTGCTTATGTTTTACAGGAAACTCTGAAAAATTAATGATACAAGAGATAATAATGAGATAATAATTAAGGAAATCCAGCTCTGATCAATCCCTAACCCATCCTCAATCCACCCCTAGTCCATCTATAACCCATCCCCAGCTCATCCCTAACCCAGCCTTGACCTATCCCAACCCCTAACCCATACCCAACCCATCCCTAGTCTTTCTCCAACCTATTCCTAACCCCTATCCCATTCCTAACCCATCCCTAGTCCATTTCTAACCCAACCCAGCCCTGACCTATCTCCAACCCCTAACCCATCCCAAGTTCATCCCCAACCGAGCCCTGACCTATCCCAACCCCTAACTTAAACCCAGCCCACCCCTAACCCGTCCCTAGCTTATCTCCAACCTATCCCTAACCCCTATCCCATCTCTAACCCATCCTCAACCCATATCCAGTTCATCTCTAACCCGTCCCTAACTCATCCCCAACATATCACTAACCACTAACCCATACCTAACTCATCCCTTGTTTTAATGAAACAAAAGTAGGTACCTAGTTGCCTAACACTTAAATTCAATGCATACCTACCTAGTTACGGTTGTGATAGGTAAAGTGTTCCTATAAGTAATGGTAGTAATTTAAGAAATGGAATTGAGGAATTGGTAGTATATTGAATAATTTATTTCTCAACTCTAGTAATATTAAGACTGAAGACTGTCGTTTTGACTCAAGGAGCCAAAACTCCTCAAGTCAAAACTACGCAGTCAACTAAAGTTGGACTGCGTATTAGTCCACGCCTATGAATTTTCATTTAAATATTTTCCTTTTGCATCGATTTGGGTATTTTGTGTAACCTTGAAACCTGGAGAAAAAATTGAATAATATTCCTAATAATAAAATAACCCAAGCTGGGTATATTTTCATAAAAATCAAATTGAAAACCATGTAAGTCAGGTATCAAAGGCTGGGTAAAAGCATGTAAGTCCATTTTTTCGTTCGCTGAAGTAAATTTTGATGAAATTAGTCTCAGGCTCTTTGAAATACTACTGTTACCACCAATTTTATGGAATGGAACGAAAAAACTTATTGTATATGTAATTAAAAATTAATGATTCAGTTTTCAGTGTCCCCTGTAAAATTTGATAAACTCGACTTACATGGTTCACCAGGCATATGGACGAGATATACATGTTCAGAACCTAAGACCCAGTCTCTCCTCAAACATTTTCTCTTGAATCTTCAGCTTATCCTATGAGAAACTTACGCAACCCTTTAATTTCGAATTTCTTGTTAATTCACAAGATTTACTTCTGGACAAATTAAATTTTGGAAGCTATTGGTCCCCAATTATTGAAGATAATTATCTGATTGTTATCAGATAATTTTTGAAATTTCACGATGGCAACTCCGAATTGAAGAAGTCAATGACAACAGAGCCTGTATGATCTATACAGGCAAATAATGAATCGTTGTGTAATAATTCGTTTAGTTACCCATCAAGATTTATCCCACTTTCTTCCACCTACATTTTCTCGATAAAGGTCATCCGATGAGGCACATCTCGGAGTAAGCCCGTAATTGGTCTGTCGAAATTATTATATCACATAAAAACCCGCTAAGAAATCTCCTCATCCCAACCCGTTATTTCGTTTGTAAATCAAATCGAGCTCAATTCCGTACGATGACTTGGGACTCGAGGCGTTTTTTCAAATGAATGACTCGCCTCAAATAGGAACGGGGCCGTCAGGGTGATATTATGAGGCGTTTCGCCACTGCGAGTCGATTGTTTATGACGTTATGACAAAATGACACTGTCGGTAGTCAAATGTCATTGGCTTTTGTAATAAGAACGGGTCGGGGTTATTAAGCAACGGAAATCTTGAATAGACAAGTTGCTGCGGGCTTGAATCTGTAAAGAAACCAGTTTGAGAATTAAGGTGAGGTACATACCAGTTTATAGCCTACACGAATATGACTTAACAGGGTTTAGAAACGATTCACGGTAGCTCATGGAAGGTTACAAAATTGTCTACTAAGTAAAAATAACCCCAATCTGCAGTGTTCAAAATTACCAGTTATAATTAACAGATCGTAGTGTTATTTTATCATGGAAGGTACTGAGTGAGTCGTTTAGAGTCCTGACATACCAGTATTCCTTCTACATGATGCCTGCAACTTACCGTACATCTTATGTACTCTGACTACCTACAACTAACCCTAAAAGTTATTATCCATACTAGAGGTTCAAAACCTCCTAGCTGACCAATTTTCGGTACTTACCAAAATGGCAAATTGTTCTTCACAAGGGAAGATGTGGGAGGGTAGTTTTCAGTCCTGATATCACAGTATACCTTCTACATGATGCCTACAACTTACCGTAATTCTTATGTAATTTGAGTACCTACATCTAACCCTAAAAGTTATTATCTATACTGTAGGTTCAAAACCCTCAAACTGACCAATTTTTGGACTTGCCCTGAGGAAAATGAGCGAAATATCCCAAATATTATGTACGGTTGGTAGTGCACTTGTCATGTTACCATATTGTTCTTCACAAGGGAAGAACTGGATGGGTATTTTTCAGTCCTGATATCACAGTATTCCTTCTACATGATGCCTACAACTTAGCGTAATTCTTATGTAATTTGAGTACCTACAACTAACCCTAAAAGTTATTATGTATACTGGAGGTTCAAAAACTCTGAAAAATGAGCGAAATATCCCAAATATTAAGTAGTGATTACTTTAACTTAAGGTGCACTTGTCATGTTGCCATATTGTACTTTACAAGGGAAGAACTTTGTGGGTAGTTTCGAGTTTTGATATCACAGTATTCCTTTCCACGTGATGCCTACAACTTACCGTACTTCTAATGTACTTTGAGTACCTACAACTAACCCTAAAAGTTATTATGTATGCTGGATGGAACTGTTCAAAACCTCCCAGCTCACCGAAATTGTAATAATTATTAGCTGACCCAAATATTACGTATGGTAGGCAGTGATTACTTTAACCCTTAACGCGCCAGGTGCTTCCAAATCCTCCCTCGCGCCAGGTGAGAATGGTGTATACCATACATGTGTATACCATAGTATAGTAGAGTATGGTATATATGTGTATACCATCACGATTTCCGTAATTTCAAGCGTTTAAACCACTTTTCACGCCTCGTTTTTTAATCGTTTGACTAACATTCAATAAATTGTATACGGGCATAAATAAAAACGCAAAACCAGCATATGCCAGCATATAGCATGCTGGCTGCGTATATTATATACTCTACTTGTATATAACTTGTAACTCATTATTTTCGTGGAAATAGACAACGTTCTACTCAACTCCGTTTTCATTCACCATTGCTGGAGTAGGAATAAAAAATATCTTGGCGAAAAAAATATTGTAGAATTCACAGCCTTGGCTAATTTTTGTAAACTCAAGGAGAAGACTAGAGTTATTTCTAACTGCAAGCCTAGAAAACGAAAAAAAAAAATCGGAAAAAAGTTTTTTTTCAGTTTTGAAAGTTGCTGTACCTAGTACCTACCATTCTTTATAACGTATAGTTTATAGGAAATAATCTTGTTCCCTATAAACAATTTATACATGTTTTTCGAGAACACTGAAGTCAAATAGGATTACCTATTGCATTGTTCACAAGTCTTGTAATTGGTGTATGGACGAATCACGACTGTGGCGCAGGGCCGCCACCACAGCAGATCAAAAATCCTTAGTGAGTGTGACATACTCACATGGCGCGTTAAGGGTTAATGTCAGGGTGGACTTGTCATGTTGCTATATTGTTCCTCACATGGAAGGTACTGGCTGGGTCATTTGAAGTCCTGATATCACGGTATTCCTTCTACATGATTTGAGTACCTACCTACTATTAGTCCTGAAAGTTGGTACCTATCTAAAAGGCTATTCATCAACCGAGCTCCTCAACTAAGGTAGCAGTTACTTTATACATTATTATTAAGGCACACCTGCCTTGTAATATTCTTCCGCAAAGGAAAAACTGAATAGGACGTCCCGTGTTCTGTTTAACAGTAGGCATTCCTTCTACGTGTTTGAGTTGTTTTGAAAGTAAAAACTTTCATACCACCAAAAAAATCAATAAAATTTCAATTTTTAATAGACAAAGATTTTTTCAAGAAAAATGTTGATTTTTTAATTTATAATTAAAAAAATCATTTATGAATGTATGGAAAAAATTAATCAACAGAAAGATAATGATAGAAAAAATCAATAAATACAAAAAAAATAATAGAAAAGTTATATGATAAAAATCAATGAATAAATAAATGATCATCTAAAAAATAGTGGTTTTAATTTTTTTGTCAATAGAAAATACGTTTTTCATGAATACTACCAAAATGTTGCCCAAATTTTACCAATAGTTGTAACACAATAGTATCAGTAGATAGATGGTTGTACTTACCTTTCAAATCTTGATACGCGGTTCATTATTTTAAATATACGTAAAATATTAGCGTCAAATGAAGGAACAAATCATGGGATTTTAGTGCTTTGACGAACAGTTTGCTTCAGCGATATTAGCGCTCCAATAAAATGACAACAGTACAGGTAACTAATAAGAAATAACGTTGATACTTAGCTTCTACGGATTCATCAATGACCTCAGGTTATTTGATTAGATTGTAACTACTTTGTTATTTGTGAAGTCTACAGGTATACTTCATAGTTTTATGGTTGACGTGTTTCTTAAAAAATATTACTCAAAGTATAATACCTCATAATTGTACGAGTTAATCTTGTTATTTCTCAACGAACTACAAAAGCGAATCAGTAATGAAACCTTCATCCAATTTAGCACGCTGCAGGGTTGTGACGTGGCGACACCGTTATTTCATAAGCTAACAACTTTACTCGCTACCTGTTTGGAGTGTCCACAATGAAACAATGGGGTATTCCGGAGGGTCGGAATTTTGAATTTCGGTGAAATCGATATTTCATGGGTGTTGTACTCGTGAGACAAATTTCAATTTAAAAAAAATCCAATTAACTATGTCGGTAGCAGCTGATGTACTGTGAGCAGCGCTGCCTACCATATTATTTGTAGACTAATTATTTTGGACTCATAACTCATCAGTGACAAATTTCTAATCTCTCAACTGCTAAAACAAAACTTGTCTAAGAAGAAGAAGAAGAGCATTTGTATTTATATTCATTTGAAAAATTCTGAACTGATATTATTTGTGGAAAGAGCAAACTGAAAGCTTCACCACCAATTTTCCGTTAAATTAAGAGGGTCGCTGTTCATTCCTCGTTCCGGGTTAGTATTTCCCTAAATTACAGGCGCTCAAATTTTAAAAATTGTATCTAAATTTGACATTTTCAAGGATTTTTGAAATTTAAATTGAAAACTAAAATATTGCCGCTGGAATCATCAAAATTGAACAATAATTGAAAGAAAAAAAGAGAAAATCCGTTTATTCAGTAAGGTAAAATTTCAAATTTAGATACAACTTTTAAAGTTTGAGCGCCTATAATTTATGGAAATACTGACTAGAAACGAGGAACGAACAGCGACAGACTGAGGCCTCCTTAACCAGTGTTGCCAAGATACTCTCCCATCTCTATAGACTAGACACGTGGGCTGAGCTTATAGTGAGAAATGCCTTCTGGTATCGCCTTGTTGCCCAGAGAGTGGCGGTGGTCAGGGGCTCCATATTTGATGGGAAGGAGGAGGAATTTCCGGTATACCGGAATTTAGGAGACTCACAGGGAATTTTCAGAGAAAGAGATTGGCAACACTGAGTGACTGAGCAGTCTAGTCCTGTTCCAAATGGTCTCATTTCACATGCCATGGTAAGTGACGATCTCTTGAAACCCATACTCACTGGTGTCGCCCAGATTATGAGACAAAATATTCCACATATCTCAAACTACTTGTTATAGGACTAATGGGTTCTACTGCAACCTGCGAGTTCTCCCTCAATACATTCCAAGCGGAACATCTCATATGGCACTAAGAATCCCCCACTGGCTCACAGGAAGTGTCATATGACACAGAGGCATCGAAAGTCAGGGGATCTTACTCGTGAGAGCAATTTTTTTCTTTACATAGTAACCTATCTGCTCAACAGAGGTCACTGTTTTCGCCTGGATGACGCAGAGACAGAGCTTCGAAGTGATATCACATGATAAGGTGTGGTACTCCTTTAAAAAAGTTCCCATGAGGGGCGTAGGTCAGCCAATCCAGTCCTGCACTGAACGTATTAAACCAGTTTATGTTATTGAATTTTTTTACAGGGTTCCGTCTCTCATTTTGTTTAGTATTCCCTCTAGGAAGCGTTTCAGTACCATCGAAGGGAAGAGTTTAGAATCTGAAACACCAGCCCTACGGGAAGTGAGATCTTGGTAACACTCAGCTTCGAAAGTGTTACTATGAAGTGGACTTCGCTTGTACCTTCATTGGTAGCTCAAAGTCCATCCACTTGGCCTGAATGAGCTGACAATGCTGACATATTCCATTGCATAGACCCATACGCACTCAAAGCAGGTGTCAGCTGTGACCGCGGTCCTTTAGCGACGAGTCTCGGACCAGCTACTGCAGGGAAATCGTGAGTTCGAATTTCGCCACGAGGGCTTGTTTTCGTGCGTCCCAGGCTCAGCCCCCACTTGGCCTGAACGAGCTGACAATGCTGACATATTCCATTGCATTGACCTATACTCACTCAAAGCAGGTGTCAGCTGTGACCGCGGTCCTTTAGTGACGAGTCTCGGACCAGCTACTGCCACGAGGGCTTGTTTTCGTGCGTCCTAGGCTCAGCCCCCCTCGTCCCAACCCAGGGCGGCGAGGCAATTGGAAGCAATGAGCGAAATCATCAGAACAAATTCTGATCTTCCCTTTGGAAGACAGCTGATGACGCCCGCTACGCAAGAATGGCAGTCAGACGAAAATCCAACGTAATTTCAATTACCCCGTATACAATGCTCTGCAGCCACCCGTTCACGCACAGCCCAATAAACGTTCCCTAACCTGCACCAGATGGTTTCGTCGTCTCCAATCTGTTCTCATATGTCTTGCAGGGCAGGACATGTGTCTAAATGCCGGGACGTCATACCTTCGGTGTGGCAAAGTGTACAGATTGGACTGTCATAGACACCGATTCTGTTTAAATGCTTGGCCAGGAAGTCGTGCCCAGTCTGAATCCTGAAACAAGGCACACTTTGCTTCCTGGGCAGTGTTTTTGGAATGGGATTACTCAGTAGGTCCATTGCTTTCCAGCTGCTGCTCTCTCATGGCCTTCTCGAGCTATTGACTGTTTCTTGCAATCGACCAGGCGTTTGGCTGTGCTGTAAGGGAGAGGAGCATCTAACTGCGGCAAGAGTGACCCTATTTTGGACAATGCATCTGCTTTTTCATTTCCCTCTATTTGGCAATGTGAGGGAACTGCAGCACCAGATGGGAGCCTCCCATCAACAACTTCTCAATGACGAGACGGCACTCGAGATCAGTAGAAACATTGCTTGTGACGACTTGGCGATCGCCCTGCTCAAGCAGATTCTCCACAGCAACCTTCACTGCACAAACAAAGTCCCCTGCCCTCAAAGTTTCTGGAGAGCTTTCCTACAGGGTGTGAGGTTTCAAAATCCAACCTGAAATGGTTGTTTACTTTACTTTACTTTAAACTCACCCAAAGCAGAAAGCGTGGTTCCTTTTAACAGATCAATTTGAGATCAATTGACCACGTGCTGAACAGTTCAGACTTACAGCTCTATTTAGGCGAATAGTGCCTACCAAAAAACCTAAAATTTTATAATATTTTGTGCTAATCACCATCCAGTTCCCACTTGAAAACAACCGACATGAGCCGCCACTGCGTTAATCTGACAACAAATTAATGAGTACGAGCCATGTTGTCGTAAGTGACTGTGATTCCCTGTTTCCCTACTGCAGACTCACCCTTGAAATATTTGAAACATTAGTAGAATCTTTGTTATTTGCGCTTAGGACGAAGTTACCACAACAAAAGTGCAATAAACTGGAGAGATTTCACCATAACAAGTAGAGTATCAACATTTATACAGTCATGAGAACATGAAAAAATCAGTTAGGAAAGAACAATGCGGTTAGTTCATGCAGTTAGAGCAGCAGTGATACGGACGAAGGTGGAATGAACACACAGAAAAACCTCCAAAACAATTTATTATGGTCTAATTTATATTATTTACAAAATAATCCAATATCAACACACACAAAAATTTATATTTATATCGATAAATTTACATTATTTTCAGAAAAGCAACACCGGGGGGGACAATTGAGCGTGTTAGGATGATCCTAATCAGTCTTGAAAGAGGAAAAAGTGAATAAACACGAAATATGGCAGAACAAGAAATGATTGGCGAAGATGAACGAGAAGAAAGAGAGAGAAAGAGAAGGATGAGATGATATGACGGACTTATGATTAGTTGCAATCACTAAGATCAAAGACACGGTGCCATCACTGGACGATAATTCTTCACCGTTTATATGGCTGGAAAAACAGAAAAAACACAGAACGTGTTACCACCTTGATTCCCGAAGCATGCAATATTAACATTGAAACACACAAACACAAAAAAAGTTTTCTGTTATTAAGATTTTAAAAAACGTAAATTTCTTCTGGGTTTTCAGACCAAATCGCCCTCTGAGCCCCCATAAAAATTACCGCTTTTTTTCGATATCTTAATTTTTTGCAATTTTAAAATCTCTGTGGGGTGTATTTCGAGGTAAAACTTTTTTTTCTTTAAAATTTTTTCAAAATCAGAGCTGAATTTTTGATACAAAAGTTTACATTTTGTTTCTCACATGTTGGAAGATGTAGAAATTCCGAAGAGGGGTTTTGAAATATTATATCCATAAGGCCGTGCACTAATGAATTTCTAAACTCCTTTCAAATTTAAAATTTAGGTACAACTTTTTTATTTTTTGCCCCTTCAATTTCGCGAAATACTGACCTAAAACGAGGAACGAACGGCGACCCACTGAAACCCCCTTAAGTTAGCTCTAGTTTTTGGTAATTTTACTTAAGGATGACTTTTGCTTAAAAAGTATCAATCAGAGATGGGCGTATTCTTATTCATAAAAAACTATGATTTTTACCGCAATTTTGGTCGTATTTATTCTCTAAAATTGCCAGAATAATTAATAAAGATTCGAAACGCTCAAAAATTCTTATAGGATTTTTCACGCAGAATCGAATGAGACCAATACCAGGTCGCTACGACCAACTGAAATGACCGGTAAAAATCATAATTGTTTAATGATTTCCAGTGCTAATTGTTTATAAAATGCGATATTCTGCGGAAATTTCGTTGTACTTTCTATTCGGTTGGTCGTAGCGACCTGGGGTTGGTCTCATTCGATTCTGCGTGAAAAATCCTATATGAATTAGAGAGCGTTTCGAATTTTTATTAATTATTTTGACAATGTTAGGTTATAAATATGTCCAGAGTTCGGGAGAAAATCATTTAAAAAAAGTATGATCTTCAGGGAAAATTGTAAAAAAAATTCAATTTTTGGGGAAATCATAGAAAAAATCATAAAATTGTATTCAAAATACGATTACGGGGGAAATCGTATTCAAAGTGTGAATACGATGGTATTCATATTCATATTCACCTGTATTCGTATTCATAATCATAAAGTCCCAGATATGATTTGCATTCATAATCGTATTCATGAATAAGAATTCGCCCATCTCTGGTATCAATTCTTGAAAAAATGGATCCTATTTTGAAAAATCGTATCGATTTTTTTAGATTGTTTTCCAAAATATTGATTCGATTTAAATCGATTCGTTTTGAAGAATCTGACATCCCTAATAAGCTGTCATCAGCTTCAATATCAGCCAGCCGAGTTATATCGTGTATTATAATTAGTAGAGCCAGCCAACCTCAATAACTATACTCCTGCTCATAATTAGAGCACCACCATCTATTTCTTTGTATGACCCCTTCTTTTTTCCCTTATCAAGTGTTTATCCATTTGCACACATTTTTTGCAAACATAGAATGAGAAAGGTAACCAAAAAAGGCACAAATTCAAGAAAACGATATGTTTTTAATAAATTAAAGAAAAATGTACTTCTTGTGGTAAAATGATAAAAATTTAAAATGTGAAAAAAAAGGTTTGAATTATGCCATTTTAGCTTTTGGTTTATTATTTTCAATAATGAACCTTTGGAATCGACCAAGAAAAAGAAATTTTAACACCCCCTCAAAATTTGATGGTTTACGTTTCAAGGTACGTAGAATCCAAAAATCGAATAAAAATTTGGCCGTCCGTCCGCCGTACGCGGCACTTTTGCCACTTAGCATTGACCGATTTTGATGAAATTTGGTGTGTAGGCTCCATTTGGGGTCTAGTTGTGCCCCGAAGCTTTTGGTTGATGTAGGTCACTTCTAAGGGTTCCAAAATCAATTTTGAAATTTTGAAAACGCCCTAACTCAAAAAAGTTTGATATAAAGGTATTGTTTTTCCTTCAATTTAGGATTCTGTAGAATTTTTAGAATTTTTTGAGACCACGCGGAGCTCTGTAGGACAAACCGTTTGCTCCCTACGAAAATTTAAGGGTTTAAATTGAAATATATACCTATATATATAAATCAAAACACGAGTGTGAATCGCAAAAGAGGCCTAATCTCCGTTCAAATTAGAGCTGACCGAAATGCGATCGATGGTTGGTGATTTGAATTTTTTTTTAATTTTTTAATTTTTTTTTTTGATTTTTTATTTTATTTTTTATTTATTATTTTTTTTTTTTTTTGATTTTTTTTTATATTGGATGGATGGTGATTTTGTAGACGAGTAATCTATATAGAAAATAATAAACCATTTTGTAATAATTTGCAGCGTTTTAATACTTGGTATTAGCTTCTCTAGCTCGGATAAGGGCTTGGAGCCTTCGACCCATGCCTCTAATCAAATTTTGGATATCCCCCTGGGGATATTGTCCTTCTCCTCTTTCGCTGCTGTTTCCAGCTGCTGAAGATTGTCTGATGGTGGATCTCTGGCTCGAATTCTTCTTTTCAGCATGTCACAAACATGCTCTAACGGATTCATGTCTGGGCTCCTTGGTGGCAGGCCAGGATACACAATTTATAAGGAAAGATGGAAAGAGACAAACGAAAAAATGGATGGTGGTGCTCTAATTTTGAACAGGAGTGTATATTCTTACTAACTGAATGAGGCCAATTCCGAGTACCAAATTTTACATTTCAAAATTGAAGTGTCAACAATTGGTGCTTTTACCCTAAGACTCTTTCGTTTTCCAAGTCTTGGTGAGTTGTCATGAAGTTGGGTACCAAATTGTAACCCCCTCGATAAATGGCCTATGAAATCACGGCTCTCAGTATAAAGAAACCTGAGAATCTCCGCTTGTAGTGTCCGATACTGGTGCTTTAACCCTATACAGTTTCCTAGATCAACATCCTACTAGTTTCCGTAATTTCACAAAACCAGATCTAACTGCCTCTCGAACGATGGAGCAAGGCACCTCAGGGCCCACGAAGAGGCCTCTCATTAATTTATTCTCCCCCGAAAAGATTTATTATTGATTCATTTTTCGTCGGAAAAAACCCAAAACGGCGTTGGCACATCGCGGAAAGGGGTGTGGCAGGGAGTGAGTTTTTTTTTCGGTCGCGAAGTGGCGAAACAAGATGGACGATGAGGTAACGAAATCGCGCTTGGTCGCTCAGATCGACCAAAACCGCGTTTTTAAGTAAACACGGAATTTCCTATTCATCGGATCGCAAAACCGAAGTGCGTCCCAGAATTGGTCAGATTGGTCAATCTGTGGGGCGACTGTTATTGACGTTACTTTTCAAGCCATCAAGAGTCCATCAACGAGAGTCATATTGATGTCAAAAAAAGGAGGTTTTTTAATTTTTTTTTTTTTACTTTACATATTGAGTCAAGGAAACACTCTAGATGTACAATGAAAGCAAAATCGTCTCCTTAACCCTTAATTTCCCACTTGTTATAAAAAAAATTGTTTTTTCGGATATTTTAAAAGATTTTGGTGTATTCAAGATTTTCTTATAACCAACCAAAAGGCATAGAATTTCTAGTTTTTACCGAGATGTATGTGAATTTTCTTAATTTGATAAAAATTGGATTTTATATTTTTGGAAACCTCAAGAGGGAGGTGTGGGAGGGGGATAGCTATCGTTATCTTGTAGTCTGTTCGGAGAGGCAGTCCTGACCGGTTCGGAGGGGCTTGAAGGAGTCCATTCGCCTCTATCCCCTCCCCTTTTCAGTTCCGGTTTGGTTCCGAACTGTTCCGGACAGCCTCTTCGAACAGACCCATGGCTTCTAAGGGGGGGGGGGGGGGAGCAATCGTTATTTTAAAAATGGATACTAAGAATACGTTCTATCCTATTTTTGCTGAATGGAACCAGCAGCTTTTTATTCTAAAACAAACGTCTATAAACGAAATGACAAATAAAATTGTAAGTCCAATAAGACTTTCTTCTTCAGTAGTATCTTAATGGAATATTGATGCAGTGGCCCCCAATATCGGTTTTGACTCAAGAGTGGTTGATGCTTAAAAAATCGGACTTCCGAAAAGATTCATCAGGATATTAAGGGTTAACTTTTCCAGGGAAACGGAGAGCTGATTTCCTCCAAGGCGTGAATATAAAACATAATATAAGTAGATAAATACAGTCAAACCGGCAGTTTTTGACATTTCAGCATTAAAATCCCCTTGAGCCGTTTTACTTGACATTATAGGATTTTGAAATTGACGTTTATTTCAATACATTTTCGCAGTAAGGGAAAGTCTCCAATAGCGGACATTTTTCGGAATTCTTACATCTCACGTGAAACAAACGAATTTTCTGGGAGATTTTCTTAACCCTGATTGGACCATGGTGTCACCAATGTCACCAAACACCTTATGAATTCCACGGCTGTCCCAGGGTGTCACCAGATCAACTAGATTAAATAGCAATTTAAAAATTAATGGACAGCTAAATTTTTTGAACTATTTTTTGTAAGCTTGTAGAAGTCAAAAAATGATATTATGACAACATTTTGACAATTTTTTTCATCGATTTCCTTGGAGATATTTGCCATAACTCTATTTTGAGACTTCCAAAAGCCCACAACACATTCCGTTGTCCATCAAATTTAAAAATTGCAATTTAATTTTGGTTACTCCAGTGACACCTTGGGACAGCTGTGGAGTTCTTGGGATGTTTTCGGTGACTCTTTGGTCCAATTAGGGTTAATCATTCATAGTTATTTAATCGTTCAAGATTGAAAAATATCCAATAAATTGTCGTTATTTGCTTCAAATTCTTTTTTCATCAGACCATGTATCACTAGTAGTGGATACCAAAACTTCCAAATCTCAACTCCCTAAAGGCGGACATACGTTAGATTACAGCAGAAACAACGGTGAAAACGTGAAAAAATAGGTTTTATTAAAATTCAAATGCAGTCAAAAATACTACTTATAATAAATTGGTTATGTTATAATGGAGTATCAGTCGTTCCCGCAAGCGAAGGGAGGCAAAGATAGGTCTGTACCTACAAAAATAGTTTCTTAAATCGAAATATGCAAACTGCCCAGTTTGTCTCAGATCCTTATTTTATGTTTTTTTATATGTTATTTTTATATGTTTTATTCAAGTACCACGTCCGTTATCGTAGCTTTTCCCTTAAATGTTGTCCATATTTTAAAAAACCGAACAGAATATGATGAAATACATTACACACTGTACAGGCATACGAGGTGTGGCAGAAAAGTAATGTGGCAAGACAGCAAGCGATCTAGCAAAGCCGCGCCGCATAGATTTGCTTGGTATGATCGTCAGTTTCTTCTCCAATTGAGATCAATGTGGAAAAATCCACTGATTCCTCCAGTAAAAGAATAGGAAGGACGAACCAATCCAAAATACTCGATACTGAGACACGCACAAACGAGAGGCAATGAATAGACTGACTCTTCTCCGATCCATCGAGTTCAGCCTCGGGGATGGTTTGAACCCTCAATCCTCTTATCTATCGTCTTCTCTAGTTCTGGAGCCTGACATGATTTTGGCCGATCTAGCTGAAAAAAAAAGTCTTGATTCCTTCCAAAAATTATCAAAACGCGCTGAACTCCAAAAATTTCAGTTTCTAGGGAGTTTATGAAAGGTTACAGTCCAGGGAAATTTGTTTTATTTATTTTTGGGTAACAGAGTTGGGATTATTCGAATAAAAATTTAGTTGAACTAAAGTTGAAACTGAAAACTAATTAGTTTTGGTTTACTATTTTCAATAATGAACATTTGGAATCGACCAAGAAATTTTTTTAACCCCCCCCCATTAAAATTCGTTGGTTTACGTTTCAAGGTACGTAGAGTCCAAAAATCGAATAAAAATTAGCCGTCCGTCCGCCGTACGCGGCACTTTCCCCACTTAGCATTGACCGATTTTGATGAAATTTGGTATGTAGGCTCCATTTGGGGTCTAGTTGTGCCCCGAAGATTTTGGTTGATGTAGATCACTTCTGAGGGTTGAAAAATAAGGTTTGAAAATTTGAAAACGCCTTAACTCAAAAAATTTAGATGTGAAGGTATTGTTTTTCCATCAATGTAAGATAGTATAGAATTTTTTGAGACCACGCGGAGCCCTGTAGGACAAACCGTTCGCTCCCTACGAGAATTAAATTCTCGTAGGGAGCGAACGGTTTGTCCTACAGGGCTGTCGTGTTTCTGATTTATTGTACGTCCAACCCTTAAATTTTAAGGGTTGGACGTACGATAAATCAGAAACACGAGTGTGAATCGCAAAAGAGGCCTAATCCCCGTTCAAATGTTAGCTGACCGAAATGCGATCGACGTTTTTCTTCAAGTTGGTTGGTAGTAACAATGGCAAAGCCCTGTTCTTTGCAGAAGAGTGATCTATATAGAAAAATAATAACCTTTGTGTAATAATTTGCAGCGTTTTAGTTTCGAAATTGAAACTAAAAATTACTTTAGTTTCTATTCGCAACTTCGAAACTAATTTAGTTCCAAAAGTTAATTTCGAAGTTGCGAATAAAAAGTAAAGTAGTTTCATCTCTTATTTATAGTTTCGGAACTAAAAATTAAATTAATTGCTTCCGAGTCTACCAAGGTAGCGGAAGCTTTGTTTTCACTTTTCAAGGATGAAAAAAAAAAGTTCTCCAAAATCAAAATTTTCACTCGCGTTTTGCGTTTTAGACCTTTCTGAACAATTTTGGTTCCGTGTCTGTGTGTCTGTGTGTCTGTCTGTCTGTGTGTCTGTCCGTCTGTCATGATTTCCTTGTAACGCGCATAACTATACGAAGTTATTGTCCGATTTCGATGAAATTTTCAGGGATTGTGCGGGTTGGTGTGTAGACGGTCCCCTATGAAAATCATCATCCCCGGACTGATAGAAGCGACTGCGCATGCGCAAACGTGAATTCCTTGTAACGGCCATAACTTCTACATTTTCCATCCGATTTCAATGAAAATTTCAGAGATGTTACAGATTAGTATTTAGATGGTCTCTTATGAAAATCATCATCCCCGGACTGATAGAAGCGACTGCGCATGCGCAAACGTGAATTTCCTTGAAACGGCCATAACTTCTACATTTTCCATCCGATTTCAATGAAATTCTCAGGGATTATGCGGATTAGATTGTAAATGGTCCCCTATGAAAATCATCACCCCCGGACTTATAGTAGCCGATGCGCATGCGCGAACGTAAAATCCGTGTAACAGCCGTGCATACGTCACAACCTCAAATTCTACACTACCTACTGTCTGGCGCCTGTAGCACATGTACAGCGAGTCATTTTGACAAGTGAGAGGTCACGGGTACGATTCCCAGCAGTGCCAAGATATTTTTGGATTTTTTGAGTAGTGACTCACTTACATTTTTCATCCGAATTTGATGAAATTTTCTAGGATTGTTCAGATTAGCGTGTAGATGGTCCCCTATAAGGGTAGTGAAAGGTACTTAGAGATTGGTGTTTTGAGATTAACTACTATGCATCGGATCATCTATATAATCGGGTTATGGATACGAGGAAGCTATGTGCCACACCCACTTGGCAGACGTTTTTTTTTTCTCGCGTTTTTTACTAATTTGAAGGGGATGTGTTCTGAAGTAAAATTAATTATCTCATGACTGAATCGTGAAATTAATAATCTCATGACTAAATATTCTCACGACTGTAAACTTTGATTCGAATGGGACCAATCCTTACAAACATATTGTTTAGTAATGCATGCATTCCAGGGGACGTCCCATTGGATAAGTATTGGATCAGTTTAACCAGTTGTTAAGCGATAAGACTGTTTCTCTCGATGTAATTTATTTATTACTTTAGGCAAGAAATAGTGACACCCCCCACCACCACCATTATAAACCATAACACTTCTAGCGGCATGGCAGCCCCGAATCTGAAGAGAATTTTAAAATCCATGATCTACGACACCCAACATGCGAATTCGAGTTCACCCCCCCCCCCCCACCAACCGCACCAATGGTGCCAGTCTGGCACCAAAGCGGAAATACGTCGTAACATTGAACTTTCATCTATTAGGTTTAGTAGGCAGTCCGTCGAATGTCACATCCGTATTCAAGCTGAAACACCAAAAAACCCAAGAAATATGAGGTTTATGGTGTCCTGGCACCATGGTGGCACCACTTTTATTTCCATGGTGGTACAGAAAGTAATTCATGCAAATCCTAAGGTATAATGAGAATTTTTCCTCAATTTCAAAGCTTGGATACAATTAGTAAGCAGTAAAGGAACCGAAATATTGAAAAATTGGATATTTTGTGAGTGTTATCCCCCCACCCATCCCCTCCTCTTGCAAATTTTGGTACTCTGGTGAAATCATGTACAACTCGGAAGTTATTTTAGTCAAACAAAAAAAGAAACACACAAATCGGTTGGAAATTGAGGCCTGGGTAGAGTTTATAAGATTATGCCCGCAAACGTACGTTTTTTAAGCATTAACCCCCCCTCTCCCCCCTTAAAAGGCGAAATTCGAAATTCCGGCGCCGTAGTGCACAACTAGATAGTTTTCCGCGTCGATGAAAAAAAGGACCACGAAAATCGGTTGAGTACTAAGGCCTGGGTAGAGTACACAAGATTATGCCCAAAAACACACGTTTTTTGAGCATTAACCCCCCCTTCTCCTCCTTAAAAGGCAAAATTCGAAATTCCGGCGACGTAGTGCACAACTAGATAGTTTTCCGCGTCGAACAAAAAAAGAACCAGGAAAATCGGTTGAGAACTAAGGCCTGGGCAGAGTACACAAGATTTTGTTACACACACACACACACACACACACACACATACACACACACACACACAGACATACACCTATGGTTTTTTTCGCGGATTTGGATTCAGAATGGTCTAAAACGGATTACTGTGTGGTTATTTTTTTTTTCTGTTGAGTGTTGTCCAACTTCACCCCAGATCGATCGCATAAGGACGCCCAAGTCTTACTGTGGGACGTCCTAAAAATGTAATGCGCGTTATTCTCAAAGCTATCTACTTAAGAATAAGTAGGTTCCAGCAAAACTCCAGATTCCTATTTAATTTTTTTTTACTAATCTGCATTTTGTGAACTTTCTCCGGCAATTTCAAATTTCTGCTTTTCGCTACAAACTTTAATTTTTTTAATAGAAATTCGTAAGGCGACGAACTATTTTAGAGCAGACCTCTTTTGAGTTTATAAAACATCTTTTCATTATGTCTTTTTCCATTGTCTCAGGACTCTTCTGTGCTGTATTCCATTCTTCGAACAGTTTTGTCAATCCAATAAAATATCCATTTTTTTCCTCCATACATAATTTAATCATCATTTCTAATTCTTCGATACGTTTCTGAAAACGTTTGGTCTTCAACTCAAAATGGTGGGGAAGGGGGCAAACTTGAATCTATTCTTCTACGACCAGGAAAAACAGAACTTGTTCGCACCCAGCACCGATATTTCGTTGAAACACACATCCCCTTCAAATCATTAAAAACTGCGAGGAAAATAATTTAGTTTCATTTTTAGTTCTGAAACTTCGAACAAAAGATGAAACTACTTCCGTTTTTAGGACGTCCCACAGTAAGACTTGGGCGTCCTTATGCGATCGATCTGGGGTGAAGTTGGACAACACTCAACAGAAAAAAAAAATAACCACACAGTAATCCGTTTTAGACCATTCTGAATCCAAATCCGCGAAAAAAAACCATAGGTGTATGTCTGTGTGTGTGTGTGTGTGTGTGTGTGTGTGTGTGTATGTGTGTGTGTGTGTGTGTGTGTGTAACAAAATCTTGTGTACTCTGCACAGGCCTTAGTTCTCAACCGATTTTCCTGGTTCTTTTTTTGTTCGTCGCGGAAAACTATCTAGTTGTGCACTACGTCGCCGGAATTTCGAATTTTGCCTTTTAAGGGGAGGAAAGGGGGGGGTAATGCTCGAAAAACGTGCGTTTTTGGGCATAATCTTGTGTACTCTGCCCAGGCCTTAGTTCTCAAACGATTTTCGTGGTTCTTTTTTCGTTTGACGCGGAATACTATCTAGTTGTGCACTACGGCGCCGGAATTTTAGATTTTGCTTTTTAAGAGGGGGAAAGGGGGGGTTAATGCTTAAAAAACGTGCGTTTGCGTGCATAATCTTGTAAACTCTGCCCAGGCCTCAATTTCCAACCGATTTGCGTGTTTCTTTTTTTGTTTGACTCAAATAACTTCCGAGTTGTACATGATTTTACCAGAGTACCAAAATTCGCAAGGGGAGGGGGCGAGTGGGGGGATAATATTCACAAAATATCCGATTTTTCTATATTTTGGTTCCTTTACTGCTTACTAATTGTATCCAAGCTTTGAAATTGAGGAAAAATTCTCATTATACCTCCGAATTTCCATGAATTATTCTCTGTACCACCATGGAACTAATAGTGGTGCCACCATGGTGCCAGGACATGGTGCCATGATGCCATAAACCGCTTATTTCGTGTTTTTTTTTTGTGTTTCACCTTGAATACGGATGTGAACTTCGACGGACTGCCTACCAAAACTAATAGATGAAAGTTCAATGTTACGACGTATTTCCACTTTGGTGCCAGACTGGCACCATTGTGTGGGGGGGGGGGGGGGTGGTGAACTCGAATTCGCATGTTGGGTGTCGTAGATCATGGATTTTAAAATTCTCTTCAGATTCGAGGTTCCCATGCCACTAGAAATGTTAAGGTGGATAATGGTGGGGGAGGGGGTCAGTATTTCTTGCCTAAAGTAATAAATAAATTACATCGAGTGAAACAGTTTTATCACTTAACAACTGGTTTAACTGATCTAATGCTTATCCAATGGGACGTCCCCTGGAATGCATGCATTACTAAACAATATGTTTATTCAAAACTTCAAAACTAACTTTTGGAACTAAATTAGTTTCAGTTTCAACAGCTGAAACTAAAACCAATTTAGTTCCAAAAGTTAGTTTCGAAAGTCAAACTGAAAAACAGTTTCAGTTTTTAGTGGCACTTCGGAACTAATTTAGTTTTAGTCTTTAGTTTTTAGTTTCAGAACTAATTTTTGCCCAACTCTGGAAGGTAAAAATGGGTTACTTATTCAAAAAAAAAAAAAAATATTTTCAGGTACATTCAAAAACCTAAGGCAGGGTATCTTTTTTCAAGTAATTTTTCACTCCGATCGATTAAGATTGGTCCTGGAGTCTGCTGACGGTATAAAAGTTGAGAAAATGTACTTCATTTGTACAAGTTTTACATTTTGATTTACCTACTATTTTCAATAATGAACATTTGCAAACGAGCAAAAAAATTATAATTTAAGATTTTTAAAAATTAATTTAATAACTTAATAATACAAATAAATAATGAATAATTTGTTGAATAAATCCGTCCGTATGAAATGATAATTTTTATTAGTTATCAATTTATCATGGACCGATTTTGATTAAATTTGGTTTACAGGCTCCATTTTGGGGTGAAAATGGGGGTTGAATTTTCAAAAGTGCCCTAACTGAAACTCTCGACATGAAAATATTGTTTATTTCACCAATTTAAAAAAGATTTTAATTTTCAGAATCGAATGAGGCCACCCAGAGCTTCGTAGGACCAACCATTAATTCCCTGTGAGAACTTGGAGGGTTGGAGTATAAATCAGAAACATGACTGTGAATCTCAAAAGAATGTTCACTGACGGATATCGGCAGAATCTCCGTTCAAAATAAAGCCGACATATTCAACATTTTTTCGTTTCTTCGAATAGAATTTTGTGTTTATCAGTTGCGCGTCTCAAGAATTCGTAATGAAGGCGCCCACAACTCTCGGATAAGCATTTTGGTAGCAGGTAGATACCTGATTTGTGTCAAAATACGTGATGATACGGTAGGTAGTGACAATGGAAAAGCAGTGTTATTTGCAAGCGGGTCTACACAGAAAAATAATAAACCGTTGTGTAATAATTTACAGCGTTTGGACTCTACGTACATCGAAACAAGAACCATCAAATCTCGAGGGGATGTAAAAAAAAAATTGTTTTTAATGCCTCGCTCTTCCAAAGATTAATTATAGAAAATGATGAACCAAAAACAGTCTTCACACTTTTTGCCACACCTCGCACATGCAGGCTTATTAATCATGCAATTTGAACTTTATTCATTCATGAAGGTGATCTCAGAAGTATCTGTTTACTGTACAATCGTGATAGTTTATGGTCGATGGATGAAACGATACAACAATGCTGATTTCAAGGGCAATTGCTACTCCTCATGATGATGGAAAATATTTGTTCGAAAGCCAAAAGAACTTAAATACTTAAAAATTCGAAAATTTTAAATTTCTTTTTAAAGATCAAAAATATTGGAGTCTCGTTGAAGAGCCGTCTCCACAGTTCGAGAAGCCAAGAGATGTCATATTTCAATGTTTTATAGTAAATAATGTTGTTTTGTAATTTATTGCGGGTGATGTATTAAATTATGACTTACCTTGTTTTCGAACAATTATTATATTGGTTTCAAAATTGAACATTTTTGTATGATCATGAATGAATTGGATGATTGATGACGAAATTGAGCGTATGTAGTACATAGTACCTATTTACATTTTTATTTTCGCGCTGATATGAACAGAGGATTTTATATTACTTAAAAGTTCATGCGGTGGTGTTAAGAAATACATTAAAGAAGTGAAAGGGGTGGGAGGATCAACAAGTGCCAATCAAAGCAAAGTGATAGGAGTGCTCGAACTTGGGTGAATCTTCGAGCTGATAGGATTCAAAATCTCCTTTCACTGATATCTGCTTCCAAATAGGCGAGCACTTTCTCGACCAATGGGATTCAAGTTCCCTTTCACTTGACCCTTTCACTATATTACTTATGACTTGACCTTTGACAAGGCAAAGTGATAGGAGGGCAACAACTTTGGTGAATATTCGAGCTAATAGGATTCAATATCTCCTTTCACTGATATCTGCTTCCAAATAGGCGAGCACTTTCTCGACCAATGGGATTCAAGTTCCCTTTCACTTGACCCTTTCACTATATTACTTATGACTTGACCTTTGACAAGGCAAAGTGATAGGAGGGCAACAACTTTGGTGAATCTTCGAGCTAATAGGTTTCAAAATATCCTTTCACTGATATGTGCTCCCATCTAGGTGAGCACTTTCTCGACCAATGGGATTCAAGTTCCCTTTCACTTGATCCTTTCACTATATTACTTATGACTTGACCTTTGACAAGGCAAAGTGATAGGAGGGCAACAACTTTGGTGAATCTTCGAGCTAATAGGTTTCAAAATATCCTTTCACTGATATCTGCTCCCATCTAGGCGAGCACTTTCTCGACCAATGGGATTCAAGTTCCCTTTCACTTGACCCTTTCACTATATTACTTATGACTTGACCTTTGACAAGGCAAAGTGATAGGAGGGCAACAACTTTGGTGAATCTTCGAGCTAATAGGTTTCAAAATATCCTTTCACTGATATGTGCTCCCATCTAGGTGAGCACTTTCTCGACCAATGGGATTCAAGTTCCCTTTCACTTGACCCTTTCACTATATTACTTATGACTTGACCTTTGACAAGGCAAAGTGATAGGAGGGCAACAACTTTGGTGAATATTCGAGCTAATAGGATTCAAAATCTCCTTTCACTGATATCTGCTTCCATCTAGGCGAGCACTTTCTCGACCAATGGGATTCAAGTTCCCTTTCGCCTGACCCTTTCACTATGTTGCTTAGCATGACATGACCGTCAACAAGGCAAAGTGAGTGTAATGATTCTGTCAGGCAAAAACAAGTACGTCAGATTCGTCTAAACGAAAAGACCAATTTCATTCAAAATTCTAATTTCCCAAAAAGCCCCACTAGTTAGGAAATACTAGGAAACAGTAAAAACGTTTACGACCCTAATAAACGGATAACACCTAACATAAAACTCCTGAATTTTGAGGAGGTCTCAGTCGGTCGCGCATTTCTGGTTAGTATTCCTCGAAATTACCGGCGTTCAAACTTTAAACGTTGTACCTAAATTTGATATTTCAAGGATTTTCAAAATTTACAGTGCATCTGCTTAGGGAAATTAAAAACTGAAGGATTGCCGATGGAATCATCAAAATCCAACAATAATTGCCGGCGAAAAACGGGAAAAACCAGCAATATTTCAAGCAATATTTCAGTTTTTCAATGCCCTAGGCCGATGCACTAATGAATTTGAAAAATCCTTGAAAATTTCCAATTTATGTACAACTTGAAGTTTGAGCGCCGGTAATTTCGGGAAATATTAACTCGGAACGCACGACCAACTGAGACCCCCTTAAGGCAAAATGCGTGAGAAAAGCCGAACTCAAAATATACACACATGCTATTCAAAAGTTCAAAACACAAAAATCATACAAAGTCTCTCCAGTTGCTATTCTGGTCTCTCTAATCACAAGCTCATGCGTTCGAAATACAATATTTTCGTTTCAAGGATGATTTAAAATGGATTTTGTTCGGTAATTCCTGCCAGACAACAAATTTCCTTGATAGCCAGCCAACTAAGAACAGCCACTTACAACATAATTTGGAATTTGGATGAAGGTTTCATTACTAAATTTGGAATTTTGTTATCAAATTTTGTCAGTAAATTAATTTTTTTACCAATTGATCCCAATTTATTCAACTTATTGAATTGGCATAAGTTTATTTAAAGTGTGTTGAAAATAGGTAATTTTTCTACGTGGTTTTGGATACCAACTTACCCCGATTTCTGAGTCGCCTGCTGCGCCTTCAGTCGTCTCCGCGCCGTCATAGCTGGCCGCGGCGTCTCCGGCTCCCGCTCCTCCGCTGCTGCTGCTGCTGCCGCCGCTGCTGCTACTGCTACTCCCGCTGCTGCTGCTCAACGCGCCGAGGTTGCTGCTGCTGAGGAGGCCTTTGCCGTTCCCGACGTTTCCGAGGAGCCTCGTCTTGAAATCAATCAATTGGTTGATTTTCTGCGCAAAAGCCAACCCGGAAAAAGAGAGAAAACAGAAGAGCTGAAGAAAAAGCGTGCGGTGGCAGACTAAAGTGCTGTGGCTGTACAAGAGATCGGTGGAGATGACAGAAGGCAAATAGAATTAGAACGGGAAACAAAAGAAAAATTTTCAGGTCAAAATCGGAATTTTTCAAACGAAATTATGACATTCCAAACCAAATCCAAACTTTTCTGAACACAATTTAGACATTTCCGAACCAAATCCAAACTTTTCAGAACCAAATTTAGACTATCCGAACCAAATCATTTTCGAACCAAATTTAGACTATTCCGATCCAAATCCAGACATTTGCGAACCAAATTTAGACTATTCCGATACAAATCCAGACATTTCCAAACCAAATTTAGACTTTTCCTATCCAAATCCAGACATTTCCAAACCAGATTTAGAGTAGGTACTTATTAAGAACCAAATCCAGACTTTTCCAAATAAAATTCATATTTTTTCCAACCAAATTGAGATTTTTTTATACAAAAATTAAGACTTTTCTAATTGAATTGAGAATTTCCTAAGCCAAACAAAAACTGTATAAAGCTCATAAAAATCTGATTTTTAAAAACCTAATTCAAACTTTCCTGAACCAAATTATGACTTTTACAAACCAAATTCTTACTTTTCCAAACCAATTTAAATAATACTTTTTGGTTTATTTTTTTCAGCAATGAAACTTTTTGAACTAAATTTATACTTCTTCAAACCAAATTTAGAATTTCCTGTACCAAATTAAGATTTTTTAGAAACAAATTTATAACATTCCGAAAAAAGTTCAGATTGTTTCAAACCAAATTTAGACTTTTGTAAAACCAATTCAGACTTTTCTAACCAAATTCAGAATTATTTCAACCAAATTCAAACTTTTCCAAACCATTTTTCAATTCAAATTAGGTTTTTTTCAAAAGTTGAAAATTTGTTTCACCAAATTAAGGTTTTTTAAACCAAATTCAAACTATTAAAGTAAATTCCGAATTTTCCAAACTAAATTCAGATTTTTTCAAACTAATTTTATATTTTTTTAATCAAATTTAGACTTTTCTAAATTAAATTAAGATTCCTCAAAACCAAACTGAGACTTTTTTTAACCAAATTCTGCATTTTCTAAACCAAATTAAGAGTTTTCCAAACCAAATTCAGAATTTTCAAAATCAATTTAAGACTTTTCAGATCCAAATTTAAACTTTCATAAGTTTAAACCTTTAATAATAATTTTAATAATTAATAAAGTTCATAACCTTCCAAACAAAGTTCAGAATTATTCAAACTAAATGTAGATATTTCCAATCCAAATTCAGAATTTTTAGAACCAAATGATGACTTTTCCAAACCAAATTCAGAATTTTCAAAATCAGATACAAATCAACAGATCATCAGATACAAATCAACAGATACAAATCAACACATCATCAGATACAAATTTCAACTTTTTCGAACCGAATTCTGGATTGGTCAAACAAAATTAGGATTTTTTTCAAACCAAGTTGAAACTTTTTTTAAACTAAACTAAGGATTTCTAAACCAAATTCAAAGTTTTAAACAAAATTCAGACTTTTTCAAACCAAATTAAGACTATTTCAAACCAGGTTGAATGTTTTTTTAAACCAAACTAAGGATTTCTAAACAAAATTTAAAGTTTTACACAAAATTTAGACTTTTTCAAACAAAATTAGGATTATTTCAAACCAGGTAATTTTTTTTTACCAAATTAAGGATTTTCAAATAAAATTTAAAATGTTTCAAAGATAATTCTATAGAATTGTTGCAAGCTTTGGAAATCAAAATCTCCAGATTCATTGCTAAGGATTCTGTTTTCCTCCACCATAATGTAATATGATAATATTACCCGTTATGCCTATGACAAACAGTGTAAGATAACCACCTTAACTTACTTCTTTATGGAAAAATGTCTATAACTTATTAAGAGACAAAAATATGTACAGTTTGTTAATTGATGAACTGAATTAATCAATAAGCGTAAGGGAAAGCGAGGTATATTGTGGCCCATCGCCTAAGAAATCGAAGCCTAAAACCCAAAACGAAGGCATGAAAGCGAATTTGTACATGGAAGCCTTAGATTCCGAGTAGGAAAGATGAGAAATACAGGTACAGACAAACAGATGAAATTCGAAGTTGGAAGTAGGAGGAACAGATTATACATTTAACAACACATCACAGGTACACAAAAGGAGATATTGGTTATTGCTTATCGGACTATTGAAGTGCATTTACTTAACTAGTTTCTTCAGGTTCTTAAGGGGAGTCAGCTCGAAAAACAGCGTTTTTTCCAAAAGCCTCTGTGTTGCTTAAATCTTAGTAGAAAATTGATAATGGTCAATAAGTCGACAGTTTATATCTTGATAAGTGGGTGTGGCACATAGCTTCCTCGTATCCATAACCCGAAAGTATCTGATGATCCGATGCATAGTAGTTAATCTCAATACATCAATCTCTAAGTACCTTTCACTACCCTCATAGGGGTCCATCCACACGCCAATCTTTACAATCCTAGAAAATGTCATCGAAATCGGTTGAAAAATGTGGAAGTTATGGCCGTTACAAGGAATTCACGTTTGCGCATGCGCAGCGGCTATCAGTCCGGGGGTGATGATTTTCATAGGGGACCATCTTCACACCAACCCACACAGTCCCTGAGAATTTCATCGATATCGGATGAGAATTGTAGAACTTATGACTGTGGCAAGGATTTCATGAAACACACACAGACAGACATGGAACCAAAATTGTTCAGGAAGGTCTGAAACGTAAAACGCGAGTGGAAATTTTGATTTTGTAGAACTTTTTTTTTCAACCTTGAAAAGTGAAAACAAAGCTTCCGCTACCTTAGTAGACTCGGAAGCAAAACAAAGTTTCATATCCAACTACCTGTATCTTTCTTATTAATAAAATTCAAGTCAATTTTTTATACATAGGCATTAAATGTTAGCTCCAGCTTTTGGAAATTACCTACTCAAGTATGACTTTTGCTTTAAAAGTATTAATTCTTTTAAAAAATCGATACTTATTTTAAAAGATCGTATCGATTTTACTTCCGAGTCTACCAAGGAAGGAAGCTTTGTTTTCACTTCTCAAGGTTGAAAAAAAAATGTTCTCCAAAATCAAAATTTCCACTCGCGTTTTACGTTTCAGACCTTCCTGAACAATTTTGGTTCAGTGTCTGTCTGTATGTCTGTCAAGAAATCCTTGCCACAGCCATAACTTCTACAATTCTCATCCGATATCGAAGAAATTCTCAGGGACTGTGTGGGTTGGTGTGAAGATGGTCCTTTATGAAAATCATTGCCCCCAGACTGATAATAGCCACTGCGCATGCGCAAACTTGAAATCCTTGTAACAGCTATAACTTCTACATTTTCCATCAATATTCTGAGATTGTGCGGGTTGACGTGTAGATGATCCCCTATGAGGGTAGTGGAAGGTACTTAGAAATTGATGTATTGAGATTAACTACTATGCATCGGATCATCTATACAATCGGGCTATGTGCCACACCCACTTGGCAGACGTGTTACTTTTACACGGTAATTAAAAGTAGTTATTGTAATTTTAGTGATCATGTACTTATTAAGATCGAAATTATTACTATTATTATTATTAAGGTCTTCTTGCTTTCATATGATCTACATAATATCGATACCTTAAAGCACAAAGGCGTTATGTCCAAAAACGGAGTTTTGAGAAAAACGCAAAAAAAGTTTTCACCAGTGCACAATTCCTAAGATGACGGCTTATTCCACTAAACTCTTTAATTTCTCATTATCTATAGTCTTCAAGAAGATCTTCCAAAAATAGTTTCATTGAATTTGAGATTTTCTGAAATAAAAAAAATAAAAAATGTGGGAGATGGATGGAGCTCTTTAGGCCAAGTAAGATTAGGGACATGGATCCTCTAGCCAAGTTTGATTGTGGACATGACCCTTTGGGTAAGGGATTTTATCACGCTCTCGATCATAATTTGGCGTCACCACCGGTTTTTTGGTGACAGACTGGCACCAGAGGTTGGTGTCGCCAGGAGGTTTCGTGTGTTGGTTGATTATAACAATTTGGAGAACAAAAATTGAAGGAACTCTTGGTTTCAAAGGATCGCCAAAATCGTCTTCTTCAAGGCTAAAAGTCCCGACTTTAGTTATGAAATCTGCCACCACCTAGTACCTATCTGTTCGCAAGTTGCCTACTGTTTAATAAAATAAAATAAAAAATCTCGGAAATTCAACGTACTAAATAAGCTATTCAAAAATGAACTATCATCAAATTTTTTACTTAATTATCACAAAAAATTTGCCACGATTTTAAAAAACACTGGATATAAGTTAACAACGCTGCAAATTACTACACAACGGTTGGCTATTATTTACCATCTGCATAGAATACTACCTACTTGCAATAAAATCGGTATCCTGTTCGGTTGCGAAGAATGCACAACTGAGTGCTACACAAAACTCATTTCAATGAAACACTCGCATTTAATACGCTCAAATCTGAACAGCAATTAAGCCAATTTCCTATAGTGAACAATCTTTTGGGATTCATTTTTGGTTTTCTGGTTAATTTCAAGTCCAACCCTTGATTTCTTAAGACTATACTCTTGCCTTTATTTAAAGAGCTCTGGGATTTTTGAAGGCCCCGAAGGTTCGGCATCGCTGCAAGAATCCAAGCCCCAGCGGAAGGTCGAGGTATACCTGCGCGACCCCTCTGCCCGTGAACCCCCCCAGCCCCCCAACAGTTTACCCTCTTCTGCAAATGCACACTTGATTCACAAATTATTTCGATCATCCCATCACCAAAATCGTGATCAGCGAGAAAAATTGAACATATCGAGTATAAACTCGAGGCAGGTACGATTAAAACTCAGCAGCCCTCTCCCGGCCAATCCACCCAAACGAATTACGCCCTCTTCGCCGAATTACAGGAAATTTGGACTCATTTTCATCAGAATAATTAGTACGTTACGAATTTAAATTACAAAAAATGTTCACCGAACGATAAATAATTAAATTGTATGTTGATAGAAGAGGAAGAAGGAAGAGGGATGATGGGTTTTGACCGCGAAGGGTTGTGACCGTTTTCACCGCAAGGTTTCACCTCAAGGGTTTTCACCGCAAGGTAAGCACCTTGCAACGTTGCCACCTCTTGTCAGGGAAGGGGTTTTGGAACCCGCGGTCCAGAGCTCTTTAAATAAAGGCAAGAGTATAAGTGTCCCCGATTTTAGTACAATTTTTTTAGATAGATGTCAGCACCTTCGAGGACAAATTTAAGTAGCTTCCCATTTGTAAACAAATGGAATATTTAAAAACTGCTTACACAGACTTATTTAGAAAGTAATTACAATTTTGGTTAATTATGTTTGAAAATTTTAAAATCAATTTTGAGTAACAATAATTCAAATAAACCATGTTAGAGGCAAATTTTCGAAAAACCCGCAAATAGGATATTGAAGAAAGGTATGACAATCACAATCCGCTTATCAGAATTTAAAATTTAATTACACGTTCATCGGCATTAGTAAAATTGGCTAAAATTAATGAGGCAGTGAGGAAGGAGAGCCCCTTCCTCTTGAAAATGTTCTAGAGGAATTGAAGTGGGACCTTACTTTTGGCAGTTCGTAAAAAGGTGTTGGCAAGAGAGACTCACCCAGAGGGTCTGACCTCCATTCAAGCTTTTCGGCTTGAGGAAAACTTCAACAACGATTTGAAAACGTTTTCTAGCCGCATGAAAATCTCTACGCGCGGTCTCCTCATGATAAATGGTTTGAGAAAACGGGGATCGAGAGTTCTTATGAATGTAATTGGAACAACAATGACCTCTTCTATGACTCAGTTGTATGTTGGTTTTGCTTCCGAGTCTACCAAGGTAGCGGAAGCTTTGTTTTCACTTTTCAAGGACGAAAAAAAAAAGTTCTCCAAAATCAAAATTTTCACTCGCGTTTTGCGTTTTAGACCTTTCTGAACAATTTTGGTTCCGTGTCTGTGTGTCTGTGTGTCCGTGTGTCTGTGTGTCTGTCTGTCTGTGTGTCTGTCCGTCTGTCATGAATTCCTTGTAACGCGCATAACTATACGAAGTTATTGTCCGATTTCGATGAAATTTTCAGAGATTGTGCGGGTTGGTGTGTAGACGGTCCCCTATGAAAATCATCATCCTCGGACTGATAGAAGCGACTGCGCATGCGCAAACGTGAATTCCTTGTAACGGCCATAACTTCTACATTCTCCATCCGATTTCAATGAAATTTTCAGGAATGTTACAGATCAGTATTTAGATGGTCCCCTATGAAAATCATCACCTTCGGACTGATAGTAGCCACTGCGCATGCGCAAACGTGAATTTCCTTGTAACGGCCATAACTTCCACATTTTCTACCCGATTTCGATGAAATTTTCAGGGATTATGCGGATTATATTGTAGATGGTCTCCGAAGAAGATCATCACCCCCGGACTGATAGTAGCTGCTGCGCATGCGCAAACGTGAATTCCTTGTAACGGCCATAACTTCTACATTCTCCATCCGATTTCAATGAAATTTTCAGGAATGTTACAGATCAGTATTTAGATGGTCCCCTATGAAAATCATCACCTTCGGAATGATAGTAGCCACTGCGCATGCGCAAACGTAAAATCCTTGGAACAGCCATAACATTTACATTTTTCATCCGAATTTGATGACATTTTCTAGGATTGTCCAGATCAGCGTGTAGATGGTCCCCTATGAGGGTAGTGAAAGGTACTTAGAGATTGGTGTTTTGAGATTTACTACTATGCATCGGATCATCTATATAATCGGGTTATTGATACGAGGAAGCTATGTGCCACACCCACTTGGCAGACGTTTTTTTAATTTGTTCGCCCATTAAAATTTGAATCTAACTATATTTTATCCAAATTAAAAGCCTACTCGTAAAACGCGATTTTAGTTTAATTAAATAAGTGTGTTCAAATTTCAAAAGTAATGAGAAAATGGTCATTCAAAATGTGATCATTTCAAGACGCTACTTGGCGGCTTATTTGGGAACTAAAACCGGGACAATTAGCCTTAAAGGGAGAGAACGGTTTTTTTTCTCTAAGAAACAGTGTCCAACTTCCTTAAACCTAGTGCACAAAGAAGCTATGTCCGGACAAAGCTCCAGTGTCCACAACACGATTGAATTTTATAGCTATCTTATTGGGACATAGAACCATTGTGCATTCCTCTTTTGGACAAAGCACCGAATGGCATTTACGATTATTCGAGAGAGGACATAGAACCCTGTCAATTTTTCCTTTTTTAAGCCATTTTCAAAGTTTTTAAAGCTACAACCATGTATCCTAATGAAAGAGTATGGTCCTATGATGTAACTGACCCATTTATCTCAAAAGTGACATTTTTGGACATAGCGCCTTTGTGCTTTAAGGTATCGATATGTGGATAGACACGATATTATCTTGTGAATACAGCATCATTCAGGATAACCATAATCTTGGTCATCGAAGGATGGAAACCCAATCATAAGAACGGTTCTTTTTAGGAACATCTCGTAAATTCTCTTAGTTTTGTAATCGTATTACGGATGATCCCATTTGACCTTTTTTTCTTCCCCGTCTGACGTATGAATCACCCTCGAAAGGTGACCCACTGACTGAATCCTCCCGGGAAACTGGAAGAACGATAAGAAAAAACCGCGGTCACACATAAGGTTAACCAGGGCCCCACTTTCCCTTCGTCTATCCAACTTCTGTCGGTTGCGTAACCGGCGGTTTATGCCCTGGTGTGGATAACTCGACTCCCACAACTCGTAGAAGAAACGGCCCATTCATACTCGAAGGGTAGAACAAATAGCTGGGTGTGGCACATAGCTCCCTCGTATCCATTACACGATTCTACAGGGTGTCCCACGTTACCGAAAAACTTCGGGAGTCGATTCTACTACTAATTTAAGTAAGAAATTACAGCTTTTCCGCGTCAAATTAAAGGTTTTCCATTTCAAATTAAAAATCGTTGAGATACTGTAGGCAATTTACACTACTTAAAGCACGAATATTTTAATAGCATAAATAAAGATACATTCGCACAACAGTTATACGGGGTGTCACCCTTACGGGCGCACCACCGGGCATTGTTCGATTCTACAACTAATTTGCAACAAAAAATGTCTCTTAGCAATTTTTCTTTAAAGGCTTCGTTTTCAACTTATTTCACATTTAAGATTTTTTTCGTGTTTTCGACCTTACATCACTAAAATGGCTAAAACTTCCTTAATCGATAGAGTAAATTCAAATTTTATTATATCATTGGAAAGAGCGTCAAATTTCCTATCTCCCTGATGGGGTTTTAGAAAATTTCAAATAAAACGAACGGGTGTAAAACGGACCAAAAGTAAAAAATTGGTAAAGTTTCGAAAATTTTAACTTTTTTCAAAGTTTGATTCTCGAAACGTCGTGGACGGAAATTTCCATGCTGTAAGCCTAAAAGTTGCATGTGAATCCCAGATTTCTAACGGCGTAGTAATTTTTTTTAAAACACCACTTTTTCAGTTAGAAAACGACGTTTTTAGGACAGAAAACGTTCTTTTCGGTTGTAAATCGGCGTTTTTCACCAGAAATGCTTTCCAACTTAATAAATCATTTGACATGAATTTTTACGCACTTTTTGACGCTGAATCGAATGGTAACACTTTACGATCTCCTCGACAAACAAAAAGTACTTTTCAAGCCTTTTCTGGGTTAAACAGGGTACAACTGAGTCCTCGACCCCCTACTTGTTATCTATCGAAAAGATAAAGCTTTCCGCAAATGATCGGGACGATATTTTCAAGACAGAGGGCAAAAATTAGGTAAGTCAACAAAGTGGAAAAGTGCGAGTCATTAATAACCCAGACCTCCCTTAGTGACTATTTTGGATAAAACGAACAACGAGATTGAGCCCTTCGCCCAAAGGAAAAGGCTTGAAAAGTACTTTTTGTTTGTCGAGGAGATCGGAAAGTGTTACCACTCGATTCAGCGTCAAAAAGTGCGTAAAATTTCTTGTGAAATGATTTATTAAGTTGGAAAGCATTTCTGGTAAAAAACGCCGATTTAAACCCAAAAATGAACGTTTTCTGCCCTAAAAACGTCGTTTTCTAACTGAATAAGTGGTGTTTTAAAAAAAATTACTACGCCGTTAGAAATCTGGGATTCACATGCAACTTTTAGGGTTACAGCATGGAAATTTCCGTCCACGACGTTTCGAGAATCAAACTTTGAAAAAAGTGAAAATTTTCGAAACTTTACCAATTTTTTACTTTTGGCTCATTTTACACCCGTTCGTTTCATTTTAAACTTTCTAAAGCCCCATCAGGGAGATAGGAAATTTGACGCTCTTTCCGATGATATAATCAAATTTCAATTTACTTCATCAATTAAGAAAGTTACAGCCATTTTAGTGATGTAAAGTCGAAAATTCGAAAAAAATCTTAAAAGTGAAATGACTCGAAAACAAAGCCTCTAAAAAAAAATTGCTAGGAGACATTTTTTGTTGCAAATTAGTTGTAGAATCGAACCCTGCCCGGTGGTGCGCCCGAAAGGGTGACACCCTGTATAACTAAAGAAATGGCGAAGTTATGGCTGTGGCAAGGTACATTGCGCATGGTAGTTATGGCAGGTCGTTGGCGCATGCGCAGTCGCTTCTATCAGTGCGGGGATGATTTTCATAGGGGACCGTCTACACGCCAATCCGCACAATCTCTGCAAATTTCATCCAAATCGGACAATAACTTCGTATAGTTATGTCCGTTACAAGGATTTCATGACAGACACACAGACAGACAGACACGGAACCAAAATTGTTCAAAAAACGCTGGTGGAAATTTTGATTTTGGAGAATATATATATTTTTTTTTCAACCTTGAATATTGAAAACAATGCTTCCGCTACCTTGGTAGACCCGAAAGCAAAAATGCTAAAATAAAAACAAATAAAAATTTTTTTTAATTTTATTATTTTCGAAATGACGTGGAGATTTCAACTTACGCCAAAAACGAGGTGCAGGAGAAGCTTGGCGATGCCGATGGTGATGGCGGCCTTGGCGACCTTGACCCCGACGGTCGTCGCGACCTTGAGCGCCGCCCCGCCCACCTTTTTGGCGCCGGCGACGGCGACGGTTTTGACTCCGGCGCCGACGGCTTTGACGCCGGTGCCGATCGTTTTGGCCGCCAAGCCGAGCCCGAGAGCCTTCAGTTTCAGCAGCGTCCGCTTGTCGCGCTGCCCGTTCTCGTGGACTTCGCCCCCGAAAACATCGGCGTTCGCCAGACTAACCTGAAACGTAGAATTTTGAAATGTACAACAAACTACAGGTCCGATTCTAGGTTTTCTAGAACAAATTCAAGGTTTATAGGGATTATTAAAGCCTCAAAATGTTTAAATATTATGAACAAATTTGGAAAATTTACCATACTTTTGAAACATTACCTATATTATCCCTATAAAGATTTTCCAAAAATTTAACTTAGAGCTCATTTATTTACGTAGGTACCTAAACATTAATTCCGTTTTGTTATCTACTGCATTTTTTTTTTTTTTTTTTCCTTCAGAAAGGGCAGGAAACATTGACATTGATGCCTAAATTTGTAAGTGTCCAGATAATTTATTACAAAATATAATGAATATTCAAATAGAAATGTATACCTACAGCTCTTATTGACATTTTATGTCTTTACTTTGGCGCATAAACGAAAAACGCGTTAAAAAAAGCATTAAACGGGTCTCAGTCGGTTGCCGTTCGTTTTTAGTATTTAGCAAAATTATAGGCTTAAGAATATATAGACTTAAAAAGTTGTACTACCTAAATTTGAAATTTTTCTAAAGAAAATTGTGAAAAACTATTGAATAAACGGGTTTTCCAACATGTCCCTGGCAATTATTGTTCGATTTTGATGATTCCGGCGGCAATATTCCAGTTTTTCAATTCCCTAGGGCCGTGCACTAATGAATTTATAAAATCCTCTAAAATTTCAAATTTAGGTACAACTTTTCAAGTTTTTGCGCCTTCGATTTCCTGAAATATTGGACCCGGAACGAGGAACGAACGGCGAACGACTGATTTCCTGGTTTTCTGATGATTTCCGCTTAGTACCGAGTCGTTGTTAAGGAAATGATACTTCGCCATTCGTGTTCGTATAAAAATCGTTCGCCACTCGTTGTCAAGCCCTCAATTCATAAAATACATTTTTAACAATTTTAATAAAATTAATAAATTTTGCTTTCGCGGCAGAGGGGACCTTTGCGTCAATATTCCATTAAGACAGTTCTTGTTCATTTTATCACAATTGTATTGTTCGCAAGTTGTTTCTCAGGTCTTGAAGTATCTTATGGTAGAATATCGACAGCCACTCCTCTTCTTGAAGTTTAGAATCTCACTACACATCCACCTCCTGAGGTGTCCATAAAGATACCATCTAGTTCATCGAGTTGAAAAAATCCATTCATCTTCTACGCCATCTAGTCTAGAAAAAAATGACTAAAATCTATCCTAGGCCTTTTAGTCTTTAATTAATTAAAATTATTTGTTTATTTAAATTTATTTAGATTAAATAAAATAAATGAACTTCAAGAAATATCCGAAAAACAAAAATTTTTGAAAGTGGGTAATTAAGGGTTAACATGGGACACCCTGTCTACACCCCCTACTTCGATGAGCAAGCCCTTAGTTGGAAAAAATATCCTTATTTGGATGCACAAGTAAATTGATGCTAGTGATCTATACATCAGATGTATAGATCACTAGCATCAATTTACTTATTTACTTACTTATTTACTTCATTATCTCAGATTCTGAGATTTCTATTTACTCGCAAGAATTCCATAAGTAGTTAGGTACTCGAAATCACTTCTTCGATCTAATTATCGTCTGGACGTGATCTTCCCGAAGTTCATTTTCCCGAGATTTCAGACTCTAATTCGCCGTCCGGCAGTTCCCGCAAAACCGTGCGGCTGCTCGTTGCCAGACAATGAAGCCATCATCTCCCGGGGGACAATGGACAGGCCGACAATGCCGCCAAAGCAGCCGTGATATCGGAAAGTGGCAGCCGTGAAACGTGATTTACTAAATAGGTCGTTGTTGGCCCTCTTTTCAACGCGATTCAATTATAATACGTAATTATTTCTTAATAGGACATTAAAAAAAATATATTGAAGGATTCGTTCATTGAAAACAGGTTTCACTTCATTTATTGAAGAAAACGCTGCAAAGTATTACACGATGGTTTATTATTTTTCTATATAGATCACTCGTCTGCAAAGAACACGGCTTTGTCATTGTTACCACCAACCAACATGAAGAAAAATATCGATCGAAAGTAGATATAAAAATAATAAACCAACAGTCGATGTGATGGGCTCAAAAAATTTCTCAGCGAGAGTACGATCCGAACCCGGAACGCCAGGGCGGTAGCCACTGAGTCCTATATGGAAAGAGTGATAGTAAATAGTGATAAATAGACTGATAGTGATAGGAAAGAGTGATAGTTCTCACATTGCACAGAGAATTGAAGGGACGGATTCTCCCTTAAATTCTCGTAGGGAGCGAACGGTTTGTCCTACAGGGCTCCGCGTGGTCTCAAAAAATTACATACTATCTTAAATTGAAGGAAAAACAAAACCTTTACATCGAAATTTGTTGAGTTAGGGCGTTTTCAAAATTTCAAAATTAATTTTTCAACCCTTAGAAGTGACCTACATCAACCAAAATCTTCGGGGCACAACTAGACCCCAAATGGAGCCTACATACCAAATTTCATCAAAATCGGTCAATGCTAAGTGGCGGACGGACAGCCAAATTTATATATTCGATTTTTGGATTCTACATACCTTGAAAGGTAAACCAACAAATTTTGAGGGGGTGTTAAATTTTTTTTTTTTTCTTGGTCGATTCCAAAGGTTCATTATTGAAAATAATAAACCAAAAGCGGGGCAAAGAAACCCCAATTTACGGTAGTAACTACCAATAGTAACTACTAATATTTCAGGATAAATAGTAAATAACAACTGTTGTTATTTACTATTTATCCTGAAATATTTTACCTACTTGGCCGAATTTACCTATTCAATTGATTTATGAACCAGTTCAATTACAAGTATTAACCCTCCGTCACAAACATGTATCACTCGAAAAATGTTACTAACATGGGGTCTGATGAACCCCTTTATAGGTAACAACCTTTTGGGGTTGTTATAGAGGAATTTAGTAAATAATAAGGCTTATATTTTTACATTTTTTTCTTACATTGTTTTTTACAAATCTATGTCTTACAGTCTATACTACCGAAATAACAATACAAATTACATTTATTTTAAAAATTAAATTTAAATTAATTGAATAACTTTAAAATAGGTTAAGTTTCTATTGAACGAAAAAATAAATAGGTAAATAAAGATAAAGAAAGTGGCGGCAAGCTTCCACGAGGAAAAGATTTCGAAGCTCATTTCGCAGTATAACTTCCTAATGATTTCGTATTGACGTCGCAGGAATTACGTGGAAGAGTAGGTAGTTTATGTTCTAATATAATTTCTGTAAATTTCAATTATTTATTTTTTCAATATAAACCTAATTAAAAAGGTAAATTATTTTTTTGGACCACTCTTGGAAATATTTATCATTTATGTGCGACGGAAGGACAAAATCATGATTTTCTGAAAATCTTTTCTTTGTGAATTTTCGACAAAATAACGTTTAAATTAACAAGGGATTACAAAAACTCAAATCATTTTTTACTGAACTCCAGTGTGAATAGTATGAATTACCTATTTACCTTCTTAGGAGCTCAAGAAGGACACTAGAAGGGAAGGTTTCAGCTGACTCGGGTAGAGCGCTCTATTACTGCCAATATAAACTAAATGGCGTAAAGACGTAAATATTGTAATAAAGAAGTAATTATTGTTTACCTTGGGGTCTGCGACGGCACTGGCAACTCCGTCATCCCCGAGGAGGAGGCGTACGTCTCTCTTGACGACGGGGCTTCCGAGTGCTGTGTGGACCAGGAGAACAGTCAGGAGAAGAACTCCTTTACTTCTCACCGAGCACCTCATCCCTGCAACACCGAGTTAAAACCAGAGATAAAATCATTTGACAAGGTTAGGCATAATATAATAGTTTCCTCAAATGAAGTTACATGGACATAAATGCACTTCTTAGTGCAAACTTCAGATTGGATACAAAAAACGCTGCAAATTCTTACACAAAGGTTTATTTGTTTTATATAGATCACTCGTCTGCAATGAACATGGCTTTGGCATTGTTACCACCAACCAAAATGAAGAAAAACATCGATCGCATTTCGGTCAGCTCTAATTTGAACGGAGATTAGGCCTCTTTTGCGATTCACACTCGTGTTTCTGATTTATCGTAACTCCAACCCTTAAATTCTCGTAGGGAGCGAACAGTTTGTCCTACAGGGCTCCGCGTGGTCTCTTGAAATTCTAAAAATTCAATACTATCTTAAATTGATGGAAAAACAATACCTTTATATCAAAATTTTTTGAGTTAGGGCGTTTTCAACATTTTAACCCTTAAGTGACCTACACTAACCAAAACCTTCGGGGCACAACTAGACCCCAAATGGAGCCTACATACCCAATTTCATCAAAATCGGTCAATGGTAACTGACGATTAAAGACACGGAATTTTATCGAATTTTAAGTGAAATCTCGAAAAATTACAATTACACGAATTTATCAAATCCGAGTATTTTGCGGTTTCAGTTTCAAAAACACCATTACATATCGTTGGTCCACAGCAAGACATGGTTAACTAAAAAACGTCTGCCAAGTGATCCGCATTGTCACATTGTCCATATTGTCGCATCCAGATTGTATCGATGATCCGATGCATATTAGTTAATCTACCCGCTAACCCGCACAATCCTTGAAAATTTCATCGAAATCGAATGAGAATTGTAGAAGTTATGGCTGTGGCAAGGATTTCATGACAGACATACAGACACACAGACAGACAGACATGGAATCAAAATTGTTCAGGAAGGTCTGAAACGTAAAAAGCGAGTGGAAATTTTGATTTTGGAGAACTTTATAAGTGCAATATTGAGATATTATGTGATATAGAGGAATATCGAGTACTCTTGCTTGCACTAAGTGCAAGCCTAAGTTCAAAACGCTGCAAATTATTACACAATGGTTTATTATGTTTCTATATAGATCACTCGTCTGCAAAGAACTCGGCTTTGCCATTATCACCACATACCTACAGCAATAGCATTTAGGTCAGATAAAATTTGAACGGAGATGTGCCTCTTTTGCGATTCACACTTGTGTTTCTGATTTATCGTGTGTGTTTATTCAGAATCTGTGTAGACATTCAACTTCACTTGTTTTGTATGATTATGCGTTATTTCATTTGTGTTCAGACAGTGATAACTGACTACCATAAATCCACTCTCTTACATAAGATCAGTACTAGTTATAAGCTAATCGTACTGTACATTGAAAGTCAATAAGGTTCCTTACATGAATCGCCTATTTAACGATGAAGAAGAATGGTCGACATCTTCTACTATAGCATACATCTCTCATGAACTTGCCCATCACATCTTAAAACCTCTATTCTGTATGATGCAAGAAGCAATGTTTTTAAGGTTCTTACTTTTTCGCGGCTCACTCATAGGTATCAAAAGACTACCTAGCTATTGATATACCAAACGCTGCAAATTATTACACAATGGTTTATTATTTTTCTATATAGATCACTCGTCTACAAAATCACAAACCATCCAATATGGAAAAAAAAATCAAAAAAAATCAAAATCACCAACTATCGATTACATTTTGATCAGCTCTAATTTGAACGGAGATTAGGCCTCTTTTTCGATTCACACTCGTGTTTTGATTTATATATATATATTTCAATATAAACACTTAAATTTTCGTAGGAAGCGAACGGTTTGTCCTACAGAGCTCCGCGTGGTCTCAAAAAATTCTAAAAATTCTTTAGAATCTTAAATTGAAGGAAAAACAATACCTTTATATCAACATTTTTTGAGTTAGGGCGTTTTCAAAATTTCAAAATTGATTTTGGAACCCTTGGAAGTGACCTACGTCAACCAAAAGCTTCGGGACACAACTAGACCCCAAATGGAGCCTACATACCAAATTTCATCAAAATCGGTCAATGCTAAGTGGCAAAAGTGCCGCGTACGGCGTACGGCGGACGGACGGCCAAATTTTCATTCGATTTTGGTTTATTATTTTCAATAATAAGCCTTTGGAATCGAGCAAGAAAAAAAAAATTTTTAACCCCCCCCCCTCAAAATTTGATGTTTTACGTTTCAAGGTACGTAGAATACGAAAATCGAATAAAAAAATTTCCGTCCGTCCGCCGTACGCCGTACGCCGTACGCGGCACTTTTCTTAGCAACACTGGACCGATTTGGTTCAAATATGGTATATGGGCTCCATTTGGGGTCTAGTTGTGCCGCGAAGCTTTTGGTTGATGTAGGTCACTTCTAAGGGGTGAAAATTAAGGGTTGAAATTTTCAAGAGTGCCCTAGCTCAAAAACTCTCGAAATAAAGGTATCGTTTTTTCACCAATTTTAAATAGTATTGAATTTTTAAAAATTTTTGAGACCACCCGGAGCTCTGTAGGACAAACCGTTCGGTCCCTACGAGTACTTGAAGGTTTCCCTTCGATAAAACAGAATCATGAGTGTGAATCGTAAAAGAGGTCTAATCTCCATTCAAATTTTATCGGACTAAAATGCGATCGCGGTTCATTTCTTCGATTTGTATACAGTTTTGCATTCTGCGTAACCAGTAATCAAATTTCCATATGAAGCTTTCTATTTTTCGAATCGAGTGTGAAGCGTTTAGTTCTTTCTAATAAACTTGACTGTGAAGGTGTGAAGCCAGTATGGTGTGGTAGGTAAAAAAAAGTTGGTAGGTAAAAAAATGTTGGTGGGTAGAAAACGCTGCAAATCATTGCTCAAAGGCTTCTTCACTCTTCAGATCACTGATCAGCTGAGTGAGCTCCGAAGCCATTTTCAATCCTATTGAATGGAAGTGCTCTTCCAGGCGTCTCCAGCATTCGAGGAGATCTTCTTCACTCTTCAGATCACTGATCAGCTGAGTGAGCTCCAAAGCCATCTTCAATCCTATTGAATGGAAGTGCTCTTCCAGGCGTCTCCAGCATTTGAGGAGATCTTCTTCACTCTTCAGATCACTGATCAGCTGAGTGAGCTCCAAAGCCATTTTTACTCCTATTGAATGGAAGTGCTCTTCCAGGCGTCTCCAGCATTCGAGGAGATCTGCTTCACTCTTCAGATCACTGATCAGCTATTCAATCCTATTGAACGCAGGAAGCTGAAATTTGAGAGGGAAGGTCAAGGGAGAATACAGATGGTGGTAGGTGCTATTGATGGAGAACCAGTGATCTATACAGAAGGGTGATCTATACAGAAAATAATAAACCTTTGAGCAATGATTTGCAGCGTTTTTTGATTCTACGTACCTTGAAACGTAAACCATAAAATTTTGAGGGGGTGTTAACATTTTTTTTTCTTGGTCGATTCCAAAGGTTCATTATTGAAAATAATAAACCAATATGTCAATTGCAAATATGTCAAGTCTTGAAATATTTATAGTTATAAAAGTGAGTGTGTGAGTGTGTGGTGAGTGTGTGTGTGTAAGTTGTGTTGTTGTTTAGTTGGTTGGTCTTTCTGTGATACTTACGTTTTAGTAGTTCTATTTATTGATGTTTCAACTGTGATAATTTTGTGATATTAGGTTTAGGTTGTGTGTAGAACTTATAGTAAATTATTTACTGTTTTTATGTCATTGATGAATGTATTTATTGCTTGTTAGTCGTATGTTTGTGGGTGTACGGGTCGGTGGAGCCCTCGGTCTCGCTCGGGGGTGGCGCCCTCTGGTGCGTGCATACGCCGGATCGCCAGCGACTCTTTCGTCTTTGCGTTTTTCGTTTTGGGACGCCACCATTGTGGGTGGGCCCAGGCGAGGCCGGGGCTTTCTGATGCTTTAGCACATCACGCAACTTGTTCTTTTCATTATTGTCTTGTTTTTCCATTGAATGACCCGTTTCCTCTTTTTTAAAAATTATTTTTGACTATTTTTGCCATTGTTTGTTATTATAACTTTGTAATTGTTATTGTTATGACCCACACATCAACTAACAGTTAGTTCTTAAATAAAGAAGCGAACATGAGGATCCCTGAGTGAGTCATCACCCACTGGGGGAGACAAGGTACGGGGAAACACATCAACATGACGTCACCCTTCCACTTCTCTCTCCCCTGAGGAAACTATACGAGTATATAAGCCCACGCAGGGATGATCCCTGATGCCAATCTAGTTCAGTCAACCGACTTATTCATTTTGCTTTCTACCTTCTCCTTGAATAAGGATCTCCTCAAAGTGCTAGGCTCACTAGGTAAATATCCCGCCTCCTGATGGTCGGTTTCTGATTGAAACGCCGGGGTTGTCGCTAGCCTATGTTCCATGCACTCCGCATGCAGGTCGGGCTTATAAGCCGCCGATGCGACAGTGCAAGTCACTAGCTCTGGGACCATTCTCTCTTCGTTGAGTAGCGGTTAAAGAAAACACAAACGCCGCATTGAGAAGGTCATCTCCTTCACTCGATGACACGCAAACATAACAGTTATGTATGTTTTATTAATAATATCAATAAAAAAGCATATTGTTTTATTATTTTATTTTACAGCAACAAAACGACCTGTTACAAAGTGGATCGTTAGTGATTCGTTACTGAGCTATTATAATGATGTCGCTGTTTAGAACAATCTAATTGATCAGTATCTGAGAAGATCTTCCATGCAAAACTGAGATACCTATATGATGGTGCTGTTTAGCACAGTAAAATGAGTGGACTATTCTGTACAATCCGTGCAAGAGAGGAATAACTTGTATTTTTCCCATTATAATGGGAAAAATACAATACATATTATACAAAATAAAATACAATAATAAAATAAAATACAATAATTATTGGTTCATTGGTAAATAATCAAGCTGTAAGGAGGGGTAAACCCTACTGGCATCTGATAGGAGGGTTCTTTGAGATGATGATTCAATTTCACTGAATTACCCCGGAAGTGAGTATCATTAAAAGAAGGAAGCAGAAACTTTAAACGGCTCTCCTGAAAATGTGGGATTTTTTAGATAACTCTCTACCGCTCTAGGCCAACGATGTGGAGGAAATTTATTAAAACTTTTGACCCGCCAACTAGATACGCCAACTATTGAGAATTACACTAAGATGCCGCCCACCATAGCGAACTCACACTGTAACCCCCAACAACGGACATGTTTTGTGGTCCACTGAGTGTCCGTTGAAGAAGTAGTTCTCTGGATAGAATCTGGCATGTTCTTCTTCTGAATCCCTTCCTCCTCTTCACGCTTTGAACTGTTGGGATCCCAGTTGAATGTGAATTAGGTCAGTCGGGAGCATAAAGCATTTGACTGTACCTACTTCTACTTCTCTTAGTTCACATCGACGTGACGGACAGCAGGTGATTCGGAAGGGGAACAGAACTGATTCACATAAACAACCTCTTCGTAACTCGAACGTGCTTTTCGGTCAGAGTTGCGCAACAGCTCAACAAAACAAGCCGTTCTCCCGAAGAAATTGAGTGGGCTCCACAGCGGTGTCACCCCCGGTTATGACTCTTTCCGTAAGTAGATGTAGTTGCCCACCTGAACTCAAATTAGTGGTTCCAAAAAGTTCGGTATATTTGAAGAGCTTTTTTTAAAAAAAAAGAACAGAAATCCAATCTGTAAAATTTTTTAGGAAGTAAAGAAGTCGAATGACAACCCTACAGTTAATAACTTTTTCTCGTTTTCTGTCTCAATCGGTCGCCATTTGTTTCTGGTTCCGGGTTAGTATAATCTCTCAAGAACCGGCGCTCAAAGTATAAAAGTTGTACCTACCTAAATTTGAAATTTTCAAGGCTTTTCGAAACATAACATAGGGCAAACCCTAGGGCAATAACATGTTCCATGTTAAAACCTGGAGCCTTGTAGCAGAATGCACGGAGAATAAGTAGAGAATAGAACAAGAAATTAAGTTAATGTAAATAATAAGAGAATCATTACCTGCATGGACCCTCCAAGGTTAGCAGTATGGTGAAAAGTGCACCTGAAAACAAAAAATACGTTGAAATACATCGTAGAAACTGCATTATGAATATAATTAGGTTAGAATTGACAACTTGAAAATATAAGTACGAAATTGCTTGAAACCGTTTCGATGGAACCAGTTAAGTAATGATGGTGTCCAAAATCCGTTTTGATAGAGTTTAATGGAAGCAATGGATGGGGAATTTGCCTCAATTTTAGATTCTGGAATTTCAAGTCAAATCCTATATTAGGGCCCTGGAATAACGTTTAACATCTTGAATACCCAGAAAAAAAATCACCATAGGGGAAAATGCCTAAACAAATAAACCCTCTGTGAAAAAATTATCTCTTAAGTGATAAGAGAAGGTGAAGACTAATAATGCTTGATAAACTAATAGGTAGAATCGTATTGTAAAAAATAGTGAGTAAATTGAGTTTATTGTTATTTTTAATCAAAACTAGACCTCATTCTGAGAATTTTGACCCCAACTGTGACCTTCTAGCGTGAGAAAACCTTTTTTTTATGATTTTTTAAAGTTTCGAATGTTTATGACGTCACAGTGCGCTGGGGGCGGGACGCGTGACGTCACAAACATTCGAAACTTTGGAAAATCGTACAAAAAGATCTACTCATTCAAAAAGAGAACGGCTGGTGTCAGGATGAGGTCTACTTTCGATTAAAATTTTTTTTAAAAATCAGGCAACTTGAACATTGAAGATATAAACAGTACGAAACTGCTTGAAACCGTTTCGGTGGAAGTAAACCCTGGAAAATAGCCAAAAAATAAATGATCTTACCGAAGGTTGTTCGAATTACACAAAAAAAATTCAAGGATAATAACCGCCCTAACCCAATTATCGTAAGTACCGAAGAAATCGATCGACGAGTCACGAATTTCGGCGAGGTAACACAAAACTGACAAACGGCTCAGCTGCCCAAAAACATGAGGCCAAAAAAAAACTCCGGTTTTTCCCGAGGGTAAGTTTTTTTCTACGGGGATTTCGTGTGGGTTTAGGTGTATTTATTAGGGGTCAGTAAAAGCGGTTTGGCGGATTCTGGCCAAGGACTTCGAGTGATGTGTTGCAATTTCAAAAGCTGGTGCACACGCCTAACAGTCGGTCTTAATGCCAGTTGTCCAGCTGGGGAGGTGGGCGAAAAATGGAGCAAGAAGTAGACTCTAGGGTGCGAGCGTGAGGTGAATGAGAAATCGCCGGTCTGAGGGATTACTTGCATGTAGATTTTGAATCAAGATACTGGCTGGTAGGTATTTTTTTTAACGTCCGATGTTCAGCAACGCAACAGGCTATATACGAGTAGTTCTGAGAAGAGAAAACTTTGACAATCAAATTCATCTTACTTCCGGCTCTTCCCCATGCTTCTAAATTCAGGTTTACTATTTTCAATAATGAACCTTTGGAATCGAGCAGTAGAAAATTTTTTAACCCCTCCCCCTCCTCCCCTCAAAATTTAATGTTTTACGTTTCAAAATATCTAGAAACCGAAAATTGAATTTTAAAAAATCCCTCCGCGGCACTTTCATTAGTTCCCATGGACCGATTTCGATTAAATTTGGTATATGGGCTCCATTTGGGGTCTAGTTGTGCCCCGAAGCTTTTGGTTGATGACAGTCACTTCTAAGGGGTGAAAATCAAGGGTTGAAATTTCAAGAGTGCCCTATTTCGAAATTTCTCGAAATATAAGTATTGTTTTTTCACAAATTTGAAATAGTTTTGAATTTTTAGAGTTTTCGGAGACCACCCAGAGCTCTGTAGGACAAACCGTTCGCTCTCCATGAGAACTTGAAAGGTACTTAAGATAATCAGAAACACGAATCTGAATCGCAAAAGAGGCCTATTCTTCGATAAAATTTTAGCTGACCCAAATGCGATCGTTGTGGTACTTGAAGTTGTACCTACTCAGTTTTGCGCCCTTAGCAACCAGTAATCAAATTTCCATACGAAGGAACCCCAACTCCCTATTCTTCAAATTGAGTGTGCAGTGTTTATTTCTTCAAAATAAACTTGATTTTGAAGTAGGTATGAAGTAGGTTCACTACCTACGGTAGGTAGTGATAGATTGATGGCGCGGGAAAAGTGCCAGGGAGTTATCTCAGTGGGTTTACTCCGTGGTGTCACCAGAAGCGTACTGCTCAGCTCATATTTGAACTGGTGGTCTATTTATAGAGGCTCTTCCCTTCATCCATATCTCCCACCCTCCCCATTAATATTTGATTTTTTTCCATTATGGCGTGCTCCTTCCGTCTTTAAGGGGAGTTTTTTCAAATAGTGACAATGGCACAGTTGTTATCTTTGCAGAGGAGTGATCTGTACAGGAAAATAAGAAACCTTTGTGGAATAATTTGCAGCGTTTTTTTATTGGAGTGAGCAAATTTTTTAAGTAGCTTGAGGCCAAAAAAATTGGGATAAGTAGGAACCTCGATTACACCTTTGAACAGAGACGTCAAAATGCGTACTTTTTGGACTTTGACTTGATTTTTCACTTCGGTCCACAGAAGTAATTTGAGTGCCTATTTCATTTGGCACTCAAATTTTTTTTATCAAAGCTTTCTGAAAATTTTTGGTTCAATTTCCGGTAGTGTTCGAGGAAAAATCCTTGTCGACAAAAATCATAGATGAAATGGTCCGATTTTGATGGCATATTGTGGTTTTGGTTTATGATGGTCATTTAATATAGGTAATTCATCCCGTTGCACCAAAATTGTACAGCTAACTTCTGTGTTCCTAGAGCGATGGATTTTGCAACTCAAGCTCTTGGAGACCACAGAATACAATTGGTAGGAACTTAGGGTAGCCAGACCAGTTGAGTGATTTACACTGAACTTCCCTGAAGTTCATCTCAAATTTGGTACTCGGCCTCATGGAGGTTACCGAAAATGATTGGAAGGAACTCTGGGGAGCTCACCAGGTGTATGAGTCGAATCAAACATTACTGCAGTTCATCTCAGAGCGCTCAAATTTGGTACTCAGCCTCTTGGAGGCTACTGAAAGTGGGTTTCAACTAACCATGAACAGAAGACGTCTTTCCCGATTCACGATTGGTACAAGAAAATTATTTTATCAAACATGTATTGCTGTGGAAACAGTCTATTAATGAGGTACTCACCTCCATGAGAGAACCTGAGTAGAATATTCGTCAGGTAATGGATAACTGCCTAACGTTATAATTTAAGAAACGAGCGCATAAGAAAACGTTTACCTGTCAAGATGGGATCAAAGGTGGAAGAGAACCGCGGGCGAGAAGATCGCGACTGGAAGTTTTTTCAAGATTCATCACGAGGCTTGGAGAGAGGATTCTATAGATGATGGGGGGGGGGGGGTAGTTGCACCAGCAGCCAATTAAGGGCTTTACTGCCCTTGTCACTTGAAACCCATCAGGCTTCGAAGGAGTAAACACTTCGACTGATCGTGAAGGTTTTGCGTAAGCCCCGAAATTAAGAAACCTGAGAAGGTAGTCAAGCCAAGAATCAAGGATAAAAAATTGCCTATCATAGTCATCGTCTCTATTTTCTGATGAAGCATTCGGCTACGCGTAATATAATATGAGTAATAAATTCTTAAAAACCATAAATTTTGGATTCAGCCTGAGTGGTGAAGAAGGGAATCCACTTGGAACAATTTTTATTATTTAATTTCAGTGTATCAAGACCGCCATTGCTCCGCTCGTTAGCTGCAGCAGAAAGACCGCTACTTATATTTATAGATAACCATCTTGGGCCTTACCAGTACCATGCTTACAATTGAAACGAAATTCTGAAGATGAGTGTAAAGTATGCACAGACGACAGGTCAACGTAGCATTACTTAGTGTTCTTGTTGTACAAAATTAAGATTTTTAAGCGAATTTTCGAAGAAAATTGTTAAACTAGCCTGCGTATTGTCAGTGATACTGTAAGAAAATTGCAAGAAGCCCCCGGTGAGTGGGGTAGGCAAATTAATGAAAAGGCGTACGTAATTGCCAAGAACCCAGGCTTTGGTACCCCATGGTATTGATCTTGAGTTTTCCCCTTCTGAGGTATTTCCTCTCAAGTTCACACCCATCAGTGGACGTCGAACGCTCCTTCAGCCGCTACAAGAATGTTGAGTTCAGCAACCTCAAAAAATACATGGTGGATTGGTGGCGCTCTATTTTGAATAATTGTTTGACTTGTATTTTTAATTTTATAATACGGAAAAAAATACAAATTTTGAAAAAATAAGTACATATTTGAGGCTTTTGGTTTATTATTTTCAATAATGAACCTTTGGAATCGACCAAGAAAAAAAAAATTTTAACACCCCCTCAAAATTTGATGGTTTACGTTTCAAGGTACGTAGAATCCAAAAATCGAATAAAAATTTCGCCGTCCGTCCGCCGTCCGCCGTACGCGGCACTTTTGCCACTTAGCATTGACCGATTTTGATGAAATTTGGTATGTAGGCTCCATTTGGGGTCTAGTTGTGCCCCGAAGCTTTTGGTTGATGTAGGTCACTCCTAAGGGTTCCAAAATCAATTTTGAAATTTTGAAAACGCCCTAACTCAAAAAATTTTGATATAAAGGTATTGTTTTTCCTTCAATTTAGGATTCTATAGAATTTTTTGAGACCACGCGGAGCTCTGTAGGACAAACCATTCGCTCCCTACGAAAATTTAAGGGTTTAAATTGAAATATATATATACATATATAAATCAAAACACGAGTGTGAATCGCAAAAGAGGCTTGGTGGTGGCAAAAGATGGTTGGTGATTTGGATTTTTTTTTTTTTTGATTTTTTTTCTTTATTATTATTATTATATATTTTTTTTTTTTAATTTTTTTTTTTCATATTGGATGGTTGATGATTTTGTAGACGAGTGATCTATATAGAAAAATAATAAACCATTGTGTAATAATTTGCAGCGTTTTTATACATATAAAGCCCTAATAATTACCTTCAGATTCCAAACTTGGAAAATTATTGGCAATCAGAATTATTTGCTTCAGTTCAACCATACGGTTAATTAATATGTAGTTTTGGTTTATTATTTTCAACTAGCTGAAAAGCCATGCTAAAAGAGGCAAAAACAAATCGTAGATATGTGAAAAAAATTTTGATGTTTGTGATGGAATTTGTATTAAATAATGAACTATGGAATCGACAAAGGAAAAAAATTCTACGTTTCAAGGTACGTAGAATTCGAAATTCGAAGAAAAATTTCTTGAATAAATCATTTTTCTTCATTTCCATAGTAAGAATAGTTAAGTTCACGATACCTAACATTCTCTGCAGAGAACAAATCTCGTAACCTATAGTATGTTGTTTGTAATAATCGATCAAGACTTTCATCAGGATGTTCATGAATAATCATATAGCCGGTAACTTACGTCAATTATCGTTCTGATACTTTCCCTCTTTCCAACGGTACAAAAACATGTCAGTCGGTTGAAATTCTCTTCTGACTGTTGCATGCCTTGACCCTGCAGTTATATAATTCACCTAACGCTCTGTTGGTCAACAAAGACAAACGAAGTTGGCTTTTTGAGGGCGCTAAACGGCTAGAAAACCGGTTGTCCTTGAGACACGCGCCGTTATGAGGTCGAGAAACCAATCCCGTAATAACTTTGATGTCTATTGATGAAAGGGGTGAAAGTATTGTGATCTCTTCCAAAAGGTGAACCGTCTTGAAGGGGTTTCAAAATTCCTGGTCAACGAACTCGTCTTTTTGTTTGTTATTATGAACATCTTGGAACGAACTTGGAATTTTGTCACTCTACAGATATATAGGATGTTATATTTCGTGACGGTCACAGGCAGGAATCGATTCTAGAGCTCAATCCCATCAAAAAATGCCTCTTAGTAATTTTTTAAAAAGTGGCTTCGCTTTTGACTTTATCTCAGTAAAACGGCTATAACTACCCAAATTTTCATGAAAATTCAAATATAACTACACCGCAGGAAAGAAAGCAAAATTTCCTATCTCTTTATATATCTATATCTTGGACGAAACGAAAAATTGGTCAAATCTTTGAAATCTTAACTTTTTTAAAACACTCATAGATTCGGTAATCTGGCACGTGAATTTTCGCCTGAAGGCCTAAAAGATGCGAAAAAATCTCAGTTTTCCAACGGTCTAGTCAGTTTTATTTTGAAAGTGGGACTTATCACAGAAATTTGTGTTTGAACACGGAAAAACGTGACTGTTTTCATCGGAATCAGCGCTCCGGACGATTTGAGGTGTTTTGGGAGGCCTCGCTGTTTACTGCGCCGCTCCCGTCGTTGAATCTCTCAAAATGTTTCGAATTAAAAAAATGTTTTTTTTTCCATCAGAGGTAGGAAATTTTACGCTCTTCCCTACGGTGTAATCGGATTGGAATTTGCATGACAATTCTAGGAGTTATAGCCGTTTTACTGAGATAAGGTCGAAAACACGAAAAAATGTTTAAAATGAAATACTTAACTCGAACTAAAAAAAATTTACTAATTGACAATTTTTGCTGGAAATGAGCTTTAGAATCGATTCCTGGCCTGTGACCGTCACGAAATGTAACACCCTGTGTAGCGAATAGAATTGATTGAAATGGAAAACTTCAGGAATCGTTTTCAGTCCTGACAATTATTTTCGAAAATTTCTATTAAAAAAATGTTGAGTCTATTGCAATAGCTTTATTTACTTATTTTACTAGTAGGCTAGTTTACTTATTTACTTACATTAACTCTCCAAAATGTTCTATTTAGTCACAGGAGAGCTCCGGCTGAACTATTTTTAGGACGAAGATTGCCCACAATAACAACATGCCCCCAATAATTGCCCACAGAAATTATTTTTGAAAATTTGAAGCCTGATATGCGAAAAGAGATAGACTTGAAAGTTTAGAAGCAACAACTCCAAACAGATGGGAGGAAGCGACGAATTTTCGAGGAAGGGGAAGAAGTGTGGATAAAGAAAGAACTCGGAGAAGGTTGGAAGCCAGGCGTAATGAAGAAGAGGAACGGGCCCTACTCGTACGATGCACAGATAGGGACGGTACCACCGATATATCGGAGTATCGATACTTTCTTGACGATATTATCGATATTTTGCCCAAGTAGACTGGTAAAAAAATACCAAATATCAAGTACTCAGAATAAAATACCATATTTTTGTGCCACAGAATAATACTTGATAGGCCCAGAATAGTATCAATTGAAACAATATATCGCTTCTAATATGCTTCGTCGATATTCAAAAACTTTCCACAGGTTATCTCTTTGTAACCTCGCGTTTGCGTTTTTTATTTCCCTCGGTTTCTTGGACAGTTCGAGCTCCTTGTGATCATTGTTTTACTTTTCGATTTACAAAAATTTTTTTTATTGACTTTTTTAAATTCAAGCGTCGACATTCATTTAACTTTACGTCAAATTTTTGTTTTTTATGATTTGATATTATTTGTATAGTACTTGACTAATTTTTTACTTGATCCTTTCCATTTGAAGTGGAAGAAAAAAATAATTTCATTGAACAGAGATTTCTTGCAAATAAGAATTAAAACAAATATAAAATGGAATGATCATTAATTTTTATTAAATTTTAAAGTATTGACTTTTATACAATTTTAAATTACCACTGACTTTTATTACATTTTAAATTATTGACTTTTATTAATATATTAATATATAATTAATGGTTTTTTTTTGGTTTGCGAAATCATCGGTGAGTTAATTTTTAATATCGATAGTAGTAATCAATATCTAATAATATCGGTATCGATAAGATATCAGGTATCGATACTTCCTGAGAAATATCGTATCGAAAGGAGTATCGATACTTTGGAGTATCGTGCCGTCTCTAGGTACAGAAGGGAGGGTCAACTGAGATCAAGACGCAGAGGCAATCGACGAAGCGGAGGAAAATGAAGGATTACGAGAGACTACATAATAGCAGGTGGCACAAGTTAGGTTACTACGTTGTCCAGTTAGTTGTATAAACAAATAAATTTACTTTTGATTTAATTTTACTTTCAACCCAAAGTCTTCTAATCGTTTACTTCCAACAAAGCGATAAAAAAACCTACTACGAACCCGTAAACAAGCCGATTAAGGAGCTAACTACCGATTAAGCAACCGATAAATCTTCTATGGGCATAGCTCGGCTTGCTCAAGCACTTCGCAAGGATAAGCGAAGATTATCAGAAGTGATTTGTCGAATGACGCCTGCGCTCATTCATCCGTTGCCTCACGAGTTACGAAAACTCTTCAAATAGTCTTCATGGTGAGTGTTTGGATAATAAGGGAATTTGCGTAAACGACGTTCGAGTAAAAAGTTTTTTAGAGGGTTCCCGTGTAAGCTTTTATGCACTTTGCCTATTTATAGCTCCTTTGATTTCAATTTGCCTATGATCTTATGAGTCTGTATTGAACTTCCATAACATCTCTACAACCCAGTGGACGTACACCCGTACCATAAGGTAACCACCAAACTTCGGGAACAGTTTCTACAACTAATTTGCAACAAAAAATGCCTCTTGGAGTTTTGTTTAACCCCCTTAAAATCCGACTTTTTTTACTTTTAATATTTTTTCGTGTTTTCGATCTTACACCATTAAAACGGTCATAACTCCCTTGAATTACACTCAAAAATTAAGAATAAGGATACCGTTGGAAACAGCGTAAAATATCTCAACAGATGAGCCCAGATGTTGACCAGTCGAGAAAAACTGAACGCTTGAGTACCTAGTATTTTTACCTCAAACTTGAAAATTTGTTGTTGCCGCAACATCTAGAAGTTTATCTATGTTTATTTTTATAGTAAGTGAGATTGATGTGAAGGTGACCCGGTGAACCCTTGTGTATCAAGTGAATCGCGTTAGTGGGGATGTTCCGGGGTGGGAATCGACCTGCCATCTCTTCACCAGTCTTCAGCGACCTGCCTCTTTCGCACGTTGGAAACCGATATTTCAATATCCAGCAATCTTTTCTTCTACCCGGTCATCAGCATCCGTGGAAACTTCCTCATTGACTGCCTGCCTAGTCCATTCTTCCTCAAGGACCGCAGGAGCCTGTGGGTGCCATTTCTTGTGCAGTTCATCAGTGGATAGAGAGTACCTACCTACTGATCTCCAAAAGCCCCATAGGTGCCACGTGCACTCCAAATCGAACTCCCATCTAATTTCTGGGTAGGTACCAATCTTTTCCAGGACACCATTCCGTGTCACTACTACCAAACCTGCTTCGAACGGAGTTGCACGAAATCGCCGTATCCTGACTGACTGGTGCTGTTCAGCCGTTTGGGATCAAGGCCGCATTCGCCACGCCGTCGACAGCGTCAAGGGTGTCGGGAGTTGGGTCTCATCTTATAAAACTGGTCAGAACTGTCCATATTATATTTATTTTCTATTTTTCTTGTATAAACCTAGAAGGTTTATTATTCTCAAATTCGAGTAGGTAGATGGTTTCGAATTATTGTTTTGAAAACAATATTAGGAGGAGCTCCTCATTTTCGTTCTTATAGCTACATAATATAATCATATACCTTTTCTACTTATTGGAAGAAAATACCAAAATTCATTTTCTTTTGAATAAATGCTTATATGTCGGAAAGATTAATTGGTTCTCAACACAACCTCTTTCTTTCCCCAACATTTGTCAATTTCTGTTTTTTTTTTTTTGTTTTTTTAATTTTGATGATTTTTTTTTTTCATTTAATGGCATAACACCCGATTTAAAGAATAAAATTTACTACACTCTAGAAACCAAGAGCGTTCAGTTTTAAAAAGAAGGGTAATGTCGATTCTGCACTTGATCGTATTTTGTGTTAAATTGTAACTGCTCCGAAAAATTTAGGTATCAAGTCCCTGAAATTCTTTAATAAACAGACTGATAATTTTTTCAAGCCAACGTGCCTTCAGACGGTTTTGAACAACTTTGAAACGCCGTGGCGTAAAATTTAGTTTTTGAGACTTAATCCCGTTTTCCACGCAACCAAAGAAAATTTAGAAATGAATCCTGATTCAAAATGAACCAAAGGTACATAGTTGAAAATAATAAAACAAAATTGTTGAAGTTATGTCGAAGAAATAATTTCATACACAACTGAACCAGGACCTCCTATTTGGATCAAACGAGTAACCTGATCTAAGATGAGCCGAAGTGAGTTCGAAACAAAGCGCCAACATTGAGATGAGCGATACAGATCGCGGTGTCCGACACACAGGAGCGTCTATTGCAAAACTGTAACAACGATCATTATCTGAACAAAACACAGGATGATCCGTTTGCAACATGCATGGTGGAATCGCACGATCCCGTGAATATCAATTTCAGATATAAAAACGAAGATTATACTGCAGGATCTTTGGCAATGCCAACTATTTTGTGGAAGGAAAGTTACTTCTGCAACCGTTTAATACGTCAACTGATTGGGAATGGGGTCAACTGTAATTCGCAAGCTCAGATTTTCCAATGATTGGTACGTATGCTGATGTGTTTCCGTTTTGTCAACACGCCCTTTATTGTTATGGGAGATAATCTACTCAAGAAGGCGTATGACATAGTACAGCGTGATTTGCATACCAATACGTTGGAACAGGCCTCGGAGTGAAAGCAGACAATGAGTGCAAAAGAGTGTTCCTGATACCGCCAATCGTTTTCAATTCGGTGCTCGAGCTTGCGTAACATTCACTCATTTCTGGTCTTCGATCGTTTTCTGAAGACGCGCATCATCTTTGAGCACTCAAAATTGCGCGGTTATGATTGAAAATGTCCGCTTTCATTCGTCATACCACAGTGCAGCAACCGACGGTCACATTCTTTCTTAGTCATACAGGCGCCTTTCCACCTTACCCACCGAGTTAGACGCGGAAATGACATAGCGGATTATGATGCAAATCGTCCATGGAAAGCTCGGAACTTACCTAACTCTTCCAGAAAAACTCATAGGACACCGTGCAAGTTTTGCCAAAGTAGTCTTTCGCAAAAGTAGCTGTTGATGTTATCCATTAATAAAAAACGGATTAATACATTCGAAGAAAAAAATCAATGGGATTCCTAATTGGTTCATAATTTCAATAATGAACCTTTGGAATCGAGCAACAAAATTTATGTCTTAAAATTCATGTTGGTCAAACACTAAAAGGAAATGAAAAAGCTGTGACTGTTGAGTAATCAGTACAGAAACAAACCATTTTGTAATAAATTGTAACGTTACTTGCACGTATCTGCAAAGCATAAAACCAGAATAAATTGTTAGGTATATTGTCATTCTTGAGACACCAGCAGCAGCAACGTCCTGCTGGAGTTATATTCTGGAAAAACATAAGACCTGAACACTCTGTCGGAAAACCTGTGAATCTCAGGATTTCGCCCCTGCTGGAGTTATATTCTGGAAAAGCATAAGACCGGAACATCCTGTCAGGAATGTTATCAAGCTTTGGATTCCAGCAGCACCATCCTGCTTGAGAGATCGTCTTGAAAACCATAAGACTGCCAAATCTTGTCAGGAATATCATCAAGCTTCGGACTCCAGCAGCACCATCCAGCTTGAGAGATGGTCTTGAAAACCATAAGACTGCAAAATCTTCTCAGGAATATTATCAAGCTTTGGACTCCAGCAGCACCATACTGCTTGAGAGATCGTCTTGAAAATAATAAGACTGCAGAATCTTGTCAGGAATATCATCAAGCTTTGGACTCCAGCAGCACCATCCAGCTTGAGAGATGGTCTTGAAAACCATAAGACTGCAAAATCTTCTCAGGAATATTATCAAGCTTTGGACTCCAGCAGCACCATCCAGCTTGAGAGATCGTCTTGAAATCCATAAGACTGCCAAATCTTGCCAGGAATATCATCAAGCTTCGGACTCCATCAGCACCATCCTGCTTGAGAGATCGTCTTGAAAACCATAAAACTGCCAAATCTTGCCAGGAATATCATCAAGCTTCTGACTCCAGCAACAGCAATGTCATTCTTGAAGTAAACTTAGTATCACAGTTATGAAACCAGTTGAAACCACAAAACCTATACTTTCTGTCCAGAATATTGTGTGAACTAGATTACTAAAAGTTCACACCCACTTTTGGAGTCAATTCAATACTACAGCTTCCACTCCTGACAGGAATACTGCCAAGCTTTGGACTCCAGCAGCACCATCCTGCTTGAGAGATCGTCTTGAAAACCATAAAACTGCAACATCCTGTCAGGAATATTATCAAGCTTCGCACTCCAGCAACAGCAAAATCATTCTTGAAGTAAATTTAGTATCAAAGTTATGAAACCAGTTTAAACCACAAAACCAACACATTCTGTACTGAATATTGGATGGAATTCTACTATTAAATGTTCACACCCACTTCTGCAAACCATTCAATACTACAGCTTCCATTCTGTCAGGAATATTGCCAAGCTTTGGACTCCAGCAACAGCAATGTCGTTCTTGAAGTAAATTTAATATCACAGTTATGAAACCAGTTGAAACCACAAAACCAATACTTTCTTTCCTGAATATTGTGTGAATTACACTACTAAACGTTCAAACCCACTTCTATAGTCAATTCAATACTACAACTTCTACTTCATACAAAATCGTATACATTAGATGAAACGCTACATTCAGGCTAAGTGCTGTTTACAAACACCTGCCTTGCATCAAGCTTGATTACGCCTGAGCTATTAAGCTTAGGATTCCTCCAGAATACTTCCAATTCATCTTGAGGACGGAGATTTCGAAATTCGTATTCCAACATGTTTGGACTTATTACAATAAATTCGTTACATTTATTCCCATAGAATTTTGCCGATATACCAAATAGCCATCATTTTAAAGGAGCTTTTGCCCTGCTCAAATTGCCTAACTAATAGTGCCGAATCGACAAACTGCATGCAGAAGTTATCTAATGAGGTTATTAAGGTGTTGGGTCACCGGGCCAGCACACTGCTCAGTTTCCAGGAGAAAGTGCACAATCACTCCGGCAAATCGTCATCCTTCATCGCTCTCAAAGGTAAGCAGGTACAAAAACGAAGGTAGCTACACCACGCATGCGCATTTTGGGACTTCCACACGCATGCGTCCTTATTAGAGCTAACGATGTCGTTTTTGCGAAACGTCTCTTTCAGGGCCGATCGTAACGAGCGAATTTGAATTGTCGTTTTAAAGAGTGATTATTGCGTGCACGCCGAATTGGAAACTTGGAGTTGAAGGATTCTATGAGATGGTTGAACATTTCTTTCAACTCAAGTCGATTTTCAAGAATATGCTTCGCGGTTTCTCCTTCCACTTCGGTTTTTCTAGAAAATCATCAGAAATGTTGAGAATCCAACTTCCAACTACCCTCCAAATAGAAGCTAAATCGGCCGATCACATCGTGAGAATCAATTTTTAAGAGAAAACAGAATCAGGTGCTAATTTTGGTACGTTGGCAATGAAATTCACGTGGGACCATCTGAGGATAAGTCAAGAAATGCCTGTAAATGTAACCAAAATCGGTCAATTGTTTCGTATAATTGCGCGTATAAGACGAGGAATTTGACTTTTTCCTGCTTTTTGATCGACTTCGGCGCGCGAAAGAGGAGGTAGGTACTCAATTCGGGTTGTCGTGGGACGACGATTTTTTCCCCCCGTAGCAATTACTTATTCGTCTTGAAGCTTAAATCCAAAAGCCATCCGAACGTTTCTGAACCATTAGGAACTGAGATCCCATTTTAGGACCCACACTTCCTCCGAAATCGTGTTATAAATGCTTATGGTTTTGCCTTGAACGAAATAGACCGATAGCCGACAGACAGACACAAAACCAAAATAGTTCGAAAAGTTTCGATTTTGATGGATTTTTGGAGGTTTCTTTTTTGGCCTGCGATAGAGAAGAAGCAAACATCAACCAAGTTAGGTGGGTAGTATGGCTTAAATTGCGGGTGGCCTGGTATTGGTGGTATTGTATGTTATATGTTTTCCTATGGACATGAGCTAACTGAATTTGGTACACCCAATTTTTGCCAGATTGACACTAGTTTAGTAAACCAGTGTCATGGTGATGTAATGAACCTATTCTAAATCTATTCAACCGATTCAGCATCGAGATGTGTAAAGAGACAATCGTATGATCCTTGGAATTCTTTTTTATTTTAAAAGCATAAAACGCTGCCATCAGGTTTATTTTCAGACTTAGAATCGATGCTCGTATCACGCTATATTATTTAAAATTAGGTTTACTGAAGTTTGGGGCCACGATGATCTTCAATATTTTGAAATTCGAAACCCCTTCGTACCTCTTCGAAATTTTAATATGTAATGGACAATATTGAATAAATTAATTACCAACTAAACCCACTGCTTTGTAAAGCAGTCTCAATCACAAAGAAGGTATTCTTATTATTAAGAAATCGAAAATCGAAGAACACGTCGCAACTAAAAGCCTTTCCTAGGTTTCAAGAACCTTTGATTAGATTCGTAAAAACCAAGCAACATCATCATAATCCACTAAATCGATGTTGGTTTTTACAGCGAATGTTGTTCACAGTTCTTTTAAATCAGTGTTATATCTCAGCTTCGGTATATTTACAGCTGTTTTGACAGTATATAATTTACGCATAAATTGAGGGCTTTTCAACGAGTGGCAAAAGATTTTCGTGGGATGAAAACTAACGGCGACACATTTCCCTAGAACGTCACGTTTTTGTCCAGTTAGGTGATAGCTAAAGCATGTTTCATGCTAATATTTTAACCCTGTTTTCTATTGTAAAATTACGATATCTATTACCAGTCCGGTTACAACGAAATATTCTTGGATTGTTGGGGTTGGGTCCCTAGGAATTGCTATTATGCAAGAGCATAAGTAAAATCATACAACAAAAAAACTATTGGTAGCTACTGCGCATGCCTAAACATGGGGTTCTCATAATGCCATTAATTTATACAGCTTGTATCTAATTTTCAAGAAATTGTCATGACATGGTGTTCTGAATAGGTATTGCGACCAGTCAAAGTAGTTTAGAACTAAGTGATTACGATCAGCAATGATTTGAGGTAAATGAGGCTCAACGTCCTTGTATCAATTTCTCGGCTTGAATGAGTAACATGATTTATACTTGATTCTTGAGACGGTAGACGCATCTATGATCGTATCTTCGTTGCGAAATTCTTCCGTTAACTGCAGGACGGTGACCCAATTGTTGCAAATGGATTGACCAGTCTTTACAAACGGTGAACGAAATCAAATAACAGGCACTTTCTAATAGCAGCTGTAACTCGCAACAGAGGACGTCCTTTTCAATGTCACTCCCGATGAATTGCATCACCGTTGCACGAAATGCACCGCTTACACTTCAAACGTAAGAAGTTCACAACATCTTGTGATGCATCTAATAGCTCTGTTATGCTCAAAATTGGAAGATTATCGAGTTCCAAGCAGCAGGTACTGTCGGATCCGATGCTGGGACCAAGCTAGCAACAGCCCCACCTCGATTCCGAGACCGACTGATCTTATGAAAGCCTGACGACCGCCGAAATCAGCATCGCTTCGTTTGCGGATTGTTCGCATCCCAAACACTAGCTCCTGTTCGGCAGTTCCTAGAAGATGATCCCAGACGTATAGTTCCTGCCTGCAGTGCCACTCTTCCTGTTTCCAAGTCTTCACGGCAGTGACTCCGGACTTCATCGTCAAGCGAGTATCGAGAGTACCCCGAGGAGAGACTTTACAGTGTTAGGATTATTTTAATAATAAAGTAAATTATTTAAGACTCTTTTCGGTGTTATCAATTCTTCCTCAATTCAGATCCCAATCCTATAACAGGCAATGACAGTACCATGAAACATAATATGATTTAAAATCCCTAGTAAAGGAAGCTATTAACTCGTTCGTATTCGTTAGCGTTTAATTCGATAATTTCCGTAGCTACACTCCTTACCACATACCGCCACCTCACCATACCTACGTGCCACCTATTCCATATCTACAAACCACCTAAAATTATATATTTATATATATACTCAATATACTATATATCGATATCTTAAAGCACTAAGGCAAAAAACAGAGTTTTCAGAAAAACACAAAAGAAGTCTTCACCAGTCCATAATTCCTAAAATAAAGGCTTACCACGTTAAACTCTTCAATTCTTCAACAAATTCCAAGCTATAATCGTCAAGAAGGTTAAGAAGAACTTGAGTTTTTCTCAAATTTAAAAAATTAAAAATTTGGAATATGAATGTACATAGCGCCTTTTTGCTTTAAGGTATACACTCGTGTTTCTGATTTATCGTAAGTCCGACCCCTAAATTCTCGTAGGGAGCGAACAGATTGTCCTACAGAACTCCGCGTGGTCTCTAAAAATTCTAAAAATTCAATACTATTTTATATAGGTAAAAAAAAAATTTGTTTCGAGAGTTTTCGAGCTAGGGCACTCTTTAAATTGTCAGCCCCTTAGAAGTGACTGACATCAACCAAACTCTTCGGGCACAACTAGACATAAGACCAAATTTGAACCAAATCGGTCCAGGGTAGGTAAGAAAAGTGCCAATTACGGCGAACGGGCGGATTTTTTTTTAATTCGATTTTCGGATTCAACGATTCCAAATAATAATGAACCAAAATTAACCAAAAAACTTGTTTTTATATTCATAGTAACATAGGGTCTATTCGGATTCAGCATTTCTGATATAGGTACAACTTCAAAAAGTGTAAATTGTGACTATATATATAAAATTCAAACCTGCATATTATTCGTTGAACGGAAAAATTCAATAGTGGAGTGGGTACTCTATGAGTTCATGGAGACGAGTAGAACATGAACATGAACCCCTAACATCTTCAAAACATACCCAGTGCATACAGTATGTTTTGTTTTTTTCCTACGCCAGGGTCAGGGCACTAAAGCCATTTGACCCCTTGCAGCCCAATGAAGTTTTGCTGTTTTCCACCATGTGGTGTCGTCAGAATGTTGGTATGGTAGGTATACTGAAAATCGAAAAAAAAAACAACAATAGCCGTGTGGGTACTCTATGAGTTCGTGGAGACGAGTAGAACATGATCATGAACTCCTAACATCGTCAAAACATACCCTATACTGAAAATGTAATTTAAAAAAAAATTGTTTGCCAGATGGCAGCTTTTTTGAGTGGAAAATTAAATTGCTTCTCATCTGGCAACAAAACGGGATATTTGGAAATTGTTTGTTTAATCTTATTTAGACAGCCATTAAAATTAAATTTTATATTTTGAGGAGCAAATTAAGATTGTTATACTCTCTCAATGACCTATTTGAGTGTTTTCCCCAAATTTCGCCAAGAACTATGTTTTTGACATTTTATGAATTCACTTTGGCACATAAACTCTTTTTCGTGACGTTTTTTCGTTTATGCCAAAGTAAAGACATACAAATTTTTACCGCTTGCATAGATCTAACTCATACATAGATATGTGTTTTGGCAATCGTTTATTTACAATATAATTTATTTTCAAGACAGTACAATGTCACTAAAATTTGATAGTTTTAGATGATATAGGGCGATGAGTACTGAAATGAATGGAAACTTAACTAGTAGGTAGGTTAAGAAACAGTAGGTGATATAGTATGAAGTGAAATCACTAAATCAAATCTTCGAATTTCTAAGAAAAAGTTACTTCTTCATTTTTTCTGGACTAGAGTAGCATGATTAGTAGTAATGAAATACCTAGTTTACTCGTATATACGATAGTTTATCCTAATAGTTATCCGATAGTTTATACTAAACAGTAAATAACTTAGTTGCCTATTACATTGTTTGATCACGATCACGCTTATTTAGTCATGATCCCCAGTCAAAAGACATTAATAACTAAGTCAAAACAGCGATACGGTGAGTACTCTAGGAGTTTGAGGTGACGATGAGTATTTTTTGAGGTGTTTCGATTTTTAACCAGGATGTTGATTGTTGGTTAAGTGGAAGTGGTTAATTTTAACGATTCGTGCTATGTGCCACATCCATAAGGCAGAATACTCTGTTCTATAATTAATATTTCCATTTTCTTAATCATGCCGTTGACGATTCCATTGAAAATTCGCTCATTAACTCATACTGCATGAATGGACTTTTTCAAACTCTTGAAGAACTTTCTTATATTGGAAAAAAAGTTATCGCTGTTGGATAACATCACAGGTAATCGGTACTCGTAAATGCAGATCTTAAAATCACCTGTCAAAAAAACCTCAGCTCGTTTGGTTTTGCTCTGATTGCCAGGGAAATTAGGCGAAATGAGAGTATTAGCGCTCTACAACGCAACTTCCCGACTGGAGAATTCTTACCACACCGATTCGAAGCATGCGTGTTATTTAGGACCAACTGCAGGCGTGAATAAGAACATTCAAAATGATTCAATGCGGATGAATCTCAGGACCAGTTTTCAGGTTGTTGCCTTACAAAAACTCGGAGTTTTTCTTGATAACTTTGTGGCGATCAAGAGTTGAAGATTGGCATATGAAGTTCCATGGCAACGGGATGACGTGAAAGAAAAACACCGATTGAATTTTTGTATCATGTTTTAGGGATGGGTACCGTTGCACAAGTATCGATATTTTGTATAGATACTGTATTGTATTGGAGTATCGATATCCTGTTAATCGTTTGGCTATGCTATATGTTTTAGGGATGGGTATCGTTACACAAGTATCGATATTTTGTATTGATACTGTATTGTATCAGAGTATCGATATCCTCTTTATCGTTCGGCATGAGTATCGATATTCCAAAATATTGAGTATCGATACTTTAGGATCACAAAAATCAACATTATTTATTAATAAGGAGAAAGCATCAATAGTGGACACTGTACCAGTAGTGAACACTTTGGAAAAAAAGTTGTAGAATAAGGATTTGGGTTGAGCTGGGCGCTTGATGCTTTTTGGATTCACTAAAGTAATATCCAATTAAACGTGAAGAACAAGAAGAAGACGTTAGAGTTAAGGTGAAAAACAATGACTCAGCATCAAAACAACCAGTCAGTGATTGTAGTGATTTCGTACAGGACGTTGTGAAAAATGCTAAGGAAAAGAAGGTAAGTTTTAAGAAATTTTCATATATAATCTTCAAATATTTGTGCCCATTGGTTTGAATAATTACTTCAGTAACTAATTAGATGATTTTCCGGCCGCTTAACTTCGTTTATGTTGGTAAACTGGGCTTTTTAATCATGTCCGCTTCTATTGCAGCAAAAATGTTGGATGCTCTAGTAGTGGACACCCCTGCCCCTGTTCACTACTGGCGCATCTTCCCTTTTCGAGAGAGGTTATTTTTTTTATTTGCCACTTATTCATTTACATTGCAACTAGCTCACGATACGATTTTCAAATGAATCTAATGCTGCGGACCAAAGGCGGACAGGGGTGTCCTCTACTAGTACAAGAGATGTCCTCTACTAGTACATGGACTGTCCTCTACTAGTACATGAACTGTCCTCTACTAGTGCTCACTTTATTCTTCTATTTGAATGGCTTTTTTTTGGGATTTTCTATTGATTGTTTATTTTTACTTTCTTCCATAGCAAAAATGAAGCGCAGAAGAAAAGAGGAGGAGGGATGCGAAAAAAGAAAATTCAAAATTACTCCCAAGAACAATTGGATCAGGCGATAAGGGATGGATTACAAGAAACGGGTTCTTGTAAAACATTTTATCTCACGCATATTTTAAAATTTTCTGTGATTTCAGGGCCTTGCAACAATTTGTTCCATGTGTTTGTATGATTGAATAAATGATTACACATGATTATGAACCAAATTTTACATTGTCTTGTTGATATATACCACGTGTCTACTACTGGGTCATCAAGTGTTCACTACGTCGACATTCAAAACTTTTAGCTGTCCACTACTGATGTATTCTATTATTCCACAAATTTTGACTATATTTCTTCAAACATTTATAAAATTTGTGATTCCATCGATTAAAATCAATGAAAAAAGGTCTGAAGAACATGCAGACACCCAAAAAACAGTTTTAAAGCTAAAAATGTATGAGGAAACACAAAAAAACGCACACGATTTTCTTAACATGTCCACTACTGGTGCTTTCCCCTTACCCAATGTTCTCAAAAAAAAAAATTCTCAACACTATTTGTATTTAATTTTTACTATCAAGAGTCCAAGCTAAGTGTATTTACACAACATATAGTTAACTATTAAACTGTGAATATATTATTGAACATTTTGCTCAATTAAATATTAATTAATTAATAATTTAACTATTAATAACTATTAATTAATTTAATCCGAGTAAAGACCCAGCAGCCTTCTTAATCTTTCCATTTTTTAGCCACTACGTTGAATTATCCGCGAGAACTGTATCGATATTCGATGTTTAGAAATATCGGTCCCAAAGTATCGATAAGCGAAAATATCGGTGCAGTATCGATACTAAATTATCGAGTATCGGTACGAAAGTATCGATATTTTAAAATATTGGGTATTGACACCCATCCCTAATATGTTTCCGTCTCGTACGTTTATTTCTTTTGTGCGAATATAACGTTATTTATGCTATTCCTATATTCGTGCTTTAAGTAGTGTGAATCGCCTACATAAGTTTGTGATGATTTCAAATTCCCCCCCATGTGCACGTATCTATCAAATTATCACCTATAATTATTTTTAAATCAAAAAACAACTAGAATGAGTTTTTGAAACTGTACTCATTACTCGACTTGAATTGCCACTCTCATGTTATGTTTTAGACGTTCCTGAATGAATATGGTGAGCTGGGCGTGTGAGATTTCGCAAGATTTCGAGAAACCACGTGATCTTCATCTCGTGATATGCCTTCGTAACTTTGTTGAGAACTTTAATAATAATAAATCGATAGAATTCTACTCCGGATTTCACAACACCTAGGGTACCATTGACTTCCCACATTCTCAAGGTTTGGAATTCTGTTGTTTCTTCCGGATCTCTAGTTGTCAAAAACACGAGACATCCCGTGCGTTGCTTGGGAACCAGTTGAGTCACGTGATGAAGGCCTTATGAAAACTACTCTTATGTACACCGCAATTTATTTCTCAATGAACAGATATGAAGGTGCTTTAAATTGCTAACACAGCTGATCTTATATCTTTGACTTCATTCAAGAAGTGAACTAAACACACAGCGCTTTAGCATCTATTGAATAGGAATTAGGGGCAAAGTTAGCTTCATTTTTCAAACTGCTGATCTGACTTTCTTAACTTCCTTCGTACCAAGTTTCATGAAAATTCGAGGAATGTATCTGGTACGGAAAAGCTTATCAGCTTAAAAGGTTATCAATTTCTTAATAGAGCCTCCACCTGCAAAGATTCCTGTTGATTCATTGCTCAATTACTGGTGTAACAATAAACCATAATAATTAGCCCATTACCGTCAAATGAGGAGAGAATTAGCCACTCAATGTTTCTCAGTTCAAGTATCATAGCGCCGGGGCGAGTGAACATTACGAGTTCTAAAACTTTCTAAAAATCTTAAAAACTTATTAATATTATAAATTCAGTTATTATTGAGAAAATACCAAACCTACCTCAATGTTAAACAATTTTGATTCAGGGAATTTTGAAAATTACATCCCCTATTTCGTACCCCTTAAAATTGTCCAAGAGTAATTGAAAGGTTTGGGACACAATTAGACCCAAATTGGAGCCCTCAAACAAAATTTCATTAATTTTGGTCAGCATAAGACGTATGTTCATTATCCCATATTTGTTTGATTTACTATATTATTTGGTTTTGGTTTATTATTTTCATTAATGAACCTTTGGAATCGACCAAGAAAAAAAAAATTTTAACACCCTCTCAAAATTTGATGGTTTACGTTTCAAGGTACGTAGAATCCAAAAATCGAATAAAAATTTGGCCGTCCGTCCGCCGTCCGCCGTACGCCGTCCGCCGTACGCCGTACGCGGCACTTTTGCCACTTAGCATTGACCGATTTTGATGAAATTTGGTATGTAGGCTCCATTTGGGGTCTAGTTGTGCCCCGAAGCTTTTGGTTGATGTAGGTCACTTCTAAGGGTTCCAAAATCAATTTTGAAATTTTGAAAACGCCCTAACTCAAAAAATTTTGATATAAAGGTATTGTTTTTCCTTCAATTTAAGATTCTATAGAATTTTTAGAATTTTTTGAGACCACGCGGAGCTCTGTAGGACTAACCGTTCGCTCCCTACGAAAATTAAAGGGTTTATATTGAAATATATATACATATATATAAATCAAAACACGAGTGTGAATCGCAAAAGAGGCCTAATCTCCGTTCAAATTAGAGCTGACCGAAATGCGATCGATGGTTGGTGATTTTGATTTTTTTTAAATTTATTTTATTTTATTTTTTTTATTTATTTTTTTTCTTCTCCTCATATTTGATGGTTGGTGATTTTGTAGACGAGTGATCTATATAGAAAAATAATAAACCATTGTGTAATAATTTGCAGCGTTTTTTTTATATTATTGTGTTGTTATTCCAGGAACGTAAAACTCTACATTTTGAGAGGATAATTATTTTAGCTCAAATAAAAAGGATTATTATTGCAAATAATAAACCATAATTAGATTAAATAAAATAAATCTCAAACTTGACATTTTGAAGCCTTTAAAAGAACCACTTAATATATTAATAAAAACATTTTTTTCTTGATCGAAATTTTTCAGACTTTTTTAGAAGGCGTCAAAAGTAGAGTAAGTAAGTTTTTTCTTTTCAGTACTACACTATCAACTTGCTTTACAGGAAACAGAATTGAAAACCTTACAGTAACAATGAGATAAATCCAAAATTGAACGTTCATGAGTTTAACACTCATTTCTTGACTTGAGGTTTAACACTTTTCGCCACTAGATCGGGCGAGTAGATACGAGTGTTTACTCAAAAACGACCATTTTGGAGTAGGCTTGCTGTTGCTGCAGGGTTTTTAATGTATCGAAATGGTGAGAGATTAGGAACAATCGAAACATCAGGAGAGGGAGAGGATTTGCACACCTTCCCAATGCCTTACATAACCTCCCACCTCCACCTTTTGAATGGCCTTCATGGTAAGATTTCGATTTTTGAGGAGTTCATTTCACCTCCAGAATTTATCCATGTAACCTTGAGTCTACCTTCCACTACATTTGAGGATCCTTTCTAGGTGGAAAAGATACTGCTCACCCCCCTTGGCAGCCTCAGGTGAGACATACAAGGGTCAGAAGGGCTGAAGACGGCGTTGTTCACAAAATTTGGATCAAACCCTCGTTCAACAGCATCAACGGCACTCTGCCTCTTTTATCCTTCAGAAAAATACCCTGAAGATGGAAATTTCAACACTAAATTTACATCGAATTACATCGAACCATTGAGAATCCATTCTTAAAAGCCGAAATCTTTCGATTCTACAGTCCGCACTTTACGTAATCTAAACCTCTTTGAAAGGTTTGCAAGACTTCACCCGGGCTTATCTTTTAAAACCTGAACCGAAAGATTAACGGGCTGAAAATAGGCCTAGCGCTCCTTTCCTGTTATAAACGACGCCTTTTATTGCCGAAGCTCCATTGGGAAAGAGTAGAAAAACCTTCTTCGTGCGGGTAGAAAATGGCGTTTTCAAAAGACACCGAGCTCCGTCGAGGATGCTCAAGAGCTCTGAGTGACGCAACTGATTTTTGATGAGATGTCTCCAGAAATGTAGAGTATATCGAAAAGGAAGATCTTAACGCTCTGCTAATTCAGGAAAATGCAGAGGATGTTTGAGGTGGTAGATTCCAAAACTGTTTCAGTTCGTTGTAGCAACATTTTCATAGACTCAAAAATAAGATACAATCAAATCGCACAACTTCAAGAAGATTGAGACCCGAAACCAAAACTGTTTGGAGAGCTTCAAAATGCAAATTGTGAGTACAAATGTTGATGGGAACCCAAAATTCACCTGCTGCGTGAATACAAAGCTTCCCCACCTAATGCGCTGAAGGAGCGAAATTGGATCTAACTCCTCCGCCTACGAAGAAATCACATTAAAAAATAATTCCGTGAAAACATCCCTTCGACCTCGAAGAGCTAATGGGCAGGTGAAAGTGAAACCAGAGGTGTCTTCAACTAGCGAAAATAGGACTGATCGAACACGACCTTGATGGGAATTCACGGCATTCTGACGTTCTATGAGTCATGAGGGAAAGACCTTACGCTTTTGTTTACACCAGCCATCAGTCGTCAGCATCACCAACTATTGACGAAATCCAATTGGAATCAACCGAGGCTGCAGCTGACACAAATGCGATCTTTTCGTTTTTTAACTTTTGGTTTATTATTTTCAATAATGAACCTTTGGAATCGACCAAGAAAAAAAAAATTTAACACCCCCTCAAAATTTGATGGTTTACGTTTCAAGGTACGTAGAATCCAAAAATCGAATAAAAATTTGGCCGTCCGTCCGCCGTACGTGGCACTTTTGCCACTTAGCATTGACCGATTTTGATGAAATTTGGTATGTTGGCTCCATTTGGGGTCTAGTTGTGCCCCGAAGCTTTTGGTTGATGTAGGTCACTTCCAAAATCAATTTTGAAATTTTGAAAACGCCCTATCTTAAAAAATTTCGATATAAAGGTATTGTTTTTCCTTCAATTTAAGATTCTATAGAATTTTTTGAGACCACGCGGAGCTCTGTAGGACAAACCGTTCGCTCCCTACGAAAATTTAAGGGTTTATATTGAAATATATATATATGTGTGTAAATCAAAACACGAGTGTGAATCGCAAAAGAGGACTAATCTCCGTTCAAATTAGAGCTGACCAAAATGCGATCGATGGTTAGTGATTTTGATTTTTTTTTTAATTTTCTTTTTTTTTTTTTTTTTTTGATTTTTTTTTTTTTTTTTTTTTCTTTATATTGGATGGTTGGTGATTTTGTAGACGAGTGATCTATATAGAAAAATAATAATCCATTGTGTAATAATTTGCAGCGTTTTTACTTGCCATTTTTTACTTTTACTTCAAAATTCTTTACTACTTTACTTTTACTTACAAAATTTTTTGCTGACAAAATTCCATTTTACTTAAAATTTCATACCTACTACAAGTATCAGCGCTCGAGTAAATCGTGTTAAACATGTTTGGCAATAAATTAGTTTTCCATGTACAAGAAACAAGTTGAAAAATAGTGAAAAATAATTTGCACCCAATAGGTACAAAAACGTCTGCCAAGTGAGTGTGGCACATAGCTTCCTCGTATCCATAACCCGATTGTACAGATGATCCGATGGATAGTAGTTAACCTCAAAACATCAATTTCTAATTATCTTCCACTACCCTCATAGGGGACCATCTCCACCGTAATTTGAACAATCCTGAGAAATTTCGTCGAAATCGGATGGAAAATGTAGAAATTATGGCTGATACAAAGAAATTAACGTTTGCTGGCTACTATTAGTTTGAGGGAGATGATTTTCATAGGGGACCATCTACACGCCAATCTGAACAATCCTAGAAAATTTCATCAAATTCGGATGAAAAATGTAAGTGCTATGGCTGTTACAAGAATTTTACATATGCGCATGCGCAGAGACTACTGTCAATTTTAAGGTTTTGATTTTCATAGGGGACCATCTACCATCTATCCAACATAATTCCAGAAAATTTCATCGAAATGTACAGTTACTGAGTTTAATGTAAGATTCAAAGCATCGAATAACAGGAAATATTGTGAAGGAGTTGGAAGAAGACTGTGAAAGGAAAGGTCCTGATGTACCTTCACCCTGATTCTCAAAATAAGGTACAAGAGAGTGATTTTAGCAAGGAAGAAAGCATACCTAGAACGGAGGAGGGAGGAACTAGGAAATTTCTGCAGCATTAACCCTAATTAGACCATGGTATCACCGAAATCACCGAAAACATCTCAGGAACTCCACAGGAATCCCTAAGTGTGACCGGAGTAATCAAAATTAAATTCCAACCTTGAAAATTTAATGGACAGCATTTTTTTTGGAAGTCTCAAAATAGAGACTTCGACAAAAATGTCCGAAGAAATCAATGAAAAAATTTTTTGACTTCTAATAACTTTCAAAAAATTCAGCTCAGTCCATTAATTTTTTTATTGCAATTCAAATCTAGTTAATCTGCTGACACTTTGGGACAGCTGTGGAATTCCAAAGATGTTTTCGGTGACACTAGTGACACCATGGTCCAATTAGGGTTAAGATTCAACTTTGATTGAGGAATCTGAAAATCGTGACGCCGAGCCAAAACGCCTTTGTCAAGGAAATTCGAATGGCTCTGAATAAAGAAGGTTGAGTAAAAGTCGATGTTTATAATAATTATAAATTCTAATAGTTTATAATAATTATAGATGTTGTAGGTACTTCAAAAATTATTGTTGAAGTACCTACCATAGTAGTATAGGTTTTGAAAGCATAAACTTGAGCTCATGTTCATAATCTTTCATTGAACAGCAATGAAATCTACTCGTATACTGAGCAGACCGATTCCTGGGTGCTCCACAAGAATCAAACTAAATAAAAACCAAGTGGGTGTGGCACATAGCTTCCTCGTACCCATAACCCGATTGTATAGATGATCCGATGCATAGTAGTTAATCTCAAAACACCAATCTCTAAGTACCGTTCACTACCCTCATAGGGGACCATCTACACGCTAATCTGGACAATCCTAGAAAATTTCATCAAATTCGGATGAAAAATGTAAGTGTTATGGATGTTACAAGGATTTTACGTTTGCGCATGCGCAGCGGCTACTATCAGTCCGGGGGTGATGATCTTCAGTGGAGACCATCTACAATCTAATCCGCATAATCCCTGAAAATGTCATCAAAATCGGGTGGAAAATGTGGAAGTTATGGCCGTTACAAGGAATTCACGTTTCCGCATGCGCAGCGGCTACTATCAGTCCGGGGATGATGATTTTCATAGGGGACCGTCTACACACCAACCCGCACAATCCCTAAAAATTTCATAGAAATCGGACAATAACTTCGTGTAGTTATGCGCGTTACAAGGAATTCATGACAGACAGACACATAGACACGGAACCAAAATTGTTCAAAAAGGTCTAAAACCGCTACCTTGGTAACTCGGAAGCAATAATATTTTTATTGATTGACGGTCTCGATTCTTTAGGTTTATAGCACGAACTCGAGGTTTTCCTACCATCAGTAATGAGGAAGACAAATAAGAAACGACCGTCATCGGGTTTACCAGTTTAGAAACGGGTCATTGGTCAACATCTTGGGAAAAAGTTGCGGAAGGCTTCCTGAATCATCAAGAACACTAATGTCCCTCGTAATGGGCTGGAAATTGTTGATAGCTCGAAGAGTACCGAACGACTTTCCTTTTGCTTGGTAATCGAGGATATTGTATTGGTGGATCCATAGAAGAAATTTGGGATTATCCACATCTACTGATAACTGTGGTTGAAGTGGGTCAATACAAGAAATCCATTACCTACAAGTGTCCCAAAAAACTTTGCGTTTGTGATTGAAGTTGGAGCACTTCTAGACTTTCAAAGATAATTCATCGAAGTACCTACTGTGGATTGAAAAGTGCAATCTGAGTATGCGTTTTGCTGCAAAACTTGTGGACACTGTAAAAGCTTGGAATTCGCCTAGAAATTGTGAGTGCCAGAACTGGTGTAATTTTGGATAGTAAGAGTATATTTAGGCTTCATCCAATGGACTTGAAAAGTTCATTTTGAGCATACATTTTACTGCACGAACAGTGTAGTGAAGTCCTATAATGCATCGAAGCTACTTCCTATGGACTGAACTGTACATTTGGAGTTTTGCCTAAATCACACCTACAGCGTTAGTTCATGTATCCTCCGCTGGGGATAGTAAAGCATTTTTCCATTGTATCACCGGCATCGCATTATCTCAACCATTACCAAAATAGGTAATTAAGCTTATCTCACATGATTCAAAGGAAAAACTCTTTATTATCCCTAGCGGAGGATACATGAACTAATGCTGTAGGTGTGGTTTAGACGCTCGTTACATTTAGAACATGTACTTTACAGCAAATCTTGCATATACAAACTGCCTGCTTGGAAAACTAAACTGCTACCAATATGGATTATGCATTGTAGGATAAGGCATTGAAGTTTCATTCAGTAGAGAATCGTGCATTTCGAGCGCAGTCAAACTTCCGAAAACTGAAATTTTGCACTCGGGACACTTAGACCTCCACTCAGATATTTAAATAGTTCCAGGACTACTGACTCTTCGACAACACCCACAACATGATTGGGTTTAAAACGCACGAATCAGCCCAAATTGCACCTAGAGAATAAAAAAAAACCAAAACATTGATTTATAAAAATAAAATAGAACTTGGAATTATTTATCAAAAAATTGTTTCTATGACTCCGTTGTCAAAAAAAAATCTGTTTTAAAACTTAATGGGGGGTGCGCTACCAAAAAGCTCGCAAAAAATTTACACCTTTCGAAAACCAAGTTCGTTTGCCCTTCGAAATGTTCTGTCAGTCTTGCTAAAACTGTCTCATAATCTCCTCTCTCTATACTTCCGTTAATTTCAACCTATCCAAAGGTTCATCTGCTTCGCCTCAAAGGACATAAATTAACATATTTACCGGGTAATCGTTAATTTTTTTCCAATTCTGTCGCCACTTTACAGGGTGCTTCACGGAAAGATTACACCCTCCTTCGTTTCCCCAAAATACAGCATAAACATATTGTTTAGTAATGCATGCATTCCAGGGGACGTCCCATTGGATAAGCATTAGATCAGTTTAACCAGTTGTTAAGCGATAAGACTGTTTCTCTCGATGTAATTTATTTATTATTTTAGGGAAGAAATAGTGACCCCCCCCCCCCCACCATTATAAACCATAACACTTCTAGCTGCATGATAGCCTCGAATCTGAAGAGCATTTTAAAATCCATGATCTACGACACCCAACATGCGAATTCGAGTCCCCCCCCCCCCACCACCACCACCAATGGTGCCAGTCTGGCACTAAAGCGGAAATACGTCGTAACATTGAACTTTCATCTGTTAGGTTTAGTAGGCAGTCCGTCGAATGTCACATCCGTATTCAAGGCGAAACACCAAAAAACCCAAGAAATATGAGGTTTATGGTGCCCTGGCACCATGGTGGCACCACTTTTATTTCCATGGTGGTACAGAAAGTAATTCATGCAAATCCTAAGGTATAATGAGAATTTTTCCTCAATTTCAAAGCTTGGATACAATTAGTAAGCAGTAAAGGAACCGAAATATTGAAAAATTGGATATTTTGTGAATATTATCCCCCCACCCATCCCCTCCTCTTGCAAATTTTGGTACTCTGGTGAAATCGTGTACAACTCGGAAGTTATTTTAGTCAAACAAAAAAAGAAATACACAAATCGGTTGGAAATTCAGGCCTGGGCAGCGTTTATAAGATTATGCCCGCAAACGTACGTTTTTTAAGCATTAACCCACCCTTCCCCCCCTTAAAACGTGAAATTCGAAATTCCGGCGCCGTAGTGCACAACTAGATAGTTTTCCGCGTCGAAGAAAAAAAGAACCACGAAAATCGGTTGAGAACTAAGGCCTGGGCAGAATACACAAGATTATGCCCAAAAACGCACGTTTTTTGAGGATTAACCCCCCCTTTCCCCTCCTTAAAAGGCAAAATTCGAAATTCCGGCGACGTAGTGCACAACTAGATAGTTTTCCGCGTCGAACAAAAAAAGAACCAGGAAAATCGGTTGAGAACTAAGGCCTGGGCAGAGTACACAAGATTTTGTTACACACACACATACACACACACACACACATACACACACACACACACACACAGACATACACCTATGGTTTTTTTTCGCGGATTTGGATTCAGAATGGTCTAAAACGGATTACTGTGTGGTTATTTTTTTTTTTCTGTTGAGTGTTGTCCAACTTCACCCCAGATCGATCGCATAAGGACGCCCAAGTCTTACTGTGGGACGTCCTAAAAAAATGGGGGGTGCGCCTTGATTTTTTAAAGATTTTTAATCGAAAGTAGATTACATCCTCCTGAGAATTTTGGCAACAACCGCAAAAAAAAATGTTGAAAATTTGTCAGAAAAATTATTTTTTCAAACTGAATTGGAAAAAATGTTCAAAATTCTTCATAGGTAAGTACCATTAAACATTTCAGAATGAATTACTTTAATAAAACAACCACAGCCATCTAGATATTATGTTAATTGAGAGGAAGTTTACAATTCAGTGCCTCAATTTTGTTATTATTCGAGTCTTGCTCTCGATCCAAAATTTGCATTCTCAGTTAGTCCTCATCCTGGGATACACTCGTTTGACACCAACACTTCGAATCCGGCTTAACTAACACCTAAATAAATGACATAACAGCACGAGCCCCGTCATCTCTTCGAACGCCCGGTCTGGAAGGAACGCGTGACCCACATAACCTGCCCGGGAGGGAAGACCACTGAGAAGGGATTCTTCGGGAGGAAGGAAGGAGTAACGCTAACGTGACGGCGCCAGACCTCGAGGGTCTAATTGGGAAGCGAGATAGTTCGTGACTCGGTGTGGGTGTTTTCTTCGAGAACTTCCTGCCTCGTCGGTCCTCCGACATCCAACGGCTAATTCCATTGTTGTTGAATGCAGTTGGACTCGGTTTACACGTAATTTGTCCAAAACATTGAGTAGGGTCAAGAAGCAGTATTGATTCCGAGTCTGCATGGTTTTTTTCATTTATACCTCTTTAATTAACTATTCAGGATTAATACCTAATCAAATAAGAACAGTATCAAGAACATAATGAGAAATATTTGTAATAAACTGGTCTCACTCCTAATTGGGTGACATCTCCATTGTGACTACGTAAAATGTGCTACACAAATGATTCTTGTTGTGCGACGCTGACTGTATCAGTATTTCCGCTCCTAGCGAAACCAAATTCACCAGTGAATCGGTCGAAAAATTAGTTAAAAAACGCTGCAAATTAATACACAAAGGTTTTTTCCACATCGATCCACAGATATTTCAACACCATAGGTATTACCTACTTCATAACAACTTCACAATCAAGTTTTTGGAAGAAATAAATGCTTCACACTCAATTTGAAGAAATAGGGAGTTGTGGGTGCCGCATCACAATACCACCCTTTTCAGCAAAAAATCCTTTCATCTTTAATCAATTAAATTATATAATGAATACTCCGATCATTTCGATCTCTCCAAATCTGTCCAAAGTTTCCGAAACGAACTAAAGAAATCATTTATCAATTTATTTTATTCATATTTGAGTAAAACGTTTCTTAAAGGCCCTAATACAGTCTTTCAGCTCAAGATTGATGTTTCCTAAAGCCACACTAGCGCTATCTGGGTCCTCAGAAGTCTATAAACCCAATTTTGTTGGTGTAGAAGAAACTTGGAAAAATCCTAGGTGGGATATGTAAGTTATTTCTCGTAAAGTACAGAACCAAACTGAGGTGGAGAAGGTTCACTTCATGGGTGGATCTGCCTCAGACAATGGTTCTCTGGCGAGAAAACCCAACTAATACCCTTCAATGTGAGAAATGACGATAGAAGCTACTTCGAAGGCCATATTACAGACTCTCAACTCAAGAATTATTTCGTTTTTTCTTTGAGATATTTTGTTCATACAACTAAGTACGTGTTTCTACACAATTTATAGTTGGATTATCAAGACTATAAATTAATTAAGCTATCAAATCTATTAAATTAAGCTATCAGTTTTGGCTTGAAAGTGGATAAACGTTTGCAGAATAAGAATCGGGCTTCCAAAAAGATACTTCAGGATATTAAGGGTTAACACTTATTGATTTCAGTCACTATTTTTTAGGACGTCCCACAGTAAGACTTGGGCGTCCTTATGCGATCGATCTGGGGTCAAGTTGGACAACACTCAACAGAAAAAAAAAATAACCACACAGTAATCCGTTTTAGACCATTCTGAATCCAAATCCGCGAAAAAAACCATAGGTGTATGTCTGTGTGTGTGTGTGTGTGTATGTGTGTGTGTGTATGTGTGTGTGTAACAAAATCTTGTGTACTCTGCCCAGGCCTTAGTTCTCAACCGATTTTCCTGGTTCTTTTTTTGTTCGACGCGGAAAACTATCTAGTTGTGCACTACGTCGCCGGAATTTCGAATTTTGCCTTTTAAGGAGGGGAAAGGGGGGGTTAATCCTCAAAAAACGTGCGTTTTTGGGCATAATCTTGTGTATTCTGCCCAGGCCTTAGTTCTCAACCGATTTTCGTGGTTCTTTTTTTCTTCGACGCGGAAAACTATCTAGTTGTGCACTACGGCGCCGGAATTTCGAATTTCACGTTTTAAGGGGGGGAAGGGTGGGTTAATGCTTAAAAAACGTACGTTTGCGGGCATAATCTTATAAACGCTGCCCAGGCCTGAATTTCCAACCGATTTGTGTATTTCTTTTTTTGTTTGACTAAAATAACTTCCGAGTTGTACACGATTTCACCAGAGTACCAAAATTTGCAAGAGGAGGGGATGGGTGGGGGGATAATATTCACAAAATATCCAATTTTTCAATATTTCGGTTCCTTTACTGCTTACTAATTGTATCCAAGCTTTGAAATTGAGGAAAAATTCTCATTATACCTTAGGATTTGCATGAATTACTTTCTGTACCACCATGGAAATAAAAGTGGTGCCACCATGGTGCCAGGGCACCATAAACCTCATATTTCTTGGGTTTTTTGGTGTTTCGCCTTGAATACGGATGTGACATTCGACGGACTGCCTACTAAACCTAACAGATGAAAGTTCAATGTTACGACGTATTTCCGCTTTAGTGCCAGACTGGCACCATTGGTGGTGGTGGTGGGGGGGGGGGGGGAACTCGAATTCGCATGTTGGGTGTCGTAGATCATGGATTTTAAAATGCTCTTCAGATTCGAGGCTATCATGCAGCTAGAAGTGTTATGGTTTATAATGGTGGGGGGGGGGGTCACTATTTCTTCCCTAAAATAATAAATAAATTACATCGAGAGAAACAGTCTTATCGCTTAACAACTGGTTAAACTGATCTAATGCTTATCCAATGGGACGTCCCCTGGAATGCATGCATTACTAAACAATATGTTTTTCATTTATTTAGCTACAGTTTCGCTGGATAAGGTTCCCCCCAGCATCTTCAAGCTGAACAAAAAATTGATTTAAAAAATTAATTTAACAAAGAGAATAATCGACAACTTAAAAACAAAAATAGTACTAGGCACGTTAAAACGGTCAAAAACCTATACCTACACAAAACAACATTTATTGTTTATAAGGTTGTCACAATACCTTTTTATTAAAAAATATTATCTCTAAAGTCCTTTCTATCAGTCTCACCAAAATCAAGGCTTCTTTTTATATCATTAGAAAGAGAAAATCTTTGGAAAAATACCAAAAAGTAACAAATTTTCATTGGACTAGGTATACAGTGTTACCTTTTCAAATTTAACTTGAAAAATAATGAGATTAAAGAATTAAAGAAAATAAGAGAAAAAGAATGAGCGTTGACTAATTATAAAATGATATCCATTCTTTTTCAATAAGCATATTTGTAAAGAAGCACATGTTTGTTTGCTTTTTTTAAATGTCTATCAGTTCGTGTTTTTTTTAGGACGTCCCACAGTAAGACTTGGGCGTCCTTATACGATCGATCTGGGGTGAAGTTGGACAACACTCAACAGAAAAAAAAAATAACCACACAGTAATCCGTTTTAGACCATTCTGAATCCAAATCCGCGAAAAAAACCATAGGTGTATGTCTGTGTGTGTGTGTATGTGTGTGTGTATGTGTGTGTGTATGTAACAAAATCTTGTGTACTCTGCACAGGCCATAGTTCTCAACCGATTTTCCTGGTTCTTTTTTTGTTCGTCGCGGAAAACTATCTAGTTGTGCACTACGTCGCCGGAATTCCGAATTTTGCCTTTTAAGGGGAGGAAAGGGGGGGTTAATGCTCGAAAAACGTGCGTTTTTGGGCATAATCTTGTGTACTCTGCCCAGGCCTTAGTTCTCGAACGATTTTCGTGGTTCTTTTTTCGTTTGACGCGAAATACTATCTAGTTGTGCACTACGGCGCCGGAATTTTGGATTTTGCTTCTTACGAGGGGGAAAGGGGGGTTAATGATTAAAAAACGTGCGTTTGCGTGCATAATCTTGTAAACTCTGCCCAGGCCTCAATTTCCAACCGATTTGCGTGTTTCTTTTTTTTGTTTGACTCAAATAACTTCCGAGTTGTACATGATTTTACCAGAGTACCAAAATTCGCAAGGGGAGGGGGTGAGTGGGGGGATAATATTCACAAAATATCCGATTTTTCAATATTTCGGTTCCTTTACTGCTTACTATTTGTACCCAAGCTTTGAAATTGAGGAAAAATTCTCATTATACCTCCGGATTTTCATGAATTATTCTCTGTACCACCATGGAACTAATAGTGGTGCCACCATGGTGCCAGGACACCATAAACCGCTTATTTCGTGTTTTTTTTTTTTTTTGTGTTTCACCTTGAATACGGATGAGAACTTTGACGGACTGCAAACCAAAACTAACAGATGAAAGTTCAATGTTACGACGTATTTCCGCTTTGGTGCCAGGCTGGTACCATTGGTGGTGGTGGCGATGGGGGGGGGGGGGTGAACTCGAATTCGCATGTTGGGTATCGTAGATCATGGATTTTAAAATGCTCTTCAGATTCGAGGTTCCCACGCCGTCGGAAATGTTAAGGTGGATAATGGTGGGGGGGGGGGGTCAGTATTTCTTGCCTAAATTAATAAATAAATTACATCGAGTGAAACAGTTTTATCACTTACCAACTGGTTAAACTGATCTAATGCTTATCCAATGGGACGTCCCCTGGAATGCATGCATTACTAAACAATATGTCTATTTTTTTCTATTAATTCAGTACATTTGATTGTATGAGGAATATTATTCAATTTTTTACAAGGAGGATGGAAGAGAGTACTCCTTTGTCCTAATCCTTCCCTGTTGTATAAAAAGACGCCATTCAATCAATCAATATCATCCTGTTCTCGCTTTGATCCCGTAAATCATATCAAGTGTCCGATGGGGTTGCACAATCTTGCACCTTCAGGGTACAGATCATAGAACACACCTCCGTGAACAAAAGACAAAATCGAAAATTCGGAAGAATAACTTCCAATCTTATGATGAGTGGAAGAAGCTGATTTTGGTGAACTTTCTTTGAAACGTTTCCTTATCTTGATATTGTTCAAAGAAAGATAATTGAAGGTAGAAGAAAACTTACCTTCAAAGAGAGAAGATCATAACACTACACCCAACACAAGCAGGATCTGAAAAAATATAACATTTAATACCACAATAAGACGGAAATCAGCAAAAATTATTTTTTATTGCGAGCAGCCAAGAAAGAGGACAATAACTTGGCAGCAAATCAGAGTTCCTCTGCCAGAACAGTAGTAATAATTTGGCTGAACAGAAGTTTGTTAATCGTAGGCTGGTGGGCTTCGCCTTTTGATACATTGATGGTTACTGATGTGGATATTTGAAACTGATGTTGCCAGGAGAGTGAACTTCAAATTTCAAATTACTGCAAAAGTAAGATGAACATTTCACGAACGTCTAAACCACACTGGCAGAACTATGCATCCTCCGTTAGGGATAGTAAAGCGTTCTTCCTTTGAATAAGATGACAACACAACAATTTTCGAGATAATGCGAAGAAGCTGCTTTAAGGGAAAAATTTACTATCCCTAGTGGAGACATATGAACTAATGCTGCTGGTGTTATTTAAAGGTTCGTGAACATTCAAGAAATGTTCACAATGTGTACATAATAAGAGGAAAAAATTGGCCCGAAGAGTAAAATTTGTCAAATCTTCTAATCGTTTGAAAGAACTAGTAATCATACTCGATTGTTTCCCCACTGTAACCCCAAAAGTTGACCGAGAAGCTCTGCTTTCCAACGGTATGGTCAGAATCGTTTCCAATATTTTTATTAGCAGAAAAAACCGCGCTTGAATGCGAAAAAACGTGATTTTTTTTTTTTTTTTCAACGACGGTTTGACGGGAGGGTTTGGGGTTGGATGAAGAGTGAGAGGAGAGGCGGCCGAGGAGACCCACAAGATTTGACCAATTTTACTCTTCAGGTCAATTTTTCCCTCTTACTATCTGCTTGAAAAATTTTAATTCTGTAACGGAAAGGTAGGAAATTTAACGCTCTTTCTAACGGTACAATTAGTTTTAATTTTTTACTGTATCCAAAGGGAGTTACGGACGTTTTAGTGACATAAGATCAGAAAAACGGAAAAAAATCTTATAATTGTAAAAACTTGGAATAACAAGGGGTTAAACGAAAATTGCTAATAGGCATTTTCGATCGGAAATTAGTTGTAGAATCGGAATTCTTCGGGTTGACGTTCTTATAGTGTTACACCCTGTATACCTATCAATGAGATATTATTGTTAAGATAGTACCTAAGTATTTGTAGTACCTTGTAATATTATAAATTTTATTTGTGAGTTTTATTAACGTAGTTTACCTGTTGTTAGGTAGAATAAGAAAAATGCGTTCGTAGAATGTAACTAATAACTAACACTAGGTTAATAACTGAATAATAATCTCCTATTGACAAAATTATTGACGTAAAAATGAAGCTATATAATTATATAATATATAATTATATAGCTTCATTTTTACGTCAATAATTTTGTATATTATACAAAACATTAAGAAATGAACAATAACAAAAGACAAGGACTAACATTGGACGTTTCGCGACGATGCGTTATGAACAACTAACAAATAAATAAAAAATTAAAATATAAAATAATTGTAAAAATAATAATTATTAAAAAATAATAATAAAAAAATTCAAAATAATAATACTTACAAAAAATTAAAAAATTAAATAATTTTTTAAAAATTTAATGTATTTATATATACATATATTTTTAATGTAATTTCAATTATAACTAGTTTCACTAACACAAATGTTAATCCCCTTGTTTAGGGCTGAAGAAGACTCTACAGAGGGTCGAAACATGTACCACTTTAGAAATTAAAGAAACTACAAAAAGAACAAGACTCCAATCAATGTCTTTTGTCCAAAATTTCGACCAAAATGTTATCAACTTGTCACAGTGGAAAAAAGTTGCCAAATTCTCTTCAATCAGGTAACAATGTTGTCTCAATACCGAAGAAACTGCACATAAACTTGCTGTCCGTTTTGAATGTGGGTCAACGAGGCAGGAGGCCGGATCATATGGGATTGGACTTGCTCAACTGGTTATTATGTCACGCTGCGCCCAACTGGATTTATAAGCTTCAGTCGTCCGCCTGCATTTTTTTCTCTTCGATTCTCTTTCATCGGGTCAAAAGCGAGAAAACCCAAAACTCGAATGTTTTGAAATTGAAATCAACCCTCGGAACTGAGTGGGATGCATGTTTGTCGTGTCAATACGGTCTTAATTTGAATACAACGATGTTGTACGCAGGTAAAGTTCAAAAAGCGGTTGGATAATATGCCATGACCTCAGACGATTGTTCACAAAAGGGAACAATGATGATTTTACCTATCATGTACTTGTTTTTGATTTCACGTTTGAGAGAGCTGATGAGACCGACATGACCTCGTATAAAATCATCACTTTCTTCACTACCGGAGTAGGAAAGTTTTGGGCCCAAACCTAAAGGTTGGTTCACCCAATATAATATATATATTAGATATTATCAATATGTCTTTGTTCTGCAGTACGTAGAGCTTTCTGAACCTTGCACGAACCAAAGCTCCTCGAAAGTACGAAATTAACATGGTTGTGCGGCTAGACCCCTGACGGTCCCCTACAAATTTTCAGCACCATTTTAAGCCTGATTTATTATTGCAACCGAATTATAAAATACAATCCATCTAGCAATATTACATACCGAGGATGAAGTGGCAACATGACCTACCCCATTTTTCCTAAATGTTCAGGAGACTCCAAAAACCGATTTCTTTTTTTTTATAATGTAATGAGGAGTTTTTATAAGAAATGAATCGTTTTTGTTCCTTCGAGTTGTACTCAGTTTTGCGTCCTTTGCAACCAGTAATCAAATTTTCTCATGAAAGTATCCACAACTCTTTATTTTTCGAATTGAGTGTGAAGCGTTTATTTTTTCGAATTCAACCGGATAGTGAAGAAGATTGGTAGTATCTATGGTTGGTAGGAAGTGACAATGACAAAACTTTGTTCGTTTCAGGCGAGTGATCTATACAGAAAAATAATTAACCTTTGTGTAATAATTTGCAGCGTTTTTTCATTTGGAAAGTCGGAGAAAAACTTCGAGCTTATTTGAAGTGTTTTCTTTCAATAGAGCTTATATCTTCTTCGAATTTTTTGTGGGAAATTTTGAAAAACTAATTTCATGGCGAAGAAAGTTGTCTACGGTTCCCAAATTTTCCAAATAGTTTGTTCATGGAACTTTTGACTATAAGATCGAATTTCGAAATTTTGGTATGCGTTTCGAAGAAGTCATGGCCATTTCTTATTTGGATATAAGCCCATTTGTAGAAAAACGATGAATATAAGCTACGTTGAAAAAAAAACAAAAAAAAACGAGTTTTTGATTACGTGAAGAAAAATAACGTTTTCATTTTTTTTTAATCGATTTATCCAATGTTTTTCAATAACATTTACGTTTCAAATTATGGAGAATCCAAAACCGAAAAAAAAGCTTTTAAAGCGGGATACAAACCGTTTTGGAAGGAATACAACTCGTGAGGTGATAGGAAAGATTCAGAATCCACGAAAAAAAAAAACATTCGATATCAGTGAAATCAGTATTTTTCTTCCGATATTCTATCGATATCACTGATATTGATGAAAATTATGTCTGTCAACGACACTGCTGAACACAAAGTTAGTAGGGAAAAAAAACGCTTGCATACGAGTCTGCAACGCATTGGGACATTTTCATGTCTTTACCTATTGCTTTTTACCTCACTATAGGATTTTATAACCCACCCTCCGTTGTTGTCAGAATGTGAAACGAATCATTAACATAATAACATAGATATATAATGTTACAAATTGACACAATTATTAATATTAAGAGGTAGGTACCTAATTTCAATAAAATAGACGATTCCGGATTAATTATCTTCTACACTCACGATCATTAGTTTGTAAACAAAATATGAGAACAGTTATGCCCATAGCTCCGCTATTCGTATAGTCAATATGTTATGGAGAACATGAAAATGTTCGTTAAATCGAGAGCTTTCCAACGAGTGGTGAACGATTTTTGTGGGTTAAAAAGTGTAGAAAAGGAACAAACCTAACAACGGGGTCGTTGTAAGCGGAAATCATTATAAAGGCACTGTAACAAAATTTCGTTACGCAATTTCGTGACAGTTTTTTGTGCTATGTGCCAGGGCAAAGACATGAAAATGTCAATAATGAGACATCCGTTACTGGTTCTCGTCCATGCAAACTGAACACTTACATTCTTTACAATTGCATAATTTCAACAATCTCTTACAATAATTTTCATAGGGAACCATCTACACATAAATTCGCATAATGCCGGAAAATTTCATAAAAATTTGATGGAAAATGCAGAAGTTGCGGCTGCTACAAGGATTTTCGCATGCGCACAAAATAATTTCAATTCGTAGGCCATTATTTCCATAGGGGACCATCTACACCCACACAATCCCTGGAATTTTCATCAAAATCGGACAGTAACTTTGTATAGTACCACCCAAAATTGTTCAAAAAATTTAGATTTTATAAAACTTTTTTTTTCTTTTACCTTGATAACTTAAAACAATGTTTCTTGGTGTAACTCTACGGTCTACGCTACCTTGGTATAACTCTGAAGCAAATTGGCTTTAAAACTAGGAGTGGACGTTTGAAGGAGGAAAATCAACTCTTTTCCTTCTTCATTGGCACTCTTTCTCTTTACTTTCCTCTTCTTTGGTATTAATGGGGGATTTAATTTAAAAATTAATGACAATCAAGAGGTATGAACTTCTTCAAGTACTGCAACTGCCATAATAGGTACTTGTCCGTTGGCATTTGCAGCCAATTGGTGTAGGGTTTGGGCCGAAAATTGTTGAATCTAGAAACACTCTTAAGTCAATACGGCCCAAAAATGAGTCAGGTCGTGTAGCCATTTCACCCTCGATATCATTTGTACACTCCTTGAGAGCCTGTTTACAGTAAAACCCAGCCCCTTCTCATAACAGTTCTGAGAAATCTGGCTGCTTGTTATGTTTTTTAGGTACTAAACTGAACTTTTAATGGAAAATGAGTATTCACGCAAGGAGGTTTTTGGTGAACTGGATTAAGTGGTAATTAAAGCATATTGGGAGTAATCAGCTACTGAAGTGATTCAAACAATTTGGAATTTAGTCGGTAGGTAATGAGGAATTTCACCTTGTCGGAATTTCCTATTTTTGACCCCAAAATTGGATTCAGCACCTCGAAAAACCCCCAACGGCAAACTATCAGCCCGTACTTCCTAATTTACGAATAAACAAAACAGTGTGCAAAATATGAACGTTTAAAAAAACCGGCACGATGACGTCAACCTGGAATAGTTCATTTACAGCCGCTTGAAGCACTGAGATCGTGAAATCTATAGTCCTCAGATGCAACATTTTACAAAACCAGTAAAGTTGGAAATCGAAAAACTGAAGAAAAAAATAGAAAAAGCAAGATGGGGAAAATTAGGTTTCCCCTTTTTTGTTTGATAACTTTCCTCTTAGATAACACGATTTTGTCGTTCCATCAGGCAACACTGGGAGGAGACGGCGATCGGAGCAGCCAATCAGAGAGCGCTCCCGCTTCACGTTGAAGAAGTCCGTTTTCCCGGTTATTTTTTGAAATCATAAATTTTGATTGTCTCCCAAAAATAACAGGAGACTTATTTTCCGAAATCAACCCGATTTTCATCTATCCCACAACATTAACTATTCAGGAAAAATGCAAACAGAATTCGGTGAAATTCCTTTTTTCAACAACGCGAAAGATCACTTCTGTGATTTTATAACAAACAAATTTTGTGTACAAAAAATGAGAAAACAAGCCAAAGAAAACAAATGGCTTAACCCATTTTTGCCAGGAGTTTCCATTTGGGAACATTGGACACTGTCTCAGTTTTTAATAGTTTTTGATAACTGAAGTGAACGTAGACATGAAATGCCACGTTTACGTATTAAGGATAACACAGACTGATCCCCCAGAGCCTCAGTTCGGTTCCAAAATGTCATTGGGGTGTCAGAGTACTTTCTTGTTGACTATAATTTTGAGTGTTACATGGCAAAGGAAAAGTAACTACTATATCTATTTTATTTTATTTTATCCCGTCTTTTCCATGATTTTCGCGTTTGTTAGATGTTCACAATAGACGATGGGGAGAAACCAGCCGAATTTTTACACTCCCAGCTAAAGATATAGTTAGATTTCCACCGGTGTTCGCAGTGGGATCCTGAGAATGTAATAGAAAAATTCGGTTAGGAACCGTTCAAAAGGATACCTACAGATCTAGAGCCGCTGGAATCATCAAAATCAAACAATAATTGCTAGAGGTAGGTTTTTCCCATTTTTCGCAGGCAATTGTTTGATTTTGATGATTCCAGCGGCAATATTTTAGTTTTTCAATTCCCTAGGTTGATGCACTAAAGAATTTCAATAATCCTTAAAACTTTAAAATTTGGGTTCAATTTTTAAAATTTGAGCGCCGGTAATTTAGGGAAATACTAACACGGAACGAGGAACGAACGGCGACCGACTGAGACCCCCTTAACATAAAAGGGTTTTACCGATTTTTTTATGTTTAGATGTTGAATTTAGGAAATGTCCTCTCTCCAACCCCTTTCTTCCACCTCTACCTGGTGCGCATAACTCAGGGTAATATAACCCCCAAAATTGGTGCATTTCGGATGAGTAGTAACGATTTTATTAAATTGTTTAATGACAAGATGATGAATTTAGGAAATTTCGCCCTCCTTACTTCAACCACCCTTCCGACTCCTGTCTGGTAAGCATAACTCAGGAGAGTACGATGCTCAAATTTGGTCCAGTTTGGTTAAGTATTGACGATTTTTACGGAATTTTTTCTGAGCTCTTTTCTCTGAGCTAACTTCAGTCCGGTCAAGATCGTCCCATTATACGTTGCATTGTCACCTGATCACCCAAAAACCCTAAAAACGTGGGACGATTTTTTTTTGTTTTTTTGTTTGAACAGTACTACACGAGGAAGCCATGTGCCACACCCACATTGCGGAATTGTTTGTCAACGCTCAAAACAGTAAACAATTGTTTGGCAACCGTAGTAGACTTGAAGCAAAAATTAAAATTTACTCTTAATTTACGTTTTTACCTTGTAGTTTTTTCTTAGAGGGTAAGAGATAAGTGACGTACCTGGATGTGTGATAAATCACGATTGGCGTCGCGCGACGACGGACAGACAGACTGAACGAGACTGATCGGTTTTGGAAAAAGTAAAAGTGAAAGGGGGGTGTGGACGTGTACTCACTTGGCACTGGGACGCGGTCTGTAGGAGGGTGCAAGATGACTGAGGTATCTGCCGCTGCGAGAGGCCTGACGAGGGGAGAAGCCCCCACCCTGTCCTGGAACAGCATCCCTGGGGGACTTGACCAGGATATCCCTCCAGGACCTTCTGGGAAGAACGTCTTGCCCAAGAGCTGCCGACCTGTCGAAATTAGAGGGTGTGAGTGATTCAGATCAGCGGGAGAAGGAGGAAATCACGTGAAGACATGTTTCTAAGATGATAATAAATTGACGAAGACATGCCAATACGCAGCAATAACCCAATATTTCCTTATAGCAAAAGCTTTGACGCAATTCCTAGGGAATCACTAATGTAAAAATTGGAGAGTCTTGGAATCATTGGTTCAGAAGCTACTTGACAGACAGAAGACAGATTGTCTCAATTGGCGACTGTACTAGTGAGGAATCCATCAATGATTTTGAAGTCGTTCAAGTACATTAGGACCAATACTATTTTTAATATATATGAATGAAGTAGCACATTTAGATTTACCTAACTCGAAATTATATTTATTCGCTGATGACACGGCAGTACTCTGTGAAGGTGACACTTGGGAGAACGTTTTCAGCAACGCAAATCAGATAATAAATCAAGTAGGGAAATGGTTTCTCAAGAGTTATCTCACATTGAATGCTAACAAGACCAAACTGATAGTTTACGGAGGAAATAAGTCACTAATTGAGGGAAAACACTTGAAAATCACCAAGCACTCCTGTGTAGAAGATCAAATAAGCTCATGGGAATCGATAGAAAGAGTTGCAAGGCATAAGTATCTGGGGCTAGTTCTGGATGAAGAGAAATGAAATGAGAACAATACCTAGTTGACTAAAAATACGTGGTATGCGGTAGAGGAATTTAGAGCTAGTCAACCTGAATGGTTTCTATACCTCATAAAATTGAATCATAAGGTAGAATAAGAATAATGAACCAAGGAATTGAAATAGTTTTTTTTTATTAAGATTATGTATATGTAGCCGCCCCCAAAGATAGTCTAGAACTATCCCGAGAAGGGATCTCCATGCCAAGCACCCTGGAAGAAGAGTGTGATTTATAATCTGTTTTGAGCCAAGTTATTGTAGAATACAGTTGTTTCTTTATACGCGAGTGATTTATGATCGTAACAACCAACTGAAAGAAGAGGAAATACCGGAGAATGGAATAAGAGTTATCCCATCTCCATCATATACCTACATACTCAAAAATAAAAAGTATAATCTATTTAAATTTTAATACAAACGTAAATCATTTTTTACAAATGTTTACATAGTTAAAACATATTGTTTAGTAATGCATGCATTCCAGGGAACGTCCCATAGGATAAGACTTAGATCAGTTTAAACAATTTGGTAAGCGATAAAACTGTTTCACTCGATGTAATTTATTTAGTACTTTAGGCAAGAAATAGTGACCCCCCCTCAAACAAATATCCACCATTTTTTACATATGAATTGAATACTTCGTTCTCCAAGATTGGCGAAGAACGTCCTTTTGTCCTCCATAAGTTGCAAATGATTATTATCCCCTCAAATTTATAATTTTATAAGACCACAGCGCAAAAAATACGAGTAGTACGTCTGTCTGTAAACTCTTACACTACGCTCATCACCACAACGGGGGCAATTTTTACTCCAAATTCGGGTGCAGTATCCTTGAAAGCCCTCAGATTACCGAAATTCCTCGATAGTTTCGACACAAAACGGTCGGAACGGTTCCGCATGACGTCACTGCGGTGGGACCTGAGGGTTTTCGTTCACTTCCGACCGATACCCACTTAATTACAACTTTTGGGAAAACCCTAATCAAGATTTGTGTAATACAATTTTTTACACAAAAAAAAGGGCATAAAACGTCATTTTGAACCGCGATTTATCAAACAGACCCAACGCATCCTGACACGTCGTTTGCGAGGACTTCAGGATATCCCTCACGGATGGAGAACTTCATCTTGAGTCAGAGTTGTCGAAATCAGAGGGTGTGCGTGAATCGGATGATTGGATTCAGGGGAAAAAATTTCTCCAGGATACGAGCTTGAGAGATACGTTTAACGAATTACTTGAAACATACTCGGAGTTGAGCATAACTGGTTATTCAACTTGACGCATAAAAAAAGAAAATTTGGTATTAGTGCAGAAAGTAGAAAAACATGACTCCGAATAATTTTGGTTCTGTATCTGTCTGTCTGACATTGTTGGATTTCTTGGTAGTTTTGATGGAATTTTGAGGGTTGAGACGCGCTACCTCCTTGATGGTGCATAATGAATTTCATCCCCGAAGGAATAATATTAACTCTTGGATATTGAATAAAAGAAACGCATGCCTAAGCAATTTCTTATGCGTAACCAATTTCATAGCGTATTTCTTCTTCCTAAGCAATTTCTCGACGTAAGACGTTGATCGTTAATGATTATTGATACTGGTTTAAGATCAGATACACTTTCTTCAGTTCCTTAACCCATTTCAAGCTAAGGGTAGAAATGACAGAGTAATGGGGGGAGGAGGATGAACTATTTTACAGAATCCCGGCCGAAATAAGGCATCATTTGCTCACCAATCGAGGGCAAAAATGCTCCAAATTTTATGAATTTTACATTTTAAAAAGATTTCAGAGGTCTATGTTTTCCAAATCAATATGATTTATCCATTTCATTGTCAAAAATTTTTTAAAAATCTATATAAAATCTAAAAATCTATCTACTTATGGCCCAGAACGCTCACTCTCCCAGGACCAAATTTGAGCAACCATAATCATGCTTTCGGCCAAAAGGCCTCCTTTTCAAAAAAAATTTCCCAAATCGCATTGAGCTCCTAAATGTCGAAGACATTTTTCTTTGAAAAGTTTAGGAACAGCATGAACGAGAAAAAATTCTTCTACAAAGATTTTCCACTATTTCAATATTTAAAAAAATCATAATAATGACGATGCAATAATGCATCAATGGCCGGAATTGAGTTAACTTCTCCAAAGATATGGCACAATGTAAGTAAATATCACGTCACATACATCAGAAGACTCAGACACCGTCACCAACAATAAACACTCTTCTACTGTGCAAAAACTTGAGGATTTTTTTATTACTTACTATTATTACTTCAGGGATTGCTTATTTGTACCATGCACTTGCTTTACTTTATATTTCTCTCCTCTACTACTAACCTTTTGTCTGGTAAGTAATGCACAAATTATAAAAATAATCAAAGCGAAAATTACAATAAAAAATCAAGAATTAAGTATCTACAAGCACTTGCAACAAAGATTTAAAAAATAATAAATTGAAATTAAAAAAGATGATAAAAAATAAAACAAGCGATGTAATGAATTTTGAAACCGACAAACCGGCTACCATGAGGCAACTAGTTATAGAAAGTTTGAAAATGTTTGATGGAGAGATCTGAAGGTGTTTTCATTTGTAAGTGGGTGACTGAACTATTTTATTAATAAGATACCACTATGAGCGAAAATGGTATTGGAATTCAAATTTCGTACTTCACGTCACCCATCACACGCGTCTAAGATACGTTTCAGCGCACAAGCTTTATTTCCATCCATTTATGGCTCAGAAATGACAGACTTTTGAGCTAAAACGCTGCAAATTATTACACAAAGGTTTATTATTTTTCTACAAAGATCACTCGTCTGCAAAGAACACGGCTCTGCCATTGGTACCACCAACCAACATGAAGAAAAACATCGATCGCATTTCGGTCAGCTATTATTTGAACGGGGATTCATCTTTTGCGATTCACGCTCGTGTTTCTGATTTATCCTAAATCCAACCCTTAAGTTCTCGTAGGGAGCGTACGGTTTGTCCTACAGGGCTCCGCGTGGTCTCAAAAAATTCTAAAAATTCAACACAATCTTAAATTGATGGAAAAACGCTACAAATTATTACACAATGGTTTATTATTTTTCTATATAGATCACTCGTCTACAAAGCCACCAACCATCCAACATGAAGAAAAACATCGATCGCATTTCGGTCAGCTTTAATTTGAACGGAGATTAGCGATTTGCGATTCACACTCGTGTTTCTGATTTATCGTACGTAAAACCCTTAAATTCTCGTAGGGAGCGAACGGTTTGTCCTACAGAGCTCCGCGTGGTCTCAAAAAATTCTATACAATCTTAAATTGAAGGAAAAACAATATCTTTATATCAAAATGTTTTGAGTTAGGGCGTTTTCAAAATTTCAAAATTCATTTTTGAACCCTTAGAAGTGACCTACATCAACCAAAATCTTCGGGGCACAACTAGACCCCAAATGGAGCCCACATACCGAATTTCATCAAAATCGGTCAATGCTGAGGAAAGTGCCGCGTACGGCGGACGGATTCTACGTACCTTGAAACGTAAACCAACAAATTTTGAGGGGGGTTAAAAAAAATTGTTTCTTGGTCGATTCCAAAGGTTCATTGTTGAAAATAATAAACCAAAATGAAAGTTTGCTATAGTATGAAATCCAAATTTGAGGACTATGAATAATGGTTATTCATATTTCCAGAAAAAAAATACAATTCATGGGCCCATTATAGCTCACTGTTAATTAAAATCTACTTAAATGTGGACGGAATGTTATGGTGAGGTGCGGAAATATCAAACTGTGGGATCCACTTACTATTTGAGCACTTGATGAAAGTACACTCTTAAAGGCACGACACATATGCACATAATTGTTACATCACAGTGTGGAAATAGACACGAATATTCAGCTATCTCATTCAACTATATTAACACATTTTTTATGTACAGAACCGACCGAACTGCGCTCGTTGACGGAACTTCGCGAACTGGCTCGGCTTGCAAGTGACAAACGCTCGTCATGGGGTCTGCATGAAGTTAATAACAGTTCAGAGCACAGTGTGGTCATTGTGTCACTCAGAATGGCAATAAAGGGTTACAAAATACCTGCACTGAGAGCGACTTTCGATTGGAAACTCATCGTGAAAGTCCTATGATCGCGTGTATGTTCTCTGAGATAGTATTTTGGGAAATACAAGTATTAAAAGGTGCCATGTCCCGTATCTAATCATTATTGTAACACCTACGTTCTTATGGGCCAGTGGTAACCAAGAGGCAGTGTACCAAATGAACAGGAGAGTGGCTAACTTGATCACTCCCACAGAAGGACTGAGCTCAATCCGTCTGGGCAAATTGATTGGAAAGAAGGCATCGGAACTGTCGTCTGTTTGGGTTAAGTGAAGAGGACGCATCTGGAGTAATGATATTATGTATTAACAAATTACATTGAAGAGGATTGTGCACTTCCCCATCAGTATGGGCAGCAGCGCCAAATCAACAATTGATCAGAACGACGAAAGCTGCTGAAATTTTCCATGCTGACTACGACAAACAATTTTATTCTACCCCACCCGAATATCCATGTAGTAAAATCAGCGCTAGCAGAAATTCAGATAGAGTCAGCATCAAAAATCTCAAGCATTAAGAAAGGTAAACTAAATACCTAGTACAGATTTTTACAAAATTATCGAAATTTAATCATATAAAATACTATAAATAATGATAAAGTAAATAGTGATATTACTAATTCTAACACACAACCTAGCCATATTTATACAGAAACGATAATATATTGTAGGGCAGATCAATATCCAGTGGAAGGAAATTCAAGACGTCCTCATCTGCCTTGGACAGCTTTGGGAGTAGGGATGGCAACGACATATCGATATATTTCATATATTGATATATTTATATCGATATAGAGAACCGATAATATTTATCAATCGATCAGTCGATTGACCGATATATCGCGACTTGTTTTTAACAAGTAAAAATTAATTACTGAAATGAATGGATGAGAAGGGACGCCTGTACCTGTACCAAACCCTAATAACTTCAACCACTACTGATTCTAAATTCAAAACTCCACACAATTCAAACTGGAAAGGTTTTTTAACACTGATCGTGGACGGACCAACTATTCAATAATAAGAGTAAGAAGAGGTTAATCCTCATTGAAGAAGTGTGGTTTAATCCACCAAAGGAAGTTGGGGCTAGCTCTTGGCTAAAAAAAAAAGTTGACTGCCAAATCATGAAGAATTATGTCCCGTAAGTTCATCTTTAAAAGCCTCAAGTTTGTTAATCGAAATGTCGATAATAATATTCTTATATATGCCGGGAGCTCACCAAGGGTAATTGAGGTCCAGCCTACCCTGGAAAGCCACCAATTCAAGAAAAATTATTTTTCATGAGTTCATCCTCAAACGCCTCAGATCCTGCAATTAATACATCGCTAGGTACATTGCATACCGATAACATTCCTTTTACACGCTGATCTAGCAGACTTAATCAACATCAAAGAGTACGGTAGACCCAACTTGGATCGCTGGGAATTGGTAGCTGAGCTGAACCGTAAAAAAGGAGCTGAATCGAAGCCCGTACATGAATTGGAGATGAGGGTGGCGGAGAGAGATGGAGAAAAAACTTTTTAACAAAAAAACGGACCGACCTCAAAACTGATGATGGCATCCCACTAAAAAGGAAAAAATAATAACGACAACTTATTCAGTTAGGTTGGTAGGTAGGTACGCAGTGAAGTCGCCGCCGTGCCCATCTGCAGAAACAAACATACACAAGTAGATTCCACTTCCATCTGGTTAGTATTACAACATGGGTCGATAGTGCAATACAAAACATGAATGAGAGTGGGTACCTATCATTGAGGTAATGCATGTGTTCCAAAACGATTAGGTAGTACGTCACTGCTGTCGTATGAAGGAGGATGAGAGAGTGGCAATAAGTGTTAATCCCCGTACGAAATGTTGGGATTCGAACAAACCATCTCTTGATTAGATAGTATCTAATAGTTATTTATCTAATTATACATGATCAATCTTTGATTACATAATATCTAATTAATCTTATATTCCATGTATGGCATATTGAATGTAAAATTGTCTAGATCATGATGTGGGTTTGTGATATGAGTTCATACTCAAATGAACCAGTTAGTGTTACAACATGCGTCAATAGTGCAATACAAACCAGGATTAAGGGTAGGTAAGTAAGTAAACAACCTTCTCATGTTCAATTTTTATCCAACTGCCATTTTTGGTGACGCAGACGTCTTCAGCTGTTATCAAAGGAAATATTCTTACTGAGATTCACACTTATTGTCACTCTCTCATCCTCCTTCATACGACAGCAGTGACGTACTACCTAATCGTTTTGGAACACATGCATTACCTCAATGATAGGTACCCACTCTCATTCATGTTTTGTATTGCACTATCGACCCATGTTGTAATACTAACCAGATGGAAGTGGAATCTACTTGTGTATGTTTGTTTCTGCAGATGGGCACGGCGGCGACTTCACTGCGTACCTACCTACCAACCTAACTGAATAAGTTGTCGTTATTATTTTTTCCTTTTTAGTGGGATGCCATCATCAGTTTTGAGGTCGGTCCGTTTTTTTTGTTAAAAAGTTTTTTATTTTACTATTTTTGTATTTTCATAATTTTTTATTTTTTACTTTTTAGTGGTTTTTTTAATTTATTTTTAAAATTTAATTTTTTAAATCATTTGATTTAATCTTTAACTTATTAATTTTTCGACTTTAATTATTTTAATTTTACATAACTTACCTACTACCAAGTACTTTTGTTTAAGTTTTTAAATCATTCGTTTTAATTTTTAACTCATTAATTTTTTCGACTTTTATTATATAATTTTTTTTTTTTAATTTTACATAATTTACCTTCTACCAAGTACGTTTGTTTAAAGTCGGTATTCTTTGAGTTACCGACCGTTAACCTTTTTTCGACATTTTTCGCTATTTTTCTTTTTTAGATCTTTTACTTGTATTTTTTAATCACTAATGGTTTTTTTAATGTGGAATTAATTATTACTTTTTGAGGTTTTTTTATGAAGGTAGTAGGTAACATTATTGTTTAATTTTTACATTTTATTTTAGTACCTATACCTACAGTATTATTGTTTAAAGTAGTTATTAGTGAGTCCAAAAAATTGTTAAACATATTGTTTAGTAATGCATGCATTCCAGGGGACGTCCCATTGGATAAGCATTAAGTCAATTAGAACCTGTTGGTGAGCGAAAAAACACGCATTATTATTTCCCTTCCTCCTGCACCAAACTGTTTCACTCAACGTAAGTAAAATGGGGGCGATGATGTCCGCAGAGGAGTATCTACACTCAAATCCGCGCAATCCCAGAAAATACCATCGAAATCAGATGGAAAATGTAGAAAGTATAGCTCTTACAGGGAATTCACGTTTGCGCATGCGCAGTGGCTATTATCAGTTCCTTGGCAATGCTTTTCATCGGGGACCATCTATATGCCAATTTGCATGATGTCTGAGAATTTTATTGAAATCGGATGGAAAATGTGGAAATGATGGCTGCTACAAGGAAATTATCGTTTGCACATGCGCAGCGGCTATCAGTCCGGGGGCGATGATTTTCATAGGGGACCATCTACACGCCAACTCGTACAATCTCTGAAAATTTCATCGGTATCGGACTTGAACTTCATATTTTAGCCCGCTGCAACATGTTTTGGATGATGAGAAGGCTATGTGCTAGACCCACTTGGTAGTCTACCGAAATTTGATGGTTATCGGAAACCCCCTCATAAAGCATCTCATTTTTTGTGAAGCTTAGAATCGGACCTTAAATTTGAATGTACCTACACAAACATGTACAAAAATGTACAATGAGTCGGGAAACTCGTCTTTCAATGAAATGTTAAAGTTATTTTCAAAATTGAGTTCAATATCATTTTTTGAAATTAAAATTTTGCTTCATAATCAAGTTTATCTTGAAGAGGATCTTGAAGGATGGTCCCCAATGAATGAGAGGGTGGTCCCCCTTGAATTTGTTGAGGGGCGGCAGGCGTCCGAGAATATGCCGGAGGGGACGGGCGGGTGGGTGGCTTCGACGAATCGGGCGGGGGGAGAGGATGCGGAACAATCTTCCGAAAAAACACGTTTTTTGAACTATTTTTACAAAATTTCGATACTTTTAACAAAGCAAAATGAAATCTGATTAAAACGGGACCACTATGGATACTTGTAGAACACTTTTCGAAAAGAATCAGGCAGATTGGTGGCCGAATAAGAAACTGCTAGTGGTACAAACATACAGAAAAAAAAAAAAAGAAAAAAAATCGTCGTCCCATGACACACCGAACTGTATACCTCCTTCCTTCGGCGCGGCTTCGCCGCGCATGAAGTCGGTCAAAAATGCGTCCCTAACTGAATTTCAAGTACTGATCAAACATGGTTCCATACTATCCCATCCGGCTTTGGAGGTCCTTCACAAAGAAGAACCATTGTCTCCCCACTAGCTGGGGCTTTGGACCATCTCTCAGTTAAAGAGACCGCCCTTTTGTTCTCAGAGGCCATAAAACCGTGATTTACGCCGTTAGAAAGGCTTAAATAAAGTTAGATTCTCCCCCACTTCGATGCATCTAATGGAACAGTTGAACAAGCGCTGAGTTCCCTTTCACTTCGGTGGGGAGCTCTGGCTTCGTTAGATCTGTCAATAATTAATTCAAGTATCGAATGAATATAAAAAGATAATAATATCTAGTATATCAAAATATATATTAATGTGTCAAAATATATATTAAGTTCACAGCTTCAAGAAAAACACATCTTAGAAAATTCAAATGTACAAAAAATAGGAATTTTAAAGTTTTTTGATAATTGTTTTGACCGCCTGTACGAATAAGCAAGACAAAAAATAATAATTTTAAATCAATAGGAAAACTTGATATTGATAATTTGATAAATTGAAAGAATCTGTGGTGGTATGAATAAATATTTCGATTCTACTCGATCGATCTGAAATGAAAAGTGCAGAAGTCTGATTTTCCGGCAGCAAGTAATTAATTCCAAATTTTGTAGGTACCTAAGTGATGGGGCTCAGACATGATTGTGTACATAGTTTACACCTACAGTGGCTACCAAGGCTCGGTAAATTACTTGCCTTGAGCCAAAATTGATGGAGGCTAGTCTAGATTAATACTACCTAGTACTATACGAAGTGAAGCAGGTTTTCACAACAATTATTTTCAATTTTGAAGGATCATGATTGTCTACAGAATACCCCTGCCAATTTAAAAATTAATTCAATATTGCAATGACATTTTCGCACCTTTTTTTTTCGTTTTTAAACTATGAATTTCGATAATTCATATCCAGTAACTTTTGAAAGTAGGTTAATACTTATAACGACTTAAGACTTTCGAAAAAGGAGAAAATGAAAGAAATAAATCGTCCTTAGCAAAATCCCTGCTACCTACCACCCCAGTTCTCTGGGAAAAAACACCCAAAATAGAGCCAAAATAAAAAGGGCAAAAGGAAAAAGGAAATGAAGAATAAAAACCAAACAAGGGAAAACGAAATGCACTCAACGAAAATGAGAAAAAAATGAAAGACAAAAATGAAAACTCCTACTGCTTGAGGTAATGAAAAAATGGAAAAAACGAAAGAATGAAAAATTTTCATTCTTATTTAATAACGTTATTTAATAACGAACCTGAATCCACTGGATTGAATGAAAACAATGAAAAGTAGAAAATCGAACTGAAAAAAGGAAAACTGAGACCACGAGGGATTTTAGAAGAAATCCAAAATGGAGAGAAAGAGAAAGAGAGAGAAATACTGCGCGAGATACTAACAGTCTATCAGGACAGAGCTGAGTGGCGAAAATCTCAGTTAGTCAAATGAACTAGGGGAATAGCTAGAGAGAGGCAGTAGCCCCCTCCAGAGAGAACTAATTCTACCGTCTACTGACAGATGGTGTAAGTTTCCTGATTCGTAGAGTAGCGCACTGTCACATACTTACTTCACCCGGTTTTTCCAAATAGATCTTCCGATATGACGAATATATCGATACCTATACTTCATCCAAAATGATGTTAGAAACGTTTCAATACACCTACCTACTTACTTCTTCAAGTTCTTCCAAGTAGATTTTCCGATATGTCGATAAATGTCTTCCTAAATTAATTTTTTATATTTTTAAAATTCATCCACCTACTTCAACACGTTTTTCGAAGTCAATCTTCCGATATATCGTAATATCGATATATCGTAGGTATCGATATCTCATTGACGATATATCATTTGATCTGTACATCGATATATTTCATTCGATATGCCATCCCTATTTGGGAGCAGTACGAAAGAGATAAATGGACATAATGAAATACCTAACTGGAGTCGCGGAAAAGTACAATCCGAAAGAAGACGCGAATGATGACGAATGAGTCCAATTGGTTTTTAAAGTTTGACGAGTAATACTTTTAATGTTTATGATTTAAGGTACCTATGTTTACATTTGTTCTATTAAGATAATGGTTACGCGTGGAACTGGCTCCTTCAAGTGTTTTCCCCCAAACGAGTAGTTTTTGGATTTCTGGCCGTGTCGTGCCTAGGGATGGGCAATAGTCGATGGTTACTATCGAAATATCGATAGTTCTTGACTATCGATAGTCATCCACTATCGATAGATTTTTACTTTTTTTTGTATTTGAAAATCTCAGCATTTTGAGAGCTGTGATAATACTGAGACGAGAAGTGCAGCCTCAATTCCGGCAATTCCATGTGAAAGAACTCCTCAATTCACCGGTAGGTATTCTCGAAGTTGAGGCACGTGTCAGTATTTTATTACATATTCATATGTATATATTTCATATATTAAATTGCATATTCACCACTTGTGAAGACACAAAATTGGTGGTATCGACCTCTTACGTTCTCTCTCTCCCTATCTCTCTACTGGCAATATGTGGCTCATGGAGCAATGCTAAACTGGAAATTATTTTTATACATTTTAAATAAATTAGTTTTTTTTTTTTTGAAATCTTGGTGTAATCCTATGAAAAATACCGAATCCTGCATGTGATAGATAATTCAATTCAATTACATTAAATTCTCCATCGGACATGTAGGTAGTAAATAGGGAGAGCCACTATCGAAAAACTATCGATAGTATCGACCTATCGAAAGTGCTGAACTATCGACTATCGCCAATCCCTAGTCGTGCCTTGTTTTTTACCCAGACAGATTGCAAATTTGAACCCTGCTGTTTGTGCACCCATTAGACTATGGGAGTTAAAGTAATAATTCCTAGATCATATATTTTGAGGTCAAACATTAACACATTCTGTCAATCACACAAATAAACCAACGAATATTGAAACATGGAGACAACTATAAAATGCAACTAGTACTATCAGTCCTCCAAATTGCGGAACGCCTGCTGCATGCTTTCCAGAAGAGCATCATAGTCTGACTTGATTTTTGCTTCTCCATCTTTGACTGGATCCTTGAATTTCATCGATGACAATTGATAAAGGATGCTCCCCATGTTTTCCTTGATGACTGCCCAAGTGATTTTGTGCTCGCTTTGAGCGGTGGACTCGACCGTGTGTCTGGCCAGGTCGTAGAACGCGATCATATTCTTCAGCATGCCCACGGTCTTGTAGAAAGGGCAGAATCTATCGTAGGGCGAGTAGCTGTTCTGCTGTAAGAAGTCATCTTTGAGGATTTTCGCGATTTCCAGAGTGATTTTGTCGGATTCGGCGAGAGAGCCTTTACCTACGAGCTGGACGATTTCAGCCAAATCCTCCTCTTCTTGAAGAATTTCCTTCACCTTGGTTCGTAGCGGTACAAACTCCGGGAACCTTTTGTCGTAGAATTCGTCCAGCGCGCGCGTGTATTTGCTGTAAGATATCAACCAGTTGACGGATGGGAAGTGTTTTCTTTGAGCGAGCTTCTTGTCCAGACCCCAAAACACTTGGACGATACCCAACGTGGCGGACGTGACTGGGTCCGAAAAATCGCCGCCAGGAGGCGACACTGCTCCTACGATGCTCACAGAGCCTTCTCTATCGGGATTTCCAAGGCATTTGACTCTCCCAGCACGTTCGTAGAAAGAAGCCAAGCGCGCGCCGAGATACGCGGGATAACCGCTGTCAGCAGGCATCTCAGCCAAACGACCTGAAATACCAAAATATACACTCATGGTCATGTGACAGGTATTCAAAGTCATAAGTTTGATGAGCTAATCAGGAGACTTGTCCTCTGAACCTGGAGCATTTGTTATAGCAGAGAGCCTATCAGGGACGTTGATGTCTAGCTCAAAAGATAGGTTAGGGATCTTGGCTATTGAAGAAAAAGGTGGCTAGCCCATGACTGGCTGGAACAGGAAACTTCAAAGTCCAGCTCTCAGGGAAGTTGAGCAAGCTCAGACGAGAAAGTTGGGAGCTAACTTGTAATGAGAAATTATTGGTACAGCTCGTGAAGGAAGTAAAGAAGTAGACCATGGATGGAAGTTACCAACATGATAATGATGACTCTACAAGAACTTGTGGGTAATGGATTAAGTAGGTCATTTTAAGTAGAAAATGGGGTGAGACAGGGCGATGCAATTTCGGCTGTTCTTTTTAATCTCGCGCTGCATAAGGCATTGGCAACATTGATACATAGAGGAACAATAGCCAGTAAGTCCTGTCAAATACTAGGATATGCGGACGACTTAGCAATAATGTGTAGAAGTGTGAATAGACTGAAGGAAGTATTCTCTGAGCTGGAAAAGAATAGTAGGGAAGCTGGTCTGCATATAAACGAGGAAAAGACTAAATATATGCTGATAACCGCTGATGACAGTAAAAGAACACTTAGAGACCTGCAGATTGGCGCCTACAACTTTGAAGGAGTGGATAGATTTACTTACCTTGGAGCCGTAATTAATAATGAAAACAAAGTAAGTAATGAGATTATGAACCGAATCATGGCAGGTAATAGGGCATATTTTAGCCTGGTCAAAATGTTTAAATCCTCCCTCCTTTCAAGAGAAACGAAGATGACGCTATACCGAACGCTAGTGAGACCAGTTGTATGCTATGGTGCGGAGTCCTGGATTCTCAAGACAGCAGACATCGATGCCCTGAGAGTATTTGAGCGGAAGATCTCATCTTTGGCCCAGTATGCGAGTCGGGTGTTTGGAGGATCCGAACCAATAATGAACTGGAACACCTGATGAAGGGGGAGGACATCGTCCGATTTGCCAAAGCAAGGAGAATATCCTGGCTTGGCCATGTTAACAGGATGGACGAAAGTAGAATGCCACGGAAGCTCTTGAACGCCCGATTCGAGGGGCGAAGAAGAAGAGGAAGGCCGCGAAAATCGTGGATTGATGACACGACGGCGGACCTGTCAAGAATGGGAATTAACAACTGGCGGACTGCATCTTTAGACCGAACGGCTTGGAGGGCTGTTGTTCGGGAAGCCAAAATCCACACAGGATTGTAGCGCTGGCAAAGAAAGAAAAAAAAATGGATGGAAGTTAGAGGCTTGGCTCACACATAAGACAGGGTTTAGCTCGAGAGGAATTGTAGATTCTGGCCCATAAAGAAAATTTAGGTCTGGCCCACATAGGAAATGACAATACCTACCTAAGCAGATAATCCCAGATAAACTTCCAACTGAATCTACCAACCTGAAATTTCCCTTAACGCTTCGGCCCAACGAGACGTGGAATCTGCCATCATTGACACGTTGTATCCCATATCTCTGAAGTACTCCGAAAGAGTGATTCCAGTATAAATGGAAGCCTCACGAGCAGCTACAGGCATGTTCGATGTATTAGCAACCAACGCTGTCCTCTTCATTATGGATTCAGTCACTCCATCAATTTCAACCGACAGCTCAGGAAAGTCTCTCAAGACTTCAGACATTTCGTTTCCACGCTCACCGCATCCCACGTAGATAATAACGTCGGAATTGGAGTATTTCGACAAAGCTTGCGAAATGACGGTTTTTCCACAACCGAATGCACCAGGAATGGCCGTAGTACCTCCTTGTACGCAAGGGAAAAGTGCATCTAACACCCTTTGTCCCGTTAATAACGGATAATTCGCAGGCAGTTTTTCAGTCACAGTTCGAGGCTTTCTAACGGGCCAAACTTGCAGCATTTTAACTTTGGTGACTTCTCCTTCGAATTCTATTTCCATGATGACGTCATCAACAGTGTAATTTCCTGCAGGAGCGATGTACTTGATGGTGCCTTTGGCTGTGGAAGGCACCATAGTTTTATGTTTCACGAGAGTGTTCTCAAACACCAGACCGTATAGATCACCTCCAGTGATGTGAGAGCCAACTTTGATGCCGTTCATGGCACTGAACTCCCACGAAACTGATCTGGACAGTGCAGGAACGTTGACTCCTTTTGGAATGTAGATGCTATTCGTCAGCTCGCTAATGGCTCGCAGAGGACGCTGTATCCCGTCAAAAATACTACTCATGATTCCTGGGCCTAACTCGACCGAAAGTGGTTTCCCCGTTCTCAACACAGGATCACCCACTGTGACTCCAGAAGTCTCTTCGTAGACTTGAATCGTCGCCAAATCTCCTTCAAGTCGAATAATCTCTCCAACTAGCTCAAAATATCCTACTCTGACCAACTCGTACATCGCAGCTCCGGACATTTGCTCCGCAGTCACCACGGGCCCAGAAACACCAAAAACGAATCCGAATTTGGACTCTCGTTCTTCATCCTTGATCTTAGGTAAAGCCATATCCAGTCCTCCAGAATCTCACTGAGTAACCAGTAAAAATTGCAAAATTCCGACACGGTGCTCTACTCGTAATCTGTTAACCGGTTTTGAAGATAAGCATTCTCCTTTCGGTTTCACGCATTCACTAAGAAACACATTTGTTTCTCTTTGGAAACTATTTACTGATATCTACGTGACTCTTCAACATCAAACTGGGGCGTAACGTGAAATTCAAAACAAACAATGTCAGCAACTACCAACAATTTTCATGAGTCCAGCTCTTCTAACTTCGAAGGATACAACGAAAGAGAACTTTAAAAATATTGGTCAACTAGAAGCCAAGTTCCTCAACCCTTTTCCTTATTGCTTGAACTAATTTTTGCTCATATTATTAATCCAGTCAAAGTGTGTTCAAAATGGATCCTCGCAGGAAAGTATAGGGGGGTTTCTGATTTCTTCGATTCCTTATGTTCGGTGGCGTGCTGAATCCTAATCTGAGGTTTGCCAAGAAAATTACGTGTCGAAACATTGAAAAATGTTCATAAAAAGAAGAAAAAAGTGATTTTTTTGGTGGTTTTTCAACAATAATTCAGAAGCAATCAACGTTTGGAAAAAAACTTATACTTTACTTAAACAAGTTATGCAAAATACTTACTTAAATTACTTACTTAAACAAAATATGCAAAATGAAAGCACGTTAAATTTTTCGTTTTTTTTTTTTTTTTTTTTTTTTGTAAGAAAAATTTACAAAATCGTATACAAAAACCGTTTATAATCGGTATTATGCTATCTCTAGTAGTTAGGTGATCTATGACTGAATACGTCATGTTCTGCAATGTATGTGCCGATGTACACTCGTGTGTTTGTGATATTTCCACTCAATATTCCAAGTATTAGGTTTTTTTTAAATATAAATTTCAGCTAAGGGGTTTCAGGATTCGTCACTGAGTTCTCAGTAATACATGAATGACAAATCGCAGTTTCCGAGTAGAGAAAAGGTGATGTTTCGTGTCGTCAACTGAAAGACTCACATTTTCAACCAGCTCTTCTGGGTCTAGACGGTTCGTCTAACCAAAAAACGTACGAAATTAAATTCGTAGCAAATTAAACGCCCTTTCATTTAGCAAAAACAAGTTTTTTGTCGAAAGATGGTCGTTCTTGAGTTATAGGCAGAAAAACCACCAAAAAATCACTTTTTTCGTTTTTTATTGCAATTTTTTCTATACAAACCTCAGATTCAAATTCAGCACCCCAAAAAATATGTGGAATCGAAGAAATTACCCCCCCCCCCCCCCCCCAAAGAACATTCCTGTGAAAAACACATTTTCACAGCGCTATACTTACGTATGCTATGTGGGGCCTCCTGAGTACCATGATTCTACAGATACGGTAAAAGTCATGGCTGGCTTCAGTAGAAGGCCTCGGCAAAAGATTTGGCAACGTTGTCTATCTACGTGAATTATTATTAATTTATAATTAATTATAATTATAGCTATTAATTAAATTCAATGTGATTAATTTTAAATTAATTTACATAATTTAAATTTAATTAATTTGTAGTTATTATTAATTTATAACTAATTTAATTTATAAGTTATTATAAATAATCATCTTGTTTCTGTTCCTGCAGTAGGAGTAGAGTAGGTGAATTTTTGAAGGAACGTTTTAATCCATTTTCAGCCATTTTCGGCTTTAATAAATTGTTTTACATTAATAGAAAATAAACTAGGTAATTAATAATTTCACGTAGATTCCATATTAACCATAGGAAAAGTATCAAGATAGCATTTTACTTCAAAGCCTGTTTTGGACAATTTTGGATTATTCTTTTCAATAAAAATTTATCAATTTTTCGATCTTTGGAATCGAGCAAGAAAACAGGATAGAGAAGGAGATAACGAGAGGCAGAGTGCAGAAAATAAAAAGCTGTGAAGCAGTAGGTAGTGTTGATTGCAATACACTTTCTTATTCAATCTCAACAACCTGACATGATAATTATGTCAGATGGGAACTGGAATCAAAAACGCTTTTTTCGCGCTACCTTCGCTACCTACTCAATAATATTGACATTTTCATGTCTTTGCTTTGGCACATAAACTGAAAAATCGTCACGAAAACTAAGCAAGTCTTGCTCACGCGACCAATAAATAAAATAGACTCACTGTATTGCATAGAGAACAATCAACTGTTTTCTTATTTTGATGCTTAGATACATGAACTAACAACTTCGTACTTGTCTGAATCGTAGGGTCTGTATTTTGATGCTAGAAGACCCCCTCCTATCCAGAACACCCACTTGCTACAGTTAAAGTCCTTACATTGGCTTAGGGGCACCACATCATTTCCATGTCTCAGCGGTAATTATGCTTTATCAATAATATTGTTTGTTGACGTGTAACAAAGCTCTTGCCGGGAATGTTGTTTACAGTTCTTTTATTCAACTCAAGGGTATATCTCAGTTTCTTCCATAATTACAGCTGTTTTAGCAATAAATGATTTATGCATAAATTTAAGGCTTTCCGACGAATAGTGAACGATTTTTCTAGCATAGCAACGACTCGGTTGTAAGCGGAAATCATCAGAAAACCAAACTTAACGCTTTTTTCGTTCATGTGCAAAGACATAAAATGTCCAAAAGTCTAACCTCCCACCCCATCTCGAAATTTGATGGTTTACGTTCAAGGTAAGAAGAATCCGAAAATCTCCTTAAAAAACAAATTTTGAGGCTACTGCTATCGAAAATTCACCCATCAAGGATTTTCGTATCGTATTTCTCTCCTTTCAGAGTCAACCTTAATTTGAAAGGTCGTCGTTTACACATACCTTACCGATGCCCTTCTCTGGTTCAAGTCCCCTAAAAATAGCAAGTCCCGATAAAGAGGGCGTCCTCGCTCTCAAACGCTCTTTCTACGTCCAGCAAAACGGCGAGAGTCGAGTCTCGAAATGAAATTAGGCGAGCGGTCAACGGACGTGCTCGAATCCCCAGTTGCGTAAATACCACACATTTCGACACGGCCTGTTCCTCCAGCGGGCTTCAAGTTCTCGAAGTCGAGATGATTTTTTTTTTTCCTCTCTTTTTTTTACATCGAACGGTAAAATTATGAATACTCACTGGAGAGTTGGCCAACGAGCGTATGTGTACAGCTTACATCCGTGATCAGAGTGATTCCTGTGATAAGAATTGTGAACGAGATTCGAAGTCTCGTAGCCCACACCCACAATATAACCAGAAGAAAAGAATTGTTCCCAAGAATTTTTTTGTGACTGACATCAACGAAATGCTTTTGGGCACAACTAGGGTAAATGTACCAGTAGTAGACACTGCACCAAAAGTAGACACTTGAACTTTAACTTGAAAAAAATAAGAACCCAGCTCATCAAAAAGGTTTGTAATTGGCACCAATTTAAAAAATATCATCTGCGATGTTTACCACAGTTGCGATGTTTATTTTGGTTAATAATGTATAATTTCGTTCAAACAGAGAATGTCTACCAATGGGTCATTGATAACGCGTCCTTTCCAGTAGTAGACATTCGTGTTTATTCGTGTTTGATCAGCTGAGTGAGCTCCGAAGCCATTTTCAATGCTATTGAATGGAAGTGCTCTTCCAGGCGTCTCCAGCATTCGAGGATATCTTCTTCACTCCTCACATCACTGATCAGCTGAGTGAGCTCTGAAGCCATTTTCAATGCTATTGAATGGAAGTGCTCTTCCAGGCGTCTCCAGCATTCGAGGAGATCTTCTTCACTCCTCACATCACTGATCAGCTGAGTGAGCTCGAAAGCCATTTTCAATCCTATTGAAAGGAAGTGCTCTTCCAGGCGTCTCCAGCATTCGAGGAGATCTTCTTCACTCTTCTGATCACTGATCAGCTGAGTGAGCTCCGAAGCCATTTTCAATCCTATTGAACGCAGGAAGCTGAAATTCGAGAGGGAAGGTCAAGGGAGAATACAGATGGTGGTGGGTGCTATTGATGGAGAACCAGTGATCTATACAGAAGGGTGATCTATAGAGAAAATAATAAACCTTTGAGCAATGATTTGCAGCGTTTTTGAGTTTGGAGACGATTTCATCAGCACGTATTGGGCATGCGCCGTTCAATATGGTCGTTCATGAGAATAAATGCCCTAATTTTCCTACTCCAAGTTTTTTATTTCAAGTTAAAATAAGTTGTTAAGTGAAATTGTCGGGAGTAAGAGCATACTTCTGGGTTCATTTGAACATACCTAAATAGCGTGTTAGGTTCTCCTATTACCCAATATTCGATCAAACGTTGCAAATTTTATCAATTATTCTACTCTAAACCGCAATTTTCCTTAGTTCTCATTTCCTTTTCACCGGGATTTCTACTGGTCAGGAAACCATGTAGGTTTCTGACCTACCCAATTCTGCTTAACTTAATAGAAATCATGAAAGTTTACATAATATGTTTTGATCATATATTATATGATCATTCCCTGAAAATCCTTGAAACCTTATTGACCGGAGTGAAGTTAGCAATATTTCTCGGCAATATTCAGAAAAATTCCGTAATATCGTTAATACTCAACCAAATTGAACCAAATTTGGGGGTTGTGTTCCCCTGAGTTATGCGCACCAGATAGGAGTGGAAAAAGGGGTGGGGAGAGGAGGGGGGAAATTTCCTAAATTCAACTGTTTCACACTAAAAATTCTAAAAAATCGTTAATACTCAACTAAATTGAACCAAATTTGGGGGTTGTGTTCCCCTGAGTTATGCGCACCAGATGGGGGTGGAAAAAGGGATAGGGGAGAGGAGGGGGAAAATTTCCTAAATTCAACTATTTAACACAAAAAATTCCACAAAATCGTTAATACTCACCCAAAATGCACCAAATTTGGAGGTTGTGTTCCCCTGAGTTATGCGCACCATATGCGAGAGAAAAAACCAGACATTAAGAGGAGGGGATAAATTCCCCCTCTAGCAATAATCAATGAAAAATCGGTAAAATCGTTATTACTAATCCAAAAAGCACGAAATTTGGGGGTTGTGTTCCCCTGAGTTATGCGCACCATATACGAGAGAAAAAACCAGACATTAATGGGAAGGGGTAAATTCCCCTTCTAGCAATAATCAATAAAAAATCGGTAAAATCGTTATTACTAATCCAAAATGCACCAAATTCGGGGATTGTGTTCCCCTGAGTTATGCGCACCATATGCAAGAGAAAAAACCAGACATTAGGGGAGTAGTCCAGGAGCCCAGGGCCAAAAACGTGACTGATTTCATTACTTGTGTCACATATATAAAACCAAAATATCCAACCCCCTGAGCAAATAAATGTTTGTCTGCCATGTCAAAACCAATGGAATAGAAAATGGCGGCCATGTTAAGTACAACCAATTTGAAGAAATCTGACTGATTTCAATACTCATGAGACTTAAATATTCTCAAACGGGAGTGCCTGTTGAGTACTTTACAGGTTGTCTGCCACCATGTAACCTATGGGAACTTAGCGGCAGACGGGACTTAAGTTCCGGGCTTAAGGGACTTGAAAAGTGACTGATTTCAATACTCATGAAACTTGGTTCTTCTGAAACGGGAATGAATATAGAGAGGTTTGGAGGTTGTCTGCCGTCATGTAACCTATGGGAACTTAGCGGCAGACGGGACTTAAGTTCCGGGCTTAAGGGACTTGAAAAGTGACTGATTTCAATACTCATGAAACTTGGTTCTTCTGAAACGGGAATGAATATAGAGAGGTTTGGAGGTTGTCTGCCGTCATGTAACCTATGGGAACTTAGCGGCAGACGGGACTTAAGTTCCGGGCTTAAGGGACTTGAAAAGTGACTGATTTCAATACTCATGAAACTTGGTTCTTCTGAAACGGGAATGAATATAGAGAGGTTTGGAGGTTGTCTGCCGTCATGTAACCTATGGGAACTTAGCGGCAGACGGGACTTAAGTTCCGGGCTTAAGGGACTTGAAAAGTGACTGATTTCAATACTCATGAAACTTGGTTCTTCTGAAACGGGAATGAATATAGAGAGGTTTGGAGGTTGTCTGCCGTCATGTAACCTATGGGAACTTAGCGGCAGACGGGACTTAAGTTCCGGGCTTAAGGGACTTGAAAAGTGACTGATTTCAATACTCATGAAACTTGGTTCTTCTGAAACGGGAATGAATATAGAGAGGTTTGGAGGTTGTCTGCCGTCATGTAACCTATGGGAACTTAGCGGCAGACGGGACTTAAGTTCCGGGCTTAAGGGACTTGAAAAGTGACTGATTTCAATACTCATGAAACTTGGTTCTTCTGAAACGGGAATGAATATAGAGAGGTTTGGAGGTTGTCTGCCGTCATGTAACCTATGGGAACTTAGCGGCAGACGGGACTTAAGTTCCGGGCTTAAGGGACTTTAAAAGTGACTGATTTCAATACTCATGAAACTTGGTTCTTCTGAAACGGGAATGCATATAGAGAAGTTTGGAGGTTGTCTGCCGTCATGTAATCTATGGGAACTTGGAGGCAGACGGGACTTAACTTCCGGACTTGAGGGACTTAAGAAAATGACTGATTTCAATACTCGTGAAACTTGGTTCTTCTGAAAGGGGAATGCATATAGAGAAGTTTGGAGGTTGTCTGCCGTCATGTAACCTATGGGAACTTACAGGCAGACGGGACTTAACTTCCGGACTTGAGGGACTTAAGAAAATGACTGATTTCAATACTCGTGAAACTTGGTTCTTCTGAAAGGGGAATGCATATAGAGAAGTTTGGAGGTTGTCTGCCGTCATGTAACCTATGGGAACTTAGCGGCAGACGGGACTTAAGTTCCGGGCTTAAGGGACTTGAAAAGTGACTGATTTCAATACTCGTGAAACTTGGTTCTTCTGGAAGGGGAATGCATATAGAGAAGTTTGGAAGTTGTCTGCCGTCATTTAACCTATGGGAACTTACAGGCAGACGGGACTTAACTTCCGGACTTGAGGGACTTAAGAAAATGACTGATTTCAATACTCGTGAAACTTGGTTCTTCTGAAAGGGGAATGAATATAGAGAAGTTTGGAGGTTGTCTGCCGTCATGTAACCTATGGGAACTTACAGGCAGACGGGACTTAACTTCCGGACTTGAGGGACTTATGAAAATGACTGATTTCAATACTCGTGAGACTTGGTTCTTGTGAAAGGGGAATGCATATAGAGAAGTTTGGAGGTTGTCTGCCGTCATGTAACCTATGGGAACTTACAGGCAGACGGGACTTAACTTCCGGACTTGAGGGACTTAAGAAAATGACTGATTTCAATACTCGTGAAACTTGGTTCTTCTGAAAGGGGAATGAATATAGAGAAGTTTGGAGGTTGTCTGCCGTCATGTAACCTATGGGAACTTACAGGCAGACGGGACTTAACTTCCGGACTTGAGGGACTTAAGAAAATGACTGATTTCAATACTCGTGAAACTTGGTTCTTCTGAAAGGGGAATGAATATAGAGAAGTTTGGAGGTTGTCTGCCGTCATGTAACCTATGGGAACTCACAGGCAGACGGGACTTAACTTCCGGACTTGAGGGACTTAAGAAAATGACTGATTTCAATACTCGTGAAACTTGGTTCTTCTGAAAGGGGAATGCATATAGAGAAGTTTGGAGGTTGTCTGCCGTCATGTAACCTATGGGAACTTAGCGGCAGACGGGACTTAACTTCCGGACTTGAGGGACTCAAGAAAATGACTGATTTCAATACTCGTGAAACTTGGTTCTTCTGAAAGGGGAATGAATATAGAGAAGTTTGAAGGTTGTCTGCCGTCATGTAACCTATGGGAACTTACAGGCAGACGGGACTTAACTTCCGGACTTGAGGGACTTAAGAAAATGACTGATTTCAATACTCGTGAAACTTGGTTCTTCTGAAAGGGGAATGCATATAGAGAAGTTTGGAGGTTGTCTGCCGTCATGTAACCTATGGGAACTTAGCGGGAGACGGGACTTAAGTTCCGGGCTTAAGGGACTTGAAAAGTGACTGATTTCAATACTCGTGAAACTTGGTTCTTCTGGAAGGGGAATGCATATAGAGAAGTTTGGAAGTTGTCTGCCGTCATTTAACCTATGGGAACTTACAGGCAGACGGGACTTAACTTCCGGACTTGAGGGACTTAAGAAAATGACTGATTTCAATACTCGTGAAACTTGGTTCTTCTGAAAGGGGAATGAATATAGAGAAGTTTGGAGGTTGTCTGCCGTCATGTAACCTATGGGAACTTACAGGCAGACGGGACTTAACTTCCGGACTTGAGGGACTTATGAAAATGACTGATTTCAATACTCGTGAAACTTGGTTCTTGTGAAAGGGGAATGCATATAGAGAAGTTTGGAGGTTGTCTGCCGTCATGTAACCTATGGGAACTTACAGGCAGACGGGACTTAACTTCCGGACTTGAGGGACTTAAGAAAATGACTGATTTCAATACTCGTGAAACTTGGTTCTTCTGAAAGGGGAATGAATATAGAGAAGTTTGGAGGTTGTCTGCCGTCATGTAACCTATGGGAACTCACAGGCAGACGGGACTTAAGTTCCGGACTTGAGGGACTTAAGAAAATGACTGATTTCAATACTCGTGAAACTTGGTTCTTCTGAAAGGGGAATGCATATAGAGAAGTTTGGACGTTGTCTGCCGTCATGTAACCTATGGGAACTTACAGGCAGACGGGACTTAGGTTCCGGACTTGAGGGACTTAAGAAAATGACTGATTTCAATACTCGTGAAACTTGGTTCTTGTGAAAGGGGAATGCATATAGAGAAGTTTGGAGGTTGTCTGCCGTCATGTAACCTATGGGAACTTACAGGCAGACGGGACTTAACTTCCGGACTTGAGGGACTTAAGAAAATGACTGATTTCAATACTCGTGAAACTTGAAAATGACTGATTTTTACGCTAAAGAAAATTTAATTTTTCTAACAGTGATGAGTATAGAGAGCCTTGCTGGTTTCCTCCCTCCTGTATAACTCCATTTTCTGCCATTATATAACCACTGGAAACTTAGCAGCAGACTGGTTTTAACATTGTTGCTTGTTTGAACTAGTAAGTTATTCTCAAGAGATCATTAATTGCTTTTTTCTTTTTCACATGTTCAATTCGAATGTTTCTCCGTCTGAATTATTTTTCCATTATAATATTTCTTACTCATTGTATTGGGCTTGCCCGTATTAAATAAATAAATAAAATCAAATAAAATAAGAGTTGTTCTTCTTCAATCGGGAATCAACTTTATTTACTCAATGTGTCCTGCTCTACAAATAAGAAATTGTTGTGTATCCAAACAAATACGTAGTTTAGAACAAAATAACTTCATTAATATGAAGTTTGTAAAACATGGTTAATACAATGATTTGCAAATTGTATATGTTGGACCACGTAAGAAATCAATGAACTACCGCATTATAGAATACATAAAATTCTCAATAAAAAAAACTCAATCATCTTCGTCACTTGAATAATTCAATCTATAATCATTATAGATAATTATCATTATTATCAATAATTATCATTATTCTATAATTATTATAGATGTCACTCAGATCGTAAAGTGATGACTCGTCTTCCCAAGCCTCAGCACCTAGAGATAATGCTCCTTGTGTTTCCCCAGTCAACACCACTTCAATAAGCTTTTCAGGAAGTGCGTGCCCTACAAACCAACATATGTTGTATTTTCCTTCCTCCAAAATCCATCCGTAATCTATTGGGCAAATAGGTGGCGGATGAGGGAGGTGCAAGTTACTCCATTGCTGTGAGATGTTTTTGGCCCTGAGTACACATGTTCATTCAGAACCCGTTTACATGGCGACAAATTGGAGCCATCTATACCTTTTGGAAAGAGCAGACGACCTCCTTCGTATACTCTTCCATAAACAACTGATGGCTTAACTCATTTATATTAACAAAATTATTCTTACTGTAGAAAAGACAAACAAGTTTTTCCATTTCGGAGAGAGTGTTGTTGTGACTGAAAGAAGAAATTATCTGTTCCAAGTTGGATACGAACAAGCTCAAATGGTTTTTTCTTCCAAATCCTGAAAAATGAAGAAGTATAATCACATCCTGTAAGTGCGTCGAGAACAGGCAATGCCTGGCACATCGTTTGCCCAAAAGATCTGGCAATTGATCGCATAGTTGACTAGTGGTATATTCTTTACGTGAACAAAAGAGAAATATGCAAGCAATTCTGAAGCATACGAATCGAGGTATTGTGCTATGGCGTGAGTAAACTAGAATCATCCCACATGGAAGCGGACTCAAGGAATGTTTACCACCTATTTACTGTTACCCAGGGGAATGTAGTGATTAAATCTTCTGACACAGACGTCTTGATTATTTTACTACAAATTTTGCATCATATCAGCAATGAAGTAAACGTCTAGGTGGAAACTGGTACCATAACTAACAATGATCTCACATTCGTCAACGTGAGATCAATTGCCAGATCTTTTTGGCAAAAGATGTGCCAGGCATTGCCTGTTCTCGACGCAATTACAGGATGTGATTATGCTTCATCATTTTTCAGGATTGGGAAGAAAAAACCATTTTAGCTTGTTAGTTGTGATCCAACTTGGAACAGATACTTTCTTCTTTCGGTCACAATAACACTCTGTCCGAAATGGGAAAAACTTGTTTGTCCTTTCTACAGTAAGAAGAATTTTGTTAATATGAATGAGTTACGCCATCAGTTGTTTATGGAAGAGTATACGAAGAAGGAAGATGTTTCTGCACCCCTGCTCGTTCCTAAAGGTATAGATAGCTCCAATTTGTCGCCATGTAAACGGGTTCTGAATGAACATGTGTACTCAGGGCCTAATACATCACACAGCAATGGAGTAACTTGCACCTCCCTCATCCGCCACCTATTTGCCCAATAGATTACGGATGGATTTTGGAGGAAGGAAAATACAACATACATTGGTTTGTAGGGCACGCACTTCCTGAAAAGCTTATTGAAGTGGTGTTGACTGGGGAAACACATGTAGCAACATAGGTGCTGAGGCTTGGGATCTCTTCACGATCTGAATGACATCTATAATTCAAGTGACGAAGATGATTGAGTTTTTTTTTATTGAAAATTTTCTGTATTCTATAATGCGGTAGTTCATTGGTTTCTTACGTGGTCCAACATATACAGTATGCAAATCACTGTATTAACCATGTTTTAGAAACTTCATATTAATAAAGTTATTTTGTTCTAAACTACGTATTTATTTGGAAACACAATAATTTCTCATTTGTAGAGCAGGACACATGGAGTAAATAAAGTTGATTCCCGATTGAAGAAAAACATCTCTTATTTTATTTATTTATTTACTACGGGCAAGCCCAATAAAATGAGTGAAAATATTATAATGGAAAAATAATTCAGAGGGAGAAACATTCGCATTGAACATGTGAAAAAGAAAAAAGCAACCACACATTGTTATGTTAATGATATCTTGAGAAGAACTTACTAGTTCAAACAAGCAACAATGTTAAAACCAGCCTGCTGCTAAGTTTCCAGTGGTTATATAATGGCAGAAAATGGAGTTATACAGGAGGGAGGAAACCAGCAAGGCTCTCTATACTCATCACTGTTAGAAACATTAAATTTTCTTTAGCATAGAAATCAGTCATTTTCAAGACCGGAAGTTAAGTCCCGTCTGCCTGTAAGTTCCCATAGGTTACATGACGGCAGACAACGTCCAAACTTCTCTATATGCATTCCCCTTTCAGAAGAACCAAGTTTCACGAGTATTGAAATCAGTCATTCTTAAGTCCCTCAAGTCTGGAACCTAAGTCCCGTCTGCCTGTAAGTTCCCATAGGTTACATGACGGCAGACAACGTCCAAACTTCTCTATATGCATTCCCCTTTCAGAAGAACCAAGTTTCACGAGTATTGAAATCAGTCATTTTCTTAAGTCCCTCAAGTCCGGAACTTAAGTCCCGTCTACCTGTAAGTTCCCATAGGTTACATGACGGCAGACAACCTCCAAACTTCTCTATATGCATTCCCCTTTCAGAAGAACCAAGTTTCATGAGTATTGAAATCAGTCACTTTTCAAGTCCCTCAAATCCGGAAGTTAAGTCCCGTCTGCCGCTAAGTTCCCATAGGTTACATGACGGCAGACAACCTCCAAACTTCTCTATATGCATTCCCCTTTCAGAAGAACCAAGTTTCACGAGTATTGAAATCAGTCATTTTCTTAAGTCCCTCAAGTCCGGAGGTTAAGTCCCGTCTGCCTGTAAGTTCCCATAGGTTACATGACGGCAGACAACCTCCAAACTTCTCTATATGCATTCCCCTTTCAGAAGAACCAAGTTTCACGAGTATTGAAATCAGTCACTTTTCAAGTCCCTTAAGCCCGGAACTTAAGTCCCGTCTGCCGCTAAGTTCCCATAGGTTACATGATGGCAGACAACCTCCAAACCTCTCTATATTCATTCCCGTTTCAGAAGAACCAAGTTTCATGAGTATTGAAATCAGTCACTTTTCAAGTCCCTTAAGCCCGGAACTTAAGTCCCGTCTGCCGCTAAGTTCCCATAGGTTACATGACGGCAGACAACCTCCAAACCTCTCTATATTCATTCCCGTTTCAGAAGAACCAAGTTTCATGAGTATTGAAATCAGTCACTTTTCAAGTCCCTTAAGCCCGGAACTTAAGTCCCGTCTGCCGCTAAGTTCCCATAGGTTACATGACGGCAGACAACCTCCAAACCTCTCTATATTCATTCCCGTTTCAGAAGAACAAAGTTTCATGAGTATTGAAATCAGTCACTTTTCAAGTCCCTTAAGCCCGGAACTTAAGTCCCGTCTGCCGCTAAGTTCCCATAGGTTACATGACGGCAGACAACCTCCAAACCTCTCTATATTCATTCCCGTTTCAGAAGAACCAAGTTTCATGAGTATTGAAATCAGTCACTTTTCAAGTCCCTTAAGCCCGGAACTTAAGTCCCGTCTGCCGCTAAGTTCCCATAGGTTACATGACGGCAGACAACCTCCAAACCTCTCTATATTCATTCCCGTTTCAGAAGAACAAAGTTTCATGAGTATTGAAATCAGTCACTTTTCAAGTCCCTTAAGCCCGGAACTTAAGTCCCGTCTGCCGCTAAGTTCCCATAGGTTACATGGTGGCAGACAACCTGTAAAGTACTCAACAGGCACTCCCGTTTGAGAATATTTAAGTCTCATGAGTATTGAAATCAGTCAGATTTCTTCAAATTGGTTGTACTTAACATGGCCGCCATTTTCTATTCCATTGGTTTTGACATGGCAGACAAACATTTATTTGCTCAGGGGGTTGGATATTTTGGTTTTATATATGTGACACAAGTAATGAAATCAGTCACGTTTTTGGCCCTGGGCTCCTGGACTAGAGGGGGTAAATTCCCCCTCTAGCAATAATCAATAAAAAATCGGTAAAATCGTTATTACTCAACCAAAATGCACCAAATTTGGGGGTTGTGTTCCCCTGAGTTATGCGCACCATATACGAGAGAAAAAACCGGACATTAAGGGGAGGGGGTAAATTCCCCCTCTAGCAATAATCAATAAAAAATCGGTAAAATCGTTATTACTCAACCAAAATGCACCAAATTTGGGGGTTGTGTTCCCCTGAGTTATGCGCACCACATGCGAGAGAAAAAACCGGACATTAAGGGGAGGGGGTAAATTCCCCCTCTAGCAATAATCAATAAAAAATCGGTAAAATCGTTATTACTCAACCAAAATGCACCAAATTTGGGGGTTGTGTTCCCCCGAGTTATGCGCACCACATGCGAGAGAAAAAAACAGACATTAAGGGGAGGAGGTAAATTACCCCTCTAGCAATAATCAATAAAAAATCGGTAAAATCGTTATTACTCATCCAAAATGCACCAAATTTGGGGGTTGTGTTCCCCTGAGTTATGCGCACCATATGCAAGAGAAAAAACCGGACATTAAGGGGAGGGGGTAAATTCCCCCTCTAGCAATAATCAATAAAAAATCGGTAAAATCGTTATTACTCATCCAAAATGCACCAAATTCGGGGATTGTGTTCCCCTGAGTTATGCGCACCACATGCGAGAGAAAAAAACAGACATTAAGGGGAGGAGGTAAATTACCCCTCTAGCAATAATCAATAAAAAATCGGTAAAATCGTTATTACTCAACCAAAATGCACCAAATTCGGGGATTTTAGTAAGGTAGTGTACTGTAGGTACCAATGAAAATGGCTGTTGATAGGGTTTTGTATGCCGAAGAACCCTATAAATTGTGAAATCAAGGTGAGTACCTTGAATTTGGCGACTACAGTTTTATAGACGTACCGTAAAACCTTCAAATTTTACCCCACCTACACCCACTTTACCTCAAACAGTGAGAATCTTCAATGGGGTATTTCGGTGGGTCGGAAATTCAGGTTTTTGACCTCAAATTTGGATTCAGCACCCTTGAAAACCTATATACTACAACTTTAAGACCAATGATACTATAACATGTGGTAGAAAAATTATTTAAAAAGAGATCACACGTTTGAAAAAGGCGGGCCGCTACAAATGCACACACACTAGGCAAGGACTATGCCGGGGACTACGCCGCGCGCCTGTGTGAGTGGTGTTTTGTAGTATCCAGGAGGTCTTTCAAGGGTTTCTGTGCATGGATACTTTTTTCAAAGACAGTTGGCTAGCTACGTCACACCATTCGGATCCAAACAGACCCGATTACCGTTATTCCTGAGCCATACTCTTTTGAAAAAAAAATTGACTGAAATACCCCATTGTGACGTAACGTGGTAGGACTTAGATAAAAGTTAGCTAAAAATACAATGGGTGATATCCGTGAGACTCAATTTAACCTACCTTAGGTTATCAAACCTAACCTTCTCAGCTTACCTGATCAGCTGGTCGTGAAAGGGCGCCATTTTGACTCGCTGTCAACAAAGTCATTATGTTTACATACCACATAGGTCCTATTTCTTGGTATGCAAACAGAATGATAGTGGTATATTCATTATTTTCTTCTTTCTATTCTTTTATAGCAATTATGTAATCGTAAGTAGCGATCAGATTGCAAACAGCTGATACAGACACTGAGGGGTCTTGACACAAAGAACAGGGACATGACAGGTGTCAACTGTCATGCTGACAAGCAAACCAGGCTGCCACAAACATTAGTGTCAATTAAAAACTCTCGAAATAAGTTTTTCAGAATGAAAATTTGAATATTTATTCGCCACATTGAACAAACTTATTACTACTTGGATACCTATTTAGATGGAGAACTGGAGACAAGTGCCTATTTACATCCTTTTCTGACCCTACATTGTGATATGAAACCTTCCTACCTTTTGATGATTTTGATCGTATTCACCTTTAGAAAGTACCTAGTGAACACCAGAAACCTAGATTTTCCAGCGTTCTTACTGCATTTTTTTGGGTCTCAAACATAACAACTACCGATTTTGCAGTGGCTCTCTGTCTCCTTGTTCATTGTTTGTCCAACAACATATCTCTGGATAGTTTAGAGGAGGGGTTTTGTTTCTACCTATCACGGACGTACAGACTTTCACAAAAAAGGAAGTACAGATCAAACCTACTATGATGGATATAGTGATATACGAACTTACAGACAACTAACTGCTAAAGACGGTATTTTTCAAAGGTAAATTTTATAAATGTTGTACCTACGAACTTCTTTTCTTGAAACCTTAAATTGTACCTACTTATGTGAACTGATATTCTGTTTATTGTAGATCTGTAGTTAGGTGTGTTGATCGATAATAGATACCTACTCACATAGAGAACCAGAGACAAGTGCCTATTTACATCCCAATCTGACCTTAGATTGCAATATAAAACGTTCCTACCTACTGATGGTTGAGCGTATTCGCCTTTAGAAAGTACCTAGTGAACACCACAAACCTAGATTTTCCAGAGTTCTCAATGCATTTTTTTGGGTCTCATATAAGTAATAACTACCGATTATTCAGTAGCTACCTATCTACTGGTTCATTAGTTGTCCAACAACATATCTCTAGATAGTTTAGAGCAAGTGTTTTGTTTCTAACTACCACGCACATACAGACTTTCACAAACAGGGAAGTAGTACAGATCAATCCTACTATGATTGATACACGAACTTATAGACGCAACAACTAAATACAGATATCCATAATGAACCAAATCCCTACCATTATTAGAAAAGAAGGTATTTTTCAAAGGTAAACTTCATAACTATTGTAACTTTTTTCCTTGAAACTCTAAATGGTACTTACTTACGTGAGCTGACTCCCATCGTCTCTTTATTGTAGATCTGTAGTTAGGTGTGTTGATATAATGGAATAATGTACAACATTCAATGAAAAACACGCAATTTATTCAGAAATTTCATTGTACATTGAAACAATACACAATTCGCACAGAATTAACGATAGGCAGTACCTACACCATGAACTTGATGTGAAGATTACATAATTTTCGTGATGAGCTGTTGGTTTCGAGAGGTGAACAACACGATATTTCCCGGGGAAACAAACAAATACCTAACTGATGAAAAAGAAAACGTGTACAAATAATAATAATAAGATAAGTTGAAGCTGGTTATAAAAGTGTCAGTTCATCGAAAATCATGGTTGTCAGAAGGCTGGGAAGCAGCGACGTCAAAAGGCTGATATTCTCCTTTTTTCGGAAAGTTTCTGGTATTTGCACACTGTTTCTAATCACTTTTGGCAAACAAAAAAATTAAATACCGCTTCCGGGACGAGAAGAGCAACTAATAACCACACAGATCGGCATAATGAAAAACCTATGCAAAATTCTATACAATCTTTGTTTACAACGGAGTCGACATGGCCGCCTTTCAGGGAGATTAGTCTTATTCTTCTTCTTCTTCTCCTTCTTCTTCCAACATCCATTCTGTGTGACGTCACACGGATAAAACGAATAGCTAACTTTTATCTAAGTTCTACCACGTTACGTCACAATTGAAGATTCTCACTGTTTGGGGTAAAGTTACTTCTGGTGGGTGGGGTAAAATTTGACGGTTCTACGGTAATTGAAATGTAATCCTCATCAAGTTAAACATTTTATTATAAATAACAGATCAGCTGAACATGCAATCAGATAAGTTAGCAGCCATAGTTTCAACGTATCACACAAGGAGCACAAAATATGACTGTAAAATTATCATTCAAAATATTACTAACTTGGTAGGTGAAACAAGAAACGTACCTAATACCAGTAACCCTTCTTAATTATTCCCTTACTGCACTGACTTTACATACAGTCTTTTTAGCATCACAGAAGAACTATTTTATTCACAGATCAAATTCAGTAAATTTTAAACATTGTTAAAATCTAGTCAATAATGAACTACATTAAAATTAGGAATAACGATTTTACCGATTTTTTATTGATTATTGCTAGAGGGGGAATTTACCCCCTCCCCTTAATGTCTGGTTTTTTCTCTTGCATATGGTGCGCATAACTCAGGGGAACACAACCCCCAAATTTGGTGCATTTTGGTTGAGTAATAACGATTTTACCGATTTTTCATTGATTATTGCTAGAGGGGGAATTTACCCCTTCCCCTTAATGTCTGGTTTTTTCACTTGCATATGGTGCGCATAACTCGGGGGAACACAACCCCCAAATTTGGTGCATTTTGGATATGTAATAACGATTATACCGATTTTTTATTGATTATTGCTAGAGGGGGAATTTACCCCTTCCCCTTAATGTCTGGTTTTTTCACTTGCATATGGTGCGCATAACTCGGGGGAACACAACCCCCAAATTTGGTGCATTTTGGATATGTAATAACGATTTTACCGATTTTTTATTGATTATTGCTAGAGGGGAATTTACCCCTTCCCCTTAATGTCTGGTTTTTTCTCTTGCATGTGGTGCGCATAACTCGGGGGAACACAACCCCCAAATTTGGTGCAATTTGGATATGTAATAACGATTTTACCGATTTTTTATTGATTATTGCTAGAGGGGGAATTTACCCCTTCCCCTTAATGTCTGGTTTTTTCACTTGCATATGGTGCGCATAACTCGGGGGAACACAACCCCCAAATTTGGTGCATTTTGGATATGTAATAACGATTTTACCGATTTTTTATTGATTATTGCTAGAGGGGGAATTTACCCCCTCCCATTATGTCTGGTTTTTTCTCTTGCATATGGTGCGCATAACTCGGGGGAACACAACCCCCAAATTTGGTGCATTTTGGTTGAGTAATAACGATTTTACCGATTTTTTATTGATTATTGCTAGAGGGGGAATTTACCCCTTCCCCTTAATGTCTGGTTTTTTCACTTGCATATGGTGCGCATAACTCGGGGGAACACAACCCCCAAATTTGGTGCATTTTGGTTGAGTAATAACGATTTTACCGATTTTTCATTGATTATTGCTAGAGGGGGAATTTACCCCTTCCCCTTAATGTCTGGTTTTTTCACTTGCATATGGTGCGCATAACTCGGGGGAACACAACCCCCAAATTTGGTGCATTTTGGGTATGTAATAACGATTTTACCGATTTTTTATTGATTATTGCTAGAGGGGGAATTTACCCCTTCACCTTAATGTCTGGTTTTTTCACTTGCATATGGTGCGCATAACTCGGGGGAACACAACCCCCAAATTTGGTGCATTTTGGTTGAGTAATAACGATTTTACCGATTTTTTATTGATTATTGCTAGAGGGGGAATTTACCCCCTCCCCTTAATGTCTGGTTTTTTCTCTTGCATATGGTGCGCATAACTCGGGGGAACACAACCCCCAAATTTGGTGCATTTTGGTTGAGTAATAACGATTTTACCGATTTTTTATTGATTATTGCTAGAGGGGGAATTTACCCCTTCACCTTAATGTCTGGTTTTTTCACTTGCATATGGTGCGCATAACTCGGGGGAACACAACCCCCAAATTTGGTGCATTTTGGTTGAGTAATAACGATTTTACCGATTTTTCATTGATTATTGCTAGAGGGGGAATTTACCCCTTCCCCTTAATGTCTGGTTTTTTCACTTGCATATGGTGCGCATAACTCGGGGGAACACAACCCCCAAATTTGGTGCATTTTGGGTATGTAATAACGATTTTACCGATTTTTTATTGATTATTGCTAGAGGGGGAATGTACCCCCTCCCCTTAATGTCTGGTTTTTTCTCTTGCATATGGTGCGCATAACTCAGGGGAACACAACCCCCAAATTTGGTGCATTTTGGTATTGTAATAACGATTTTACCGATTTTTTATTGATTATTGCTAGAGGGGGAATTTACCCCCTCCCCTTAATGTCTGGTTTTTTTCACTTGCATATGGTGCGCATAACTCGGGGGAACACAACCCCCAAATTTGGTGCATTTTGGGTTAGTAATAACGATTTTACCGATTTTTTATTGATTATTGCTAGAGGGGGAATTTACCCCTTCCCCTTAATGTCTGGTTTTTTCACTTGCATATGGTGCGCATAACTCGGGGGAACACAACCCCCAAATTTGGTGCATTTTGGTTATGTAATAACGATTTTACCGATTTTTTATTGATTATTGCTAGAGGGGGAATTTACCCCTTCCCATTAATGTCTGGTTTTTTCTCTCGTATATGGTGCGCATAACAAGGGGAAACACAACCCCCAAATTTGGTGCATTTTGGTTGAGTAATAACGATTTTACCGATTTTTTATTGATTATTGCTAGAGGGGGAATTTACCCCCTCCCTATAATGCCTGGTTCTTTCTCTCGTATATGGTGCGCATAACTCAGGGGAACACAACCCCCAAATTTGGTGCATTTTGGAAGAGTAATAACGATTTTACCGATTTTTTATTGATTATTGCTAGAGGGGGAATTTACCCCCTCCCCTTAATGTCTGGTTTTTTCTCTTGGATATGGTGCGCATAACTCAGGGGAACACAACCCCCAAATTTGGTGCATTTTGAATATGTAATAACGATTTTACCGATTTTTTATTGATTATTGCTAGAGGGGGAATTTACCCCCTCCCCTTAATGTCTGGTTTTTTCTCTTGCATATGGTGCGCATAACTCAGGGGAACACAACCCCCAAATTTGGTGCATTTTGGATATGTAATAACGATTTTACCGATTTTTTATTGATTATTGCTAGAGGGGGAATTTACCCCCTCCCCTTAATGTCTGGTTTTTTCTCTTGCATATGGTGCGCATAACTCAGGGGAACACAACCCCCAAATTTGGTGCATTTTGGTTAAGTAATAACGATTTTACCGATTTTTCATTGAATAAGTATTGCTAGAGGGGGAATTTACCCCCTCTTCTTAATGTCCGGTTTTTTCTCTCGCATGTGGTGCGCATAACTCAGGGGAACACAACCCCAAAATTTGGTGCATTTTGGTTGAGTAATAACGATTTTACCGATTTTTTATTGATTATTGCTAGAGGGGGAATTTACCCCTCCCCTTAATGTCTGGTTTTTTCTCTTGCATGTGGTGCGCATAACTTGGGGGAACACAACCCCCAAATTTGGTGCATTTTGAATATGTAATAACGATTTTACCGATTTTTCATTGAATAAGTATTGCTAGAGGGGGAATTTACCCCCTCCCCTTAATGTCCGGTTTTTTTCGCATGTGGTGCGCATAACTCAGGGGAACACAACCCCAAAATTTGGTGCATTTTGGGTGAGTAATAACGATTTTACCGATTTTTTATTGATTATTGCTAGAGGGGGAATTTACCCCTCCCATTAATGTCTGGTTTTTTCTCTTGCATGTGGTGCGCATAACTTGGGGGAACACAACCCCCAAATTTGGTGCATTTTGGATATGTAATAACGATTTTACCGATTTTTCATTGAATAAGTATTGCTAGAGGGGGAATTTACCCCCTCCCCTTAATGTCCGGTTTTTTCTCTTGCATATGGTGCGCATAACTCAGGGGAACACAACCCCCAAATTTGGTGCATTTTGGTAGAGTAATAACGATTTTACCGATTTTTTATTGATTATTGCTAGAGGGGGAATTTACCCCTTCCCCTTAATGTCTGGTTTTTAGGACGTCCCACAGTAAGACTTGGGCGTCCTTATGCGATCGATCTGGGGTAAAGTTGGACAACACTCAACAGAAAACAAAATAACCACACAGTAATCCGTTTTAGACCATTCTGAATCCAAATCCGCGAAAAAAACCATAGGTGTATGTCTGTGTGTGTGTGTGTGTGTGTATGTGTGTGTGTGTGTGTGTGTGTGTGTGTGTGTGTGTGTGTGTGACAAAATCTTGTGTCGTCTGCACAGCCCTTAGTTCTCAACCGATTTTCCTGGTTCTTTTCTTGTTCGACGCGGAAAACTATCTAGTTGTGCACTACGTCGCCGGAATTTCGAATTTTGCCTTTTAAGGGGAGGAAAGGGGGGGTTAATGCTCAAAAAACGTGCGTTTTTGGGCATAATCTTGTGTCGTCTGCCCAGGCCTTAGTTCTCAACCGATTTTCGTGGTTCTTTTCTTCTTCGACGCGAAAAACTATCTAGTTGTGCACTACGGCGTCGGAGTTTTGAATTTTGCTTTTTAAGGGGGGGAAAGGGGGGGTTAATGCTTAAAAAAACGTGCGTTTGCGGGGTTAATCTTGTAAAATCTGCCCAGGCCTCAATTTCCAACCGATTTGCGTGTTTCTTTTTTTGTTTGACTCAAATAACTTCCGAGTAGTACATGATTTTACCAGAGCACCAAAATTTGCAAGGGGAGGGGATGGGTGGGGGTATAATATTCACAAAATATCCGATTTTTCAATATTTCGGTTCCTTTACTGCTTACTAATTGTACCCAACCTTTAAAATTGAGGAAAAATTCTCATTATACCTCTGGATTTTCATGAATTATTCTCTGTGCAACCATGGAACTAATAGTGGTGCCACCATGGCGCCAGGACACCATAAACCGCATATTTCGTGGTTTTTTTTTTGTGTTTCACCTTGAATACGGACGTTAACCTCGACGGACTGCCTATTAAAACTAATAGATGAAACTTCAATGTTAAGACGTATTTCCGCTTTGGTGCCAGACTGGCACCATTGGCGAGTGGAAGGGGGGGGGGGGGTGGGGAGGTGAACTCGAATTCGCATGTTGGGTATCGTAGATCATGGATTTTAAAATGCTCTTCAGATTCGAGGCTCCCATGCCACTAGAAATGTTAAGGTGGATAATGGTGGGGGGGGGGGTCACTATTTCTTGTCTAAAGTAATAAATAGATTACATCGAGTGAAACAGTTTTATCGTTTACCAACTGGTTTTGTTTCACCTTGAATACAGATGTGAACTTCGACGAAACTGCCTACTAAAACTATTAGTTGAAAGTTCAATGTTATGACGTATTTCCGCTTTGGTGCCAGCCCGGCACCATTGGTGTGGCGGGGGGGGGGGGTGAACTCGAATTCGCATGTTGGGTATCGTAGATCATGGATTTCAAAATGCTCTTCAGATTCGAGGCTCGCATGCCGCTAGAAATGTTTTAGTGGATAATGGTGAGGGGGGAGGGGGGGTCACTATTTCTTATCTAAAATAATAAATAAAGTACATCGAGTGAAACGGTTTTATCGCTTACCAGCTGGTTAAACTTATCTAATGCTTATCCAATGGGACGTCCCCTGGAATGCATGCATTACTAAACAATATGTTTTCTCTTGCATATGGTGCGCATAACTCAGGGGAACACAACCCCCAAATTTGGTGCATTTTGGTTGAGTAATAACGATTTTACCGATTTTTCATTGAATATTGCTAGAGGGAGAATTTACCCCCTCCCCTTAATGTCCGGTTTTTTCTCTTGCATATGGTGCGCATAACTCAGGGGAACACAACCCCCAAATTTGGTGCATTTTGGTTGAGTAATAACGATTTTACCGATTTTTCATTGAATATTGCTAGAGGGAGAATTTACCCCCTCCCCTTAATGTCCGGTTTTTTCTCTTGCATATGGTGCGCATAACTCAGGGGAACACAACCCCCAAATTTGGTGCATTTTGGTAGAGTAATAACGATTTTACCGATTTTTCATTGATTATTGCTAGAGGGAGAATTTACCCCCTCCCCTTAATGTCCGGTTTTTTCTCTTGCATATGGTGCGCATAACTCAGGGGAACACAACCCCTAAATTTGGTGCATTTTGGTAGAGTAATAACGATTTTACCGATTTTTTATTGAATATTGCTAGAGGGAGAATTTACCCCCTCCCCTTAATGTCTGGTTTTTTCTCTCGCATATGGTGCGCATAACTCAGGGGAACACAACCCCCAAATTTGGTGCATTTTGGTTGAGTAATAACGATTTTACCGATTTTTCATTGAATATTGCTAGAGGGAGAATTTACCCCCTCCCCTTAATGTCCGGTTTTTTCTCTTGCATATGGTGCGCATAACTCAGGGGAACACAACCCCCAAATTTGGTGCATTTTGGTTGAGTAATAACGATTTTACCGATTTTTCATTGAATATTGCTAGAGGGAGAATTTACCCCCTCCCCTTAATGTCCGGTTTTTTCTCTTGCATATGGTGCGCATAACTCAGGGGAACACAACCCCCAAATTTGGTGCATTTTGGTTGAGTAATAACGATTTTACCGATTTTTCATTGAATATTGCTAGAGGGAGAATTTACCCCCTCCCCTTAATGTCCGGTTTTTTCTCTTGCATATGGTGCGCATAACTCAGGGGAACACAACCTCCAAATTTGGTGCATTTTGGTAGAGTAATAACGATTTTTCCGATTTTTTATTGATTATTGCTAGAGGGGGAATTTACCCCCTCCCCTTAATGTCCGGTTTTTTCTCTTGCATATGGTGCGCATAACTCAGGGGAACACAACCCCTAAATTTGGTGCATTTTGGTAGAGTAATAACGATTTTACCGATTTTTTATTGAATATTGCTAGAGGGAGAATTTACCCCCTCCCCTTAATGTCCGGTTTTTTCTCTTGCATATGGTGCGCATAACTCAGGGGAACACAACCCCCAAATTTGGTGCATTTTGGTTGAGTAATAACGATTTTACCGATTTTTCATTGAATATTGCTAGAGGGAGAATTTACCCCCTCCCCTTAATGTCTGGTTTTTTCTCTCGCATATGGTGCGCATAACTCAGGGGAACACAACCCCCAAATTTGGTGCATTTTGGTTGAGTAATAACGATTTTACCGATTTTTCATTGAATATTGCTAGAGGGAGAATTTACCCCCTCCCCTTAATGTCCGGTTTTTTCTCTTGCATATGGTGCGCATAACTCAGGGGAACACAACCCCCAAATTTGGTGCATTTTGGTTGAGTAATAACGATTTTACCGATTTTTCATTGAATATTGCTAGAGGGAGAATTTACCCCCTCCCCTTAATGTCCGGTTTTTTCTCTTGCATATGGTGCGCATAACTCAGGGGAACACAACCCCCAAATTTGGTGCATTTTGGTTGAGTAATAACGATTTTACCGATTTTTCATTGAATATTGCTAGAGGGAGAATTTACCCCCTCCCCTTAATGTCCGGTTTTTTCTCTTGCATATGGTGCGCATAACTCAGGGGAACACAACCTCCAAATTTGGTGCATTTTGGTAGAGTAATAACGATTTTACCGATTTTTTATTGATTATTGCTAGAGGGGGAATTTACCCCCTCCCCTTAATGTCCGGTTTTTTCTCTTGCATATGGTGCGCATAACTCAGGGGAACACAACCCCCAAATTTGGTGCATTTTGGTAGAGTAATAACGATTTTACCGATTTTTTATTGAATATTGCTAGAGGGAGAATTTACCCCCTCCCCTTAATGTCCGGTTTTTTCTCTTGCATATGGTGCGCATAACTCAGGGGAACACAACCCCCAAATTTGGTGCATTTTGGTTGAGTAATAACGATTTTACCGATTTTTCATTGAATATTGCTAGAGGGGGAATTTACCCCCTCCCCTTAATGTCTGGTTTTTAGGACGTCCCACAGTAAGACTTGGGCGTCCTTATGCGATCGATCTGGGGTAAAGTTGGACAACACTCAACAGAAAAAAAAAATAACCACACAGTAATCCGTTTTAGACCATTCTGAATCCAAATCCGCGAAAAAAACCATAGGTGTATGTCTGTGTGTGTGTGTGTGTGTATGTGTGTGTGTATGTGTGTGTGTAACAAAATCTTGTGTACTCTGCCCAGGCCTTAGTTCTCAACCGATTTTCCTGGTTCTTTTTTTGTTCGTCGCGGAAAACTATCTAGTTGTGCACTACGTCGCCGGAATATCGAATTTTGCCTTTTAAGGGGGGGAAAGGGGGGGTGAATGCTCGAAAAACGTGCGTTTTTGGGCATAATCTTGTGTACTCTGCCCAGGCCTTAGTTCTCAAACGATTTTCGTGGTTCTTTTTTCGTTTGACGCGGAATACTATCTAGTTGTGCACTACGGCGCCGGAATTTCGGATTTTGCTTTTTAAGAGGGGGAAAGGGGGGGTTAATGCTTAAAAAACGTGCGTTTGCGTGCATAATCTTGTAAACTCTGCCCAGGCCTCAATTTCCAACCGATTTGCGTGTTTCTTTTTTTGTTTGACTCAAATAACTTTCGAGTTGTACATGATTTTACCAGAGTACCAAAATTCGCAAGGGGAGGGGGTAAGTGGGGGGATAATATTCACAAAATATCCGATTTTTCAATATTTCGGTTCCTTTACTGCTTACTAATTGTACCCAAGCTTTGAAATTGAGGAAAAATTCTCATTATACCTCTGGATTTTCATGAATTATTCTCTGTACCACCATGGAACTAATAGTGGTGCCACCATGGTGCCATGATGCCAAAAACCGCTTATTTCGTGTTTTTTTTTTGTTTCACCTTGAATACGGATGTGAACTTCGACGGACTGCCTACCAAAACTAATAGATGAAAGTTCAATGTTACGACGTATTTCCGCTTTGGTGCCAGACTGGCACCATTGTTGGCGTTGGGGGGGGGGGTGAACTCGAATTCGCATGTTGGGTGTCGTAGATCATGGATTTTAAGATGCTCTTCAGATTCGAGGCTCCCATGCCGCTAGAAATGTTAAGGTGGATAATGGTGGGGGGGGGGGTGTCACTATTTCTTGCCTAAAGTAATAAATAAATTACATCGAGTGAAACAGTTTTATCACTTAACAACTGGTTAAACTGATCTAATGCTTATCCAATGGGACGTCCCATGGAATGCATGCATTACTAAACAATATGTTTTCTCTTGCATATGGTGCGCATAACTCAGGGGAACACAACCTCCAAATTTGGTGCATTTTGGTAGAGTAATAACGATTTTACCGATTTTTTATTGATTATTGCTAGAGGGGGAATTTACCCCCTCCCCTTAATGTCCGGTTTTTTCTCTTGCATATGGTGCGCATAACTCAGGGGAACACAACCCCCAAATTTGGTGCATTTTGGTAGAGTAATAACGATTTTACCGATTTTTTATTGAATATTGCTAGAGGGAGAATTTACCCCCTCCCCTTAATGTCCGGTTTTTTCTCTTGCATATGGTGCGCATAACTCGGGGGAACACAACCCCCAAATTTGGTGCATTTTGGTTGAGTAATAACGATTTTACCGATTTTTCATTGAATATTGCTAGAGGGGGAATTTACCCCCTCCCCTTAATGTCTGGTTTTTTCTCTTGCATATGGTGCGCATAACTCAGGGGAACACAACCCCCAAATTTGGTGCATTTTGGTTGAGTAATAACGATTTTACCGATTTTTCATTGAATATTGCTAGAGGGAGAATTCACCCCCTCCCCTTAATGTCTGGTTTTTTCTCTTGCATATGGTGCGCATAACTCAGGGGAACACAACCCCCAAATTTGGTGCATTTTGGTTGAGTAATAACGATTTTACCGATTTTTCATTGAATATTGCTAGAGGGGGAATTTACCCCCTCCCCTTAATGTCCGGTTTTTTCTCTTGCATATGGTGCGCATAACTCAGGGGAACACAACCCCCAAATTTGGTGCATTTTGGTTGAGTAATAACGATTTTACCGATTTTTTATTGAATATTGCTAGAGGGAGAATTTACCCCCTCCCCTTAATGTCCGGTTTTTTCTCTTGCATATGGTGCGCATAACTCAGGGGAACACAACCCCCAAATTTGGTGCATTTTGGTTGAGTAATAACGATTTTACCGATTTTTCATTGAATATTGCTAGAGGGGGAATTTACCCCCTCCCCTTAATGTCCGGTTTTTTCTCTTGCATATGGTGCGCATAACTCAGGGGAACACAACCCCCAAATTTGGTGCATTTTGGTTGAGTAATAACGATTTTACCGATTTTTCATTGAATATTGCTAGAGGGGGAATTTACCCCCTCCCCTTAATGTCCGGTTTTTTCTCTTGCATATGGTGCGCATAACTCAGGGGAACACAACCCCCAAATTTGGTGCATTTTGGTTGAGTAATAACGATTTTACCGATTTTTCATTGAATATTGCTAGAGGGAGAATTTACCCCCTCCCCTCAATGTCCGGTTTTTTCTCTTGCATATGGTGCGCATAACTCAGGGGAACACAACCCCCAAATTTGGTGCATTTTGGTTGAGTAATAACGATTTTACCGATTTTTTATTGATTATTGCTAGAGGGGGAATTTACCCCCTCCCCTTAATGTCTGGTTTTTTCTCTTGCATGTGGTGCGCATAACTCGGGGGAACACAACCCCCAAATTTCGTGCATTTTGGGTGAGTAATAACGATTTTACCGATTTTTTATTGAATATAGCTAGAGGGGGAATTTACTCCTTCCCCTTAATGTCTGGTTTTTTCTCTTGCATATGGTGCGCATAACTCAGGGGAACACAACCCCCAAATTTGGTGCATTTTGGTTGAGTAATAACGATTTTACCGATTTTTCATTGAATATTGCTAGAGGGAGAATTTACCCCCTCCCCTTAATGTCCGGTTTTTTCTCTCGCATGTGGTGCGCATAACTCAGGGGAACACAACCCCCAAATTTGGTGCATTTTGGTTGAGTAATAACGATTTTACCGATTTTTCATTGAATATTGCTAGAGGGGGAATTTACCCCTTCCCCTTAATGTCTGGTTTTTTCTCTTGCATATGGTGCGCATAACTCAGGGGAACACAACCCCCAAATTTGGTGCATTTTGGTTGAGTAATAACGATTTTACCGATTTTTCATTGAATATTGCTAGAGGGAGAATTTACCCCCTCCCCTCAATGTCCGGTTTTTTCTCTCGCATGTGGTGCGCATAACTCAGGGGAACACAACCCCCAAATTTGGTGCATTTTGGATTAGTAATAACGATTTTACCGATTTTTTATCGATTATTGCTAGAGGGGGAATTTACCCCTTCCCCTTAAAGTCTGGTTTTTTCTCTTGCATATGGTGCGCATAACTCAGGGGAACACAACCCCCAAATTTGGTGCATTTTGGATATGTAATAACGATTTTACCGATTTTTTATTGATTATTGCTAGAGGGGGAATTTACCCCCTCCCCTAATGTCTGGTTTTTTCTCTTGCATATGGTGCGCATAACTCGGGGGAACACAACCACCAAATTTCGTGCATTTTGGTTGAGTAATAACGATTTTACCGATTTTTTATCGATTATTGCTAGAGGGGGAATTTACCCCCTCCCCTTAATGTCTGGTTTTTTCTCTTGCATATGGTGCGCATAACTCAGGGGAACACAACCTCCAAATTTGGTGCATTTTGGGTGAGTATTAACGATTTTGTGGAATTTTTTGTGTTAAATAGTTGAATTTAGGAAATTTTCTCCCTCCTCTCCCCTATCCCTTTTTCCACCCCCATCTGGTGCGCATAACTCAGGGGAACACAACCCCCAAATTTGGTTCAATTTAGTTGAGTATTAACGATTTTTTAGAATTTTTAGTGTTAAATAGTTGAATTTAGGAAATTTCCCCCCTCCTCTCCCCACCCCTTTTTCCACTCCTATCTGGTGCGCATAACTCAGGGGAACACAACCCCCAAATTTGGTTCAATTTGGTTGAGTATTAACGATATTACGGAATTTTTCTGAATATTGCCGAGAAATATTGCTAACTTCACTCCGGTACCTTATTGCCTTATCAATATTGCCCGTGGTCTTGTTAGAACCGGTGTCAGAGTGAGTTCAAAAAAATTCATTCATGAAATATGAGTTAATGAGGAAATTTTCAAAGACATCTTTAAAGCAACGGTAAAGAAAATTGAAAAATTAACTATTTATGGGGGAGTAGTCAGCCTTGTGGAAGTTGCACTGCACGATTTGTAGAAATTTTACCATCAACCCCTTGCTTAAAAACGCTGCAAATTATTGCATAAAGGTTTATTATTTTTCTACATAGATCACTCGTCTGCAAAAAACACGGCTTTGCCATTGTTACCACCAATCAACTTGAAGAAAAACATCGATCGCATTTCGGTCAGCTAACATTAGAACGGGGATTAGGCCTCTTTTGCGATTCTGATTAATCGTAAGTCTGACCCTTAAATTCTCGTAGGGAACGTTTGTCCAACAGGGCTCCGCGTGGTCTAAAAAAATTCTATACTATCTTAAATTAATGGAAAAACAATACCTTTACATCAAAATTATTTGAGTTAGGGCGTTTTCAAAATTTTAAACCTTATTTTTCAACCCTTAGAAGTGACCTACATCAGCCAAAATCTTCGGGGCACAACTAGACCCCAAATGGAGCCTACATACCAAATTTCATCAAAATCGGTCAAAATGATAAACCAAAATTTAAAAAACTTCAACTAATGAAATACTTTTCTAGTTACCCCAAACACAAAGTACTTACCCACACTTTTTTTCGATTCTCAGTGTATTTTGACCAACATACTGCATGCACAAGAGTATGTTTTGAAGACGTTGGGAGAGCATACTTATATGACATTTTTGAGTACAATTGATGAAGGATTGTACTTACTGCTGTCAGCAACTGAGACGAACTTTCCATCTTTCCACCTGCATTTCACACCCACTTCTCACACTTTCGACCAACTTCGCAAGAGGAAACACGGTTTTAGATGTAAGCAGAAAGATTGGAGACAATACGCAGACGGTTGCTCTATTTCGACTTGCTGGACTTTTCGAAGTTCAGACAAATCTTTGGGAACGGGAAAAAAAGTAATTTTGGAGGATAAGTCTATTAGATAAGTCTTCCCGGTCGACTACCCGAATTACACTACCCAACTGTATTCGTTTACCCCAGACATTACAGTACCGACAAAATAAGCGAATAAACGCTCAAAAAACTAAATAGGTAAGTAGAGGCTGAAAACTGACAGTCTTCTACTAACAACAATAGTAAAATCATTATCAAAGACCTTTTTGCTTCCGAAGTCTACCAATTTTTGGTTTATTGTGGTTCCATGGTGGAACTCCAGTTCAAATTGCATGGAGGAAGTTATTATGTACTTCCATGTTAAGCTACAACGTATGGAAGTTTCACACACATTCCACGGATTTTTCAACTATCCATGATTGAAGTCTTCTCAATGTACGTGTTGATGCTCCTTGCCCGATTTGTTGCTTTTTTGGTTTTGCTTATCCCGCAAACAAAAACTGGTAAACAAAAACTGGTTTCTGTTGCTTGAGCTTGATGCTTCAAGTTTAAATAATTGTGGTTGATGTTGCTGATGTCGTGAATAGAGGTACTCTGTGGGTTGTTGAAAAGGTCTGCTTCAGAAGCAGTGCTTCTCTACTGTTGATATCGAGCTGGTGCCTGGTGAGACGAAAAAACGCCTTTCGTTTTTCAATTTACCTGTAGTTGTAGTCAATGCCTGCTTTAGTGGAGGAGAGAGAAAACTTCGTAAGTAAGAAGTACTTACTTATTTGAAGGTCCATTACGGCTAATCAGCTCGACTACACGATTGACCCGATTCAAACAACCCTTCTCTTTTGATCAAATCCCCCTTGGTAGCCGCTAAGTGCAGCAGTACAATGTACTGTACCATGTCATGGTAATTTATTGTCATCACAGATTTGGGCTCCCTCGCCTTTAGAGGAGCTTCCGCGCGAATCGGAACCGGAATCAGTCAGTTCAAGTTTTAATAAATTCAAAAGTCAGATCAAAAAGTTGCAGTTGGTAAAAAATAGGACACCCGACATGGACTATTAGGTAGGTAGTAGGTACGTACTTACTATCATGAGTTACTTGAACTATGAATAAGCGTACAATAATCTCCTGCGGTTTCGCTTCTTTACATTACGATCTGCTTGATCCAAAATCTAGGAGACGGTGATGATTCACCTTGGAAACGACAGTTTGTTGTGTACCTTCCTCATCACTTGGGTGAATCCGTCGTTTCATGTTTCTTCCTGTCATAACTCATTCAAATTTATGTGTGCGTATCGCCGAATTCATATTGGAATTTTGATTTTCTTGCAAGACCTTGTATCGGTAAAGACGAAGAGAATTTGTTTTGAAGACTTTCGCCCGTTTCAAGATCACTAGAGTTGAAAATGGACCAATCCGTGTTGAGCAGCGCTTTCTATCGGGTAAGGTTTCTGCAATAGGCTAAGCTCTAGATTTTATTTTAGATTTTTAATCGAAAGTAGACTACATCCTGAGAATTTTGGCACCAACCGCGACCTTCTAGCGTGATGTAGATCTGTTTCTATCATTTTTCAAATTTCGACTGGTTATGACGTCACGCGCCCCTCTCGCCTGGGCGGGACTCCCCAGCCCACTGTGACGTCATAAACGGTCGAAACTTTAAAAATTCATAGGAAAAGATTTACACACGCTAGAAGGTCGCGGTTGGTACCAAAATTCTCAGAATGAGGTCTACCTTAGATTAAAAATAACAACAAACAGTTTTTCCTACCCAGGCGCACACCCTATTTGCTATCGTCTACTATTTATCTGTTTATCGGGGCCATTATGGGTTTGAATTTTCCTTGTAGATAGAAACTAGGTAGAAATGCCAAACGAGAGTATCTACGCTAACTAACACCTAATAAATATTCCTACTTCCAATTTCTCTTTAACCTTTTAGCGCCTGCCTTTTAAATGCCCAGGTGGCTCCCTAGTCCTGGATTTAAAGGGCCCGCTCGGACTGAGACAGCTCCCCTGTCCAGATTTATTTTGCATTTTCGTACTTTTCGTTCAAATTTCACCAAATTTTGAGATAATATTTGTTAAAATATATACCTAGTATTCAACCATGTAAAAATATCCAGAATTGTTGTATATTCAACCGTTTTTTTAAACAGTTTTGTTCCAAAAATGACGATAAATAAAAATACTTCAACTTCAACACAAACTTCGACTTGATATAAGAATAATAATTTTATATAGAAATTGGACACTAAAAAAAATTGGAAGAATTACGGCACTTGTTGGAAAAGGCAAGTGGTGAGTGAACCATCTGGAAGGAGAACTGTAACCCCCTCCCCTCCCCCCTCCGGCCAGTAATGTCGGATTTTGAATGTAAACAAAGTCCAAAGTCTTCCAACTACTGCTCATGGTCCTAAAGACCATGAATGATGGGAGGAAAAATGAATGGAGGGACGTCATAACAAAACAAAAATCAAACTGTATATATGCGGACCCCAGCAGTGGAGTTCACCTGGGTTGCTCCGCGGGTAGATCCCGGCGCTAAAAGGTTAAGTAACTCTTGTTTTTCGTGTTTTCGACCTTACATCACTAAAATGGCCTTAACACTCTTACAATTTCAACTTCAAAGTATGCACGACGTTAGAAATAACGTTGAATTTCCAATTTCCCTGAGGTGTTTGGATTTTTTTCGAGTAGGTCAAGCTTTCTACTCGTAAATACATCGCCGCCGCTCCTCCCCCCTCGTCCAACCCTGTAAAAAAAATGTCACTCAAATTTGCAGCAGAAAACAAGTATTTTGACTGTGTGATCATGTTTTAACAGGTCGGTCTGATTGCGGATCAGACGTGGTGGATTGAGAAGGACTTCTCGGATGACTACAAGTTGGCGAGTCTGAGCCTTTGGAATGAAGTGATCTATTCCAACACCCGACTGTCCAATTTGGGTTTGAATCAAGAGCAGGCCTCGTGCAACCAGTACAACATTGCTAATGCGAAATCGGTGGAGAAGCAGAACACGGGTGGACCTCAATTAATGTAAGCCTAGAATCACGTTATTTAGGATGGAAATGTAACAGTCAATTAGGCTCCACCATAGACTGTTATCTGGCCGAGATTGATTGCAACCTTCATTTTTTTAAATTGAAATCACCGCTGCGTTTACAAACAGAAACTTCTGAAGACCTTCTGAAGAACTTCTGAACTTCTGAAGAGGTTTCACCATCCATTCCGATTTTCAAAGTAAAAGCAAGAGGGCGCTAAAATCCGACACTCCAATCCGTCTTTGACCTGTTCTTGAACTTCTTCTGATAAACTAGAGAGGCAGACTCTAGGGATGGGTATCGTTACAAAAGTATCAATATTTTGCATCGATACATGGTCTGTTCGGAGAGGCAGTCCTGAACGGTTCAGAGGGGTTTACTGGAGCCTGGAGGAGTCCATTCGCCTCTATCCCCTTCCTTTTTCAGTTCCGGTTTGGTGTGGAACTGGTTCCAGACTGCCTCCCTGAACAGACTACCCTTATCGTTTTTGAGTATCAATATCCCAAGTGTCGTTTTGCATGAGTATCGATGTTTCATAATATCGAGTATTGATAATTTAAAGTAAAAAAATATCAACATTAGAGAGTTTCTGTAGTATTTCGAGGAATACGAAGTAAGCCGAAATACACTTCGAAAAATGTTTTTATTGAGAGAGAGAGCACATTCGCGGTCGGAACAATACAATAAACTGATCTAATCAAATCAACGCAGGTTGACCAGACCTGTTTGACATTATTCCCCGTGACAGGGAATTTCCCTCTTAAATATCCCACAGTTTCTAAACTGCATCTTGCTTAACGGCGAACGTTACAGGCATCGCCGTTATGAATCTGTCTAGAGCGAGTCAAATCGGATGCTAACCCTAGATGAACGTTAGCAAAAATAACGGCGATGTTGAACAATTTTACGGTGATGACAAAAGTGACGCGAAAGTTAAAGAGACAGGAATTTCTGGCTTCGCCGTTAGATCCTCAGTTCTCTACTGTTGACTGCCTTCGTTTTTCAAGTTCGTTGTTCGCTATTTCAAGTACATCTTGTCAAGGTGTTTGTTCAAGATGGATCATTTTATGAATTTGTACGTTGCGGGTCTACTTTCCGCTGAAGATATGATCACCGTGCTGGAGACGTACGTCGAAAACGTTCCACGAAGACGGTGGCTCTCGGAGTACGGGCGTTTCTCACTGCCAAGTCTATCTTACTACAAGGTAAGGAATCGTATTGTTATTTACTGTGATAGGTACTCACACATAGCCTACCGACTTATTGGTATTTTCAACTACTTTGATTGAGAAGAGAATAGCAAAATCCCTAATTGTGTGCGGTATAAATTTTGTTCCAGATTCCGGGAAACGAGTACCTACCTACTAACGAACATTTCGGAGTTCCTGATGTCTTTTCAGAACATCAAAATTCAAAATATATTTATTTCACTCAACCCAATATCTCTTCAAAATTGATGAATCGCTATTTTACTCATGTAAAGTTTCATGTACCTAACTTAAAAGACTGAATGAACATTATAATATTATTGTATTCAATAAAACGTAAGATTTAATATAACCTAAGTTATTTCTACCTTCACATTCATATTTCAATATCAAGTCAATTTCATGTTACAATTTTCATCTATCTCGTCATACGTCATCTAACTATGTCGATTACGGATATTAAAAGAATCATAAATTCGTGGTAAATAGTTTTTCAGGTAAAAGAAGGTAAGTTGGTATAAAATACGACTATCAGCGTGATTATTTGAGCAAAAATTATCAATTTTAGGGTTTTTCTTAATTTTTGGAAGTTTTTATGCAGATAGGTACACATTTTATAGAATAATTAAAAATTAACTACCTATTTTTTAACTCAACTATTTTAATTTTAAGGTACAATTTCCGGAAATGACGATATAATTATTTTTTATTGTTTTAATCTCACTTACTGTCACATGGACATCATCATTCAATATTGATATAAAAAATTCTGTTGATAATTTGCTGGGTTGTCAAAAACTCAATTCCATTGGAAATACTTGCTAGACTAGGTTTAATAAAGTGCCTACGTAGTTATATTAATTAATATTAATAATAATATCAATTAATATAATTAATTAATAAAAAATCAGCTCAAAAAATAATAAAACGTCAAAAACCACTCATTATGACGATCGGATATTATTTTTTAAATATTTACCAGAAATTATATACGTATGTATCAATTTTATTCTCACAATCATTTAATTAACAAAACTAATAACCCACAATACGGAAAAAATGCACACAGCTACTCGGAAACTGAAATATGACTTCGGATAGGTTAGAAAATAAAGAGCGTTTTAAGCTCCTTTTTTCATAAAGACAAGCTACCAAGGTACGTTTAATTTCACACCTAACTCCCCACTGACATGCATCATCAGATTCTGTTAACAGAGTACAAAAATATCTAAAATTTACTTGTAATTTTACTAACACTGAATGTTGTCGTTGTTCCTCGCTTAGATCTGCCTTACAATCGGGAACATGAGGTGAGGTGAGGCTTTGTTTTGAAATTGATTTTGGTGGTTGCAAAACTGTTACCGGCATGTCAGGTTCACTCTGCTCTAACGGCAGCCCGTTAGTCACATGGACGTTAGCAAGATGGCCGTAAGTTAGCGGCCAGAACGTTCGCCGTTATTTGCTCGGACGTTATTTGATCGCCGTAATTTTCTGCGCATGCGCAGAAGGTGATCTACGGTCGCCGTTAGCCTCGCCATTATGCCAAAATCATCTTTAGGAACTCTCTAATATCTGTTGTGTTCAGCGTGTTGTCGAGTGAGGGCGATGGTCCTCTCAATGCGCTGATTTGTTCCTAGCCTGAATCCTACTCAATGGAGAGATTGATCCCTAAAAGCCTAGGGCTTCAGCACTCCATCTGTGGCGCCTCGAGGCCAACTGTACAGACAAGTACTCGCAGAATTTATCCGACAACCTCGGCGTCTGATAACAGACTCACCGGCGGGAGGCGGAACATTTACCTAGTGAGGCCTACTGTTCTGAAGAGGTCCCTAAGGGGAGCTAGAGGTTCGGCACCTTTATGGGGCAAACCGTTTCCTCGGAAGAACTGGGCTGTAGGTAAGACAAGAAATGATAAGTCGGATAGACAAGGTACGAATGCATGTAGGAAGACCCCTGAGTGTGGCTTATATACTCTAGTTAGTATGGTGAGGGGAGAGTGGAAAAAAGGTGACGTCAGATGACGTGTTCTTTCCCTTCCTCACCTCGCCTGTGTTGGTGATGATTCATGCCTGCTCTGGGTTTTCCTACACGTCACTTTATTGGAGAACTACTGAATCTAGATGTATGACATTACATTATCCAATATTCTCAAGGGAAATATTTTTCTCAACAATTTTTATTCATTTCTTACTATCAAGAGTCCAAGCTGAGTGTATTTTCATGACATACCTTTAATTATTAAAAACTGTGAATATATTATTTAACATTTTCCCCATAATATTAATTATTTTATCCAAGTAATGACCCACAGCCTCTCTACCTTCCTCATCTTTTCATTTTTTAGCCATTACGTTGAATTGTCCGCGAGAACTGTTTCGATATTCGGTATTTAGAAAAATCGGATTCAAAGTATCGATATCAAAAAATATCGGATACTGCAGTATCGATACTAAAATATCGAGTATCGGTACGAAAGTATCGATATTTTGAAATATCGGGTATCGATACCCATCCCTAGCAGACTCAGACCTCTAGCATCTTTTTGGCTTCCCTGTGATAATACCTGTCTATTCCTCCAGCGTTAATATCTAGCTCATGTCAGTGTTAAATTACGTTAATAGAAAGGTTCTATCTATATCATGAGCATTTTACCGACAATTCCACATGCACGCTTACATTTAGGAGTAGATTCCTTTTATTTTGGCGATTCCTAATTTGAGGTCTCAAAAAAAGATGTTTAATTCTGATTTTTCAGGCAAAATGTGTGATGAGTTATCCATTTTTTATTTTTTTCTTCAACTTCAGTATGTTTTATAGAGCTTTTCCTTAATTTTTAGCCTCAAAAAAGATAAGCTGATGCCAACTTGCCGAATGGAAGTTTCCCAAATGCAGAAGGCTCTGGCAACGATGGATCCCACAGTTTTAGCGCCGATGCCACAGAGTATCATCACTGACACGAGGTGCATGCTGTCCGCCAACTGGCCAATAGCATTACTGAAGACGTACCCTGCCCTCACTGGTACCACGAAAAATAACCCATCTTCGGCTTTCAGCAACAAACAATCTGTTGGAAGTAAGTGGCTGCAAGGATATAATGTCTTATTTACATTGGTTTCAAACTAAATCAGAATTGTGCTGTGTGAAGTTGTACCCCAAATTAAAGCCATAATCGCCTCGAGGAGATGCTTCAAGAAGTCGTAAACCTTTGAGGAATGAATCAGCATTCCCAACGAGATTGTTCTGAATCAACACAATCAAATCGACGATTGAAGTGAGGTGAGATTTGGCGGCTGTAATAGTTTGAGGAGGGAGGTTGCTTCATGGCAGATTCCAACAGGAGAGACTGCAATTGTTTCACGAGTTTGGTTTCTGGCAAGACTAACAGAAACACAGCTGATAAGTACCAGCTTGGGTTGGTCTTGTTATAGGTCTGCGACAGAAACTGCATTCATTTGGCGCATTCTTCTGGAGAACATAGAACTGCTTATCTCTTATCTCTTAATCATGCAGATTCCCGCACTTACGATAATGTTTCTGGAATTTCTCCCTTCAAAAGTGACATGATTTCCTTCCTGCTGTAGCTTGAAATTCGTGCATTTCCGAAATTGAAATTTTGTGGCACTTCAAATTCTTCGTACATCAAATTTCTCAAGGCTCCAATTTCTGTGTCAAGGTTTCACCATGGAAGGGGTCTGTTCGGAGAGGCATTCCTGAATGGTTTGGAGGGGTTTGGAGGAGCCCAGAGGAGTTTGAATTCGCCTCTATCCCCTCCCCTTTTCAGCTCTGGTTTGGTTCCAAACAGACCCAAGGTTGTCTCAATCGTTATAGTTTGTGGATCCGCCACCTAGGGGACGCCATACGGACGCAAAAGTTTCTGTGGTAGACCTATAGTAGGGTACATGACACTACAGTTGATAAGGGCCTGCTTGGTACACAAGATTCCCACAGGAGAGACTGTAATTGTTTCACGAGTTTGGTTTCTGGCAAGGCTAACAGAAGACTATCAACTGCGGCCTGCTCCCCCCCCCCCCCCCCCTCCGCAGGCAGGTGAGAAAATCTTTAAGATCCACAGGTGGAGGATCTCGTAAGATACCTTGAAGGGTCCGAGACTTCAAGGTTATATGGGATTCAAACCCACTAAAAAAACACCTTCTTTTCTCCCACGTTGGATGCTCAGCCTGAAACTGTTTAACACATTACTTCAGGCTGAGTCCTGGGGCACTTCATCAGTTCTGGATGGCAGGACGGACCAGGTGTTCCCTTCTCTCTCTCTCTCTCTCTCTCGTTCTAACAATGTCTTCCTTGTCAGGATACTCTCTGCGTACGCTGCCACAAGACTCCAGCAACTCTCACCTTCCAGCATCTTGCTGACGACAGCTTCTGGTGTTGACATTTGGGGAGTTTTCTTTTCTGCTAGCAGCTGGCTTCTTTCAGCCGCCCATTTGGTGCTATGCGGAACCTGTCTCCTTCATCCCTTCTGTCGAAAATTCTTTTTCTCTCTGAAGCCATCAGCTGAATGGGTATGACACTGGTAAGGACAAAGATCTGATACTGTTCGGTAAGCACAGGCGATTCGTAGAGCATCTCTTCGCTGCACAGCTATCAGTCTCTGTCGGAGATATGCCACACTCATGCATCCACCCACACCTCCGCTCCATACAAGAGAATTGACTCCACCACAACTGCGGCCTGCTCGGTACCAGACACTTGTTAGTGGGGTACAACTGATAAGGCCTGCTTGGTACACGAGATTCCAACAGGAGAGACTGTAATTGTTTCACGAGTTTGGTTTCTGGCAAGGCTGACAGAAGACTGTCAACTGCGGCCTCCTTGGTATCAGACACTTGTTAGTAGGGTTAAAATCTAATTTTGGAACTGAAGACAAAACGTTCTTCCCAGCAATACATCATTCCTCTTACTTTTCTTTCTTTCAGATACCCACAGAGATGTAAACCCTCTGCCATATTCAATTGACAATCTAGAGGAGCTCATGTACCACAAAAAAATTGCCAGCAATGCAGTCAAAAATGTTTGGTCTGACAATCCCGAAAGTTAGTCTTTTTCGAGTATCCGTTCTAGTTCATATTCAATCATAGCCTGTACTGTCGCATTATATCATTACTCTAAAAGCATGTTCAAGATTTTAACATCAAGGTTAAGAAAATATCGTTTTTAATAAAACAAATTCGTTTTAACTCATGAGTTCTTCATTTTTGGTTCATAAAAGCCCAAATTGCAGAGACTGCCCTCGAGAAACCTGCTTGGGAGCCTCGATTGAATGCTAACGTTCCTGAGTTCTACCCATCCGTGCTACTTCCACCACGGCAATGGTATGAATTGCATTTATTCGCACTGCATGTCGTGGAAATGGAATAGTTGGTTTGAAAAAATTGAATTAAAGTAGCACGAGCTTGATAGTTTTGGGTGGATTCGCAGCATGTTTGTTGGGTTATTTGCTTATGAGTCTGCTTTATGGATCATATCCTGCCAGTTACTCTGTAATTTGGTAAAATTGGAAAATTTCTTGTTACGCTGCTTGTATTTAACAGAGATATGTTTTGCTGAAGGTACCTGTTTGTATTGAAATAGTAGAGTTGTTTTTAGTAGGTATACCTAGTCCTACCATAAGTTCTGTTACAATCTTTCGATGAACCGTGTAGCTCGAACGAGTGCACGCTGAGACCTGCCTTTGGACTCGGTGTTTATCTTAGGTATGGGGCTAGAAATCACCGCTCAAAGCACCACATGGCTTGATAGCACCACAAAGCTCCATTTTTGTGAACAAGGAGTTAAAACTCGGGCCAGAAACTACCAGGAAGATACTCTTGAGTAAGTAGTGAAGCCCCTGAGTGACACACTGTTCGAGGGAAAACACTGGGTCTTCTGCTCCAGCTCACAAGGCTCCGACGACGCAGCAGTGGCTGGAGATGAACGTTCCTGAGTTTATTAGTGCGTCAGATTGGACCTCAGGAAGCCCTGATCTGAACCCTTTGGACTACCAGCTTTGGTCCCATCTTGAGCTGATGGCTTGTCACAGAGGTCACCGTAATTTGGATAGTTTAAAGTCGTCTCTGGTAAAAGCTGTTCGCAATTTTCCTCAGGAAGTGCTGCGTGCTGCCATTGACGATTGGCCCCAGAGGTTACAAGCCTGTGTGAAGGCCAAAGGCGGACATTTTGAGTAATTCATCGCTTTTCTATCTTGTAACATATTACAATTTCAAAATAAAATAATTCGAGGTGAGCTTTAAGCGTAACATGTCTCCATGAATTTTTCCTTGTAACAGAACTTATGGCAGGACTAGGTAGGATACCTCCGACACCTCATCCTGCCGCTCCAACCCCCCTCTTTATCCCCACCATCTTCTCTAAAGGAAGGTCGCTCAAGGTCCAGATACGTGCCATAGCTCTGGCATTGCAAACAACAAAGACGCTAGCAACAGAAGTAATATTTCCTCACCCATACTAATTCCACTTACCCACAGTTTAACCAGGCTGAGCGTTATTAGTCCAGCCTGCCAGATTTAAGTCATACTATCTAGGTAGGCTTCTGTTCTAAATGCTGTTCAATAACGTCCGTCTGATTTGCTACAACGGTTTTGTGTCTTGATTGTTACACTAATTTACCCTGTTTGATGTGTTTGCTAAAATATTCTCATTGATAGCCCTCCGAGGTATACCAATGTGTTTGGAGCAAACTACCAGTCAGAAGTGTTCCCATACAACGATGACAAGGTTTGTAAGTATGAACAATATCCCAGTGTCCCTGTTCTATTGCTAATTTAAAGGAGGGGCTTGTGTTGTAGATGACCACCATTAGATTGCATTAGTATTTTCAGTTTATGCATGTTTTGTAGTCTGTGTATGTCTCAATAACTTTATAGAGCCAGGAATAAGCGAAATAGTTACTTGCGATTCCGAAAAATATTTTTGTCCCGATAGTTTTGAAAATTTCATCAATTTATTAGCTCTAAAAATCGAGTTCTCAACATTATGTTATTATCTTTTAAGTTCACGATGATTGACATTGGAACAGCCTCCCACATAGTTTTGTTTAGATATTTGAATATTTTAATTACTAAACATTTCAAATATTATTGCTCCATTTCTATCACTTCTTCTTCCAACAGTTGCAGGTTGCAGAAAAGAAAGAGAATGAAGAAGTGGTCAGGCGAAAGAAGAAAAATCGCAGAGGTTCTTCTGAACAAAGGTCGACTCATCAACCTCAAGGTGATAGAACACAGCTTTTATCCACACATTTTCTTCTAGGATAGTATGTTTTGTTAGTTAGAGTGTATCAACCAATACAAGTATTTCACTGGTCCAGTGATTTCCTCAGCGTGGTAATATGCTCTGGAAGCCCACTGTCGTTCATGAGCACAATAGTGGAGTTGTGAAGATGTTGAAGGAGGAGAGGGCAGCGCAAGAAGCGATTCACACGCAAAGAAATGGAGAGGTAATCCTGAGGTTGGAACTTAACCGACAGAGAGGCATCCAATGGGTATCCAGTGGGGCATCTTAATGGCGATTTTGAACCATCCCAGAACTTTAACTTCTCCCTGGACCTGTTCGAAGCAAGCTACTTCATAAGGGAGGCTCTGGACCCACCTTCTTTCAAACTCTTTGACTTCCATTTTTGTTTCCTCAATCATATGTTAGGTATTGTTTCTTGTCCAGGAGATCCAATTTTTGATTAACCACAACGAAATCAGTTGGATGTATGTTGAAAGCCAAAAGGAAAACTCCTTCCCCTGAAATATACATGTTACATCAGCTATTATGCTGACATTAGAGAGTTTTCGCCACGTCAGGCGCGACGTCTTGAAATCGTGACGACTAGACAGATGGGGCCAGCAGACGCAGATGCTAACTTTTTTCGGTGGATTTCGAGTCGTCACAAAATAAGGTGCGGACTCTGGAAATGACGCTGAACAGCTACCGACCTGTGAAGTCACTTGAAAATGGCCAATAGCGAACAGCTGATTCAGACTCCGGGGGTCTTGAAATGAGTTTTTCAGATCGAAAATTAGAGTATTCGCCGTATTGAAAAAGTAATAAATGTATTACTACTTGGATACGTAGGTAGGTATTTACATCCCTTTCGGACCCTACATTGCGATATGAAAACCTACCAACTGAAGATTTTGATCGTTTTCACCTTTAGAAAGTAGTGAACAACACTAGCTTTTCCAGACCTCTCACTGCATTTTTTTGGGTCTATAGTAGGTACTTTACTACCGATTTTGCAGTAGCTACCTTTCTACTTGTTTCTAGTTTGTCTAACAACACGTCTGTAACATATCTATAGATAATTTAGAGTAGGTAGGTACTTCGTTTCTACCTACCAGGACGTGCGGACTATTACAAAAACGAAAGTACAGATCTATCAAACTAGGATAGATGTACGAACTTATAGAGGTAACACCAAAATGCAGATATCCATAATTAACCAAATACCTACTAATGTGTGAAAAGAAGGTATTTTTTCAAAGGTAATAAACTTGATAACTGTAGTAATAGCATTTTTTCCAATTTGTCATACGATGATCACAGCAAGCCAAACTATCAATTGAAATGTTAAATGATACCTACTTACGTGAACTGACTCTCGTCGCCTGTTTATTGTAGATCTGTAGTTAGGTATGTTGGTAGATGAATAAATAATATAAAACATTAAATGAAAAACAAGGGCGCATTTATTCAGAAATTTCATTGACATTCAAACAATGTGAAATTCGCACAGAGTCAACAATAGTATACGATGGATTCACTTGATCTTGATGCGAAGATAACAGAATTCTGGTGACGAGTAGTTTGTTTCGAGGGATGAAAAACTTGATAGTACCCGGGAAAATGAAAACTGTTCTACAAATCAAAGCTAAAATCGAGAACCAAAACACGGGAGTCGAACGTCGGACACCACACAAAATCCTGCTACATCTGATCTAAATTGAAACTGGTTGTAAAACTGTGAGGTTATCAAGGGCACAGTCGTCAAGAAAGCTGTCGTTCCCGACGCCGCCAAAAGCCAGCATTTGGCGGCGTCCAAGACGACCGAGCTCGCCGTCCTAGTCGTCACGCATGCGCAGTCACCATTTTCAGACGGTTGCATGGATATTACTCACGGACGGTCGTCACAAAAGACGTGGTGAAAACTCTCTATTTACTTTTTCCACTGACTTGGCTGCCCGAGCTCATATACCTAAGCAAGTGGCAAACCCGCATTTGGGCAGTCTCAGTTCATCGTTCGTTCCCTATATTCCGTTATGTACTAGTTCGACCATTTTTTTTTTTTTTTACTTGTGTGAGGTCTCTTAACTCAACTGGAGTCTCAGTCCGTTGTTCGTTCTTTATGTTGATCTTGTTCGTAGATTCACACGTAATCCTTTCCCGAGGGCTCTCCGTGAATTTCCGACGTTGCATTGTATGGTTCTGCGTTCCCTAAATCCGAAGAAAGTTCGAATGTTCACTTTTCACAGGAACCCGCGAACTGGAAACGTGCTACCGACTGCGCCAGTTAAGTTGAGCGACTTAACTAAAGAGTTTTTTAAAACTTTTTTGTTGTTGTTTTTATGTGTTTTAATGATTTTATTTGCAGTGCGCCTTGATTTTGTTTAGATTTTTTAATCGAAAGTAGACTACATCCTGAGAATTTTGGCACCAACCACGACCTTCTAGCGTGAGTAGATCTGTTTCTATGATTTTTCAAAGTTTCGACCATTTATGACGTCACCCCCCAGCCCACTGTGACGTCATAAACGGTCAAAACTTTGAAAAATCGTAGAAACAGATCTACTCACGCTAGAAGGTCGCGGTTGGTACCAAAATTTTCAGAATGAGGTCTACCTTAGATTAAAAATAACAATAAACAGTTTTTCCTACCCAGGCGCACACCCTATTAAACTTTGAAAAATGGTCGAAGTAGTACGTAATGGAACAGAGGGAATGAACGACGAACTGAGACTGCCCAAAAGCGGGTTCGCCACTTGTAGTATACTCTCTCAGGGCTTCTGGCCACGCCTTTAAAGAGAAGAGGAAGACACACACTTCCCCCCTCCCCCACCAACCTAGGACTCCTGCACCACCACGATCGTCATTATTTGGTAGATAGCATGAATAATTTAGATTCCAGGCATTCAGGGTATTTAATTTAAACGGGAAGGGTAACATCTTCGGACCGATCGCTTCTTATAATCGAAATCGAACTACACTTGAGTTAGGTTAGTTTGATTTCTCAATTATACTTCAGCTTCGGTCCTCGTGTTACACAATGTAGTACGTTCTCTCGGAGCTTCTGGCCACACTGTATGAGCTCGGGCAGCCAAGTCATCGAAAAAAGTAAATGACAGCATAAAAGCTGAAGTAACATGCATGCTTGATTTTTCAGCTGCTGCTTCATCGTCTTCTCCAAATCTGTTGAGACGCCTTCAGACGAGTGATTCTATGCAAAGTATGTCGGACTTACTTAGAAATGCAATAACCTATCATAAGTATCACATTGAATCGAATGCCTACATGTTCAGTGTGGCATTGTTCACTATTAGCTGATATTCCAGAAACCCTTGGGAGAGAGAGTCCGCGTTCTGAGGTGAATTATTGGCTTCAAAACATCTACCCTCATAGAGTCTTGGAACTGTCCAAATTCCGAAGTATCGCAAGACACATCGAAGCAATTACTCATCGCATTGGGCTTCCGTTCCCTCAAGCTGTGGTAAGTAATTTAGTCATAGAGTTTGATTGATGATTCGATGTTGATTTAAAATAATAATGTCTTCTGTTTGGAATTCAGACCCAAGCATCCCCAGCTTCTACTTCTTTCACTCCAAGCCCTGAACGTCGTTTGTACAGAGATGTATTAGCCCGGAAGGTATAATTTCTTGTTTAACTCCATCACAATGTTGATCAAAGTTTCATTAAACATCGTGTTACATAGAAAATATAGTAGTTGTTTCTCTTCAAGACTTCCATTGTTGGATTTCATAGATAGAGGATGCTGTGGATAGAACGAAAGATGAATCGGAACAGAATCCGTTTGACGAGCTGGAGCGTCAAGCTTTGGAGCAGTACCAATCTTCTGAAACCTGTCTCGTGCACCAAGGCAATGACATAAACCCTGATCCCGAAGACAGAAAGTTCCAGGTCAGCCAATGCTATACTTCAAACCAGCCATGCTTGAAAACTCACTCCAAGAGAAAACATTCAAGTATAGTAGTTAACATTGATCTGCTATCTGTGTTGGTGCCTGCGGGTAGTTTTCTTAATTCTTTATTTTATTGCTTCAATTCTCATCTTCACTCAAGTGCCCGTTCGAAAACCTCTTCCTTCACAAAGTGAAGGAGTTTTTCAGGCGTGTCCCGAGCGATTTCGGCTGGGACAAGAGTACCCTTATCGAAATGCCGGAATCTGATAGATGCTACTGCAGGGCACTCGCAGAGGATGTGTTCTGCTGTCTCGACTCCTTCGCAGCAGAGTCGGCATTCAACCGTCCTGGCCTTGCCCATCTTGTTGAGATGGTATCTCAGGGCACAATGGCCAGTTGGGAGGCCTGCTATGGTGCGAAAGTCTTATCCCTTAGTGACAGCAGAGCTTTTTTTTAGAGATAGTGATCAGCTGTTTGGCTTGCCTCTGCTTTGGAGTGTTGCGCCAATATGCAGCACTTTTGCTGTCCTCCCATTTCTGGACCTGTTGAGTAATGAAGCTCTTGGTAACACCAAGTAGGGGCTCAGGACTGAAACATCGGGACTCCAATCCCTGCTTAGCGAGTCAATTGGCTTCTTCATTGCCTCCTACTCCCTCATGGCCAGGGACTCAGAGCAAAGTTGTTTGAGAAGTACCAGTAGGTATTTGTACTAAGATGTGAATTTTAGCCTGAAAATCACTATAAATTTGTCTTTTAGGATCTCGAAAGAGAAGCGTTAGAGCAGTACACTGAAGATGGAGACGACCAGAATGAAAGAAGTCCCGAAACGCTCATCATCTGTGATATGAATCCTTTTGTGTCAGATTGCAAAGCTAGAACGGAGAGCCTTCGTGATGCCGATTCAAACGAGCTCTCTCTCTTCAAGTTAGTTAATCTTACTAGTTGGAACCAATCAGTATGTATTTCCAATGGAAGTAGGCTCTTGTTACTTGAAATCAGACTGTGGATGTGGTTTTTCAAACTTTATTGTACTTAGTAGGTAACCACCAGGAATGGGGAACTATATCAACATCAACTAAGAAAACAGCTGAAGAAGATGGAAGGGTGGGTGTAATGTTGTGATTCATTGATGATATATTCAAGGAAGTAATAATTAACCACTCATCACGTGTATAATGCGGAAGGTTAGATTAGCGATGGGTCGCTCACAACTGAGCTGTTTCATTCATAAAGAGTCACTGGAACATGGCTCTGCAAAAAAAAACGGCACTATAACGATCTCTCTGTGCGTATTCCTGTCAAGCGCATGATTGATGTCTGAATAGTTGTCACTTCACATTTTTCGATCTTGTTTTATGGTTGAAACATACTTTTCAGCAAGACCATTGCTTTTGGAATAATAGCCTGGCATACACGAACATTCCAATCCAGCGGTTTTGGAACGTCGTTCCAAAACCGTCGTTTTTTCTGACAGTCCAGGCGCGCGGATTTCATCAAAAATCCGACCTGTCCGTTAGTGGTCGATGGCAGTCTTGATCCGCCGCTTTAAAACTGCGGTCTTTACTGACAGTCCAGACCCTCGGTTTCTGAACCGTTGTACTCCACTGACGTAGAGTTTCAAAAGTTGGGGAACTCGTCCTTACGTCCATAACCGTTCGTTAGTGGAGAAGTCACAGTTTTTTTCGGCGGAAAACCGTCGGTTTTGGAGTGTCCAGCGTGTTGGACAGTCCAGAGGCCAGAAGTAGAGGTTTTTTCTCAGTGCACCTACTATACCCTCGTCGGAGATGGAAGAAAGGACTAAAAAAATCGTAGCTGCTGCAGGTGGCATGTGCGCCTTGAGCGTATTAGTATCTCGTAAAAAGGATCGCAAAAAGTGGGAGAAGGAATGGATTTCCCGAAGAAATGCCCATAGCCATATGGGTCTCGTGAAGGAACTTCAAGCTGAAGAACGTGACGACTACAAGAACTAATAGCCACACTCCACTGACTAGAGGTGGGTCGGTACAGCTGTACCAGGACTGTGGAATTGAGTATCAACTTATCAGTACCATGAGTGACAAAAACTCACTCCTTACCAGGTAGGTACCCAACCGCTGGATTGGAATGTTCGTATATGCCAGGTTTGAGGATGGACGAGGCCAGCAGTGAACCGTCAGTTTCGGACTGCGGTTTTTTCCCTCCACTGACTTACAAATTTGAACTGCAGGTTTTTCGAAAAAAACTGTTAAACTTGAACCGTCAGTTTTGGACTGCGAGTTTTCTCGTCCACTAACGTAGATTCCAAACCTGCAGGTTTCCTAAATAAACCGTCAAACCGTCGGAAATCTCGATGATGTCGATATTTGATGAATGAAATGTTAATCGTTTACTCGGTTACTCCACCATCAATATCTACCCATAAATTTTTGGTTTATTTTTTATTATGTTTTTCCATTAATTATTAACAAGTTTGAAAGTAGAATGTTAACATTATTTTAACTTCTGGGTAACATGGCGATGAAAACAAGAGAGTGATTTGTGCAGAGTGTACGAGAATATCTGTCTTCAATGGTCCACCAAGGAGCCGCCCCATCCTCCAATCCTAGTGAGCAAATTTTCCTCCTTGCTCTGCGTAGCTGAAGAGATACAGCCCGAATGATGACGGTACCTTTACTTTCAACGACACTGTCAGTTGGGAGTAAGGTCCACTTCTTAGCTAACACAAAAGCTGCTCGCTTCACGAAGACTCCGAATTATTGTTCCAGAGCCCCGTCGCAGGGACTGACTAAGGGTGTGAATGACCCTCGATGGCCCTCTGCAGCCTGCTCATACTTCGTGTGCTTTGTACGAGCTTTCTGGTGCCAGTCTTGGGAGAGGTAGGAGGCAACATCAGCATTTACAATGCAATTATCGAAAAACGCTGGCCTCCCAATCTCCCAGGCCCCATTCACTGCAAACTCGCCCACCAAAGCGGGGTGTCCATCGGCTGTTTATTATTTTCAATAATAAATCTTAGGAATCGAGCAAGAGAAAAATTGTTTAACTCCTCAAATTTTGATGGTTTACGTTTCAAGTTACGTAGAATCCGAAAAATAAATTTTTAAAAATCCGTCACCTGCCGTAAGCAGCACTTTCCTTAGTTACCAAGAACCAATTTTGATGAGATTTGGTATGTCAGGTCCATTTGCCGTCTAGTGAGTGCCGCAAAGCTTATGGTGTGTGTCAGTCACTTCTAAGTACTGAAAATAGTGGTTGTAATTTTCTCCCTCCAATTTTAAGGGAACCATACTTCAAGACTTCATAGGGATCGAATGGTTTGACCTACAGAGCTCTGCGTGGTCTCATTCGATTCTAAAAATTCAATTCTATTTTAAATTGGTGAAAAGCAATACCTTTGAATCGAAAGTTTTCGAGCTAGGATGTCAGAAAATTACAACCCCTATTTTTCCCGTAGTGACTCACCTTAAGCTTTGCGGTACAACTAGATGGCAGATGGACCCGATGTACCAAATTTCATCAAAATCTGTTCATGGTAACTAAAGAAAGTGTTGCTTACGGCGGGCGGACGAGTTTTTTTTTTTTTTTTTAAATTTAATCTTCGGATTCTTTGTCATTTGAAACATAAACCATCAAAATTTAAGGAGGGTTAAACAATGGGGTATTTCGGTGGGTCGGAAATTCAGGTTTTTGACCTCAAATTTGGATTCAGCACCCTTGAAAACCTATATACTACAACTTTAAGCCCAATGATACAATAACATGTGGTAGAAAAATTAATTAAAGAGATCACACGTTTGAAAAAGGCGGGCCGCTATAAATGCACACACACTAGGCAAGGACTACGCCGCGGACAACGCCGCGCGCGTGTGTGAGTACTATTTTGTAGTATCCATGAGGTCTTCCAAGGGTTTCTGTGCATGGATACTTTTTTCAAAGACAGTTGGCTAGCTACGTCACGATTGGCTAGCTACGTCACACCATTCAAATCTTCAACTTTCCTTAGCTTCTCTGATTTTTTAAAAACATTTTCTCGACGAACAGACCCGATTACCGTTATTCCTGAGCCATACGCTTTTGAAATAAAAAATAAAAAAAATTGACCGAAATACCCCATTCCAAAGGTTTATTATTGAAAACAATAAACCAAAAATGTATGGGTAGAAATTGATGGTGGAGTAAAAGATTCAAATTTCATTCAACAAATTAATATAGGCACATCATTATTCCAAAAGCAGTGGACTCGCTTACTTCCCAAGTACTGGAAAGAATCAACCGCGAGCTTCTCGTCGGTCACCAAGTTCTCTCTTATCCTGTGGCCTGTCATTGACAAGGTTTCTTTGAGCTTGTTGAGTTTGAAACTCATAATACGAAAAATGCTCTTATAGGAAGTATAGCACTTTTATATTCCATTTCAGGAGTAGTCCTCCCCACGGTAAGGACTCAGGCAAAATTAGTAACAACTCAGTTGACGATACTTGCATTTCACCCGAGTCCATAGTGCAATCCATTGTCGATGATGACAGAAGCAACGATGAAAGTACGTATACTATTCAATAAGAAGTCAAAAGAGCTTCTGCTTTTATTCACTTGCAAAATAACTTCTCGCACATTATTTCAATCCAAGATTATCGTTGTCACTTCATAACATGCCTATAAGTGCCTACACTTATATTTCATTATTTTTTCTTTCTTCGTAGTTTATGGAATACCAAAAATGGATAAGATACTGGGCGTAATTGAGACCAGAGATGCATATATTGAGGTTAGTACCCAAAAAAGTGCGTACTTGGACTACAAATTCAACCTACTCTTAATAGGACAAGGGTTAAACTCGAGATTGTCCTTTTTTACAGTCTTCAGACGTGGACGTCAAGAACAGGAACAGAGTGAAGAAGAATATGAAAAAGAGGAAGAATCGACAAGGGGACGAGGAGAGTAGATTCTTTTCCAATAAACCTCGCCACGATAAATTGCGTTCAGTTAACAACGCTACGTCTTCCCAAACCTCGAATGTTCTCAACATCGAAGAAGAAACACGTCGTCTTGCAACAAACCTCAAGCATAAGGTGGGATCATTCAGAAGATCGTTCCAATATTAAATTTCCTTATTTTCTGGCGCGAGAAAATAAAGGCATGTTTCTTGAACTTTGAATAGGTTAATTCATAATATTCAACAGAATATTTTTCTGTTCATTTGGCCGCTCTGAATCTCACTCTGATCCTCTGGCGTGTTCGGAGTGACAAAACTTGAAAGGAATGAGGATCGGAGGAGTGGAGCGCAGTCTGATTGCTCTGTTGGCGGTTTTTCATCTTGCATCAAAGAAATGTTTGGAGTGGGATGAGCCTTGAATGGGCGGAGAGAGGTTCAGAGCGCTGCGATGTTCGGGGCAGAAGAGCAGAGCTTGGTTCAGAGTGTTGCAAGTGTGGATGCGGCTTAACACGTTCCACGCAGATTGCCTACTGGCAGGCAATAGTAATTCTCTCGCCAGCGCGGATTGCCTACCAGTAGGCAAACAAAATCCCACCCCCTGAGCGGCTAATGTTTCAAGCGCTTTCTATACTTTGTATGAACTACTAATTTCGGGCGAAATTGCAACCTGTTTTGTACCCAGAACGCAACCTAGTGGAGAATGGGTATTACTAAACAAAATCACATGGAGGAATCCCGTTGAAAAAAATTACCAACTGGTTCAACTCAGAAGAAACAGATAGCAGTAGAGCGGCAAAAAAGTGCCTACCAGTAGGCACCCCGCGCTGTCGGGAAGACCACCCTGTTTGGGATCTGCATTGGTGATGAAATCTCCATTTTGTGACCCGCGTGGAAAGTGTTAAGAAGTCAGGTGGATTACCGGATGATCTAGTGACTTCTTATGAGTTCAAGGCTCCAGTCAGTATCACTCTTCATTCCAAACTCTGTAAAAACCGAAATCACCCCTTTGACCTTCAGTTCTACATGTTCCCCACCAGTACCTCCCTATTTACCTTGGAAACAAGGAGGTTTGCAAATATCACCATTTTGTTTGTTGTTATGAGCCTCCAAAAGGAAAGAAGTGCTTCGAAGTGCTTTTGGAAGAGATAAGTGACAACCTTGCGAATTTTTACATGGAACATGTTATAGCCCTAGAGTAACTAACCAAAAACCAAAAAACTAACCTAAACAAAAACCAAAAAAACGTTACGCTGGGAGGGTGATGGAGGGGTGTGACGCTGGAGGGGGACGTGGGAGTGTCACGCGAGATAGTCGCACGGCCTTTTCGGCACTCTGATTTTCAAGGCGCGATGCGCTGAGCTTTTCAATGCGTTTTAGATATGTTGCTAGGTATAATACAACTTTTGTATTAACATGTTCCTTGCGTCTCAATTGCCAGGTAATAAGAAACTCGGAGCGACCCAAGTCGCAATTGTGGTCACAGGGTGATTTGATTATGGAGTTAAAAATCGATTCAATGTTGATATGTTGATTATAGTTCTTTATTAGTGTACGAAGATCGTAATACCTTTCGTTCCTCTGTCATACTAATAGAAATTTTTGTAGATCAAATTGATGTTGAAATTTCGAAAAAGTGGAAATTCTGCAAATTTCCTTTTTGGCCCATAGAAAGTTCACTTTTTGGGTGACGCAGCTGACGTATTAAGTAGAAATAGCATCTGGGGGGGGGGGGGTCCTGCCCCCTGGTGAGACACGAAGCGCCGAGTTTTCTCCTGTTTGCACGTAGGTACTTTGGAATTCTTTTGATTTCTTATTACGTTCCTTCTCATTGAAATGAACCCATCACGGAGGAAAATAGACTCGAAAGCAAGGAGCAAATTGAGGAATGGGAACCTGGATAGAGCCAATGCCCAAGAATCATCCCCACAATCCGATGAATTCATTTTCTTCAAAAATTATTTTTTCTATTCTAATGCCATAGAAATATCCTCGGAAAAAAAACATCCTACCATCTAATTTGTTATTGCAAATTTTCGTGGTCCGGTGCTTGAGTGCGTGACTTGAGAGCAGCGTTGAAAGGGTTAACACTAAAATAGACAACATTATCCAGTGATTATTTTCGGTTAGTTTGGAAAATTTGAGTGAAAATTAGAATTACTTAGTTCCTGCTAAAATTCACGTAGCAGCCTGAAAATCTTAAGGAGTTGAAGTTGATTAAATCAAATTCCTGAAGGAGCGCTAGTGTGTCCTTCAATACAGTTTGCGTTGATCATTAGCTTGTTACATTATTAATTTAATGAAACTTTTTTGATTTTTAATATGGGCTGGTTTGGATTACAAGGAATTTGATCACAATTCGTCCTTAATTCAATAATATAAACCTCAATTTTCACCAAAGAGACATCGCTGATATTTATTCGTCATCCGTAGGTGCTAAATTACCTGAGAAGCGTCGATCTGAAGAAAATCAAGGAGCCGGACGAGAATAAGCGACCCAACGTGAAGCATCAAGTTTTCAAGGATCAACTTGAGAGGCCTATACAAGAGAGAATCAAAGTATCCGATATTGATGACTTGGATACTTACAGATCCTATATAAGGGAGGTAGGTTCGTATCATCTGCTATTAATCAAGGAGTCTGTCATAACTCGGATTTGAGTCTGCTCTTCCTGAAATGATATTTGGTGGCAATCGACATGCTGATAATGTGTGCTTGAGCTGGACCTTAACAGTGTAATTGATCGTGGATTGGAAGAGAAAGGAAGGCGTTGAAATTATAAAACAGTTGAATGCAGTTAGTTTGTAGGGACGCAGCAAGTAGTTTTAGGATCTGTTATGACTATTCTGTCTTGAGTTTCAAAGTAAGCCTCAAATTGCTTACTTTTAGAAACTTCTCATGTCTTGAAAGGAGGGTTTTAATTAGATGGAAGATTCTTCAACCGGCTCGAAACTGGTCAATGATCAAGACGATGGTGGATTGAGTTGGAATGATAAATACAAGTTTGAGGACTTGAATTATGATGGTGGTATGCCGAGAGCACTTTGTACATTCCTGAGAAATAGAGGTAGGAGATCTTCTGTTGGAGCAGCGCCTGGAGCCTTCGACCTCGCAAAAATGCACATCTGGTTGAACACCTGTGCTCTCGGCATACTACGCACATCGTGGTTATTTGGAAAAATCTTCACTTATGAGGTCACAACAGGATCCATTGGTAAGTTGTTTGCTACTAGGAGACTTATACTGAAGAGCATCATCTGGTCTGAGCACGATTATCATTAAGGAAGCGACGAAATTTCTGCAGGGCATATGATTAATAAATAACACCCTAACGTTAATCTAATAACAACAACAAAGTATCGGAGCTGCTTGGCTCCAGCGTCGTGTGCTGTGGAAACAAATGTGCTCTTCGCTCTCACAGCTGATTTGATATCTTCCAGATCGCTTCCAGTAGTTCTGAGTAGGATGTGAAGGATGGATTCATTCCTTACACCTCTAAATATTTCTCAGTATATTTAGTTCCAAGAAATCATCTCTGGATGTGAGTGTGGTGAGGAGGGACTCGAGGACTCTGCAGGAGGGATTCAGGGGAGATTGGCGAGCATCGTTCTGGCATCGAGCAGAAGCATCAGAGTCGTTCACACTGTAGAGGGATTGGAGCGGCGGAGCAGTTGCGGCAGCCTGATGAACGACTCGGGAGCCTCATTATATGTGGCGTGATGTGTTGTCAAGGTGAGGACAGAAATGCTGAACCTGAATGCAAAGCCCTTTTCATCGACTCGTGTTGACCTATGCTTAATGTGCAATTTGCGCGAGAGGGAAGATCTCAGGAACTTCATTTGCACATGCCCAGATATCTTCCAGAACGCTTCCAGTAGTTCTGAGTAGGATGTGAAGGATGGATTCATTCCTTACACCTCTAAATATTTCTCAGTATATTTAGTTCCAAGAAATCATCTCTGGATGTGAGTGTGGTGAGGAGGGACTCGAGGACTATGCAGGAGGGATTATGGGGAGATTGGCGAGCATCGTTCTGGCATCGAGCAGAATCATCAGAGTCATTCACAGTGTAGAGGGATTGGAGCGGCGGAGCAGTTGCGGCAGCCTGATGAACGACTCGGGAGCCTCATTATAATATAATGAGACATATTATGTGGCGTGATGGGTTGTCAAGGTGAGGACAGAAATGCTGAACCTGAATGCAAAGCCCTTTTCATCGACTCGTGTTGACCTATGCTTAATGTGCAATTTGCGCGAGAGGGAAGATCTCAGGAACTTCATTTGCACATGCCCAGTTCTCGCTGAGTTCTGCTTGACTATCTTCAGCACACTGACTGCTTCCCAGGACCAAGCCATAGCCACAATAAATGGCCCAGATTGGACATAATTGGTCCATCATTGTAGTACAGCATGGCCCCAGTTTAATTGGTAGTGTGCCTGGGGTCCTCCTCTCCTACCTTTGGAGGCATACATGAACTCGTCTGAGTTCACAGTATGGAGGCATACATGGAACTCGTGATGTCCGCAAGACATGCGCAGGATTAGAGGAATCTCTTTCATTTCTTTGTTTTTTTCTGATTTCTCAAACACTATCGGCTTTGTGAATATTGTGCTCCGTACTTCCCAGCAGACAGTTCAATACCAAGCTGGTAAATTGATTATTTGAATGAAATTATCTGTTAATTTGTTCAACTGGTCATTCAATAAACATGTTTCTTCTTATTCTACTAGTCCCTAAAAATTCTATTCCACCTTCTGATATCTTTCTAGGTGTCATCAAAAGCTAGGAGCTCGCTGTTGCTACAATTCAAAAGAATCCGATCCGAAATTATGGAGTCAACGTCCCGGGGGATTGTGCCTCTCGTGAGTCCAACGACCAGCGAGAAGCGGAGGGTCAGACAAATCATCAAGAAATGCCTTGCGCTGAAGAACCACGCTGACAAGACTCCCAGGAACCCATTGAACGTCGTGAAAAGGGAAGTTATGGACACTCTGGAAATAGTTCACAATACGATGGAAGTGGGTGCCTGAAATCTTAGGCTCTTTAGTAAATGAGCAAATGAACAGCTTGAGCATGCAAGCACAGATGCTATCCTTTTCACAATATTTTATTTTGAAAGAAAAATACCCCCACACGCCAAGATAGACAAATTAGCATGACTATAGTAGAGTGTTTTTGTACTCCCCATTGTTACAAAAAGTGTTCTTGTTTTGTAGTCTTCCGTAAATAACTTTTGGTTGAGGAAAGAACATGCATTCTCATTGTTCCTTCATGTTATATTCTGTTCGTCAACGAAAAATAACAGTGGAAAGATGAGCAAAATCTCTTCCCTACCTATGATATTTCTATGTGCATGGGTGAAAGTTAGCCTTCAACATTAGAGAGTTACATCGACATTCGGAACTGTCATTCCGTGAGACGCTGCTAGGGCGAGCATCGAGTGGATGCTAACTTTCCAACGTGAGTCTCACATCAATCCCACGAGGCTCACTTGATTGACGTTGCTTTAGATTTTATAACACTCCATAGGTAACGTTAACTCAATGTGCGGTTTTTGTTTTCGTTGAAGAAATACAGGAAGGAAAATATAAGTAAATCAATGAAGTACGCTTGTTTATTAACCAAAGTAAACGTAAAAGTATAAATAATTAGGTAAGGATATGCAAAATGAATGTGAGTAGTCGTGCATTTTTGTCTATCCCCTTGTCTGAGGAGTAGATGGCAGACGTCTGAATTCAACGAGATTGGTAGTTTATGATTGACCTCGGACTAATCTATTTTTCGTATTATATTCTGTTACCTTCGAATGTTGAAGTAAAATAAATACGAAGTTGGCGTAATAGATAGTGGAAACTTGCCTTCAGTGGGAAAGAAATCGAGAGCAATCGTTCAACTGATCTCATTGAGATTGATCATCCGCCATCCACACTTCAGACGCAGCAACAGACTGAAATGTATAAGGGATCAATTCAACTAACTTAACCTCGACCCCAAAAATGAAGAACTCGCAAAAGATTCATGGAAACACTTCAAAACGAAAGAAACTGGCTGATCAGCTGATTGACAGTGGCCATTAGCTCAGCTACGAAGACAAGGAGTTGAGGTTATCTCACGGGATTTACACGACTCTCACATCATCCGTGAGAGGTCCAAGAGAACCATGTTCCGCAAGGCTCCCATTTTCGACGTGAGTCCCGTGTTTTTTTACGTATCTTGGCCCGCTGTAAGTTAATCTACTGTTGAGAGGGTCGTCCCATGCACATTGAAATATCTGACGGAGTAAAGCCTTATAATTTTCATATTTCTGTGAAAAGAAATACTCGTTAGAGAACAAAATACTCCTTTGTCTTGGAAGCTTTTAACATGCACGTTAAAAGCTGTCTCTTCTCATTATATGAAGCTGGATTGTTAATCTTGTAATGAATAGACAGTCAGTGTACTCATCACAACTAGATTTCTCGTAGATGTTCCTGTGGCAAAAAGGGGCAGCCCTTGATGCTCATTACCCCTGTGAAAGTTTAGCATCTGTGTGCTCGCTCTAAACGGTTACAAAAAAAATATAAACATGATTATAGAAAGTACGTGATTACTTCTAGATATTCTAGGCACTCCATACTAGTAGAGGTTAAGGGCGTCTCAGTTGGTCGCTGTTCGTTCTTAGGATTTCGCCAAAATGGAGGCGCAAAAACTTGAAAAGTTGTACCTAAATATGAAATTGTAAAGGGTTTTAGAAATTCATTAGTGCACGGCCCTAGGGAATTGAAAATCTGAAATATTGCCACCGGAATCATCAAAATCGAACAATAATTGCCAAAGAGAAATGGGAAAACTAATGAATAAACGGCCAGAGAAATAAGGGAAAAACAGTTTATTCATTAGTTTTCCCATTTCTCTTTGGCAATTATTGTTCGATTTTGATGATTCCGGTGGCAATATTTCAGATTTTCAATTCCCTAGGGCCGTGCACTAATGAATTTCTAAAACCCTTTAAAATTTCAAATTTAGGTACAATTTTTAAGGTTTTGCGCCTTCAATTTCGTGAAATACTAACCCGGAACGAGGAATAAACGGCGACCGACTGAGATCCCCTTAAGGCTCTTGAATCAGAATACCGATTTGAGTAATAGAGAGTTCCTAGTAGGGTCGATACGGCGCTGCCGGAACCGGATCATCTGCCATGTTTTCAATATGGCGCGCCAGATTGCCTCCGAGTGATGTATTCTGCCGTAATATTACGGCGCCGGATTGAGAGTGTGTGTGTAACAATATGGCAATGGATTGACAGTGTGTGTGTAATACGTCACGCCGTATCTAAGCCAAACCAAACCCACTAGGAACTCTCTAATGTCTGTAGTACTACGAGGATATTGTTTGTTAGGCCAGGGCTTCGAGAACTGAGACTTGTGACGCAGGGCAGGGCATTGAAGCTTATTTTGTGTGCCAGTTTTGTTTTCCAGTATCGAGAATGACTGGTGTAGAATACTGGATTCTGACACGCTAATTCAATAATTTTTCCTGGAAAAAATGCTAACTGTTCTAGCTAAAAACTGAGATTACTGAGTGGCATGTGCGACTGTTTCGTGTTTTCTTGTTTCTTCTACAAGTAGCACGTAGGCGAGTGGGGCGTAGATCTGTCCCAACCTTGCGTCCCAATAGAGAGTTCCTAAACTGCATCTTGCTTAATGGCGAATGTTACAGGCATCGCCGTTATGAATCTGTCTAGGGCGAGTCAAATCGGATGTTAGCCCTAGATGAACGTTAGCGAAAATAACGGCGATGTTGAACAATTTTACGGCGATGACAAAAGTGACGCGAAAGTTAAAGTGACAGGAATTTCTGGCTTCACCGTTAGATCCTCAGTTCTCTATTGTTGACTGCCTTCGTTTTTCAAGTTCGTTGTTCGCTATTTCAAGTACATCTTGTCAAAGTGTTTGTTCAAGAAATAATTCAAGTATTTTTTTACCAGTACCTAAAAGTATATTACAAATCACAATGGTTACAAAAAGTTTTTGATTATGGGAGTCACAAAAAATGCAAAATCGCCCTCGGATTGATAGTAATCTGCTAGATTGATAATCTACTAAGCATCGAACCATCTATACTTCCGTGTGATGGATACGAGGAAGCTATGTACCACACCCACTTGGCCAGCAGTCCAAACACAGATTCTGTAGTTTCCTAAGCTCGCTGCTGCCAAACTAAACCGATTCCGTGGTCAGTTGTTCTTACTCGGCTGTTCTTACCGCCTGTGACAAGTGTGATTACAGAGCCTCTCAGTTAGGGCATTCGAAGAGTCACATGACACACACCTGGATGAAACCCCATGCCTGTGATAAGTGTGATCACAGAGCCTCTCAGCTAGGGCATTTGAAGAAACTTTGTGGGGAAGTTTTTCATTCCTTGAGGAACACATCAGTATAAATTTCAAATCGAAAGGTCAATCTGCCGGAAACCTACAGCAGCATTCCGTAGGTCGTGTTTACTTCACGCACTCACAGGGGTGCACGATGATGATGACGATTTGAAGACGTGAGGTGAGGTGAGGCTTTGTTTTTAAATTGATGTTGGTGGTTGCAAAACTGTTACTGGCATGTCAGGTTCACTCTGCTCTAACGGCAGCCCGTTAGTCACATGGACGTTAGCAGGATGGCCGTAAGTTAGCGGCCAGAACATTCGCCGTTATTTGCTTGGACGTTATTTGATCGCCGTAATTTTCTGCGCATGCGCAGAAGGTGATCTACGGTCGCCGTTAGCTTTGCCGTTATGCCAAAATCATCTTTAGGAACTCTCTAATATGTGCAGTTTCTTTCAATCCTGTGATTCACAAAAAAGTATCCTATTCTGAACTGCGTCACCTGCGCCTCAATGTGCACCAAGCCTCAAGTCTCAGTCAGTTGCCATTCGTTCCTCGTTCCGGGTCAGTATTTCGCTAAATTGTAGCTGTCCACCTAGTTTAGTAAGCGATGCCCAAGCTTTTCCTCGTTACAACTAAAGTCATCTATAGTCCGACCTTCAATGTGAAAAATCACTGACAGCTACTTTGTTTCCAGGTAATTTACGTTCTAAGCAATTTATCGAAAGAAGCTTTCAAAGATATAGAGTTTTTGAAGGGCGGAAGAACTCTGGCGGCAGAACTCTTTCTTGGGACGACAACTTTGGAGGATGAGTCGGATTACGTCAAAAATCGAGTAATGCTGGATGAACGCTCTGTTCTCCTCGTCATCCTTTTCCCCAGGTATGAATGTACCTGATAGGTAGTTTGCCTCAATTTTAGATTCTGGAATTTCTAGTCAAATCCTATAATAGGGCCCCAGAATAACGTATAACACCAAGAATACCCAAGGGAAAAAAATTAACATAGAAAAAATGCCTAAACAAGTGAAGCCTCCGTCAAAAAACGCCACAAAAATCGAGGGAGGCTGAGCCCCCCGGGGCTCCTATCGCAAAATGACGCGAAAACTGACTGAATTCACACTGCTGTGCTCTGGGGTAGTGTGAAAGAAGTCTCAGCAAATAGTATGAAAGAACGACAACAGGTAGAGTTGTAGGCATCCTTGTGACCACACGATGATGATTCAAATAAGGAAACTAACTAATATAGATAATGCTTGACTAAATAAGAGAAGATGAAGACTAATAATGCTTGATAAAATAATAGGTGGAGTGAGTAAAATTGCTTCTTTAGGTCACTTTCACGTCTGCATTCTTCCCTCCCCCAGCACTCCTGTGTTTAACCAAGTAAGCTATAGTTATGCTTCCAGAGATAGCGCTACTGTCGTAAGGGGGACAGTACTCCCTATGAAGTCAGATTGGTTAGGAAGTCAGATATGTCAAAACATGGCTGTCCCCAAGAACAGATTGTGGCTACATTTAAAATGTCCTTCTTTCTTAAATTCCCTAAATTTTTGGATGCTTTTTTCAGCAGCACACTATGGTTTTCTTCCATATCAGTCAACCCTAACCTTCTTTCGAGAAAAAATTTTAAAAATGTGAGGCAAATTCCTTTTTGAACTTGATAGAAGGGCGGAACAAAGTATGGGTGGCTTTCTTTGGTTAACGTGGGAACATTGTAGGTAAAATAACGAGTTACAAAATTAAACAATTTCGACGGTCAGTTCTTAGTAAAGGCTTGTTCAGAGAAGCAGTGCTGAACAGTTTGGAGTGGTTTGGAGAAGCCGGGAGGAGTCCAAGAGCCTCTATCCCCTCCCCTTTCCAGTTCCAGTTTGGTTCTGAACTGGTTCCAGACTGCTTCTCTGAACAGACCAAAAGTAATTTGAACTTGAAGTAACTTAATCCAAGGGCGTCAGGTGAGAATATTCGTCAGGCAAACAGAGCCAGTCATGGAGAAATGAAGAATAATGAAATACTGCAAATTATTACACAAAGGTTTATTATTGTTTTTCCTTATGGATTACTCGCCAGCCGTTATACCATTGGAAAGAGCGCTAAATTTTCAAATGATGTGCTCTTGAGCTTTCAGTCTTTCTACCTCAAACTTGAAAATTTGTCAAATTCTTTTTTTTCAAACATGTTTGTGTTGCTTCCGAGTCTACCAAGGTAGCGGAAGCTTTGATTTCACTTTTCAAGATTGAAAAAAAATTTTCTCCAAAGTCAAAATTTTCACTCGTTTTACGTTTCAGACCTTGCTGAACATCGGATCATCTATGGGTTATGGGTACGAGGAAGCTATGTGCCACACACAATTCGTCGACTTTTTTCTGATAAAACTGTTTTCTTCAGAGACCCTTGAAAGCTTAAAACATGCTCTATTTCATCAGCTTTCCAATGATAACCGATTTTTTAGATTTATAATCAAATTTGAAGGGGAAATAGTGTTTGAATGAGAAAAAACGTTAGTTTTTTCTTACAAGAGAGTCCTAAGGTGATGTAGGGGGGGGGGGACATAGCGCCCCCCAGTACAAAGCCTCTCTTCGCCATCTCTAATCTAAAAAAATTAAATTTAAGAGGTTTGGGGAATCTATATCCAAACAGAAGCTGTATTCAACCAACAAGAACCAACTACTTCCCTTTTTACAATAGTTTCAGTTATCTTGATGACATTGTGTTTCAGGATTCCCGGTGTCCTTTATGATCGATATCACGAAGAATCGAAGAAACCTAATTGCCGTTCAGTGTACTACGACCATGATTTGCTAAGAATCAATCACACCTACACGAATCTATTAAAGTTAGTCTTTCTAGGTAAATGAAAAAGTAAAAGATTGCCGCTGGAATCATCAAAATCGAACAATAATTTTCCAGAGAAAAATGGGAAAACCCTAACTGAATAAACGGTTTTTCCCATTTTTCTCTGGCAATTATTGTTCGATTTTGATGATTCCAGCGGCAATCTTTTACTTTTTCAATTTCCTAGACTGCTGCACTATAATACATTTCAAAAATCCTTAAAAATTTCAAATTCAAGTACATCTTTTAAAGTTTGAGCGCCTGTAATTTTCGGAAATACTAAACCGTAACGAGGAACGAACGGCGACCGACTGAGACCCCCTTAAGAACAAAGAAACTCCAGGGATCGATTCTGCAACTAATTTGCTACAACTTCTGTCGTACATTTTTACTTCGCTGCAAATCTGACGTTTTTACACTTGACGATTTTTTTCGTGTTTTTGACCCTATGTCCCTTTTTGTCTGTGTTTTTGGCCCCAGATCTAGACTGGCACAACGCACAGCCCGATCTTCATCCTACATATGGTCTGTTCGGAGAGGCAGTCCTGAACGGTTCGGAGGAACCTGGAGGAGTCCATTCGCCTCTATCCCCTCCCCTTTTCCGAACTGGTTCCAGACCGCCTCTCTGAACAGACCCATAGGAAGATTATTTGTAGCATGAAAAGAGTCCAGAAGTTCACTAGACCAAAATACAAAAAGCAAGTGTTGAGTTGGCTAAGGATTAGAGGTTATTAAATAGTGTCCATGTAAATAACCTCGGATTCAAGAAATAAACACTAAAATTTGATGAAACAAAAAAATGAAAAACAATTCTCATCTGTTTCCAGTGGTTTCCTTAATTCGTAGAGATGTAAATTAGGGGGTCATCATCATTTTAGTGACCAAAGTAAGGTAAAAACACGGAAAAAAATTATTGTAAAAACGTCGGACTTGTAGTGGTGTAAATAAGAGGATGTAGGACGAAAGTTGTTGCAAATGCTGAATCAATCCCTCTAGTTTCGTCGTTCTTATACCGAACACCCTCTATTCCACGCATTCTCAACCAGACTTCATAGAACCAAGCAAATCTTAGTGACCCATAAATCAAAATTAATTGTGGATCGTGACTTTTCAGGAATTTTCCAGAGCCAAATTATTATGGATTTTCGAGATCCGAATGTTCGAGGATCCAAGTTTTCCAGGACCCGAGGTTCCAAGGATTATTCCGGATGACCCAGTTGAATGTGCACAATAGATTCACGTACGTTTCTTTACTTCCTTTTAATTTAATAAAATTTACTTCCTGATAATTTAATTTAGTATTTAGAGTTAATCTTTTTACAAGTAAAATTAATCTTATTAAAAGATGAATCTTTTTACAAATCTTTTCACAAATGCTTTTACAAATCTTTTTATAAATACATTTTTTTTTTCATTAATTTTATGAAATTAAATTAAATCTTTTTATGAATCTATTTGCAAATCTTTTACTCATCGTTTTACAAAATCTTTTTACAAATGTTTTTACATTTACTTTTACCACCCTTTTCACAAATCTTTTTACCACCCTTTTTACTAATAAAATTAATTTTTTCTAAAATCTTTTTAGGTACAAATCTTTTACCACTTTTTTTACAAATCTTTTACCACTCTACTTAAAAATCTTCTACAAATCTTTTTAAAAATAAAATTAATCTTTCTACAAATCTTTTTACAAATAAAATTAATCTTTTTACAAATAAAATTAATCTTTTTACAAATAAAATTAATCTTTTTACAAATAAAATTAATCTTTTTACAAATAAAATTAATCTTTTTACAAATCTTTTCACAAATGCTTTTACAAATCTTTTTATAAATAAAATTATTTTTTTCATCAATTTTATGAAATTAAATTAAATCTTTTTATGAATCTATTTGCAAATCTTTTACTAATCGTTTTACAAAATGTTTTTACATTTACTTTTACCACCCTTTTCACAAATCTTTCTACCACCCTTTTTACTAATAAAATTAATTTTTTCTAAAATCTTTTTACAAATCTTTTACCACTTTTTTTTTTACAAATCTTTTACCGCTTTTTTTTTACAAATCTTTTACCACTCTACTTAAAAATCTTCTACAAATCTTTTTAAAAATAAAATTAATCTATCTACAAATCTTTTTACAAATAAAATTAATCATTTTACAAATACAATTAATCGTTTTACAAACAAAATTAATCTTTTTACAAATACAATTCATCTTTTTACAAATAAAATTCATCTTTTTAAAAACAAAATTTAAAAAAAATTCAATTTATACATCAATTTACACTGTCAAATTTCTCATTGTGTACAAAGTAAAATGAGTGGTCAGAGACGGGCTCATCAATGTAACTTCGGCTGCAAGTGGAAAACGTCTTCATTTGAACAGCTTGTTCACCTCATCATTAGACAGGACATTGTTCTTGTAGACTTCTTTTTTAGCATGGAACATGCTTTAGCCTTGGACTAACTACCCGAAAAGTGTCACGCGGTAGGAGTGACGTGGAGATGGTGTCTCTAAAGTGTTCCATGTTTCTTGAATTGTAGTTTTCTTTGTTTAAAAAAAATGAATTGCGTTAAAAATCAAAGTTACCTTAATTTATTTCTAAAACGTTCAACTTACAGATGAGCTGCTAAGTACCTCACCCACTTGGCATCATTTCAAAATGTCCTTGAAAACCTGAATTTTGAGAAGTTATGATCATATTTATTCATATTTTAGTTCATTCATAACCCTGAAAAAGACGAATATTGACCCTGGAAAACTCAATGAATTTTTTTTTTCGCGGAATCTCTGGGCAGCCTGTTCTTATTTTGAAAATTCCTAAACTTAGGGTGTGAGTGTACTGAACTGTAGAGGCAACTTGCGAAGTAACTTATTCTGTTGACAGGTTCACAACTACAGATTCGAAGAGTATTTGGGACCCAGATGACTGGAGTCACACTTATGAAGCTTGCAGATACAAACGTCGTGTAGTTCTTAGCTTTTCTTCGACTGCACGACAAGCTGAGGCATTTTTCAGGGCCATAATCAAAATGCCATCCCTCGTCCCAAGTAAGCTGCTATAGTCAGATTGTAGGAGTCAGATCTTAGTTGCGTTATGGGTCATTTTCCTGGAAAGGTACAATCGGTATCCCAAGATTTCAGAAAACTTAATGTTCGACTCAAGCTCTGACAAAAATCAGGGATTAACCTCACACCATACTGATTGAATTTCGACGAAAGAACACACAGTGGGACGCTTAATTAATTAATTAAAAATTAAAGAAGAAAACCTATCGAAAGAAACCTATTGGTGTGGTTTCTGCGTAAAGGAGAATACTTGGAACCCCATCTCCATGAGTAGCGGGAAGTGGGAGTTATTCCAAAAATTGAACCAGGGCGGGACGCAGGTGTAGAAAAGGGTTAAACCATCGTGGAACACGGTTTTTCTGATAGCAACCTAGATACCTCCGAAAGTAACCAAGTAATCTCAATTTATCGGTTTTTCGAGCCAAAACTTGGTACCAGGGGATTTTACGGTTGCTGAATACAGTTTTGAGGTCGAAAAATGTCAAGTTTTTAAATTGCAACGGAAAATTCAAATTAAATTGTTAACAACTTGAGAAAAGTCTTTCATCTCTCCAAAAGCCACCATCACCGGCAGATGAAAGACACAAAATTCCTGGGTGGCACTTAGGTTTTCCAGCTTTTCCCGCGTTCTGGTGCTGTTCTGCTGAAGTGTAACCATATCGCTGGAACCAGCTCGGTAGAAACAAGAACTAGAGACCAAAAAGAAAAAATGATATCGATTTCTTACCGTTTCACAGAGGGCAGATGAAAGACAGACAGTGACTGTGACACCACAATTTCGCAACTGACTCCACTTGCGCACGCATCCACACAGAAGGAATATGTTTCCCGCCGCTTTCTTTGATAACCTAACGACTAACCTCACCTCTTGCAGTGGTAGTAAAACCGCGGGAAACGATAAAAAGCTGCCAAAATACGAAAACACAAAAAAGGCAGATTAAAGACAAAAACCTCCGGACAAGCACATTTTATCCTCCTGCTCGCTTTATTTGCTTCTGAAAAAATCTGCAAATCCATTTTTTTTCATGTCTAGGTATATGCAATAAAGAATCACTACAAATTCAGGCCGCTGCTTTCACAGGTGAGTCATAGTGTTCAAGCAAAGTTGACTACCTAGGGGTCCGGACATGACAGATTACTGGACATTTAGCAGTTTAAACTTTAATTTCTATATTTTAGCGTGAATAAGTGCATATTTTATTGATTGCCCGAAGTAGAACAAAGTTAATAGTTTATGGAGAATTTTTTTTTGACACCCGAATCATAAATGTGCATTCGGAATCTTCTCTGGACAACGATTCGCCCTTTCAGGGAAAATGACCCTTATGATATTTATGTAGGGGTTGGTGTCGAAATTGCCTAATGGCAGGTAAGTCCTGGGCATCCTTCCCATTGTAAGTTCATTTTTCTAACTTCCCATTGTGCGCCACCTCGCCTTTGAGGAGTCATTAAAAAGGATAATATTATTTGTTCTTCAATAACTTTTTCTTAGGACTGGTGACGACCCCTGCGCATTCAGCCTCGCCGAGAAGGAAGCGAACGAGCAGCACACTCCCCCACTACCACCCTACCCAGGAAAGAAAACGGGAAAAGATGGGAAAATTAAATAAATAGATAAGAAATCAGAATTCTCAAGACCGCTCGCCCGCCATTTATAGATGTCAGAATGTATGAATACGAGAAATTCTTGAGAATGTTCTACCAATAAAAATATCACCATGTACCGTAGAAATAATCATCTCTTCCTTTTAGTTGTAATAAACTTCAATTTTAGTGAAATATGGTTCGAAACAACAAATTAAGGGATCATGAGTTGCAAGAAGACGAACTTTTCCTCAACAATGGGGTATTTCGATGGGTCGGAAATTCAGGTTTTTGACCTCAAATTTGGATTCAGCACCCTTGAAAAACTATGGACTCAAACTTTTAGCCCAATAATACTATAACATGTGGTAGAAAAATTAATTAAAGAGATCACACTAGGGATGGGTATCGATACTCGATGTTTCAAAATATCGATACTTTTGTACCGATACTCGATATTTTAGTATCGATACTGCACTATCCGATATTTTTGGATATCGATACTTTGGCTCCGATATTTCTAAATATCGAATATCGATACAGCTCTCGCAGAAAATTCAACATAATGGCTAAAAAATGAAGAAAGTAGAGAGGATTTTGGGTCAGTACTATTTGGTTGCACAAATAACATTTAAATCATGGAGAAAATCGCCCTGCTTGGACTCTTGATAGTAAAAAATGAATAAAAATTGTTGAAAAAAAATTTTTTTTTTGAGAATATTGGATAATATTGATAGTTTGTGTCACTAAAGTATCGATACTCGATATTTTAAAATATCGATACTAATGCCCAATGATACTTTGGATATCGATACTCGGATACGATACAGTATCGATACAAAATATCGATACTTTTATAACGATACCCATCCCTAGATCACACGTTTGAAAAAAAGGCGGGCTGACATAAATGCATTCACACTACGCCACGTGCGTGTGTTAGTAGTATTTTGCTGTATCCAAGAGATTCTCATTTCGGATAGCGTTACTTTATGGTTCAATCGTAAGCGTTACCTACTACGTCTACCCTCTGTAATCAGATGTTTTCTGTTTGCTTCGTTTGTGGCTTCGACTCTGTGCATGGATACTTTTTTCAAAGACTGTTTTGGCTAGCTATGTCACACCATTCAAATCTTCAACTTTCCTTAGCTTCTCTGATTTTTTAAAAACATTTTCTCATCGAACAGACCCGATTACCGTTATTCCTGAGCCATACTCTTTTGAATTAATTCTGAGTCTACCAAGGTAACGGAAGCTTTGTTTTCACTTTTCAAGGATGAAAAAAAAAGTTCTCCAAAATCAAAATTTTCACTCGCGTTTTAGACCTTTCTGAACAATTTTGGTTCCGTGTCTGTCTGTCATCAATTCCTTGTAACGCGCATAACTATACGAAGTTATTGTCCGATTTCGATGAAATTTTCAGGGATTGTGCGGGTTGGTGTGTAGACGGTCCCCTATGAAAATCATCATCCCCGGACTGATAGAAGCGACTGCGCATGCACAAACGTGAATTCCTTGTAACGGCCATAACTTCTACAGTTTCCATCCGATTTCGATGAAATTCTCAGGGATGTTACAGATTAGTATTTTGATGGTCCCTTATGAAAATCACCACCTTCGGACTGATAGTAGCTACTGCGCATGCGCAAACGTAAATTTCCTTGTAACGGCCATAACTTCTACATTTTCCATCCGATTTCAATGAAATTTTCAGGGATGTTACAGAGTAGTGTTTAGATGGTTCCCTATGAAAATCATGGAGAATTGTTCTTCATAGAGGGATGGTCTCCTGTGAGAATCTCAAATCTTTACATGACAAGGCTTCAATAGCTCAGAGGAGAGAGTCTTGATTTGTGCTCCAGGGATCGCGGGTTCGAATCCCAGCCGAGGCTAAGAATTCTTTTGATCCAATCACATACATCTACTCACTTAATTTTTCATTCGAGTTTGATGAAATTTTCTAGGATTGTCCAGATTAGCGTGTAGATGGTCCCCTATGAGGGTAGTGAAAGGTATTTTGAGATCAACTACTATGCATCGGATCATCTATACAATCGGGTTATGGATACGAGGAAGCTATGTACCACACCCACTTGGCAGACTTTTTTTTTTAATTGACTGAAATACCCCATTGAGTTGATGTGTGGAATTCCTCTCATACAGGGTGACTAGTGATGAGGTGTCAAAAACGCTGCAAATTACTACACAAAGGTTTATTATTTTCCTGTATAGATCCTTCGTCTGCAAAGATCACACCTTTGCCATTGTCACTATTTAGTTTTGCTTCCGAGTCTAGCGGAAGCTTTGTTTTCACTTTTCAAGGACGAAAAAAAAAAGTTCTCCAAAATCAAAATTTTCACTCGCGTTTTACGTTTTAGACCTTTCTGAACAATTTTGCTTCCGTGTCTGTGTGTCTGTCTGTCTGTCATGAATTCCTTGTAACGCGCATAACTATACGAAGTTATTGTCCGATTTCAATGAAATTTTCAGAGATTGTGCGGGTTGGTGTGTAGACGGTCCCCTATGAAAATCATCATCCTCGGACTGATAGAAGCGACTGCGCATGCGCAAACGTGAATTCCTTGTAACGGCCATAACTTCTACATTTTCCATCCGATTTCAATGAAATTTTCAGGAATGTTACAGATCAGTATTTAAATGGTTCCCTATGAAAATCATCACCTTCGAAATGATAGTAGTCACTGCGCATGCGCAAACGTGAATTTCCTTGTAACAGCCATAACTTCCACCTTTTCTACCCGATTTCGATGAAATTTTCAGGGATTATGCGGATTAGGTTGTAAATGGTCCCCTATGAAAATCATCACCTTCGGACTGATAGTAGTCACTGCGCATGCGCAAACGTGAATTCCTTCTAACGGCCATAACTTCTACATTTTCCATCCGATGTCAATGAAATTTTCAGGGATGTTACAGTATAACTTGTTTTGATGTTTTGAGATTAACTACTATGCATCGGATCATCTATACAATCGGGTTATGGATACGAGGAAGCTATGTGCCACACCCACTTGGCAGACGTTTTTTTTTGTTTTTACCAACCAACCATAGGTGCCTACTAACTACCTACTAGGGCATTTAAAAACATTTCAACCCTTCATTTTGGAATCCAAATGGAAATTAAGGGTTAAAATACTCAAAAATGTCCTAGTAGGGGAATTTGTTTGAAAAATTGTACCAACATGTTTCTTTAAAAGTTCAAACATGAAGGTATGTGCGGAGGTGATTTCATTTCACAGGCTGATGAAAAGAAAAGAAACTTGAGTGAAACAAATATAATATGGAAGTATTTTACACGATAAAAGAATATTCATCAAAAACAAACTCTCACGGAGGAGGTTCTTCGGAAAGAGGCTGTTGGGTTTCCATTTTTCGTTTTTTTGCCGGAACGAAACTGCCGTGACCCGCCGCCTTTTCAGATTCCTCAATCGTGTAGGGCTCCGTCTCTAGGGCTTTCATCCGCCGCTTGTGGACTTTGGTTCTGAAGTGGTCGTTCATAGCTGTTTCATCAATGAAGTACCTCCTGAAATGAACATGAAATGACCTGTTAGCTAGATGGACGGAAAATTACGACAACTTATACGGCTACGGCTAGCGTCATTGGTTTTTTGAGTCCGTGGAACTTTAGGTGTCCGTGGAAGATCCATCCATGATCTACAAATAAAAGTGATTGGACTTCGCTCGATTTTTTCATACAGATCGAGAATATAAGTAAGATGCGGCCAGTCACGCCCCAAGGAGAAAAATATATGTTAAATAAGGTGACTTGTTGCGATGAGGTTGGGAACAAGCAATCATGAACGCGATCTGTTGCTTTCATCTTTAACTACGTCCTGGAACTCCACCAATCAGAACGCTTCTAGGGCTCCCAGCTTCAGCTTTCAGCCCAGTGGGGGAGGCCACACTCTCTTCGTGTCGCTTCTTTTCAAATCTTTTCACAAATGACCAGAAATCGATAATTTTTTATTTCATCATCATTTAGATTTGCAAGAATAATTTAGAAAACCCAATCGTGACGAAAGGTGATTTCCAAGTTGCCCTTACAATTGTTGTTGTCCCTATTGCCAGTAGTTCGAATGTTCAATTGACAACTGCCACCCATAGAAACGTTTAAAACCCAGTATATTATTGAAAATTGCTCGTTTTTTCATACTTATCGAGAATATAACTAAATGTTATCAATTTAATTACTTAGATGCAGTCGGTAATGCCACAAGGAGAAAAATATGTGTTATATGAAAAAAACAAGGTGACTTGTTGCAATGAGGTACTCTGTGGGAACAAGCAACCATCAACGCGATCTGTTGCACTCATCTAGAAATACGTCCTGGAGCTCCACCAATCTGAACGCCTCTAGGGCTTTCAGCCCAGAGACTGGCACAACCTAGAGGCGTCTGGATCTCCAGCGGCTCGTCCTCGACACAAGCGCTCACAGCGGCCTTCCAGCTAACTCTATCTCCTTCGTTTCCATGGATCTAGTATCCTACTAGAGTTGAGCATAAAATGCTGCTAATGAGGGAAAATCAGTCATACTCGGGAAACTTAGCGAGTGGATTATCACTTTCCACTTATTTTTAGGTTTTTATTTAGTTATTATTTAGGCTGTTATTATTTTATTTAGGCCGTTATTTTTTAGGCTGAAACCATTGAAAACAGTCCCGGATCATCACCTGGCAAGCTGTAGGTACTTTAGTGGGGGAAAAGGCACTTAGCGTTCAAAAACCTCAATCTTCTGAACGGCCCACTGCTCCAGGTTCGTTTTCGTTGATTGATACTGTTAATTGATAAACTCATTCAACCCTAATTGGCAGCGTTTTCTCAAACGTGATGATGATGATAATAATAGGTAGGCAGGTACCTAATAATAATAATAGACGGTACATGATGAACTTCGGTGAGGTCTCATCAATGGTTGGAGGTAGGTGGTCCAGGTCAATACAAAAACCTTTTTCTTTCTAAGTACCTACCTAAAAAAAATAGGTAATTGTTTTTACAAGACAAGCTTCATTCTTCGGTAACCGAAGGTACTTGTAGCGAATTTTCCAAAAAAAAAATGAAGCAATTGCAATCGTCTAAAAAAAAACGGGGTGAAGTTAGCAATAGATTCTAGCAACAGAAAAAATCGATGGGGAACCTAGCAATAGATTCTGGCAATAACTTTTTTTCTTTTCGGATGGATTGCTTTTATGAAAAACATTTTTTTTTACGTTCAATATGAATCATTGCCGACCTAAAATTGATTTGCAAAGACAGAAAAGTCGAGAATGTTTTTCTCCCGAAAACGTCAAGTCCCACCGCCTTCCGAGTTTAGTATGGGCGAACGCTGTTTTAATTTAATATCTCCTGAACCACTTGCTCACTCACCTTGAAACTTGGTGAGGATGTTGGGTATGTAGACAGGAATGGATTCCAGGAATGGATTTCCCCGGGCGGCTGTCAGGGACGGAGGGGAGGGGGAAATGTGTTTCGCGATTATCAGGTTTCCGGGAAAAGTGGCAAAAATGGGTCAAGGAGGGGGTCACTCACTTTGCATCTATTTTTCCTAGATTCCTGGATCAAATCCCCCCCACCCCCTGACGGCCGCCCGACCAAATCTGGCTTTGCTATCCCCCAGAGAAACTATCCAGGAATCTAGGAAAAATAGTTGCAAAGTGAGAGACCCCCTCCTTGACCCATTTTTACCACTTTTCCCGGAAACCTGATAATCGCGAAACACATTTCCCCCTCCCCTCCGCCCCTGGCGGCAGCCCAGGGAATTTTGACATTAGGAATCCATTCCTTTCTACATACCCAACATCCTCACCAAGTTTCAAGGGGAGAGAGCAAGTGGTTCAGGAAAACGCCGTTCGCCCAAACTAAACTCGGAGGGTGGTGTGACTTTGATGTTTTCCGGGTATGCAGCCAGCAATAACTTTCGGACTTGAACATTTTTCGTTCAAAATCCCGTTTTTCAACAATTTGACTAAAAGTTTTCAGAATAACGTAAAACGTGAAAAAATCGCGAATTTGAAATTTTCAAATTTTAAAACTCGGTACCCCCCTTTCCCTTACGGCTGCCTGGGCAAATTTGACACCACCTCTTCCTACCTACTCGGCATACTTACATACTGCCCAAGTTTCAAGGTGAGAGACCTTTCTTCACCCATTTTTAGGCAAAAGTGAAGTTAGCAATAACTTTTTTTGAAAAATCCCCACGCCCCCTGATGGTCGCCCGACCAAATCTGGCTTAGCTATCCCCCATAGAAAATAGTTGCAAAGTGAGAGACCCCCTCCTTGACCCATATTTGCCACTTTTTCCGGAACCCTGATAATCGCGAAACACATTTCCACGTCCCTGACGGCCGCCCGGAGAATTTGGAATCCATTCCTGTCTACATCCCAACATCCTCACCAAGTTCTAAAGGTGAGAGAGCAAGTGGTCCAGGAGATATAAAATTAAAACTGCGATTGCTAAACTAAACTAGAAGGGCGGAGGGACGTTTTCGGGAAAAAAACATTCTCGACTTTTCTGTCTTTGCAATTCATTTTTAGATCGGGAATGATTCATATTGTTGTCAAAAACAATGTTTTTCATAAAAGCAATCCATCCGAAAAGAAAAAAAAAATTAATGCTAAACCGGGTGGAAGTGGAGTTGAGGAAAAAGTGAGAAACAGACATGTAGATCTCTAGTAGGATACTCCAGTAGGATACAAGGTCCATGGAAACGGAGGAGATAGAGTTAGCAGGAAAGCCGCTGGGAGTGCTTGGGTCGAGGACTAGCCGCTGGAGATCCAGACGCCTCTGCACAACCTCATCCCCAGATGCCATGAACACATAAAGGACAACAAACAACTGGTCTCCCACCAACTGGGGGATCTCATTTCTTTTTCTCAAGTTTTTTTGTTAGCAAAATTTACCACCAAATATGGATCACTCAACCCCATATCCTACCTTTTTTTCAACAAAATTTTACAGATTTTCAGTTTTTAATCAATTAATTTTTCCTTCAGTGCTTGGAGAAACCAAAGAGTTGGAAAAACTGCCAGGACTGGTAACCAGCCTCTTTTACCACTTCCTCAATCATAAAACCTTTCAAACTGGGAAGTCTTTCAGAATGTTTCATGTGAGGTATTTTAGGTGGATATTATGCAGGGAAAAGCTTACGCGCAGTGTAGGCAATAGAACTGGGCGTCTCCAGGTTTATCCAAATCAACTTCTTGATCCAACAGTTGAGCCGCTTTCTCAGGCTTCAAATCCTCATTAATCTGAAACAACGTTGAATAATTCAAACTCAACGGCTCTTGAGAAAAACGAGATACAAAATGAAAGATTGGTCAAAATTTTTTTTACTTATTTCAGTAATTAGTTCAATTTGTTTTAAAGATACGTTGTCAAATTAATCGAAAATAGAACGTATTTGTATAATTGTTTGGAAAAATAAGCAATTTGTTGAAGGGATTTTAAAGATTTAGCAGGAGATGTACAATTCTTGGTATACAATCGGTAGCATATTCAATTCCGTACCGTATTCAATGGGTAGCATAAAGAAGATATGATTTTCAACGTAGCTGAGGTAGGGACTTTGAAAAATTCGACACACCATGAGGTACACTTCCGTAACCAAGATGCACTATTTTTCAAGAGTAGGGAAGTAAAGTTAACAACCATTTCAGGGAATTGGGAAGAGGGGGAACTGCGACCGACTTGCCCGAAAATATGCTCCCGGGGCGAGCCTCGAACTCACGGCCCCTGCAACCGGTACGAGTCTCGTCTCCAGAGACACATGCCGTAGCTCGCTCGGTCACAGCTGACCCCCTTCAAGAGTAACATTCTGAGATTCTGACCTGAGCGATCGAGCTTTGTTATCCAAAAGAGGGATATGCTCCATCTATCGCTCTTTCTTCACTCAGCCTGAGGTCTCTCTTCAGGACAAGTATAAGGTATTTCAAGCGGCTGCTCGTCCAATCCTTACATACGCCGCCCAAGTTTGGGGACATAACAAGTATTTGGCTGCGGAGCAACTGCAGGTCGATTTTGTGAAGCTCGTTCTCAAGCTGCCTCGTAACTCTCCCAACTACTTATTGCATTTGGAGGCAAATCTGGAGCCGATTTTCATTTATACTTTGACGCTGCATCATAAATACCTCCTGAAAGTCCTCTCCACCATGTCTGCAACCCGCCTGCCTCAGATCGTGGCGAAAGAGGTTATACGCCATGAGATATCATGATACAAAGACCTGAAAGAACTGGCCAACAAGCATGGTGGTGCATTCGATGGGGACCCGAGCAACATGGATACGTGGAGTCAGCAGATGAGGGGTATAGTTGAAGCTTGTCGGGCGGCTCATAAACGAGAAATCCTGGCACGAGCCCAATCCTCCAGTAGCCTTTTGTATCGGCAATTGAACCATGAAGTGAGATGTGTGGATATGACAAGCGCTTTGTTGAATCACCCACCTCGGATTCTTTACTGGATTTTGAAATTGAGAGGCGCTTTGATTGGCTTGAATCACAAGCCTTTCCTCCCCAGCAACCCCAGATGCGAACTGTGCTCACTGTGCAACCTCAGAGAACTCGAAGATGTGCTGCATTTCGTTGGAGTCTGCCCGATCCTTCGAGAGTTCCGGGTCCTGTTCCTTGGACGAAGATCACTCGCAAGGAGCTTGTGGAGTTTTTGGACGACCAGAACAAATGGGTCTCCTTGGCAAAATACTGTAGAGCTGCATGGAGGTACAGACTTGACCTTGTCCGTGAATTCAATTGGGTCTCTCAACAATGTAACATTCATATATTGTATGTACTAATTTATTTAATTAACCCTAGTGTCGCTCGCGTGATTCTCCGACAGACATACAAATGTCTCCGTCGCAATTTATGCTCTTATCAAGCACTATAAAGCAATACACAATTTACGTTGTTATCATTTATAAAATCAATCTATAAAATTGTTACCTAAATCTGTATAAATAAAGCATGTTTTCTCTCTCTCTCTCTCAAGAGTAACATTCTGAGACTAATTATTGATACAGTCCCATTTCCTAAAATCACATTCCATACAAACGAATAAAGGAGATCTTTGTATACCTAGCTCATTTATGCTAAAATCATACGTCATTCATGGGTAGGTAAATATTGTTAAATACCTTTAGTTTAAAGCTAATTTCCCTCAACATAAAACAAGTCAAATTATACCTCATCCAAATCCTTCTTCCTCCTCTTAGTCCTCCACCGTTTCTTCAGATGGGTGTCTCCAAAGTGGTACTTCTTCCTTTTGTACGGTCCGGGCATTTTACCTGGACCACAGCTTGGCTATCGCAACGATTTGAAACTTCAATAAATGAACAAAAAGCTGAATTTCAAATATATAAATCACATTTCGGGGCACATGTGATGAAGACTGAACACGAGGTAAATAAAAATATGAAAGGGGAATGGATGGTTGGCTACGAGGTTGTCCTTGGATAAATTTGACGAACAGCAGTGTCCACGAAATAGTCCAAATGTACATGGAAGTAGAATACTACTTCTTCCATGCATGAGAATCAGCAATCGGTTTTCACACGGAACTTCCATGGCAACCTTCCTTACCACAAGAAGAGGTGAAAAGAAGAAGAAGAAGAAATTGTGTATTTTGTTGTTTACTGTAAGGTATTTTGCAGTTAACTGTATTGTTTTTAGGTAAGTAAATAACTTGAATTGAATTATTAGTGATATAATCCATTAAAATCTATAAATTGCATGGATATCTATTTTACACCTATTATGATAATTTGGAAAGAAAGTTGGTTTAGTTGTGTAGATCGTTGATGAGACAAAATAGGTAGTCTTTGTTTCAGTCATCAACTACGCGTTCTGTAGTTTAGAAAAACTTGATCCTTTGTAATTGTGCGTAACGAAATATATAATAATATATTATGTCAATTTGTAAGACAGTATTCATGTATACACATGTCACTCAACTTGTTAAAAACATGAATACTGTAACAATAAAAATATTCAGATTAGTTGTACGATCTAGGCGATGAACTTGAAGGTGGTAATTTGATCTTGGAGGACTTTTTTTGCATTCCTTGAAAAGTGAAAAAATAATAATTGGTCGACTCAGTGGAAAATTTGCCTAAAGAAGACACATTTTTTCAAGAAACTCCCTCTAAAACCTTGAAACTGGTATACCTACCGTTGGAAAGGAGAGGTCTTGGGGTAGTTTTCCCCGTTGAGTGCCTCACGATAGCGCTATTTTTTTGCTTCCTCACTACCGAAGGTAGGGAAGCTTTGTATTCGTGAAAGAAGTGAAAAAAAAAAGTCCTCCAAAATCAAAATTTCCACTTGCTTTTTGCGTTTTAGAGCTTCCCGAACAATTTTGGTTCCGTGTCTGTCTGTCTGTCTGTGGTCAATCCTTGTCCCGGGCAAAACTATACTAACCTGTGGTCCGATTTTGATGAAATTTTCAGGGATTGTGCGGGTTAGGTCCTAGACGGTCCCCTATCAATTTCAGCACCTTCGGACCAATAGGAGCGAGTGCGCATGCGCAAACGCGAATTTCCTGGAACCTCGGTTTCTAATGAACCGATTTTGCTCAAATTTGGAGGTTAGTTAGGGACTAACTTCTAAGAGACACCCTATAAGTTTCAATCAAATTGGACAAGCAATAGCCGCTGCGCATGCGCGAACTTGAAATTTATTGTTACAACCAAAACTCCGCAACTATTCAACCAATTTCGATGAAATTTTCAGGGATTGTCTGGGTTAGGTCCTAGACGGTGGACCGCTAAATAAAATTCTACGTTGAAAATACAATTCGAATACAAAAGGATTTTTTCGCCAACTGATTCTATACGTCCATGTTACAATGAGTGAGGAAGCTATACTGCCCACCCAACTTGGCAGACGTTTTTTACAGGGGAATCGTTAGCCTGAAAAGGTGATTACGAAAGAAATACAAATGTTGACTTTGACTTATTTGTTTACTTTTACAAATGGCTTTGAGAAATTGGGATTTCCACCAAACAGATATGAAATTTAATGCTCTTTCCAACGGTGTAATCAGACTTGAAGTTGCATGAGAAATAAGGTAGTTAGTGCCGAAAATACGAATAAAAACTTCAAAGTGGAAAAAAGAGAATTTTGAGGGGATTTAAAAAAATTGCTAGAAGGCATTTTTTGTTGCTAATTAGTTGTAGAATCGATCCTTGAAGTTTGGTCCATCCTAATGGTAGACACCCTGTTTTCTTGTTATACCGGGTGTCTACCATTTGGATGGACCAAACTTCATGGATCCATTCTACAACCAATTTCCAACGAAAAATTTCTCTAAGCAATGTTTTCTTAACCCACTCAAAATCCTTTTTTTTTTCACGTCGACTTTTTGTCGCGTTTTCGACGTTACGTCATTAAAACTGTCATAATTCCTGTTATTTACCAAGTAATTTCACATTTTAGGATGTCGTTGGAAAGAGCGTTAAATTTCCAAGCTTCCCAGTGTAAAACCAAAATCTTTTAGCAATAAACCATTTCTAAAAAATCAAGTCAAAAAGCAGTTATTTTTTTCGAAATTTGATTTTTTCTTTTTGGAGTTTTTACATATTTAAAGTCGAATTTGGGAGAGAAATCTGTGTTTGAACGCGAAAAAACATGTTTTTTTTTTCAACGAAACGTTTTGACCAACCCCGAATCCTCCCATCAACACGTCGATTTCGTTGAGAAAAAAAACGCACGTTTTTTTCGCGTTCAAACACAGATTTCTCCCGTAAATTTGGCTGTAAAATATTTTTTGATTACACCGTTGGAAACCTGAGATTTTGAGGATGCTTTTGCTGAAAACTGCATCGAATTTTATCAACAGAAAATGAGTAGTAAAAATCTCTTGATATTTACCACTAGATGCGTGGTTGAAACTGTGTGTTGTAGCTCATCTGATGGGAAATGTAATGCTCTTTTCAACGGTGTAATCTGATTTGAATTTCCACGTAAAGCAGGGGAGCTATAATCATTTTAGGGAGACAATATTCAACTTACGAAAAAAATCTTTAAATTGAAAAAATTCGAAAAAATAAGGAGTTGAAATAATTTTTTTTTTAAATAAAAAATTTTGTTCGAAATTTCTTGTAGAATCGACCCCTGAAGTTTGGCCGTATCTTTCTCGGACACCCTGTATGTTCAAATATTTTAATTTAGACCTCAAGTGCTTACGTAGGTATTGACAATGAAAGTGACTCGAACTTGAAAACGCTGTACAAATGATGTAATTCCAATTTGACATCCTTATGGCTGATAGCTTCTAGGGAACTTCGCTTCTAGTTCTACAGACCTTTTAATGCTTCCAACCATCCAGTAGGTTTGAAAAGATATCTTATAGTGTCGAATCTTCTGGTTACGCACATTTAAGGATCACTCCTCATTTCATGATGATGATTTCCTTCTTTTATTGTAGATAAATGCCTCGCTCACCGTCACCCAAAAGAAGGGTCGTCAGGAGTCGATCGAAGGAGAGAGATCGGGACCGAAGGAGACGTCGATCTCGCGATAGGGTCGACCGGCGCGATGATCGAAGACACTCACCGAGACGCCATTCTAGAGATCGACACAGGAGGTAGTATCCTAGTCTAAGAATATGTACTGGAAATAAATACCTACTATATTACTTTATTCTGTAACTCAAGAATTTTCTGAGTTGGGAGATTTTTTTTTCGGCAGGCAGGTGAGAAAATCTTCAAGATCCACAGGTGGAGGATCTCGTAAGATACTGGAAGGGTCCGTGTCTTCAGGTTATGTGGGATTCAAACCCACCAAAAATAAAAAAACATCTCCTTTTCTCCCATGTTGGAACTCAGCCCAGAACCATTTAACACATTATTTCGGGCTGAGTCCTGGGGTGTTAGATCAGTTCTGGGTGAGGGTGCGGACCAGATGCTCCCTCCTCACTATTTCTCGTTCTAACAATGTCTACCTTGTCAGGATGCTTTCTGTATACTCTGCCACAGCAGTCCAGCTCCACAACTGGAGCTCCTGCTGCTCTTCTTCCAGCATCCTGCTGACAACAGCCTCCAGTGTTGCACTCTGGGCAGCTAACCCCAGCAACGCCATCAGCGCCTTCTTTCAGACCCCTATTTGGTGCATTTGAAAAAGGTGTGGAGCACATAGTCATCTTCATTGTTCTGGCAGTGGCGCCCATTTTATGCAGATAGGCATAAAACAGTCCATGTCCTGGAAAGAACTGCTTTAGTAAGAAATTCACTTCGCCAAACTGAATAAACGGGTTTTCTCATTTTTCTCTGGCAATAGGGTGTGCGCCTGGGTAGGAAAAACTGTTTATTGTTATTTTTAATCTAAACTAGACCTCATCCTGAGAATTTTGGCACCAACCTTGACCTTCTAGCGTGAGTAGATCTGCTTCTATGATTTTTCAAAGTTTCGACCGTTTATGACATCACAGTGGGCTGGGGAGTCCCGCCCAGGCGGGAGGGGCGCGTGACGTCATAAACGGTCGAAACTTTGAAAAATCATAGAAGCAGATCTACTCACGCTAGAAGGTCGCGGTTTGTGCCAAAATTCTCAGAATGAGGTCTAGTTTAGATTAAAAATCTAAAAAAAATCAAGGCGCACCCCCCATTATTGTTCGATTTTGATGATTCCAGCGGCAATCTTTTAGTTTTTCAATGGGGAATTTGCCTCACATTTTTTTTTTTTTTTTTCGAATGAGGGTTTGTTTTTATGGAATAAAACCATAGTGAGCTGCTCGAAAACGCATCCAAAAAAATTAGTGAATTTAAGGAAGATGGAAATTTTAAATGTGGTGGCAATGTGTAAGAGGCAGCCATGTTTGAAACGTAACGGATATTCTACCAATCTTACTTCAAAGGAGGTTCTGTGGCGCTTACCACAGAAGCGGAACATACACGAACTTTTAGCTTCCGAGTAGTGCGCACAAGAGTGCGCCACGAACTGGCAGGAAGAACCCAAACACAAAAGTGACCAAAAGAAACAATATTACTCACTTTTTTACAATACGAATCTATCTACTAGTTTATCAAGCATTATTATTCTTCATCTTCTCTTATTTAGTTTCAAGATTTGAATCACATTATTCGAGTAGCCATTTCACTGGATCGTTTTGTGTCGCGGTGCTAGAACTCTGTCTGTTGTCGTTGTTTTCGCGTCGTTTTTTTTTTTTTTTTTTTTCGTATGATTTTTTATGTTTTTTTTATGTATGTTTTTTTTTTTTTCGTTATGATTTTTTTTTTTTTTGTATGATTTTATTCGCGGTGTTTTGTAACAGAGGTTCACTTGTTTAGTCATTTTCTCCTACGGTAATTTTTTCCCGTTGGTTATTCCTAGTGTTAAACGTTATTCTAGGGCCCTATAATAGGATTTGACTTGAAATTCCAGAATCTAAAATTGAGGCAAATTCCCCATTAATTCCCTAGACTGCTGCACAAATGAATTTCAAAAATCCTTGAAAATTTCAAATTTAGGTACAACCTTTAAAGTTTGAGCGCCTGCAATTTAGAGAAATACTAACCTGGAAGGAACGGAGACTGACTGCAAATTTTTGGTGACTAGCCCATTGACGAACTAGGGAAAAATATGTGGATGCTAACCTCTTCATTTGTAATGGTGACCCTTTGGTTGTGAAACACGACCTAATGTTGATTTGAACAGTAATGTTACTCCTGTAAGGGAAAAGGATGCTGGTGGGGGGGTTGGCTGACCAATGAGGAATTTCACCATGTCGGAATTTCCTATTTTTGACACCAAAATCGGATTCAGCACCTCTAAAAACCCCCTAAGGCAAACTTTCAGCCCGAACTTCCTAATTTACGAATAAACAAAACAGTGTAGAAAATACGGAAATAAAAACCGGGAAAATGACGTTATGCTGGAATAGTTCATTTATGGCCCCTTGACGCGCTGAGATCGAGAAATCCATAGTCCCCAGATGCAAAATTTCATGAAACAGTAAAGTTCGAAATCGAAAAACTGAAGAAAAAAAATAGAAAAAGCGAGATGGGGAAAATTAGGTTTCCCCTTTTTTTGTTTGATAACTTTTCTCTTAGAAAACACGATTTCGTCGTCCCAATGGGCAACACTGGGAGGAGACGGCGATCCGAACGGCCCAATCAGCGAGTGTTCCCGCTGCACGTCTGTTTTCCCGGTTAGTTTTGAAATTAAAAATTTTGATTGTCTCCCAAAAATAACAGGAGACTTATTTTCTGAAATCAGCCCGATTTTCATCTATCCCACACCATTAACTATTCAGGAAAAATGCAAACAGAAATCGGTGAAATTCCTCATTACTCCGTATTGTCGATTGTGTAGAATGTTGTTACAATATTATGACTGTTCTCTTCCTGCGGTGTGTGTCGTCAGCTGATTTCTGAGATGGAGGAGCTACAAGATTCATTGCATTAATCTAAAGAGGGTTAATTACAAGAAGACACTGATTGGAGCATAGGTGCATGTGCACCGCCAGCCAATTGAAAAAAAAAATCAAAGTTCATTCCTCTTCATTTGAAGAGTAAGTTGGCTTGTGACGGAAGACACAATCATAGGTAGGTACTGTGCTAGTTTAATCTACTCGAGAAAACAGTGGTGGAAGCTCCCTCTTTCCTGACCAATCAGCAGCGGTTGTCTGCTCTGTGCATTAGGGGGGGGGGGGGGTGACGTGTTTAAGGGTGGCTGGCACGTGAGATTGACCAACCAGAGAGCAAGAAATTGTCCTGTGTTGAGCAGAATTGATTCATTGCACCCCCGTCAGAGAGCTCTGCAATCTGGGTTTCCTTATAGAGTTCGAGCATTTGAGGCAAACAAAACTGATTTTCGTTTTCAGTCAGCCATTTTTTTTCTGCCTCACTAATCCCTGTCCCTGCCTTTTCAATGTATTGTGATTATTTATGAGTAGAGCTCGGCAATATATGCGAAATAAAAGCTCAAAATATGCACGTAGATGCCCAATATATGCATTTGTACATATGCGCGAAAAAATCCGAAAATATGCCCTCAAAATGTGCGCAAGATAGTTGAACAATTGAATAATAAGTGGGAAACAAAGTCTTTTCAGTACATAGTTACTTGTATTTATTCAATTTTTTTGTATGTACATTTTTATACAAAATCATTTTATACAATTTTTACAATAGTTTTACTCAGTTTTTAGACAAAGCCTTTAATTGTTAAAATATGTTAGCTTGTACTACCAAGTGCTTTTCCAAATTTTCAGTTGCAAAAGATTTTCTCAAATTGTACAATAATAGTTTCAAACGGGAGAATGACCGCTCCACATCTGCTGATACAATTGGTAGATATTTGAAAGACGCCACTTCTTGAGGAGTGTATGACCAATTGCTGGTGTTGGGTGAGTCGCCTTCCATCACTTTAGCCAACACAACGACAGTTTTCCAGCCAGGATTTCGTTTGAGTACACTCTAATTTTTCTCGAACGGTTTCACCTGTTTTTCCGGGCCATGATAACGCCTCCTCATTAGAGGAAATAGCTGACAAAACTGGAAAATATGGCTTTTGTCAAGAAAAGCCTATTATATGCACTTATACCAAAAACTGCGAATATATGCACGATAAATTTAAATTTGGAGCGACAAAATGGCTTGAATATGGCATATTTGGGCTCCTTACAGCTTGGGCATATCGTAAAAAAATATGCAAATATGCAAAATGCCGAGCCCTATTTATGAGTGTAGGTATGATGAATAATTCGGTGTATTATATTAAAGTAAACTATTCGTGTTTGTCTCTGGTGGAAAAGTGTGACATTCGAGAAACTGGCCGCCACTTGCCATCTCTAGCTGGACTCCAGCAGACGTTGAAATTATAAAATCGTGCAGATTCGTACTGTAAGTTTAACGTCGAATATTGAGAAGGTAGATTGGCTTTGTGGGAGTGAAGTGACTAACAAATTATTTTGCTACTTTTCAGCTGTTGCAATAAGATGGATGCACTTCTTGGGTTTAGACCTTTGATGATTAAGTATTTCAGAATTTCTGTTTACCATTGTCTATTGTACGTATTAACCCTTTCATGCCCGCCAACGTCAAATGTCGGGCGGCTTGGCCTTTCCTTAGCTGCCCGCCGCCGATAATAGCCGTTCTGGCACTTGAGCTCTTTCGCTTTGTAACTACGATCTTCCGGGGTGTAATTTCCACTACAATCCTCATGATATTACATTCATAGAACAGTGTATATATTCATAGAACATTTAATGTGTTTTTTCTCTAATCTCATTGTTTGTAGGCGTTTTTTGGGTCGGTAGTTTATCCGTGATTCAGTAGGTACGTTCTGATGCAGCGGCACCTCAAACAGTTAGTTCTCTTTGATCTTCGCCGACTTGTTCTCTGTCTTTTTCTTGTTTTTTTCCTCAACCCTTCTAATTCCATTTCGGTACTTTTGGCGGTAGGCCTGTCAAAGATATTGCCGCCCTTCGGATATTTCACCGCCTATTTGAACTCTGCTCGGGAATATTCGCAAGTGTCCCTCTTCTACATGCACTTCCCGCCTTTTAAGGTTTCCCCACTTTATTTAGTTATCAAATTGTATGAATTTTCCTAAATAGAGTGAATGTGAGAAACAATAAATTATATTGAATGAATTTAATTGAAAGCGGAGATTGTCATAAGGTACCATAATTACTCTACATTAATTGTATCATTTTCAGTATGTTTAACTGGCTAGTAAATTAATAAATGGGTCATTTCAAAATTTGGGGTTATTTTGTCCTCAAACTTTTCCATAAATTATTGTTGAAGTTTTTATGTTTTTTCTCCCGTAAACGTCCTTTGTTTTGACCACTGAGGCAGATCCTGGAGTGGGCGCACACTTTATCAAGTAGTTTCAAATTTATAGAATTTTGAATTTTTTTTCTCCATAATTTTGACTTTGTAGGGAGAGATAAAACATTGTAGGGAGAGAGAAAACCAAGTGTGAGTTGAACTCATGAAACCTTTTTATTCCTTCAAAATACGAGAATCTTAGTTTAGGAGTCTCTTTTATTTATCGCAATCACAGTCCGAAGCTATAATCTAGGTACATCAGAATTATCAGTTTCTTCAAGTCTTTCAATCAGTCTAATCGTTCGTAAAATGTGGGTTAAGGAAAAGTCAGAATTATATGACCCAGCGGTGTAAATAGTTCAGGTAACTCTTAAAAATGTAAACGGCTTTGAAAAAAACTTTTGAGAACCCATAGTTTATTGAGTTTCTTAATAGTACATAGGCCCCATGGGCCTAATTTTCTTAATAATGCATAGGTAACTCAGTTTCTAAGTAATATATAGGTAACTCGGTTTCTTGATAATACGTAGGAAACTCAGTTTCTTAATAATAAAATTCTTATAAAAACGCTCGATTCCAAAGGTTCATTATTGAAAATAATAAACCAATAGTGTCCAACATTCGGGAATCAGAGCCTCACTAAAATAAAATTAGGTAAGGATCAAAAATCCAAAAATATCAAACTAATGTCAAAGTAATGGGAACTGCACTAATGGGAACTGGGAATCTGAACAAAATCTCCTGTATTTATGACTCGAATATCATTGTCATTAACCTCAAACTGTGCATGGATCCCCGGAAACGCCGTAATCCATTTTTACTACAATAGTACCATCGTCATTAATAGTATCGTTGCTGTGAACATAGTGATAAGGCGTAATGTTTTCCTACCAAGGTAGCGGAAGCTTTGTTTTCACTTTTCTATTTTCAGGGATTGTACGGGTTGCCTTGTAGATGGTCCCCTATGAGAATCATCACCCCCGGATTAATTAATAGTTATTAATAGAATTATTTTTTTGACTCCCCCCGGATTAATTAATAGTTATTAATCGAATTATTTTTAAGCTGGCCAAAATGAACATTCCTGAAGTGAGTGTTTCGGGCACAGGCGGTTTAGCTGAAGCTGGAAGTCCAGTAGAGGTAGAAGGAACAGCACACGTAGACGGTTCATCCAAGGTTGACTAGAACTTCTGCACAAAATATGTTGTTGTAATTACTGATGTAACCTATGGATAACTACTAATACCAAGAATATACACCAAGAGCTCAAATTTAAACCATTATCTTGGTGAACCATGAGCAAAACGTCTCTCCCTGCAATTCCATCTCTCTTCCTACAAACCAGCCTCTTCCCAGAAGTTGTAGGGAGAGAGGTTGTAGGGAGAGAGATTTGTGAGGTAATCACTCTCTACTGGCCTCACCATTATTGATTCTGAACGTTAGAAAAAATGCATAACACTATGGCATTCATAATTGTAATTTGAGTTTAATTAAAATTAGTTGAACACTTACCCTGATGAGTGAGGTGGTTGTAGGGATGGAGAAAGTATTAACCTACTCTCAAAGCTTCAACACTTCACAACATAACCCACACAACTGGGAGCTTGGAAATTCAACAAACTTCAGTAGCTTCGGAAGCCATCTTGCAGCAGTGTTCACTTTTGTTTTTCATGACACAAAATAATCGTTTTCCAGGAGTGGGCGGGCATTTCAAAAAAAATTGTAGGGAGAGAGAATAAAACCTTGTGACAGCATCAAAACATAGCAAAAACCCTTCCAATTCATGGAATTTTCGTTCGTTTCTAATTTATTCCTGAAGAGGAGAGTATCCTGGACCAATAACATTTTTTACTTAAATTAAAATATGAATATAGAGTTCTCCAAAATTTTTCAAAGTTCCCAACCTACCCTTTGTGACAGGTGTAGGGAGAGAGAATTGGGATTATTTATGATTTTTAGTTAACTGGCTGTGAGGGACATTAGGCTCTCGAGAATCCAGGCGCGAAAAGGTTATGTACCTACCTACCTTTTGCAATTTTAAGTTGAAAAAGTTACCAAATTTTTCCTATTTGCATATCGTTGAAATTTTTATTTGGCTGAGAAAACCACCTATTCTTTCCCTCCTTGATAGCTTCTCCTGATCTCTGTGCACCCCCTGAGTTTCGGGGCAGGTGCCGCCACTGTTGCAAAGTAAATCATGAGAGAGATATAAGTAACATCATTGAGTTTCTTTGCCTTTCACAAGTAAATTTTGTTCTATCGGACCTAATTGATCATGATGTGTGCAGAGCACCGTCTCCTGTCTGGGGCACATTTTCAGTTTCTTCCACCAAAAATTTGTTCAATAGTCCAGTTTTTCTCATTCGACGGATTAAGGATGTGGAATTTTTCTCAGGTCGTGGTCGCGCTCTCGGTCTAGATCTCCCGACGACCGGAAACACAAAATAGTCGACACTCGAAAGCCCATTTCAGAAGCCGACCTGGAGGGGAAGACTCCGGACGAACAGGAAATGATGAAGATGATGGGATTCTGCGGGTTTGACACCACGAAAGGGAAGAAAGTGGATAACAATGACAACGGCGCTGTTCACGTCATCCTCAAAAGAAAGTACCGCCAATACATGAACCGGAAGGGCGGCTTCAACAGACCTTTGGACTTTGTCGCTTAAAACGACGTTCTTTTGCCAGAGAATGGCTTCTGCATCATCTCACTCCCTAGTGACTTCAACCTACAACTATTTATTCTCGTATATTTATTTCTTCACCAGATTCTATGATTTCAATGACAACAATATCATTTTGTTATGATGAATTTTCCTAGAAATAAAACTGAAGTATTCCATTTCGACTTTTTCTTCAAACAGTATATATCGTACCTGTCAATGTGGTATTTCAGTCAATTTTTTTTAAAGAGCATAGGTCAGGAATAACCACAGAGTAATGGAGACAAGTTAACAGAGAAGAAAGCCAACGTTAAAATGGTGTGCAAGTATTTTTGAGGCTGCCTCAGTGGCGCTATCTACTTTCAGCTAGGATTGAGGAACTACTACGGAAGAGGCGGGGAGGAGAGGCCACACTCTTCATACCGCTTCTTTTCAAATCCTTTCGAATGACCAGAAATTGATAACTTTTCGTTTCATCATCATTTCAATTTGCAAAAATTACTTGGAAAAATCAATCGAGGCGAATGATATTTTCAGAGTTCCTCATGCAATTGTTGTTGTCCCTATCGCCAGTAGTTCGAATGTTGAATCGACAACTGCCACCCTTAGAAACGTTTGAAACCCAGTGTATTATTGAATATCGCCCGATTTTTTCGTACATATCGCGAATATAACTAAATGTTATCAAATTAATTACTTGGATGCGGCCGGTTACGCACCAATGAGAAAAATATGTGATAAACAAGGTGACTTGTTGTGATGAGGTTGGGAACAAACGATCGTGAACCGGCCGTGAACGCGATCTGGTTCTTTCCGCTATAACTACGTCCTGGAGCTCCACCAATCAGAACGCTTCTCGGGCTCCCACATTCAGCTTTCAGCCCAGTGGGAATAACGGTAGTTGGGTCTGTTTGTCGAGAAAATGTTTAGAAGAAATTAGGGAAGCTAATGAAAGTTGAAGATTTTAATGATGTGACGTAGTAAGTTGTTGTGGCGAATTAACTTGCTGACCTTGGATTGAGCATTCGATTTGGAAAATGGAAACATGTTAAAAATTGGAAAATAATAATAATAGAATTAACTCCTCGCGTATCATCCCAGTGCGTGTATGAAGATTTCTGGCAGAAATCAGAAACACACTGGGATGATACGCGAGGAGTTACTTCCATTATTATTATTTTCCAATTTTTAACATTTTTCCAGAAATTTTATGCAAGATTTTCTTGATGCATTGTTAGATAAAATTCAAATTTTGTTTAAAATTGATTCTACTATTTACTTATCTGCTACAAAAATCATGTATGACCGATTAGGTACCAGGAAAGAATAAGAAATAAAAAGAGGAAACAGGTATAAACAATAACAGAGACAAGGAGACGCCCTTTTGTTCACAGTGCAGCCACTACACAAACTTCAAATTTCTCACCACGCCAATTTCCCTGTCAAGTTTGCACTATCGAAGGTTGACTCGATCGTTAGTTTGCAGATCCGCTATCTAGGGGGCGTCACACGGATGCAAAGTACCTCTGGTAGACCTATAGACTCATAATCTGCAGTGATGTCCAGATGAGGGATATTCAACCTGCACAGAATATGTTTATGGGTACCGCTGTGAGTCATGCCTCCCTCTCCTGTACCCCCTTAATGTTAGGGCTCAGGCACATGCCTCTGACAGGAGTAGAGCAGTTAGGGAGCAGGTACAAATTCTCTGCTTCCGGGCCTGTTACCTGGTCAGGCTTCTGGGGATAGCAGTAATGCTGTAAAAGGCTTTTACTCATCTCAATTACCAGTACCACGGGCGAGGGGAGCCCCAGGCTTCCGATGCACCCACTTTGGTCAAAGCATCACCTGCCTGCCCCTCACTTGAGGTTGGATTCGTGGTGGTTGAGGTTGAGCAAACCCTACTTCATGGGCTTGTACCAAGAAGGCTATAAAGGGGCCCATTCACGTGTACGCCTGGAGTCACCGCCGCGGGCCTAGCCGCCGTCAAAGGGGAAACTACCCGTGAATGGTTAACAAAATCTTGAGGTCTGGCGGGCGTAATCGAACATGCTCGAAAATTGCGGCCAGTTAATCCTCGGCGGCCCTGTGAATGGTTGAAGTGAGGCCGACGCCGGGTCGCACTCCCACCAGTACAGCATGTAGCCCTACCGTTTTCCTCACTTCTAGTCATCTGAGCAAGCGGTGGTTGGAAGCAGGCCCGCCAATCGGCGGAGTCAGGAGGTTTTGGCAGCCAGGTGAATGGACTACTGCAGTGGCTTCGGGGAGTACCTGTAGGGACGCGGCGGCGACTCCAGGAATACACGTGAATGGGGCCCTTAAGGGGAAAGATGGCATCCTCAAGGGCTAGTCCCCTGAAGATGTCTCTCGGCATGTGAGTTCTGTTATGAACTCGGGTACCAACCTGTCTAGTTGGCAGAACCTTAGCTAGGAGGTTCGGCCTAACCTGAGTTCCTTCCACTCCCTCAATCACCCTGGTAGGGTTTTCAGGGTTTCATCTATCTGCTTGCAGATGGAGGGGGTAGCGAAATCCTGTTTGGATCGGCTCTCCTTACAACCAAACAGTAGTTATTTATTGCACAGAATACGTTGGTGTTCAAGCCTACTGAATTCACCTTACATGTGGTTGAAACAAGAACTTACCCCCTTCGTTGTTTTATCTTGTCAAAATCAGTCGACTGAACTTAGGTATACGAGAAATGAGAAAACAACCAAGCTTTAATCGGAACGATTTATTAATAATATTTTAATTACTCGTATATTACAATAAAAATAAAAGGCACTGGATATTTTACAATACTCGAACAACTGACGCATCGAAAGTGCCTGAAGTATCAAAAAGGCACTGAAGGTACTCAAAAACAGTTCGAGTCAGTTTTAAAGCCATTACCGAACGCGACAACTTACTTTAAAATATCTACAGAAATTTTAACAACTAACCGAATCAGAACAAAGAGTGAAGTATGTACAGAGGAAGAAATTTACAGTATTCACGCTCGATGTTAGATTCATCATTTTGTACTCTTAGTAAGCAAGAACGTAATTATTGACCCTAAAATGGTAAGCTGGCTATGACGTAAATAAATTATTTTTAGTGTTTAGTACTTGGAACAGAAAAAGATACTCCTGTACAGGGTGGACATCTTGTCAAACAATTATTAGGAAAGTTTGAACTTCAAGAGGCAACCCATGTTTTTCAAGTCGATAAAAAGGTTTGTTCGGAGAAGTATTCCTGAACAGTTGGGAGGGGTTCGGAGAAGCCTGGAGGAGTCCAAGCGCCTCTATCCCCTCCCCTTTCCACTTCTGGTTTGGTTCTGAACTGGTTCCGGACTGCTTCTCTGAATGGACCAGAAGAAGCAACATCCCTATCGACCATTTTCCAACTCTTCAGGAGAAGCAAAAAAACTGGATTAAAAGTGTGTCAGTCAGGAGTGAACGTATTGAAAAGACCTTATCTTCAAAATGACCTTGTCAGAACTGAACGGGTTGTCAAAATGAACACGGTCATTCGTTCATCAACCCACCAATCGAGTTTTCCGGTTAAATTACGAGAACAACGGCAGAAGGCCAACAAAATAAATTAATTGCCCGCAATATGGATGTTTAATGTATATTTATATACATGCATGTTAATGTGTGAAAATGACAAGGAAGTGTCAACAGAAAGAAGTAGATGGAAGTGGTTTTCTAAGCAAAACCTTCCATCATCCAAGTGAAGAATTAGGTACGTTCGATTGAACAGAGGACTAAAAAGACAAAACAAAACACAAATTGTTTTGTTTATTCTATGCTAATTATTATCCTCGTGATGGACAGATGTCACACTGATGTAAACATAAACAACAATTTCACCCATTTTTGTGAAAGTATCGAAAAGTATCGATACTTCAAAATATCGATACTTTTTGAAAGTATCGTATCGATACTTTTTGATACTTTCTAGATGTATCGATACGATATTATATCGATACTTTTGAAGTATCGGACATCCCTACCTTGTCTTACACACTAGGGATGGGTATCGATACTCGATATTTCAAAATATCGATATTTTCGTACCGATACTCGATATTTTAGTATCGATACTGTACTATCCGATATTTTTTGAATATCGATACTTTGGATCCGATGTTACTAAATATCGAATATCGAGACATTTCTCGCAGAAAATTCAACAAAACGGCTAAAAAATGAAGAAGGTAGACAGGTTCTTGGGTCATTACTATTTGGTTGCACAATTAACGTTTATATCATGGAGAAAATCACTCTGCTTTGACTCTTGATAGTAAAAAATGAATAAAAATTGTTGTAAAAATTATTTTTTTAATTAATATTGGATAATATCGATAGTTTGTGGCACTAAAGTATCGATACTCGATATTTTGAAATATCGATACTCATGCCCAACGATACTTGGGATATCGATACTCGGATATGATACAGTATCGATTCAAAATATCGATACTTTTACAACGATACCCATCCCTATTACGCACCTCTAATTTCCCAACTTTCAGGAGAAGCAAAAAAACTGGTTGCTAGGAGCTGTTGCCATTAGTGATGTTGATAGGGGTTGTTATCATCTTCGAGTTTCCTTGACTCCTTCATCTAGTAGGAATAATTTGAAGCCAAAAGCACTATGCAACGGGAGAAAAGGAATAGGAACAACCTAAAATCTCATTTTTTTTAATGGTCGGTAGGGGGTGTTGCCTCTTAACACGTTGACGCTGAAAAAAAAACGCGTTGGTCCACTTTCGTGAAGCGGCCAAAGATAAGGTGTCACTTTGATAACTGCTCATGACCTTCAACCTTGACCAATTCAGCTCCAGATTGAACCGTTAGTTTCATAAACAGTTCATCTATCACGAAAAACAGCTAGAGAAGAGCAGTAACTGAGAATGAAAAAACAGGAGCAGATATTTTTGAACCTTTTGCGAGAGGTGTTTGCATGTAACTGACGCAGCCTGTCAGGTATCCCAGGATTTGTGTGACATAGACGCGATCTGCGTCCAACGTGTTAAACGAAGATTTATTCTTTTCCCATGGATATGTCTTTAAGGGGTTCTCAGTCGGTCGACGTTCGTTCCTCGTTAGTATTTCCATAAATTACAGGGGCTCAAACTTTAAAAATGTACCTAAATTCGAAATATTCAAGGATTTTTGAAATTCTGGAATCATTAAAATCGAACAATAATTGTCAGAGAAAAATGGGGAAAACCTGACTGAATAAACGGGGTTTCCCATTTTTCTCTGGCAACTAACGTTCGATTTTGATGATTCCAGCGGTAATCTTTAACTTTTTCAATCCTCTATACTACTGCACTAATAAATTTCGAATACTCTTGAAAATTTCAAATTTAGGTACAACTTCCAAAGTTTGAACGCCTGTAATTTAGGGAAATACTAACCCGGAAGGAGATTGAGACTCTTTTGCCCTCCTAGCAACGAAACGAGACATCCAAATCCGATATTCGAGCCAACCTTACATTTTCTGTGAAGGTACCTTTTTAATTACAATTTACCTGTAAAAATAATAATTTAATTAATTACCTTTTTAAGTACAACGTATAATAAAATTGACGTTAAGGTAAGGCATATTACAGTTTTAATTTTTATACAAAACAAAATTATTTACAATATCACAAAAACTAGTCGACTCAACTTTAAAAAAACAACCGAAAATTACGTTTCAGTACAGGTTATAGGTTAACATTAGCAGTCTTCAAGATCTGTACAACATTATTAACGTACAATAATTTGGACATTTCAGAAGCTACGTATTTGTGAAGTGAAATTGGTCGTATTCACGTTGAAAAACTACTTTTATCTAATAGGAATCGATTAAAAATACAATATGCAGTTGTGCGCTACTAAAATTAGTTCTAAAATCTTGAAGGCACCGCAGAGGCGGAAGGAGATAAATACGTGAATATAACTTTAAATTGCGAAGAAGTATTTTCACGGGGGTGGTCCCACAACACTATCTATGGGCGACTTCAGGTACAAATAAGCTACTCAACGTACATACAATTCAAGATGAAGGCCTCAATGGAAGGAGTTGTAACACAAAGTTTGATGTGTGCGTAGGAATAGTAGGCAAGACACCAGGTACTAAGAAATTTGGTACCAGCAGAGCTAGAGAGATGTGCGGGAAATCCTAGATAGCTGTGCCAACATTACTGCGAGTAATATTCCTGATGTGAGAGAAGAGCAGTGTTGCCAGGTATGCGATAACTTTGATTTTATGTAATAATTGGAATCTGAACGATCGTGATATTACTGTGAACACTATCTTGGGAGAGAGCGTTATATTGAGGTATAGTTAGTCCCTACTTAGGAAACACAGGCTCCAAATATTCCCAAATGAGGGCAACACAGGATACAAATATTCCCAAATGAGGGCAACACAGGATACAAATATTCCCAAATTAGGGTACACAGGCTCCAAATATTCCCAAATTAGGGTACACATGCTCCAAATATTCCCTACATAGGCTCCCAATATTCCCTAGTTAGGGTAACACAGGATACAAATATTCCCTACTTAGGGTACACAGGCTCCAAATATTCCCTACATAGGGTACATAGGCTCCCAATATTCCCTACTTAGGGTAACAGAGGATACAAATATTCCCTACTTAGGGTACACAGGCTCCCAATATTCCCTACTTAGGGTAACACAGGATACAAATATTCCCTACATAGGGTACATAGGCTCCCAATATTCCCTACTTAGGGTAACACAGGATACAAATATTCCCTACTTAGGGTACACATGCTCCAAATATTCCCTACATAGGGTACATAGGCTCCCAATATTCCCTACTTAGGGTAACACAGGATACAAATATTCCCTACTTAGGGTACACAGGCTCCAAATATTCCCTACATAGGTAACACAGGATACAAATATTCCCAAATTAGGGTACACAGGCTCCAAATATTCCCTACATAGGGTACATAGGCTCCCAATATTCCCTACTTAGGGTAACACAGGATACAAATATTCCCTACATAGGGTACACAGGCTCCAAATATTCCCAAATTAGGGTACACATGCTCCAAATATTCCCTACATAGGGTACATAGGCTCCCAATATTCCCTACTTAGGGTAACACAGGATACAAATATTCCCTACATAGGGTACACAGGCTCCAAATATTCCCTACTTAGGGTAACACAGGATATAAATATTCCCTACTTAGGGTAACACAGGATACAAATATTCCCTACTTAGGGTACCCAGGCTCCAAATATTCCCTTCATAGGTAACACAGGATACAAATATTCCCAAACTAGGGTACACAGGCTCCAAATATTACCTACTTAGGGTAACACAGGCTCCAAATATTCCCTACTCAGGGTAACACAGGCTCCAAATATTCCCTACTTAGGGTACACAGGCTCCAAATATTCCCTACTTAGGGTAACACAGGCTCCAAATCTTCCCTACTTAGGGTGCACAGGCTCCAAATATTCCCTACTTAGGGTAACACAGGCTCCAAATATTCCCAAATTAGGGTACACAGGATCCAAATATTCCCTACTCAGGGTAACACAGGCTCCAAATATTCCCTGAAGAGTGTAAAACTGGCTCCCTAAAGGTAAAAGGGACAGAATTAGAGGCAGTACTTACGCCTTGAACACAAACCAATCTCTCTGGCGCCGGAGGTACCAACTCATAATTAGGCATTGCACGTTTTGAGCGACAGAAGGCAATTATTTTTCATCAAATAACATTTAAAATAAGGCACACTTTTAGACAACAATTAACATTGACTATAAATAGAATCATTTACCTACCTGTTAACGTTACGATTCCTTTTAAATTCAAAAGAAAGTAAGGGTCCATACTTTTCCAAAGTTTGTCAACGACGGGAATGATAATGATGATAATATTTTTGTAAAATTTTCTACAACTGTAGCATGAAGATTGGAAGCACGTTGAATGGTCTGAGTTGGGAATAAAAGGTTCCTGAAGGGGAAGAGCAAGAAGTTGGAGATCAATTATGTCATATGAAGATCAAAAGAAAGAGCTCAGAAAAAGGCCTTTAGCGGCCCTCGCTGACTCCTAGAAGGGGGATGAATACAAACTGAAGAAAGCCACCAACCTGTTGAGGTGTCGATTCTTACTATATGTGAGGGAAATTACCATGGTTGAAGAGGAAAGAGCTATAATGGTATAATTCTTCGTCTTCATCGTTGAAAATACCCTGCTGTTTTTAGAAAGTCTTAGGTTTTGATTCTTCAAGGTTTTTTAGGGGAGAAGTTAGAGGTATTTCTCATCGTTGACAGACTAAAAAGAAAGATAAGAGGATCAGAAGGCCTATTTTCAAGTCACAATTGGTACACATTCTTATTACAGTAAAAGCCTAACAATATTATATTCTGTAACAGCACGAAAACAACTAATATTTGACTATTGATTAAAAACAAGTTAGTCTTCTACAGAATTCAACAAACGTACATTCAGAATTACTAACAGGAACTTTGCTTGACGATGTCAACAAACAACTTTTGACGTTTTGGAGGGATTGGCAGTTCATCAACAAAAATACAAGGGTGAGAGCTACAAAAGACAATAAATTAATTAAAGATTACGATGGCACTGATTAGCACGTAGGTGATGGAGGGGGAGGGGTGGGGTGGAAGTAGGTGGAGGAGGAAGGAGAAGGGGAAGCCGAGGTAGGAGTGGGGGGAGGCGGCAGTGGCTCGCTCTCTCCTTGGTAGTTGGAGTCTGTTTCGTGGCAGACGTCAGTCGAGCAAGGCGTAGGTGGAGGCGGCCTGTACAGTCCCAGCTGGAAACATTCAAAAGAAATTTAAAAAAAAAAGAAGAAAATTTTCCTGAAAATTTCAAACCTAAATTTTCACCCTTTAGAAGTCACATCAACAGATTCAGACCTTCCAGAACAATTTTGGTTTCGTGTCTATCAGTGTCTATCATGAAATCCTTGCCACAGCCTTTTAGGATTTCGATGAAATTTTCAGGGATTGTCCAGGTTAGCGTGCAGATGGTCCCTTATGAAAAGCATTGCCCTCAAACTGAAAGTAGCCACTGCACATGCGCAAACATGTATTTCCTCGTTACATCCATTACTTCTACTTTTTGTTGGGGTGAAGATGGCCCCCTACTAAAATCATGGCCCCCAAAATTAAAGTATTTTGTGCGCATGCGCAAACGTGTATTTCCTACAAACGTGTATTACAGCCATATCGTCTAAATTTTCCAACAATATCCAGAGATTGTGAGGGTTGAGGTGTAAAGTCCCCAATGCAAGGTACTTAGAGATTGATCTACACAATCGGGTTATGGTTACAAGGAAGCTATGTGCCACACCCACTTGGCAGACTTTTTTCAAGCTTGAAAAGTGAAAATCCCTCCCTTCAACTCCACTATATTTGCTCGATGGAGGTAGCCTCTGTAATCTAAGATGTGAACGTTCAACAATATAAGGAAATACAAACCCGTGTTGTCTCCTTGCTGGTAGTGGCAGGGCTAGGAGGTGGATTCAGAGGGTAACATAGTAGAGAATTCGACGAAGGCTGCGAACAAGAAGTCGACCTGGAACAAGACAATTTGATGGTCATTTGCCAGGAAAATTTGTTTTTTTTAGACATCTATAGGTATTTTAAATATTACAGTTGACGAAATTTTCTACATTTGGGACTTCTAGGTATATATTTATTTTTTAATACTTAGGTAGGGGAGACCGGGGCAGGTTGGCATAAGGGGCGGGTTGGCACAGTGCTTTTAAAATGAAAACCGAATGGCGGCGAAACCTTCCCTCTCGGTCACGTGATCTCCTGTTGGGTCCCCAGTCATCAACAAAGTTTCATGGAGGTTGGTCCTTCGCTCGAAGAAAGAATTACAAATTTCAGATTTTACGACAAGTAAGTAACTTTTCACACTCCTACTATTTGGTTTTAAGCGCATTGTGTGTTGAAGTTTTTGTAAGTTTGAAAGTGTAGACCTATTTTACTGCATTCAATGAACAGAATCCGCTAGTGAACGTTTGGAAACCACTGTTTGTGAAGCTAATGGTGGCCACTATTGTCAGTGAGCCCTGCCGGGGCGAGATGGCATTTTTTGGGAGGGGCGGGTTGGCATAAGCCAATTTTTTGTTTTTCTTATGCCAACCCCTCCCCCCCCCCAGGTTTATCATTGATACCTAATGAACAAAAATATCATATAACTTATTTTAAGAGCTCTATTGCTTGTCACAGGGATGCGAACTTGGAAAAGGACCATTGTTTTCTGTTTTGTTTTCACCACTGTTCTGTTTTCATTGAGGTCCAACCTAAAAATACTTATGCCAACCCGCCCCAAGGGCCATGCCAACCCGCCCCATAAGGGGGGCAGGTTGGCATAGATTGACTAGCTCTAGTTGAATCGATCTGAGCCTTTTTGTAGTTCATTATGAACATCGAGGATGAGGGGATTTTGTAGCCCATGAGTTATACTTTCACTGGGTAGTTTAACTTTTATGATTGACTGATCACAACTCCTAGGAAACATCAAAAACGAAAATCGAAAATATATGCCCGGTCTCCCCTATTTTTTTTTTTTTTTTTTTTGTGATAACCCCTGTATAACACGAGACAGTGACTTTCAAGACAGTGAAACATGGAAATAGAGTGGGAAATGACGAAATAAAGTCTCCGCGTTTTGGAAACAGCTGATCACACATCCAATCTATTATGGATAGTTCCATGAAGTAAAATTAACTACCTACTAAGTCATACTTTCAGTGTGGGTATTTTTACGTACTAAAACGTTTTTCCCTCAGACTGACGGAATATCCCATGAAAAGGTTCGGCTCTCGGGCTTTTTCCAGGGTTTTCGGGGGAAAAAATGAAATTCCTTGAGTATATCCGGTTTTCCAGGACACTGGACACCCTGGTTGCGAGAATGTAAAGTAAAGTAAGTAAAGTAAACAACCATTTCAGGTCGGATTATCGTTATTCCTGACGTCGTGGACTTCACCAGCTGTCTTCCTAAGGGAAGATCAGAATTTGTTCTTAGATTTCGCTCATGGCTTCCCATTGGCCTCACCGCCCTGGGTTGGGACGAGGGGGAACTGCGACCAACTTGCCCGAAAATATGCCGCAGAGGCGGGCCTCGAACTCACGGCCCCCGCAACCGGTTCGAGTCCCGTCCCCACAGACACATGCCATAGCTCGCTCGGTCACAGCTGACCCCCAAGTTACGAGAATGCTTACCTCTGAAGTGTAGACATAAGGACGCACGAATGGCCACCAGCTGCGGGATATCCTTTCGCTCCACAAGCAGCACTACCACAGTTCCGCATGCCTTTGGGTGACAGCGGGTCTAGAGCAGGGTCTCCTACTTGAACGCCGTTGTCGCCTTTTGACGTTCTGCATCAAAAACACAAGTAAGCTTCAAGTTGAGTAATACTTAAGGGAATGAATCAAAACAGTTGAATGAGGAACAAGTATGCATACCTTGTTTTCCACCTGAAGACGCCATAACCCATGATGATCAAGAATCCAGCGATGACGAATGCTGCGAGCAACACATAGCCCTGAGACTCTTGAGTGACGTGCATCGACTTCTTGAGACAGGCTTCGTTCGTTTCGTCCGACCTGTCGTCGCAGTGGTGCAAACCGTCGCAGACGAAATGAGGAGGCAGGCAGGTTAGGCCGGTGTGGAGAGTCGACGGGTAGCCGTAGGCTGGTACTACAGTGCTGCATTGGTGCCACCCGGCATTGTCACAGCAGGATCTCTCGTCGGCGTTGTCTGGGCAGTGTGGGTGGCCATCACAAACGTACTTCATATCTATACATGAATTGATTCACATTAATGAAGATTTCTTGGTAGACCCTGCATGGGGAAGACATTCATTCTAGATAGCCAAATTTCAAATATTCGAGCTAAAAGTAGTGGCACAGAGTAATTGAGTCGGGTATCCCGACTGGAGTACTCCGTGGTATCACCACCAGTGTCCTGCAAGACTCATATCAACTGGTGGTATTCCCTAGAGACACTTCCTTCCATCCCTTACCTATACCTCGAGCTGACGTAAGGTAGTCCTGGGAGTCCTCCCCATTATCATTTTATTAATTTTCTTATGGTGTACCCCCCCTGTCTTAAAGGAGTTTACAACAACAAAATCAAACGAAACGTACCAATACAGAAAGAAGGTTGGCAAGTGAATTTATCAGGACCGCACTGAGGACAGTTCGCCTCGTCACTTCCATCCAAGCAATCGTCAGCCAGGTCACAGCGCCATTTCATAGGAATGCAGTCGCCCACAGAGGAGGCGCAGGAGAAATTGTCCGGCGTGCAGGGGCCTTCTCGCGTGCATTCAGTATGAGATGCAACTCGAATTCCATTCACGCAGTCCCAGTAGGCAACTGTATTTTGGACCTGGGGGCAAAGAAATAACATGCATCAATTTCAGGCTTCTCGGTTCAAAATACATGCCCCTCCAAAATCTTAAATCGATAAGTTGGTAACAATGTCAACAGTTTGCTCAAGTGTATTAATCCTGTGATTCTCCCACAAACATTAGAGAGTTTTCGCCGTGTCAGGCGCGACCACTTGAGATCGTGATGACTCGAGACAGATGGGGCCAGCAGACGCAGATGCTAACTTTTTTTGGTGGATTTCGAGTCGTCACAAAACAAGGTGCGGACTCTGAAAGTCACGCTAAACGGCTACCAACCTGCGAAGTCACTCGAAAATGGCCGATAGCGAACAGCTGATACAGACTCTGGGTGTCTCGAAATAAGTTTTTCAGAATGAGATTTGGAATGTTCGGCGATTCGCCGTATTGAACAAATCTATTACTACTAGGATACCTATTTACATCCTTTTCTGACCCAACATTGCGATAAAAAAAAAAAACCTACCTACTAATGATTTTGATTGTATTCACCTAGTTTAAATGGGTCACCTATGTCATCTATGTAGTGAACACCACAAGTTTGTACTGTACAACAACAGATTTTGCAGGAGCTACCTATCTACAGGTTCCTTGTTTGTCTAACAACACGTCCGTAGCATAATTATCTCTAGATAACTTCATAACTGTTGTAAGAGGACTTTTTCCAACTTGACATGCAACTTACAAGTACGATGATCACAGCAAAGGGAACTATCAATTACCTACTTGCGTGTATCAGGTACCTACTTGCGTGAACTGACTCCCATTGCCTGTTTATTGTAGATCTGTAGTTAGGTGTGTATCGAAAACGCGAAAAGCACCAGGAGCTGACAATGTCATGATAGTACAGCCATTAATTTTGAAAGGCCCCCGGAAACTCCACGCTCTTCTTGCAAAAATCTTCACTACTTCGGCACGAATAGGGTACTTTCCTAAATCATGGAAACATGCTATCGTTTGCATGGTACCTAAACCTGATAAGCCAGAGCACTCACCCGCCTCATACCGACCTATAAGCTTACTATCAACGCTTTCTAAAATATTCGAGCGGCTGCTCCTCCCCAAGTTGATGATATATACGGAGCATCTCATACCCAACCAGCAATTCGGTTTTCGGATTTCGCACTCCTGTCCGATGCAACTTCAACGTCTTACATCCTACATCAAAAATGCTTTTCACAACAAGAAAATATGTAGGGCAGCATTTTTTGACACGGAGCAAGCGTTCGATCGAATATGGCATGAGGGACTCATTAATAAGATCGCACCTTACATACCCAACAACCTTCTCCAGTTACTAACGTACTACCTAACTGGTAGAACATTCCAAGTTCGAGTAATGGATCAAGTGTCTCGTGTCTGTTCCATCAGCGCCTCAGTGCCCCAGGGAAGTGTCTTGGGCCCCTACCTCTACAATCTGTATTGTTACGACCTTCCACTTCCTGAAGGTGATGCCTTTTCGGGATTGTATGCCGACGACCTTGTATATGCTACAGCTGCTGATAGCGGAGAAGAAGCAACACATGAGCTGCAACGGCAGATAGCTCGGACAATGGAGCACAAAATGGAGGGTGAAGATAAATCCACAAAAAACGCATATTATGACATTCACTTACAGAAGAAACTATGTCGAGCCCGTAATAAGCTATTTGGGAGACCCGCTACAGCGATCTGGCATCACAAGGTATCTTGGGGTTACCCTTGACAAGCGTCTCACCTTCAGCGATCATGTATCTGTCCTATTGAGTAAGCTACGAACCCGAGTGCGACAATTACAACCCCTATTATCATCGGCAAATGTTTCAAACTCCAACAAAATACTCATGTACAAGCTCCTCATACGCCCCATTTGGACATACGCCTTACCTATATGGGGAACGTGCTCGAATTCCCAATTCCAAAGAATTGCCCAAAACCAAAATAAGATCCTACAAAGACAGGTCCTACAAGCACCGCCTTTCGTCCGCAACGAAACCATTTATAGAGATTTCAATCTCGAATCCCCCCATGACGTACTCCTCCAAATCATGACACGGTTTTTTTTAACCATGAACATCATAACCCACTGGCGGCAGAAGGGCTCCTACCCCCAGTAACCCAACGGCTACAAAGACCATGCCACATCATGGATCGCATGCTGACGCTCGGATACCTGAACGACGAGAATGATTAAAGATACTCCACAACACCAAGTGAAATAGTGCTGTGAAAATATAGTAAGACACTACAAGTATCACATTGTCAATTAGTTACGCCTGAAATGTGCTGAGCTAACTCTGAGCGTATTTAAATAACGATAGTCAATAGACAGTAAGGTATATTGTATTAACAATGGACTTAAACAATAAATAAATAACAAAAAAAAAGTTAGGTGTGTTGGTAGATGAATAAATAATATACAACATTAAATGAAAAAAAGGGTGCATTTATTCAGAAATTTCAGTGACATTCAAACAATGTAAAATTCGCACAGAGTCAACAATAGCATACGTTGAATTCAATTGATCTTGATGTGAAGATAACAGAATTCTGGTGACGAGTAGCTTGTTTCGAGAGATGAAAAACTTGATAATTAACTGTTCTACAAATCTGAAAAACTGTTCTACAAATGAAAGCTAAACTCGAGAACCAAAACACAGGAGTCGAACACTACACAAAATCCTGCTACATCCGACCTAAATTGAAACTGGTTATAAAAGTGTGAGGTTATCAAGGGTACAGTCGTCAAGAAAGCCGTCGTCCTCGACGCCGCCAAAAGCCGGCATTTGGCGGCGTCCAAGACGACCGAGCTCGCTGTCCACGTCACGCATGCGCAGTCACCATTTTCTGACGGTTGCGTGGATAATACTCGCGGACGGTCGTCACAAAAAACGTGGCGAAAACTCTCTAATGCCCCGAAGTGCCAAGAGGGATATAATATTGGATTAAAACACTGGGATGAGGTCAACTCGGAATATAACTGCCGAGGTGAATCAATGATGGCAGACATTCGAATTTAGGCGAGGAGGTTCGATTATTCAAAGAATACCTATCGATTCTTCATTACGTCACGCAAAAACCACTTCAACTTACCAATATTTTATCGTAATTAAATAACAGCCGGTACCTTTTTAGACGGCGTGCTAACAGCAGCCAAAGCAGTCAAATGATGTTGAGACGTCCACACAGGTTCGACGTGTCCTCCACTCGTGGCAATAGACATCACCATTGTTCCACTCAACCAGTAGATGTACTTTCCATACACAGAGATAGAGTTGAATTTCTCCCCAGTTGTCAGAACGACTCTGCAAAAGATCGATTCGGTATAGTGACTCCTCAATGACTGAACAAAATACCGGTGATATAAATTACGAGGGACGTCTGGAAAAAAGGGGAAAATTGTCGTAGGGGTGATGGGAATTTTTTTTTTTTCATTTTTTTTTTTTTTTTTTTTGAGTAGGGGAACTCCTAACGGTCACAATGAGCGCTCGCCCGTCTCAGTTTGTTCAAAAATGTCGTCGCAGGAGCCCGTCGCGCCAACCTCTGCTGGTGTCGTTCGCTCCACCTACCGCAGGTGCGAGATTCGGGCAGTGATCCAGTGTGAAGCGTTCCTCAACTCTACAGTGACTGGGGACGAGACTTGGGTATGCCACTATACCCCTGAGTCCAAACGACAGTCCCTACAGTGGCGCCATACCACTGGGCTGAAAGCTGAATGTGGGAGCCCGATAAGCGTTCTGATTGGTGGAGCTCCAGGACGTAGTTATAGCGGAAAGAACCAGATCGCGTTCACGGCCGGTTCACGATCGTTTGTTCCCAACCTCATCGAAACAAGTCACCTTGTTTATCACATATTTTTCTCATTGGTGCGTAACCGGCCGCATCCAAGTAATTAATTTGATAACATTTAGTTATATTCGCGATATGTACGAAAAAATCGGGCGATATTCAATAATACACTGGGTTTCAAACGTTTCTAAGGGTGGCAGTTGTCGATTCAACATTCGAACTACTGGCGATAGGGACAACAACAATTGCATGAGGAACTCTGAAAATATCTTTCGCCTCGATTGGTTTTTCCAAGTAATTTTTGCAAATTGTAATGATGATGAAACGAAAAGTTATCAATTTCTGGTCATTCGAAAGGATTTGAAAAGAAGCGGTATGAAGAGTGTGGCCTCTCCTCCCCGCCTCTTCCGTAGTAGTTCCTCAATCCTAGCTGAAAGTAGATAGCGCCACTGAGGCAGCCTCAACAATACTTGCACACCATTTTAACGTTGGCTTTCTTCTCTGTTAACTTGTCTCCATTACTCTGTGCGCCATACCCACTCCCCCAGTGCCACAAAATTCAAGGTGCAATTTTCGGAACGCAAAATCATGTCATCTGTGTTCTGGGACAGGAAGGGAGTGTTATTGGTTGATTTCATGGTCAGAGGGACCACCATCAATGCCAATGCCTATTGTGAAACCTTAACAAAATTGAAAAAAAAATTAAGGACAAAAGGAGGGGAATGCTGACTCGAGGCGTGAGCCTCCTTCATGACAACGCCAGGACCCCCCCCCCCCCCCCCCCCGCACGTGTGACCCAGGACCTCCTTGTGAGATTTGGATGGGATGTCACTAACCACCCACCATATTCCCCTGACCTGGCGCCCTCGGATTTTCATCTGTTCACAAAACTGAAGGAGTTCCTGGGTGGAAAACGGTTTTCCAGCGACGAGGAGGTCAAGGAGACTGTGGAGAAGTGGCTGTTGGAGGTGGAGCGGAGCGTCTATGACGAAGGCATAAAAAAGCTCGTGCCTAGGATGCAGAAGTGTGTGGAACTTGCCTGGGACTATGTTGAAAAATAAAGGATTAAATTTTGAACATTTCCTGAAAATTTCATTAAAATATATGCATTTTTCTAATTTTAACAGCATTTCTCCCCTTTTTTTCTCCCCTGACGTCCCTCGTAGCTACACAGAGGGTATACAGGGTGTAAGCCAGCCAAACAGGTCTGCCATACTTCACAATTCGATTCTACAACTAATTTGCAACAAAAATGTCTCTCAGTAATAGTTTTATATCCTCTTGTTTTTCCAATTTCTCTTCAATTTCAAGATTTGACCTTACATTACTAAATTGGTCATAACTCTCCTAACTTGCTGTGTAAATTCAAATTTGAGGATACCGTTGGAAAGAGCAATAAATTGCCTAACGGTTAGATGCCTGACCTTTTCATTGAGGCATTAAAAAGCCCTCCGAAAAGGGAATTTTATCTCATTTGGGAGAGTTTTTTAATCGGAAATTAAACTATGAGAATCAATATTTTTAAGATGCAAGAACGATAATAACTGCGCCAAAATCTCAGCTTTCCAACGGTTGTTATTTTTATTTTAAAGTGGAACTTGACACAGAAATTTGTGTTAGAACGTGGAAAAACGTGAATTTTTTCAATGGAATCAGCGATGAGGTTAGAGGTGTGTCGGTACAGTTGTACTGGGACTGTGGAACAGAGTATCAACTCGTAACAGTTCCTTGCTGTGACAAAAACTCAGCCCTTACCAGTCCAGTTCCATGTACTCGGTAGCGCCCTTACCAATTCGACGGACTGGAAAGATATCTTATCATGGAATGGCTCTGGACTGGGAAGGGATCTTCTGGACTGGTTAGCATGGATCTCCAGTATTCATGTTCTTATGTTATGTTCTTAAACTGCAACGAAAAAGTATTCTCTCAAGAAATGTCTGGTCACTATTATTAAACGGTTGTCTCTTTTTCAACACTTGTTGAATTCTTTACTTCTGTATTGCAAGTTGAGATCTTGAGACTGGGATTTGACTGCTCTCAGTAGGCAGTATTGGCAATGGAACTGTACTGGTAATTTGGAACAGTTACATCTTTGTCACCATAACCGTTGGAACCGTTCCAGAGAAATACCTGGACCGATCCCCTAGCTGAGGTGTTTTGGGAGGCCTCGCTATCCACTGCGCCGCCTACCCCTACAACAGTTTAACACCTCAAATTATGAAAAAATTCAAGTTTTTCCCCGTTCAAACATAAATTTCTGTGATAAGTTCTTCATATTGAATTTACATGGGAAATTAAGAGAGCTAAGAATGACCAATTTAAGTAACATAAGGACAAAATCACAAAAAATCTTAAAATTGAAAAAACTTGGAAAAATAAGGGGTTAAAAACAATTGCTAAGAGACATTTTTTGTTGCAAATTAGCTGTAGAATAGACTCCCGCAGTATGGCAGACCTGTTTGGCTGGCTTAAACCCTGTATGTGCAAAAGCGAGAGGTATGGTAAAGCTTTATTGAGATTTATTGATAGAAGGCGAGGAAGCAAAATCAATGGGAAACCAGTACAAACCTGTTCTTTCCATTCATATCACACGACTCGATCGAAGAGATTGTTGACCAATAAAGGGTGTTGTGGGCAGTATCTATCGTCATAGAGATGATCGTTCTACTTTCAGAGAACAGCATGACTCTCCTGAACCCGTCCATACGGCTCTTGTATATCCTGTAGTCTCTCCCTTCAGTCGTCCAAAACAAAAATCTGTGAAGAGAACAATTTCTATTAGCCCAAAAATTTGTATTCAATTTATATTGGCACTAACTGTCAACTGCAAATTTCATTGAATTGTCTTGCATAACAGAAGTTTTGTCACTGAGGTAGCTGTCAAGGGAAAGGAGGAGGGGGTGTTAGTACGAAACAATTCTTCTGGTCTCTTCCCCGTTAGATAATACACCTTCCCAAGACCACCACTTCATCCCATTTCAAGCACCTAAATTGGACCTCATAGAACATTGAATCCTGGTCATTAATATTTGAATCTATTGGGTAAGATTTTGTTGAATTTTGGATCAAAGTAATGTTATTGGGTAATTACTGCGTAACATTAGAGATCAAAGGGTGCTGTCAGGCCACTGATCTGCCGTGAGACACAACTGCCGCGCCCCTAACGAGAATATAAAGAACTCTTTGTCATCTTGCTCACCAGGCACTTAGCACTCACTCACTCACTCACTGCCTGGGGTTGCCATTGGAAGGGAGTGTCAGGCTCCGATGGCTTATACTCCCCCTCTTGCGAGGCCCCATTATTTAAAGAAAGGGGATTCCGCCGGCTACCCCGTGTTGGAGTCAGTAAATCTTCCGCTGAGATCTGCGAATTTTTTTATCCTTTTCCAGGAAATTTCTCGTAGGGATGCACGTTCCACAATGTGGTGACCGAATGCTTCCGTTCTGGACCTCCAGAAGCGGTCGCATCTACATAAAAAGTGCTCAGCAGAGTCAGCTTCTTGTTCGCAAGAACACATTAGTGAAATTCTGTTGTCCATGATGTTTAGCATCCTACGGAAGTCGTAATGCCCCGTTAGAATGCCTATCATTAGTCTGATGGTGTTTCGACTTTTGGAAGTTAGCCATAGGGCTTGTTTAGGATCGTATGAGGTGATGAGCATTCTGGTCTGTCTGTATCTATCAGTTTCTTTGGACCAGAGTATATTAAGATCTTGGGCTTCCCATTTTTTGACCTTTTCTTTGCAGGCGTTTTTCGAAATGCCAATTGCTGGCGAGGGTCCTACGAACCCTTTTTTCGAACCCTCTTTTGCCAAAAAATCGGCTTGTTCGTTTCCAACCTGGTTGGTATGCCCGGGTATCCATTTTATGGAAATTTTGTTATTTCCAAGAAACAGATTATTTATAGACTTTTTTGTTTCCCACACCAGTTTTGAGGTGGTGATGGGATTTTGAAGGGCTTTTATGCTTGCTTGGCTGTCAGTATAGATGTTTATATTCTTATTGCTGATACCAAGGTTTGATAATGTCATGCTACATTTGTTTATTGCAAAAATTTCTGTTTGGAATACTGTTGCATATTTGTCCAAGCTATAGGAATTGGATATCCCGAGGCTTGGTATGAACACACCCGCCCCGGAGGTGGTTTCCAAATTATTTTCTATTTTGGAACCGTCCGTATAACAGTTAATTATTTCTGCTGTGTCAACTGGAGTTTGTCCGTGACTCCAGTCTTCCCTGCTTTTTATCTCAAAGCTTGTCTTGAGATTCCAGAAATATTTTTTTCTCATTTCGTCCGTAGGTATTAAAGTTTCAGGAACGTAAGCATTGACAGCTTTTTTAATAAGCGTATGACCCACTTGAGAGTAATGGGTTAAGTGACTGGTGTCATGTACCCATTCCCCCAGTGAAGTTAATCTTATAGCAGCCTGCATGGAGAAGACCATGGTTAGTGTATCTATGGGAGCTAGTCTGCGACGGTATCCGTCCGCTACCCAGCGCCACCTCCACTCTCACCTAAGATTCACTAAATATTCGCTTCCATATAAAATATATCCATCATAATTCTGCCTCCTTAATCTAATACAATTAAATTAAACCCTAACTTGTTGGTGGACCTGAGTAGGTTCCTAGAGGGGGCACCGGGATCCGACCGGCCCCCACCAGCTATCAAATCACTTCGTCTCCGACTGCCTTTGCCTCCGCGCTCTTTTCCATCTTTTCTCTATTTGAGTATTTTCTGCCATTTGGCAAGTTTGGATTTTGGATTTACATCCTTTTTAATTTTCCATTTCAAAGTTTCTCTCAGTGTCCATTCAGTTTATCATTTGCATTTCAGCCAACATACAGGTATCGTTCTTTTTATATTTTCCATATTTTCTCTTTTCATCTTTTTCACACCAAGCAGAGAGGTGGTTCTTTTATTCATTTTCGTTCTCAAAATTACATTTCATTTTCTTTCCCTTATTTATATTTTTCTGCTTTTCACCTTTTTCCTTTATTTTACATATTTCGTTTATATATATTAGTTTGGGACCACTCAAAGTCCCTGGTAGCAGAGACTCTGCCTTCCCTTCATTTTTGGTTCAGATCTAGAGGGAGGAATTTCTAAGAATATTAAGAATAGGTATTTCGCCTATTAATAATATTACATGGTACGCAGAGCGTGCGATCATCCACGTTTCACATTCCACTGCTAATCTCACAACAATACAATCTTGTTTTGTCCTGTGTCTGTTTGTCACCTCAGTTTCAGGCAGCAAGCTAATCATATCTTTCCCGAAAAAACCTGTCGCGTATTTTACAGCTTTCCGACCGACTCTTCAATTAATCTTTCTCCGATAAAACTTGCGCGTGTGTTTAGCCACCCAAGGACGAACATCCTGAACTTCATTTTACCTATATACAATTTGAATTCTTATCCTTATATTATTATCCTTATTATTATCCTTATTCTTATCCTAATAAATAAAATAATAATAATAAAAATAAATAAAAATGTCGACATTGTGTGACAGGTGTTTCACTGATCTCTCTGAAATCGAAGAAAGAAACCCTATATTTTGTCAACAATGTTGTCATACTTATCATGCCGAATGCGCCAAAATCCAACAGGTTAATTGGGTAAAATTAGGTACGGACCGAAAGGCCAACTATAGATGCATTTTTTGTAGAGCTGAAGATCAACACGTCAGCATGCCCGACATAACACCCCTCGCAAACGCTGTTGCGCAGGGTATTACTGATTCTCAGCAGGTAGACCCTGCAAAAACACCTAAATACCTAGATGAGATCATCAATCAATTTCGAAACTTCAATATTCAATCACCAAATTCCATTATGTATTTCTTGTTAAAATTACGCGAAATTAATCTAGTAACTCCAAATTCTATAGGCCCTGTAATCAGGCAATTGTCCCTCAGACCTCAATTCTCATATTTCAAACAGATTTTGCGCCGATGGCAAGGCCCCATGACTTATGAATCCTTCTCCAAGGTTGTCAAGAAGGAACTACTAAATGACAACGTCACATTAAACCTCACATTAAGATATATACAGCGTCTCCAACACCCAAATGAAGAATTCCGTGACTTTGCGGAAAAAGTATTTGCTACTAACGATCTATTACAGGTGTACCCAGAGGACAAACTGGTTTCTATCATCCTATCACACGTCCGGATGGACGACCGAGTACTTTTCGCCCACACGCAGAAGCCGTCCACAGTTGACGGCCTGTACGAACTGATCAGCGAAGTGGAGCAATTAAAACGCGATCATAATATAGCAACTAATTTACAACGACCATATATGTCAGGTCAGCATAACATTAGATACCAATCAAGCACTCCACCAACGCACCTTTACAATCAAGCACAGGTAACTAATTATAATACCCAAGGATCACGTAAGTACCCAAGTGCAAGTGAAGTGAAAGTGCCAAGCCAATCAAGTGAATATGCAAAGTCGTATAATAACAATAATAATAGCAATAAAACCCAACCCACCCCACATAGCATGCAGAACCCACCAAATACGTGTTCTCCTTACTATAGAAATGATGGCAATAGAAATAATAATACTTATAATGCTAATTATCAACAACGACCTTACTCTCAGAAGAGAGAAGGCAATTACTATGCTCGACCACGTAATAACTATAAAAATAAGCAACAACTAGTAATAAGAGCCATGGAAAACCCTACATCTAATTATAATTCCACGAAAGTACAAAATGCAGGGGAACCTATGCCCAATTTTTCACGGAATAGTTCCGAAAACGACCACCAGGTGGCCGGAGCGCTACCGTCGCCTGGACCTTCCAGGTACCAACAACGAACTAATTCTAATACAACTCAATCATCTTTTCAGCAATCTACTAACAGCTCACTGCCTCCATGGAGACGTGAGCAACAACCTTATCACAATAATCAAACCATGGTTGCAAGAGAGAGGATGTTCCCTCTGGTAACCAGACAGTCAGAAATTGAATTATTTATTGATTCTAAACCATGTTCCGCGTTACTTGATACGGGCAGTACCTCTACTGCAATCAATGAGTCTTATTTCCAGGAACACTTTCCAGGAACGAAACTTCAGCAAATACCACAAAAATTAATTCAAGCAGCAGGTGGTGGCGAACTCGCCACATCACAATCCGCCAACCTTAAGGTGAAAATAGCTACGAATACGTGGCACCACAATTTTCTAATAATACCGCATCTATCTATTGACATTGTACTTGGAATGGATTTTATGACCAAGACGAAAATGATTTATGACATTGCCAACGGCACGATTTGTTTTCAGCATAATAATAATACTATTGTACCACTCAACACTAACATTCATAATTTTACTTTCCCAACAGCTAAGAAGGAATCAATACAAGTATTCCGTAATGTCACCACCGACAATAATGATATTACTAAAATGCAAACTGATATTTTCCAATTGTATAAAGATGTAATTAATGAAATTCCAGGAAAAACTAACATAATCCAATGTACTGTAAAATTACAGGAGAGCGCGCAAGCGCCAAAGGCGCGCTGCGCATACCACATAAATCCTTCTTTACTTCCGGTAATGAAGGAAGAAATTTCCAAGTTACTAGGATTGGGAATTATATCCCCATTCCGTGGTACTCCGACAGCTTCTTGCTTTTTGGTGCCTAAACAAAAGCAAAACCCACAGGATACCACGAAATATCGTTTAGTATGTGATTTCAGGCGCCTAAACAGATCGCTGGAATATTTTTCTCACCCTATTCCAACGATTCCCAGCTTATTAGCACATCTAAACAAAGCACGCATATTTACCTTGTTCGACATGAACTCTGCTTATAATCAGATACCTATTTCTTCCGACAGCCGACATTTAGTCTCCTTCACTACTCCTTTTGCAAATTTTCAATATAATTATGTACCTTTTGGATTAGCAACAGGAGGAAATATCCTTTCTGAGCTAATGCATACCATTTTAGGTGACCTACATGCCATATGTGTAATTTGGTTTCTTGATGATGTATTAGTATATTCTCCCGATTTAAATGCTCATATTAACCATGTTCAGCTTGTACTTGAGCGTTTCCGCCAAGCACAGCTCACCGTCAGCGCAAACAAGCTGCAATTCGCTTGTACTAGTGTGAAATTTTTAGGCCATATAATTTCCAATGGTACAGTCACTATAGACCAAGGTCGTAGTGAAATTCTATCTCAATTAGACAGACCACGAAACGCCAAGGGGATAGCGCAATTCCTTGGTGCGGTAGGATTCTTCCAGGTATTCATTCCACGGTACGCCGAATTATGCGTACCTTTAAATAAACTCCGTAGGAAAGAAGCCATATTTGACTGGAACGCCGAATGCGAACAGTCATACCAAAGATTATTAACTATTTTATCTAATCCACCTGTACTAACGTTGCCAGATTTCACTAAACCTTTTTCAATTTGGACAGATGCTTCCCACCATGCCATTTCCTATGTATTAACGCAGGTTGATTCTACAACTAAGAAGCATAAGCCAGTGGCTTATGGCGGTCGCAAGCTCACCGACCCAGAATTAAAATATTCTATTTACGAAAAAGAATTTTTAGCCGCCTTGAATGGCATATGTAAATTCAGGTTTTATGTAGAACATTCCAGGTTTACACTCTACACCGACAACAAATCTATAGCAACCATAACTAATATGGATAATCCGAACGCCCGCGTTCAACGCTGGGTAACCCGTTTAATGTCGTATAATTTTCAGATAACCCACATTCCCTCTAGGCAGAATGCTTTCGCAGACTACCTGTCTAGAGCTGACTGGAAATCCGATGACACTGGTACTTTCCCCGGGTCTCACCCGGAGGTGAAGGCGCCCACCGCCGAGGTGAAGACAAAACGGGAAAGCCATGCCAAAGGACAACCAGCTGCGCGGGTATCATCCCATTATTTTCAGGAACCAAATGCCATTTTCAGCAAACAATCTGAGTCTTATCAGAAAGTCCTAACCAATATTTTAGCAAATAAGCCACCTGTACCTACCACTCTCATTGATCATAATGTGTCAAAAACTACTAATAACCACTCCAAAAACGAATATCTTACTGTATTACAGCAATATCCTGAAGTGTTTAACGAATTACCACGTTTACAGCGTGAGGACCCAACTATTGGTCCTCTGATGAATCAATTACAGAGTGCCCCAGGGGCACAAGATACTAATCACATTATTAAAAACAACCTATTATACTACAAACTTCATAATTTACAGCGCATCTATGTACCAGCATCAATGTTACCTATCATTATACAATTTTATCATGATTCTGTACTTGGTGCCCACCAAGGCATCCAGAAAACTTTAGCAAAAATCCAACGAACGTTTTATTATCCCAATTTACAACTCTATGTACGTGAACATATTTCAAAATGTATTATATGCGCTAGGAGTAAGCATTTACAGCATACTCCTGGTACACATTCCAGCTACCAATATACCTACCCAATGGAGGCACTATTCATTGATGTGGCGCACTTTCCACGAAGCACTCAGGGTCATAAATTTTTATTAATCATTGTGGATGCATTCTCCAATTATATAATTTTATTGCCGCTCAAGAAGCAAACATCGCAAATTATAATGGATAACTTAATCAAATATGTTTTCTCATTCTATGGATATCCAAAGTACATCATAACTGACAATGGCAGCGTCTTCACCAGCCATCTCTTCAACGCCTTCCTGTTGACGAATGGAGTCAACGCAAAGCTGCTGCCACGCCATTACCATTCTCCAAACAAGGCTGAGCGCGTCATCCGAGAAGTCAAGACAGCCATAACAGCATACCACGGAACAAATCAGGTGAAGTGGGATATAAATTTGCATCATTTTCAACTTTCAATCAATAACGTCAAACATTCTTCAACCTTGTACGCCCCAGCGAAATTATTCCTAGGGCGAGAATTCCAAACTCCCCTACATTTAATTTGGGATATCCCTCCGGATAAGCCCACCATCGACCAGTCAATTATATGGTCCCAAGCTTACGCTAATGCGACCACTGCACGAAAACTTCAGAAGAAATATTACGATCAGAAACATTCAGCAATATCTTACAACATAGGCGATGTATGCCTCATCAAGAGTTATATATTAAGCAGCGCCATTGATAGCATAAACGATAAAATTTCCTATAAATATTCAGAACCTTATGAAATTACAACAAAGTTGTCACCTGTCACTTACGAGTTGAAAAGCCTAACAAATTCAACTGACGTCAAGCGCCAGCACGTCAGCCAGCTGAAGCTATTCCGACGTGCTACCACCTAATAATAATCTGCAAATTTGAAACCATATAATAATTCTTATTTAATAATCTTTTTACAGCATAAGCACCGTCAAATAGCATCATTCTAATGCACTTCAAATTTTTCAGTGCATACCAACACACCTGCTACACCATCCTCCACTCACTACAGACGACGAGGTTTTCGCCCGGCCGTGAGGAGTGGCATCAACAGCCTATCCCCACGCACGGTTTCCTCGCCAAGGCCCCCGCGCAATCATCATCAACAAAATCAAGCTTCCCAACTCAACACAAGTAACTCCAGTAACTTCATTGATATGTTATTTCATTTTTCCAAAGAGTTAACAAAAACTCTAAAAGTAAATCCAAACTAAAACTTTAAAGTACAATCACCAAACTTAATTATCTTTTTAAACAATTATATAACTTCATGGAAGCCAAAACTTTGTACCAAACCGGCAATTTTTACACCTTTTTTTTTTTTGAGGAAGGAATGAGATGTAACATGTATATATTCTACCTTCATAGACCACCGACTTTCTCTGCAGTTAGGAAACTCATGTCATCAGCTCATTACCAGTAATAAGTATCAGTATAAATATCAGTACTATCAGTTCTACTTCATAATAACTAATTCAAGGCACTATATTTACTTTCTGCAAGGCCACCAACAAAATTAAGCCAACCTTCTAAGTACCTACAACTATAAATTTTTTTAAATTAACAACAACAAATATGATTTTTACAACTTTCTAGCCAGCGTTCGGCCTAGGGACCTGCGTGTCGTCGCCATAGGGGGGGAACGCTGGGTAGACACCACATCACCCAGGATTGCCCTCTTCAAGTAGCAATCCTGGCTTAAGAGGGGGAGTGCGACGGTATCCGTCCGCTACCCAGCGCCACCTCCACTCTCACCTAAGATTCACTAAATATTCGCTTCCATATAAAATATATCCATCATAATTCTGCCTCCTTAATCTAATACAATTAAATTAAACCCTAACTTGTTGGTGGACCTGAGTAGGTTCCTAGAGGGGGCACCGGGATCCGACCGGCCCCCACCAGCTATCAAATCACTTCGTCTCCGACTGCCTTTGCCTCCGCGCTCTTTTCCATCTTTTCTCTATTTGAGTATTTTCTGCCATTTGGCAAGTTTGGATTTTGGATTTACATCCTTTTTAATTTTCCATTTCAAAGTTTCTCTCAGTGTCCATTCAGTTTATCATTTGCATTTCAGCCAACATACAGGTATCGTTCTTTTTATATTTTCCATATTTTCTCTTTTCATCTTTTTCACACCAAGCAGAGAGGTGGTTCTTTTATTCATTTTCGTTCTCAAAATTACATTTCATTTTCTTTCCCTTATTTATATTTTTCTGCTTTTCACCTTTTTCCTTTATTTTACATATTTCGTTTATATATATTAGTTTGGGACCACTCAAAGTCCCTGGTAGCAGAGACTCTGCCTTCCCTTCATTTTTGGTTCAGATCTAGAGGGAGGAATTTCTAAGAATATTAAGAATAGGTATTTCGCCTATTAATAATATTACAAGTCCCAGGATGATTTGTATGCTTCTGGTGGGGGTGGTGCGGAATGCGCCACTTATCAGCATACAGGAAAGTCGTTCGACTTTTCTTAAGTAATTATTGTTATTTGAACCCGGCCACCAGCCAACTACTCCAAAGAGCAGTCTTGGAAGTATGATGGCCTTATAGATCCAAATAGCTATTTTTGGAGTGATACCCCATTTTTTCCCAATTGCTTTCCTAGCGCAGAAAAGACTGTTAGTAATTTTTTTGGATTTCCATTCAATATGAGCTTTCCAATTTAATTTAGAGTCAAACATTATACCTAGATATTTGACTTTATTTGATGGTATTATTTCGTTATTGAGGTAGGTGAGTCCATTTTCTTGTGGGCCTCTACGCTTCCTAGTGAATGTGATAATTTCTATTTTATTAGGATTTATAAAGAGTCCCTTATTTCTACACCATTCCTCTAAAAGTTTAAGGATAGTGTTGGCTTCTCTGATGATTTCGGTGATGTTGTCACCCTTAATTATGACTACACCGTCATCAGCAAAGAATTGGGAGTGGTGGCATATATCTGTTAAGGTTTTGACTAGATCGTCCACTACTAGGCACCATAGGAGGGGCGAGAGTGCCCCTCCCTGAGGAGTTCCTCTGTGTACCTTATAGGTTTTTGATGTGTTTCCCAAGTCACACGTGATTGTTCTGTTTAGCAGATATGATTTGCACCATTCTATAAGGGGGGTGTCTACTCCCCTCATTTCCAGTGCGTTTTGTATAGCTGGCCAAGACAGATTGTCAAAGGCTCCCCCTATGTCAAACAATATAGCCGTAGCACTTTTACCAGTGAAGACTATTTTTTCTAGGCTAGGCACTTAGCACGAATCTTCGTTTTCAACTTGGTAGGGTTGATAACCTTATCAGAGGTAGTAAAAATACCCGTAAGACCTCCCATTAACAAACAAAGCATCTAAATTGAGTCGCTTATTAATTCTTGCTGCTATTAATGTGAGCTGTTAGCTGTCGTGACGAGACAGGTTGTTGAAACATACCCTTTGAGTGGATGGACAGCCAAATGTCTAGGTTTCTCGGTAGAGTGCGTTTGAACGACAAGGACGGTAGGAGAAGAACCGTTGTCCAATCGCGTAGCGTTGATGGTCCCTTCTGACGCGCAAGACCAGAAAATCACTCTGTACACCGGGTCCAAGGTGAAAGAAGTTGGATGATGGTTTTGACCGACGACGACGCTCACAGTTCCAGGACCGCCATTGGGTCCGTTGTTTGGCGTCCATTTCTTGATCGCATTTGCGTTCGGCTTTCCATCAAGCTACAGACAAAACAAACCATGATTGTTAACAGTGAGAAGTTTTGATTGATAATCAAGAGGCGAAAGAGAGATTGTGAATTTCTTGTGTATTCCACTATTGTATTCCATCAAAACGTACAGTTTTGTAGCATACACCACCAATTTAATTATTCTCGTAAATTAATCCGATTGACCAGATCCCCTAAAACAATACTGTTTCAGGCCATAACGCGATTTCAAAGATCACAAGAAAAATACAAACGCAAACAAAAATCAGTCATTCTTGAGAAACATGAACTTGAAGATCCAAAGTAAGCAGAAAACAATCCCCAAATGGGGGTGAGCCTGATTTTTTTTTTTTAAATTTAATCGAGAGTAGACCTCATTTTGAGAATTTTGACACCATCCGTTTTCTTTTTGGACGAGTAGATCTTTTTCTATGATTTTTCAAAGTTTCCTTCCTGCCCCTCCCGCCTGGATGGGACCCCCCAGCCCACTGTGACGTCATAAACATTCGAAACTATGAAAAATCATAGAAAAAGATCTACTCATCCAAAAAGAAGACGGCTGGTGTCAAAATTCTCAAGATGAGGTCTAGTTCAGATTAAAAATAACAATAAATAGTTTTTCCGATCCATGAGCACACCCCATTGAATGAGAAAGGCTGCTCAATCAATCCATCCGCTTTGCTGCTCTTCAGAAAAGCTGATTCAAAATATTCTGGAACTTTCACATTGTTTGAACCACTTATTCTCTCTACATTGTCACCATATTACAGACTATTGATTATTTGTTTGAGAATGTCTTTTCTGTGATTCTTGTTTCCTCAATCACTCTTTTTAATGGAGGGTGCGCCTGATTTTTTTTAAATTTTTAATCGAAATTAGACCTCATTCTGAGAATTTTGACACCAACCGTCCTCTTTTTGGATGAGTAGATCTTTTTCTATGATTTTTCAAAGTTTCGAATGTTTATGACGTCACGGCCGCCTGGGATGGACCCCAGCCCACTGACGTCATAATTCGAAACTTTGAAAAATCATAGAAAAAGGTCTTCTCACGCTAGAAGGTCGGGGTTGGTGTCAAAATTCTCAGAATGAGGTCTAGTTTAGATTGAAAATAACAACAAACAGTTTTTCCGTCCCATGCGCACACCCCATTGAGCACAAGCAAAATAGTGCCCACCTTCTTCACCAGAACACTTCAAAATTTCAATAGAAAAGAACTGGGGAAAGGTAAATTGGAATTGCTTGTCGTTGCACAACATGAAATCAGTAGAATTAGCAATAGATGTCGGTTATAGACTTGAATGATGAATTACCCAAAATAACGTGTTGTGAAGAGGGTCGTATTCGATCACTTTGACGTTCCGTAAGCTGTGAAGAGGAAGCGGTGAGTCGGGACACTCATCTGTGTCAATCATAAGCCGGCTGATGGAGTTTTTCGTAGAGACGAGCATGAAGGAGGAAGGAGCTGGAAACGAGAGGGGAAAAAATCAAGATTGCTTCATTGAATATCATCGAGATGAGTACCTACTGTTCTGCCGTGGTCAATGGCGTCTCGTGAGAATATTCGTGAGGCAAACAGCTTGGCCAGTCATTGAAGAATAAACAAAAACGAAAAACGCTGCAAATTATTACACAAAGGTTTATTTTTTTCTGAAGATGAAGCGTCAGCTTTACCCTCGTCACTACCTACCAATCATGTTTTTGCTTCAAAATGTTGTTTATTTAGATGAAATAAACCCTTCACACTCCATTTGAAGAAATAAAGAATTCTTTGGTTTAGAAATTTGATTACAGGTTGATTAAGGAAGCAAAACATGTACAACCCAAAGAAACGAACATCGATCGCATTTTGGTCAGCTAAAATTTTTAAGGTGATAAGGCCTTTTCGCGATTCACACTCGTGTTTCACATTTATCGTAAGTTCAACCTTCAAGTTCTCATGGAGAGCTGATAGTTTATCCTCTGGGTGGGTTGATTCGATTCTAAAAATTCAATGGTAGGTACTTATCTCAAATTGGTGAAAAAACAATACCTTCATAACGAGAGTTTTCGAGAGAGGGGGCCTTAACAGTTACTGTAATCGTGAAGACGCGCGCAAGCACGCAAAAGATCAGATGCTCAAGGTTCAAGAAGAAAATTGCAAAAGCTACAATCTTCGAAGACGTCAGGCACGGTGCTACAAGATAGGTGATCTGGTGGCCATCAAGAGGACCCAACCAACATCTAAGCTGAGACCAAAATTTGCTGGTCCCTATAGTGTCACAAAGGTGAAGCCCAATAATACGTATGAGGTGACTGCTGATGAAACTGTTGACGAACTGAGGACTACAACTACTTGTGCGGAATTCATGAAACCATGGCCTGACCATACGGGCCGTATGGTGGAGCAGAATGGCCGAGTTGTGGGATCCTTGACTGATGACCGATCCAGTGCATTGCAGTAACGAGCGTCCAATCTCCAAGGAGACGGTGGCAAGACGTTTTGATTTTGTTCTTTAAAAAGTACGAGAGGCAAGTTATGAATTTAGGAATGTCCGAGATTTTGTGATTCGATTGAATAAACCTGGTTCGTTCGGTATTTTCCTTTTTCGTTCATTTAACTGTACAATTCCCTATAAAACTGTAACAGTCCTAATGTTTCACCGCTCAGAAGTGACTGACAAAACCTTCGGGGCACAAGTAGACCCCAAATGGAGCTCTTATACCAAATTTCATTAAAATCGGTCCATGATAATTAAGGAAAGTTCCGCGGACGGACGGATTTTTTAATATTCGATTTTCAAAATATACGTAGTAGCTACCTACCTCAAAAGTAAACCATCAAGGGGGGTTCAATATTATGCAACTATTTCCAAGTAGGTACCTATCAACAAGAAAAAGGATTAGGAACAGTAAAATCGGGAACGGCACACCAGTCAGCGCCAGGCAGCCGCTATTTGCGGTGGCCAAAAATCTAAGTTTTCCTTCCTTGAGATAATGTGGTTGGATGGATATGTTATGTCTTGCCATGCATGGGTTAATTAGTATCCATGCCTCAAGTTTCTCTGCTTTCAAGGTCACGAAACAGTTCTCCGATTGTTTGCAAACAGCTGATAGCATGGTAGTGGGGGTATGGCAATACCTACTTGACACCGCGATTACCCCCCCGCCACCCGCCGATCGTCGCCTCTCTAAACAGTCCCGAAAAATTCATTTTTTTGAACTGCTTGCCTTGCATTGCTTTGCCACGCGCTAGTGCGCTTATCACCTACATTACCGACCTCTCCAAGTCTATGGTGTGTTGCGGGCTAGTATCCAAGGCAAAATACGTACTTTCTTATTCCATTCTCCTATTTCATCTAATTTACTTGGTAATAATGAAAAAGTACCTAAATTATATTAAAATTTTCCAAAATTGGCTATTATATTATTTGAAAAAGATGGGAATATAGGAGAATCTCAACAAAAATTAATTTATTCAATTTGCTTATTTTTATTAAGGCAAACAGTGTTTGCTATGTTTGCCTGGAGGAGGCGCCACTGGCCGTGGTAAGCCAGAAAGTCGTAACGTGAAAATTTGACCAAATTGAGTTATTGGTACCCGGGGGTTTAGGGGGTCGATTTCTATCGATTTTCGAAGTTTCAGAGTCGTATCTCGACTAGAAATGCCTCAAACAAGCCTCCCGATTTTTGCGTTAAGGCATGCTTGATTATGCTAAGCAACTAGTCGTATCAGAGCGAATCAGAAGAAGAAAATTCGTATCTTGACACAGCTACGAGAATCGGCCTTAGTATTTCGACGATACAACTTCTTGCATTCTGATTCGGCATGATACCACTTTTTGCCTCTGAAAACTCAGCATTTAGTGGTGACTTTAGGAACCTTCTTACTGTTACCTACCCGAATACTGCCGTGCTAAGCCAGAAAGTCGTATCTTGGTTTCACCCAACTTTCGGGAAAACGACCTAATAGGTTTAGTGGTGAAATAACTCTTTCACGGGATTATTTTTCCTCCTTTTACCGCAACTAAAAGTTTTTCTTATAGGAAATTAGTTGCTGAATCGATTTTTTAGGTCAAAATTAAACATTTTTTAGTGTATATTGTCAAAAACTGTATAACATTTTTCCATTCTTATTACTTACGAGTCTACCAAGGTAGCGGATTGTTTTCACTTTTAAAGGATGAAAAAAAAAGTTCTCCAAAATCAAAATTTTCACTCGCGTTTTAGGTTTTAGACCTTTCTGAACAATTTTGGTTCCGTGTCTGTGTGTCTGTCTGTCTGTCATGCATTCCTTGTAACGCGCATAACTATACGAAGTTATTGTCCGATTTCTATGAAATTTTCAGGGATTGTGCGGGTTTGTGTGTAGACGGTCCCCTATGAAAATAATCATCCCCGGACTGATAGAAGCGACTGCGCATGCGCAAACGTGAATTCCTTGTAACGGCCATAACGTCTACATTTCTCATCCGATTTCGATGAAATTTTCAGGGATGTTACAGATTGGTATTTAGATGGTCCCCTATGAAAATCACCACTTTCGGACTGATAGTAGCCACTGCGCATGCGCAAACGTGAATTCCTTGCAACGGCCATAATTTCTACATTTTTCATCCGATTTCAATGAAATTTTCAGGGATGTTACAAATTAGTATTTAGATGGTCCCCTATGAAAATCACCACCTTCGGACTGATAGTAGCCACTGCGCTTGCGCAAACGTGAATTCAAGATCGAGATACGACTTCAAGGCTTAGTATATCTGACCTAAATGTAAGTAAAATAAGAATAGAAAAATGTTATACAGTTTTTTGACAATATACACTAAAAAATGTTTAATTTTGACCTCAGACATCGATTCAGCAACTAATTTCCTATAAGAAAAACTTTTAGTTGCGGTAAAAGGAGGACAAATAATCCCGTGAAAGAGTTATTTCACCACTAAACCTATTAGGTCGTTTTCCTGAAAGTTGGGTGAAACCAAGATACGACTTTCTGGCTTAGCACGGCAGTGTTATACAGTCTACCATTGGGATGGACCAAACTCCAACGATAGATTTAACAACTGTTTTGCACTAGACAGTATCTGTCGAAAAAAAAAATTCCAAGTGAAAAAAAGGAATTTTGAGTGGGTGAAAAAATTGCTAGGGTGGAGTGGGGCAATTGCGACCCAAAATGTCAATAGTTCAACTTTGATCCTCTGTAACTTTCCTTTGAAAACGCTATTTTCACTCTTTTTTTTAATGAGTAGCTTATTTTACGTAGATTACGATGCACTCTTCAAATTTTACAAAAGATTTACTTCTCATGGTCCAAACTGTGTTTTTTAAAATTCCGACCGACTTCCGCATTTGCCCCACTAATCGGGGCAAATGCGGAAACGGCCTGCGAATCCCATAAAAACATTTAGTTGCATTAATGGGGTAAATGCAAACAAATCCGTCTGAAGAGCTAATCACTAGTGAGTCAGGATAATGTTAGGAATAAGCAGCTGACTGGCGAGAGCCCGCCTTTTCCGACAGGTAAGGGTTGCCAACATAACTGGGTACACATTGAGAAGGTTTCTGAGGCAAGGCGCTCAAATGGCGCCATTTTCAAAACCATTTCCGCATTTGCCCCATTTCCACATTCACCCCACTCCACCCTATGAGACATTTTTTGTAGCAAATTAGATGTAGAATCGATCCTCGAAGTTTGGTCCTTCCCAATGGTAGGCTCCCTGTATACGAAATATGCAGTCACGGGTCTGTACACCGTCGATTTGTCACACATTTTAAGGGGGTTTCAGTCGATTGCCGTTCGTTCCTCGTTCCAGGTTAGTATTAGTGCCTAGGGAATTGAAAAACTAACGAAAAACTGAGGCAACACAAGGGAAAAATCAAACTGAATAAACGTTTTTTCCCCATTTTTTTCCCGGCAATTATTGATTGAAGTTTGAGCGCCAGTAATTGATGGAAATACTAACCCGGAACGAACGGCAACTGACTGAGATTCCCTTAACAAGTGAGAACTAATATCAAATCATCAAATTGGACAAAATATAACGAGAAAATTACTTACGCAGACACTTTCCCTCGTGGTTGGTGTAGTGGGCTTGGCATGTGCAGTGGCCGCCGAGGCACAGATGCGGGCATTGCCCACCGGTACTGGTGCAAGGACTCCATCCCACTTGTCGACCCCACTCGTGGTACACCACGACCGAAGTTACTTGCTCGAGATTCGAATGCAGCAGAGTTTTGTTCCCGCCGTGCTTGGAAGCGACATTCAGCTCACCAGTTTCCCAGTCTGACCAATATATTTTGTCCTGAAAACATTCCGCCATAATTTTAAAGCGAACTATTCTGCATCCACAGGAAACAGGGAGTTTTAGAATAGAATAGAATATCAATTTATTGACAGAAAGAAAAACAAATCACAGAAATGACAACAGTCTCATAAAAATTCTTTCTTCTGTCCACCAACCTACTAAGTTCTTACGAACTTGTGGCGGCTGGTGGAGCTAATCTCAGAGAAAAAACAAAACAAAAAACAACTAAATATCAAACACCTAGAGAGATCAAACAAACGTGAAAATAGTTAAATAAATTTATTCCATACATTTTTTAATTTGAATCAAAATCTCCTTCTTAAAGCTCCCTAAATCATCAAAATCGTCAGGGTTAATTTTACAGGCATAGAGGAAGCGCAATACCTTATAATAAGAATTAAATTTCAAATGACAGTCAAATATAACGCCTAGATATCTACATTTATCAGACAACAACAAAGGACCACATTTACAAGATAATTTATTTTGAAAACATAAATATCGGTGAAATGACACTCCTGACACATTAAAATTCTCACGTTTGGAAAATGAAAACCTAATCAATGAAGTCTTGTCTACATTGAAACATAGACAATTAATATCCATCCAAAGCTTCACAAGGAACAAATTATAATTCATTGAGTGAAGTAATCTGGAATGGTCTTTTCCATAGAATACTATAGTCGTATCATCCGCAAAGCCGAACATAGCACCATCCACTTCAAGATTTAATAACTCGTTAATGTATAGTAGAAACAAGATAGGACCTGTGGCTAATACCGTTCCCTGTGGCACCCCACAGGTTAGACGTACGTCATCGCTTAGCACCTGATTAATTCTCGTTACTTGGGTAATTTTACAATGGGTTTCATCATTCGACAAGCCAAGAGTATTTTATGGTTTCTACACTGCCTGGACAGTGGACTCCATGGCAGCTCTCCAAGCCGTGTGTAACGCTAGAGGAGAAGACGACAGTTCCATTGTAAGAAGGTCCAAGCAACGAGCACACGAGCTGATCAGCAGAGGAGTGGAACTGGTGCTTCAGTGGATTCCCGGACACTGTGGAGTGTATGGGAATGAGGAAGCTGATCGTCTGGCGAGAGAGGGAGCCCTTTCCGCCCAATTTGAGAATAGCGTCACGTACCACACTTCCAAAAGAGCTATTAAGACCTGTATTATGAAATCTTTGGAAGTAAGGCAGCAGCGGGAAGCTGAAGGTAGGAAGTGGCAATCACTGACTATACAAAACGGACGGATTCCATATAACCTTCCTCGACAAGTAGCTGTAGCCTGTTTTAGGCTAACCACAGGCCATGACTACCTCCAAGGCCACCTGCACAGAATAGGTGTATTTCAGAGCCCGGATTGTGTGCTCTGTGGAGGCGGGTTCATGGATGGTCAGCATCTGGGTAATTGTCCAGAGCTGGAAGACATCCGTGCATCCTTGGAGGCCGAAAATTGTATTTATATCAGAAACTCGACGTTATATTGGGCTGCGAGAAGACGAATGGCCGAAGTTGCCGCAAACCGTCGAGGCATAAGATAAAAAAAAAATAAAAAAAATTGCCTAACCAATAAACGTACAATCATGACAATACCTGATAAAGAGACATAGTGAAGGGACGCTGAGAAGTGGCTACTATAGTTCTCCTGGATCCGTCCATGTTGGCGGATTCTATGTGACCTTGGATTGCGCACCAGTAAATCCTTCCTGCAACGTTATAGGAAGCATTCAATACTGCAAATTAAGGATTAAAAAAAACTTTTCTACAAGCTGCTGCTGGGTTCGGTCGACTCACCTCCTATCCAGGGTAAATTTCCTGACCCCCCGACAGCCCAAGATTTCACTCTTTATTTTGGATTCCCTTCTCTCGAACAAATTATCTCTACAATAGCCCATTGTCTGTCTGCCAAGAGAAGTGAACTCTTTTACCTCCATTAGCCTGGTCATCGACTTCTTCAACCAATCACTGACCCTCATACGTCGAGAAGTGTTGAAGTGTTATTCAGAGTTCAAAATAGCCTAATTTCATTGTTCAGGACAGAGATTTGTTATTTTATTGCCAAACTATGGAACGAATTTGACTTCAATTTTTTGGTTTATTATTTTCAATAATGAACCTTTGGAATCGACCAAGAAAAAAAAAAAAAAATAACACCCCCTCAAAATTTGATGGTTTACGTTTCAAGGTACGTAGAATCCAAAAATCGAATAAAAATTTGGCCGTCCGTCCGCCGTCCGCCGTACGCGGCACTTTTGCCACTTAGCATTGACCGATTTTGATGAAATTTGGTATGTAGGCTCCATTTGGGGTCTAGTTGTGCCCCGAAGCTTTTGGTTGATGTAGGTCACTCCAAAGGGTTCCAAAATCAATTTTGAAATTTTGAAAACGCCCTAACTCAAAAAATTTCGATATAAAGGTATTGTTTTTCCTTCAATTTAAGATTCTATGGAATTTTTAGAATTTTTTGAGACCACGCGGAGCTCTGTAGGACAAACCGTTCGCTCCCTACGAAAATTTAAGGGTTTATATTGAAATATATATATATATATATAAATCAAAACACGATGTGAATCGCAAAAGAGGCCTAATCTCCGTTCAAATTAGAGCTGACCGAAATGCAATCAATATATGGTAATTTTGATTTTTTTTTGATTTTTTTTGATTTTTTTAATTTTTTTTTATTATTTTTTGTTATTATTTTTTTTTTTCTCTTTATATTGGATGGTTGGTGGCTTTGCAGACGAGTGATCTATATAAAAATAATAAACCATTGTGTAATAATTTGCAGCGTTTTTCATTTTTGGTTCTAGCCGTTGTAACGCAGACAGTATTATAGTAAATTAGTTATTTTCCGTAATAATCATGTATATTGTATTGGGCTTGCCCGTTCCGACAAATAAATAAGACAATTGGTATTAGGTATAATGAAGCTAGTACAATTATAATTTTGGGTGGTGGTGTATTTTAGAATTGCAACCAACCACATAACAACTAACTTTTCTGAAATTTATAAACAATTTTTAAAAATATTTCCTTTTACTTGAATTTGAAGCGGAGAAAGCACGTTGAAAACAAAACTGAATAAATTAATAGAATCCAATCCATTAAGGGAGTCTCAATTGGTCGCTGTTCCTTCCTCGTAGTAGTTTAGTCTAATCTCTTACGACCCCCCCCCCCCCACCGGTGAAGGAGCAACGTTGCCACCCACCACCCTCTGAACCTCCCCCATCCCCCAGCCTTCTCACAGCCGGCCAGTTTTCATCAACCGTTTTTCTCATTTTTCCCAGGAAGAAATCATCCAATTTTCATGTTTCTTGTGGCATTCTTCTTATTTTTATAATCTTTACACCCTTGCACTTGTTTAATTCCAAAAGTTGAAAAAAAGTAAAACGTTGTACCTAAATTTGAATTGTTTAAGGATTTTAAAAATTTATTATCGCATCTACCTAGGAAATTGAAAAACTAAAAAATTGCCGCAGGAATCATCAAAACCGACCAATAATAGGGTGTGCGCCTGGGTAGGAAAAACTGTTTATTGTTATTTTTAATGTAAGGTAGACCTCATTCTGAGAGTTTTGGTACAAACCGCAACCTTCTAGCGTGTGTAAATCTTTTACTATGAATTTTTTAAGTTTAGACCGTTTATGACGTCACAGAGGGCTGGGGGGTCCCGCCCACGCGAGAGGGGCGCGTGACATATGAAAAATCATAGAAACAGATCTGCTCACGCTAGAAGGTCGCGGTTGGTGCCAAAATTCTCAGAATGTAGTCTAATTTCGTATAAAAATCTAAAAAAAATCAAGGCGCACCCCCCATTGGCAGAGAAAAGCGGGAAACCCCGTTTATTCGCTGACTGAGACCCCCTTAAGGAAGAGCGGAGTCAATTTGATTGATCCAAGTTCAATTTCACTTTTCATAGAAAGTCATGTTGAGCTTACCTTCGAGGAGATCAATCGTAAGGGAGTTCACCCTTCCCAATTTTGGTATCAGTGCTTTAGGGTTGTTGCCATTCAATTGGGCCCTGTGGAGTGAACCAGAACCAGCCCAGTCGCTCCAATAAATGAACCTGAGAGAGGAAAATTACATAATTAAAGCCGAGCAACTCAAATTTTATTGATGACAGTGAACGAGAAAAACTTTCAAAACCACAAAAAAAAAACACGACGGAGAGATAGTTGGGCTTTCGGTTGCATCTTTCATCCTTTCTCCAGTTCTAAAATTTCTCTGGAACCATTTAGTTTCAAAATTTAGGAACTTACTCTCTATTCGGGTCGACAGCGATGCTACGCGGTTCGTGAAGTCCTCTCCATAACACCGGCCGCCTGTACTTCCCATCCACTCTGGCCACCTCAATCCTTTTGGTCCCAGTGTCTGTCCAGTAAATGTTGTGGGACACCCAGTCCACTGCTAGCCCTGGACACCAGAAATCGAAATTATTAAATAGGTACTGCATATCCTATATTTGATAACAATAAGTAATTGTTAACACATAAATGTGACTTTAGTACAAGGTATCTTACCTTCAGGCGAGTCAAGGCCATATTCAATGATTTTTTCGACGTTCGATCCGTTCACGTACGCCCTTGTTAGAGCCTTAGCTTTTACGTCGGTCCAATATATCCTGCTTTCTCTTATGTCAAAATCCAATGCACTGCGGAAGTAAAAAGATACAATCAGCCACAAGCCTACCAAGGCGATTAAAAGACGTCTTATCTGATGGAGAATATTAATTTTCCTACAAAGTAGATGCATCAATCTTCTTTCTTGGCACTACGGTCCTTGGAGGACCAGGATCTTCTCTTCTCAACTATATCCTTCCACTCCTTCGCTCTTCGTCTCCAACCTCAGATCTGGAGCTGGCATAGATCCCACTCTACGTCATCTATACAACGCAGTCTGGGTCTACCTCTAATCCTACCATCTGGCTTTCCATTCATGGCCTTCTTGGGATACCTATTTTCCTCCATAAGGTGCACATGGCCGAGCCACCTAAGCCTTCCTCTCCGTATGAAGACCACCAGGTCTGTCTGTCAATTATCAATTATCTGTGTTGTGTAGTGACACATATTGAAAAAGGTGAAGAAGACGTTTTTTCTGTTGATACGATTGATAAAGTGAAATTATAAAAACGTGCGTTTTATTCCTTAATTAAACCCGTTAAAATGTTATTCAAAGGCCTCAAATTAGGCAGGATTTAACATTATTTGGCGACGAGGATTAAAATTCGGTACCTAGTGCGTGAAAATAATAATTTCGCGTAGTTTCGTGTGATAGTGATAGGTAAAGTCGGCAGCCCAGAATGGCCCAACCTCAACAACACGTTCTACATTTCGACCACTGCGTGAATGATTTTCGGGTTTTCAATTCACAATTGACCCAATTATTCATCCGGGATGGCGTTTCGGGAGATGCGAAGCAGAAGGCGACTCTTTTGACTGCATTAAGTGAGGAAACTTACAAACTACTGGAGAGTCTGTGTGTTCCATCAACGATCGAATTGCCCGACTATAAAACGTTGATTGGTCTACTGCAGGTTCATTTCGCTCCTCCGACATCGTCTTTCTCCGCAAGACATCTTTTCTATTCAGCGCGGAAGCGACCTGAAGAGTCTGCTCGTGCATGGTCAGCACGATTACGTAGTCTGGCGGCTGATTGTAAATTCGGCGCCGAAATTGCGGTGACACTTAGAGACATATTCGTCTCGGGTTACGAAAAAGGGCCGATTCAAGACAGACTCTTCGAGGAAGATGCTTCTCTGACATCACTAACGTTCAATGATTTGGTGGAATTAGCTGCACTGAAGGAAGCTGCACTAGTACAACGCGCAGATCGACGCAATGGTGTAAAAATTGAACCAAGTGAACCAGCTGACATTAACTATACTCGTCAACAGAAGAGTCAGAGACGCCAGAAAGGTAACAGTTACGCCACCTCTACTATGTCCCATTCTAAGTGTTCTCACTGTGGCCGTCGTAATCATGAGTCATCCATGTGCCGCTTTAAAGAATACCTGTGCCATGTTTGCCAGGGACATCATTTGGCATCAGTATGCCCTCAGAAAAAGTTTAAAACGTCCACTCATAAGTTTTTAGAGTCAGGGCCAAAAAGGGAGGAGGCAGAAATTGTTTTAGCAGACACATTCTTCTGTATGTCTGAGCCCTCTCTGACAGCATCCACACCATTTCGAGTCTCACTGGTGATTGGAGGTAAACAAATTCTGTTCCAGATTGACACAGGGTCAAAGTATAATGTTCTCTCGTTCAAATTTTTCCAGCAAAACTTCCCAGACGTGAGTTTACAGCACAATGACGTCAGATTAGTTGACTATGTTGGGAAACCGATTGTCCCACGAGGAAAATTTTCAGTTGACGTCATCTATAACCAAAGCTCACAGGTAATGACTTTCTACGTTATTGATAATGGAGGAGTACCCCTCTTGGGAAGGGAAGGAATTCAGCAGCTGAGATGGTTCCCCAGCTACGAAATTGCGTACTTGGGCCCAATGGAAGGCGTTCCAGAGGATGTGCGCAAGATTTTGGCTAAATTCCCAACAGTCTTCGCCCAAGATATTGGAGCCTTCTCCCATCACACAGTGTCGTTGCATTTGAAAGAGAGTGCTGTACCTAAGTTCATGAAGGCACGCACTCTGCCGATAGCTCTCAAGAGTAAAGTTGAAGATGAATTGAACCGCCTGCTCGACCTAGGTATCCTAGTGAGGGTAAAGCACAGCAAATGGGCAACACCCATTGTTCCTGTCCTCAAGAGGAACAACACAGTTAGAGTGTGTGGCGACTATCGAATTACCTTGAACCCAGCACTAGAACAAGTTGCCTGTAGTCTACCTCATCCAGAGCACTTGTGTGCACAGTTTGGGGGTGCGCAATATTTTTCTAAAATAGATTTCAGAGATGCGTACCAGCAACTGCAGCTTAGCAAGGAATCACAGGAGCTAACAACAATAAATACCCACATGGAATTGCTTCAATACACACGACTTTGTTATGGAATCAATACTGCGCCAGGAATTTTCCAGCAAGCAATGGATAACCTTTTACGAGGTATACCAGGAGTTGGTTCCCTCCTCGATGATATTTACATCACGGGTCGCACTAGAGTGGAGCACGACCACAGATTGGAGCTAGTCCTGGATATCCTTGAGAGAGCAAATCTTCGGGTTAATCCAAATAAGTGCGAATTTGCTAAAAATTCCATTAGTTTTCTTGGCCATATTTTTGACGCGCAAGGTCTTCATCCAACCAACGAGCATGTCCACGCTATAGTTAATGCTCCTGCACCACAGAACACCGCCTTACTCAAGTCCTTCCTAGGAATGCTAACATTCTATATTAAATTCCTTCCAAAGGCAGCTGAAATACTGGACCCACTTTACAGACTTCTCAAAAAAGGTGCCAAATGGCATTGGGACCAAAGATGCCAAAAGGCCTTTGAGAAGGTTAAATCCATATTGATTTCCAAGCCAGTATTAGCTCACTTCGACCCAAAACTACCTGTCAAGCTTGTAGTTGATGCGTCATCAGTCTCAGTTGGCGCTGTTCTTATGCAAGTACACTCCAATGATATAGCACGCCCAGTTGCTTATGCATCAAAACGCCTCACAGAAAACCAAAGCCGATATGCCCAGATTGAGCGCGAGGCATTCGCTATCATTTTTGGGGTTTCAAGGTTCCGTGATTACCTCTATGGTAGAAGGTTTACCTTGGTCACAGACCATCGACCTTTGATGTACATTTTTGGCGAGAATAAAGGCGTCCCAATATATGCCGCCAACAGGCTTCAAAGATGGGCATATATCATCTCAAGTTTTCAGTATGAGATCAAATGCGTACGCTCAGCTGAAAACATTGCTGATTTCCTCAGTAGAATTGAGGTGAACTCTGAAATAGAGGAGGCCGAGGAGAGTAAAATCTCTTACTTGCACTTCATTCAAGATGAACTCCCATTTCGACTCAATTGGAAGCTCATAGCCCAAGAAACTCGAGCCGATCCTATTCTATCGAAAGTGGTGATGTCTGTCCTCCAAGGGACCCCACTTCCCACTGATATACACTTTACACCGTTCAATCGACGACTTTCGCAACTAACGTGCGACCAGGGATGCTTGATGTGGGGCTACAGGGTCATCATTCCTGGCAAATTCCACAGCACAGTTTTAAGGGAGCTACATAGCGCACACATGTGCGTGTCCAACATGAAAGCTCTTGCTCGTTGTTATTTTTGGTGGCCTCTATTGGATGGAGATATAGAGCGCACTGCAGCTGAATGTAGCGTCTGCTGCAAATTTCGAGCGAATCCGCCAAGCGCAGCCCTTTGTCCATGGCCACATCCTCCAAACCCATGGACTCGACTCCACATAGATTTTCTAGGCCCATGGAACAATGTCTATGTGTTCGTTGTACTTGATGCAACCTCAAAGTGGATGGAAGCATTTATTGTGAGGAATTGCACAGCAACTGTTGTAATAGCAAAGTTGACTGAGTTATTTGCTCGGTTTGGGCTCCCTAGGACTGTGACGTCAGACGGTGCTCGATGTTTTACTGGATCTGAATTTTCTTCATTTTTACAGAAGTGGGGCATTCAGCATCGCATGGGAGCACCATTTCACCCCCGCTCAAATGGTGCTGCAGAAAGCGCAGTTAAATCGATTAAACGATGCCTTCAGAAAGCGCTTGAAGACCATCAAGACCTCCACCGAACGCTCAACAAATATTTATTTGTCTACCGAGCCACTCCACATCAGGCTACTGGTGACTCCCCAGCACACCGGCTTCTGAAGCAACGCCCCCGCACTCTATTTGATCGTCTGCTGCCTTCCTATGAAGAACGAGCTCAGAAGCGCCAAGAACAACAGATGGATCAAGGTGGGAGCCGTGAGCTAATATGGACAGAAGGTGATGCTGTTTGGACTAGGGACTTCAGGGACCCCCGTCACCCAATATGGGTTCCAGGCCTCATCAACAAGATTCTGGGATCCCAAACCTACCAAGTTGCGGTGGAAGACAAACTTTGGGTTAGACACCTGGATCAGATTCTACCACGCCCAATAGGAACGGTGAAACCCAAATCTCCAGAGCCCTACAAAGTTCCATTACCAGTGACGCCCTCAGATCATACCCCTTCTCCAGGGTCGTCATCAAACACGACCTCTCCACCCTTCCGTGGCTTTTCAACTGGATCCCAATCGCCAAGAAGGAAGCCTTCAACACCACCAGAGGAGACCCCAAAACACAGATTTCCAAGAAGAGAAAGGAAAAAGCCAAGGCGATTTGTACCTCAATGAACTGATCAAGTGAATCTTTATTAATCAAGTGTAATCTGCAATCTTTATGATCAAGTGTAATCTTTAAGAGTATTATCATACTCCAAGACTAGCAATTTATTTTCTTAAGCCTTTCATTTTGTATTTCAGTATACTATTGGCTGCATTTTCTAAAAGGGGGAGAAATGTTGTGTAGTGACACATATTGAAAAAGGTGAAGAAGACGTTTTTTCTGTTGATACGATTGATAAAGTGAAATTCTAAAACGCGTGTTTCATTCATTGACTAAACCCGTTAAAATGTTATTCAAAGGCCTCAAATTAGGCAGGATTTAACAATCTGTATGCCGAATTCTCCATCTTCCACCTTCACATACTGGACCGAAAATTTTACGGAGTATTTTTCTCTCCCAGCATTTGAGCATCCGTTCACTACTATGGGTAAGTACAACTGCACTACTGCGGGTGCTGTGGGTCTCACTGCATTAATATCAAGAACAATTCATTTGATCGATGCTACGAAATAGTCAAGCAGATCTTCCAATAAACTAGCAAGTCTTCCGAATAGGATAGATCACTATAAGTAAACCCCAGGGGAAAATCGCAACTCTCACCTGGGTTTTGAAATTACGCTTGTTGCTTAACCCTTAATTTCCCACTTGTTAAAAAAATTGATTTTTAAAAATATTTTTCAAGATTTTGGTGTATTTTGACCAATTAAATGGCATAAAATTGCTAGTTTATATCGAGATGTAAGTGATTTTTGTTAATTTGATGAGAACCGTATGGTGTATTTTTGGACAACTCAGGAGGTGAGGGAGGTGGTATAGTGAGGTTCTAAAAAGACAGGTAATTCAGGGTGGGAGGGGGGGGGGGCTATCGTTATTTTAAAACTAGATACTTAAAATTCGTTATATCCAACTTAAGCTAGACGGAACCAGCAACTTTTTATTTGAAATAAATAAATAAACGAAATAAAATCACAAACAAACAAATAAAATTGTTAGCCCACTAACGCCATCCGACCCCTCTGCTCCTAAAAATCCAAAAAGTCACCATTAAAAATCAAACTTTTCTGCTATTCTTGGATATTTCCCGCCACAACTTTAATTTATTTTCCTCGACATCTTGGGTTGTTCTTCAGTAAGATTTTAAATTAGTTTGGCAGAACAGTTATTATGATAAGGTATCTGAACTAATTCATGAAACTGACCTTCACTGTCCCCAGTAGAAATTGGTCGGATTTTAACACGATATTATCTCAGGGATCGATGGTTTGTCTTTTTTTTTACACAATAATTGAAGTACGAAGGTATCCAAAAGAATGTCGGTTTTGGCTTGAAAGTGGTTGAACAGTGTTGCAGAATGCTTAAAAAATCGAATTTCCGAAAAGATACCTCAGGACAATGAGGGTTAAGCGAAGAAGTGACTTAAATTTGGTTTTCAAGTTGAATTCTGGATTAAAGCTAGAATCAACTCGTCTTCGCGAGTTGATTGTGGAGAAATAACTCCAGGAAGTAGATAGAAAGAAATTGGAGTTTTCAGGCAAACTTATCATGAAGTTGAATAAACGGACTTCAGATTTGTTTTCACTTAGAATACCCACCAAGAACTCGGTTGTTCTACTTTTGTTATAACTATTAGGTCAAGTCAAGTGAATCATTATCTCAAAACTTCAACAGCTTGGACGGTAAGAAGATGATTTCACCGTTGTTGATCTGGATCAGTAAACATAATATGTAGTACTGTCTGCAGATTGAAAGAATGAGGATGGTTTGGTGAGGTGTCTATGTATATTACAATCCCAAAAACATCGTCCTTCTTCTTCTACCTGCCACTCAAGCCAAGGAAAATGAGGCTCGGCCCTTTCCCCAGCCTGACTCAACAGGCTACCTAAGATTTTGGAACAGGTAGTCGTCTATTTTAGCCGGTATACCCTTCGGGAAATTGACCAACCGCATTCATTCTATCTGCGAACAGAACTATTACTTCGCATGCAAGTGAGGGATCCTTGGAAAGTATTTGAACTCCTCGAGAGAAATTGCAGATAAAGGGGGGTGCGCCTGATTATTTAATTTTTTTTTTTTAGATTTTTAATCGAAAGTAAACTTCATCCTGAGAATTTTGACACCAACCGCGACCTTCTAGCGTGAGAAGATATTTTTCTATGATTTTTCAAAGTTTCGAATGTTTATGACCCCCACCCCCAGCCCACTGTGGCGTCATAATTCGAAACTTTGAAAAATCGTAGAAAGAGGTCTTCTCACGCTAGAAGGACGCGGTTAGCGTCAAAATTCTCAGAATGAGATCTAGTTTAGATTAAAAATAACAATAAACAGTTTTTCTGACTCATGCGCAAACCCTAATGAATAGTGAAAGACACTCCATGTTGATCAATGGATGAAACGTCAAGTTTGCAGGGGAAACTGCGCCCATGTTTTGCTCTGAACTTCATGGAGATTCGCGCTAAGCATCAAGGGATTTCCCGGCGTCCCTCGACAAACGTCTCTGCTCGTATCTCTGACAACTGAATTGTGAAATACACTCAAGGTTGAACAGAGAGTGAAATGTTAATGGAAGAATAGGTAACTACGTTCGCTCCGAGCATCCTGAGAATTCGCGCTAAGCACCATGGGATTTCCAGGTCATCGTAATCCTGCTTCCCAATGAAAAACACAAATGAACACCACCTGAGGACGAGAAATAATGAAACGGAATATGACCTGGCATCTTTGACCCCAGAAGCTGGAATTATGGCGTCGTTATGTGCGTTTTCAATACTAATCCGGCCAATGTTGTCCTTCCTGGTGAACAACAAGAAAGCTTCCGGCTCAACACAGGTTCTTCCATTGCTTTCTAGTTCGTACCCTGAAATATAAATTACAGTACAGACATATACATAAATTTTCTCAACTACCTTTAAAAAAAAACCACATTTTTATCAATCATCCAAAGCAAACACATAATCTTACCCATTTGGCAAGCACAGACGTATTTTGAAGGTGTGTTGAGGCAAAGATGCGCGCAGTTTCCATTTTTCATCGAGCACGGATTATTGGAAGGTTGCATTTCTTTCAAATTGATGACTTTGAGTCCCATCACGCTCGCCACGTGCTCTTGTATGATCTGAAAAATTGTCGAAACACTTTACAAGAAGGTCAACTTCAAGCTTAGCAGTACGTGATAGTGTGAGCTCCCGCTCACTGGTGGTCTCTTCCCAGTGACGGAGCTAAATTGATTTATCAATTTCCTTCTGACCCGAAACTGGCATAGTCACCCGCAACCATCATTGTCCAGTTTCGTGGTCCGTATTCAGCTCAGAAGATGACGTCACCCCCACCTCGCTCTGCAAGACGCCGCCTCCACCTTGAGCGTCCCTCCGTCGGAGATGGCGAGCCACCTGCTTCCACCACCCTGGAGCCGCCGCTCATCTTCTGATGGAGGGGAGGGGGAACACCTTCAACGAAACCAGGCTGCTGAGCCCCCACTCTTCAGTCCCAGTTCAAAACCCTCCAGTAAAGCCATCGAGAGCCCAGCAGCCCATGAGCCGAACTGTCCCCTATTTTCCAGTCGAAACAAAAGCTTACTAAGTTGGTGGTCATAAACACGTCCACCACGAGTAAGCGGGCTTACAATAGGTTACATCCAAATTAAGCTCTGAACCAAACTGACTGAGCTGTGACCAAAACAGTGACTGATTTGTCACAGTGCCACCACTCATATCTCAATCCAGTTGGATCAACTCGTGATTTCCTTTGTCGATGAAACGACGGGTAAAATTAGTGTTGCCTCAACTGTGAATTCTTCCATGGTTTACATTTCCAATGTATACCTTCTCAGTGTCCACCAAGCACGATAATAGGACTCGATTCGAATTTTTTTCACAATCGCTATTTTTTTAATGCGCTCACATTCATTAAATTATTTACATATTTACATATCAAATTATTATACATTTTTCACGTTGAATTGAACTTCTCTGACCTTTCTGTTGTCGCCTGTCTCTTTATGCCCTGACTCGATGCTCCGCCTCTGCCAATCCGTCCAGTACAGGTAATCGCCGCTCAAGGATATGCCAAACAGGTGGGGGATGTTATTAGTGATAATTTCTTTCCGATCTGTACCGTCGTAACTGACGACCTGCAATAAAAAATATTCAGTTTTCACGATTTTCCTCACAGACTACAGAAGAAGAAAAGTTTGCTTGCGCCAGTAGTTTGAGACTAATGGTTTGGCTAACTTAGCTGTTTACAGACTGAAATTTCAGGGTTCAATCCCTCCTCCAGAACAATTTTTTGAACTTGTAAAATCTGACACTCACTGTTCTTGAAGCTCATTACACAGGATGGCCAAAATTTATAGGACCAGCCATTTACCTCTGTAATTTCCGAACGTTAAAAAATGCAAGTGATACCCCCACTAATTTTTTTACGGGGAATTCAAATATGATATTTGAATTCAAATATCATATTTGAATTCCCCGTGAAAAATAGTGGGGGTACCATTTGCTTTTTTTGAAGGTTCGGGAATTACGGAAATAAATGGCTGGTCCTAAAAATGTTGGCCACCCTGTATACTAAACATTACAAATCACCTCCTGCCAGTGTCTATAAAAGTTTGCCGAGCTCACCCGCCTTACAAAACCCCACGTACCTCTATTTTATCAGTCTTTGCGTCGCACCAGTAGACCCTTCTGGCAGGGATGTCCAAAGCCAAATTATTGGGCCAACCTAGATGATCTCCGACGAGTAGAGTTCGCGAGGACCCGTCCAACACTGACCGCTCGATTTTCGGTTTTGGTTCGAACCAATCCGACCAAAACATGAGACCTTCGTCGGGAGAAACTGCAATTCCTCTGGGTTCTCGCAACTCCGTGTTAATGAGTACCTGAAACATTTAAATCCGTACAAAATAATCAGTTAGTTCTAAAGCAGAGACAGTTTTAAGCAAATTGTAAAAAAAAAAAAACATCAAAAATTCCCACTTTCGAAAAAAATTTAAATTATTTTGTCTTTGCACTGGGTTTTTGAATTAATAAACGTGTGTGAACAGAAACCACTGTAATACAACTTGTTCCTTGGTCTTTGGTCTATTCTGGTCCGCTCCTTTTGATCCAATTTCCCTCAATTTCTCTGATGCTTTTTTTAAATATTTAAATGAAATTCACAACATGTTCCACTACAGTAATACCTGTTATTTGGTTCTTATTAAAAACTAATTACACAATCCTTTTAATAAATATAGAGGAAAATAAAGATAACAAAGTAAGGTAAAATATAGTGACTTCACTTATGAGAGGAAAGAAACAGAAATTACGAAATAAAATATAGGTCATTAGGGATTTCCAAACCATCTAAATATACCAAAAACTTCCGCAGGGGCCTGATATACAGATTGATGAGGTCGGAATCCGACGGAGGCCACACTCCACCCCTGACAACCACATCCCTGATGAAGGGGGCGCGATGCCGCTCTAAGAGGGAGCAGTCAAAAAGCAGATGATGGAAAGTCTGAGGCGTCGAGTCATTACAAGAACACGCTGACGAACTTATTATTCTGAAACGGTGGAGGTAATGCCTGCAGCGACCATGGCCTGATAATATCTGCGTCAGTCGGTTATCGTCTGGGACAATCACCTGCTGCCACGACTCAAATGACGGGAAAAATCTCTTGGAATGCTACAACGAAAGGTGTGTTCACCTTTCGTCGTAGCATTCCAGCGTATTTCCCACCTCCTCATCCCATCGCCAATTAAGAACTGCTTCTGAGTTGTCTTAGGGAAGAGACAGTATGAAGTGACTCTATTTCCAATGATGCCTCCTTCGCCAACATATCCGCCCGCTCATTCCCCACATCTCCCGCATGTGCCTTCTTCACCCATCGCACGCTCAAGGGCGATCCTCTGATGCTGGCCTTATCCATATTTTCGAGCTATCTAACGTCTGGTGCTTCGAGCGCTGTGGTTGTGCTCGCTCTAGTCCTACGGCTGTTGCTTCCACTTGTTGAAACGATGCATCATTGCTCGGATGCAATCTGATTAGCTCCTCCTGCCACTTGATTCCAATAACCAGTTGATCTCTCTTCTACATTCTCCCCGAATTTGCAAGTGCTAGCTAATGTTCGCAATTTATTAATGAACTGTCTCATTACTGTCCCGAAACCCGAGAGCAAACGCTCGTCTTTCTGCAAAAATGCAAGTCGATTTGAAGTAATAACTTTCTAATAGAGTCTTCAGCTGAACATACGAAACAGTACTTACTTCCTTCGACCGGAAATGATCTACCAGCATTTTAAACGGGCCTGCTCCAACCGAAGAAAGTAGTAATATACTCCAAAGGCTTTCTGGGATAGTAAAAAGAAAAGTAAAGTAAACAACCATTTCAGGTTGGATTTTCGTCCGACTGCCATTCCTGACGTCGCGGACGTGACATGATGATCTTCCTAAGGGAAGATCAGAATTTGTTCTGATGTTTTCGCTCATGGCTTCCCATTGGCCTCACCGCCCTGGGTTGGGACGAGGGGGAACTGCGACCGACTTGCCCGAAAATATGCTCCCCAGGCGAGCCTCGAACTCACGGCCCCTGCAACCGGTACGAGTCTCGTCTCCAGAGACACATGCCGTAGCTCGCTCGGTCACAGCTGACCCCCTTTCTGGGATGGTTCTACCTATGATGTATCGCTTTACTACTACTCCAGACCGACTGATGTAATACATCCACGTTTCTTCATCTTCATCACACTCGCTGAACTTGAACGACTGCATTAGGCGATCAAGAAATTGCTTCTCCGATACCAGTGTCTCAGCATCGCCACCCCCTGATCCTTGGGGCTGTTCACTAAGTCTTCACTAAGTACCTGCTAGTTGTAACACCTGCCTTCTGTGTCTCGGCATTTTACTTTCGTGTTTTTTTAAATCGTCAGCACCAATGTAAAATAACACTCAAGTTTGGATTTAGAGTGAGTTGTACTTTGAACATTTCATAAATATTTTTATATTGTTGTTGACAACAAGTCCACCTAACTAGAGTAAACTCTACAGCTGGGGCTAGTATAGAAGCTACCCCACCTTAACCTCAACCAGCAGGCCTTAGCCAATGACTGTGCAAGATAACAGTGGAAGCTACAGGAGTTTTTCACTTGTCAAATGTGTTTCTGACCAATCAATACCTTAGTGTAGGGTGTGTTGATGCGTAGAACTTGAATTCTGTCAGTTTCGGAGTCGGTCCAGTAAAGATTTTGAGCTCTCCAGTCGATCGCCACGCCATCTGGGAGACGAAGTTCGGAAGAAATCACATCCTGCTGCCCGGTGCCATTCAAATGAACGCGCCTAATAATTCTAGCCTGGAAAATAACACAAATTAAATGTAATAGAGGTTTTGGAGTCAATCTTTCATAATCATCTTTGGTAGTCATACCACCTACCTATTGGGGAGAAAGAAATAACCTAATAATAATAAAGAGAAAATAGAATTATCAAAACTTACTTCGTGGTCAGTCCAATAGATGTAGTCGTTGACGGGATCGTAGTCCAATCCCATGGCGTGTTTTATTCCTTTCAGATCCAAAGAAATCATCGTGTAGTCCGGCGAGTCCAACGAAATAAGGCTGATACCGTGGAGTTGAGCGAGTAAAATTATTTCTTGAGGTCCTGATGAAACCAAAACAATTAATATACTATCGACATTAACTTGATAACTTTTAGAAACACAGCTAACTGTTTTGTATTGGTCTGTTCGGAGAAGCAGTCCCAAACCAGTTCAGAACCATACTGGAACTGAAAAGGGGAGGGGATAGAGGCGCCTGGACTCCTCTGAACTGTTCAGGACTGCTTCTCCGAACGAACCTTATGTTTCCCCATTCTTTACACGTTGATCAATTTCATGAAAGTACAACAACAATAACATGATAGGTTAGTTGAAAAAATTGTAATCTGCTAGATTACCATCAGCACATTGGTGTGAGTCGATGAGTCTAACGCCTGTCGGGCAAGCACAGCTGTAACCTGGTGAGTTCGGCGACAGAAGACAAAGGTGAGAGCATCCTCCGTTATTGACTGAACACGGAGTCGATTTAAATGGCTGCCGGCTTTGGTCCATCACTCGAATGTCCACAGGAACGAAGTGGTCTATGTGTATCAGCTCTCGGTTGGATTTTGATGAGCGATCCAGCATGTGAATTGACCTGAAAACCAATCAAAAAACCATGAGTGAAGTCAGTAAACGTAATTTATGATATGAGATGAGATGCGAAGCCACAGAGTCATGTAATTTTTCGTATCCTTTTTTAAAATAAAGACACAGTTAAGGTACGAGCTTAGCAGTGGTGGTGATACTACAGAGTACACCTACTGAGATGCCTAACTCGCGCAACTCCGTGGCACTTTTCCCGCACCAAACCCCACGCCATGACAATAGCCATCACCCTGATGCTGTCGGGTGCCACTCCTTTTAGCTCCGACACTGTTTGTCGTAAATCATTTCTGTCTTACTTTCTTATCTGGGCCCGCCAAGTCTGCTCCATATCCAAGCTGCCATTGACAATTTGGACATCCACGATAATGCAAGACTGGTCATGCTTGACAGCAACGAAGTCAGGCTTCTTACCCTGGTCACTCGGCATGTGATACAATCTCTCTCTCAACTCAGACCACCAATGAGGTATGAGTCTAGAGGTGATACCACGGAGTACATCTTCCAAGATGCCCAACTCGCGAAACTCCGTGGTACTTTTCCCGCACATCCCAGGCCGTACTTCCTTATCTGCTCCATGTCCAAGCTGCCATAGACAACTTGGACAATCAGGATAATGCAAGACTGGTCAGGCTTGACAGTAACGATGTCTGCTTCTTACCCTGGTCACTTGGCAAGTGATACAATCTCTCTCTCTCAACTACGACCACCAATATTGAGGTAAGAGCCAAGAGGTGATACCACGGAGTACATCTTCCGAGATACTCAACTCGCGCAACTCCGTGGTACTTTTCCCGCACATCCCAGGCCGTACTTCCTTATCTGCTCCATGTCCAAGCTGCCATAGACAACTTGGACAATCAGGATAATGCAAGACTGGTCAGGCTTGACAGTAACGATGTCTGCTTCTTACCCTGGTCACTCGGCATGTGATACAATCTCTCTCTCAACTCAGACCACCAATGAGGTATGAGTCTAGAGGTGATACCACGGAGTACATCTTCCGAGATGCCCAACTCGCAAAACTCCGTGGTACTTTTCCCGCACATCCCAGGCCGTACTTCCTTATCTGCTCCATGTCCAAGCTGCCATAGAAAACTTGGACAATCAGGATAATGCAAGACTGGTCAGGCTTGACAGTAACGATGTCTGCTTCTTACCCTGGTCACTTGGCATGTGATACAATCTCTCTCTCTCTCTCTATCTCAACTCAGACCACCAATTGAGTTATACGCCCAGCAGGACAGGGGTGTTGATACCACGGAGTACATCTACCGAGATGCCCAACTCGCGTAACTCTGTGGAACTTTTCCCACTCCACACCCCGCGCCATCACTCTGATGTTGTTGGGTGCCACTCCTTTTAGCACTGACACCGCTTGCTGTAAATCATTACTGTCGTACTTTCTTATCTGCTCCATGTCCAAGCTGCCATAGACAACTTGGACATCCAGGAGAATGCAAGACTGTCAGGCTTGAGAGCAACGATATCGAGCTTCTCACCCTGGTCACTTGGCATGTGATACAGTCTCTCCCTCTCAACTTCCCAGCCGCTAGATGACAAAGCACCTGCTGGAGGGTTCATTTGCCACCTTCAAGGCAGAAGCCACTCATTTGATTTCCTACCCAACCAATCAAATTATATTATTTTTCAACAGACGTCGGCAATTATGGTTTGATTCGTTTATGTCTTAAATGCTCGTGATAATGATGTAGGACTGATACACGATATTATATATGACTGATATATGGGCTTGCATTACCTCATAACACTCATCAATGAAAATATATAGTCATTTTTTTAGCATGTGAAGTGAAATCTTATAAATACTACGTCATTGTACGAAATTATAACCAAAGTCAAGTAGAAATTAAACCTCCGGGTACTTTTTTTCAGTATTTTGCTTGGAAAAAACGATATACACACCTTCTACATGGATGTTTTCAGAAATTGCGGGCCATCAAAGTCTATTATATATCACGATAAATACATTTATGCGTACATTTGTATAATATACAAATTATTATATTTTTTAGAAATTATTGTATAATATACAATATTATTGAAACCTATTTTTCGCAATGTTTCTACAATTTCCATTATTTTTGGGAGTTTAAAAATGTGAAATACAGAAGAAACAATTCTTTTTTGGCGACAAAAACGTGTTTTTTCTGCTTTAAAACATCCACAACTCCTCTTTCATTGCATTCATTAACAAATTTCCTGAAGTACTCACCATGTTTCCCAATCAGTCCAATACAATTTTTCTTTGAAGAAAGTCACGGAATAAGGATATCGAAGTGATCCGTGATCTCCTTCGAGGATTTTCTTCCGGTTTTTGCCATCGTAATCCATTACCTGAATTTCAAAAAAATGAACGTTAAAGACAACCAGGCCTTTATTAAATAATTAATATTCCGATGGTGTTGAGATTCAAGACATCTCTCAACAACGTACACTTTGAATTTAGTTAAATGGAGATATCAGAATGGAGGAAACTACAGCGATGAATCAATGGGTTTCGTGGGGGTCTAAGCACGGAGCACGCTGCGTTCAACTTGAATAATTTAATAAGCCAAAAATGTGATGAGGGTTTTCAGGTTCTTGGTGTCTTTCTGGACATAAGAAAGGCATTTGATTCTGTGCAACACAAACGTTTATTGGAGAAACTAAATGATTGTGGGATTCGAGGAATCCCAGTAAAATTAATCGAAAGTTATTTGTCAAACCGACCGCAAACTACGAGAGTTGATGACGCTTATAGTGGGACAATTATATTAAATTGTGGGGTTCCTCAAGGTACAGTTCTCGGGCCTATCCTTTTTTTATTGTATATCAATGATCTCATGGATATGAATATTAATGGTAGTATTTTTGGTTATGCTGATGACACTGCAGTGGTGTTCTGGCACAAAAATTATGATGAGCTGATTGATATAGCAAGTTCTGAGTTATTCCTAGTTCGAAAGTGGTTTGATCTTAATTTCTTGAAACTAAATGTTGCAAAAACTTCGGTTTTGCGTTTTACAATCTCTGGTAAATGCTATCCTGCAGATAGTAAATTGATTAAGTATCATGATTATAATTGTACCTCTTTAGCAATCGACTGTAACTGTAAATCACTGCCTTTTGTTGAAAATTGTAAATACCTGGGAATTATTTTTGATGGAAACTTGAAATTTAAAGAACATATTTCATCACTGGTTAATAAGTTGCGTAAGTTGTTTTTCGTCTTTAAAACTATAAGGAACTTCTTAACAAAAAAACAGTCACGAGCTGTGTATTACGGTCTTGCTTTCTCCCTAATTAAATATGGTATCACCGTTTGGGGTGGGACATGCAAAACACACTTAATTGCTCTGCAAACTGTTCAAAATGCATTGTTGAAAATTTTACTTAATAAACCTCACAGGTACCCCACTGCTAAACTTTTTTCCGAATTCAATGTATTATCTATAAAAAATGTATTTCGGCTTCAGTCTTGCATTTTTGTTTACAAAACGGGCATCAGGTCTGAGCATGCATGTAACATTGCTTTTAGCAGAACTGCTTCGGCTTCCAATATATCATTGCCTCGTTGCCGTACTGAATTTTATCGAAGAAATTCTTACATTACCGCGGTGAAATTTTTTTATCAGCACAAAATTGATCTAACTAATTTCCATAGTATATTTAGATTTAAAAAATATTTATCGGTTATTTTCTCGAGTGTGTTGTAGACGGTAGGTACCTACGTTTAGTTTTTAAATTTATTATTTTATAGGGAGAAAACTTAAATACTTTTGTTAATTTCATTTCAACATTTTGACTAAAATTGTAATTTACCGAGACTCCGCCAGGGGACACAAGTTCGTAAGAACTTAAGCCTTGGTGGGCAAGGTGTGTAATTGATTTATTATTTCTATTTCATTTTATGTCCTTGTATAACTGTCCTATTATTTGTATCTGTTTTGTATTTGCCAAATAAATAAATAAAATCAATCACCGACAAACTAAACTTTCCCAGTGAAACAAGCTGAAGAAAGTTAGTTTTATCTCATTTCGAAATAAGTTGTTAGTAAATTTAAAATCTCACTTCAATGAAAAGGAGCTTTCCGTCGAGCCAATACAGCTTTTTGGAGTCGTAGTCAGCAGTTATCCCGTTGGGCCAAAATATTTTCTCGGAAACGATGATTTTTCGCGTTTGAGGGTCTCCGTTCATCCCGGCTCTCTCGATCTTTGGTACTTCGCCCCAATCAGTCCAGAACATGATACTGCAGAAAAGAAAATACAGGTTTGAAAATTCGATAGGGGTAGACTAATAAGCTCAAGTACTGGTAAACAACATACATTGGTAGTCTAAAAAACTGATTTGTTGAAAGAAAATGCCAAAATGGCCTGAAATTATGGGTCATTTAATCAAAATAGTGGATGGAAAGTCCATAATATGGACTGGACCATAATATGGAGTGACATATTATGTCACGGGATAGAATTTAAGATTTTAAGATAGAGTAGTTGCGTGTTCAAGTGCTTACCTTTCTGTAGGAACTAAAACGATTGCTCTGGGCTGATCGAGATCCTCCCAGAATAAAACTTTTCTAAATTTCCCATCGAGGGAAACTACTTCTATTCGATTGGACTCGCCGTCGGTCCAGTACAGTTTTTGGGTCAGCCAATCGCAGGCCAGACCGTCTGGTAGGTTGATATTGCCTTCGACAACAGTGGACTGCAAAGGAATAAGAATTAGAACAATGTTAGAATCGAAATTCCATGACATGTTACTGTATTTTGATGTAAATTAGGCGCTCCGAATCTAGAGAAGAAAGAATATACGTAACTAAGTAGGTATAGAGGGTAGCCAGGTTCTACTGTATGCACTTCCAATGACTGTGTGTATGTATATGTATGTATGTGTGTGTGTGTGTGTGTGTGTGTGCCTGTTGAGCTGAATGTTTTCGGGCGCTGGCCCAGGGTTCTTGGTCGGCCTCCTTGGCACCTATTTGGGAATGACTGGTCTGCCTCTATGGTAGACCGAGCTGTTCGTCAAGGCTGCCTTTCCAGAAACGGATTGGTAGCCCCGGGAGCCGCCATGGTGGGTGGGTCCGGGCCAGTCGAGACACCCCGGCCGGTGCGGTGGCGCTCCTCTCATGCCTATGTTCCTGGACAATTCTGTCGCTTAGTTTCTATTTCACAAATTAACACATCTTTCTTCACACGTCTTTTTATTTTCACAGTGTTAGGTAAATGCGTTTCTTTTTATACTTCTTGATATACTTCTTTACATACTTCTAGACATCATATCACTCTTCTTGATATATCTATGTTTTTATTAATTAGATTATAACCAACCCTGATTGACGATTGTTTTGTATTCGACTGTATTATAACAATAAAATGCCAAGTGGGTGTGGCACATAGCATCCTCGTATCCCAAACCCTACTGTATAGATGATCCGATTCACAGCAGTTGATCTCAAAACTTCAATCTCTAAGTACCTTCCACTAACCTCATAGGGGACTCTACACATCAACAGGCACAATCTCTGAATATTGTTGGAAAATGTAGAAGTTATGTAATAATCTAATTATTACATAACTACAAAACAGCTGAAATATTCTCACAATAATAGACGAATATTCGAGGTTCTCATTTGCATTCGCCTGCAGAGACATCAGTCCCCAAACTGTTAGGAATTGCTTGGAGCAGCTCTTCTCCATTTTTGGTTCCCCGGCATATATTCATACTGATCGTGGATCATCATTTATGTCACTGGATCTCAAAGCATTTCTAGAAACTTATGTAACTGCTAACAGCCGCACGACCCCATATAATCCGCAACGGAAGGTAGAGCAACTGAACGGGACCCTCTGGAAAACCATCGAATTAGCAACCAAAGAAAGTGGGTTACCTATCCGTCAGTGGGAGTTAGTTTTGCAAGGCGCCCTGCACTCAAATCGGTGGTTGCTTTGTACGGCAACGAATTCCACTCCCCACGAACGATTCATCAATTACCCCCGGCGATCTGCAAATAAATGAGAGTTCACCCCGAATTGGCTTCTCGCTCCCGGAAAAGTTCTGCTGAGAAAATTCGGTGGAAATTCGGTGGTGGAAGTCACACTGCTGGATGGGAATCATGACTACGCCCACATCAGATATCCTAATGGGAGTGAGTTTACTGTCTCTACAAGACATTTGGCACCACTGGGTGTCCCAGCTGAAGGCATCCAAGACCCATCCAACCCTGAGATTCAGGAGAAATACATCGACCCTCCGATCCAACCTATTCCCTACCTCAACCCGCAATCCCCTTCCCCCCTATCTAACCTCCAGGCCTGTCTCCTGGTCCACAGAATGAGGATCTCGTTCGAAGAAGCACTAGGACTCGCCGACCTCCAACTTCCTAAAGGACTACGACCTATCCTGAGGATGGGGTGAATGTGGTATTACAACCTCATCAGGTGGTAGTTTTCTATGTTCCCAAGAACGCCATTTATTTACATGCTGAATTTCATTATTATCTAGTAGACGACTAAAGCCTTTGAATAGTCTATACACTCTATATTCATTTGGGGACCATGATTTTCATAGGGGGCCATCTACGCGGCAACCCGCACAATCCCTGAAAATGTCATTGAAATCGGACGAGAATTGTGGAAGTTATGGCTGTGGCAAGCATGAAAGAAAAAGAAGAAAATTTCAATAAAATGATCACCTGATTTGCAAACTTGTTTCTACTACCTACTACTGATGCGTTTAATTCATTATAGAAGCGATCTTTTTCGAATCTCCATACATAATAATAAGAACATATGGTCCGCAACTGCAATACCAAAGACTCCAGTACAATTTTTTGAAAAACAAACCTACACAGTTTTTAAAAACTTTCACCATGAGTGGTGTCTGAACAGAACAAAAGGAGTAACTACAACACACGGAGGTAAGTGTTCACGGATTCGCCAACTTGTTAAAAACGGAAAACCTCCTAACTAATCTCCATTGGGCACGAAAACGGCTTGTGATGAACTTGTGTGTATTTTGAGAGAGAAAAAACAGTTTATTGAACATTGTAGAAGGAATAAAGGTGGGCAAGGACTCCGGTAGTTGTCGAAACGTAATGGATTTGCCGAAAGTTCAAATTGAGATGCCAAAAATTCAAATTTGTATTGAATTTTGAGAAGAGAGTAAGCCTCAATCTCAGCTCAAAAACTTGACTTTGATTGTTTGACTGCCTTATCATTTGACTTGGTTCGACACAATTATTAATTGAAACCTGATGATATCCCACCTTGGGTCCAATGTGGCTGTTGTTGTAAGTGGCACATAGTATTGACGACTGTCGCCCGTCCGTCCAGCAGATTTTGCGACCCTCGAAATAAAAATCTACAGCTGTCCCTGAGTCCAAATCCTGAAAAAAAAATTAAAGCAAAAGTACAGTTAAGTTGATTAGCTACCGTAAAATGGGGTTACTTTGCCCACCTGCGGGTAACTTTGCCCCAAAAATGAAACAAGTGCATTTTCGAACCTGCGGAACAGTTCATATCCGAGGAACTTGTTCCTGCTTGGAAACTGACGTAGAAAGGTGGAGCTAGCAAGTGCAAGTTATCTGCTATTGGTTTATTATTTTCAATAATGAACCTTTGGAATCGACCAAGAAAAAAATAATTTTAACACCCCCTCAAAATTTGATGGTTCACGTTTCAAGGTACGCAGAATCCAAAAATCGAATAAAAATTTGGCCGTCCGTCCGCCGTACGCGGCACTTTTGCCACTTAGCATTGACCGATTTTGATGAAATTTGGTATGTAGGCTCCATTTGGGGTCTAGTTGTGCCCCGAAGCTTTTGGTTGATGTAGGTCACTCCTAAGGGTTCCAAAATCAATTTTGAAAACGCCCTAACTCAAAAATTTCGATATAAAGGAATTGTTTTTCCTTCAATTTAAGATTCTATGGAATTTTTTTTTCTTTGGAACGCGGAGCTCTGTAGGACAAACCGTTCGCTCACTACGAAAATTTAAGGGTTTATATTGAAATATATATATATATATAAATCAAAACACGAGTGTGAATCGCAAAAGAGGCCTAATCTCCGTTAAAATTTTAGCTGACCAAAATGCGATCGATGGTTGGTGATTTTGATTTTTTTTTATTTAAAAAAAAAATTGTTTTGATTTTTTTCGATTTTTTTTCTTTATATTGGATGGTTGGTGATTTTGGAGACGAGTGATCTATATAAAAATAATAAACCGTTGTGTAATAATTTGCAGCGTTTTTCTCCAGGACTGCCCAACAATTTTTTTTCGCTCCAGGAAGGGTTGTCGCATTTTTGAACTCTTGAATACCCCTTTAGTCCCCTGTATGTTTGCTAAACGGCTTAATTTGCTCCAGGAATAGAAATAAGCTGCTTTAGCGAAATTTTTCCGAAATTGTGGCAAAATATGCATATGCACGTTAAACTTTGCCCCCAATTTAAAGTCGTCAGAAATGGTTTGTCAAATTTTTCCGTCGAATCTACGCTTCACGCACTTAGAGAGTAATATTGCTCTTGGAATTATCAAATTGCCCACATGCTCATTTATTTTTACGAATGCTAGCTGAACAATGTTTCTTGAAAATTCACAGTCGTTTCCGCCCTCTTCCGTCCCATGTGAATCCAGCTTAACCCGACTACATGGGGGTCTCATTCGGTCGCCATTCGTTCCTCGTTCCGGGTTAGTATTTCCCGAAATTACAGGGGCTCAAACTTCAAATGTTGTACCTAAATTTGAAATTTTGAAGAATTTTAGACATGTTAGTGCACCTGCCTAGGGAATTGAAAACTGAAAGATTGCCGCTGGAATCATCAAAATTGATCAATAATTGCCAGAGAAATGGGAGAAGCCATATATGGGTCATTTTCCCAGAAAGGGCCAATCGTTGTCCAGAGAAGATTCCAAATGCCCATTTATGATTTAGGCGTTTAAAAAAATTTTCCATAAACTATCAACTTTGTTCTACTTCGGGCAATAAATAAAATATGCACTTATTCTCGCTAAAATATAGAAATTAAAGTTTAAACTGCTAAATGTCCAGTAATCTGCCATGTCCGGACCCCTAGGTAGTCAACTTTGCTTTAACACTGTGAATCACCTATGAAAGCAGCGGCCTGAATTTGTAGTGATTCTTTATTGCATATACCTAGACATGAAAAAATGGGTTTGCAGATTTTTTCAGAAGCAAATAAAGCGAGCAGGAGGATACAATGCGCCTTTTTTGTGTTTTCGTATTTTGGCGGCTTTTTATCGTTTCCCGCGGTTTTACTACCACTGTAAGAGGTGAGGTTAGTCGTTAGGTTATCAAAGAAAGCGGCGGGAATTGTATTTCTTCTATGTGGAGGCGTGCACAAGTGGTTTCAGTTGCAAAAACGTGGTGTCACAGTCACCGTGCCCATCCCACCCATGTCATCTGTCCTCTGTGAAACGGTAAGAAATCGAAATTATTTTTTCTTTTTGGTCTCTAGTTCTAGTTTCTACCGAGCTGGTTCCAGCGATATGGTTACACTTCAGCAGAACAGCACCAGAATGCGGGAAAAGCTGAAAAACCTAAGTGCCACCCAGGAACTTGCGTCTTTCATCTGCCGGTGATGGTGGCAGATGAAAAACTTTTTTCAAGTTGTTAACGATTTAATTTGAATTTTCCGTTGCAATTTAAAAACTTTACATTTTCGACCTCAAAACTGTATTCAGCAACAGTAAAAATCCCCTGATAACAAGTTTTGGCTCGAGAAACCGATAAATTGAGATTACTTGGTTACTTTCGGAGGTTTGTAGGTTGCTATCAGAAAAACCGTGTTCCACGATGGTTTAACCCTTTTCTACACCTGGGTCCCGAACTGGTTCAATTTTTGGAATAAATTCCAGTTCTCGCTCCTCATGGAGATGGGATTCCGAGTATTTTCCTTTACCCAGAAACCACGCCAATAGGTTTCTTTCGATAGATTTTCTTCTTTAATTTTTAATTAATTAATTAAGCGTCCCACTGTGTGTTCTTTCGTCGAAATTCATTCAGTATGGTGTGAGGTTAATCCCTGATTTTTGGCAGAACTTGAGTCGAACTTTAAGTTTTCTGAAATCTTGGGATACCGATTGTCCCTTTCTAGGAAAATGACCCATATCGACAGCCCCACTGCAAAACCCTGTATGTTCAATACCAAAAAGTTTCCAGGAGACGAAAAAAACTGTGACATTTATAACCTATGAACCTGGCTTACAGGTTATTACATTTCACCACAGAAAAGAAATGAGAAGCCATAGCCCGATTTTGGCGACACTATAATCTGAGCAAGAGCACAATCTATCGGAAAGGCTCAAATCCTTATTTTTGGAAAAATTGGAACTTGCAGGGTTTTGCTGTCGATATTCAGTTATGTTTTTCCCATTTTTATCTGGCAATTAAGGTTCAATTTTGATGATTTCAGCGGCAATCTTTCAGTTTTTCAATTCCCTAGACCAATCCACTAATGACTTTATAAAATCCTTGAAATTTTCTTAGTTTTTAAAGTTTTTGCTCCTGCAATTTAGGTAAATACCAACCCGGAACCAGAGTTGAGCAAAATCATACTCATGAATATGATTAAGATTTTTAATCACAGGAATACGTTTCTGTGATTATGGTTAAGATTAAATCCGTATTCACACAGTAAGAGTATGATTAAAATCATAATCACGGAGTACGATTAAGAATACGTTGTTGATCACAGAAATGAATCATTTCTGTGATTAATCACAGAATATCTGTTATTAACAATGTATTCTTAATTATACTCCGTGATTAAGATTTTACTTATTAAGATTTTATTTTTATTTTTTTTTATTTTTTTTATTATTTTTTTTTTTTTACGAATTTAATCTTAATCATAATCACAGAAACGTGTTCTTGTGATTAAAAATCTTAATGTATGATTTTGCCCAACTCTGCCCGGAAAGAGGATCGAACGCGGCCGACTGGGACCACCTTAAAGGCAGTAATACCACCTTAAAGGCACCTGAATGTAATTTTTGGCATATTTTGAAAATTGCGATGTAGTCAGACTCGCTTTCATAAGGACATAAGTCCATATTCGTCCAATTCGTCAATTACTGATCCTGGGCTAAAAAGGAAAGTGTTACCGCTTGACTTTCTTTGATAAAAGCAATTTCGGGACATTTTGATGGGTTAAAAGTTGTCAGATTGGTGTAGGTAAACCGTACAAAATGTTGCCGGATTTGTACAGATTATTTACTTAGGAAGTTACACGTACATATTTTTTTCAAAATTTCAAATTAGGTTACAGCCAAATGCTTTTTGTTCGGCATAACACATTTCGTTCAAAATTATAAAACCTGTCAACTGATTTCTTTCAAAATTGCTTTACTTCTGATTGCGTACTTAATTTTCTGGACGAATCAGGACTAAAAAGGAGTGCCTTCAACCCCGCAGTAAATCTGCTTCCCACAAAAGACCATGAATATTCAGAATTGATGTACATAATTGAACGGTTTTATCAAGTTCTGTATATTTTTCAACAGGAACAAAATTCGAAGTGTATACAAAATAACGGGATTGGATCTAATGTTGAAAGGATGTTTTTCACCGAACTTGGAGGTGAAAAGGGACTGAAAGAAAATCGAAAAACCCCAAAGGTTTGAATCAATATGTTTTGGTTCGTCAGCGATTTTGGATTTTAATAAGTAAATGACGTTAATTTGACAAATCCATGCAGATCAAGATGGTATTGTCGTTACATTTCATCGTAGTTATCTCTGGGTTGTGAAGTCTAAGATGAAATGCGCTTTTAGTCGGAAAATTAATATCCGACAAGGTAATTATATAGATAGCAGGGGTAACAGGTAGGTAGTAAATGAGTTGGATAAGGAAAGCTCACCTTGATAATCGGAGTAACTTTGGTGGGACGGGATATATTCGCGATCCGGATGTCCTTCGGAGTTGTGAATAGGAGCGTAGGGTATCCTGAAACAGAAATTGAAAACAAATTTTGAGTTCCAGAGCTTTAAAAAAATTTCGTTCGTGTCTGTAGTATGTCTGAGGCCAACTTCTTGTCCCGGGCATTACTACACGAAATAATTCTCCAATTTCAAGACTTTTTCAAATGTTTGTGATGGTTAGCTTGATTGTCCCCTGTAAATTTCATTAACATCGGACAAGTAGCTCACGAAGTAACTGCCCGATTTTGCTCAAATTTGGAGGGTGGCCCCAAGATTACGGTCCGCTCATTAGAAACCACGGGTAGGTACATGAACTAGAACAGAACGATGTGAAAAATCGTCAACATGATTTGGGGTATCTTCTCCTGCCCACCAAACATGTTACAGATGCTGTCGAAAACTAAGCAATTTCATTGTTAGGGTAGGTTTGCATGGGGCAAAGGTTCTCACGGAAGTTTGAAAATGACCGGTAAGAGTTTTGGGGAGAATCAGGTAGGCAGGAAGTTACCCTTACAGGAGAAACCTCTGAGAGTCAAATACGGTCTCATGTTGAAAAAAGAAGTAAATTGCTTCCGAGTCTACCAAGGTAGCGGAAGCTTTGTTTTCACTTTTCAAGCATGAAAAAAAAAGTTCTCCAAAATCAAAATTTTCACTCGCGTTTCACGTTTTAGACCTTTCTGAACAATGTCTGTGTGTCTAATGAATTCCTTGTAACGGGCATAACTGTACGAAGTTATAGTCCGATTTTGATGAAATTTTCAGGGATTGTGCGGGTTGGTGTGTAGACGGTCCTCTATGAAAATCATCATCCCCGGACTGACAGAAGCGACTGCGCATGCGCAAACGTGAATTCCTTCTAACAGCCATAACTTCCACATTTTCCATCCGATTTTGATGAAATTTTCAGGGATGTTACAGATCAGTAGAAGAAGAAGAAGACGACGACTTTATTGTGGTAAACAATACGTTTTTCACAAGAGTTCGCATTCAGAAATGTGCAGAAATACAAGTATATAATAAAACGCTGCAAATTATTACACAATGGTTTATTATTTTTCTACATAGATCACTCGTCTACATAATCACCAACCATCCAATATGAAAGAAAAAAAAAATCAAACAATTTTAAAAAAAAAAATCAAAATCACCAACTATCGATTACATTTTGATCAGCTCTAATTTGAACGGAGATTAGGCCTCTTTTGCGATTCACACTCGTGTTTCGATTTACTTATATATATATTTCAAAATAAACACTTAAATTTTCGTAGGAAGCGAACGGTTTGTCCTACAGAGCTCCGCGTGGTCTCAAAAAATTCTAAAAATTCTATAGAATCTTAAATTGAAGGAAAAACAATACCTTTATATCGAAATTTTTTGAGTTAGGGCGTTTTCAAAAGTTCAAAATTGATTTTGGAACCCTTAGAAGTGACCTACCTCAACCAAAAGCTTCGGGGCACAACTAGACCCCAAATTTTTTTTTTTTTTTTTTTTAAATTACGCCAGTAAAGCTTTTGACAGCTAGGTCATGTGGCTTCTAGCGGCCCAGTATAGTTTTGCCATCATCTGGCGGTCGTTGTTTGTGTCAGATGACCTGACATCAGTCAAGGCGGGACATTCTCGGATATGGTCCATGTCCATCTCTTCACCCAGTTGGCAGAGGGGGCAGATGGGTGAGTCGACAACTCCAATCCTAAAGAGGTGTTTTTGCAGGTAGTCATGTCCAGTTGCCATGCGGAAGGAAGCCACGAATTCGTCGCGTGGGAGATTGGAAGGGAGTGGTGAATCCAGCAGCGGTCGCCATAGCTTGCCTTCAGCTTGCTCGGTCCACCTTTTTCTGACCTCCCTCCCCAGACAACCCCTGATAATGCGTCTTGCCGAGCTGAATGGTACAGGAACATCTGGCTGTGGTGCATTTGAGCCCTGCTTCGCCAGTGCATCTGCACGATCATTCCCATTCAGCTGGCAGTGGCTCGGAATCCACTGAAGAACAATTTTACTGCCCTTTTCCATCAGTCCATCAATACGGGATCGCGCCTCCTCGACTCCATCATGATCAGTGGGTGACCTGGACGCAATGGAGAGAATGGCAGCCTGCGAATCAATGAGGAGAACAACGCGAGGCAAGAAGTTCTCCTCCAGCTTCCTCAATGCCAGGCAGACCGCCCTAATCTCACCATCAAAGCTCGACTAGACCCCAAATGGAGCCTACATACCAAATTTCATCAAAATCGGTCAATGCTAAGTGGCAAAAGTGCCGCGTACGGCGGACGGACGGCCAAATTTTTATTCGATTTTTGGATTTTACGTACCTTGAAACGTAAACCATCAAATTTTGAGGGGGCGTTAAATTTTTTTTTCTTGGTCGATTCCAAAGGTTCATTATTGAAAATAATAAACCAAAATGATAGAGTAAAAATGGCTAGGGTCGAGTAATAATGAAATGGAATATGGTTTGAAAAAATGGCATAAAAATTATAACATACAACTTTAAGTAAAATCAAATATAATTAGTGCCAATGGAAATAAGCATACGCCTACAGACAAAAGAAATTTTGGAGTCAAGCACAATAAATGCAACATCGGACATTTTGTGCGGCTGCAGAATATTAGGCTATAGTGAAACCTTCATTTATGGTAAACGCTCTTTTGCCTGAGCACTGTCTGCAGGAACCCTACGGTCCTAGTGATCTCAGATTTTTCTTTGAAATGGAGAAGAGTGCGAAAGAAACTTTCATCGAAATAAGGAAAACCAAAAAGCTTGAAACGTTCATAATTGTAAACGGGGCTAACATGAAAAAGGGTGTCTGGGCTGTGCGTGTTACAGATCGTACATGTTTGAGAGCCATCAAAGCGGTTAACCACCCGGTGAAGAACTATTCTACAGAAGGCTGGATTAGCGCACCTGATCTGGGCCAGAAGTCTCTTAGAAAACAAAGGGTGGTCGCTGGAAAGGTAAAGTTCACGCTGAAGGGGTTGCATATTGGAACCTCTTGGGCAATAATTAAACGAGGAAACAGCAGCCTTGCTCAGATCAGCCTGGTGCAGGCTAGAAAGAAGCGATGACAGAAATGTTTCCTTGCCCCCTTGACCACCGCGACGTCATTCTGAGACCACAAATCTTCCAGACCAGCCTCTTTCATAACATCCTTAATCTGCAGCGTCCAGTTAAATTTTGGGTCTGGAAAGTTGGCCGAAAGGGCTATGAGTATCTGAAAACAGATCCTCGGCAGCCTCTTTGGAGACATGGACATCAGCTTAGTCCACCATCCAAACATGGATTTGGCTATCATAAATTTAAGGTGGGCAAGACCAAGCTCCAGCCTTACGATGTAATCGGAGAATTGTTACAGACCAGTATTTAGATGGTCCCCTATGAAAATCACCATCTTCGGACTCCATCTAGCCACTGCGAATGCACAAACGTAAAATTCTTGCAACAGCCATAACACACATTTTTCATCCGAATTTGATGACATTTTCTAGGATTGTCCAGATTAGCGTGTAGATGGTCCCCTATGAGGGTAGTGGAAGGTACTTAGAGATTGGTGTTTTGAGATTAACTACTATGCATCGGATCATCTATATAATCGGGTTATGGATACGAGGAAGCTATGTGCCACACCCACTTGGCAGACTTTTTTTGTATTTTTTGATGTAATTTGTCGAAACTTTTCATTATTTTTCAACACTACACACATGGTACAAACAACTTTGGGCATATTTTTACGTGTGAGAGGATTACATAAACCCTCAAAATCTACAAGTAAGTACGTTTCATGTCGAGGATGATGTTAAACACTGAACCCTCCATGATGGTGCACAAGTTTGCAGGCTTCATGGGGTAAAGGTTCGCACTGCAAACTTATACTGAGGTTTTTTAAATTTTTATTTCAGTAGTTTCAGGGAAAGCCTCGTTAAGAATCAGGCATTAGTATATATAACGTTGATGGTTTCTCTAACTTAATATTAACCCATTTGAAGCCAAGGGTGGAAATAACAGAGAAATGAGAGGAGGATGAACTTTTTTATAAGATGGCGGCCGAAATAAGGCATAATTTGCTCACCAATTGAGAGCGAAAATTCTCCAAATTTTACATTTTAGTTGGATTTGGGAGGCCTCAGTCTTCCAAATCGATGTGAATTATCCGACTCGTGGCCCAGAACGCTCAATCGCCCAGGATTGAATCTGAGCCACCATAATCACGCTTTCGGCCAAAAGGCCTCCTTTTCAAAAAACAAACAAATTCCAAAGTCGCATCGAGCTCCGAATGTCGAAGTGTGTTTTTGACGAGTATAGGATCAGCATGAACGAGAAAAAATTCTTCTACGAAGATTTTCCACTATTTCCAATGTTTAAAAAAAAGTCGATGCGAAAACGCATCAGTGGCCGGAAATGGGTTAATTCAATGAGACAAAGTCTGGTGCACTTAGATGGTCATAAATAGTGATTATCGAAAATAAATTAGCTTTTTATGGATAACAACGTACTAAGTTTTTGTTAACCATTTACTTTTGCTACCTCTTAAAGTTATTTTGGTCAATCATTTGTTAGATCCTGTACCTCCTCAGCTCTCAATCTGGGGAGAGCAAAGATATCAATAAGATTCGCAGAGCAAACCTGGTACGAACTTTTACCCCACTGATGGGGGCAAAGGTTCGCAAAGAGGTAGTGCGGTAAAATTGGAAATTCGCCATCAAATCATTCAAGAAGAATTTCTTTTTATGGAAGGCGGGATGCCTGACTACAACAGAAGCCACTTTGTGAGAAAAAGTCGTCACGGGAGCCCACAAAAATTGAAAACTCAAAACTGCAAACCTTTGCCCCCACCCATCCTACGAGTCAACTTTACAAATGTTTTAGTTTAACTTATTGATTAACAGCTTCATTTTTTTATAGAGGGCGAATCGAGAATAAGCATGCGCGAGTGGTCAGAAGAGGATAACATTTGTATAAGAGAGAATCCAAGTTGCCTAAATGAGTACCTCAGGGACCACTGGGAAAACCAAGGTAAGCGAATTCAGGTCTAGAAGCATTCAATAATTGATCATTGAATCATTGAATCATTGAAAAGTCATATCTTTGTGTTTGTAGTTTAATCGATACAATTTTTATCGAGCAAACTGTAGGATTAGCATCGATAAGGAATGCTAAATAATGAAATGAATGCCTTCTTGGTAGAAACTTTGGAAGTAGCAGAGAGTTTCTTCCATAATACAGGATATTGATATTCTCAACCCAGCTATTTGATGTTTCGAAATAATAAATCATATTTTGGAAAGTTGGAACCTGTTGAAATAAATATATTCGAGATATTATTTCCAGAGGTGTGCTTGGTTGGAACTAACTTCAGTCTTTATTGTACAACTTTCGAGTCGTACTTAATAAAGATGGAGTTTCATTTTCATCGGTGGCACGGGGCGTACTCAAGTATTTTTGATTCAAATTCAACGAGTGAGTTAATATTTTATTCATTTTTTAGGGCGAACAAACGGTTTTATTTTTCCTTTCACGGTGGGTTTAATTTGAAGTTGGAAATTAAAATGGGATGATAAAAGTTTCTGGAAAAACAATGTTTTGAGATTGAACTTTATTAAATGCGAAGCACGCTTTATTATGATTATACATAATGTAGGTATGCCAGAATTTCAACCGTTTTCCCTTATATCTACTACCCGTTTATACATTAATGAATTAGTTTTTTATGATACTAGAATAACGTTTATAAAAAGCAGAATAATCAATTTCGCGTATGGCAGGAGAAGAAGGAGAAATCGGGGAGTAACAGCACAGCTGCAGACAATCTGACGAGATCGGACATCCAGATTCTCTCAAGTCGAGGGTACAGTTTGGCGCAAGTCGTTGGTGAAGGGTCCTACGCAAAGGTAATAAGAAAAGACTTATTCCTATCAGCTGTAAAAATTGAGTATCTTCTAGTTATTGCCTAAACCTGTTTTTAGAAGAAATACTAGGCAGATTTCACAGAAACAATATTCCGAATTCTACCTAAATTAATATACAGGGTGTTTCACGAAAAGGTTACACCCCCCTTCATTTCCGCAAAATACAGCGTAAAAAATTCCGATCAACGCAGTTCATCATGATTTTTTGTGAGGATCTCAGGAAAAATACTTTTGCGCAAAAAAGTTGCGCGCAATCGTGCGCAATTGACACTAACTTCATTTTTTCAAATGGAATCCTCCCTTTCTTATTACAGATTCGGATTCTACGTCAAATTTCATGAAAAATTCATACCCGAATCGATTTTCTGTATTGCGCGCAACCTGGCTTTTGAACGCTCTAAGTTGCGCAAAAATTAGGTTTTGGAGAACCCTAAGTGTGGCACATGTTTTTTCATCATTTTTTGACGCTGAATCACATGGTGTCATCCGTTTTTCAATTTGACTGGAATTTTTCTGAATGGCGGCCAAAAATTTGGTTATTAGTGGAAAAATCGCTCTTTTTAACTCGTTATGAGTTTTTAAGCAATTTTATTCAGTTCAAGAATGATCGCGCTGCCAGTTTTCATTTTTAACTCCACCGTAGACGGCCCCAAGCCCGTGGTTCAAAAGGAGGTGAGAAAATAAAAAATAATCATGATTCGGACCTCAATACTGATGTTTTCGTGAAAGAAATGTTAATTTTTCCTCTTGAAATCTTGGTCTTCCTCAAAACGGATGACACCCTATGATTCAGCGTCAAAAAATGATGAAAAAACATGTGCCACACTTAGGGTTCTCCAAAACCTAATTTTTGTGCAATTGTGGAATTGCGCAACTTAGAGCGTTCAAAAGCCAGGTTGCGCGCAATACAAAAAATCGATTCGGGTATGAATTTTTCATGAAATTTGACGTAGAATCCGAATCTGTAATAAAAAGGGGGGGTTCCATTTGAAAAAATGAAGTTAGTGTCAATTGCGCACGATTGCGCGCAACTTTTTTGCGCAAAAGTATTTCTCCTGAGATCCTCACAAAAAATCATGAAGAATTGCGTTGGTAGGAATTTTTTACGCTGTATTCTGCGAAAATGAAGGGGAGTGTAACCTTTTCGTGAAACACCCTGTATATGATTTGATACCTCGAAAATCAATAGAAATGAGTGTTCGTTTTCGTTCAGGTGTACCAATGCCGGAAAAGCGAAGGGTCCAACAGCCTGTACTTGGCTTGCAAAGTGATCGACTCGCAAAAGGCACCAGTCAATTTCGTCAAGAAATTCCTCACGCGAGAAATCGACATATTGACGAGGATTCAGCACCCCCACATCATTCACCTCTTCAGCATGCTGCACAAGGGATCGCGATACTTCATTTTTATGAGGTGATCATTATTATAATCAGAATATTCTTGCTTTCTTACTTTCGAAGATAGAGTATTCATAAGCCAGTGTAAAAAATTTAGGGTGTTCTTTAGTATAAGCCCCCATTTTCAAATATGTATTACTACTAGCTACATTATTATTTCTCGTTAAAAAAATCGCATTTTAAAGTTAATTCTCTCTGGTTTTTGTAAAAAATTGAATAGGAAAAAAGTTTTACCAAATGGTGCGTAAACAATGCGAATCTCACAATCAGTTTCTTAAGTATAAGACCCCACTTCTTTATCGGGTAGTTTACTCACTTAGAGACATGAATTTGATGTTACTTTCCACTTTTTGTTGAAATTGAATAAAACAAGCTCCCAATAATGCTATTGAATAAAAACACTTAGTAAATGATGACTCCAGGTACGAAGTACGAAGCAAGCCGATGTAAAAAGCAAAGTTACCTACTTCCTTTCTATATTCCCCACTGCAATGCCGTGATTAATGCTAATCGCACCAGTCCTAACAAGACACAAAAACTACTGTATTATTAAATACTGATTTAATATAAAGCAAATATCATACACTTGACAAAAACATTTGTGTTATTAATATTCCTACCATATCATGGTCAGAAAGAAGTGGGGGCTTATACTAAAGAAACTGACTGTGAGATACTTTAGTATAAGCCCCCACTTTTTATTCATGTGGTTTACGCTCCATTACATAGAACTTTTTTTCCTACTCTATTTTTTATTAAAACTAGAGAAAATTACCTTCACAATGCTTATTTTTAAAACATTTTTTACGATGGATAATAACGGAGTTATACATATTTAAAACGGGGGCTTATACTAAAGAACACACAAAATTTAGGTCGTGCAAAATCAACATTTTTAGTGTTTTAGAGCTTTTTGAGCAACTTAAGATCCGTATCTGTCTGTCTGTTTATGGTCAACCTTTGTTCCAGGCATGACTGCTCCTATCTAAATCATACAATGTTGACGAATTTTCCTATTATTCCTTTGAATTTGATCACCATCGGATAAAAAGCGGCCAATGTTCACGTGCTAACGCGATTTTACCTATCCTATTTCCCAAGATCTAGTAGCCGGATTTTCTCAAATTTGGATGGCGGTTTGGGGACCAAAATGAATGAACACATCAATTCATGAGTCAACCTATAAAACTCACGATACATGCGAAAAAGTGAAAAATCAACACAAACTAAAACGACTTCTCCATCGAGTTGTTGAATATCGTGAAAATCCAGTTTCATAATGGAGAGATAGTGTTAGGTACCTACAACTCAGTAATGTATGTTTATTTTATTCAAAGTGAAAAATCTATACTGCCTGCCCAACTTGGCGCAAGTTATTGAACCTCAATTCATCTAATTTAGGAGCACATGGTACTGAGAGATCTACAACGACTGGTTTATGAGGACATGCTCAATAGAAGTATCTGAAGAATTCTCGATGAATTCAAACAATTAAAAATGGTAGAATGTGCAATAAATTTACCAATTTCTTTATATCATACTCAGTACAATGAAAATTGTACTGGTGGCAGCCCTCTCTCTCCTAGAATTTAGGCCGTAGAATCTGTTTTTCAACTTAGCTGCCATGGAATTGATCAAGTTATGTCGATCTGATTCTGTATCCGATTCGATATAAGATGGTGTAGAAATGATTAGTTTGCCTCTAAAGCACAGTGTCATGGTTGAGAAGACGAGATGTTAGATGTCGATTTCAATATCTGATGTATTTCGAAGAAGTGGTAATTTATAGCTCAACACAACGGAATAATAAATGGAAACTAAAGTGGACTTTGGCCCATCAACGTCATATGAATAATAATATAACAACTGGATACAACAATCTTCCCTCCTTAATTTTGAAAGAACAACTAATTTTGGAAACGCGTTGAAAAACTGGCTTCATCAGGTGACAAAGTCGTCCAAGTAGCTGGGCTTTCTTTTCATCCTCGATGATCTCCTCAAAAGCTGGGAAGCACGGCTTTCGTCGTTCGCTGTCCACAAGGGGGATGCAATTGCTCTCACTCGGCCCTTGATATTCTTCAACTTGTGGAGGATTGGCTGTAGCGACAGGAACTGCAGGCAGTATCTGTATTGCAGTATCCCTGATGAATTGCAACAGAAACTGTTTGTTCGCATGCGCATTTGGTGTTGAAGTCACAACTGGCTATATGACGACGTAAAGATGCAACAAAGTCGGATATATTTTGAATATCAATTTGGTATTTCGAAAGGAAGTAGTGTTGAGTCAATTTGTTCTTTTTAGGTGTAATGAGTTCTTCGTATGTTAGTTGACTTGTTATTTTTGGTGCTACCAATGCTGCAAGTGTGTTGAGGATCCAATTGAATTCAAAAGCATTTGTGCTGATCGAACTTTGTCACGTAATAAATTCTTGAGTTTCAAATAATTTTCGAAACGTTCCTTATAATAAGAAAATGTTTCCTCTTTCGGGTCAAAAGGTTCGAATGGTGGAACATTATACATGCTATTACTAGGTCTAGCTGTTTGGATATCACCTTGTTCTCGTTCTCCTTGAGGTTGAGGAATCAACCGTTCAAAAGCGGATATCAATTGTTGGAGCTGGTTTAGATCCATATTCTCTCTTTTTTATCAATCGTCGCCAAAACTGTTATGGTTGAAAAGACGAGAATAATAATAATTGGAAACCAACATGCACTTTTGCCCATCAACGTCATATGAATAATAATATAACAACTGGATACAATACACAGGTTCATAAGGAGTTCAAGGAGTTTTTATTCCTCGAGAAAAGATGGTATAGCTGTTCAGTGTGCCTCTAAAGCACAGGTTCATAAGGAGTTCAAGGAGTTTTTTTCCTCATTCAGGAACGGTGCCTCATCAACCCATTCCCTTTTTAGCGTCTCATTGAAATTAACCTCAATTTGTGGATAACTCCACAGATTGGCGGAAAAGGGGGATTTGCTCGAGTTTATCTTGAAGAAAAACCACATTGGCGAGGGTAGAGCGCGAACGTGGTCGACACAGCTGGGTCTGGCACTGGAATACTTGCACACGATGGGCGTCGTGCATCGAGACATCAAGACCGAAAATATCCTCATAACGGCCGCTTACAACGCTAAATTATCGGATTTCGGTTTTGCAAGGAACATATATGAGAACGGAAGTGAGTTAAATGAGCACATTTACACTAGCCAAGTACAATGTACAATTTTACGTCACACCCGAGGCACTAGAAAAGATATCCAGAATAATCACTTCTCGTCTTTCTCGTGCCTCGATTGAGTGGTTTTCTCAAATTCAATTAAGTTATTGAGCCTGTATAAAGTAGAGTCCACATGTCTGCCACTGATGAAGCAAGGTCTTCAGAATTCGTTTAAAACCAATCTAGCTGCCTCTTTGTTTTTATTATTCTTTATTATTATTCTTTGTTTCTCTTAAATTTTATAGTGGAAGTTCTATGCCAAACGCACTGCGGATCAATGCCCTACACAGCTCCGGAGGTACTCAGGGGAAAGAAGTGAGTTCATTTGCTTAATCAAGGACTCTTGAATTTATTTGCGATTGCTACTACATAATGATATCTACATATCTACATTGGTAGTACCTACATTGTATTCTGTCATAACTTGAAGTGGGGGACGTTACTTTCAACATTACTCATCATAGTTATAAAATTGTCCACAATTCACTTGAAATGAGAGAATAATGGTACGACAATACTACTCTGTAATTTTTTGGAAGTATTTGCAAGTATTTGGGTTAATTGTTTTCAATAATGAGAACCTTTGGCATCGAGCAAGGAAAAAAAGTTGCCCCCCTCCAAATTTGGTGGTTTAAGTTTCAAGGTATGTAGAATCCAAAAATCAAATGAAATTTTTTTTCCATTCGCCGTATATACTTTGTCCAGAGTTCCCGATTTTGATGAGATTCGGTATATCCGCTCCATATGGAGTCTAGTTGTGCTTTTGGTTATTAGTAGGGATCGGATTCTTATGTTCTTACAAATTCTTCTCTGGACAATATACAGGGTGTTTCACGAAAAGGTTACACCCCCCCTTCATTTCCGCAAAATACAACGTAAAAAATTCCGACCAACGCAATTCTTCATGATTTTTTGTGAGGATCTCAGGAAAAATACTTTTGCGCAAAAAAGTTGCGCGCAATCGTGCGCAATTTACACTAACTTCATTTTTTCAAATGGAACCCCCCCTTTTTTATTACAGATTCGAATTCTACGTCAAATTTCATGAGAAATTCATACCCACATCGATTTGTTTTATTGCGCGCAACCTGGCTTTTTGAACGCTCTAAGTTGCGCAACTCCACGCTCTAAGTTGCGCAAAAATTAGGTTTTGGAGAACCCTTAGTGTGGCACATGTTTTTTCCTCATTTTTTAACGCTGAATCACAGGGTGTCATCCGTTTTGAGAAAAACCAAGATTTAAGATGAAAAATTAACATTTCTTTCACGAAAACATCAGTTTTGAGGTCGAAATCATGTTTATTTTTTTATTTTTTCTCACCTCCTTTTGAACCACGGGCTTGGGGCCGTCTACGGTGGAGTTAAAAATAAAAACTGACAGCTTGATCATGCTTGAACTGAATAAAATTACCTAAAAACTCATAACGATTTAAAAAGAGCGATTTTTTAAACTAAAAACAACCGAATTTTTGGCTGCTATTTAAAAAAATTCCAGTCAAATTGAAAAACGGATGTTACCTTGTGATTTAGCGTTAAAAAATGATGAAAAAACATGTGCCACACTAAGGGTTCTCCAAAACCTAATTTTTGCGCAATTGTGGAGTTGCGCAACTTAGAGCATTCAAAAAGCCAGGTTGGGCGCAATAAAACAAATCGATGTGGGTATGAATTTCTCATGAAATTTGACGTAGAATCCGAATCTGTAATAAAAAGGGGGGTTCCATTTGAAAAAATGAAGTTAGTGTCAATTGCGCGCAACTTTTTTGCGCAAAAGTATTTTTCCTGAGATCCTCACAGAAAATCATGAAGAATTGCGTTGGTTGGAATTTTTTACGCTGTATTTTGCGAAAATGAAGGGGGTGTAACCTTTTCGTGAAACACCCTGTAGAGTTCGAATAAGCAACTTTTGAACCGGTTAAACCTACTTTTATTTCACATATTTTCACATATTTCGCTGTAAATACATATTTACAAATATCTAACTGAAAAACCACTTATTTTGGTTCATCATTTTCAATAATGCCCTTCACCCATTTTCAGCTTGTGTTTTTGTACTCACATCGATAGGAGTGGGTGTGAATTATATGAATTTACATTTAATTGTTGTAATGCGTCGATCTTATTACGATCTTTCTTGGTTTGGTTTATTGGTTCTTCTGGATTAATTTTGACATTTTCATGTCTTTGCCCTGGCACATAGCACAAAAAACTGTCACGAAATTGCGTAACGAAATTGTGTTACAGTGCCTTTATAATGATTTCCGCTTACAACGACCCCGTTGTTAGGTTTGTTCCTTTTCTACACTTTTTAACCCACAAAAATCGTTCACCACTCGTTGGAAAGCTCTCGATTTAACGAACATTTTCATGTTTTCCATAACATATTGACTATACGAATAGCGGAGCTATGGGCATAACTGTTCTCATATTTTGTTTACAAACTAATGATCGTGAGTGTAGAAGATAATTAATCCGGAATCGTCTATTTTATTGAAATTAGGTACCTACCTCTTAATATTAATAATTGTGTCAATTTGTAACATGATATATCTATGTTATTATGTTAATGATTCGTTTCACTTTCTGACAACAACGGAGGGTGGGTTATAAAATCCTATAGTGAGGTAAACATGAAAATGTCAAAAGCAATAGGTAAAGACATGAAAATGTCCCAATGCGTTGCAGACTCGTACGCAAGCATTTTTTCAGCAATTTTAAAGTGTTTTAAATTTTAAACCAAGGTTGATTGTAGGTATACTTTAAAAGATCCTTGCTATATTACTTGATTTTGAGGACCTCCAATCAGATGTAGACAGTGTAGAGGTTGTCAAAGAAAATGAAGAAGAATTACGTCCCCTTCAGGTACGGATAGTGAAGAGGTTATAAAAAATTGTCAGAGAATATGACGCAATTGGGATCAACTCAAAATTTTGAGCTTCTCAGCAAAATCATATTTGGTTTGGAGTGCGATTTTTCATGTTGTGAGAAAAACCTGGACGGAATCAGCCCTTCGGGCCTCGTCTTACTTCCTGCTTAGAGCCTTTTATTTGGCTACAATTCAAGAAACATGGAACACACTTCAGCAGCGCTTTTCGGCGGAGTAGGGATGGAATGGAGAATAACCCCCGCATGACTTTTTTCGAGTAGTTAATCCAAGGCTTAAGCATGTTCCATACTCAAATGAAATCTCAAACAGACAATTAATATCTGTACGGAGGGGGGGGGGGGTTGACTATACGTACGGATATTCTCAAAAGGTCTGAAATCGAGATCACCGCCTTCATGAAACTTCTGTGGACATCGAATGGTCGTTCAAAAGGTACAAGGCGATTTTTCGTCCAGATCGTCGTCGCTTCACTTTCGAACATTTGAAGTTCCTTGTCATGACGAATAATTTCAAAGAAATTCCACATTTCCCCCTTCTTTTTCAACTACCAATTTTTTTTCTTTTGAACAACTGTTCGTTTTGAGCTTATAAACATTTTTGACAATATTTCAACATTCTTACATATTTACCGCGTATTATAGGAGAATAAATACATACTTATATACTTATGTTAAATATTTTGCATTTTTAAATAAGTAATAAAAATCCGATCCCTAGTTATTAGCAATAATCACGTTCAAGGGGTAAAATGTGGGGAAAACATTTTCAAAAAGCCTTAGCTCGAAAACTTTTGAAGTACAGGTTTTGTTTTTTCATTAGTTTTTTTCTAGAATTTTTAGAGTCGAGTGACACCTCCCAGAGCTATTTAGGCCCAACTGTGCTGAGGATAATCGATTTTTAGAAACGAAAGAATCCAACCAGACGATCAGCTATCGTTGAATGAGCAAGTATTGTGAAATTAGGATGCAGCATCCACGTGTTAGGATCCCCTTGAGCTCACGAGGAGCGAACCCCCCTCCCATCACTTTTCGAGTCCTCGAATATTCGCATATTAATTAAGTAGATACCACACTTTTGAGGCACAGTTTCTATCACGTCAATTTATACGCGTATAGTGACAAAAACATGTGATGTAAAGAACAGCGAGTTTTAGTATCCTAGAACCTAAGATAACAAAATTTCTAGTGGAAAAGTTGTTTGTGAATAATTTTGTCATTGAACGGAACAACAAAAATGACGTAGACAATCGAAAAAAAAAGTGAAACGAGAAGAAAAATTTACGTTTTCTCACCAAAACATCATGTCCATACAACCGAAAACTGTGATGGCGCTCACTGCAGTGATGACGGGGGCTGCTTTCCTGGCGTACTGCTTGTACTTCGATAGGAAGAGAAGGCAGGAACAGGACTTCAAGAAGAAGAGGTTGACGAAAAAAGCATCCAAAACAGGGACAGACGGAATGCAAGTTTTGAATCTACAGGTAATATCAAGGAAGCGAGAGAAGTGTCATCCATTCAAATTTACACAACACAGCTAAATAAGTATCAGGCTGAATAAAATCATTAATTTTTTTTCAACAATATTTTGAAGGCATCAACTCCCTTCAGTTCGTTGGGGAGTGGTTAGGGTCGAGCTGCCTCGATAGACGGGAGAAACACTGGAAACCCCAAACCACCGGATAATCAATCTGCCAGAATTGGTCCCTACCACTTTTCGGTTAAATAAAGATTTGTTAACCAAGGAGTGGAAACACCATCTTCTGAGAGCAAAACGCAGTGAGTCCGCACACAGAGGCAGCTCCCCAAGGAATGAAGAGGAATGGTATTTATCCTATTCTGTGGTGGAAGGGACTGTGGGAGACATTTATGGGATATTTATTGATCTCATAATTTCCCTACTCTCCACCAGGATAGGGCATTCCTCCTGATTCTTTCGCCATTCAACACAACAGCTTTTACCATATCTCCACAAGCCTTGACATCACTGACAGACATTTGACGGAAATAAAGTTAGCTAGACCCCAAACAATCATCAAAGGGAAACAACGGTTGATGGTTGGACACTTCCTCGCTAACTCCTTATTTACAAATTCATTCCAAGGACACAATAGCCGTTCGCAACTTCGTCTACGGCGAGTTTGACAAAGGAAGAGAACTTTTGACCAAAGGGCACATGGAAGAAGGCCTACACCACCTCGCCACTGCAATCGCCTTGTGTGGAGAACAAGAGCACCTCCTCAAGATGCTAGAGCAGTCGATGCCACCATTGCTATACAACCTGCTCGTCCAGAAAATCCCAGAGATCAAGCAGAAGATGCTCAACGGCAAAAACGTCGGAGCAGTGAACCCCTAAACAATCGGAGTATCGGAGGTTTCTTCAATTCAGAACCATGGAGAAACCTTGGGAAATTGTTACAGTCAGAAATTTTTCGTCCAAAATATATCTTGTGTCATGAAATTTGTTGTTTTCATCAGAGAAACCTTAAAGTTCGTTTTTTCAGGATGCATTAGCACTTCATACGAGGTGGTTTATAACTATGAAGCAGCTCTGCTCTATGAAGCATTTCTTGTAAATTCAGTCCCCATTTAGTTTCAAACAGAAATAATAAACTAAATTTGATTTACAATGGACTTATGGCTGTCCTGTACTGTTGCGCAGGCATATTGAAAGTTTGAGAACCAAGAATCAGCTGATACTACGTTTTCACTTTAGCGTCTACCGTCATTCATCCCTCCTAGCCATTAGTTAAGTGGAAAAAACTAAGGTCTTGTGAACGTTCATCTGGTCTGTGGCGTTGCTTTGTCTGGTCATGCCAAGCAATGAGGAATTTCACCATGTCGGAATTTCCTATTTTTGACCCCAAAATCGGATTCAGCACCTCGTAAAACCTCCTAAGGCAAACTTTCAGTCCGAACTTCCTAATTTACGAATAAACAAAACAGTGTAGAAAATACGAATGTTTAAAAAAACCGGGAAAATGACGTCATCCTGGAATAGTTCATTTGTGGCCGGTTCATTATTTATTTCCTCTGTTTTTTGTTTGATAACTTTTCTCTTAGAAAACACGATTTCGTCGTCCCAATGGGCAGCACTGGGAGGAGACGGCGATCTGAACAGCCCAATCAGCGAGCGTTCCCGCTTCACGTCCGTTTTCCCAGTTAGTTTTGAAATCAAAAATTTTGATTGTCTTCCAAAAATAACAGGAGACTTATTTTCCGAAATCAGCCCGATTTTCATCTATCCCACACCATTAACTATTCAGGAAAAATGCAAACAGAATTCGGTGAAATTCCTCATTCAGAAGTCACTCACCAGGATCTCTCAAGTAGCCACATAAGAAATCTCACATAATATGGGATAAGACAAGAAAATATCGCATGCCAACTTGATCTCTTGGAACCTTCCCGAACATGCAATTGGAAGCTGGAAAGAATAGTTCCGAGGTGAGGTATCAGTTTTTCAATGAGTGGGTCCAAAATTCTTGTGCCATGTTGGTTGTACTCCTTAAGTACCATGCATTTTGTTAAAAACTCGTAATAGTTCCTCGTGATTGCGCAGGTACGACGCCCGGAAATCAGACATGTGGTCTCTCGGTGTGGTGACGTATGTGATGCTGAACAAACGCCTGCCGTTCAACGGATCCGGAAACCAGGAGGCGATGATACAACGACAACTAGAGAAGAAGGTTCATTTCGAGAACAAGGACACCTCGCCACAATACAGGTCGCGAATCTTCCCTTCAGGATCCAAATCGGTACTATACTCTATGGCGAATCCTTAGGCGGGGAGGGTGAAAATCCTCGAGGGTGGTTTCATTCTTCTAGCTGTTGGGTTGCCCGTGGGAGGGTGTTGAAGGGTAGAAGGGCATCTTAGAGTTCATCAAGTATGGAACACACCTATTGCTGAATCCATGTTCACCTTGTACGCCTGCATGGAATAGGTTTAATTTGTATTTTGGTACATGCTTGTTTTTAGAATAGGGGTCGTTGGTAGTAGGTGGACAAGAACTGGAGTGCAAATAACACCAGAACTGGAGGCAAAAAAGGATGTTTTAAGGTAGAAAAGTATGGTGGTGTCCATAACGTTCTCCTAGGTGAGTCGAGCACCCTTCCGCGCCCAAGGATTTGCTGAAGAGCGTAGGCTGTGTCGAAAAGATGAATTGATGGTTGATTTTTTTTCCCCATGGGAAAAAATTGATTCAGGAGAAATCAGAGTAGGTATAAGAATGCCCAGAAAAGAGAAGGGATATCCAGAAAAATATGTTTGCTTTATCAGGCTGACGAAGAAATTGAATTGAAATATTGGGACTACTGGGATGAAGGAAATCAAAAACATCACTTTTTATTAACTGTGTGTAGACTAAATTTCCACACTTGGAGCCCTCACTCTCGGAACCATTTGCGTCTCCACCCGGTTCTCCCACTTTTTGGTATCTTGAAATCCGGAAGAGTCAAATGGCAGTAACTGTGAGCTGAAGGGGTAGTTCCAGCTCCTCTCAATATTTTGAGATCCTCCACCCAATGGTCCCATCGTTTTCATTTGTAATCATCACAGGCTTGGAAACTCAAACATATTTTACTTTCTGATATTTCGAAATGATGATATTCAACTGCACCAAATTGAGGAATAACCAGCAGGGGATATTGAAAAAGCAGTTTAAAACGTCTCTATAAATAAGCTAGAGAAACGAACATGGTCTTGAGATCCATTGATAATGATCGGAGGTAGTCAAATCGGCAACAAAGCCTTCCCACTACATGAAAGCCAGGTACACATCATCTTAGGGACCATTGGCATTCATACGCATGTCTATCAATCTCTCTCATTAGACACAGCCTTCAATAGGCACTATCCAATGTGTTAGCATGGAGACTTCAAAGGAAGGATTGAGTGGTTCGTGGGTTAACATTCCATTTTCATCATCTTTAATTTTCGAGTCATCTTGAATTGTTCAATTCCCACAGATGAAATAAGTAAAACTTTTGAAGGAGTCTACCAAGATTATTTTCCCGTTCAAACCCAAGTACTTGAATTACTTGAAGTACACAGGCAAAGTAAAATTATGATAGGATCGTGCAGGGGATACCATCACGTGTGAAGGTGTGCTGGAAGGACGAACAGGATGCGATGATCCTTTGATGAGGACCGAAGTAAGCGGCAGGGCGTAATCAAAGCGTAGAACCCACCAACGCCCCTAAAATTGACCAAGATTTACGATCCTGCGGAATGATCCGATTACAGCTTTCGGCCTTCACTCTTCCCGCACCGGTCCAACGCCATTATTATAATTATATTCGGAGAAATCTAGAGGAGTTTTTTTCTCAAGTTTTCCTGACAAGTCACGGGTTTGTGCTTGATAAAACATCTAGTGCGATGTTTAAGGCTTTACACTACTTCCACTTTGTTCACCCAAGAAAATGGCGATTTTTGTCTATTTTACGATGACCTAGGAACTACGGATGTTCAACTTCAAATTCGATTAATGAACAATTTTATCAAGGTAACATTTTATTGATATTTATAAATAATACCAAGAGGAATTTAACATGAAAAAATATCCTTTATTGAACAGAGTAGTGGTAATGGCGCTTCTGGAACCTGACGTCATCAAGAGGTTCAATGCAACGGCTTTCCTGAATTCAACTTGGGTCCGAATGGATGAAAGGTAAACTTTTCATATTTCGTGTGATCAGAGTCAGAGCAGAATGCGAAATTGCAAAACCCTCAAGGTGGACACAGGTAGACTGGGATCTCCCTCTCTCATCTACTATTCCTCCCCCTCCCTGCTTTTAGTGGCACGACCCATTGCAGGCTTGCAAACTCCAGTCAGCTTTTGACAAAGTACTGTAGTAGGTTGTGCAGATTAATAGTTCTCACCTCCAACAAAATAGGTATTTTTAAGCCATCAGGTTGAAAGTGGCGTTAAAAAGAGAAAGGAGGAAAACATTGGTTGTGTTGATTTTCAATGGGTGATAAGAAAGATACGATTGCAATGGTATTAAGACTTGAACTGCTGTCCAAAGTAAAAAAGCCATAGGGTCGATTTGTAGGTTTTGACATGATTGGATTCGTTATTTTGAGTTCTATTTAATCATTCAGAAAGAAAAAGTAAGAAAAAATTATTCAAAAAGTTATTCCCAAAAATATGGTTTTGCAAGGTTTTTCAATGGTTGAGATTTTTTCATCGATAAAAGACCGTACGTACTTGCTCAATGGTTTATTTGTTGGAACATTGTTATTAATGGCAATAGATCGATGGACAGTACCTACTGATTTTTTTCCGTGCGATCAATCTCATAGTTACCTGAACTCAGAGCGTTTTTTTCTTATCCCGCAACAGTGAAAAACCCTAGCAACACCTGTTGTACGTATATTTTATCACTGCCCGTACGTCGGAAAAAAAACAGTTGCTCACATTATGTTTGGATTTCCCGCCTCTTCTAGGCGGTAGACCAAAGTTAGGGCTACCAACTGGTGCACGATTAGTACCAAGCTCTACCGCTAGGTCACCGAGCACAAGATCAAATTCATTAGTTCTTATCATGCAACTGTTTTGTAATCGCATTCATAATAATCTACCAGCACTAGAACAAAGGGAATAAAAATGAGAAATAGATCAGGTATTTTTAATCTTTAAGTACAGAATCGTTCAATGTTACCACGGCCATGCAAATCGTTTGGGTAACCTCCCCAGCCGACGTCGACCGCCATGTTGCTCCGTGCTCCTAACCGTTATACTGACTGTCAAATTGTATCGTAGTTCATCCTATTTTGATCAATACATTCGTTTGTGAAAGCCTATTTATAGCGATCGACTGTAGTTCTTTATCCCGAGGGAATTAAAACATAAAATCGTCTGTTTAAATCCAAAAATGCAAGCTTCTTGTGGAAAAAGGATTAGAAATGGATTTTGAATCATCTCGCGAAAGAATCTGGTGAACAAAATGTTGAAAAATGGCTGCCAGAGGTAAAAAACTTTGCCTGCGTTTTCTCGAATGAGAATTTCTCGATAGACGCAGTTTTACGGCTTCTTAACTTCCGACGGCAATATAGGTGTTCATACTGATGAAGCCCAGAGTAGAGTTGTACGAGGGCACAAAAGTGCAAAATATTGTGGTAGAAGAGGTGGACTGGGGAAGGCTCAATCCTCGGACCAAGTTTTGCACTTCAGGATCCTAATAGTACAACAACAACAAATAGTACGCATCAATGTATGCGCTAGTATAGGTTTTTCTAATCCTTAAGTATTTAGCAGGTTGAAAGAAGGTGCTTCTTTGAGGGTAAGGAGGAAGAATTTGGGTGTTTGTTTGTTTTCAATGGTAGAGCTTCACCTCTCTAGCTAATGAAAAAGGTGTAGACTTTTAGATTATACAACTGAAGTAGAGTTGGAAGAGAATGCAAAACTAACGGGACAATAGTTGTGGACTGGGAACTTTTCCTCTCTTCACTGTTCCACTCCTCTTTGCTGTCAAAGACCTCACGCCAAGTTGGCTAGAGGACTGCTTTCAGTCTTTGACCAAGCCTTGTACCTAGTTCTCCATGCAAATTCAACAACCGGAGTGCTCACCTACTTCGGAATACAAATACTTCTCTGAAAGGTGAGGAGGGAGAATTTGGCAGCACTAGGAGGTATGAAACCTTTCCAAAGAGTGATGGATGATTTTAAATGGCTACAATAAGACGCTTTAGATGCCCAGATGGTGCACTCAAAAATATATATTTTTTTTTAATTTAAATAAACTTCCCTGAAAGACGCAGGGGGCACGCCATAAAATTAAAATAAATAAATAAATCAAATATAATGGGGAGGACGCCCAGGACTCACCCGACGCCAGCCCTAAGGATGAGGGAAGATGAAGAAGGTGGGGGTGGGAGAGAGGGATGAAGGGAAGTGCCTCTATAAAACGACCACCAGTTCAAATATGATTCGAGCAGGACACGGGTGGTGATACCACGGAGTACGCCTACTGAGATGCTCAACTGGAGCAACTCCGTGGCACTTTTCCCGCACCACACTCCGCGCCATGACAAGGTTGCAGCCATCACCCTGATGTTGTTGGGTGCCACTCCTTTTAGCTCCGACACTGCTTGCCGTAAATCATCTCTATCATAATCATCTCTAACACGCAGATAACTAGTGTCTCTATTGCTTAATTACACGATTAATGAAGATTGGAATGTGATAAACTTTATGCAGGTTGACTGTGCGTAGCAAACATGAGAAAGAAGCATTCTCCAGAGCTATGGGGCATAGAGAGAAAATTTTGGGGAATCAGAGTCAGAGTACGCCGAGCACGGCGCCAACGACGCCAAGCGTCTCCACAAGCACTTCGGCGCCCAAACGAGATTCGGGCGGAGGCAGCACAAGCACTACTGACCCTCTGGCCGTAATAAGGTGAGACATAACAGCTAGAACGGATGGAGCTAAGGTGACCTTCTCATATTATCGAATAAGAACAACATGTAAGCTAGGAAAGTGAGAAAATTGATAATAATTATCAATTTTCTCACTTTCCTAGCTTACATCATTATCATATAATTATTATATGATAGGACATGTCACCACAGGTGGCGGACTACAGTAATTTATTGCAGGTACTAGAAGGTACAGTTGAGCAACTTGAAACAGAACAGAAACATGACCAAGCATTGGTTATCTTCATCTACTTTAATTTATTTTCAATATATATCCATCTAGGTATCTATCCCTCAAAAAATCACTCGAAGAAAGACTCAAAATTAACTTTGATTAACAGGCCGAGTTCCGGTTTCAGACGCCTCAAAGACATCAAACATTTTCCTCCACTTTTTTGAGGTACCTATATTGAGTATTATACCCTTTGATTTTTACTTAAGGTGTTACAATCACGAACACTGAATATATAGGGGGATAAAACGGTATTAACCCACTCATAACCATTGCATTTCTTACCCAAACATTCATCAAGTTCACGAAAAAAACGTCTGCCAAGTGGGTGTGGCACATAGCTTCCTCGTATACATATATGTATCGGGTTATAACCCGATTGTACAGATGATCCGATGCACAGTAGTTGATCTGAAAACACCAATCTCTAAGTACCTTTCACTACCCTCATAGGGGACCATCTACACGCTAATCTGGACAATCCTAGAAAATTTCATCAAATTCGGATGAAAAATTAAGTGAGTAGGTGTATGTGATTGGATAAAATAATACATAGCCTCGACTGGGTTTCGAAACCGCGACCTTTGGAGCTCTAATCAAGACTCTTTCCTCTGAGCTACCGATGACCTGTAATTAATGGGATTTGAGATTCTCACAGGAGACCATTCCTCTATGAAAAACAATTTTCTGTGATTTTCATGGGGACCATCTAAACACTACTCTGTAACATCCCTGAAAATTTCATTGAAATCGGATGGAAAATGTAGAAATTATGGCCGTTACAAGGAAATTCACGTTTGGGCATGCGCAGTCGCTACTATCAGTCCGAGGATGATGATTTTCATAGGGGATCATCTAAATACTAATCTGTAACATCCCTGAAAATTTCATTGAAATCGGATTGGAAATGTGGAAGTAATGGCCGTTACAAGGAATTCACGTTTGCGCATGCGCAATGGCTACTATCAGACCGAAGGTGATGATTTTCATAGGGGACCATCTAAATACTAATCTGTAACATCCCTGAAAATTTCATTGAAATCGGATTGGAAATGTGGAAGTAATGGCCGTTACAAGGAATTCACGTTTGCGCATGCGCAGTCGCTTCTATCAGTCCGGGGGCAATGATTTTCATAGGGGACCACCTACAACTTAATCCACATAATCCCTGAAAATTTCTTCGAAATCGAGTGGAAAATGTGGAAGTTGTGGCCTTTACAAGGAAATTCACGTTTGCGCATGCGCAGTCCCTTCTATCAGCCCGAGGACGATGATTTTCATAGGGGACCATCTACAAGCTAATCCACATAATCCCTGAAAATTTCATTGAAATCGGATGGAAAATGTAGAAGTTATGGCCGTTACAAGGAATTCACGTTTGCGCATGCGCAGTCGCTTCTATCAGTCCGGGGATGATGATTTTCATAGGGGACCGTCTACACACCAACCCGCACAATCCCTGAAAATTTCATAGAAATCGGACAATAACTTCGTATAGTTATGCGCGTTACAAGGAAATCATGACAGACGGACAGACACACAGACAGACAGACACACAGACACACAGACACGGAACCAAAATTGTTCAGAAAGGTCTAAAACGCAAAACGCGAGTGGAAATTTTGATTTTGGAGAAATTTTTTTTTTCGTCCTTGAAAAGTGAAAACAAAGCTTCCGCTACCTTGGTAGACTCGGAAGCAATAAACACTGCAACTTGTTGGTTTACTCGAGAGACCGCTTAAAACGATCATCTCAACTACCAATTTTGGAAAATTTCGAGATAAATGGTTATAAACACCAAAACTTGGTTTACTGTAGAGAAATGACAATAAAAATTCGCCCTTACTACCTCCAAATTTTGGAAAATGTCGAGATAGAAGGTTAAAAGCACCGATTTACGCCGATTAGTTAGTTCACTCGAAAGGAACGACCGCTTCACAGGCTCATTTCTACCTCCTATTGTGGAAAAAGTCTAGATAGAAGTTTAAAAACACCGAAATTTGTTGGTTTACTCGAGAGAAACGACCACTTCAAAGGCTCATTTCTGTCCCAGTTGATACTGATTTCAAGCTAGGACTATTGAGGCTGATTTTGAATACACAGATCCATTATGTATGTACCTTACCATTCTATTCAATGTTGGGAGATTTTAGAGGCAGATTTCAAGCTAGGACATATTGAGGGAGATTTTAGAGACAGATCCAATAAGGATTCACCTTACCTTTCGGATAGTGCTGATACAGGGAGTCAGATAGGGCGCATAATTTATAATATAGTTAGTCACGTATAGACTCGAATGAGACCCACAAAAAGTCAATAGAACCAATAAATTTCAATTACAATTCTCTTAACCAGTTTCATTATTAATACGATTACACATTTTGTAACTTAACCACAGGAATCAAAATTTGATTCCATTTAATGGAATTATGGGTTTCTCATCACTAGAGTAGATGATAGTGAAACTAGTAGGTTTCCTTATCTTTTCCTTCCCCAATTCATTAGTATCTACATGTTTCGCATCATCAGTAAAATTGAAAGTAAATCGAACAGTTTACCGGTTTCCTGCCATCCTAATGTCAGTTTTTCTCTCTAATTAAACCTGCAATACCTCTGTGATCTGATAACACCTTGGTTCACCCCAGCTCCCGCCTTACAACTGCTTTCTTTTGCAGGAAAGACTTCGGTAAGGGCAAAAATTGTCACTGTAAATTAAAAAATCTCGGAAAATATATAAAACGCAAATGATATTTTGACAATAAAACTGAGGCCAGCCACACATACCCATTACATTACAATTAGGTAAGTGCACACAAAGCTACCTAAACATAGTTCTAACATTATGGTATTGAAAACCGATGGACTGTTCGATTTTTTTCTAATTTTTTACTGATGATGCCAATTTTTTCTTGGCATTTAACATAATGATTCGGGGCTACTGAGAGGTGCCAATAATACAGTTATTGTTATTCAACTTTTACATGCAATATCAAAATACTTCTGTTATCAAGTTGTCTTCTTTTTCAAACAAAAATGTAAAAATTTGAAATGTTAGTAGGGTATCTACTTGGCCCTTCGCAATCTGATGAAACGAGAAAGGGGAATTTGCCTCAATTATAGATTCAAGAATTTCAAGTCTAATCCTATAATAGGGCCCTAGAATAACGTTCAACACCAGGAATACCCATGGAAAGAGCGTCTGCCAAGTGGGTGTGGCACATAGCTTTCTCGTATCCATAACACAATTGCATAGATGATCCGATGCACAGTAGTTGATCTCAAAACATCAATCTCTAAGTAACTTCCACTAACCTCATAAGGGACTCTACACGCCAACCCGCATAATCCCCAAAAATGTCATCAAAATCGGGTGAGAAATGTAGAAGTTATGGCTGAGGCAAGTATTTCACGTTTGCGCTTGCGCAGTGGCTACTATCAGTCCGGGGGTGATGATTTTTATAGGGGACCTTCTACACGCCAACCCGAACAATCCCAGAAAATTTCATTGAAATCAGATGAGAATTGTAGATGTTATGGATGTGGCAAGGATTTCACGTTTGTGCATGTGTAGCGGCTAGAGAGTTTTTGGCAACCACTAATGGGCCCGTGGAACCTCTTCACAAAGCTCGGAGTTCGCAGGTGACGATGAATTTGCCTCCCAACAACAGTGGGCAACGATGAAAGGGTGCCCCAGACAGTCAACCGTTCCTAGAGGCCCACCGTCACAAGCCCCTCCCTTCCCCCCGTTCCATAGTTAACAGGCTTCCTCCAACTGGGTAGCATCCTCTGTTGCTCGCACTAGTCTCCTCCTAAAGGGGCCCGTCAGATTCTGGCACCAAAAACTATCCTTTAGAGAGTTAGAAGGAGACTAGTGCGAGCAACAGAGGATGCTACCCAGTTGGAGGAAGAATCTTAACTATGGACAGGGGGGTAAGGGAGGGGCTCGTGACAGTGGGCCTCCAGGAACAGGTGACTGTCTGGGGGCACCCTTTCATCGTCGCCTGCTGTTGTCAGGAGGCAAATTCATCGTCACCCACGACCTTCGAGCTTTGTGAAGACATTCCACAGGCCTGTGAGTGGTTGCCAAAAACTCTCTACTATCAGTCCGGGGATTATGATTTTCATGGGAACCATCTACACGCCAACCCGCACAACAATCACAGAAAATTTCATCGAAATCGAATGAGAATTGAAGAAGTTATGGCTGTGGAAAGGATTTCATGGCAGACATACAGACAGACACAGAACCAAATTTGTTCAAGAAGGTCTGAAAAGTAAAACGTGAGGGGAAATTTTGATTTTGGAGAACTTATTTTTTCAAACTTGAAATGTGACAACAAAACTTCCGCTACTTGGTAGACTCAGAAGCAAAATTACCGTAGAAGAAAATGCCTAAACAAGTAAAGCCTCCATCAAAAAACACCAGTAAAATCGAGGGAAACCAATCACGTCACACCCCGGGGTTCCTCCCACAAAACTGTGCTCTGGCGAAGCGTACACAAGTCTCGAGAAATAGTTTCAGAGAATGTCAACAGGTAGAGTTGTAAGCGCCCTCATGACCACAAGAGACGATCCACTCAAATAATGTGATTCAAATATAGAAACTAACTAACGTAGAAACTAAATAAGAGAAGATGAAGACTGATAATGCTCGATTAACTAATAGGTAGAATCGTACTGTAAAAAAGAGTGAGTAAAATTGCTTCTTCTGGTCACTTTCGCGTTTGCATTCTTCTTGCAAGTATGTGGCGCACTTTGGTGTTCGATCATGTTAGCTAATAGTTTCATGTACGCTTCCAGAGGTAGCACTGCTGTCATAACGGGCAACTCGTCATGTCACAACATGGCTGCCCCCATATTCAGATTGCCACTACATTTAAAATGTCCATCTTCCTTAAATTCTCTTAATTATTCTTCGGATGCGTTTTTGAGCAGCACATGGTTTTCTTCCATATCAGTATCTTTCAAAAAAGAGATAAAAATTTAGGCAAATTCTGCATTAATAAAAATGGAAAAAAAATACCGCTCAACGCATAAAAATCTGCTGGAATTGACCGAGAAAAATAAGAAAAAAACTGAAATGGTTAGGGAGCAAGGGGAAGATTGAAGCTTATAGTGATAAGCTGAGATGAGGAAGATTTGTCAGCCACGAATAGGAATATTTATTAAGATGTTGTGTGTATCGACCCATGGTATGAATAAATGAGGGGTGCGCCTGATTTTTTTTCTTTAATTTTTATTCAAAATTAGACCTCATCCTGAGAATTTGACACCAGCCGTTCTCTTTTTGGATGAGTAGATCTTTTTCTATGATTTTTCAAAGTTTTTAATGTTGCGGGACTCCCCAGCCCACTGTGACGTCGAAAAACGTTCGAAACTTTGAAAAATCATGGAAAAAGGTCTTCTCACGCTAGAAGGTCGAAATTCTCAGAATGAGGCCTGGTATAGATTAAAAATAACAATAAACAGTTTTTTCGACCCATGCGCACACCCCATTGTCAAATATCGGGGCTGGGCAATCCAGAAAAAACGCTATTATAGCCAAGCTTTCGGAAACAGTATTTCCTTCATCAGGGCTCAACGGCAGTTCCAGTTCTCATTCAGTTTGTAAAAGTCAAAACTTTCAAAATAAGTAAAGCATCAGGCTCTCAACAATAACATCCAAGGAGTTTTGTTTCCAAAATTTAATTGTTGCCTATTATCTATTAGTACGCCTAACATTTTGAAATCTATTGTTTTGTTATTGTTGAGAGCCTGATGCTTTATTTATTAAAAGTTTTGACTATTACAAACTGAATGAGAACCGGATGGAGTATAAGTTGGTGGGTGCTCTCTCCTTAAGTATAACTGCTGTTGAGCCCTGATGAAGGAAGTACAATTCCCAAAAGCTAGGCGATAACAGCGTTTTTCCTGGATGCCCCCAGGTATATTCGATATTTATTAACTTCGGATTTTAGGAAGCTGGATCAAGCCTTGAAAAGTTCAATAGAATAATAGTTAAAGACAAGCAGTTCATCCACGAACATGAGAACCTGTTTTTTTCTCTAGAAATCCCCGCTTGAAGTTTTCTCGGATTTATAGAAATAAACGTAAATTAACTCTAGTTTTCTCGATTTGGTTCCTTCCAACTATTCCTCGTCTTCACGTTCTCAGGCAAGAACAGCCGTCCTCGTACTCCTCCGTCCTGAGGGACATCGGGGCCGTCCAGGAACAGGACTTCAATCTGACGATGAGAGGACTGAGCAAGAAAAAGGAGGCGGTCACATCAAAGACGGGGACCCGGCATGCCAAATGAGCACCAACCAAGCAGCCTTTCACACACAATGGACCTAAACCTAACCCGCGGGTTAATCTAACCTACACTCCCTTCCTTCCTCGGCTTCAAGAGGTTACCTCCGTACAAAAGAACCAAGAAAAAAAATCCGTTTTGAAAAAAAAATATAATGAAAAAAAGAGGCACGCACGAAGGGGTACCCGAAAAACAATAAAAACCCCTTCTTCCATTCTCTTTTCCGAACCGTCTTTTGGACGTAATTTATTTCTTGAATAAAAAACTCGTTTTCGGTCAAGACGATATTCAAAGAGCAGGGGGTTTCTCAAAGAGGCTGCTTTTCTCAAACGCTTGACTCACCACTAAGGAATTTACACACGCAAATCAGCAAACGAGATTTAAATAAACCATGGAAATATTTCAACAGCAAACAAAGTCGATACCTACTTACTGAGATTGTAGATTGTAGATGAATCCGCGGATCAGGGTGATGAAAGCCCAAAGCGCTGAAGCCTAGTGGCTTATTGTGCTACTCCGCGGATTCTGTTCCTAGTCAAAGAGTCCTAGTAGCAGTTTGGCTAGATTTGTGCTGGGAAAAGCCTCCATGGGTGCAGGTGACCGGAGGAGGTGAAACCTACCATTTGATAGCATTTCGCAATCAAATATTATGAGGGAGGCTTTTTCTTCGGCCTCTTCACACAGCCTGCAGAGGGTTGTATTCTGATTTATCCCAATGCGGTTGAGATGGAATCGGAGTGGAGTAAAGCCTGTAACCTGGCCGACCACTACGACGCTCTTCTGTGGCGCTGGGTTTGGGTTTGGCCACCAAGTAGTAAGTAAGTAAACAACCATTTCAGGTTGGATTTTCGTCCGACTGCCATTCCTAGCGGCGCGGACGTCATCAGCTGTCTTCCTAAGGGAAGATCAGAATTTGTTCTGATGATTTCGCTCATGGCTTCCCATTGGCCTCACCGCCCTGGGTTGGGACGAGGGGGAACTGCGACGACTCGCCCGAAAAAATGCCGCAGAGGCGGGCCTCGAACTCACGGCCCCTGCAACCGGTTCGAATCCCGTCTCCAGAGACACATGCCTAGCTCGCTCGGTCACAGCTGACCCCGGGTTTGGCCACCATACGCTTACTTAGAGCATGTCCTCTAAGGCTTGACCATCTACTAGTGGTTTCATTAGTGATCCACCGGTTTATGGTCACCCTAAAGGAAGATTTGGGAATAACTTACTGAGTAAGTAATTCCCACCCGAAAATTACAGAAGATACTCACATCAGTACATAAATATCTACATTAATACGTAATAATAATTTAAATTCTAGAGAACGGGCTCAAGTCCGTGGTGGAGAAAGAGTAGAGATAACCCAAACGTCCACCCATTGCTCGACAAGAATGAGGAATTTCTTCTACATTTCTAATCCGATTTCGATGAAATTTTCAGGGATTGTGCGGGTTGGCGTGTAAATGAAAATCATCATCCCCGGACTGATAGTAGCCGCTGTGCATCCGCAAACGTGAAATCCTCGTAAAATCCATAACTTCCACTTTTTCCATCCGATTTCGATGAAATTTTCAGGGATTATGCGGATTGGATTCTTCTTGAAGGCCAAGTACATGACCACCAAAACTACAGGACAAACAGATACGAATTTCGAAGTGGGTAACTACCACATTCAAAAGGTCGACAGCTTGGTTTACCTTCGCTCCCTCATATCTGCAGATGGGGATCCCATGCCAGAGATGAAGAATAGATTGGCAGCCACCAACAAGTGCTATTAGGGCCTCGTGAAGCATCTCAAATCACGCCTCTTGACTCAACAAGTGAAATGTGAACTGTACCAAACCCTGATTCGTTCAGTGCAGACCTATGGGTCTGAAACATGGACATTGGGTAGGCAGGGAGAAGTCATGCTCGGAACTTTCGAAAGAAGGATTCTGAGAATGTTCGGTGCAGTGTGAAGGTGGAGTCTGGAGGAGAAAAAGGAACTCTGAGCTGTACAGGGACGTAGATGTGGTCAGATTCGCTAAACTTGGTCGTCTCCGCTGGGCTGGTCATGTCGTTCGCATGACTGAAGACAATCTTCTTCTTCTTCTCTGGGTTTGCTGACCGTAATCTTGAGTTGCGGACAATCCAGGACAACTGAGGACAATCCAGTGAAAAAGGTGTTCGTCGGGAAACCGGGAGGAACCAAAGGACGAGGAAGACCACGATTGCGATTGGCTGACGAGGTCGAAGAGGACGACAGGATTCTGGGACTGGAAAACGCGGGCTGTCAGACTTGAATACTGGAGGAAGGTTGTTGAGTAGGCCCAGCCTGGGCTGTATCACCAGCAAAGAAGATGCGGATTGGATTATAGATGGTCCCTTATAAAAATCATTACCCCCGGACTGATAGTAGCCACTGCGCATGCACAAACATGAATTTCCTTGAAACAGCCATTTAACTTCTACGTTTCCCATCTGATTTCGAAGATATTTTCTGGGATTATTCAGGTTGGGGTGAAGATGGTCCCCTATGAAACTCATGGCCCTCAGACTACGCATCGGGTCATCTATACAATGGGGTTATGGATACGAGGAAGCTATGTGCTGTGTTTTCTTTGTTTTCACTTTTCCCAATCCCCCCACCACCACATCCTCTGATAAGGCTCTGTTGGTTATCCACTTCTCGCACCTAATGCAGGTACCTATGTAAGTTTGGATTCCTCTGAACTGAAAACATCCACTTTTTCCAGTGTGTACGTTTTTCTTTCGTTGAGAACAATGCAACTGGGTTACCAAATGTTCCGAAGGGACCGGAGAGGAAAATAAACACAAAACTGAAACAAGTTGAGCCAAAGGGGCCGAGGAGAGGCTGCTTGTGTACAGAACGGCTTCTGGTGTTTCTGTATACAAACCATTAGTTTTGCCTCGTTAAACATTTCAGATCCCCGAAAAAAAGTGCGTAAAAAAACCCCGCTAGCGTAACTTCCAAGAGTCACTACTCGACACTACAGACCTTTTGATAAGTTACCTCAGGACATATAATATACAGGGCACTGTCCAAAATTGAGAGGTTTCCTCTATTTGAACGATTGGAATCTATGAATGGAATGCATTTTTTAAATGTTGGAATGATTTTTTATTTGGATAAAAACCGATTTCCACTTTGCAAACAAAACTCGAGCACAAGCAAAAGTTTAACGTTTTACTCTATGTATGGATGAAAGATAGTAAAAAACAAAGTAGAACTACTAGAGAAGCATCTGCTACATGGACCTTGCTCATGTTCGATAGTTAGATAGATTATCACAGGTCTTCCAACTCTCCAAATTAGAGCTCAATCGGATCATGAAATCGTAAGGAATGGTTGCAGGGGACCGCCAAAATACAAGTCGCCTACGCTGGTCTAGTTGTGTGCTAGTTAGTACCTTTCTGTTGTATTAGAAAATATTTGTGGTACCTATTGATGACCAGGTAAATTTAACAGGTTCAATTTTTTATACGTTTTTCATAGCTCTATAGATAGATTAGGTCTGATATTTTTACTGACGAAACAATACTGCAGAGGAATAATTTTTTTAAAGTACTCTTGCATTTTGTAATTTATTAATTATTGTGGTCCTTGGACCTTCCCACTGCCACCTCCAACTGGGATGTGGTGGGGTTATCCCACAGAGTAGGTACTGGAGACAAGTTAATGGGTTGTCCCCTCACATCCCAGTTTCTATATAAGGGAGGACGGAGGCCTTCATAAAGCAGATTCATCTCACCAACTCTTGCCTTTTTAAATCCTAGCTCTTAAGAACCTTTCTCACCATTTTAACTATACATAAATTGTCTACTTGTCTACCTCTCTGGCAGCCATAATAGCTAGCACCATAGTTGCTTCAATGATAACAAGAAATAACAAAAAATAAAAATCAATCACTAAAAAAAATCAAAAAAATTTTTTTTTTTTTAAATATATAAAAAATTTTGTAATATAAAATTATTCCTTTGCTTCAATAATAACAAGAAATTATAAAAAATAAAAATCAATCAAAAATCAAAAAAAAATCAATCATAAAAAAATTAATCATATAGTACTCTTGATTTTTGTAATTTCTTGTTATTAGGTACCTTATTTAATATATTTATTTTTGAATTCTACGTTTGTCTTATTTAAATTCGTGTACTGTGAATGTAAATTATTGAATGAATGTGGTCGCATGTGTCTGTTGGTGTTGGGAATCCGGTTGGTTCCTACTGTGTGCTGGGTTCTCAGCTTTTGATGTAAACGAAATGAAATATTTAACATGAAATTCCCATGCCGCTAGAAATGTTATGACGGCCTTGCCGGGAGGGTGGGGGGAGGGGAGAGAGACCACTATTTCTGGCCTAAAATACTAAATAAATTACATCGGATGAATCAGTTTTATCGCTTACCTACTGGTTTAAATTGACCTGATGCTTGTTCAACGGGACGTCCCCTGGAATGCATGCATTACTTAACAATATCTTTTTTTGTCCTTCATATTTGAGTGAGCATTAGTTGGGGGACGTCCTGGTGGGAAAGTGTCCCCACTAGGGTCATCTCCTCACTGAGCAGGTCATGGAAGAAGGTGGTGCAGGTCGTCCGACCCGGAAAGGAGCCCTCCCGGTCCGCCTTTTCTAGCGTTTATTATTACGATAATACATCTCAATTAATATGGTCCGCCATATCGAGAAAGCAAGACAAATTCTGCAACTACCGATATGATCGCTTCAGAAAGACACAAAGCGCACAGAGCTAAGAAAAATCTCAACACAAAGAGTTGCAATCATCTTTGTTCGAAAATACATTTTGGTGGAAAAAAATGGCGTAAAATTAATCATTATATGATCTAACTGTAGAACCGTAGGTCTACCGTCTGTAGTTTTTGTAACCAATACCCAACCTAACCACACTTCCGATGTTATTGGACTCTTTCTAAGGACTAAAAGAAATCTCCTTTGTATCAAACACCTCAATTTCCAATCCAAAATCTATCTACACTCCTGCTCAAAATTAGAGCACCACCATCCATTTTTTCGTTTGTCTCTTTCCTTCTTCCCTTATAAATTTTGTATCCTGGACTGGCCAAGAAGAAGCCAAGACATGAATCCGATAGAGCATGTTTGGGACATGCTGAAAAGAAGAATTCGAGCCATTAGACAATCTTCAGGAGCTGGAAACAGCAGCGAAAGAGGAGTTGGACAATATCCCTCAGAAGGATATCCAAAACTTGATTAGAGGTATCTTTCGAAGGCTCCAAGCCCTCATCCGAGCTAGAGGAGGTAATACCAAGTATTGTAAAGCTAAACTGGCATAATTCAACCCTTTTTCTTCACATTTAGAATTTTTATAATTTTTCCACAAGAAGTACATTTTTCTTTAATTCATTAAAAACATCTTTTTTCTCGAATTTGTGCCTTTTTTGGTTACCTTTTTTCTTTCTGTGTTTGCAAACAATGTTTGCAAACGGATAAAAACTCGATAAGCGAAAAAAGAAGGGGACAAACGAAGAAATAGATGGTGGTGCTCTAATTGTGAGCAGGAGTATATCTAATCCACGTGGCCGAAATTCGCCTTGACCGTCCCGATCTGTCCTGGCTTTTGGTTCCGAGTGAACGGCTCTCTGAATGATATGAAATAACCGCTCTCTGGTCGGCCTCTAGAAGTCGAACACCAGGTTACGACCCGAAGAACATCTTGGCTCGAGTCGCTCTTCTCCGATTCCCAAACATTTTCACGGTTTGTTTCCCTTCCCCCGTCATCTTCTATTCGCATCATCTCACAAACAGAAGCCGTCTCTCCGCTTCACGGCCTCCTTTATTTTGTTTAGACTGGGGCGTTGTCTCTTGAATGCATCAACTAGGCAAAAACGATTCGATTAAACGTCGTAAATTTTTTTATCGGAATATTCATTAGCTAACAATAAAGTCTTATCCAACTGAAACAAGCCGTAAAACTTTATTGCTTCCTGCTGTTGCACGAGGGATTAAAGCTTTCACTGCAGTCACCTGAAGCTACAAAGAAATCTTTGTAAAACAGGTAGCCAGGTGCAGCAAGGTTGTCAAATCAAGGTTTCCAAACGTTCAAACTTCTTCAGAGATAAACCAGACAAGCGACAGATTATGTATTTTATGGGAATATACAACACCTTTAAGTAACAAACAAAATCCTTGAAGAGATTCTTCAACAAAATTGACGAACTATCTACTAGCCTGGGAGCTATAAATCAAAATTTCGATTTGAACATCAGAATAGAATCTATGCATGCATTCCAGGGTACGTCCCATTGGATAAGCATTAGGTAAATTCAAACCAGTAGATGAGCGATAAAACTGATTCACTCGATGTAATTCATTATTTTAGGCAAGAAATAGTGCCCCCCTCCTCGCCATTACATTTCTAGCGGCATGGAATACTCGAATTTGAAGAGCATTTTAAAATCCATGATCTACGAAACCCAACATGCGAATTCGAGCCCCCCCCCCCCCCCCCCCCCGTGAAGTGTTTTATTCAAGTTGTTTTAGGCTAGCGGCAAATTTTCGCTGTTTTTGGGACAAAAAATTCTACAATATGGAAAATAATTGAGATATTGCCATTTTTTTACTCCTGACTTAATGCACTTTACGTGGGTACAAAATTCACCCTCAGATATTTCTTTGACAACTTTTGAAGTGTGGCCATGAAGTCACTACTTCAAGGTTGTGAAAACTTCACCATGGAGTTATTATCAATCTTATCAGTTGAAATAACAATGTCATCTGCAGAAGGTCAAGTTCCAGTCATGAGATTGATTATTATCAATCCCATCAAATCCCTATTGGGACTCAATTTCGTAAGACTGACTTTGACTTTTTCGGATGCATTTTCGAGCACCAAACTATGCTTTTCTTCCATTTCAGTGAACTCTCTTTCGAAAAAAAAAGTTAAAAAATTGAGAGGCAAATTCTCTGTTATTTGATATTGGTACTTTTATTATTTTTATACAGAGTGCCCGTAAATATAAAGAAAAACAATCTGCCTAATGGGTGTGGCACATAGCTTTCTCCTATCCATAACCCGTTTGTAAAGATGATCCGACGCATAGTAGTTGATCTCAAAACATCAATCTCTACCTTGCAATAACCTCATAAGGGACCATCTACACATCAACCGGCTCAATCTCTAAAAATGTCATCGCAATCGAATGATTTGCGAATGGGGAATTTGCCTCAATTTTAGATTCTGGAATTTCAAGTCAAATCCTATAATAGGGCCCTAGAATAACGTTTAACACTAGGAATAACCAAGGGGAAAAAATTACCGTAGGAGAAAATGCCTAAACAAGTGAAGCCTCTGTTACAAAACACCGCGAAAATCGAGGAATATTGTTGGCGTCATACGAAAAAAAAAAACGACGCGAAAACAACTCCGACAACAGAGTTCTAGCGCCGCCACACAAAACGATCCAGTGAAATGGCTACTCGAATAATGTGATTCAAATCTTGAAACTAAATAAGAGAAGATGAAGACTAATAATGCTAGATAAACTAGTAGGTAGAATCGTATTGTAAAAAAGTGAGTATTATGGTTTCTTTTGGTCACTTTTGTGTCTGGGTTCTTCCTGCCAGTTCGCAGCGCACTCTTGTGCGCACTAGTTGTAAGCTAAAAGTTCGTGTATGTTCCGCTTCTGTGGTAAGCGCCACAGAACCTCCTTTGAAGTCAGATTGGTAGAATATCCGCCACGTTTCAAACATGGCTGCCTCTTACACATTGCCACCACATTTAAAATTTCCATCTTCCTTAAATTCTCTAAATTTTTTGGATACGTTTTCGAGCAGCTCACTATGGTTTTATTCCATAAAAATAAACCCTCATTCGAAAAAAAAAACGTCTGCCAAGTGGGTGTGGCGCATAGCTTCCTCGTATCCATAACCCGATTGTATAGATGATCCGATGCATAGTAGTTAATCTCAAATCATCAAAACAAGTTAATCTATAACATCCCTGGAAATTTCATTGAAATCGGATGGAAAATGTAAAAGTTATGACCGTTAAAAGGAATTCACGTTTGCGCATGCGCAGTCGCTTCTATCAGTCCGGGGATGATGATTTTCATAGGGGACCGTCTACACACCAACCCGCACAATCCCTGAAAATTTCATTGAAATCGGGTAGAAAAAGTGGAAGTTATGGCCGTTACAAGGAATTCACGTTTGCGCATGCGCAGTCGCTTCTATCAGTCCGGGGATGATGATTTTCATAGGGGACCGTCTACTCCAACCCGCACAATCCCTGAAAATTTCATTGAAATCGGACAATAACTTCGTATAGTTATGCGCGTTACAAGGAATTCATGACAGACAGACAGACACGGAACCAAAATTGTTCAGAAAGGTCTAAAACGCAAAACGCGAGTGAAAATTTTGATTTTGGAGAACTTTTTTTTTCGTCCTTGAAAAGTGAAAACAAAGCTTCTGCTACCTTGGTAGACTCGGAAGCAAAATGTGAGGCAAATTCCCCATTAGGAACTATGCCAGGATGAGGCTGGATGGTTCAGACTTGGTAGCGACTAAATTCGTATAAAATTCGAAGGAAAACGGTATCCAGTTATACGGTGTTCTCATTCTATTATGGCATGGTAGTAATCAAGTTCGTCTAGTTTATAAAGACCGACTGCTACGGAGGAAAGGGTCCGTGGGGGCCCAGGTACGAAGCTCGTTGGGGCCCCCTTCACCACCGGGACTCCGTCCATATTATTATAAATGACGAGGATGCTAACAAGGGGCATTCCTTCCTCGTGGGGCGAGGGGGAAGGCTAGGAGGTGGTGCCTGCATCCAGAAGAGATTCGGAGTTGGTACAGCTCGCTCAGAAAGTCTCTTCGGGTCCAGCCAGCTTCCCCCTTCCATCGTCATCTCAAACAAGGCAGGTTCGCCCCGCTAGGAATCTAAATCACGACCATCTGGAATGCGCGTACCTTCGGGCCATTTGTAAAATCTCTGGAAATTCCTTTAGGTTTTATGCACCAACATATCTATCACAACGAAACCAAATCGAATCAAATCAAATCAATAGATTTTTTAGGACATCCCACAGTAAGACTTGGGCGTCCTTATGCGATCGATCTGGGGTGAAGGAGGACAACACTCAACAGAAAAAAAATAACCACACAGTAATCCGTTTTAGACCATTCTGAATCCAAATCCGTTCGTCCAAAGTCCAAAATCTGAGTCCAAATTTTGTTCGTCGCGGAAAACTATCTAGTTGTGCACTACGTCGCCGGAATTTCGAATTTTGCCTTTTAAGGGGAGGAAAGGGGGGGGTTAAGCCTCGAAAAACGTGCGTTTTTGGGCATAATCTTGTGTACTCTGCCCAGGCCTCAATTTCCAACCGATTTGCGTGTTTCTTTTTCTGTTTGACTCAAATAACTTCCGAGTTGTACATGATTTTACCAGAGTACCAAAATTCGCAAGGGGAGGGGGTGAGTGGGGGATAATATTCACAAAATATCCGATTTTTCAATATTTCGGTTCCTTTACTGCTTACTAATTACACCCAAGTTTTGAAATTGAGGAAAAATTCTCATTATACCTCCGGATTTCCATGAATTATTCTCTGTACCACCATGGAACTAATAGTGGTGCCACCATGGTGCCATAAACCACTTATTTCGTGTTTTTTTTTTTGTGTTTTACCTTGAATATGGATGTGACATTCGACGGACTGCCTACCAAAACTAATAGATGAAAGTTCAATGTTACGACGTATTTCCGCTTTGGTGCCAGACTGGCACCATTGGTGGCGGTGGGGGGGGGGGGGGGTTGAACTCGAATTCGCATGTTGGGTATCATAGATCATGGATTTTAAAATGCTCTTCAGATTCGAGGCTCCCATGCCGATAGAAATGTTAAGGTGGATAATGGTGGGGGGGGGGTCAGTATTTCTTGCCTAAAGTAATAAATAAATTACATCGAGTGAAACAGTTTTATCACTTAACAACTGGTTAAACTGATCTGATGCTTATCCAATGGGACGTCCCCTGGAATGCATGCATTACTAAACAATATGTTTTTAATTGTAAAGACCAAATCGGTTATACAATCGTCTTACACTTACAGACTACAACTAATTACCAGAAAACAGTGAGAAACAATAACTTCATCACCTATTCAAATAAATTCCATTGTCAACCCAAAACAATACAATACCCAACAATTAATAAAACAAAAACTAAATAAGCAGGTCAATCACCATGCCAAATCAAAAAAAAAATCAAACGTTCAGGGTTTTGTTATAAAAGCGGCGATGACATACATGCTAACCCTAGCATGTGCCCAGCTAAGGGATCACAATGCAATTTTTGCAAAAAGCCTGGGTACTTCGCAAAGGTGTGCATAAAAACCAGCAAAGTCAATTTCAAAGTAAGATTGGGGAATTTGCCTCAATTTTAGATTCTGTAATTTCAAGTCAAATCCTATAATAGTGCCCCAGAATATCGTTTAACACCTGGAATGTCCAAGGGGAAAAAATTACCGTAGAAAAAAATGCCTAAACTAGTGAAGCCTCCGTCAAAGAACACCGCTAAGATCGAGGGAAACCAATCACGTCACACCCTGGAGTTCCTATCTAGTAAGTGAATATGTTTTACATTGAGTAATTAATGAACAATTGTACACTAATGAAGTTACGATACGACTGAAACCTAAATTATAATATTATATAAAATATGCAATAGAAAAATAAATAAATGAATAAAAATACATAATAACAATACGAGGAGGTCATCAGCGACCCCCCTGCAGCAACACGGGCGTCAGCCTATCGCTGTGGGGTACTTTGACGCCAGTTTAAAATTTCTACATGCCATATTGTTAATATTGTTTATTATATTCGAACTAATCATACATTAATTAGAGATGGAAATGTTTGAATTGATTGTGAATATTTCTTATTGTTTCTTATTGTCAATAAACACATTTCTCTCTCTCTCTCTCTCTCCTCCCTCAAAACGGTGCTCTGGCAAAGCGTAAAGGGAGTTTCGTCAAATAGTGTCAGAGAATGTCAACAGGTAGAGTTGTAAGCGCCCTCGTGACCACATGAGACGATCCACTCAAATAATGTGATTCAAATATCAAAACTAACTAATGTAGAAACTAATTAAGAGAAGATGAAGACCAGTAATGCTCGATAAACTAATAGGTAGAATCGTATTGTAAAAAAGAGTGAGTTAAATTGCTTCTTTTGGTCACTTTCGTGTCTGGGTTCTTTCTGCCAGTTTGTGGCGCACTCCTGTGTTCGATCATGTAAGCTAGTAGTTTTATGTGCGTTTTCAGAGGTAGCACTACTGTCGTAAGGGGCAGCTCGTCACGTCACAGACTCCTGGTTTCCATCCTCCTTAAATTCTCTAAATTTTGGTTTATTAATTTCAATGATAAATCTTTGAAATCGACCAAGGAAAAAACATTTTAACCCCCCCCCCCCATCAAAATTTGTTGGTTCCGTTTCAAGGTATATGTAAAATACAAAAATCGAATAAAAATTTGGCCTTCTGCCGTCTGCAGTACGCAGCACTTTCCTCAGTTCTCATGGACCGAGTTTGAAGAAATTTGGTATACGGGCTCCATTAAGGGTCTAGTTGTGCCTTGAAGCATTTGGTTGATGTCGGTCACTTCTAGGAGTTAAAATTTTGAAAACGTCCTAACTCAAAAAAAAATATGTAAAGGTATTGTTTTTCAATCAATTTGAGATACAATCGAATTTTAGAGTTTTTAGAGACCACTCAGAGCTCTGTAGGACAAACCGTTCGCTCCCTACGAGAACTTGAGGGTTGGACTTACGATAAATCAGAAACACGAGTGTGAATCGCAAAAGAGGCCTAATCTCCGTTCAAATTGTGGCTGACCGAAATGCGATCGATGTTTTTCTTCAAGTTGGTTGGTGGTAACTATGGCAAAGTCGTGTTCTTTGCAGACGAGTGATCTATATAGAAAAAAATGAACCTTTGTGTAATAATTTTAAGCGTTTTTGGAAGCGTTTGCGAGGAGCACAATATGGTTTTCTTCCACATCAACTTTTCCTTCCACCCACTTTTGAAAAAATAAAAAATTGTGAGGCAAATTCCCCAGTATAGGATTTGACTTGAAATTCCAGAATCTAAAATTGAATTCCCCATTATTAGAATTTCGCGTGTTCAAATCCTCGTCTGAAAATCGTGCAGCGGGAAGTCTGGCAACACTGGATGGGAGGGTGGTTGCGACTAGTGACGATTCGATGTACCTTTCGATGCGATATTCAACATCGAAATGATATTGGAAGACACTATCGATATCGATAAAATATCGGAAGAAAAATATCGAAATCGCTAATATCGATGGAATACTGAAACAAAAATATTGATGTGACATTGTCACCAATTCTTTATTGATTTTTTTTAAATCTTTTTTTCCCATCAATATTTGTGATAATTGATAGAATATCAAAAGAAAAATACTGATTTCACTGATATCGAATATGTTTTTGCAACTTTCTTTTATCAATATCAATGATTTTGGGTCTTTTCAGAGAGGCAGTCAGGAGAGTCTAGCCCCCAGAAAGTATTGTCGGGTTTCAGCGCTACCTACCGCTACTTCAGCGAACCATTATCCTTCTTCAGCTCGATGTGAGCATGGTCAAGCGGCATTTCTGAAAAGTAGGCTTACCTCGATTTTACCACTCTAATTTCCAAGTTTGGCGGCTTTACTTCCCTGTCTTTTTAATTTGCGAGGAAAGGAACTTGATATTGCATTTTTGTGTGGTTCTTCTTTGCTACATTGTAATCTTGGGATAACTGCAAGTAGAGGAGCGACGGTAATGCAGTCGCGAACGTGATCACCTGATAAGATATCAGAAATCGTAGTTCGTTGAAGTGGCGGTAGGTAGCGCTGAAACACGACAACACTTTCTGGGGGCTAGACTCTCCTGAGCATGGACCTAGTATCCCATGGACCCGGCCTCCACCCCTTTCACCACCCATCCCCGTGCTGGTGGAAATTGGTAGTGAGTATGGTGGGGGAACAGTACTGGGAGGTGTGGCTTACAGTGAGTCATGGGGGGGGGGGGCATCGTCCCAGTAGGTCACGAGAGTTGCACTCTGTGCCTTTATTGATGCATTCGAAGAAAAGCACCTATTCTGTCCCTTCTCAATAGCCTCTCCTGATCTCTGAGCACCCCCTAAGTTTCGGGGCAGGAGCCGCCACTGAGGTGTAGATATAATTTTATAATATTTGTACAAAATGTGATAATATTAGGACTGCAAGGCGTTCATAGGACCTTATTTTTGTAATAATTTACTAATGCCTACTATAAATGTAATAACTTTTTTTGTATTAAGAAGTAACTGCAAAATGAGATATTTTGACAAATAGCTTTCGTATATCCTTGTTTTTGTGATAATATATCCTGTCAATAGCAATTTGAATATATTTGTGATACGTGAAAATGTGATATTAATTTGAATGATTATTATGAAACATGTGATAGTAATAATTAGATATTTATTATATTTAGTTAAATTATTAGATACAAAGATGTTGCGATTCTTTAATGCTATTGTGATAGTTTGTGATTCTGAAAGAATAAAAACGTTTCGTTGAAAGTGTTTCATTTGAGGGACCTTAGAGTATGATAAATCTCAAAATCAAAATTATTCTCAAATTTTATAACGCAAAATTTTTTTCTAACTTGAAAAAAATTTCCATTTTATAGTAGGGGGAAGAATTTGTCCCAAGGTTCAAACATGGGTGTCCCCAGGTACTACATACCATGTTTGAACCAAGGGACAAAATAGACATTTAAAAAAATCGAGTTTTGTGGTAAGTATTTAAACATTTTTAAAAATCATGGTTCGTGCATATTATTAAACCTCAAGAGTAGTAGAGTATACACCCTTCCTTTAATTGCTAAATTACGTTGTAATGAAAAAAATTGTCCCAAGGTACAATACTTTCCCTCTAGATACTGATTTAATACATCAGCAGGTTGAAATTCATCACCATACTACAAAAATAACATTAAATTGAAAAATAAAAATCCGCACGTGGCCTAGATTCGAACTGTACACCTTGGGCGTCGCAGACTGACGCTCTAACCAACTGAGCCAAAGTTGTGGAGAGGTGGGGGGGGGGTCTCTACGGTACTTCAGGGGGAATGCCACGCCCCTCGGAACCGCCACACGCCTATTTTCAGATTCCGCACGCATTTTCTGAGCACGGAGTACCGGTCCATTGGATACTAAGTCCATGGGGCTAGACTCTCCTGAGGCAGTCCTGAACAGTTCGGAGGAGTCCATTCGCCTCTATCCCCTCCCCTTTTCAGTTCCGGTTTGGTTCCGAACTGGTTCCAGACTGCCTCTCCAAACAGACCCATCGATATAATATCATAAGAAAAGTGTTCATTCCACTGATATCGAATAATATTATATTTTTACATCTTTTTTTTTAATCAATATAAGTAATATCGATAATTATCGGAAGAAAAATACTGATTTCGAATTTGTTTTATCATCTTTATTTTTTTGATCAAAATCAGTGATCACGATAAATTATTGAAAGAAGAATGTTGATTTCATTGATATCATATGTTTTTGCATCGTTTTTATCGATTAGGGGAAATTGGTAACTTACAGTGGGAAGGAATATAACCATCACAACCGATAATTTTCTTCTTTCGATATCAATATTTTCCTTTCGATATTCGATAATATCGAAAGAAAAATATCGATACAAATATTGGAAATATCGAAACAAAATATCGATAACAATAAATATCGAAAGTATCGAATCGTCACTAGACCAGAAGTGCACGTGCGAAACTACGTGGGGGGGAGGCGGAGGTGATTCTCGTAATCTCTTTGCTTTCGCGGTGAAGAGAAGGCGCGGAGGCGACGAGCCGCCTTTGATATCAAAACCTCGAGGGGGGTTAACGATGAAGGTGGATGACGTGTGAAAGGATGATGCGAGAAATGATGATGGTGATGAGGAGAGGAGGGGGGATAGGAAAAAGGTACATTCCTCTCCAAAAACTCTTTCCTCTCTTCGGACGAAGGAAGGAGCCGAACGGGAGAAGGAGGAGGGGATAACAAGACCTGAAGACGCCCGAGGGCAAAAGGAGGGAGGTATTCCAGAGGTAATAGCTCCTCCTCGCCCTCCTCCACCCTTCGTCCGCCAGAAACACGAGTGTAATCCGCTGTGTAGGCGGAACATGAGCGTGGAAGAAGAGGGAGGCGGTTTTTTATGCGCCACTCGAAGAGAACCTCCTTGACCTTCGTCTCTCAGCTACTGTTTCCAATCTATTCTAACAAGACTGTCGAGTCCGCAAAACCAAAACGGATTTTCAAAACACCGCCAATCGATGCTACAGGTTTTTGACCACGATTGAAAAAAAAAAACAGTTCTTTCTAATAAATAAAATGTCTGCCAAGCGGGTGTGGCACATAGCTTCCCCGAATCCATAACGGTTCGTCTAACCAAAAACGCTGCAAATGATTACACAAAGGTTTATTATGTTTCTATATAGATCACTCGTCTGCAAAGAACACGGCTTTGCAATTGTCACCACCAACCAACTTGAAGAAAAACATCGATCGCATTTCGGTCAGCTAAAATTTGAACGGAGATTAGGCCTCTTGCGATTCACACTCGTGTTTCTGATTTATATAGGTGTGAAGGCTCTTGAGGTTCAGTCAAATGAATGAATACACTGTTAGGCCGACGTTTCTGTATATACAGGGTGTAAGCCTAACTGGTCTGCCATACGGTACCAGTCGATTCTACAACTAATTTGCAACAAAAAATGTCCCTTAGCGATTTTTTTTAAACCCTTCGTTTTCGAGTTATTTTAACTTTAAACATTTTTTTCGTGATTTTGACCTTATGTCATTAATTTGGTCATAACTCCGTTAATTAGCTGTGTATATTACAATTTGAGCATACCGTTGGAAAGAGCATTAAATTTCCTATCGGATAGATGTCTTAACTTTTTTTGAGCCAAGGTTTGAGACATGAAAACGTCCTCTAAAAAGAGAATTTTACGTAATTTTGGAAACCTTGCATTCTTTCAATCTCAAATTGAACTACGAGAACCCATACTTTTTCAAGATGCAAGAACAGTGAAAACTGCGCCAGAATCTCAGCTTTCCAATGGTATAATCAAAACATATTCTACAACCGTATTTAGGGGAGAAATTCGGGTTTGAACGCGGAAAAACGTGAATTTTTCCAACGAAATCTGCGCTCCGCCTAGTCGATCTGAGGGGTCGGACGACAGCAGTGGGTGGGCGGGCGCCGCAGTAGACCGCGAGGCCTCCGGAAACAGGAGGCCAGAGCGCAGATTTCGTTGAAAAAATGCACGTTTTTCTGCGTTCAAACACAAATTTCTCCCCTAAATTCGGTTGTAGAATATGTTTTGATTATACCATTGGAAAGCTGAAATTCTGGCGCAGTTTTTACTGTTCTTGCATCTTGAAAAAGTATGGGTTCTCGTAGTTCAATTTGAGATTGAAAAAATGCGAGGTTTCCAAAATTACGTAAAATTCTCTTTTTAGAGGAAGTTTTCATGTCTCAAACCTTGACTCAAAAAAAAGTTAAGGCATCTATCCAATAGGAAATTTAATGCTCTTTCCAACGGTATGCTCAAATTGTAATTTACACAGCTAATTAACGGAGTTATGACCAAATTAATGACATAAGGTCAAAATCACGAAAAAAAGTTTAAAGTTAAAATAACTCGAAAACGAAGGGTTTAAAAAAAAATCGCTATGGGACATTTTTTGTTGCAAATTAGTTGTAGAATCGACTGGTACCGTATGGCAGACCAGTTAGGCTTACACCCTGTATATACCATCTTCAGGGCTATAATGAAAAACCAGAAGGGTATAGACCAGGGGTGCTCAAACGGTCGATCGCGAGTGCTTTTTGGGTAGATCTCGAGAAGAAAAAAATTCTAATAAGTAGGTAGGTAACTACCTAAACTAAACTAGTTTTGTGTTCAAAAGTTTTAAACACGGAGGAAATTATGGGCATTGCAACAAAAATTGTGAATTCCATCCGTGCACGTAGCTTGCAACGGCGGCTCTTTCAGTTACAGTTGGAAGAAACGTCTGCCAAGTGGGTGTGGCACATAGCTTCCTCGTATCCATAACCCGATTATATAGATCATCAGATGCATAGTAGTTAATCTCAAAATACCAATCTCCAAGTACCTTCCACTACCCTCATAGGGGACCATCTACACGCTAATCTGGACAATCCTAGAAAATTTTATCAGATTCGGATGAAAAATTAAGTGAGTAGATGTATGTGATTGGATCAAAAAAATACTTAGCCTCGGCTGGGATTCGAACCCGCGACCCCTGGGGGGACAGTTGAAGTTACGGCTGTTACAAGGAATTCACGTTTGCGCATGCGCATTCGCTTCTATCAGTCCGGGGATGATGATTTTCATAGGGGACTATCTACAACCTAATTCACATAATCCCTAAAAATTTCATCGAAATCGGGTGGAAAATGTGGAAGTTATGGCCGTTACAAGGAAATTCACGTTTGCGCATGCGCAGTGGCTACTATCAGTCCGAAGGTGATGATTTTCATAGGGGACCATCTAATCACTGATCTGTAACATCCCTGAAAATTTCATTGAAATCGGATGGAAAATGTAGAAGTTATGGCCGTTACAAGGAATTCACGTTTGCGCATGCGCAGTCGCTTCTATCAGTCCGGGGATGATGATTCTCATAGGGGACCGTCTACACACCAACCCGCACAATCCCTGAAAATTTCAAAGAAATCGGACAATAACTTCGTATAGTTATGCGCGTTACAAGGAATTCATGACAGACACACAGACAGACAGACAGACAGACAGACAGACAGACACGGAAGCAAAATTGTTCCGAAAGGTCTAAAACGCAAAACGCGAGTGGAAATTTTGATTTCGGAGAACATTTTTTTTTCGTCCTTGAAAAGTGAAAACAAAGCTTCCGCTACCTTGGTAGACTCGGAAGCAATAGGGAGTCAGCTGAACACACTGAGTTCTTCACACGGACGTCAGGTGGTTGAGTCGCGGAAAATTCCTAGAAAGGTTTCAAGAATTATTGCCCGAAATATCAGCTTTTCTAGACGAAAGAGGTGATGACACTCAGATTTTGAAAAACGAAAAATGGCTAAATGATTTGGCATTTTTGACTGACATCACAATGCACTTAAACACCGTTAACTTGGAGCTTCAAGGTAAAGGAAAAACTATTAAGTATTGAGATGATTAGCGCAGTAAACGCATTCAAAAGTAAATTGCAACTTATGATAGATCAACTGAAAAGAAAGGATCTGAAACATTTTCCGTCTTTGAAAGCAAGGATTCCTCAGTTGAATTATGATACGTATGAGGCTGATTTATCAAATATTTTGGGACAATTCGAAATGCGTTTTTATGATTGCAGTAAATTGGAAAATATAGCATCATTTATGAGTTATCCTTTTTCATGTAAAAACATTGAGGAATTAGCTACTGAAATAGCAAGTCACTTTCTGATTTATCGTAAGTCCAACCCTTAAATTCTCGTAGGGAGCGAACGGTTTGTCCTACAGGGCTCCGCGTGGTCTCAAAAAATTCTAAAAATTCAATATTATCTTAAATTGATGGAAAAACAATACCTTTATGTTATGTCTGCGTGTCGTCGAGTGAAGGTGATGGCCTTCTCGATGGCTTGATGGTTTTTATTGGTCCCTACTCAACGAAGGTGAAGGATGGAGATGCACTGTCTGCCCGGCGCGTTTCGCCTACCGTTTGCAGGAGTGCATAGAGAGTTAGCTCAGCCGCGATCCTCGGCGCGATAGCTGCAGACTGAAGGGAGGCGGTACATTTACCTAGTGGCTAGGTAAGACAACTCATAGGTGAAATGAGAGCGGAGGCCGGCGCAATGAGCTACCAGGAACTGGGGCTTCCAAGAGGTGACGAAGGAGAGCAATAAATAACCAAGTCGAATTGTTGTAGACGAATGCATGAAGGTGAAGCCCTGAGTCCTCCTTTAATATAAATTATATTTTCAAACAGAGCACGCCATCAAAATCTTCATCAAGAGTATTTAAAATTTCGGGAACATATTGTTGTCAACATTACTAATCATATTGTTTCCAACAATATAAACAAAACAGGATTGGAGTTGCTTCCAATTTGAAATCTCACACTTCCCCTCGAATTGATTCGCCAACTCCAATGCCGAGTGCTTGTGTAAATTTGCCAACTTCTCCTTGGTAACGGTTTTGTAAATATGTCTGCTGGCATTTCCGAAGTCTGTAAATATTTTAATTGGATTACATTTTCTGTATGGATTTTCGAATGAAGTGGTGTCGAACGTCTATGTGTTTTGTTCTTGAATGATGTTCTGAATTCTTTGCTAATTGTTGTGCTCCTTGATTGTCGTTGTAAATTGTTGTGACTGTGTTAGGAGGAATAGCTTGCAGCTCTCTAAGGAATTGGCGTAAATAGAGCGCCTCCTCGGTAGCTTCCCCAAGAGCAAGGTATTCTGCCTCTACACTGGATAGGGCAATGGTCCGCTGCTTCCGGGCTTCCCAGGATATAGCAGCTCTTGCCAACTTGAAGAAGTATCCAGAGTAGGAACGACGGTCCTCAGCACAGTTAGCCCAATCGGCATCAGCATATCCCTCCAGGGGTTTTCCGGACTTCTTGAATAGGATTCCGTGGTTTGGGGTCCCCTTGAGGTATTGCAGAACTCGCTTTGCAGCTTGCCAGTGTTCTTCCGCGTAGTTGTTGTTGAATTGGCTTAAAGAATTTACTGCAAAACTAATGTCTGGACGAGTGGATACTGCCAGGTACATCAACGATCCTATTAGTCGTTGGAACGGATACTTTGACATTTCATTAGCGTCGGCTTGTTCTGGTTTCCTCAACTTCTGTCCAATTTCGAGTGGTGTAGCCACGGGTCTTGAGTTTTCCATCCCAAAACGCCTCAGAACTTCCATTGTATACTTTTTCTGGGACATGAACAACTTCCCCTCGTTTTGGATCTGAGTAAACTGTATTCCTAGGCCGTAGTGGATTGGACCTAGATACTTCATCTTGAAGACGTTCATGAGGTTTTGTTTGATTTGGTTGATTAATTTCGAATTGCCAGAAGCCAACCATAAATCGTCAACATAAATTGCCAGAATGATTAAGTCACCGTTTATACGAGCTTGGTATACACAAGGATCAGATTCAAGTCGTTTCAGACCCAGTTTTTTCAGATTTTCATCTAGCTTCAGGTACCACTGACGTCCCGCCTGTTTCAAGCCGTAAAGAGATCGTTGCAATATCCTTTTATAGTACTTTAACAAGGTAAAGGGAGAGTGGAGGAGGGTGACATCAGATGTAATAGTTTGCAGCGTTTTTGAACAAGTGGGAAATTAAGGGTTAATAGCCAGTTTCCAATGAATTACAATACATGTTCACCTGTAAGTAGGTGTATTTCCTTCCTTCGTCTCTACTCAACTTAAGTTCAGCTCTCAAATTATTTTTGAAAATTGTGAAGAAGTGAATCGCTGGTTTATGTAGGTAGGTACCTTTATGTTCAGACATGGCGCAGGATATGGAAGTGCGATGTCGTATTTTCTCACACTAAAAGCCTAAAAGAATGAGCATATGGCCATCACACAACACCAGCCCCATTGTCCCAGTGAGTTTATTTCGGGACTTGAACAGTCTTTTGTTTACGACTCATAATGCGCACAGTGCTTTGTCGGAACGATATAAACCGTACAATGCGGGCGGGCTATCGAATTTCGGTTCTGAACCACTGCTAAATAGGTAAAAAGGTTTTTTCAGGAAGTTCATATTTAACCCTAAGTGGACCATGGTGTCACTACTGTCACCGAAAGCATCCCAGGAATCCACAGCTGTCCCAAGGTGTCACTGGAATAACCAAAATGTAATAGCAATTTTAAATTTAATGGACAGCGGAATTTTTTGTAGGCCATTGGAAGCAGGGGGTGTCCAGCGACCTGGGAAAACCTGGAATCTCTCAGAGCTCAGCAAGTAGTTTCTTCAAATTTTAGTTTCTTTCTTCAGTAGTTTCTTCAAAATAAACTTGATTGTGAAGTAGGTAGGAAGGTTGGTAAAATTTTGCTGAGTCTACCAAGGTAGCGTCAAAATCAGTCAAATTTAATACGAGTGAATTCAACTACTGCGACTACAGTCAGAAATAGTATTCACAAAATACTTTCTTCATTTCTACCACCTACGAGTTGAATGGAGAAATTTCAAAATTTAAAAAAAAAAACTTCAAACGGAAGATGAGTTTTTTTTTTTACAGCGTTTCCGAGCCTTTAGGCGGCGAACGGACCGTGGAAACGGCAGTAAACCGACGATTCAGCTAAAGTGGGGGTCTTTGATGAGACGGTAGACCCGCTAAAAATATACCGCGTTGTACTGGAGTCACTCCCAGTTGAACGGAAACGTTTTTTCTTCGAAAATCAAGTCCAAAATATGCAGGTACCTGCACGGACACGTTGAAATAGTAGGCATGCGCAAACGTCTATTACCTTGTAACCGACATGATTTCCACATTTTCCACCCGAATTTGACGACGTTTTCAGGGATTAACCCATTTCAAGCCAAGGGTAGAAATAACTGAATAATGAGGAGAGGAGGTTGAACTGTTTTACAGAATGCCGGCAGAAATAAAGCATCATTTGCTCACCAATCGAGAGCAAAAGTACTCGATATTTTATGAATTTAACTTTTTGAAGAGATTTGAGTGGCCTCTGTTTTCCAAATCGATGTGATTTTTTCAGTTCATTGTTTATGGTAAAATGTAAAAGTCTATTTGAGGAGTTTTCTAAAGACCATTTCCGTCGAAATTGAGTTAACACATTCCCAGGGTTTTAGGGGTGTAGTGCTTCACAAAAATGCGATCGTTTTGGAGCAAAAGATAATCTACTTCCTTCGAAAAACGAGGGTGAATATTCCGTTTCATTTCAAAAGGTTCTACATCCAGCACAATGCTGGACTCTGATCCGTTTTGTTTCAAATAGTACTTTATCCACTTCGTTTGATTTCAAAAAATACTAAACGTCCACGTTTTGTTCCATAAATCTGATATTTCAAACTTTGAACTAATTTACCGTTTTTTCCGAAAAACATTTATTGTAATTTAGAAATACATAAAAAATAATATCATTGGTTTAAAGCACGTCCTTTAGGTTTTTCGCGTTTTTCTTACTTTTGACCAAAATGGATATTAGTACCTTTTGACAGCAAGCTCCTCATTTATGGACCGGAATCTGTTTCCACTCATGGCCCAGAACGCTTAATGGCTCAGAATCGAATGTGAGCCACCATAATCATACCTTCGGCCAAGAGGCCTCCTTTTCAAAAGATTTCCAAAATCGCATTGAGCTCCCGAACGTCTAAGAAAAGTTTTGCTGAAAATTTTAGGAACAGCATGTACGAGAAAACATTCTTCTGCAAAGATTTTCCACTATTTTCAGTATTTAAAAAAATCATAAATATGACGATGCGAAAACACTTCAGTGGCCGAAAATGGGTTAAGCGGATTGGGGTGGTCTACTATTAGGATAGTGGAAGGTACTTAGAGACTGATGTTTTGAGATTTACTACTATGCATCGGATTCTCTCTACAATCGGGTTAGGGATACGAGGGAGCTATGTGCCACACCCACTTGGCAGACGTTTTTTAGGACGTCCCACTGTAAGACTTGGGCGTCCTTATGCGATTGATCTGGGGTAAATTTGGACCAAACCCAACAGAAAAAAATTTACCACACACTAATCCGTTTTAGGCCATTGTGAATCCTAATCCTCGAAAAAACCATAGGTGTGTCTCTCTCTCTCTCTTAGTAAGTCGTTCCAAGTTCAAAGCATCCGAATGTATATTCATCCTACTATATTCGACAAATCTATGTCAATTATTAATTTTAAGAAACGCCTCAAAGAATTACTTTTGGAGAATCAAAAAACAAGAAATGTTTAATTACCTATTGAAAAGCTTGTTGCATTGTGAACAAGAAGTCACCTACCTTTCTATTTTAATTTATTTCGTGCTTAAATAAGATTATTTTCAATATCACACACACATCTTTGAATTGTATGATAATATTAGTTATAAAGACTGACATTAACATGTATTAGTATTCAAATTATAATTTTCGGTCATAGAGTAAGATTGGACCAATGGCCTAAACTATGTACAGATCAATAAAAATATTCAATCAATCAATCTCTCTCTCTGTGACAAAATCTTGTGTACTCCGCCTAGGCCTTAGTTTTCAACCGATTTTCGTGGTGGTGTTTTTATTCGACGCGGAAAACTATCTTGTTCTGCACTACGTCACCAGAATTTCGAATTTTGCCTTTTTAGGGGGAGAAGGGAGGGGGGGGGGGGTAATGCTTAAAAACGTGCGATTGCGGGCATAATCTAGAGAAATCTGCCCAGGCCTCAATTTTCAACCGATTTGCGGGTTTCTTCCTTTTTAGTTTTTGTTCGACTCAAAAGTGTCCCAAATTGCACACTATTTCACCAGAGTATTAACATTCGCAAGGGGAGGGGGCGAGTGAGGGGATAATATTCACAAAATATCCGATTTTTAATATTCCGGTTCCTTTATAGCTTACTAATTGCACCCAAGCTTTGAAATTGAGGAAAAACTATCATTATACCACCGAATTTTCATGAATTATTCTCTGTACCATCGTGGGACTAATAGTGGTGCCACCGGGGTGCCCGGACACCATAAACCGCATATCTCGTATTTTTTTGCGTGTTTCACCGTGAATACGGATGTGAACTTTCGATGGACAGCCTACCAAAACTAGTAGATGAAAGTTGCGAAGAAGCGAATAGATCGCGATCGCATGTTGGTCAGCTAAAATTTGAACGATTAGTTCCGCCCCCCTTTGCGATTCACACTCGTGTTTCTGATTTATCATAAATTCGACCCTTAAGTTCTCGTATGGAGCGAACGGTTTGTCCTGCAGAGCTCCGGGTGGTCTCTAAGAAAATTTTAAATTCAATACTAAGTATTTCAAATTGGTGAAAAAACAATACCTTTATTTCTAGCTAGGGCTCTCTTGAAAATTTCAACACTTAATTTTCACCCCTTCATCAACCAAAAGCTTAGGGGCATAAATAGACCCCAAATGGAGCCTATAACGTAAAACATCAAATTTTGAGGGGGGGTTAAAAAAACATTTTTTGGTCGATTCTAATGGCTAATAATTATATTATTAAGTAAAAATAATAAACCATTGGAATCGACCAAACAATTTTTTATTTTATCCCCCTCAAAATTCGATGTTTTACGTTTCAAGGTACGTAAAATCTAAAAATCGAATAAAATCATAACGAGAGCTTCACCTATATTCAATAATTCTGACGGATTTTTGCCAAATTGTGGATAGTTTTGAATTTTGAAGTTTTGTTTTGTTGAATAAGCAGAAAAAGGGTCATAACAAACTATAAACGCAGCAAATTACTTCACAATGGATTATAATTTTACTGAATAGATAACCCTTCTGCATAGAACACGGCTACTATTTCTAACTACCTGCTAGCAATAACATTGCTATCCGAGAGTTGTGGGGTGCCTTCATGATGAAATTTTGTTCTTGGTTGCTAAGCATTCACAACTGAGTACAAAACGAAACTCTTTTCTACGAATCGAACAATGAAAAGTATTTCTATATGGACATGTTATTCTGTGCGAGGAAGCATTACTGTCCCCCAACTTGGTTGACGTTTTCCCTACGATCGCTCTAAAAAGGCTACCTTTACTATGACAATATGAATTTTTCAAAAATTGAAGGGCTCTAGGTACAAAGGATGAATTCCGAATAGTGAGCGAACATCCCAATAGCTTTTGTTTCTAGCTCTACGGCGTTGCTTAGAGCCGGGAGTTCGAAAAGAGGTTTAAAAGTAGTACAAGTATTATTAGTATTTTCGTTCACGGAAGTGAAGTTCCCATTGGATTGATCAAGCTCATGGTGCTACCTAGATGGTTAGAGTATAAATGCTTGCATACGAGTCTGCAACACATTGGGACATTTTCATGTCAACCACTACACAACAAGGTAGTGAAGTAAGGTAGAAAACAGTTGATTGTTCTCTACGCAACACAGGGTTTATTGGTCGCGTGAGCAAGTTTTCGTGACGATTTTTCAGTCTATGTGCCAAAACAAAGACATGAAAATGTCAAAATGTTCCGTCTGTCTGCCGTACTTTTCTTAGTTACCATAGGTAAATCGATTTTGATGAAATTTGGTATATGGGCTCCATTTGGAGTCAAGTTGTGTCCCGAAGCTTTTGGTTGACGTCAGTCACTTCTAAGGCGTGAAAATGAAGGGTTGAAATTTGCAATAGTGTCCCAGCTCGAAAACTCTCGAAATAAAGGTATCGTTTTTTCACCAATTTTAAATAGTATTGAATTTTTAGAATTTTTTGAGGCCACCTGGAGCTCTGTAGGACAACCGTTCGCTCCCTACGAGTACTGAAGGATAGAACTTGCGATGAATCAGAAACCCGAGCGTGAATCTCAAAGAGGCCTAATCTCCGTTCAAATTAGCTGATCGAAATGCGATCGCTGTTCGCTTCTTCGAGTCGTAGTCAGTTTTGCGTCCTTAGCAACCAGTAATCAAATTTCCATCATGAAGGAACCACATCTCCCTAATTTTCGAATCGCAGCGTTTATTTCTTCCAAGCATATTTCATTGTGAAGTAGGCATGTTGTAGACAGGTAGTACCCACAGTAGGTACCTAGGTACTGACAATGGCAATGCCGTGTTCTTTGCAGACGAGTGATCTATATAGAAATAATAAACCTTTCTGTAATCATTTGCAGAGTTTTTTATTCGATTTTCGGATTCTACGCACCTTGAAACTCAAAACATCAAATTTTGAGGAGGGTAGAAAACATTTTCTTGGTCGATTCCGAAGGTTCATCGTTGAAAATAATAAACCAAAACTGCATATTTATCAACATCAATCTTCATTTGTATCCACCCTTTCTCAATATTACCCCTCAATTATGTATACTGGAAAATCACAGCATGGCTCTGCCAGGTATTTCGGTAACTTCTTGGTTTCCTCATTTTGAATTCACATGCCTGAAAGCTGCACATCACTCTGTGAAGTATGAAGAGAAATCTCGAGGATGCCAATATAGCAGGTATCCCTCCGACAAGAATTTAACTCAGTAAAGTTAGTAACCATTAAACTTAGTAATCATTAGAGCTCGGAATTTGCATATTTTGCATATATTTTATTAGGCGGTATATCTTTGTATTTGAACGCTTTGAAGGTTTCTGAAGGGTATGCGGTGGTTTAAATTGAAATTGAAATTGCATATTTTTGCATATTTCGGTCATTTTGGGGATTTTTGCATTTTTTGGTCATTTTGGGGATTTTTGCATTTTTTGGTCATTTTGGGGATTTTTGCATTTTTTGGTCATTTTGGGGATTTTTGCATTTTTTGATCATTTTGGGGATTTTTGCATTTTTTGATCATTTTGGGGATTTTTGCATTTTTTGGTCATTTTGGGGATTTTTGCATTTTTTGGTCATTTTGGGGATTTTTGCATATTTTGCAGCATATTTAACCAGTTTTTTTGCGTATTCTGGATTTTTTTTATAAGTCAGTGCTGGAAGTTAACAATATTCGAAATCGAATGTAGGAATGTTTTGTCCCCTCACTCACATCACCCCAGCAGGTAATGCCTGCTCTAATGAATAGATGACTGGAAAAGCCGTCAAGGATAAACTGGAGGGGGTCCTATCGAAAAATCCAGGGTGGTCTTCAGTGGTTCAAATCGCGAAAATTCTCAAAGGAGAAGACAGCTCATGGGACTCTCCCTACTCTCCAAAAGAGATTTCCACTTTTAAATTTTTGCCTATTGTATCTTGCAATGTAGAGATCGTTTTCTGCATCGAAAGAAATTTTAAGTGACAGGAGACACTGTTTTACACCTGATAATTTGGAGCGTGTAATTGTTGTCCAATATAAAATGTAGTTCATCTTGACATTTTATACCTAGTTCGTATAAATGTATAAAAGTAAATAAAAAATGTATAATTGATTTTTTGAATTGCTTGTTTACTTTACCTGATGCTTCGTAACTTTTTTCTAGGAGAAAAAAGGGCTAAAAAATGTAATAATATGGAACATCCTTTCTTGAAATACTGAAATTCCAAAGTCGTATGCAGATTTAAGGAAAAATGCATATTTTGCATATTTTTCCAGTTTCCGGTGCATATTTTCGGGAAATTTTCGTGCATATTTTCCGAGCTCTAGTAATCATTAACTCAGTAGTTAGTAATCATGTCCCTGCCGAAGAGTTTAACTCCATGATGAGTTCGCCTGTACGTTCTCTTCACTAAATTTTAGTGTCGTGTCAGGTATCCAACAATTTTGTCACTTGAGAGGTAACAAAAACAATGTAGAGTCTTCAAGTATGACAGGTATTTACTTAGTGGATAATCAGTGACTTTATGAATTAACAATAAATTAATTCTCAAGTACCTTGTTTGAACGAGAATTCCAATAATCAAAAGCACCTAGGTATAGGGGTTACGGAACACGAGCTTGAATACTGCAACTTCGACCAACTCTTCGGCATAATTACGAAGACTAGAAACAACTCAATAATATTGAGTTATTTTTATTTAATTATTATTTATTTAGGGCAATTATTCATTTATTATTTTTTATTTAGTTATTTTATTTAGGGCAACCCAAATGGAAGGATAATAATTATATTATAATTATTAGGTATCCTTCCATTTGGGTTGCCCTAAATAAAATAACGTTGTTCCGAGTTCTGCAACTCGGTGCAAAACACTATAGGATCAATTCGACTCCAAGTAGGTGCTTGGGTGGATTACTATACTCGTATTATTGTTATTATTGTGAAGATCAAGGTACCTAAGTGGACGGGTAGGGACTGCATCTACAATTTCCATCGACACACTTCCAAACACGAAGTAGTTTCGCGGAACGTACCTAACTTGAGAATTTACCCATGCAACAGGTATAAAATACAAACCAGGTAGTCGAATAATAAAAGAACAAAAAAAAGGTGCCTCACCATCGGTCAGGGATGTGAGAAAGCAGCAGGCGACGGCATATAAAACTGCAGCTGACATTCTACATAACTTGCCAACTGCATCACTAATCACATAAACGAGCCACCATCCGTTCACGTAAAGTAAAATTTACCGAATTTATCCGAATAAAATCACGAGAAAAGCAAAACCAACAGGGCAGAAACGACGTGACCGAGGGACCGAAACCGACTAACAAATAGCGGCCATTTCTGTTATGTTGAAACAGGGAAGCCAACATAACCGACGAATTCCTTAAAATGCAACACCAACTAACTCCCAAATAGAATAGAACCTTACAGAAAAAACTGAAATTGTGAGCCTGGATGATACTTGATGAATAAAATATTTTTGTTCAAAACGTTTCGAGAAATTATGATCTTGTCAGTGCTGATCTGGATGTAGATGTTGGCGACACTGTCACAATGACGGTAAACCAGGAGGACCAACAAATACTGAAAAGTGGTAGATTAGGGAGTTTCACTCAGTCGGACTGTACCTGCATCCCGCTAAATTTCAAAGCCTGATGATGACTCGACCACAAAATAAGCTGAATTCTTGTGAATCCAGAAAACCAGTGGAGAAACTGGTTTTGGTTGGGCAAGGATAAATGCTGACTTGGGAGGTTTTGTGTCCGATTCCCGAGATGTGGCGAAATTTTAGATGCTAAATCGAATGATACCTACCAATATTTTTGATTGATGAATCAGGTATTCCAGGGGACGAAGAAACAAAAGCTATCCAGGAACAATAATTTTAATCCTAAAAGATTATACGATAAGATTAATTATTACGATACTAATATCTCTGTCAGGAGAGAGAGAGATGTTATTGGTTTTTCTGTGGTTAGAAAACTGGGTTGTAAAGGGGATGTTGATGCCGTTTTGGTTTATTATTTACAATAATGAACCTTTGGAATCGACTAAGAAAAAACAATTTTGCTTCCGAGTCTACCAAGGTAGCGGAAGCTTTGTTTTCACTTTTCAAGGACGAAAAAAAAAAGTTCTCCAAAATCAAAATTTTCACTCGCGTTTTGCGTTTTAGACCTTTCTGAACAATTTTGGTTCAGTGTCTGTGTGTCTGTGTGTCTGTGTGTCTGTCTGTCTGTCTGTCTGTCTGTCTGTCATGAATTCCTTGTAACGCGCATAACTATACGAAGTTATTGTCCGATTTCAATGAAATTTTCAGGGATTGTGCGGGTTGGTGTGTAGACGGTCCCCTATGAAAATCATCATCCCCGGACTCATAGAAGCGACTGCGCATGCGCAAACGTTAATTCCTTGTAACGGCCATAACTTCCACATTTTTCATCGGATTTCAATGAAATTTTCAGGAATGTTACAGATTAGTATTTAGATGGTCCCCTATGAAAATCATCACCTTCGGATTGATAGTAGCCACTGCGCATGCGCAAACGTGAATTTCCTTGTAACGGCCATAACTTCCACTTTTTCTACCCGATTTCGATGAAATTTTCAGGGATTATGCGGATTAGGTTGTAGATGGTCCCCAATGAAGATCACCACCTTCGGACTGATAATAGTCACTGCGCATGCGCAAACGTGAATTTCCTGGTAACGTCCATAATTTCTACATTTGCTATCCGATTTCAAAGAAATTTTCAGGGATGTTACAGATTAGTATTTAGATGGTCCCCTATGAAAATCACCACCTTCGGACTGATAGTAGCCACTGCGCATGCGCAAACGTGAATTCCTTGTAACGGCCATAACTTCTACATTTTCCGTACGATTTCAATGAAATTTTCAGGGATGTTACACATTAACTTGTTTTGATGTTTTGAGATTAACTACTATGCATCGGATCATCTATACAATCGGGTTATGGATACGAGGAAGCTATGTGCCACACCCACTTGGCAGACTTTTTTACTCTTACTCGATTTTTTGGTTTATTATTTTCTATAATGAACCTTTGGAATCGACCAAGAAAAAAAAAAATTTAACACCCCCTCAAAATTTGATGGTTCACGTTTCAAGGTACGTAGAATCCAAAAATCGAATAAAAATTTGGCCGTCCGTCCGCCGTCCGCCGTACGCCGTACGCGGCACTTTTGCCACTTAGCATTGACCGATTTTGATGAAATTTGGTATGTAGGCTCCATTTGGGGTCTAGTTGTGCCCCGAAGCTTTTGGTTGATGTAGGTCACTTCTAAGAGTTCCAAAATCAATTTTGAAATTTTGAAAACGCCCTAACTCAAAAAATGTTGATATAAATTTATTGTTTTTCCTTCAATTTAAGATTCTATAGAATTTTTAAAATTTTTTGAGACCACGCGGAGCTCTGTAGGACAAACCGTTCGCTCCCTACGAAAATTTAAGGGTTTATATTGAAATATATATATATATATAAATCAAAACACGAGTGTGAATCGCAAAAGAGGCCTAATCTCCGTTCAAATTAGAGCTGATCGAAATGCGATCGATGGTTGATGATTTTGATTTTTTTTTTATTTTTTTTTTTTTTTTTATTTTCTTTTTTTTCTTCTTCATATTGGATGGTTGGTGATTTTGTAGACGAGTGATCTATATAGAAAAATAATAAACCATTGTGTAATAATTTGCAGCGTTTTTGGTTTACGTTTCAAGGTACCAACGAGGAATCCGAAAATCGAATAAAAAATTTTCCGTCTGTCCACCGTGGACCGATTTTGATGAAATTTGGTATATATACCAAATTTGGGCTCCATTAAGGGTCTAGTTGTACCCGGAAGCTTTTGGTTGATGTAGGCAGAGTTGGGCATTAGCTAACTAATTTATTAGCTAGTTAATTTTTCAACTAATAGCTAAATTAGGTTATAGCTTTTTTTCAATAGCTAAAAGATAAATTTAGCTATTAGCTGTTGAGGAACAGCTAAAATTTCCAGCAAAATTAGCTATTAGTCGAAAACTTATAGCTAACAGATTTAGCTGTTCCTCGACAGCTAATAGCTTTAGCTGTAGCTGACAACTAATAGCTAATAGCTAACGCTGAAAAAAAAAATTAATTCTCCACACGAACAGCTAGTACCTAGCTAATATAACCATTTCAGTTTTAGCTGGCATCAGAATTAGCTTTGGAACATTTTATCGAATGAATTCCACTGATATTACCACAAACCCAATTTGACCTTTTCTCTTCTCTGGCCACTTAAAACCAAATCTTGCAAAAAAGTCGGGTAAATTGTAATTGAAATATAACGTATTTTTTGTCAGATATTACTTTTATGGGTGACCACTATTCTCGATCACCTTGCGAGAAGTTTTGTTAAATTCAGTATGTTTTAAATTTTTAATTCATTGTTTTAATTTTGATTTATTTGATCTTAAAAATATATTTTCTCGTGTGTGTGTGTCAAACATGTTTTGAACTACTTTAAACAGGTAACAGGTCACAAAACAACTAAAAATCTTACTAAAAATATTTTTAGGATCAAATAAATCAAAATTCAAACAATGAATTAAAAAATTAAAACATACTGATTTTTAACAAAACTTCTCTCAAGGTGATCGAGAATGGGGTCACCCATAAAAATAATACCTGACAAAAAAATAGGTTATATTTCAGATTTGGTTTTTAAGTGGCCAGAGAAGAGAAAAGGTCAAATTGGGTTTGTGGTAATATCAGTGGAATTCATTCGATAAAATGTTCCAAGGCTAATTCTGATGCTAGCTAAAACTGAAATGGTTAGATTAGCTACTAGCTAATTGTGTAGAAAAGTGTGGAGAAATAAATTTTTTTTCATCGTTAACTATTAGCTATTAGTTGTCAGCTACAGCTAAAGCTATTAGGTAGCTTTTAGCTGTTGAGAAACAGCTAAATCACCGCAGCTAAATATGTTAGCTATAAGTTTTCGACTAATAGCTAATTTAGCTAGAAATTTTAGCTGTTCCTCGACAGCTAATAGCTAAATATTTAGCTGCTAGCTTCAGCTAAATCGTAGCTAATTTAGCTGTTAGCAATAGCTAATTTTTGCCCAACACTGGATGTAGGTCACTTCTAAGGGTTGAAATTTTGAAAACGCCCAAGCTCAAAAAATTTCCATATGAAGGTGTTGTTTTTCCATTTGCATTTTTAGAATCGACCAACCGTTCGCTGCCTATGAGAACTTAAGGGTCGGACTTATGATAAATCAGAAACGCGAGTGTTAATCGCAAAAGAGGCCTAATCTCCGTTCAAATTATAGCTGACCGAAATGCGATCGTTGTCCGGTTTTTCGAGTTGTTCAGTTTTGCATCCTTAGCAAAAAATCAAATTTCATAATGAAGGCCTCCACGACCCTTTATTTCTTCAGATTGAGTGTGATTCACACTGTGTGAAGCGCTTATTTCTTCTATTACTTGATTCTATAGTGAACATTTTTCACTTTAGCTCTATTGGTGTTTTTAATTTTTCTGTATTGATCACCCGCCTGCAAAGACAGTTTTGCCTTATCACTTCCTGCCAACCATTATTTAATAATGGTTGGCAGGAAGTGATATGGCAAAACTGTCTGCAGGCGGGTGATCAATACAGAAAAATTAAAAACACCAATAGAGCTACCTACTACCTTTCTCTACAAACGATTTGGATTGGTTTTTCTGTGGTTGGAAAACTGGGGTGCAAGAAGGGAAACTTGAACCATTTTTAGCTAATCTTAGTAGGTAGGTACTACAGAAGGTGGGGGTGGGAGAGAGGGATGAAGGGAAGTGCCTCTATACAACGACCACCAGTTCAAATATGAGCCGAGCAGGACGCGGGTGATGATACCGCGGAGTACGCCTACCGAGATGCCCAACTCGCGCAACTCCGTGGCGCTTTTCCCGCACCACACTCCGCGCCATGACAATGTTGCAGCCCTCACCCTGATGTTGTTGGGTGCCACTCCTTTTAGCTCCGACACTGCTTGCCGTAAATCATTCGTGTCATATTTCTTTATCTTTGCCCGCCAAGTCTGCTCCATATCCAAGCTGCCATTGACAACTTGGATATCCGGGACTGGTCAGGCTTGATGGCAACGATGTCGGGCTTCTTACCCTGGTCACTCGGCATGTGGTATAACCTCTCCCTCTCAACATCCCAGCCTCTAGATGACAAAGCACCTGCTATCTGCTTGGCGACTGCATCATGACGTAGAATGGGGCCCCCATGAGTTCGTGGACTCTGCTGCACCACATGATAAAGATGTTCACTTCTGCTCCTAAGGGGTAGGGTTGTCCCACGTCTACCTCTCGAACATCGCACTGCAGTTGGCAAGGATGCCACACGGATGGCGTGGAAGTGTCAGTAGTCAGGCCCCAATGCCCTCCGAAGCCCAATCTACCCACTGGGAAGAGATTAGGTTTTCGGAGCACTGTCGGAGTTCTTTACCATCTAATGATTCATGCAGCGCAGCAGCGAACTCAGCAGACGAACTGGGTTTTGGAGCAAATGGTGTTGCGCAATCAGCAGCAGCACAGGCGACCCCCAGAGGGCTAGTAGGCGCTGGTGGCGCAAAGAAGGGATGCTTGCTGAGAGGGACACAATACCGAGCCCACCAGATTTGACTGGTGCATGGATGTAGGCACTTGGGACACCAGGTGGGAATTTCAGCCAAGAGCGCACAGCAGAGCGTACTTCACGATCTATATCCTGCAGCCTCCCCGCCGTAAGCCTACCAAAGACTAACCCATAGGTTAGCTTTGGCAGTAAGTACGCGCGAAGGAGGCGAAGCCTCTGCACTGATGTCAGGAGAAAAACTTCTTTAATCCGAGTAGTTGCCGTTTTTGGGTAAGTTTTCCAACCAGGTAAGCCCATGTTCCCTCCTGATAAAGCTACCTTTTCCGTACGCATAGTTTCTTTCCTGGTTAGGAAACTGGGTTCCAAGATTTGAAACTTGAACCACTTTAAGCTAATCTTAGTGGGTAAGTAGGTAATTCAGAGCAGCGGAGACTGGTGCTTTTTTTAGACCAGTTTCTGTACCAATGTGTGGTCTGATTCTGATTGCTCCCTTCCTTGAGGATTTCTTCATAAATAGAGAAATTTTGGCCCATGGAAGAAACGTTGCAATTTTTACCAACTCTTAGAAAACACATAATTATACATAGTCACCACAGAGCATCGGAGGAACTTAACTAAGGTTTTGATTTCTCTGTCAGGAGAGAAACTGGCCTCCATTACTTTGTGGCGGGCAACTCTGTCCTACATTTCCAAGGATATTTTTTTTACGCCTGACGTTTTTAAAGGGAACTTCAATCGTGTTGGCACCACTGGAGGTTCCTAATCGACAGTTTTCTTCTCGACTGTACTCGAGCCGGGTCGCGGTCGCGGACATCTTGGTTATTTACCCCCGCGCTGCAGTGTTTTCTGTTTATATTTCCAACATTTCCGCTCTAATCGAGGATATGTTAGGTTTCGGCCCCAAAAAGGACGGCGGTCCGAACATCAAGTTTTTCGAAGCACCAGAGACGTTAACCCAGTTGGAGGGAGTGAAAAATTGGCTGCAGAAAAACTGCAAAAAGGTGAGCTCCGTTTGGTCGTATTCAAGCTCTCGAAGGAACCATAATGGCACACCAACTACACCCTAATTTCGTCGGATAAATCCGCGTATTATTGTGCTATTCAATAGTTTATACGTTACATAAACTATTACAGTTGTAAACTTTATATTCGTACTCATTTTAAAAGCATTCGAGGTTGAAATTTAAGCCAAGATGCGGTGCCAGGCCGACCGTGGAGGTTTACTATGGCGGCTCTCTTGTTAGCTTGTTTTCTGTTATGTGGCACTCCTTCCGCCCCTACAATTTACTCTGCTTCGCAATTTTACGGTTTTTACCTCAAGAATCATTTTTATGACGGTTTATCTTTGATTTGATTTTGAAATGACACCGCCACACTAAAACTTGCTGCGATTATGTGATAATTCGGTAAACTGCTCGATTCAATAACCGTGTGGTTGCAGACAACCCTACATCGTTGTATACTTCGCATGTTTTAACTCTCGAGTGTTCTGAAATATCTTTATTGTAATCTAAGAAATTCAACAAATCGTAATTCACAGTTTGGCCCGAGGGAAGTTCATAGTGGCGGTATCAATAAGGTTTTCTAACCACGTTCCTAGGTTAAACTACGCCCGCAATACATCAGTGCGTTTCCGGCTAGTTTCCTCTTTTGGGCACCTGTCACTCTAGAGATCGATTACCTTGTAGCCAAATGTCATTGGTATTAGGTACCTATACCTACGGTACCATATTTCTCCAGTTTTAGTGCCTTCATTTTGAGTAAAATTTTAATTACAAATGGAAACTACGGTTCGGTGAACTTGAAAATCTCAAAGAACGATTCCTGCGTCCTTCAACTTCAATTGGACCGTGCAATAACCATCCAAGTTCAAAAAAGCTGATTTCAGGAAACGCATAATTTCCTAAAATGCTGCCTCCACTTTACATAGTGCTTTTTACTGCACTTTTTTCATTTGTATGAAACCAGTAAGTACAGTCTGTTTTCCTTGAAAAATCAAAATTAAATCCTCTCCAATGAAATTTTGAGTCCTTAACATTGATAAATTGGTTATTGCATAACTAATTTTATAGAGTGGTCCATTTATGCAATAACCATTTAATCGATAAAAGAGGCTCTTCTTTCCCCTCCTGCCTGGAGATTATGATTGCCGAATTAATGACATCATAATTTCTTCTAATGTTTTTTTTTTTTAATTGAAAATCATAATTGAAAATCATAATCATAATCATAATAATATTTAAACTAAACTCCTCCGAGTGAAGAATGTGAAGCAAAATTACGACCGTCCTAATGCTCCGATTTTGCCCCCCACATGATCTATTAACATTACATCGTCGACGCAGGAAGTTAAGTGAATCCCATCCCACTTCCTGGGAGATTTGCGCTTATTGCAAAACATGGTACACCAGATCAAACAAATGAAATAAGCAGCCAATAGATGATAAACGCCTACTGCGAATTTTTACTGTGACAAACAACGAAACAGTCACCTATCACGACTCCGACGCTTTTAGCGAAAATCTAACTCAGAGAAAACTACCATCCAATTCGACTTAGACGGTTGTTGCATAGCTGGAATCTTAGCATGTAAGTCCCACCCAGAGTTAGATGGTTATTGCGAAACAGGGATGTGAGTGATGAAACTGTTATGAAATAACAAATTGTCGATAATTCTTGGGCCATGAGCTGAAATTTTTCAGTAATAACAACTGGAGGTAATAAAGATACCTCCATAGAAGAGAAATCTTAAGTTATCTCAATTTGACCAAAATTCGACTTAGATGGTTGTTGCATAGCACGGTCCAACTCATGTAGAAAAACTTGTTGGATCTAAAATGTCTCATCTCTGGATATCGAAGGTACCTGGTTCAGGACATGATTCGAGGTACCTACATTAACATTATAATTCACAAAAATGGATAGCAGGTATTTTAAAGTGTAAAGTCCTATTAATTACCCAATAACTTCTAGAAAATCTTGAAACTAATTTATAATTTGAAACAATTTGCAATAACACCAACTATATTTCTGTAGGTAAATTATCTAACTGACATAAATTATATTAAACTTGTATTAACCTATTGAAGAATAAAAAAATCAAATCAAGTACAATTTTCAACTCTTAAGGTTGTAGAAATTGCTTACGGTCAGATTAAGCAAATTTTAATGTTTCAAGAGATTTGAAAAATTCAGTTGTCAACAGTCTGTAAAATATTAGATTTTTAAGGTTCATAAAAGCGGAATTCCGCCTTTAAGTATGAAAATATCAAGGTAAGTAGGTAAACATTTTTCACTTTGAATTGAACATTCTTACTTTCATTTAGGTAAACCTTTTTCACTTTGAATTAAATCTTTTTTATTTCCATTTAAACCATCTTGACTTATAGTAGAATTCTTAACGGGTCTGTTCGGAGAGGCAGTCCAGAACAGTTCGGAACCAAACCAGAACTGAAAAGGGGAGGGGATAGAGGTGAATGGGCTCCTGCAAACTCCTTCGGGCTCCTCCAAGCCCCTCTGAACCGTTCAGGACTGCCTCTCCGAACAGACCAAACTTGTTCTTAAGTGGAACTTTTTCACTTTGAATTTCTTGAATATTTTATTCTTTGAATAAACATCTTTTACTTGCATTTATCCATTTTGTACTTTGAATTGGAATTTTCTCATGTAGGAAAGTAAATTTTTAAAGATAATTAGCTTCATATATTTGGGCGTGTGCTTACGTGCGAGACTCCACTGGTACATCTACCGCAGGTAGATGGGCGACACATAACATTGATGGGAGGGGGGTTCCTCATCGAAAACTCCTTGCAATAAACACATCTGTTCACAAGCGAATTCTTCCCACGATCCAATATTTTAGGGTTAAGATTCATCATGAAATAATTCACGATTGTAATGATTTTCCTCATACCTTTTCGTCGAACTTGACGGAAAACACAACAGACATTTCGACGATGTTACGGCAACATGTCCTATCAAGTTTGGGGCAACTTTTCAGGAGACACAAAAAACTGTTTACAACGTAACCTACATTCTTCTATCGCAGTGTTGCTCTATCGCGATTTTCGGCGGTTTCAAGGCTACCAACCGAATTTTTAATAATACCGATCGATTCTCCACGAAAATACGAATCCAGTGGTATGAAAAACTCAATATGCCCATATATGGTCATACGACATGTTGCCGTAACATCGTCAATTTGTCTGTTGTGAAGCTCTTGAGATCAAATCCCACTTCTGATGTAAGGTATTCCATAATCAAACACAATACTGATTTCAACGAGTAGATTAGTTTAATAATTAGCAATTAAATACTTCGGTCTCAACAACCATCCGAACTTCCATTCATAATAATCACTTCTCTCCTGAACTCTCCTGCTAACTGTCCTTGTCTGTTGTCGATGGTTGCTATACGAAACTCCATGGAGAAGTAAGTAGGTGCTGCGCTCAGGCTTGGCGGAATAGGTAGGAACTATCCAGTTTCCCGCGCCCACATAATATGTATATTATACATATGAGAAATGCATAGGGATCTACCCTCCGGCATAGTAGGCATCCTCCAATTCATAAGGGGCCGTCCTATGAATGATCACCTATCCAATAATGGTCCCCTAAGAATTTCTCATGGGTAAATGAAGTTTTCTCATGCATCTATTTTCTTCAAAAATTTACTTTTCTACATGAGAATAAAAAACATTTTAATTCTAACTATAAAAGGCTAACTCAGTAATGAGCTTATTTATATATTTATTGTAAATATAGTTTTAAAAATAGTTCAACTAAAACATAAAAATACTGAATTTCATTCGGTCAAGTTCACTTTTGTACGACATTGTGTACTAACTATGTGTACTATTAATATTCATAAAAATGCTTAATTAATAAAAAAAAAGGCTTAATTGGTTTTTAAAAATCTTTACGTTTTTCAGGGAATTCAAACAGATCCACCGACAGCCAAAAGTTTATCCAGCCTCATCATCCAGTTGGTCCAGTTTCAAGAAGACAACTTCGGAAAGAATGTCACCAAACCTCCACTCACGCGACTACCAGTAAGGAATCTAAATTATTAACACAGAATGTGTTTTTGCGATGACCTACCGAAAAAAAATCGTCACGAAAAAGCGACAGAAAAAACCGTTACGCGCCTTTTATAATGATTTTCACGTGCAACCAAGCCGTTGGTAAGGAAATAGAACTCCCGCAGTGTTCATTGCACAGAAATTGTTCACCATTCGTTGGAAATCTCTCAATTTATATAGTATTTTTCTTGTAGTTACATATTTATTTATATAACATTTATAGGGTTTTAGACCAAATTAAATGTCTAACAATTATTTATTTTATTATTGCCAAAGACTCCACATTTATTATTGTTGTTTTTTATTTAACGGATGACTAGCATCGCAAAAACACATTCTGTGTTCCTATGATTTCATACAGAGTATGGAAAAAGAAATAAACCGGGGGGTGCAGGGGGGCGGAGCCCCCCGCCGAGGCGCAAAGCGCCGAGTTTTAAAATGGTTTATTCAAACGTTTTCCATGTGACTGGATCTCGACTATTCTATAATATAGAATATAGAAGAAACATATTATGTTATGGTGGGTACCTCATCCCGAAGCTGACCTTCCTCTTCGTCGGAAGACATGGTATTTGCAAAGGAACAACGCTTCCGAATTGTAAACTATTTTTATTACCTAAAGAAACTGTACTTTTCAGAAACGGAACTCAAGTTAGCGATACTCCCCCTTGGACAGCATTTACTACAAATTTGATATCAAAATGATCACATGACACCTCGAAGGTTGACACTCAAGCAAGCTACCACATTAACTGTTCGAGCAGAACTAGAAGAGGGCTTAACAGGTGCCCTCTCTTCTCTCAATAGTTTCAAAACCTGTCACGAGGGGATTTTTGAGCAGCTAGTGACGACACTACTGTGTTTCTCGAGTTTAAAATAATAACGATTGTTTAAAATAACAATGTCAGTAAATCTGATGATATTAGAGAGTTTTTGGAAACCACTAACGGACCCGTGGAACCTCTTCACAAAGCACGGAGTTCGTGGGTGACGATGGATTTGCCTCCCAACATCAGCGGGCGACGATGAAAGGGTGCCCCCAGACAGTCACCCATTCTTCGAGGCCCACTGTGACGAGCGCCTCCCTTCCCCCCCTGTCCAAAGTTAACATCCTCTTCTTCAACTGGGTAGCATCCTCTGTTGCTCGCGCTAGTCTCCTCTTAACGGGGCCCGTGAGATTTTGGCACCAAAAACTCTCTATTGCAAGTAAAATGGTAAACGTTCGATTGGGTTCAATCCGGGTTTGAGTCTTTGTTTTCATCAATCCATCACATATAGAAAACTTAACTGTGATGCAGCCGAGAGCTGACTAAAATCACGCATGAAAACTATTGAAGGTAGGTTACTGGTTCAAACATACGGAAGGAATAGGAGGAAGTTTGGGTTATGGCAAATTGGGTAGGTAACTACGTTGAGTTTTAGTTGGTGTGTGTCCAAAGCTGTTTACATGTCTAGTAGAACAGCTGATTAAGTATCGAGTCTTCGAGAATTTTTTTTTTTTTTTTGTATTTATACATTTTAGTTTTGCTGGCGATAATGTGTAGTTTGTAATTTGATACTTGTATTCGCGAGGTTCTTGTCCAGTGACAAGCCTCACTTGTTAGTAAGTACATTATTTGCTCTTACGTATGATAAATATATAAATAAACAATAATATTATAAACAAATAACAATATGAATCGAGGGTTATAACAATCGGGGGGAGCGAGGGGAATATTATTTAGTTGGTGAAGTCAGTTGGTCTTTTCCTTTTTAATCGACGCCTGGTTCGTTCTGGAGGCGGATTGAGGGCTGCGGTTCTAATATCTGTATTTTCATGGGCGATGAGTGCGTGGTGGAACTTATTGTAGAGCGTTGAAATTGATTCCTGAACTCCCAGGATGTCTAAGTCTCGATGGAGGGCTTCATTCCTGATGAACCATGGCGCATTGGACAACATTCTAAGGCATCTGTTTTGTAGGACCTGCAGCTTTCTTACTTGGGTATTTGATGCTGATCCCCAGAGTCCACAGGCATACGTCCAGATCGGTCGAATCATAGTTTGGTAAAACAAACGTAACCTATTTCCCATTAACTGTGACAGGAATATAAAGAATTTAATTCGAGAATATAAAGTTCTATTTTTTATTATTCACAATGTGAGGAGTGCCATAAGATCTGCAAAGTGAAGAGGTCTGTAGGATTGGACTCTAGGCCGCACCATAGTATTGGTAGTGCAAAGAGGACTTTATCAACTTGACTGATCGATGAATCGTCTTTATTTTTCAGATGCGATGTTTCCTGGACTTCAAGCCAGGTGGCGCCCTCTGCCACCTACTGGCCGCCCTGTACAAGTACAAGAGCGAACAGGGTTGGAGGCGGTTCGACTTCCAGGTCAGTAAGGTATGGACGTATCACCAATTCTCTTTCTTCACGATGTCTAACCTAAGTAATCCATTAACACCTGAATTTTTGAAGCTGTCGTCTGATGAATCTTGAGCTTTTCTGTTTTGTTCCTTCATCTCAAACTTCAAGCCTCTTAAATATGTTCGTAAAAACGACTACAACGAAAAACTGCCAATGTAGGATATACGAATACATCAATATTGAAGATACTTGTCACAATCATAGAACCTTGAGTTTAGTGACCGAGTCCACACCAGACTCTATTCCAGAAAAGTCGTCGTGGAACGTAAAACTTACAATTTTGAAAAAAAAGGGGGTTAACTCCTGGTATGTAGAAAGTGTCTGACAGACACGAGGAAAATTTCAGTAAAGTATGTTGATAGCAGTAAGCATCTAGAATATCCAATGCGCTCAGTTCAAGTCCCCCCTCTACAGGCTGTTACGGTTAAGGTCGAACCACCGGCCAGGGTTCGATTCTACAACTAATTTGCGACTTTTTTGTCTCTGGACCCACTTAAAATCCTACTTTTTTCACTTTTAAGATTTTTCCATTAAAACAGCCATAACTCCCTTGTTTTCTGTCAAAATTCAAATGTAATTTTACCGTTGGAAAGAGCGTTAAATTCTCTTTCGCCCTAGTGCTAAATAAAACTTTTAAAAGACTCAGTTGTTGAAAAATGAGCTCAAATAGTAAAATCTCGGGGGAATTTATAGTTTTTTCAAGCGTTTGTAGGCCTAACTGAAACTGTCGGTTAATTTCCCACTGTAACTCCAAAAGTTGACCCAACAGTCTAATCATTTTCATTTTTAAAGTAGGATTTATTATAGAAATTTGTGTTTGAAGGCGAATAAACTTGAATTTTTTCAACGGAGTCGGCGCTCCGGCTACGACGATCTGAGGTGTTTCGGGAGGTCTCGCTGGCTCTGAATTTTGACTGAAAAACAAGGGAGTTGTGGCTATTTTAATGGCGTAAGGTCGAAAATACGAAAAACATCTTAAGAGTGAAAAAAGTCGGATTTTAGGGGGGTAGAAAAAAAGTCCACAGACAAAAAAAGTCGCAAAAAAGTTGTAGAATCGAACCCTGGCCGGTGGTTGGATCACCCTGTATACTATATGGTTTCATTTCAACCTTCAGTTGTGACTAGAGGTGTGTCGGTCAGGAGTGAACGTATCGAAAAGACCTTATCTTCAAAATGACCTAGTCAGAACTGAACGGGTTATCAAAATGAACACGGTTATTCGTTCATCAACCCACCAATCGAGTTTTCCGGTTAAATTACGAGAACAACGGCAGAAGGCCAACAAAATAAACTAATGGGGTGTGCGCCTTGGTAGGAAAAACTGTTGTTATTTTTAATCTAAGGTAGACCTCATTCTGAGAATTTCGGTACCGACCGCGACCTTCTAGCGTGTGTAAATCTTTTCCTATGAATTTTTAAAGTTTCGACCGTTTATGACGTCACAGTGAGCTGGGGGGTCCCGCCCAGGCGAGAGGGGCGCGTGACGTCATAAACGGTCGACACTTTGAAAAATCATTGAAACAGATCTACTCACGCTAAAAGGTCGCGGTTGGTGCCTAAATTCTCAGGATGTAGTCTACTTTCGATTAAAAATCTAAAAAAAATCAAGGCGCACACCCCATTGCCCGCAATATGGATGTACAATGTATATTTATATTCATGCATATTTGTACATGGATCATTAATGTGCGAAAATAACGAGGAAGTATCAATAGAAAGAAGTAGATGGAAGTGGTTTTCTTAGCAAAACCTTCCATCATCCAAGTGAAGAATGGACTGAGGACTAAAAAGACAAATCACACTCGATTCGAATCGAACTTTCATTTGTTTTTGTCTTTTAGCTCATTCGATTCATTCAAATCGCCTACTCATTGTAACCTATTCCGACTCGTTCGGTTTTACGACAACGTTTCGACTCGTTCGGTTTACAGACTCGCTCGTTCTTGTGACTTCTGACCGGTTGGTTGTTTGTCTTGTGAGTGAACGGATTCAAAAGACCTGGTCTCTGTAATGAGTGACCGTTTGGGATTCGAATCCGCCAAATGGCCTTGTCTTACACACCTCTAGTTGTGACCTAAACTCCAAGGAGTTCTTTGTTCCCTAGATTCTGAAAACCCCTGGGTCCCTCAGACACAGAGAACCAAAATGTTGTCGAAAACAACATCACAGTTTACACTTTATACTCTGGGATTCCGTCAGAGGGTTTATACTCACCAGGGGTAAACATTTTTGCAGAAAATTGCCTTGGAACCAAACTTGCGTTTGGAAATTGATTGCTCCAAAACAAAATTAATAGATTTTTCCATAGTATCCATTGGGAATTCAGATGACAGCTTCAAACTTGATACCAATATCGAAATGTACATCCTAGCCCAGCACTGCTTGTTTATGTTACGCTTTTCCATTTATGTTGACCATGTCGCTTCATTGTGCGTTCAAAGTCGTACGTGTCTTACTCATGAAAAAAATTGGAATCACGCATGTTGTATGTTGTACGTTGTATCCACTCGTTGCACTTAGTAAACGTTGCTTCAATGTTACCTTCTTAAGTGTCTTATTGGTATGTTTTGTGTATCAGGCATGCTGATTTGTTTGTACCTACTCGTTTGTTACTTGTTCTGTATTTCGACCTTTCTATTCTATTCGTATCTCCGAGCCGTTAGTACTTTTCAATTTTTAATTCGACCGATATTTTGTGTATATCTAATTTCCTGCAGGGAAAAATTTGGAAGTTGAAAGAATTTTCTCTTTGGAAAGGATTTATTGTTAAGTACATCGTGATAAATAATGAATGAGGAATTTCACCGAATTCTGTTTGCATTTTTCCTGAATAGTTAATGGCGTGGGATAGATGAAAATCGGGTTGATTTCGGAAAATAAGTCTCCGGTTATTTTTGGGAGACAATCAAAATTTATGGTTTTAAAAAATAACCGGGAAAACGGACCTCTTCAATGAAAGCGGGAATGCTCGCTGATTGGCTGTTCGGATCGCCGTCTCCTCCCAGTGTTGCCTGTTGATATGACGAAATTGTGTGATCTAAGAGGAAAGCTATCAAACAAAAACAGGGGAAACCTAATTTTCTCCATCTTGCTTTTTCTATTTTTTTCTTCAGTTTTTCGATTTTGAACTTTACTGGTTTTGTGAAATGTTGCATCTGGGGACTATAGATTTCTCGAACTCAGCGCTTCAAGCGGCCATAAATGAACTATTCCAGGATGACGTCATCCTCCCAGTTTTTTTAAACGTTCATATTTTCTACACTGTTTTGTTTATTCGTAGATTAGGAAGTAAAGGCTGAAAGTTCGTCGTAAGGGGTTTTTCGAGGTGCTGAATCCGATTTTGGGGTCAAAAATAGGAAATTCCGACATGGTGAAATTCCTCATTGTGACAGTCACTCACTCACTGCCTGGGGTTACCATTGGAAAAAGAGTTTCAGGCACTGATGGCTTATACTCTCCCTCTTTCGAGGCCCCTTTATTTTATCAAGAGGATTCCGCCGGCTACCCCATCTTAAAGTCAGTAAATCTTCCGCTTAGATCTGCGAATTTTTCATCATTTTCTAGGAAATTTCGCGTTAGATCCGCGTTCCACTGTGTGGTGACCAAATGCTTCCGTTCTGGATCTCCAGAAGCGGTCGCATCTGCATAGAAAGTGCTCAGCGGAGTCCTCTCTTTGTTCACATGAACGCATCGGTGAGACTCGATTGTCCATGATGTTAAGCATTCTACGAAAGTAGAATAGAGAATGCCTATCATAAGTCTGATGGTATTTCGACTTTTGGAGGTCAGCCATAGGGCTTGTTTAGGATCGTGTGAGGTGATGAGCATTCTGGTCTGTCTGTATATATCCGTTTATTTGGACCAGAATATGTTAAGGGGGTTCATGAGTCGGTTCTATTTCAACACTTTTTCATGTACCTGTTTCTCTGGATATATTCATGATATCTTCATACTTTTTTTTTAATTCTTCATCTACTCTTCATATAACCACTGAGCGAGTTTCAATTCTGTTGTGTTAATATTATTTTACCTGGAGACAATATAGCAAAACAGTTTTTTCATATTTTTCATGCTAGTGATTTTTTAATTCTAGCCATGTTTCTGTTGGGAGTTTTCCGTCCAAAGTTGTTCAATAACTGTAATAAACCCCTCCCGACAATATAAAAAAATTCAAGTTGCCAGCTCTATTGTCTGCCGAAAAACAGGTACCTAAGTGACGAAAAACAAGGGGTTTCCGGTTTGGAGAAAAACCACGATTTGTGAAAGGTTACAGTTTTTCGAGGTATTTGATCGATAGTTCGTAATTATTTCATATTGAAGAAATTGAAAATGAGGTCTGATTATTCCTTATCTATGATTCTTATCAGTCAGTGTTTGCACCGGTTAGGTAAGGTTATTTCATATCACGTAGTAGGTACTGATAAGAATAATGGTTATACGCTATTGGCTCACTTGATTTCTTCATTAGTCTAGTGCTATGCTATTTTTGTACTATTTGGTGGCATGGAACCATGGAGTAGGACATAGTAGGTATCAATCAGAACTTATGAACAGCGAAGGAACGGTAGGTAGTTACAGAAATATAGAAACTATGAACCTGGAGCGGGAAACAGCAATCCCGTGGAAACAGCGTTTAGCTCCTCAATCTTTGAACACTCATATCTCTGCTTTCCACTGATCAAATTTAATATTTTTATATACCAAAATGTCTGGAAAAACCTGCAGAATTTTATAAAAATAAAAACGAAAAAGTCGAAAAATTTTCGATTTTGACTCATGAACCCCCTTAAGGTTTTGGGATTCCCATTTTTTGACCTTTTCTTTGCAGGCATTTTTTGAAATGCCAATTGCCGGAGAAGGTCCTATGAATTCTTTCTTCGAACCCTCTTTTGCCAAATATCGGCTCATTCGTTCCCAAGCTGGTTGGTATGCCAGGGTATCCATTTTATTGAAATTTTGTTGTTTCCAAGAAACATGTTATTCATCGACCTTTTCGTTTCCCACACCAGTTTTGAGGTGGTGATGGGATTTTGAAGGGCTTTTACGATTGCTTGACTATTAGTAAAGATATTTATTTTCTTGTTGCTGATGCCAAGGTTTACTAATGTCATAATACATTTGTTAAGTTTGACGGGGGATTCGGTGCTTAGGAGATCTCCTGCACTAACCGCGCTTTCAGGTCAACCAAATTCTTGGCCAGAGGCGGTACGAAAACAGTGTCTTTTATGTATTCCCATAAGAAGAAATCTCAACGTGTCATATCTGGAGAACGAGGAGGCTTCGGGTGAAGAACCAAGTCTTTCGCATAACTTGACATATCCATCAGTGCGGGAGAAAGTCATTCAAAACTTTTCGCGAACTCCAAAACACAAAACGCTATTTACTGTTGGGTCGCCATGATTACCGATAAACCCTTAATGCCTGACATCTAGCGGTGTCAGGAAAAAATATACGTTTCCATGTTTCATTCCAACTCAAGTTTACCGCGCTACATTTAAAACTACCTGATTTGCGATTTTTCAAAACTCCGGTATTCTTTTGTAAACACCCTGTACATTGTTTTAATTTTTTCTACAAGTGTTTGGCACGACTGTACCCTCTGGTGTCGTCCACATCAACTAAAATTTGTTTCTGTTCTTGAATGAACAAGGTGGGTTTTCTTCGGTTACATTGTAATTCGTCCTATTTTGTAATGTTTGGTGGCTGCTTGTTGCAACAGTATTCGTTGCATTCCACACAGTGTCAACTCAAAGCTCAATCGTTAATTCTGACCATCAGAAGGAGGTAGTTATGTTCATCAGGTGATGGACCTGATGGTCAGCACTATCAGCATTGATGTCATTGGTTGTACTCTCCCATTAAGGGGTCTCAGTCTGTCGCCGTTCGTTCTCGTTGGGTTAGTATTCCACTCAATTACTGGCGCTCAAAAATTAAAAGATGTACCTAAATTCGAAATTTTCAAGAATTTTTGAAATTCATTAGTTCATTTGCTTAGGGAATTGAAAAACTAAAAGATTGCCGCTGGAATCATCAAAATCGAATAACTGCCGGCAAAAATAGAAAAACCCGTTTATTTAGGGTCTGTTCGGAGAGGCAGTCCGGAACCAGTTCAGAACCAAACCCAAACTGAAAAGGGGAGGGGATAGAGGCGAATGGACTCCTCCGGGCTCTTCCAAACCCCTCCGAACTATTCAGGGCTGCCTCTCCAAACAGACCATTAGTTAGGGGTTTCCAATTTTATTGTTCGATTTTGATGATTCCTACGGTAATCTTTTAGTTTTTCAATTCCCTACTTCACCAACCAGCCGATGTTCCGTGTGGTTGCACTTAGAATTTCAAAAATCCTTGATAACGTCAAATTTACGTACAACTTTTAAACTTTTAGCGCCGTTTCTTGAGAGACATACAAACCCGGAATGAGGAACGAAAGGCGACCGACTGAGACCCCTCCAAGTGACCTCAATTCAACCTCTAGTCCTCTCAAACCTAATGTCCTACCTATCTCTCCAAGGTTAATTACATCTAGATCTTTCTTGTAAAAAATAATCATCTTCTTTACAAAACATAGATAATTCTTAATCTAAAAGTACTGTATCTTCCTGAGCACTATTATGAAACATGTTCGACATAGTATTTTCGAATCCTCTTCACCCGACGATCACTTTCACGTAACATAATTTTTGTTGAGTAGTTTTGGCATGAATTGTACATGTGCTCTTCCGTAAAACTATTAACATTTGTTCGTCGTTATGCGTTTGTGTGCAGGAATACGTCCATATCATTTTTTTTCTTTTCCGTAGATTAGTGATTGTTAGTTTTATTAGTTTTAAGATTTCAGTTATTCCTTGAATGTTACGGATAAATTTGACAATATTTTGATATGCGACTATTTTTTACGAAAATCTTGCGAATGGTTTTTCATCAAATTTGCTGGGTAGTTTTTCTCTCTTAGGTATTGAGGAATTGAAAATGCAACGTTTGGTTTTTGATACCATAATTTTTATTCGAGTTACTCCTTGCGTAGATTCCAATTTTCATGAGTTTTCTTTATCAGCTTACATTTCATTTTTCTTTTTGACAATAAATGATTTTTTGTGGATTTTAAAATTTGTAGTTGCTGGGTTGGCATTTTTCTCGGTTATTCTCCATAACAATTATGTACTCTTAGTTTTTTGTATTTTTCTTAATCAGAAGCTCTTTTTAAAATTATTCACATTCCGAGGATTTTGTATAACGTTGATATCTGGAGGTCTTTGAAGACATACATAATGTTAGACCTTATCACTTTTGTGTTTTAAAATCGTTTACTTTGGTCACTGAAATTTGTTCTAGAGAATGAGTAATCAAAGTGTTTTCACTGGCAAAATCAAATTGACCCTCAACTCTTGCCAACTGCGTTTTGAATAGCTATTCTCTCACATAATGTTGTGTTACCAATGCCATTCAATTATCCTTAAATATGACAGAGTTCAAAGTCATATTGAGCAAAATTCTGAAATGTACTGATTTTCCCAGTAATTGATCTTAGTGTTGATAACTGATGGGAAAGATCAGATTATTATGTTGTAGAGGTGTGTCGGTACAGCTGTACCGGGACAGTGGAACCGAGTATCAACTTGTAACGGTTCCATGCAGTGACAAAAACTCAGTCCTTACCGGTCCAGTTCCACGGACTGATAAGATATTATGGAATGGCTGTGGACCAGTGAGCATGGATATTATCTCCAGTTCAGTTCCATCAACTATGTAGATCGACCCAACAAATTTCACTACATATATTACTGAAAGAAGAGTAAACCATCCTTTGAGCCCTGAAGAAGGTACTATATTAACCAAAAGCTTGGCGAAGAAGGATTTTATCATTCAATGGACACCATTCCCAATCCATTGGACCTAGTTCAGTTCCATGTAGCTGGAAGTGCTCTTAATGTTTCCATGGACTGAGAAGATATAGTAACATGGAAAGGCTCTGGACTGGGAAGGGAACATGGAAGTTGTCCCCAGTATTATTATTCTTATGTTATGTTCTTTAACTTCAAAGAAAAATTATTCTTTCATTGAATTGTTTGTTCACTATCATTGTTAATTGTCTCTTTTGTAACACTTGTACGAATTCCTTTATTTTGTATTGCAACTTGAGATCATAAGCATGGAAGAAGGAAGAAAGGGATTTGACCGCTGTCTTCTTCCATGTCATGAGAGTGGGATTTGACTACCTTCGGTAGGCAGTACCGGTAATGGAACTGTACTGGTAATTTGGAACGGTTACATCTTTGTCACTGTAACCGTTGGAACTGTTCCAGGGAAATACCTGGACCGACACACCCCTATTATGTTGAAAAACACAAAAATTGTTGGTAGGTAAGGTATATCGGTGACGTCACACCATAAATTGGAAAATAACAGCTGGTATTCTGCTGGAAATCATACGTTAAGAGAGCGGCTGATTTGGTCAACCTGACAATCATGCGTATTGTTCATCAATGCAATACCGACAACTCTTGGCTTTGTCGAATGAAGTAGCTTCATTCTAATAATGCGATCTTGTTTCCATTGCTTTGATTACATCATCAAGACTTTCAAATTCATTATAAAATTAACTGTGCAATTTGCGTGTAAAAGAATTTTTTACGGGTCTTCTCTACTTTCAGATAACAATTTTACAAATATAGCGGGTGTCATGCATTATAAAGATGTACAGGGAAGTTTACCCTGGAAAGAATCATACTGTGGTTGCCACACTACACCTTTACCTCCTTATGGGGCTCTAAGAGAATTTTTGATTCATCAGTGTAGGGTGGGGTGGTTTTTTACGGCCGGCCAATTCGGAAGGAAACCAACCAACCCTGTGGTTGGTGAATGATCTCAAAGAGCTTTCGACGAAGTGTATCTCGTTGGGCGGTTGTAAGAACGTTGCGATGTGCCTCCGGGGGCGATTTTTTCTATTTTTCCAGAGTCCATCCCGAATGGACAGAAACGTCGAGATGTTCATGGCCGTGGAGAAGGCGCTGATTCAAGCGAAATGCCTGACGCTGCCTGCTGTCTACGTCCGGCCAGACGTGGACAAATCTGTGGCCTCTAAGGTGAAGGAAGTCATCAAAAGACATCAAGGAACCATAGTTGGTGAGCTTAACACGAATCTGATCTTAACGGTTCAATTATGCTTTGTATTGAGGTACGCACGTCCTTCATTGTTTATTTTGGAGGTGTTTTGTTAGTTGATTCATTGTCTTTAGTTAAATTATATTTCTAGTTTTTTGATTCACGTTTTCAAAGGTTGCTTCCAAGTGCACTCAATCAGATTTCGCCTCCTTCAATATCATGGGGTCGCTAGTGCCCACCTTCTTGATGACCTTTTGACATTCCAAATTGCACCTAGCTGTACTCGATGAGAGTTCTTAAAATGTGTTTTAAAGCTCTTAAAATTTCCTAAAACAATAATTTTAGTTAACGAAACCTCCCTAGAGTGTTATTTGTTCTCATTTTGATATTTATGACGTTGAAGTTTCACATTTCTCTTCTTGAATGCTGTCTTTAGTTTATGGTGCCCCCAATAACACGCGAGTCATCCTTGAAATCATCTATTTGACTGCGTTTATTGAATATTGTTCTGTGGTTTTCAGAAAATGAAGAGCAAGCTACTCACATCCTTTACCCCGTCGTGGATCCAGTCGATGAAGAATTTGCTCGTCCGTCGTTCAAAAGGGACAAAATGGCGCTGCTTCATTGGTACTACTTCCCTGACTCGTACGACTCCTGGGTCTCTTCTGATCTTCCGGTTGATCCGCCGGACTCACCTCCACATCATTCGACTCCTTGGAGGGTAAGCTCGACGTTGAATTTCTTATTAGAGTCTTTCTATTGCTACTGGTCAGGGCTGTGGATGCCAAGGTTAGAGGACTGGATAAGCGTTCTGTTTGAATGACGCTCTGAGGCGTAGTTAAGTTAAAATAATAATATATTATAATTTCCAATAAATTTATGTGTTGTATTCATAAAATAATAGTTTTTGGAGAAACAAGTTGGAAAATATGTTTCTTTATCCAACGATTTGATTGAAAAATCTTACAAGTTCTTCCAATGTGAGTAACGGGCCTACATTTAAAAAGAAGGAAGAATATGCTGAGGTAGCTCCTACCCCAATCACCTAATCAATTTGTAGTACCTCAGGCCAGCGTCGAGCAGCACTACTTTCGCGATATATCCACTCATCCATGCTTGCCACCCATTTCAAAGTTAGGTTATCCTCTTTGTTTAGTTGTCTCCAGTTCTCTGTGCTGGTGGTTTATTGTTACTCGGGCTTGCTTAGTATTACTCCCTGGTTAACCCTAATTGGATCATGTTGTCACGAGTGTCACCAAATGGTTCGGAGAGGCAGTCCCGAACCAGTTCAGAACCAAACTGGAACTGAAAAGGGGAGGGGATAGAGGCGCCTTGACTACTTTGAACTCCTCCAGGCTCCTCCAAACTGTACAGGACTGCCTCCACGAACGGACCTAAAAACATCTTAGGGATTCCACTGCTGCCCGTAGTAACCAAAATTAAAATTCAATTTTAAAATTGATGGACAGAGCTGAATTTTTGAAATATTATTGTGAGTTATTGGAAGTCTAAAAATGAAATTGTGCCAATGAAATCAATGAAAAAATGTTCACAATTTTCATTCATAATGTCTAGACTTTTATAATAACTCACGAAAATAGGTTCAAAAATTCAACTCCGTCCATTTAATTTGAAATTTGATTGTAATTATTTTGAAATTTATTTTAATTAAAATCTAGTTACTCCGGTAATATTTGGGTTGGGTGTGGAATTCCTTAGATGTTTTCGGTGACACCAGTGACACCATCGTCCAATTTGGGTTAATTAGTGAAATTATTGCTTCCATAGTCGGTTCCGTCAAGTTTTTATTACTTAATCAAGATTGTAAAAAATATGAACAGGATTCTCGGAATAAACGCTCATATTACAGCTCTACTTTGAGCTGGCCACTCATGCAATTTTCGCCAAATAGCAAAAAAAGTTCGGTAACTGTTGTAGTAAAAATGTTAGCCACTGATGTATAGTCCAGTCTCTGTGGCCCTATCGCACCGTAGATTATTAGAGTTTTGTATCACATTACCTATGATTTATAATTTTGTATGCAGGTATCTGCATCTTGGGCGACTGAGTTTGAAGCGTACAACGAATGGATGAATGAAGAGGACTATGAAGTTGACGAAACTGGAAAGAAGAAAGTTCATCCGGTAGGTGCAATAAATCACCATCAAAGATTCATGTTGATTCAAACATTTCTCAATTTTCATGGAAAAACTCAACAAATGTGTTGGATTTTAACCTAAGGCCTTAAAAACGCAGCTCAAAAACTTGTTTAAAAAAAAAATTTCATTTTAAAAAGCGACGATTTTTACGAATTTTTGACACCACTCAGAGCTCTGTGGGACCAACAGTTGCGAAATGAAGATAATGAATTACCTAATTAGTGAATGTTCATGACGTATTTTCATAAATTTAAAATACAGTGTTCAATGTTAAGAAACGAATTATCCAACCCGTGTGGTGTGAAATTTATCAGAACATGGCTGCAGCCAGGATATAAGCCTGTAGAGTGCCTATATCCCCACTAGCCCCCCGATCTCAGTTGCTCTGTGTTGGACGAATGATAAGTCAGAAACACGAGTGAATAGGGTGTGCGCATCAAACGAAAATCGGGGGAAAAACACATGAATTGTGTTGTTTAGGAACCCTCTGAAGGTGGGTTCACAAGCGTCCGACTCTGCGTTCTGCCCGCTGATTGGCCAAGAACAGATGGAAAGAGTTGGAGAGAGGGGGGTAATATTGTCGGAGAGGCACTTTTGGGAGGGACTGTCCGCATTCGAAGGGGGGTAATATTGTCGGAGAGGCACTTTTCGGAGGGACTGTCCGCATCTGAAGGGGGGTAATATTGTCAGAGAGGCACTTTTGGGAGGGACTGTCTGCATCCGAAGGGGGGTATTATTGTCAGAGAGGCACTTTTGGGAGGGACTGTCTGCATCCAAAGGGGGGTAATATTGTCGGAGAGGCACTTTTGGGAGGGACTGTCTGCATCCAAAGGGGGGTAATATTGTTGGAGAGGCACTTTTGGGAGGGACTGTCCGCATCCGAAAAATTAGATATATGCTGGAAAGAGTCGGAGAGAAGGGTGGTAAAAGTGGGTGGTGGGCGGTGGAAGTAGGGAGGTGGGCTCGCGATAGCGCAATGATTAGCGAGTCCGAAAAGGGACACCTGTGAACACCCAAACAGAATGTCAGAAAGAAACGGAAAGAGTCGCAGAGTCGGAGTAACCTAAAATTCATGAATAAGGGATTACATTCAGAAAGTTTGGCAGTTTGCATTGCCGCCAAAGTGCTTGTTACGTCATTTCTCGAAGAAACTCGACGTGAAAGGACCGCTTGGGGCAGTAAATCAGCACATCGAAAATGTGGGATATTTGGTCTGCTGAAGTTGGTACTTTGTTTACATTTCACGTCCAGTCGTTGTTTTCCGTTTCTCGTCTCTACATTCCTACATTAATTAAGAACATCGATACTCACACATTTTAGCTTTCAAAACTATTTCTGTGCGTTTTCTGTGCCATTGTGTGGTCCTTTCCCTTCAACCAACGATGCCAGCCAATTTGATGAATAAAAATCCGCTAAATCAAAGTTGGTTCTTACCTTGAATAAACGTGTGAGTAACATAACTTCGACAGAAAAATTAAAACATTTTCTATTGTTTATTCGTTCAACTTTAATTGTAAACATAATTATACGGATTACTTCAAATCAGAAAGGAGTTTTAGTGCTCTAGTTTTAGCATTTTGGCACTCGGCCAATAACTTCTTATTATTAAGAAATCGAAAACTTTTAAAGCGTCGAAGAACACACCACAACTAAAAGCAGAGGTATATCTCAGCTTCGTACATATTTACAGCTGTTTCGGCAGTATATAATTTACGCATAAATTGAGGGCTTTTCAACGAGTGGAGAACGATTTTCGTGGGATGAAAACTATCGGCGACACATTTCCCTAGAAACGAGTCGTTTGTAAGTGAAAATCATTACAAAATCCCGCGCTACTTTCGTTCCATCGGTTTCGTCACATTTTTGCCCAGTTAGGTGATGGCTAAAGCATGTTCCATGCTAAAAAAAAAATGTGGAAGTTAGATGGAAAAAGCGTCGTTAAGCTTAAAGGTATCGATTTACTCACGTGCCTTCTGGTATGTGGCACATCTATTTTGATGCTGTGAAATCTGGATACCTATCGTATAACGTCAAAACACTCTTAAGACGGAGTTTTTCAGTTTCGCGTGTCATGGACCAATTTTTTGAACATTTGTTCTGTTCACATTTAATATTTCGCGATAAATTGTACTTAGCTCATGTATTTTCTAACTCATTTTCAGTTGAGGTTGTCCGTGGACGATTTGATGGGACAATCCGATCCATCTTTGAAGAAGAAACAGAAGAGGAAGCGATCTCCATCCCCGCCACCAAAATCCGCTTCTAAACGGAAAAGGTGAGCCGAAATTCGAATTTTGAATTTTCTGGTTTCTCTTAGGTTCGCTCATTACGAGGATTTTCACTTCATTATTGATAACATTTAGTCTGGTGTTTGATGTACCGTTGAAATCCTCGAATGGTCAATACTAGGGTTCAAAGTTGAATTTGAGTGTCTCCATTTTGAATTGTGGTAGTTTTAATTGAGTGAATAGCGGGAAAATGACGACTCCTTTGAACCTGGTGTACATAATATAGTAATAAATCCATGACCATTTACAATATAACCTTCAAAAGTTGGATTTTTGGAAGTTGGTTTGGTTTTCCGTAATAGAAGGAACTACGGTAGAAAGGTTTTCTGTAGGGCTTGTGATAACATTTTGGAAGTGTTTTAGATAAGTCCGTAGTGCTACGGTTTTTGCTTGCGCATGTCCTTTGGATCTACAGTTGGAATTGTAGATGATCAGATTTTACATAACTCCTTTGAAGAACTCCTTGAATACTAAATTATTTTGTTGGATAAATGGAATTTCGGTCTTTGTTAAAATATTTGGAGAAATTTGGTTCGTTTGAAGGTCGATATTTCACTGTCTCAGGTCAATAGAGAATTCCTGGTAGGTTTTGTTTGGCTTAGATACGGCGTGATGTATCTGTTGGTATCACTGAGCAATCCCCGCCAAGTGACAGTTTTCACCGTGTCGATCTTACCTGTTCTGTTCTCTCTCTCGTTGAATAAAGAGTCGTACAAGTGAAAAGTCAATCCGGTATTCTGTTTGTTTGAAACCCTTTTACGTTTTGGGCTCAATCCGGCGCCGTATTGTTGATAAGGACGTGCTGTATCTGATCCAGCGCGAATATTACGGCTCTGGGTCAGATACGGCGTGTTCTTATTACAATATGGCGCCGGATTGAGAACAAGTCACACCTTATTTAAGTCGAACCAAACCTACTAGGAACTCTCTAATAGTTAATCATCTATTCAACCAATGAATTTGGGACCCTTAGGTCTAAGAAGGCAATGCTCTTGAAATGGGCCCTCAATGCTTACCAACCTTTGAAAATGAGAAAGGTACTTTCGCATTATACGGGCGCCACTACATTTTTAGGATTTTTGGTATCGGAAATCAATTAAAAAAACACATATTTATACAAAACACACTTTAATAAACTTACGTACGAAATCACGCAAAATCAAGTATTTCGCCATTTAGCACTCCCCCACATACGTTCAACTTGTTGGGTGACTCAGATAACAGGCAGTGACAGGTGATGCAGCTGCCCGGTCAATGACCTGACATTTGCCTGCTCGGAAGGAGTTTGGCGGGCGAAAGTATGACTCATCGGGTAAAGTTTGATTCGTTACGAAACAAGGAAAGTCCTAGGAACATAATTACGATAACCTAACCGCCGCAGCGCGCTGTATATAAGTGGCGCCTGTATAATGCGAAAGTACCATGAGAAACAACTGACAGACACTTATTGGCTTTGGACCCCAAAAGGCGGAGCAGGGCTCTTTAATTGAGCTTTCTATGCTTGCCAATCGTTAAGAATATGAGAAACGACAAAGCTTAATGAAAACACAAAATAACTTGAACTTTCCGAGATGTTATTTTAAAAAAATATAGGTATTTTTAGTGAAAATTGAAAATAAGTCTCAATTTTTAGTGAAAATTCGAAATTTTAGGGGGTTTGACTAAATGATTACCCTTGTTTCGGATTTTCTCATCTTAAGTAGTCGTTTCATTGAAAACGGTGTGACTTATCCTCAATCTGGCGCCGTATAGTTGGTAAGAAGGCGCCTTATGCGATCCAGCGCCAGGTTCTACACCCAATGAATTTGGTACCCTTTGGCCTAAGAAGGCAGAGCAATGCTCTTGAATTGGGCCCTCAATGCTTACCAACCTTTGTTTGAAAATGAGAAACTACTGACAGACACTCTTTGGCTTTTGACCCAAAAAGGGGGAAACGACAAAGCTTAATGAACACACAATATAAGTTAAACTTTCAGAGGTATTATTTTTAAAAAAAATAATTTTAGTGAAAATTGAAAATAAGTATAGGTCTACCACAGAAACTTTGCATCCCTTTGGCGCATTCTTCTGGAGAACATAGAACTAATTATCTCTTATTATCTAGCAGATTCCCGCACGTACGATAATTTTTTTGGGTATTTCTCCCCTCAAAAGTGACATGATTTCCCTCCTACTGCAGATTGAAATTCGTGCATTTCTGAATTTGAAATTTCGTGGCACTACACGAACATCAAATTTCTCATGGCTCCAATTTCCTTGTCAAGGTTTCACCGTGGAAGGTTGACTCGATCGTTAGAGTACGAGGATCCACCACATAGGGGGCGCCACACGGGTGCAAAGTTTCTGTGGTAGACCTATAGCGATTTTAGGGGGTTTGGCTAAATTATTGCCCTTGTTTCGGCTTTTCCCCTCTTACGTCGTCGTTTCGTGCGCCTATGGCGCCTTGAAGTTGGTCAAAAATTCAGATATTAGAGAGTTCTTAGTAGGTTTGGTTTTGCTTAGATATGGCGTGATGTATCCTCAATCTGGCGCCATACTAGAGAGTTCTTAGAAGGTTTGTTTCAGCTAAAATATGGCGCCCCATAGCATGTTTTCAATAAGGCGCACCAGATTGCCTCCTAGTGACGTGTTCTACCGTAATATTACAGCACCGGATTGAGAGTGAGTGTGTGATACGTCACGCTGTATCTACGCCAAACCAAACCCACTAGGAACTCTCTGTTGTCGATAAGCACCCGCTGGATCAGGTATGGAGCGTTCTTATCAAAATATGGCGCCAGATTGAGAATACCTCACGCCTTATCTAAGCCTAACCAAACCTACTAGGAATTCTCTATTATTCAAATTTTGCACACTTAACAGGTACAAAACTCTACACTTAAGGTAACAACACCCCATTATGCGTACAACATATAATATTTTATCAAATTCTATATTTCTCCATCGTTCATTGATTGGAAATGCATTCAATCCATTGCGGTCCATTCAATAGACATGGGTTGATTGTTGGTCCAAGATGGCTGAATTAGGTTTTCATTGCTGCCAACCTTCTAATATTGGAAGGAAACAACAATCGAGTTTACCATTGTCATTCCTTCATATTTCTACCTTTTACGTCATATCATCTACAGAGACTCATAATAATTCAATTTCACACTCGTTTTTCTTTTTGCTTTCTGAACATGACATTCCCACCATGTGGTCAATAAGCGCTGATATCCAACACAATATTGTAGATAGAACAGTACAGTTGCAATATTTAACATAATTTTTTCATCCACTGAACTCTTCCCCTACTAAAAATCGTCTCGTGTAGTCATTGAGTAGACACCTAATTTCTTTATTCCAATGGTTGATTCACGCGTTTTCTTCTCAACTGAGACCTCACTTGCACTCTTTCCTTATCTAGCTCTCGAGTTTTCGAGATAACGAAAAAATTATCATCAGTCAGTCAATAATTATATCAGGTCCCTGATCATCATATCTCGCCGATTCCGTTGAAGGTGTACTATGTTTTTTTCTCCCCTGAATGACAAATTGGTAGTGCGGCCAGTGGCGTGACGAGGATTTGTGCTAGCGGCAATCATACGACTCAAAGGTCATGGAGTGGGAAGATTTGTTGTACGATTTCGGGTAAGCTGATTGCGTTGGATGCAAACCGTGTTATTCGTAGAGATTTACTCAAAATTATTTACCGTTCTTATCTTGCCTTGATAGCGCTCATGATAGCTTCTCGTCTTCCGAAGACTATATCTTCAAAGTGGGCAGATCATGTTTATGTCCTCAACGCTAATAAATTATCGTTCTCGATTCACCGTTCTCACACGAATGGCTATTTTTTTCGTTACAACCGGTCATTCAAAAATATATTTCATTTGAGACGAAGACCGGATTGGCGGACGTTATGGTTATGACGTGGTAGATTACGTTTGATGACGTCACCAATTATACAACTTTTTCCAAGGTACTGAATTACGCCGATCCTTCATCGCTGAAAATCAGCAACTGTAATTTCCTGTGTATACAGCCTGTCTACTAAACAGATCTCATTCCTTCAAGGGATCGATTTTACAACTAATTTGTAACAAACAGTACCTCGTAAAGTTTTTTTCTTTTTTTTCTCTTCTATTCCGAGTTATTCACGATTTAAGATTTGTTTCGTGTTATCGACCTTACTTCATTAAAACGGCCACTGCTCCCTCATTTCCAGAGTAATCTCAAATCTGAAGAGACCGTTGAAAAGATCGTAAAATTTCCTAACTCCCTAACACCAAATACAAATTTTTCAGTTGAATTGTATGAGGAATAAAGCACCCTAAAAAGTGAACTTAGTAAGTTTTCGATAAATTTCGGTTTTTTAACGACCATAATATCCTAAGAATTCGAGATGATAAACTATTGCGGGTAAGACTAAAAACATCGCCGGAATCTCAGATTTCCAACGGTATAATCAAAAAATGTTTTACAATCGAACTTGGGGGAGAACTTTGTGTTTGAACACGGAAAAACGTGGATTTTTTCAATGAAATCGACGTTTTGACGGTTGGATGGAGGGTGGGAGGAGTGGCGGTTCACTTTTTAGGTTGCTTTATTTCCCGTAAAATTCAACTGAACAATTTTATTTGGTATTAGGGAGTTAAGAAATTTTACTATCTTTCCAACGGTATTTTCAAATTTGAGATTACTCTGGAAATAAGGAATTTTTCCGTGAAATTGGATCAAGATTCACTCATCGTCCGAGAGACTCTAGAGAGGGGGGGGGGGGGGGAGTAGACCTCATTTTGAGAATTTTGACACCAGCCGTTCTCTTTTTGGATGAGTAGATCTTTTTCTATGATTTTTCAAAGTTTCGAATGTTTATGACGTCACGCGCCCCTCCAGCCTGGGTGGGACTCCCCAGCCCACTGTGACGTCATAAACATTCGAAACTTTGAAAAATCATAGAAAAAGGTCTTCTCACGCTAGAAGGTCATGGTTGGTGTAAAAATTCTCAGAATGAGGTCTAGTTTAGATTAAAAATAACAATAAACATTTTTTCTGGCTCAAACGCACGGGGTGTACATTTGGGGTACTGGACTGTATTGGACTGATTGGTATGGGGTGTTGAATCATCAAAAATTAACTTCCCTCGACCGGGGATCGATCTCCTATCATTCTGATTCTAAATCGGGGCTCCTACCGCATGAGCTAAGGAAGCGAATGGACAGAAATGCGAAGAGGTCGCTGATCACAACATCTCCCCCCCCCCCCCCCCCCCCCAGTTAGGAAATCTTAGGCACTCCGTTACCTAATCAGGGAGGCTGCTTTGGCCGGCGTTTTACAACCCATTGAGAACCCGTATTTTTGACTGGCTTAGGAGTTTTTTTGTTATTGTTCCTTATTGATGGGGCAGGGGATCTGCTGACCTCAATGTTTGTCCGAATTGGCGGTGGCTCGACTCGTGTCTTGGGAGGGAGTTGTTTTGATGACCTAATCATAATGAATTAGCTTCTCTGAGAAATGCTGAGGGGACCATTCGGGTCCGGTATGACTGCGCCATATTGTTGAATCATCAAAAATTAACTTCCCTCAACCGGGGATCGATCTCCTATCATTCCGATTCTGAATCGGGGCCCCTACCACATGAGCTAAGGAAGCGAAGGACAGAAATGCGAAGAGGTTGCTGATCACAACATCTCCCCCCCAGTTAGGAAATCTTAGGCACTCCATTACCTAGAGGCTGCTTTGGCCGGCGTTTTACAACCCATTGAGAACCCGTATTTTTGACTGGCTTAGGAGTTTTTTTGTTATTGTTCCTTATTGATGGGACGGGGGATCTGCTGACCTCAACGTTTGTCCGAATTGGCAGTGGCTCGACTCGTGTCTTGGGAGGGAGTTGTTTTGATGACCTAATCTTAATGAATTAGTTTCTCTGAGAAATGCTGAGGAGACCATTCGGGTCCGGTATGACTGCGCCATATTGTTGAATCATCAAAAATTAACTTCCCTCGACCGGGGATCGATCTCCTATCATTCTGATTCTAAATCGGAGCTCCTACCACATGAGCTAAGGAAGCGAAGGACAGAAATGCGAAGAGGTAGCTGATCACAACAGGGATATTGGACTGTCTGTTTTAGGGGTTATTTCCAAGGGCCAGACGTTTAGTTTTGGATGTCTAGTTTCAAAAGTCGGAGAACTGTCTTGACGAACACTAAATTAATTAATAATTGATATTATTAATTACTAATTAACGTATTTGAATTTGACGTACATGAAAATTATTGCGTTTTCTGTTTAAAAAATATATGAACTCCCCTGAAAAACTTGAAAAATTTTAGTTAACCCATTCAATCCCTGCAATCTTTGCTTTAACTGACATCATCATTGTCAGTAGAAGGTCGCAATGTGACCGTGCTCGCTGTGGCACGCGTTCATTGGGGACGATTCTCAGACCAGCTACTACGGGGAGGTCGTGAGTTCGAGTCTCGCCGCAGGGCGTGTTTTCGTGCTTCAGGGGCTCATCATCCTCCTCGTCACAACCCAGGGCGATGAGGCAATGGGAAGCTATGAGCGAAATCATCAGAACAAATTCTGATCACCCCTTTGGAAGACAGCTGATGATGTCCGTGACGCCAGGAATGGCAGTTGGATGACAATCCAACCTGAAATGGTTCTTTATTTTACTTTATTTTTAATACAATCTTTGACTGACATCAACATTATCAGTAGAAGCGCCTTCTTCTGCTTCCATTTTACCGTTAGTATTTGAAAAAAGTTAATCCATTTTTAATAGTAGAGCTACTAACAAACTGTTGAATGGGGTATTTCGGTGGGTCGGAAATTCAGGTTTTTGACCTCAAATTTGGATTCAGCACCCTTGAAAACCTATATACTCCAACTTTAAGCCCAATGCTACTATAACATGTGGTAGAAAAATTAATTAAAGAGATCACATGTTTGAAAAAAAGGCGGGCCGCCATAAATGCACACACACACTACGCCGCGCGCGTGTGTGAGTAGTATTTTGTAGTATCCAAGAGGTCCACCAAGGGTTTCATCTCTTCTCTGTGTACGGATACTTTTTTCAAAGACAGTTGGCTAGCTACGTCACACCATTCAAATCTTCAACTTTCCTTAGCTTCTCTGATTTTTTAAAAACACTTTCTCGAAGAACAGACCCGATTACCGTTATTCCTGAGCCATACTCTTTTGAAAAAAAAAAAAATCAAAAAATTGACTGAAATACCCCATTGAGCAAGTTACAATACAAAAAGGTTTTAATTGAAGTAATATTATGTGGCTACAATGAAAGGTGTCTCATACTTCTTCTTCTTCTTCTTCTTCTTCACTCATTGAAACTTGTTTTACCTCAACTGACTGATGACCTCAACTGAGAAGGTTTGAAGGTCCAAAAAAGGCGTTTTTTAAAATGATGTATAATCTTTTACAATATGGTGGTGTTTGAACACTCTAAAATAATGAATTTCAAAAAAGAAGTTTTTATATAATAGAAGTATCTAATGACGCCTTTCATTGTGGCTACACTATGTAGCTGTCGATTAACTTTGTCCATTAAACATTATCGGACCCATCATTTAAATTGTATGCACCTGTTTAAAATGTTATTATTATTGATAGAATCGAAGAAGAAGAAAGTGGATTATAGATTCCTTCGATAACATCACATTCATAAGGAACATTACACTCTATCGATAACTTCATTGCCAGAAAGTATTCCACTAGAACGGTCGCTCACACGTCTATGTACTTAATTCATATTATCATAATGTGGTACCTCTTTGGTTTTCTAGATCGTTCAAATTTGAATATTTACACTCATATCTCAATATAAACGGTTCACTTTTATATCTTGTTTTCCCAAAAATGAAGTTTAAAAGCTTAGCTCCAATTGAACACCGGTCTACCTTTTTTTCCACCTATTTTATGAATATTTTTTCTTTCGTTGCCGAATTTTATCGACTCTACGAGATAGCACTCTGCCAGAATCTCAGCGGTAATTTAACTGTATTCTTTTCTTATTGCATGACCTACTTGTCGTAGTATTTTTTTCCCATTGCCAATCACGTATAGTAGGTACTTACATTTTCGTAGTAAAAATATCATCCATGTACGAGTATCTTGGGGCTGTTGAATTGTTTCGTTATAATCGTACAATTTTGTCGTTCAAGTGGCAACACTGCATCTCCTTTTCAATTTGTAAATTTAGATGCAAAATTACACCAGAATAATTATATTTACATTTAATTACGATTTCTTCTTTTATCGTTCAATTTACTTGCCCAGCTTTCTTGTAATTCATTAAGATCGAGATCAGTGATTTTGCCTCTTGAAATAATCTTGAATTGGTGTATTCAAAGTCTTTTCCCCAATGCAATTTTGCGGATTCCCCGTCTTATCTGTGGATTTTGTATACCTTTTAACGTCAATGTCCTTTTGTTCTTCGCATTTCTTCAAACTCACTGTTCATTCAAGAATGGAACGATGAAGACTAACATTTTACTTTTTTTTAAGAAGTAATTTATCACTGGGAAGTAGAGAACAATAATCAGGGTGTCCCACGGCTCCTTGAGGACCAATCAACAATATTCAACCAATCAGCAATACTTCAAGAATCGATTCTACAATTAATTTGCAACAACATGTCCCTCTTAGCACTTTTTTAGCCGCTATAATGGTCATAACTCCGAAGAGGGCCCTGCTAGGGGGATGTATTATTCTCTCTCTCTCTCTCTCCATCGACAAACCCGAAGCCTCAAGCCATAACGCTGATTTTATTTGTAAATTCGTGTTTTTCCTCGTTCAAACACCATTATCCTCCTCAAATTTCTTAGTAAACCTGAAAAAGTAATTAGAGCTTCTGAAGAAGACTGTGAGGAGACCATCAAAATATTTGAAAAACAGAAATTGACGAATTTTTTCAAGTTTGAAGTAGAAATACGATTACAGTGTACCTACCTACAGTTTTCCTGCAATGTCAAGAGCTCATACTATAGGAAATTTAATGCTCTTTCCGACGATGTAATCAGATTTGAATTTGCATGGGAAATTACGGAGTTGCGACTATTTTAGTGCCACAAGGTCGAATACTCAAAAGAAAAAAGTCTGCCAAGTGGGTGTGGCACATAGCTTCCTCGTGTCCATAACCCGATCGTATAGATGATCCGATGTTTAGTAGTTAATCTCAAAACATCAATCACAAAGTACCTTCAACTACCCTCTTAGGGGACCATCTACATGTCAACCCGCACAATCTCTGAATATTTTTGGAAAATGTAGAAGTTATGGCTTTTAAAAGGATTTCACGTTTGTCTATGCGCACAAAATACTTTCAATTCGGGGGCCATGATTTTCATAGGGGACCATCTCCTCCCTAACTCGCATAATTCCTGAAAATTTCATCGTAATCAGATGGGAATTGTAGAAGTTATGGCTGTAACAAGGAAATACACGTTTGCGCATGCGCAGTGGCTACTGTCAGTCTGGGGATAATGATTTTCATAAGGGACCATCTACACGCCAATCTGCACAATTCCTAAAATTTCATCGAAGTCGGGTGAGAAACGAAGAAGTTGTGGCTGTGGCAAGGATTTCATGACAGACAGACACTAAACCAAAATTGTTCAGGAAGGTCTAAAACTACAAGGGTGATTCTACTAAAAATGACGAATTCTGGGCAAAAAAAGTTGTGGTATCTTTGGCAAATTATTGAGTGTTTTCTGTCGTGTTTTAAATGTTCTTTTCCCTTGTAAGAATGAAACCTGTATACCAGCAGTACAGTTTATTCACCCAGAGGGGATGAATTCAGGGGTTTATTCACCCCAGTTGTTAAAAATCAGTGTTTCAGGGGAATGACAAAATTGAGAAAATGGTATCAAAATCATGTATTCAACATAATATAACACTTTTACAATCAACTTCCATTATCCATTCAACAATTATTCCAACAATTATCCCATATCCAACAATTATTCCATTATCCATTCAACAATTTCCATTTCGAACAAGCAGATCGCATTAATTTTTGATGCGCAAATATCTCGGTCTTTCCTCCTTTCTCTTCATCCACATCTTTCGTTCTCTTTTTTGGCCTCTCTTGAGAAGAAGAGGTCATTTTTATATGAGCAGTCATTAACCTGGTGCTCCCTACATGTGAATTATCCAGGAAAATGACAAAACACAGTTTTTCTAACTGTTTGCCCTTCTATCTGACTATTTAAAATACAGTAAAATTATCACTGAAGGCTCATCAACTGATCTAAACAATGGCGCAATCATATTCCATGAAACAACTAAGTTTTGGACTACAGGGGAATGACATACAATAAAAATACTCACCAAGAATCTGATGGTTGATCTACTCCCGCAGTTCTCACAACACGAACTGGCCTCGGGTCGAAGTTGAGTGTAGTTCTTGAGTTGCAGAGTTAAAATATCTTTTTGTTATATGCCTCCAACGGTAGTACTCTCCGCTCTACTGGAATTGCAAGATTTTACAGGGGAATGACTCAAAACCTGTGAAACACACGATTCCTGATGCATACGTTCACAAACCATGGACCTAAAATTTAGACGACAAAGGTGTCCATAGCAGACCACTTGATGAGTACGTGAGCCTTTGTAGTTTCCTGGAATCTCAAACTGAACGACTGTGGTCACTTGGAGAAGTAGTGCACCTAGGGAAGCGGACATGCCAGGGGAATGGAATTTAGGCTAATCCATTTTTCCTAGCCTTGCTAATCGTCTATTTCGAAAATGAAAGCATTGATAGTCTGGGAAACATGGTTATCTACTCAAGTTGCAATACTACTAATAATCTCCAAGAAAAATAGAAAAACACACAATTTCGCCACTTTTAGTGGAATCGCCCAAAACGCGAATGGAAATGTTGATTTTCGAGAACTTTTTTTTTCAACCTTGATAAGTTAAAACAAAGCTCCCGCTACCTTTGATAGACTCGGAAGCAAAATGTCATCTTGAGCAGGGTACAAAAAAGCGCTAAGTTATTTGTGTGCTAAGCTAATTAGTTGTACAATCGAATCTGAAGTATTGATGATTGGTTTCGGAACACTGTGCTCGTATATAGCGAATAACTTTCTACATTCTGAAATTTCATATTTCGCTGCATCTTTACGTATATACTCGTTTTGCACTTTTCCAATAAACTTTTGGTTGAGTGAAGAATTCGTCTTTAAGCCTTTCCAATTAATTGCGCAATTTTCAAGTTTAATTCGGTACTTTTCCCGAAAGAATTTTAATCTGCAAAATGTTCTCTTTTATGAGTCTTGAAAGTTGACTCGTTTTTCTAGGAGTGAATAATCTTGATGTTTTTGTGGGACGAATTTATTTTTTCTTACTTAAAATTGCTTCACCTCATACGTTTTATATTTGTTAATTGGTTTGCGTTTATAGTTTGGTGCATGATGTACTCTTCTCAATTCTTTTTACTGTTACTGATGTTTTATAGTTATTTTGGACTACTCTCCCCATTTGTTTGGAATTCGTTTTGTTTCTACTTATCTTCTTTTCACCCTTACTATGTTTATTATGCTGTATTCGTAGCACGAATGTAAGGGTTTGCCTCGTTGGTATTTCTAGTGTTCGCGTGAATCCGACGATGGGGCCTAAAAAGGTCAAAAGTGAAGAGGAAGAAAGCGATCTGACGCGAGACATGGAGGAACCCACGCCTGAACCCAACATACAAGAAGTTCCTATACCCAAACCTGGTATGTTCAAAGTTAATAAACTGATCAATATTTCACGCAAAGAAATAAGTAGTTTTTTTTAAGCAGATTCTTCTTATACATGTTGAGTTTTATTCATTTTATATCACAGATCCAGGGAATCCTAAGAAAGACGTTGAGAGTCAACCCGTGAAAAGTGGAACTGTTATGGACCTTGACGAAGAGGCAGAGAAAAATGAGGATTCGCAGTTGGGCAAAACCTCTGACACCAACACTCAGGTAAATCAGGGTTGGCGCACGATGGCTGTTGCTTGTACCGAAATATTTTAAAATGGAATTAACTATAAAATTTTGGTTTATTTTTGTTTTTGGACTTTTTTCTGTAAAAACTTTGGTCGGGGGGGGGGGGGGGGTTGTTCGGAGAGGCAGTTCGAAACCAAACCGGAGTTGAAAAGGGAAGGGGATAGAGGCGAATGAACCCCTCCAGGTTCCTCCAAACCCCTCTGAACCGTTCAGGACTGCCTCTCTGAACAGAGACTAGATTGACACTCGCCTTGAGTTCCTGTCGGTCATATAAGTTCAAAGAGTTCATTTAAAATGAATAATGATTTTTCCAAAAATAGAGTAGTGCAACCTAAATTTCTTGGTTGTTTCTGTTCAACCATACATAGACGAATTATACTGTCAGCATTTCGTAAAGGTGGTTCTGGGGTGAGTCCTAAGAAGAGGGAGTGGGGTTTTAGTTGGTAGGCCCAATGCTGGGGAGTCCAACACTGTTGGGGTGAACTTCCCCTTCGCTCTTGAGGAGTTTTCCCACTCCCGTAAAAAAAAAAAAAAAAAAAAAATACTGTCAGCATTTGTTTGCTGACATTGAATAATGACAAAAGCATCTCTCCCGACCAGTTCGACCAAAATAAATTTCTCTGTTCAGTTGAATTCGGGGGCCCTCTTCTTCGTGTTTATATCCATCGGTAATCATTCAAATTATCGAAGTAAATTCCTACCGTTCAGAACAAGGCGGCGGCCACTGTGTTTCACTAGGATTCATCAAGGAAGGTACTTGAGTCTGGAGAAATACTGGAGTTGCTATTGCGCTCGTAGTGGCTCAATGTGATGGTGCGTAATAACTCAATAGAGGTAGGTAATAACTTTATATTATTTCATTTTTCTGGGTCTTTATTCAGCAAAATTAAACGAAAGATTTTATATGAACCGGAAAACTCGAAATAAACCACAGAAATCAGACAAATTAAAAGGTCGAAAAACTTCCCCCTCGACATTCTAAGATACTTTACAAATTTTTGCTCGTCTCTTGGCAAATCTTGGAACAGGTGATTGTGCTCCCCTAGGTCCATCCTCTTAGCGTTTATTGGATGGACCCAAAATCTTCTCCTTTTCCCACCGATTTGGTCCTCTTCTTCTGCTTCCAAAGCTGCCCTTAAAACGAACATTTTTCGTCGTTCGATGAAAACATAATATCTATGCCCGACATTTTCCTGAGAAGGCACCTTCACTCGATGATGGTCGACGCGGAACTGGCAAAACGACGGGTCGAAAAAATTTTATCCGCTCCAGTGGAAGGAGCTCAAGAATTTCGCCCCGCGCCGCGCTGTGGACGGGCAGCTTGAGACTCATGCCTCAAAAAAAAAAGTTTCACATGTCCGACTCGGATTTGATCTTTCTTTATAAAGGGGAGATCTGATGCGATCCACATGTCACTTCGTCAGTAATGGCGCAAACAAATTAATGCAAGTTAACTCTCAACTATGAATTTAGTTTAACGATGATTTGGGTTGGTGATAGACGCCCGCCATTTTGTCAGGTTTATTCCTTGAGATTAACTATAAACGCGTTTAGATAAACTCCGTTAGAACAATTTTTGGTGAAAGTTGGTCTTCATTGCAATGCTCCTTTGAACCATTTGTATGCTCCATAGACATGTACTTCTTCCTGACTGCAAGAGTCACTAACTTTATGAAACATCAGTTCTAGTTAACCTGGAAACTTGTCATTAACACCTTTATTCTGATCCTCAGGATGCTCCTGTTACCAAAGAAGATGGCCAAGAGGACAACGTCACGGAACAAACACATCATATCATCGTTCCATCGTATTCAGCTTGGTTCGACTACAATTCCATCCACTCTATAGAAAAAAGGGCTCTCCCTGAGTTTTTCAACGGGAAAAACCGAGTCAGTATGGTGAATGATTCCTTTTCTCAGAACCTCCTGAATTATGGTGTGTTGTTCCGTTCAAATTTTTAAATTGTTTTTCCTCATCGATGTTTTAGTCGAAAACGCCCGAAATCTACCTGGCCTACAGGAATTTCATGATCGACACTTACCGCCTCAACCCGACGGAGTATCTGACATCGACAGCTTCAAGGAGGAACCTTGCTGGTGACGTTTGCGCCATCATGCGAGTACACGCTTTCATGGAGCAGTGGGGACTAATCAACTATCAGGTAAAATCAATTTTTGTAGTTATATACTTAGATAAACAAAATCGTACTACGATCGAGTTCCTGGAAATGGAACATTTTTGCTTCCGAGTCTACCAAGGTAGCGGAAGCTTTGTTTTCACTTTTCAAGGATGAAAAAAAAAGTTCCCCAAAATCAAAATTTTCACTCGCGTTTTGCATTTTAGACCTTTCTGAACAATTTTGGTTCTGTGTCTGTGTGCCGGTCATGAATTCCTTGTAACGGGCATAACTATACGAAGTTATTGTCCGATTTCTATGAAATTTTTAGGGATTGTGCGGGTTGGTGTGTAGACGGTCCCCTATGAAAATCACCACCTTCGGACTGATAGAAGCGACTGCGCATGCGCAAACGTTAAATTCCTTGTAACGGCTATAACTTATACATTTTCCATCCGATTTCAATGAAATTTTCAGGGATGTTACAGATTAGTATTTAGATGGTCCGCTATGAAAATCATGGAGAATGGTGTTTCATAGAGGGATGGTCCCCTGTGAGAATCTCAAATCCTATTCGTTACATTACTAGGCCTCAATAGCTCAGAGGTAGCGCAAAGAACTGTCCCTGGTTCGAATCCCAGCCGAGGCTAAGTATTTTTTTGATCCAATCACATACATCTACTCACTTAATTTTTCATCCGAATTTGATGAAATTTTCTAGGATTGTCCAGATTAGCGTATAGAGTCCCCTATGGGGGTAGTGAAAGGTACTTAGAGATTGGTGTTTTGAGATTAACTACTTTGCATCGGATCATCTATTAATCGGGTTATGGATACGAGGAAGCTATGTGCCACACCCACTTGGCAAACGTTTTTTATCTTGGAAGTTCAAAGTCACCAATTCTGAAACAATGCATATTTACTTATTTTTCCCCATTTTTAGGTTTATATCGATACCTTAAAGCACAAAGGCGCTATGTCCAAAAACGGAGTTTTGAGAAAAACGCTAAAGAAATTATCACCAATGCACAATTCCTAAAATAATGGCTTATTTTACTAAACATTATAATTTCTTCAATAAATTTTCAAGCTATAATCGTCAATAAGGTCAATCATAGTTTTGTTGAATTTGAGTTTTTCTGAAATTAAAAAATGTAAAAAATTTGGAAGATGGATGGACATAGCGCCTTTGTGCTTTAAGGTATCGATATGTACCATTCGGTTTCAAGTATTCCTTTCTATAGACTTGGTTTATCCGTAGTTCTGATATTTCGTCGCTCAAGAGGCAACACCCCTTATCGACTATTTTTACGAAAATGGGATTTTAGGTTATTCCTATTCCTCTTCTCCCGTTGCATAGAGGTTTTGGCTTCAAATTATTCTTACTAGATGAAGGAGTCAAGAAAACTCGAAGACGACAACAAACCCTATCAACACCGTTAACAACCCCATTTTTTTTTTTTTTTTTTTTTTCTTGCTTCAGAAAAGTTAGGGAATGGGGGAAAATGTTGCTTCTTAAGCAACGATTTGCTAATTAAAGTTCGGAGCGGAGCTCTCTAAGGTAGACACCAAAGGGGTGAACAGTACCTGTTCTGGCTCCACGTATTTATGAGATTATGATCCAAACAATTTTGACACTACTCCTGCCCTGGATCGCTTCAAGCTATTACATGAATTTAGTTATGTCATTTTTAATCTCCTCAATTTAGTAAGGGCTGTGTCATGGCGTCCCATTTCAACCTATGATAGCTTAAGTAAATTCCCTCAATTTGTCTCAATGGGAGACAGACACTCCCTGGCGTCTTCCTTTTGACATGGATATGTCTTTTGGCTGGGGGTCAAGGAATTTTTTGCCACAAAAAATCCTCCGCGATATCCAGTAAACAATATCATAGCTACATATCGGTAGCTTTGAAGCAAGGTTCTCTAGAATACTGCAATATAAATCGGATAGTTTTTTTTTTTTTTGAAAAAAAAATTCTGTTCATTCATTGAAAAATGATTCATAAAATATCTTGTGTGTATTTTATTTCATCATTTTAATTTTCAAAATACACCTACAACAATGGACTGTCCATGATATATTGTTTTTTCCTCTAAGGGAGAAATTTCTTCGTGTACTTTCGAGTTTCTCAGAATGGTGGGGGGGGGGGTAATTAACTTATTGATTTTTAAAAGGACGTAGGTCCACAAAAATGCCATTTCGTTTTTTTTCATTTTTCGCTTACAACTTGGGAATATCGAATTTAAAATTTAATCGAAATGCCCCAGATGAAAAGTAGGTAACATTTTTAAGGGAGAAGTGAACGAACTCAATTTGTGGTTTCAAGAGAGTACAGCTAGAGAGCAAGGCCTGAGTGTAGAAAGATGATTTTACTACTGGCTGATTAGCTATGAATGACGGAGTTGGCCTAGTTTAGGGCCTTTTATAACGAGGGCCCAATAAGGCCCCACTGTGGCTAGGGCCTTCCCCTCTATTCTTCCTAGGGTGGAGCTCTTAATTCCCACTCTTGGTCTGACTCTCTTGTTAGCTTTGTATTTATTAAATATAATTGCTTCAACTACTGACAATTATATGGTATGCTGTAGTACCCTCAACTCACAGAGCGCTAGTGCAGCCCTCTGATAGTTCACATTCATAACCTGTTAAAACTTGATGAAATTCAAGGATTTGAATTCATTCCATCACTTTTCAGTATCCTGTACTGTAATATCATACGCACTCGTAGTTGCAAGTTGGTAGCACTGAAAAAGCTTCGCTGTGCCCTCTCAGGCCAATAAAATGTCAAAACAAATGATTTTTCGACCACTTCCCGTCAAATACTATGTACCAGTTCAATGATGGATATACAATTCCCTTCAGGTGGACGCTGATAGCAGACCAACGCCGATGGGACCGCCTCCGACGTCACACTTCCACGTTCTTGCCGACACTCCATCTGGGCTGATGCCCGTGAATCCTCCGAAGACGCAGCAACCCTCTGCTGCGAAGACTCTCCTCGACATGGAGTCCACTCCAGCAGCTGTCACTCCCAAGAAGCCAGAAACTACTGGAAAACCTCAAACGCCCGAAGCTCCTGGGATGAACTTCGGACTCAAGCTAGACCAGTATGCAAAATATAATAATACTAAATATCAAAGCAATCAAATGGTTCAAAATTCATTGACACCAAAAAACACATGGTAATTCATCGTAGTCCAAAATAAAGAATAGAGAGTTTTTGCTGCCAAACGGGCAACATCAGCTCAATGAGCCTGGGAACGTCAACCTAGAGCGCGCTTACTTGTTGCTAACCACCCCCAGCGAGTAAGCCAGCTAGAAAAGATGTTGGTCCGTTGACACTGACGTCCCAAGTGCCGCGAAGTGCTGGAGCCACGCTTTGTTTTAGTTTTGTTTGCTTGGTGACAGATGATAGTTGATGCCAGTTGACAATCGAAAAATGTACTGTTATAATAGAAAGGTTAGTCTCGGGCCAGCCAAGTTTGGGGATTCTAAACGGACTACGCAGAAATTGGCAGCTGGATTGTCAACGATGGGTTCTGTGAAGACCGCGCTCTGTGAAAAGGTTCCACGGGCACTTTATTGATGTGCAAAACTCTCTAGTAAAGGCTCTGTACTTGATCTACGGGATTGGATAGATTTGTATTCCTGTCAGCTAGAATTATTATACTCGTAGAAACATCTTGAGGCACTCCATCATACACCTGGAATCACAGAAGTAACCTGGCAGTGAAATGTCCCTTTGTTTAAACTTTTCTCCCCAAATTCCAGATATGCCAAGAAACCTGCTGCTCTGAAGAATCGACAAGCAGCTTCAATGACGCGGGATTGGACCGAACAGGAGACACTCCTCTTACTGGAAGCTTTGGAATTGTACAAGGACGATTGGAACAAAGTTTGCGAACACGTCGGCTCTCGAACCCAGGACGAATGCATTCTTCACTTCCTCCGCCTGCCAATAGAAGATCCTTACTTGGAAGACTCGGATGTTGGTACGTAAGAGTGTTTTTAGTCTCAAATTCACCGACATGTCTTGTTTAATAGACCCCCCCGTAGCTCTTGAAAGCGCCAGAGATTTAAAAAAAATAAAGGCCTTTGTGTTGAGAATCTTCTGGCCTACAATGCAAAACAGTTTTTCATTACCTCAGACAAGTGGATGAACTGTGGGCACTTCATCTTCATATACCAATAGAAGCAGTGTCTAGTCAAACTTAACTAAGTCTCCGTCAATTTCTGAATTGAAATTGGAATTGAATGAAGCAGATTTTTCAATTGCCAGTAAATTTACACCCACATGAGATTTTTTTCTCTTTAGACGTATGAGCAGGTCGTCAAAGTCGAGAAACTGGACAACTTTGCCTGCGAACGTTGCCACGTTCTTCTTCTTCTTCTTCTTCTTCTCGTTCTGTCAAATCACTAGTGAAGAGGACGTTCATACCTTGAATGTGCTCGGTTTTAGTCGTTAGCCTATGGTGAACTACTTTTGGCAATGGTATTTATAATTTATTATCTGTATTGTAGGTCATTTCAATTTCCCTGATAAATCATGATTGTGGGTTGTGCCTTTTTTCTGTGTTAAGCCTTTGATCATTGAATTTAGCAGTAATCCGATTGAAAAAGGGTGTATGATCTTGGCAAGAAATTTCAATTAGGGAAGGGAACCAGATACCCTTTATATTTGAATTTTTGCGCTTGAAAAAAGATCCAAGAATCCGCTAGGTATAGATTATCGCCAGAAATTGTATGGGCAGCAAAATTAAATTAAATTGAATGAATAGCAATGAGATATAGCATGCGCAGTAGGACGGTTTTGAAAGGGCGGTGCAGACAATCGCGGGTTTTACTTTTAAGAGGAGAGCTAGCAGGCCAGAAAGAGACTGGCTTCCAGGATGGACATCTAGAGGGGGGATGCAGTTTACGAACTGGGGACCTGAGTCCACCAAAACAAGATTTGTTTATTAGTTTATCAAATAGGCCTCTGGCCACTACACCGATCTTTAATCGTTCAAATTTTTAACCTTTTTTCAGGCGGAGCATTGGGGCCGTTGGGATACCAACCCATTCCATTCTCGAAGGCCGGTAATCCAATCATGTCGACTGTTGCTTTCCTTGCTTCAGTCGTCGATCCACGTGTAGCAGCTTCTGCCGCCAAGGCGGCCATGATTGAATTTGCCAACATCAAAGTACGTTTCGATTTGATAATCTGGCTCTTTCCAGGCCTAATATTCAGTTTTAAAAGTTATTTTAACCTTGTTTGTTTTGTGTATAGGATGAGGTACCTTCAGCCCTATTGGACGCTCATATTAAGCATGTCGAAGCGTCCACCACAGATGGAAAATTCGATCCTGCCGCCGGCCTCCTCCAAAGCGGCATTGCGGGTACTCAACCTGAGAAAGAGGAGAGTGAAGACAAAGAAAAGAAAGAAGGCGACCAGGAAGCCACCCCTGGTGAAGAACCAGTTCAACCTAAGGTGGAGAAACCAGACGAGCCGAAAGCTGATGATGCTGCACCCAAACCCATCACAGAGAATGGTAAGTGTCGAAGAATGAGCATCTCCAGTATATCCTTTATGGAGCTTTCTTTGTTTCTTTAATGTTCCTTATACTGTTGACTGATGTTGGTGAACCAACATTACATATTAGCATTTGCTAGCGGAATTGACTCATTGTGCTATATGATGCAGGCGAGCCAATGGAGACAGACGAAAAGAAAGAAGAGGGTGAGACGAGGCCCGAGAGGACGCCCGAAGAAGTCGAAAGAGACCGCGTCGTGAGAGACGCTCAGCTTCAAACTGCTGCCGCCGCAGCGCTGGCTGCAGCGGCCGTCAAAGCAAAACATTTGGCAGCCGTCGAAGAGAGGAAAATCAAGTCTCTCGTCGCCCTCCTCGTTGAAACTCAAATGAAGAAACTTGAAATCAAATTACGACACTTCGAAGAGTTGGAAACGACAATGGAGAAAGAGAGAGAAGGTAAGTTGTTGTAGAGCTCTGAAGTCGGGGTGTGATGTACAGAATTCATTTTCACTCTAAAACAGCGTTTTTCCAAACAAGGTCGCAGAAATGACCCACACATCGGACAATTTCCTTGTTATCTCGAGCCATTAAAAATAAGAATTGTCAACTATCGGGACTGGGGTCATCCAAAAACATACCCCATTATTGTCTAGCTTTTGGAAAATAAGGTAAGAAGTGAACAGCCATTCCAGGTTGGATTTTCGTCCGACTGTCATTCCTGGCGTCGCGGACGTCATAAGCTGCCTCCCGAAAAATAAGGGTGGAATTCACAGTCGACCCTTGGCTTCAAGGGCAATGGGGGCATTCAAGGGACAGTATCCCTTAGGCAATTCATAGTGTAATGTCAAGGGAGGCTCCACGCCCCCAAGGGAAGGAGTTCCTTAAGGGACCCATTGACATCAAGAGAGAACCCTCAAGCTATTGTTTTAATTTTACTCCGCTATTTAGGTGTGAAAAATACGTTTGAATGCTAAAAAACGTGGTTGCGCTCGTGGAAATCAAGGTTTTCTGGTTCGTTGTGCCTCGGGCAGGTTGGACAAATTAGGGGTGGAATTCTACGTCATTTTCAACGCTATTAGACTGATTCCATCACTGTTGGTATGTGAAAGCTCAGAATTGAATTTTGGTAGGTCCGAATCTTTTTTTTTAAATTTACTTTGTATTTATGCACGAATTGAATGTTCAATTCTCGCAACTCCCCTTGCACCTTATTATACAGGATTAAATTATGAAATAATTGTGATTCAAATCGTGTGTTTCATATCGTGTTTGTGTTGTTGTTTTTCTTGATTAGCTTCAAGAAAAGTGTTGGTATTCGAAACTTACGTCTGACGTTGTTTTCAAGAGGGAGGTCCTAAGATGTTTACAGTGAGGTCTGATAAATAATGTAATTGTTGTATGGCTGAAGAGAGATGAGAGGATTTCTGGTGAAGGCTGGGTTGTGCCGTCAATCACCTCAGACATTGGGGGTGCTGGAAATTTCTCTGGTTTGAGAGAGGTCAGTCTATTTGGGGCCTCCACAGTTAGTGACATGAGTGGTGGTGGTCTGACTCGGCGTGGGCGATCAGTGGCTTTACACCTATGTGTATGTTTGGGAATATTTTTAGCAGATGGCTGCTGAGGGAATGTTGGTTCGGGAGTTACTGAAGACAAATGTAGTCTGCGCAACTGATCCTGTGCCTGGGCCAAAGAAACTAGTGCATTAAGTTCCGCTTTAGTTGATGGTTTCGTGGAAAAGACGAGCTGGGTGCGTGTGTGGGCGTTGAGTCCCATCAAAATGGCGTCAACTAGCGCCATTTCGTCATCAAGGGAAGCTAGTATGTCATTGGCTGTGGTGATGCTTTGGACATATGTACGAAATGTTTCTGTGGTACCCTGGGGGCGGTAGAGATATCTGTGCTGCAGGAAGGGTAGGACAGGTGCACTGAAAAAATCTCTCCTAAATTTTGCCAGAAAGGATAGGTATGAAACAGTAGATGGTGAACATGACACAAGAAAGTCAGTGATATAAGAAAAATGGGGCTTGAGTGCTAGGGCCTGGATCATATTGGGGAATAAGTCTGGAGCTGAGTTAACTAATTTCGAAAATTCCAATATAAAAAGATAGGCAGACTCGGAGTTATCATAATAAAAGGGGGGGGGGGGGGAGTTTGTTTAATTGCTGAGAGAGGGTTTGTGGGAGATGGTATCGCCACATCAGGTCTGGTGGTGGGTGGGATGTGTCAGCATTCATATCTTGTGCCCTACACTCAGGACATTTGTAAGTTGATGTACAGTCAAGTGGAATCTTTTTCCAATTCCTATAAGTAGTTTTGGCACAAGAAGGATGAAAGATCCTTACACAAAATGTGCAAAAGATAGGGTTTGCTCGCTGGTCTTCTGGTAGAGGTACATTGCATACACTACAGGAATCCACATCTTCCTCTTTGGTGGTGATTTTGGGCTTGGTAGACATATTGGGGTAGTGATTGTGGGGGAAAGGGGAGTGGTGGGTTTTTATAAAAGAAGAAAGTAAAAATTGTTGAGTTGGTGAATTATGAAAATGAAAAGAGAAATTAAAAAGTTGAATGCAGAAATTGAGGGGATAGTTTATTTATGAAAAATGGCTATAATGAAGGAAATTAACAGAGAATTAGTGAGAGGAATAAATATGAGAAGAACCTGTTGGATAGTGAATGAAACTAAGGGTTAAGTAAAGATATGTAGGTAAATTTGAAGAGACACTGAAGGAGCAGAGTTGTAAGCAGTGGGCGTGGTAAGTAAATAGTGGGCAGGGCGGATGGAAGGGGATCGGGTGGGTTCGTGCAGAGTCGGGCGAACGCGCGTGGATACGAGAAAGTTAAACGTGTACATGATCCATCTACACGATGGCGGGAGGTTATCAGCTGATTAGGAGGCCCGTAGGATCGGAACAAAATAATTGTGATTTATACTACGCTCGGGATACCATGTAATGATCTCCAGTCGGAGATCTAATTACTTGGAAATTGGGGAGAAATAAGACACGTAATCTGACGGGAATGAAGGAGGTATATTCAATAATAACTTACGTGAAGCGGGCCAGACTTGGGGAAGAGGGACGTCGAGCCGCGATCGCGATCCTGTCGATACTGTCTTATCGTATCACCTCGACCCCTCTCTTCCCCTACTCGGGAAGTGTCATCCGTCCTTGAGTGATTGTATCATCACAAAGTCCAAGGAAGCAGGAAAAGGCATGCGGTCTCACCTTCATGTTCATATCTCTTTTTTTCATACAATGGAGAAAGTTTAAAATTATTTCATAATTTAATCCTGTACAATAATGTGCAAGGGGAGATACGAGAATTGAACATTCAATTCGTGCATAAATACCAAGTAAATTAAAAAAAAAATATTCGGACCTACCAAAATTCAATACTGAGCTTTCACATACCAACAGTGATGGAATCAGTCTAATAGCGTTGAAAATGACGTGGAATGGGGTATTTCAGTCAATTTTTTTTTTTTTTTTTTTTTTCCAAAAGAGGCTCAGGAATAACGGTAAACTGGTCTGTTCGTCGAGAAAATGTTTTTAAAAAATCAGAGAAGCTAAGGAAAGTTGAAGATTTGAATGGTGTGACGTAGCTAGCCAATTGTGACGTAGCTAGCCAACTGTCTTTGAAAAAGTATACATGCACAGAAACCCCTCTTGGATACTACAACATTCTACTCACACACGCGCGCGGGGCAGTCCGCGGCGTAGTCCTTGCCTAGTGTGTGTGCATTTATAGCGGCCCGCCTTTTTCAAACGTGTGATCTCTTTAATTAATTTTTCTACCACATGTTATAGTATCATTGGGCTTAAAGTTGGAGTATATAGGTTTTCAAGGGTGCTAAATCTAAATTTGAGGTCAAAAACCTGAATTTCCGACCCTACGAAATACCCCATTCCACCCGTAATTCGTCGAACCTGCCCGAGGCCCAACGGACCAGAAAACCTTGATTTCCATGAACGCAACCACGTTTTTTAGCGTTCAAACGTATTTTTATCCCCTAATTGGCGGAGTAAAATTAAAACAAATTATACCATTAGAAAGCTGAGATCATTGCGCAGTTTTTGATGTAGTGGTAGGTGAAAAATCATGTGGAAGTAAAACCTTAACAATCAAAAGAAAAAGTAGGAAATTTTGACAATTTTACAAAAATGACTACAAGTTGATTTTTCACCCATCGCGACCTTACAAAATTTTTTGTATAACCACTAGCAAATATGGTTAATTTAAAGCCCTATCCAACGGTGTAATTAGATTTTGAATTGCTCGTAAATTAAGCGAGTTATGGTCATTTTTATGGCTTAAGGTCGAAAACACGAAAAAAATCTTGAAATTGAAATAATTCGGAAATTAAGCGTTTAACGAAAAATTGCTAGGAGACACTTTCTTACTAAAATTAGTTGTAGAATCGATTCCCGAAGTTTTTCGGTCCTTAACATGGGACACCCTGTATAATCGGGTTATGGATACGAGGAAGCTATGTGCCACACCCACTTGACAGACTTTTCTAATGGGAACCCCCTTTTTCATTGCAACTCTGGATTTTACGAAAATCTTCATAATTTTTCGACAGCTCTTTTTTTTCAGCGCGCTCAACCCGTTTTGAGAGCGCGCAAAGTTGCTTAACTATAAACATTTCGCATAATATGGATTCTAGTATACGCCAATAGTTCATGTATTTCCATTATTTTTCCACGCTGATGCCATTCATTTTGTTTATTTTACCCGTTTTTATTGGAATAATGACCGAAATTCAATTGTGCACTGGTGAAAACTTTTGCGTTTTTCTCAAAACTCCGTTTTTGGACATAGAATGCCAATGAGGAATTTCACCGAATTCTGTTTGCATTTTTCCTGAATACTTAATGGTGTGGGATAGATGAAAATCGGGCTGATTTCGGAAAATAAGTCTCCTGTTATTTTTGGGAGACAATAAAAATTTTTGACTTCAAAACTAACCGGGAAAACGGACGTGAAGCGGGAACGCTCGCTGATTGGGCTGTTCGGATCGCCGTCTCCTCCCAGTGTTGCCCATTGGGACGACGAAATCGTGTTTTTTAACACCTTGCACGCGGGGAAAAAAAACGCGTTGGTCCCCTGTGGCGGAGAAATTTTTTTTCGCCGAAACGCTATAGCAGCAACATATATTGAAAAGTACATTTTTCCAAAAATTTTGTCATAAAAAAGTCGAGAATTTTGAGAATTTATTCTCGGCGTCAACGTGACGCGGCCAGCGGTGGTGTCAAGTTGCTCCAGTTTGAATGGGAAATCAACCCCTATGTGAGTGGGTTGGCTTAGGCCGCCCGCCCGTCCATTGGACGCGAATTCTGGCGGCCTTTGCAAGGGAGATAGGTTGATGGTGCATAGAATGTGTAGGAATCAATCATGTACAACAATATAATACCTAGTTATTCCATACCTGGAAAGAGAACGAGTCTTCTCTTTTTTTGGGAGCTTTGTAGAGTACTCTGGCAAAGATTCAAAACAGAAAAACCGAGTGAAACACAAAAAAAAAAAATCGGAGTCGAACCACTGTGTCTTTTTCACGATAACGAACTGAAAGTATGAAACTTATGAGAGGATTGAGCTGATTATTGACACAACCAACAATTAAACAATGTCGATCAACCTTAAAAAGAGTGAATTATTCCGTAAAAATTAATGAAAAATGTGAAAACATAAAAAAATCACCGGAGGAGCACACAAAGATAAGGTGTCACTTTGATAACTGCTCAATTACCTTCAACCTCGACCAATTCAGCTCCGGATTGAACCGTTCAACTCATAATATGTTCATCTATCACGAAAAAATGCTAGAAAAGAGTGGAAACTGAGAACGAAAGAACAGGAGCAGATATTCTTGAACCTGTTTTGCGAGAGGTGTTTGCGTGACATAGACGCGGCCCACCACAGGGACCCCGCAATTTGCGTGACATAGACGCGATCTGCGTTCAACGTGTTAAGAGAAAAGTTATCAAACAAAAACAGGGGAAACCTAACTTTCCCCATCTTGCTTTTTCTATTTTTTTCTTCAGTTTTTCGATTTCGAACTTTACTGTTTCGTGAAATTTTGCATCTGAGGACTATAGATTTCTCGATCTCAGCGCTTCAAGCGGCCATAAATGAACTATTCCAGGATGACGTCATTTTCCCAGTTTTTTTAAACATTCGTATTTTCTACACTGTTTTGTTTATTCGTAAATTAGGAAGTTCGGGCTGAAAGTTTGCCTTAGGAGGTTTTTCGAGGCGCTGAATCCGATTTTGGGGTCAAAAATAGGAAATTCCGACATGGTGAAATTCCTCATTTGGTGAAATTGGAATCTCAATTCCCATAACCAGGGCTCAATAGCAGTCTTACATGAGGAGAGGGCACTAACCAACCCATATTCTCCATCCGGTTCTCGCTCAAATAGCGATGAACCAAAGTATTTCAAAAACTTTCAGAGTTAATTGAAGGTTAGAGTAAATTTCCCGAAAGCTAAGCAATAACGGCGTATATTTCTGGATGACCTCAGTCCTGATAGTCGGCAATGAGGAATTTCACCATGTCAGAATTTCCTATTTTTGACCCCAAAATTGGATTCAGCACCTCGAAAAACCCCCTTAGGCAAACTTTCAGCCCGAACTTCCTAATTTACGAATAAACAAAACAGTGTAGAAAATACGAATGTTTAAAAAACCGGGAAAATGACATCATGCTGGAATAGTTCATTTATGGCCGCTTGAAGCGCTGAGATCGAGAAATCTATAGTCCCCAGATGCAAAATTTCACGAAACAGTAAAGTTCGAAATCGAAAAACTGAAGAAAAAAATAGAAAAAGCAAGATGGGGAAAATTAGGTTTCCCCTGTTTTTGTTTGATAACTTTTCTCTTAGAAAATACGATTTCGTCGTCTCAATGGGCAACACTGGGAGGAGACGGCGATCCGAACAGCCCAATCAGCGAGCGTTCCCGCTTCACGTCCGTTTTCCCGGTTAGTTTTGAAATCAAAAATTTCGATTGTCTCCCAAAAATAACAGGAGACTTATTTTCCGAAATCAGCCCGATTTTCATCTATCCCACACCATTAACTATTCAGGAAAAATGCAAACAGAATTCGGCGAAATTCCTCATTCTTCATGCCGTGGGTACACACTACGTATTATTAAAAATAAGGTTGGTATAATATCCTCAAGCCGTAAGTCTTAGGTTGGCTGGTAGTTGAAAATAAAAAGTATTTGACTAGTGGACTTTCACTATACAGGTATCAGATAAAGTCTCAAACTTCTGGGGGTGATTCTACTATTAATTTGCAAAAAAAGTCCTATGACATAATAATGAGAAATTCCAATTTATTTAAGCGGCTGTGTGTCCTATTTCTGGATTGTTTTTCTTGTACCTCTGCTATAAAAACTGGCTCAAAATCACAACTTTCCAACGGTATTGTAAAAATAATAATAATAGTTTTTACCTACTTGACTGGTATTGCTGAGCAACCTACTAGAGGGCGGTCTAGCATTATTTCCAAGTCAAGCTAATCAAGTTCTTTTATTTTCTCAATTCCCTAGGTAAGTGCACCTATGAATTTCAAAAATCCCTGAAAATTTAAAATTTAGGTATAATTTTTGAATTTTGAGCGCCGGTTCTTGAGAGATATACTAACCCAGAACGAGAACAAACGGCGACCGACTGAGACACCTTAACCCTTGGTGGGTATAAAATGTGACACAACTGACAGACACGAATGAAATTTCAGCGAAGTATGTTGATATAAGTGAGCATCTAGAATATTTCAGGCGCTGAGAAGGTAGAAGGTTCCATTCCAAACATTCAACTGTGATCTATCCGCCGCGAAGAGTACTTTGATCCGTAGTTTCTGAAAACCATCGGGTCTGTAGTAACTGGACACTCGGGTTATCAAAGGTCATGCGTTTATTGAACATACATATTTTTATGACTAATTGTAATATATCAAGCACGTAAATTATTGAATTAAATTCTCTTGGGAGTTTTTGGAGCGTTTTCATGCGTTGCCTAGTAGCATGGATCCCGAACACAACTACTGCAGGATGCTGCTACCTACTACACAACCTAGCGATGCTACATCTTCTCCCCCCTTCATGAAGCTTAGTTCATCCATCTTCAATCACTCTTCGCCTTAGCTGGTCCGCATGTTTCCTCTTCTGGCTGCCCTCTACGTCGATGATGTATGACCACATCCCCGTCCTCTTCGAGACGATTCCCTCCAGACACGTACGTTTTAGTGGATCCTCCACCCATATGGCGTCTCCTTCCTCAAATTCCCGAGGTCTAGTCTTCCGGTCGTGGTTGATCTTCTGCACCACTAGAGAATTGTCGATTTTAGCTTCCACACTAGGTTTCAACATGTCTAACCGGCTGCGTATATTTCTCCCATAAAACATTTCGGATGGAGACCGTCCCGTGGTTTTCTGAGGTGTAAGCCTGTATGAGAATAGGAACTTTTGGAGCCGGAGGTTCGCATCCTTGATTGTCCCCAATGCCTTCATCCTCGATTTGAAGGTTCTAACTTCTCTCTCGGCCAATCCATTCGTTTTTGGGTGGTATGGACTCGACGTAATGTGGGTGATGTTGTTATCCTCACAAAATGATTTGAATTCTACACTCGTGAACTGTGGCCCATTGTCACTTACGACTGTTCGTGGAAGACCGCATCTTGCGAATAACTCTCGAAGTAAATAGATTGTCCTTGTTGCCGTTATTCTATCCATCGGGAATATTTCTAACCATTTCGTGGTAGCATCAACCACGATGAGCCAATATTTCGTCTGAAATGGCCCGCAGAAGTCGACATGTACTCTGGACCATGGTTCATGTGGCACTGTCCAGGAATACAACGGAACTTCCTGTTCTCTCGGTCGGTTCTGTTGACATGTTCTACACGTTTGTACGTGTACCTCAATATCACTGTCCATGTTCGGCCACCAGACATGGCATCGTGCCACCGAACGCATTCCAGTAATCCCCGGATGCCCCTCATGCAGCACCCCCAATACCGAATTACGCAAGACAGTGGGTATAATCAGGCGTCCCTGCCACAACAACAACTTCTCTTCATACGAGAGCTCTAGCCGTTTTTCGAAAAATGTGTGAAGTTCCTTAACCGAAAGTTCGTTTTTGCTTTGTGGCCATCCATTTTGAACATGGCTTATTACTTTTGATAGTAGTGGATCTTCTATGGTCGATTTTTGCAAATGCTTTTTGCTCAAGGCAATGTCGTCAAGCCTTATGTGCAGTAATCTGTCCCCATATTCAGCTCCATCTATTTCAGACTCCGTCGGCTCTATATTATGCACTGGCAGCCTAGATAATGTGTCAGCGGGTACGTTGTCTTTCCCTTGTTGAAATTGAATTTCATAATCAAACGCTGACAATGTAAGGGCCCATCTGGTGAGTCGATTTGCAGCCAGTTTCGGAATTTCATTCCTCTCACCAAGCAAATGAATTAGCGGTTTGTGGTCCGTTCTGATGATGAAGTGCCTTCCTATCAAGTACTGCCTGAATTTCGACACCCCAAAAATTATGGCTAGGGTCTCTTTGTCAATCGCCGAGTACTTTTTTTCGGGAAGTGACAACGTCCTGGATGCATAGTATATGGGCTTCTCAATGTTGTCAGGGTATCTATGAAAAAGAACGGCCCCCACGCCCACGTCACTTGCATCTGTCGAAAGTATGAGGGGCAACGATGAATCATAATGGGCCAAACAATCTGCTCTCAGGAGAGAGTTTTTTACTTCCTCTACAATCTTGTCTTCCTGAGATGTCCACTTCCATTTAGCCCCCTTACATAGCAATTGGTGCAATGGGGCACAAACAGACTGAAGATTCGGTACAAATTTACTATAATAATTTATCGAGCCCAATATCGCGCGTAGTTCTTTGGGATTTGTCGGATGAGGCATTTTTGCGATTGCTTCTAGATGTTCTCTAGTTGGTCTGATACCGCCTTTGTCGATCAAGTGGCCTAAGTAGGTAATCTGATTCTGGAACCATTTACACTTTTCTTCCTGAGTCCTGAGGCCAGCTGTACTCAAGCAATGAAGTACTTGCCGCACCCTCGACATATGTTCCTCATTAGTGGAGCCTGTAATGATGATGTCGTCTATATAGTTCGCAACCCCTGGAATTCCAGCTAATATAGCCTCAACTGTTCTCTGAAACAGGCCCGGGGCAAATGATACACCAAACGGTAGCTTCCTGTACCGGAAAAACCCTTTATGTGAGGCTATAACCAAGTATTTTCGAGATTCTTCTGCCACCTCCAACTGTAGATAAGCATCTCTAAGGTCGATTATTGAAAATTGGGTACCGCCATTCAGTTTAGTTGCTAGCTCCTCAAATGTAGGTAGTGGATGATAATCTGTATGAATGCAGGGATTTATCGTAACTTTGAAGTCCCCACATAATCGAAGCTTCCCATTGGACTTCATAGCAATCACCAGGGGTGAAGCCCATTCGATTGGAGTCTCCGTAGCATTGACTGGCTCTAGAATGTCCGCTTTCACTAACCTCTCTAGTTCCTTTTCTACCGGTTCCCGTAATGCAAATGGAACACGTCTTGGTCTGAAAATCTTTGGTACTGCATTTTCTTTCAAATGGATGACTGCCTTGTGGTTCCGGATTGTCCCTGTGCCCTCTTTGAACACTTCAGAAAATTCTTTGATTAGCCGTTGCACATCCTCTCGTATCTTACTGGTTTGATCTGCATCTTCTGGATGAGTACATCGAACCATTGCACCTGGGGGAAGAGGAATGTTGAACGCCAGAATCCAGTTCATGCCAAAGAGTGGTGTGTCGCTCACTTTGGTTACTACCACTGGAAGGTCCATACGTTTGTTAAAGCCTTGTACATTCACCCTAACTTCCCCCAGCGTCTCAATTTTGTGACCAGTATATGCTGTGAGGCTAGGTGTCTTCCTTAAGCGTGGGGATCCAATGGACTTCCAAACTGTCTCGCTAATCACTGATTTCGATGCTCCTGAGTCAAACAACATCTCTACAGGAACCCCATCAAGTTTCACTCTGACAAAGGCTTCATTTCCTCTTTCTATCCTCCGTATAAAATCAATGGCTCCCTCTTCGTCCTCATTTGACTCTCCATCTGACGTGTTATGTTCACGAACCTGATTCGTCCTCCAGGATTTCTTCTTTATGACCACATTCCCAGACTTAAGGCATACTTTAGTGTAGTGATCAGGTTTCTTGCAATATTTACATTGAACTCCTATGGCTGGACATCTACGGCCGTCTGTGTGTATATTCCCCCCACATTTGAAACAGTTTTGCCCTGGAATTAAAGTTATATCGGGAGCTTTCCCTTTTCCTTGCTGTTGGCTACGCTTCTCGAACGAATTTACGTTTAATACGGTATTTTTAGGGGTTGTCACTAGTTGAATGCTTTCTTGTTGAGATTTAGCATTCTCCAAGATTTGTGTTAGCGTCTCTATATCCTCGAATTTACTCTTGACTGAAGGGTATTTTCGTAGTATTTCTTGTTGCCAGCCACTATTGTTGATACCAAAGACAAACTGATCACGAAGGCGTTCTCGCAGTGTATCACCGAATTGACATTTGTGCGCTTGAGCGCGTAGTCGCGCAATGTAATCGACTATCGTCTCCGATCCTGCCCTAGTGACTTGCGTAAACTTCAAACGTTCACATAAGGACATGTCTTTCCGACCATAATTTTTCTCTAAAACCATTACCAAATCATCATACGGAATATCTTCCAAGTCCTCTGGATAAAAATGATCTATCAGCACCCTAAATGGTTTGGAACTAACCTTGGCTAACAGGTAATCCCGTTTTCTGTTATCATTACTTACTCTGCATGCGCGAAGAGCGTAACTGAACCGGTAAAACCAGTACTCCCACTCCTCACTTTCAATATCAAAATTATCAACGTCAAACTCTTTAAATTGCATACCCCTCGGATTTCGATCATTATAATCGCCCGGGATGTCACTATCGTCCTCTAACGTCTTCTTACCTTTCGTTTTCTTCCTCGTCGCCATTCTGTAGTAACTGGACACTCGGGTTATCAAAGGTCATGCGTTTATTGAACATACATATTTTTATGACTAATTGTAATATATCAAGCACGTAAATTATTGAATTAAATTCTCTTGGGAGTTTTTGGAGCGTTTTCATGCGTTGCCTAGTAGCATGGATCCCGAACACAACTACTGCAGGATGCTGCTACCTACTACACAACCTAGCGATGCTACAGGGTCCTTTAGACACTTTACTCACAGGCAATCAAAAAATGTACGTTTTCGGTCATAATATTGTGTACCTACTCTGACCAGGCCTCTATTCCAAACCGAATTTGCGACATACTTTTTCGTTCAGATGACTTCCGAGTTCCGCATTATTTCGCAAGAGTATCGAAATTACCAAGGGGAGGGAGCGAGTGGGTTATAATATTCACAAAATATACGATTTTTCAATATTCCGGTTCCTATAAACAGGGTCGTTGGGTGACCTCTGAAAGTGGTAGGGCACCAAACCAGAAAATACACGAACTTGACCCTAGGATCACACATACCTACATACTTTTGCGTCAAACAGAGGACCCAGTGGGGAACAATCACATCTCAACTTCATTCCAGTTAATGATTAAAAAAAAAATGCATTTTTGGGACTCGAAAAGATAAAAAATTTTAATTTGTTACTAAAACGAAAAGCATATAATTTCTTAATCATAAAGACGAGATCATAAAAAAAAGTGTCTTAACAAATTCTACATATTAGTCGAAATGTCTCTTTAATGCTTTTCGAGGATCATATTCCCTTTGAAGACTTTTAATTGTCTTTTGCAACGGCTACGTAGCATATTTATATGAAAAGTTGTGGAACTGAAGAGCACCAGGCTGCCTATTGTATTTCCCCACACCAAAATGTTGAACAGAAACGAAAAAATACGATAAGTAGGTAAGTAGTTATCAGTGGTCAACTCCATCAGATGACATTACAACAAACACCAAGACGACTTGAAATTCAGGGAAAATGGAATGGAAAACCGAAAATAATAAGAGGACCAGGAACGTAAACTGTCATTGTTTCAAGACACTTTAGGGAACACAGTAAAGAGCTCCAGAGAGAGACTATTACGGAGCAAAACCCCTGAAGATAACAACTTCGACATTTTAAAACTTAGTTTCAACTTACAATAGTTTTAACTTACTTTCTTACCTATGTGACAAAATCTCTGTGTAGCAAACGCCATCCACAACTATGATAACACTCCAAAAATCATAATTTTACTGTCAATCAGCAAAATTGTTTCATGTCACGATGTAACCACCCTCCTGTTTATCTCTTGTCAGTTGTTTCCAGTACTCTTTGTAAACACACTAAACACCTAATCGTGCAGTCTGGGCAACATACTGTGAAAATCTTTAAAAGTGGGGAGTATCCATTCAATTTTTAATCCCATTTATAACTGATATCTGAAGTACTCCATACGTTTACATCCTATGAGGACTCCATTGTTATACATGGAACTTTCATGGCAACCTGAACAGAGTATCCATCCATCTAGTTGAATCAACACAAGTCATCATCAGAAAGAATAAAAAATCGATCTTGTGTTCCAGGGCAGGGGCTGAGAAAGGGAGGGGATAAACTAAAATAACACTACTGCGCATGTGCGGACGGGGAAAAACTAAAAATAAACAACATGTTGTCATGACAACTCCGGGGTCTAGCCCCAGATCTTGGGAATTCGAGAGTGGAGAATCGATTGTTTGATACAAATCGATTGTTGGATACCTATCGATTCCATCTTACATCTTCCTCTCTCTCGTAGCAGGCCATGGAGACTGCCTCGCCTCGGGTTTTACCATGGATATTTGACATAATTACTGCATGTCAGTGTAGAATTATTTTTTACTTGTAAAAGATCCATGCTTCCTTGGATCATGAGTGAGTTTTGAGGAAAAACTTTCTGCTAGGGATTTTTTTCTACTTTGTGGAGAACACTTTTTGAAGGGAGTTTTTTCAACTTTGGGGTAAAAATCTAGGTTACAGAGAGAGAAATTTTGCCGGGGCTAGACCCAAAGTGGCCTTATGGACGCCACGCCCCTGCCTATAAAGCTTACTAATTGTACCCAAGCTTTGAAATTGAGGGCGCATTGTCAATTTAGCTCTGGATTTTCGTGAATTAAATATTCTTTGTGCGACCATGGAACCAATAATTATTAGTGGTGCGAAGACACCAGAACCCGCATATTTTGTGGGTTTTTGTGTGTTTCACCTTGAACATGGATGTGAACTTATGCGGCCAACTATCAAAACTAACAGATGAAAGTAACGACGTATTACAGCTTTGGTGTCAGACTAGCACCGTTGATGATGATGGGGGTGGGGGGTTAATTAGCATGTTGCCTACCGTAGATCATAGTTTTTGAAATGCTCTTCAAATGAGACTCCCATGAGTCTAATTACTTTGACAAAAATATATTAATTAACTCCTCATGTGTCTCAATAACGACATTACAGTTGCTGCGAGTCTGTCAGACACTTTATACACTGGTATTACGTTAGAGGGTTTATAATCACTTGGGGTTAAGGGAAAGTCAGATTGGGAGTGCTATTGAAGAAAAATTATTAATTATAAGGTAACATATAGAATTTTTGAAACAACCTTAACTTTTTCTGAATTTGTGTTCTGTAAAGTGTTTTTTTGCTTTGTCAGGACTTGAGTACCAGAGGCAGCAACTGATAGCTGAAAGACAACAGTTCCACCTCGAGCAGCTGAAAGCTGCTGAGTTCAGAGCTCGGCAAGAGGCCCACAGGCGGCTCGCGGCAGAAGCCGCGGCAGGAGGCAACGCGCCCCCCGCCTCCCCTCAGACCCTCCCGCCCCCTTCGGCCGCCCCCACAAATCAACAGCCGCCCTCCTCGACGAATCAGCCGCAACCCAATCAGCAGCCTCAGTCACAACCTCAGCAGCCAATACCCCAACAACCTCCGGCGCAACAGGCCGCAGCCCAGTAAAAACCGCTCGAAAACCGAGTTTTGTATTATATGAATGTTTTTAGATTTTTGTGAAGTAATTTATATCGTAATGCAATCGGATTATATTTAATTTTTATTTTATATCAATTTTTATGTATAAAAATCAAACGAAAAGAAGAAAAAAAAACAATACAAGTAGTTTAAAATCAATTGCGGTTGAATAAATTTTCTTTTATTTGATCTGATCTGAAATACAGTATTGGTAAGTCATTGTCTCTACTTTATTTTTGATTCTCCTGAATCCTCTGAATATCACCCCAAGGCCACCACAACTTCTTGACAGTTTAATATCATCCATAATGAATTAGTCAAACACACACCAATACAAGTATATAGCGTTTCCAACTCGAATTCAACCTTTTCCAAGTCAAGTTCAACCTTTTCCAAGTCAAATTTCAACCTCTTCCAAGTCAAATATAACCTTTTCCAAGTCAAATTCAACCTTTTCCTAGTCAAATTCGACTTTTTCTAAGTCAAATTCAACCTTTTCCAAGTCAAGTTCAACCTTTTTCAAGTCAAATTCAACCTTTTTCAAGTCAAATTCAACCTTTTCACCATTATTAGGGAAATGACGAAAAATACGCACAATCCCGAAATGTAGTACCAAATGCTTGTCTGTGATTGGGGACTGGGCTGAAAACAATACTCCAACGCAGTAGGTATACATAAAACAAAATCATGTTTAATTTTTTAGAAAATCAACAAAAAATATAATTTAAAAAACTCAACATTTCTTTGAAAGAAAAACTTTCATCACTTCATTGCGTACCTAATTAATATTTTAAAAGTCTTAAAATTAAAAATCTTACTTGTAGTAAGTCTATCTTTGATTTTTCAATTAAAAAAATGGTGAAAGGGTCTTTTACAAATTTTAATCAATAGATTAATTTTTTTTTAACTGCTTCTAGGAAAAAGTTTAATTTGACTTGGAAATGCTATACAGGGTGTCTACACTCAAGATGGGCATAACTTCAGGGTTCGATTCTACACAATATTTCCAAAAAAAAAAATATCTCGTAGCAATTTTTTCTTAACCCACTCAAAATGCCTTTTTTATAACTTCAGAGTTTTTTTTCGCGTTTTCGACCTTACGTCATGAATATTGTCATAACTCCTGTTATTTACCAAGTAAATTCAAATGTAAGGATATTGTTGGAAAGAACGGTAAATTTTCAAGCTACCTGGTATAAAACCAAAATCTTTTAGCAATGAAGCATTTCTGTAAAATCAAGTTAAAAAGCAAATTATAAATTTTTCCGGAAATTTGATTTTTTGTTATCGAAGTTTTCACTTTGAAGGGCTGCCCATTTCGATGGGCGCTCTTCGGAAAAAACATGCCCTAAATGTCAGCTTTCTAACGGTCTATCAATTTTTCTTTTTAAAATTGAAATTGGAAGAGTAAATCAAGTTTGAATGCAAGAAAACGTGTGTTTTACTAGAAAATCGAGTGTTTACGTGGTGTATGGTCTCCTTCAATCTTGACGAGTTTGGTATCATTTCCTACGTAATTTTTTACGCTAAATCCAATGATGGCACTTCCAAATAATTCTGACTGCTAGAAAGTGGATTTTTTGAGGAAAACCACAATTTTTTTTGTCCATAACGTACGCACAATTCGTAGATTTGGTTGTGAGCATAAGGTAACACATTTCTACTCAATAAAAACATCAAATTTCTAGCTGATTGATCGATCAGCTAGAAATTTCATGTTTTTATTGAGTAGAAAGGTGTTACTTCATGCTCACAACCAAATCTACGAATAATGCGTATTTTATGCACGAATACCAAGGTTTTCTTTTTACACTACCAAGATTTTCGTTTTACACCAGGTAGCTTGAAAATATAACGCTCTTTCCAACGATATCCTTACATTTGAATTTACTTGGTAAATAACAGGAGTTATGACAATTTTTATGACGTAAGGTCGAAAACGCGAAAAAAACTTAGAAGTTATAAAAAAGGCATTTTGAGTGGCTTAAGAAAAAATTGCTAGGAGACATTTTTTGTTGGAAATATTGTGTAGAATCGAACATCTTGAGTGTAGACACCCTGTATAATATACAGGGAATACATGGAATATGGAATACATATTATGTGTTCCAGTACACAATTGATCTTATAAGTTATTTTTAAACAGGTCAAAAACACCATTAATTCATTAAAAAATTTATGCTAATGCTATTACACCATAAATCTCATAGCTTAACAGTGTAATAAAACAAACCTTAATAGCAGGTGCTGCTCTAGAGCGTCAGTGATTAAAATAATCATCAACTTCTATCAACAGTGTCTGGCTTGAGAAGAGGATTCAAACAACGAAGAATTAGAAAAAGCCTTTTTCGTTATCTTGGAATCTACAAATTTAACTTCCTGATCTACATAGTAGGTTGAATAACATAATGAGTCAACACTGTTCATCTGAGTTAACCTCTAATTGTACCATGGTGTCACTAGTGTTACTGAAAACATCTTGGGAATTTCACTGTCCAAAGGTATCACCAGATTAACTAGATTTAAATTGCAATTTAAAAATAATGGACAGAGCTGAATTTTCTGAACCATTTTTTGTAAGTCATTAGAAGTTAAAAATTATGTTACTACACAAATTTGTTTTCATCGATTCCTTCCACATTCCAGTAGCCCACAACAAATTCTGCTGTACATTAAATTTAAAATTTAAATTTAATTTTGGTGGTTAGTACTCCGGTGACACTGGGATATCTGTGGATTTACTGAGAAGATTCCGGCGGCAATATTTCAGTTTTTCAATTCCCAAGGCCCATGCACTAATGAATTTCTAAAATCCTTGAAAATTTCAAGTTTAGCTACATTTTATGAAAAAAAAACATAACTGAAGTAACGGTTTTTCCCATTTTGGTTTATTATCTATATACATACTTAAAACCCCAACCGTACGTACGTATGTCGCCCGAACGTGGGGGTCTCGGGTTCGATTCCAGGTCGTGACATAATTTTTTTTTTCTTTTAATAAATTACGTCTTTATCTACGTTTTATTAATTACTTAATAAATTACTGTTGCTAAATAAACCTAAACCAAACAAAGAAAAACGAAAAGAAAGAAAAAGAAAAACAAGAAAAAAGGAAAACAAAGTGCAGCCTTTTTCTTTCCAAAGAAGAGCACCCAAAGTCGTTTCGACAAACACGGAAATTAAAATTTTATGTCATGGCCTGGAATCGAGGTTCTCCACGTTCGGACTACATACTTATGTACGATTGAGGTTTTATGTAATTAGATTTGTTTTGCTTGCTTTTAGCGGGCTTTTCAGCTAGTTATCAATAAAATTAGGCTAGTTATTACTTTTAAGCTAGTTATCAATAAAATTAAAATTAGGGTAATATAAGCCTATAACCCTATAAGCCTTTGGAATCGAAAAAAGAAAAAAGAATTTTAACCCCCCCTCAAAATTTGATGTTTTACTTTTCAAGGAATCCGAAAATCGAATAAAAAATTTCTGTCCGTCCGCCGTACGCGGCACTTTTCTTAGCAGCACTGGACCGATTTGGTTCAAATTTGGTATATGGGCTCCATTTGGGGTCTAGTTGTGCCGCGAAGCTTTTGGTTTATGTCAGTCACTTCTAAGGGGTGAAAATTGAGGGTTGAAATTTTCAAGAGTGTCCTAGCTCGAAAACTCTCGAAATAAAGGTATCGTTTTTTCACCATTTTTAAATAGTATTGAATTTTTTAAAATTTTCGAGACCACCCGGAGCTTTGTAGGACAGATCACTGATCAGCTGAGTGAGGTCCGAAGCCATTTTCAATCCTATTGAACGCAGGAAGCTGAAATTTGAGAGGGAAGGTCAAGAGAGAATACAGATGGTGGTAGGTGCTATTGATGAAGAACCAGTGATCTACACAGAAGGGTGATCTATACAGAAAATAATAAACCTTTGGCAATGATTTGCAGCGTTTTATCTGGCAATTATTGTTCGATTTTGATGATTCCAGCGGCAATACTTCAATTTTCAATTCCCTCGGGCCGTGCACTAATGGATTTCTAAAATCCTTTAAAATTTCAAATTTAGGTACAATTTTTTAAGGTTGTTTCAAGTAAGCGACTTCAATTTCGTGAAATACTGACCCGGAACGAGGTACGAACGGCAACCGCCTGAGACCCCCTGTAATGAATTTTAGAAATTCTACAGACTTTCAATTTAAGATAGTATAGAATTTTTTGAGACAACGCGGAGCTCTGTAGGACAAACCGTTTGCTCCCTACGAGAACTCAAGGGTTAGACTTACGAAACACGAGTGTGAATCGCAAAAGAGGCCTAATCTCCGTTCAAAAATGCTGACCGAAATGCGATCGATGTTTTTCTTCAAGTTGGTTGGTGGTTACAATGGCAAAGCCTAGGGACGGCACGATACCACCGATATATCAAAGTATCGATACTTTTTGGGTATCGATACCGATATTAGTATCGATACTTTTGATGCAAAACTCAAACCAATATTTTGGTATCGATACATTTGTCTAAAATATCGGATGTATCGATACTTTCTTGACGATATTATCGAACATTTTGCCAAAGTAAATTGGTGAAAAAATACCAAATAGATAACTAGAAAACAATACCATCTATTGTCTGCCACAGAATAACTAATTAATTAAATAGGATCAGAATAGTATCTTGCCGATAGCAAGATATATTGCCACGATAGCCTCAAAATAGTACAAATGTGAGTTTGGAAGGAATTTAAACCCGTTTTTCCAAACTTACAAGAAGAGGGAGGCATGCAAAATATTAATCGTGATTAATCAGTCAGGAGCGAACGAATTTTTTGAATAATAAATAGTACCTATTATTTGAATTGTAACTGATTTGTTACTTGATCCTTTCGATTTCTAGTGGAAGAAAAACAACATGTCATTCAACAGAGATTTCTTGCAAATAAGAATTGGAAGTGAAATAAAATGATTATTCATTCATTTTAATTAAATTTTAAATTATTGGCTTTTATTACATTTTTGATTGCCATTGAATTTAATTGCAATTTAAATTATTGTTTTTTAACAAATATATTGCCTTTTCTTAATTAACCCATTCAACACGGATGACCTCTTAAGAGGCCAAGGGTTTTTATTTGGAGTGAAAAATCATCAGTTAACTAATTTGAAATATCGGTGGTATCGATACTTTGAGCCGATATTATCGAAGTATCGATATTTTATAATATCGGTATCGAAAAGATATCGGGTATCGATACTTCCTGAGAAATATCGTATCGAAAGGAGTATCGATACTTTGGAGTATCGTGCCGTCCCTAGCAAAGCCATGTTCTTCGCAGAAGAAGATCTACATAGAAAACTAATAAACCTTTGTGTAATAATTTGCAGCGTTTTGCAAAGACTTCGAACATCACATTGTAACGCGTCGCGCAGTGTGAACCAACTTTGTTTTTCAAATGGAACCCCCCATTTTGGTTTATTATTTTCAATAATAAGCCTTTGGAATCGAGCAAGAAAAAAAAATTTTTAACCCCCCCTCAAAATTTGATGTTCTACGTTTCAAGGTACGTAGAATCCGAAAATCGAATAAAAAAAATTTCCGTCCGTCCGCCGTACGCCGTACGCCGTCCGCCGTACGCCGTCCGCCGTACGCGGCACTTTTCTTAGCAACACTGGACCGATTTGGTTCAAATTTGGTATATGGGCTCCATTTGGGGTCTAGTTGTGCCGCGAAGCTTTTGGTTGATGTAGGTCACTTCTAAGGGGTGAAAATTAAGGGTTGAAATTTTCAAGAGTGCCCTAGCTCGAAAACTCTCGAAATAAAGGTATCATTTTTTCACCAATTTTAAATAGTACAGAATTTTTAAAAATTTTTGAGACCACCCGGAGTTCTGTAGGACAAACCGTTCGGTCCCTACGAGTATTTGAAGGTTTTCCTTCGATAAAACAGAATCATGAGTGTGAATCGCAAAAGAGGTCTAATCGCCGTTCAAATTTTATCTGACTAAAATGCGATCGCTGTTCATTTCTTCGATTTGTATACAGTTTTGCCTTCTGCGTAACCAGTAATCAAATTTCCATATCAAGCTTTCTATTTTTCGAATCGAGTGTGAAGCGTTTAGTTCTTTCTAATAAACTTGATTGTGAAGGTGTGAAGCCATTATAGTGTGGTAGGTAGTACCTACCAATAGGTAGGTGTGGTAGGTAAAAAAAAATTGGTAGGTAAAACGATGTTTGTAGGTAAAAAACGCTGCAAATCATTGCTCACTGATCAGCTGAGTGAGCTCCGAAGCCATTTTCAATGCTATTGAATGGAAGTGCTCTTCCAGGCGTCTCCAGCATTCGAGGATATCTTCTTCACTCCTCACATCACTGATCAGCTGAGTGAGCTCCAAAGCCATTTTCAATCCTATTGAATGGAGGTGCTCTTCCAGGCGTCTCCAGCATTCGAGGAGATCTTCTTCACTCCTCACATCACTGATCAGCTGAGTGAGCTCGAAAGCCATTTTCAATCCTATTGAATGGAAGTGCTCTTCCAGGCGTCTCCAGCATTCGAGGAGATCTTCTTCACTCTTCTGATCATTGATCAGCTGAGTGAGCTCCGAAGCCATTTTCAATCCTATTGAACGCAGGAGCTGAGGAGGGAAGGTCAAGGGAGAATACAGATGGTGGTAGGTGCTATTGATGGAGAACCAGTGATCTATACAGAAGGATGATCTATACAGAAAATAATAAACCTTTGAGCAATGATTTGCAGCTGTTTTATTACAGATTCGATTTCTACGTCAAATTTTATGAACATTTTACTTCGACAATTTTTTTTTGAACGCACTCAAAGGTAGACCTCAAGTGTGGCACATCACTTAGCACTGTTTCTCTACGCTGAGTCGCGAGGTGATATCCCTTTCTTGATTAGGCTTCATTTTACCGCATTTACAGCCAAAAAAGTCACCTTTTGAGTTGGAAATCATCGATTTTCCGAGTATCGTTTCCTTCACAAATTATTTCTCTTCTGACACAATTTTATAAATTTTACAGTTTTTGACATTTTCATGTCTTTCATATGGCACATAAAAAAAAAATCGTCACGAAATTTGATGCGACGAAATTTGTCCCAAGTCGCCACAATGATGATTATGACCATCAGAAGTGAAGTTGTTAGGTAGGTAGGTACTTTACAGTTTGATATTACCAGATCAGCTGAGTCGAAAATTGAGCTCCCAGATCAGCTGAGTCGAAAATCGAGCTCCCAGATCAGCTGAGTCGAAAATCGAGCTCCCAGATCAGCTGAGTCGAAAATCGAGCTCCCAGATCAGCTGAGTCGAAAATCGAGCTCCCAGATCAGCTGAGTCGAAAATCGAGCTCCCAGATCAGCTGAGTCGAAAATCGAGCTCCCAGATCAGCTGAGGCGAAAATCGAGCTCCCAGATCAGCATGAAAATGTTTCAATGTGTTGCAGACTCGTATGCAAGCGTTTGATTTTTCGAATGTACCAGGGGGCATTACAAGGCTCCTGAGTTTTTTGTTCTGCACCATTTGCCTGATTTTCACGTTGCTCTTTTTGGTGTATCCCCATTTGGGAGAGCCGTAACCCCATACTGGCTTTATCACGTGCTCGTAGAGTAGGACTTCATTGTGCCAGCCAGTACATTTTTTTACTCTTCATTGCCTTTTATAAGTAAATCGATTATTTTCACCTCAAAAAGTGATTGATTTGATGAAAGTGATTTAGCTCAAGTCTTACGGTAAGAAGTGGTAGGATGAATGAGTTTTGTCTCTTTAGAATTTTCGGTCATGTGCCTGAAGATGTTTCTTTTTTTAAGCATTTGCTTATCATTTTTACATTAGTTGCGGTAGGTAGATTATTAACCCTTAATATCCTGAAGTATCTTTTTGGAAGACCGATTTTTATCTGCAAACGTTTATAAACTTTTAAGCCAAAACTGATAGCCGTCCAACTATCCGATTGTTTAAGAAAACGTAGGTAACAGTAAAAACAAAATAATTCTCGAGTTGACTGAATGTAATAGGGCATTAGAGGTACCTTCTACCCTCATTTCTCCCCTTGTCGATAAGTTGGGTTTCCTTGTCAGAGATGGCGCCACTGTTTAGAGCAGCATAGATCCCTGTATGAAGTGTACCTTCTCCACCTTATTCCGTGGTTCCTACTTTATGAGGAATGAAAGACCCCAACCAAGGATTTTTCTGTACTTTATGAGAAATAACAGACCCCAACTAAGGATTTTCCAAGTTTCTTTCTTCTACTCAACAAAATTGGGCAGATAGACAGATTTTTCTGACCCAGATTCTAGTGAGGCTTTAGGAAAAATCATTTACGAGCTGACAAGCTGCAATAGGGCCTTTGACAAACCTTCAGTTCAAATATTCTATAGATCTATGTTTAATCTTTCTAGACATCTAAATTTAATTTTTAAAATCCGAAATTTTTATGAACAAATGGGAAATTAAGGGTTACGAATATTGTAAAGTTTCTATCTCCAGGATTCCTATTCAGAGACGTGAAAGTAGTACCTAGCCCCCCAAATGCTCGCTTGATGGAACGGCAGGTGACGTGACCTCGACCAGATATGGAAGAGAAGTATCCACACAGGTTATTGTCCATGGATATTACTTCGTAGCATCCACCCCTATAAAAACAAATAGCTCGAAAGTGGAGGGGAGGACGCTTTTATCGGAAATCGTTGGACGCAGGCGCTCTCTGTGCGGACAGACTCGGAAACTTCGTTAATGATGGCCGTTCAGAGAAGTTAGTCGTGCATGTTGAATATACGCTTATACCAAACCCGGATTAGTTATTTCAGAAGGAGAAAGAAGTCATTTTTTTGTTCAGTTCTCGATTTAAAGAAAAAGGCCGCGTTTTCCGAAGGATTTGAATCGTCAAGTTGTACAACGGAGGAAACCTTTCTTTCCCGCTAAATAGTGATACTACAGAATTGTTGCCGACATCTTCCATGAAATATCATTCATTGTGGTGAGTAGTCTTATCTTTTATTTTTGTGGCAACAAAGGGCAGGAGTGGGGATTATCAAATCCACCTTGTTTACTTTGAATATTTACGTTACAATTGCAATTTGTGAGACGCCTCTTGAGATCGTGGAAGCCTCTCGGATGCGATCCGTGAAATGTACTTACATTTCGCCGGACGCCATTTTTTCTGCCTTTCTGGCATATCCTCGAGCCATGTTTTTCTACTACGAATTTCGACGTGTCTTGTCAAGGTCTTTAGTAGAGGGTTTTTGTTGGGCGTTTGAGACCCACGAGGGTTCTACGATTCGGAGTTTACGATGAAATGTACGTTAAGGGGGTCCATCGTCTTGATGTTCCACTACCGAGTTCCTGAATCCGGCCCAAGGAGGACCAGATTTTCTCGTTCGATTTCTAGTTTTTTTGGACATTCTGAAAACTTCGGATTAATTTTGTTGAATCGTCCACCAAATGTACCATTAGGACACCCATAACCTTATGAGGAACTTACCTACTGGTGGTGGCAATAATTCAATAGGTACCTGTCTAATTATTTTTAGGTTCCTAGTCATGCCTACCCCTTAGTTTTATCCTTCGATGTATGATGAGAAAAACCTCCCATTTATTACCTTGGCGATATGACAGCGACCTAGCGATGTCAACTATCGATCAGAATTTACTTGAAAACTACGAAGAGTTTTCAACAATTAGCAGCTTATAATATCTCAACTTGATCAATATCTCAACTTGATCTTGGAGTATAACCCAATTTATAAAGAGACTTGATCAATATCTCAACTTGATCTTGGAGTATAACCCAATTTATAAAGAGACTTTTTCGTGAGTGGAAGCAAAATAATATCAGTACAATTCATTTTGAATTACGATCATATTTGGCTATTTTAGGTGCGCAAAATCAACATGAAAGTGATCGAGAAATCAAATGCAATACGAATTACCTCTCGGCGTGAGAGCAAGATCGATTTTAGGGAGGTAACAGAAGGTTAACCTGACTTGTGTCTCCTCCGCAGGGTTGAAAATGATCACAACTCCGCAAATTGATCAGCTGCTTGAAGCTTTCAAGTTATTCCTATTGTGTCCTCTAAAAACAGTAGGTACTACGATACCCGTTCTTCTACACATTAAATGTTTATTCAATAACCCTCATTGGACCAAAAAAATTGCCATCGATTTCTGAGGATATTTTGGGCACAACTTCATTTTTAAACTTCCAATAGTTCACATAAAAATGTTTCATAAATTTCCGCTCTTTCAATTACATTTAGAATTTAAATTTAAATTTAGTTACTCCGGTGACATTTTGGGACAGCTGTGGAATTCCTAAGATTTTTGAGTTGCACCAATGACACCATGGGGGCAGGCGCGCCATTTGCCTTATTGATTTGGTGTCACCAATGTTACCATGGGCCAATGGTATCACATACAAATAAATTAGTACTATCCAACGTTTTTGTAAATTAATTATGTTCAATAATCATGATAACGTAGAGGACAAAAAAAGGGCCTATCAACCACTGAAAATATATTACAGACCAATAAATTGTTCAACATTTTCACAGCAAAGTTCTTCAACTTTCTAAAAAATGAAACTATAACAAGGTTTTATTATTTTATTCTTCAGAGAAATATAAATTGAATTTTAATGCTCTAATCTTTACTCAGACTTGATGAAAAGTCGTCGAAATGTAGTGTCACTGATGATATCATGGTCCAATAAGGGTTAATAGTTAGAACCGTTTGATTGAAAACTGTAAAAAATTGTACAATTTGGGGTTTTCTCCCCTAATTTTTTGATCGGATGTACTGAAATTCTTACTTTCTCATCTACGTTGTATTATAATGATTATATTCATCGAATCGAAGCCTCAAAATGGGATATTAGAAAGCATATTATTCTCTATGACAGCAACAGGGTTAATTTAATTTTGCCAACCTGCCTCACATTTGTCGATACATGAAGCGGGAAACTTCATCTTTTAGGAGTGAGAAGTGATGAAAATGACCAACACACGCTTCGTATTGCATTCAAAGTCTAGTTGAGGAACTCGAATCCGTTCTAGTGGTGTTTCGACACCTAAAACGTCAGTCCATACGAGATTCGCGATCGTGTTTCTAACTTTCTTTGAAAGTCAGTCAGTAACACGAGCACGAATATCCAGCATTTTCTACGTTGACGTATTGATTATTGTTACTCCTCTGGTGAGCATACAGCACTTCAGCATACAGCAAGTTAAAAAAAAGCAGGTTTTGGGAATCTCATTTGAAGATTTTCCCTTTTTCGCAGCAAACATGCGAAGCAAAACTTGTTTCTTACCTTCTGCTACTTTGGTAATCTACAATTTTGGCTATTTTTTTTCAATTTTGATCGTACTGGATTCTAAAAATGATTACACAAAATTTTGAGCAATATTACAATTTACTTTTTTCTAAAAAAAATCTTGGTCACACAGAATGAGGTTCACTAATTTGGAACCGTCACCACGTAAAAATTCTCCTCTAACAAGAATTTCATTCTGGGTGTGGTCGGTTACTAGAAATTTGTGGGTGATGATATTCCCTCTAATTCAAGGGATAAATAAAGGGAAGTACTTATATATTTTAGTCTTTTTAAAAAAAAAAATTTTGTCACTGCAATTATTTTAGTAGAAGACGAAATGGAGTGGCTTATCTCCTGAGGTTTCCACTTATAGAACTGAGAAACGGACTGCAGTGAGTGTGAAAATTGTAGTAGTTGTGAGGATTTAGAACATATAATAATTATTTGCCCAGAATGTATAACGCGTAGAAGTATTATGTTCAATTCGTTATCTGAATTGTCAGATTTGGTGACCAACCCATTCAATTTAAATGTTTTATTGTTGTCTCAAAATTCAGAAGTTTATAGTATTATCTTTAAGTTTCTTACATACGTAGGACGTAAGATCTGAGTAGGTATAGTTATGTTTGATGTAAGCTACATAAGAAAACGCTGGCTGTAATAGCCAATAAAGAATTTATTTTTAAAAAAAGAAAAAAAGTGAGAAATGATCAACATTACCAAAAAATGCTTCATATTGCATTCAAAGTCTTGACGAGGAACTCGAATCCAGTCTAGTAGTGTTTTGACACCTAAAACGTCAGTCCATACGAGATTCGCGGTCGTGTTTCTAACTTTCTTTGAAAGTCAGTCAGTAACACGAGCACGAATATCCAATATTATTGTTACTCCTCTGGCGAGCATACAGCACATCGGTAAAAACAGTGGTATACTTTTTTCTAACGCAGTTTTTGGGAACTTCATTTGAAGATTTTTCATTTTTTTCGCATCAAACATGCGAAACATAACTTGTGTTTCTTATCTTCTGCTACTTTGGTAATCGAAAATTATCTAAAATTTTGGCTATTTTGTTCAATTTCGATAGTACTGGATTCTAAAAATAATTACGCAAAATTTCAACCAATATTACAATTATTTATTTTTTCCCTAAGAAAATCCTGGTCACACAGAATGAGTTTTAATAATTTCGTTCACCATTCGTTGGAAAGCCCTAAATTTATGCATAAATGATATACTTACTGTCAACACCGGTGTAATGATGGTAGAAACTGAGACATATCCCTGAGTTGAGATAACTGTTAACAATACTCGCGGCAAGAGCTTTGTTACACGTTAACAAACAATTATTGAGAAAGCATACCTATTGTTATAGGAAGGTAGCGGGGAAAAAATAAAGACATATCCCAATGTGTTGCAGACTCGTATGCAAGCGTTTTCTTACACTTAAGTGTTCGTCTTCTGAGTGACTTCTATAAATTCGGTTGGTCACTCACCGCCTCACTCGCTATGGTTTTCAAATTTTCAAATGATCTTTAATTTTTTGGCAAATAGTTGAAGAAAAGACACCCATTGCTTGTTTTAAGCTAAAAGTACCAAATTTTCAGTGGTGATCGTTTTATTTGGTTCTTCGTTTCGATCTTTCGGATCTCTTCAAATAAGCGTGCGCAAACTAGCCTTTTCAGGCTGAGTGCTAGCTCAGGACAAAGTTGAGTTTAAAGGTTGATGGAAGTCTTTTGACAAACAGTCTTTTGACTAAACGTCGCATTGACAAAGATGTCGTTTGACCAACGTCGTATGACAAACAGTCGTTTGACGAAAGTCTTTTGACAAACAGTCTTGACTAAACGTCGTGTTGACGAAGTGTCGTTTGACCATGTCATGTGACTAACAGTCGTTTGACAAACAACGACACCCATTGGTTCCCCTGGGTTGGGTAGTTTCAAATTTTGGGCTTGGTCTCCAAAAAGTCCATAAACCCTTTGAAGAATTCAGTAAAACCTACAGGATTTTGGCTGGCATTTGCGCAGAATTTTTTTTTTTTTTAAGAAAGAAGGGGTTCACTGGCCACATGTTCTAGAATCACTCGAATTCCTTTTCAACCGAACTTGATTTTGATATTCTACTTTTAATGTTTTGAAAGTATACCAGACAAATCAACGAAAATTCCGAGAATATGATCAAAATATAAGTTTATAGAGCGAAAAATGCGGTTTCACATCACTCTTATTGAATTGATTGACAGGGTGTTTCCAATATTGGTGTCAAATTGCTACTCAAGGCTCATGGTAGAGTGCCTTAACTTCTTCAAAGTTTTGGAATGAGAGGAGGAACTATAGCGGCTTTTGACTCGTTTTAGGATATTTATTTCCTTGTCAAGCTAGCTTTCGCCTGTTGGGCATCCTCAGGACATTCGGGTTTTATTACTAGTGTGTACCAGCGCCATTATTGTGTTCTGAATTTTGCTAAATGCCTTGGGGGTTCCTCATATAGGCTTTTGTTCTACTGATATTACCTAATTAGCTTTATGGTGTGCATTCTTAAAATGAGTTTGTGGCACCAATACTTGGCCACTTAGTAAGGTCTTGCTGTGACAGTTGAATCTTTTGAGTTACATTTTTGGCAGGTACTTGTTCAGAAAATGTTTTTGAAGAAGGGTTTCACTGGCCACATATTCTAGAATCATTGGGGAAAACTGGGAAAATTGATTGGTAACATTACAATGGCAAAGGGCTGATTCAAGTGTAGTAGAATTCCTTTTCAACCGAACTTAATTTTCATATTCTATTTTTAATTTTTTGAAAGTACATCGATACCTTAAAGCACAAAGCAGCTATGTCCAAAAACGGAGTTTTGAGAAAAACTCAAAAGAAATTATCACCAATGCACAATTCCTAAAATAATGGCTTATTACTATATACTTTTTAATTTCCTCAATAAATTTTCAAGCTATTATCGTCAAGAAAACTCAATAATAGTTTTGTTAAATTTGAGTTTTTCTGAAATTAAAAAAAAAAAAAAAATGTAGAAGGTGGATGGACTTCCTCCTCTCCTCCTTTGTGCTTTAAGGTATCGATATCAGACAAATCAACGAAAATTCCGAGAATGTGATCAAAATATAAGTTTATAGAGCGAAAAATGCGGTTTTATTGAAAATTTGACTAGGGGACGTGCAATATCACTCTTATTGAATTGATTGACAGGATGTTTCCAATATTGGTGTCGAATTGCTACCCAAGGTTGTCGTGTGATTTTAGCCAGGTAGGTGTCATAAAGCGTCAACAAAGGTTCTGTTATCCACAATCATCGTAGTCTCTCACCCGGACCGAAAATAATCTCTGAAGCGTTGTGAGTTTAGTGTTAGGAGTGGAGTAGGCAGTATCAGTGTAAAATGTGGCGAGGACACGCCTGTGGAACTGGTTTCGGACCCAGCGATAGGTTTTAAAAGCTTCGACAAACGCATTCCACAACGCGTTTTGGACTTGACTACACTCGGAACTTGATTCTGTAGTTTACCGAACACTACTCAATGGTCGATTGTAGTAGTTTGGCATACCTTCACCATGTCAATTGGCTTTCCATTAAAATTATGGTGTTTCACCCCATAAACCAGAAGGAGGTCACAGTTTCTGTGTCATGGGACAATTTTTTTCAGGTATTCATTTCGAATCCAAGTTTCCAAATTTGTCGAGATACCAGGGTTTTCCGAGTTGAAACTTCGAGAAAATATATTGGTAGTTGTTGAAGCTGTAGATGGCAGTAACAGTGATGGTTTTCTGGCTGTTTTTGGATATGAGTTTCCTGTTATTTTTGCGTTTTTCGTACCTTACTGTGGCGATTAACGAACGAAGAGTGATTTGTAGAGTTCCATGGCAACGAGATGACGTGGCTCTCGGAGAAGAAAAACTTGAATTTAATTTTTTTGTCTCATTCCTACTTATTCCGTATGTTTCCGTCTCGTACATTATGTATTTTTGTGCGAATATAGCTTTATTTAGTATTTTTCTATATTCGTGTTTTATGTAGGCGAATTACGCTGCATAAAACACAAATATGACCAATTTCAATTTGTTGCAATATTTACGTTTTCGGTCAGTCGAATATATCGCAAGAATCGAGGAATACTGTAATATCCCTTTAAACATTACCTCTAACTTATGGGAAATCACTACGGAAATGTTAGCGATTTTTAATTACTTCCAACTTAGCTACTATTCATCCCTTCATCGCCGGAGTTGGAATATTGTCTTCTCTCACTATCTGTACAACAAAATGTATGGTGGAATTAATCAATTGCGCAGAATGGCAGTAGATTTCCCCCAACATGTGCGACTGCAACTCGTGCAATCACTGTTATTTCCAATACTAAATTATGCCACATTGGCATTTTGTGACCTTAATGCTGAACAAGTGAGTGCAGTAGAAAGATCCCAAAACGCTGCCATCAGGTTTATTTTCATGCTTAAAATCGATATAACGCCATATTATTAAAAATTGGGTTTACTGAAGTTCGGAGACAACAAGAAATTAGCACTGGCTACGATGGTATTTAAAATTTTAAAATTCGAAACCCCTTCATACCTCTTTGAAAAATTTAAAAAGATGGATTCGGTACATTCAAGAGACGCACGTAACGGTAGAATGCTTCAAATACCAAAACATAAGACTACATTATTTAATAAATCGTTTATAGTTCAAGGTACACGCATTTACAATGAAAGCATAGAACTATTCGACTGTAGTAAATCGGTGAGAAATTTTAAAGAAGAATTTGAGACAAAATTGCTGAGATATACATTGATTTGATTTGTTTTTGTTGTCATCATTTTGATTAAGGATGTGTGAAGTGATTTAATACGTAGAATTTATATGAAGTGAAGAATTATGTTATAGAATGATAATATTATAGAAAAATGAAGGGACACAAAACAAATTAATATTGTGAACAGATACCTATATACTTACATGTATTAATCGGTTGATTTTAGCGAGGAATTTGTAAATTATTTGTAGCCAGGGAAGGAGTAAGAGAGGGCCTAAAGGCCCTATCCTATCCCTGGTGGTAAAATAAAAAGCGTAATCAATCAATCAATCTGTCTTCCGATCATAAATCGAAAACCCGAGATTTTGTAATTACTGGTTCTCAACAGCAAACATGATGGTTGACTCAACAAACAATTCTCTGTCAAATTGATTGAGAACGAGGTTCTTAGGAATAAAACTCTTTTGCCGAGCTTTCAGTAAATTTATCACCTTCCTCGGGGCTCTAAGGATGTGTTGCCGAGTGAACATCACTTCAGCGTCAATCAATAAACAGGTAGTTACCACCATAACTGGTGGGAAATAAGTTTTGAAGCTATTGCAGGTAAAATGAAAAAAAGCTGCAAATTATTACACAATGGTTTATTATTTTTCTATATAGATCACTCGTCTGCAGAGCCACCAACCATCCAACATGAAGAAAAACATCGATCGTATTTCGGTCAGCTATAATTTGAACGGAGATTAGGCCTCTTTTGCGATTCACACTCGTGTTTCTGATTTATCGTACGTCCAAACCTTAAATTCTCGTAGAGGGCGAACGATTTGTCCTACAAAGCTCCACGTGGTCTCAAAAAATTCTAAAAATTCTATAGAATCTTAAATTGAAGGAAAAACAATACCTTTATATCTAAATTTTTTGAGTTAGGGAGTTTTCAAAATTTCAAAATTCATTTTGGAACCCTTAGACGTAACCTACATCAACCAAAATCTTTGGGGCACAACTAGACCCCAAATGGAGCCTACATAGCAAATTTCATCAAAATCGGTCAATGCTAAGTGGCAAAAGTGCCGCGTACGGCGGACGGACGGCCAAATGTTTATTCGATTTTTGGATTCAACGTACCTTGAAACGTAAACCATCAAATTTTGAGGGGGTGTTAAAAAAAAATTTTCTTGGTCGATTCCAACGGTTTATTATTGCAAATAATAAACCAAAGGGGGGGGGGATTTAAAACATCATTTCCAGCCATAAAATTTATATCATTTATAAAATATTACAGAATATTTATTTAATATTGAGTAAAAATATGAGGATCCACAGCTTTGAGAGAACAGTGTTGATTACATAACTTAGATAACCTAAGATATAATTAATTGGGTAATGAAACCGAATATTTTACCTCGTTTTTCGAAGGGGTAGATTACCTTTTGGAAACAAGATCCTCTAATGAAGATAGTGTGCATTTTGGAGTATGACTAGCACAATAAGGATGTGCAAGTCACAGTATACCTACTGGTAAAAGTATTCACGTCACTTACCTACCCAGTGAATTTAATTTGACACAAAAATCCTCCGAAACAAATGTCTCTCCTCCTTTTTCTTCTTCTTTCAAGCCGCAAAAATATCTCTTATGCGAAGGTAGGTATCCCCATTATTTCGGCAGACGACGCCGTGCACGTGAGTCCCCTCGCAAACAGCTGTTTGACATTCAGAAGGGATTCTCAAGCCGGGTGAAAAAGGCGCGAACCAGTACCTGTCGTATTATCACGGTTAAAATGTGACTTGCTCGCGTTAAATTAATAAAATCGAATTTCTATCTGTCTGTACGGTGATGAGAATATTAAAATTTCGTTTCTCTCGAGTTCCACGCCAACCTCCTTTGACATTTCGATTTACCTATTTATGTCCACTTTTCACGTCATCAAATTCTTACTGTTACATACAAATACTTTTTTAGGACAAGGAAATGGACACTGGTGACCAAGGAGACGGTACATCAATCTGATAGTTGTATAATTTATTCAAATCAATCATTTGATCGTCAGAAAATCAAAGAGCAAATTATTTAGCGATAGAACCTTTCAATTTGGCCTATTTGTCGATCTGTTTTCTTCTTTCGATGATTCGTTTCAAAAAGTAAAACCCATAAAATAAAAAACCAACATTTTTGTTAAATGCTCCAAAATCATTTCCTAGTAAAAAAACGCTGCAAATTATTACACAATGGTTTATTGTTTTTCTATATTGATCTCTCGTCTGCAACATTTTTTTTTTCGCTCGATTCCAAATATTCATTATTGAAAATAATAAACAAAAATCTAAAAATCGGAATGAAATGTTAATCATGATGTTATATTTAACTGTACATAACAGGCAACTTGATCGTGAAGCTCATGAAATTCAAAACGAAGAATTGAGGTCATTTGTGCACCGATCAACGAAAATAATTTCTGTGACCCTGTAGTTATTCTTTGCAGCAAATCTCAACTTCCCGCACATCTTGGGAGATTTTTTTAATGGTTGTTATATATGGCCGGCCATTGCTTTGTAGTAATCATGGCTCTCTATTTCATCAAACGACGGATGAAAATAAAATGTAGAAATGATGGAATGAAACGTTCAGTAAGTCCGATTTTTTTTGTATGACTAGATTCGACTTTTTCGCCGCTGAAAATCACTGAAAATATCCTGGAAATAGATATTGGTCAATGTATTTGTTACCAGACCGTGTCTTTTTTTCCTTCAACGATTTCCGTCGAACAGCGATTCCGTTGATTCTCCTCTCGCAAAAAGAGACCAATTTCAAGAGTATAAACACACCGAGGATCCGCGTTCAAATATTGGTTCACGATCCTCCGGACGGACGACAAAAAAGAGTCTACCGGATCGATAGTTTCCGATCCATGAGGGAGAAAATGAGGTCCGACTCTTTTCCGAGACAGAAATAAACGACTTTCAACAAACACGGGGGAATAAGAATATTTACCTTTGGAGACCTACCTGGAGCCTGAAAAAAACCGTCTGCTATCTTGTATGTGCGATTGAACGTGAGAAACTGGCGGCTGTCCTGTGTTAGAATACTCACATCTAATATAACTAAATTCTTGTGAAAATCTAGGAAAAGTAGCTTCATCTATCTTTAACTCTAGAAGGTTACATTAGGGCATTTTTTTTTAAAAAGAGTAGGAGGTTTTAAATGAGTTGATATACAAACTCCTTCCATTGCGACCAACAAGATCTATTGTGGAGTGCCTCCAGGCTATGTTAGCCCACAAAGAAGGGCTTACTGAATGCTCCTTCTCCCCACTTTTTGGCAAAGCAGAGAAGATCGGTGTATGCCACCTTAGAGATGGTGTCAGGAGCTAAGACATCACTTCCGAGGATTGTGTACCTAGCTCGACCCATTGCTTCACAGTGGCACATGTGTTCGGCATCTTCCGTTTCCATGTCGCAGAAGCGATCTTCCGTTGTTAGTTTGCCTATCTTCTTTACGTGATAGCGAAGTATTCTGACAAGTTCATACAAGTTCTATATCTCACATGATTATATTATAATTTTTGCATGATGAATGGAGGAGAGCAGGCAGGAAATTCGTGGGATCAGGAATGGCAGGAACATCCAGGGGATCAGGAATGGCAAAGCCCGTATTTCCAGATCAGTCTCTGAGGAGAGGAAGCGGTGAGCCATCTTCCAGTCCCAGACTTCTAGATGGATTGTGGCACCTCAGCTCTTTTCGCATCCCTAGAAGTCGAAGTGATACAGCTCGGATGACTGCGAGTTGGATCTTCACTCGCACCCATCCGGCTATGTACGACTGGGGCTTGCTCCACTTGTCAGTGAGTGTATCGACGAGTCGCTTCTCGAAGGTCCTGAACTCTCTGTAGAGTACAGCTTCACACGAGCAAACCAAAGGTGTAAAAGTGCCGCGAAGGTCCTCTGCTGCAGTGTCGTACTTTTGTTGTTTCATTCTTGCGGCTGACTCGGCTATGTCGGACCATTCCCGGGTCGAGTAGGAAGTGGCGTCAGCGTTAATAACGCGGTTCATACAAGTAATCATACAAGTATTCTGACGTCCTTCTTAGGCATAGCTATAAGTTCTTTAGCCCTACATTAGGGCATAAAAGGACTAGTTCCGCCCAGTTTTGAAAAAGATACTTCCTCTCTCTTGTTGGTACCTACGTGCAAATCTGCACCGTTCCGCAAAAGGATTTGTCATTTTGCCATAGAATGAAGCTCTTGAGGGTGACAATTTTGGAGCACCCAACTTTTAGTTTATTATTTTCAATAATGAACCTTTGGAATCGACCAAGAAAAAAAAATTTCAACACCCCTCAAAATTTGATGGTTTACGTTTCAAGGTAGGTAGAATCCAAAAATCGAATAAAAATTTGGCCGTCCGTCCGCCGTACGCGGCACTTTCCCCACTTAGCATTGACCGATTTTGATGAAATTTGGTATGTAGGCTCCATTTGGGGTCTAGTTGTGCCCCGAAGATTTTGATTGATGTAGGTCACTTCTATGGGTTCAAAAATGATGAACTTTGAAATTTTGAAAACGCCCTAACTCAAAAAATTTTGATATAAAGGTATTGTTTTTCCTTCAATTTAAGATTCTATAGAATTTTTAGAATTTTTTGAGACCAATCGAAGCTCTGTAGGACAAACCGTTTGCTCCCTACGAGAATTTAAGGGTTGGACGTACGATAAATCAGAAACACGAGCGTGAATCACAAGAGGCCTAATCTCCGTTCACATTTCAGCCGACCGAAATGCGATCGATGTTTTTCTTCATGTTGGATGGTTGGTGGTTTTGCAGACGATTGATCAGTATAGAAAAATAATAAACCATTGTGTAATAATTTGCAGCGTTTCTTTCTTCAGTTTTTCGATTTCGAACTTTACTGGTTTTGTGAAATGTTTTTGAGATTTCACGATCTCAGCGCTTCAAGCGGCCGTAAATGAACTATTCCAGGTTGACGTCATCCTCCCGGGTGTTTTCAAACGTTCATATTTTCTACACTGTTTTGTTTATTCGTAAATTAGGAAGTACGGGCTGAAAGTTTGGCGTAGGAGGTTTTTTGAGGTGCTAAATTCGATTTTGGGGTCAAAAATAGGAAATTCCTACATGGTGAAATTCCTCATTGAAATTTAAGCAATTGATTGGGGACATATTTTGAATGCGAAATTTCTTTTGTTATGTCGTTAATTAGATTTTAAAACAGTAACATGGAAAAAGAGATGATGAACATGAAATCATCTTCTGTTTCGCTTTCGTTACCTTCCAAGCTTCAATAAGCAAAATGGAGAAATTGCACGAGAATCCCTTCTTCGTGGGGGATATTGTCGTCTACTTCCACTCGACTTCGAGAAGGTATACAAGGGTTTTGACTGCTCTATTATTGAAACTGGCGTAGCCAACCCACTCTTGACCTGTCTAGGTCCTACCCTTTACATTATCTCCAGTTATCGCCGCCCTTACAGCAGTCTCCCTTCGCCCTCCCCTGTATCGATTCCGTCTCTTCCCTTCCTCAGCTTCCCGCAACATCTAGCGTTCCTCTGATCCCAGATACTCGTCGAACCCTCCCCGTTACTGTCCCCAGACGAGGGATTTCCTTTACAGAGCCCACTTGGGGGATTGGAGAGTTGTTTAACTGCGTCGTTGATCACTTCGGAACTGTTCGGTGGTCATTAGACGAACTTATTTCAGCTTTGAACACCCTCTTTACTTATCCAGCTGTGTGAAAAGTGGTCCAAATTCAGTTTTTTTTTCCCTTGAGTTTTAAGTCCCTTAAAACTGTAGACTGTGGATCTGGATGGTAACCCAAGAGTGGTTTCCAGAGGAACTTACTGGACTTCAGTGACCAGCGCCTTGCCAAGTATTTTAAATTTTGCGCATGCGCAAATGTAAAATCCACAATTTCTACATTTTTCATCCGAATTTGATGAAATTTTTAGGAATTGTGCGGGTTGACGTGTAGATGGTCCCCCAAGAGGGCAGTGCGTTGGTATTTATTTATTTATTTATTAACGGGCAAGCTCAATTTATAATCAACATAATACAGTTGTATTCAACTTAATATAGTGGTATTTAGAGATTGTAGTTTTGAAATTACCTAGAATGCATCGGATCATCTATATGTCGTTGCCTGAATGATGAACTGGCTAAACATTTTAAATCAAAAAGAGCGCCCAAGGCTGGATCGAGCTGCTCTGATTGGACAGGATATTTCCCATGATGCACCACAATGACATACAGCACTCGCAACAGGTGAAGTTGTAAACGGATGATGCGTTGTAGGAAGAAAATCGCCATTACTAGTTGGGACCCTGTCAGTCAGAGTGTTGTTCACGTGTCCAGTGATACTACCATGTCGTTTTCTACATCAGAAGTGGGATGGTAGTATCACTGGACACGTGAACAACACTCTGACTGACAGGGTCCCAACTAGTAATGGCGATTTTCTTCCTACAACGCATCATCCGTTTACAACTTCACCCGCTGTATGTCATTGTGGTGCATCATGGGAAATATCCTGTCAAATCAGAGCGGTTCGATCCAGACTTGGGCGCTCTTTTCGATTTAAAATGTTTAGCCAGTTCATCATTCAGGCAACGACGTATACGATCAGTTTATCGATTTGAGGAAGCTATGTGCCACTCCTACTTGCCAGACTTTTTAAAAATGCTTTTTAATTCCAAAATGTCCTTGAAGACCTGAATTTTGAGTGATTATCATCACATTTATTTATATTTTATTTCATTTATAACCCTGGAAAAAACGAATATTGATCCTGAAAAACCTGGAAAACTCAGGGAATTTTTTTTCGGTGAATTGCTGGACACCCTGTAATAAATAAGAATAATACATGGAATAAGAAAATAAGAATAATAAGAAATGAAATAATAAAAGAAGAGTATGATCGCGTTTAGAATCTAAAATCGTATAGATTCTCATGGATATGACTAAGATTTTTAATCACAAGAATACATTATTGTGATTATGAAATGTCTCTCAGCAATTTTCTTTTAACCCACTCAAAATGCCTTTTTTTCACTTTGAAGTTTTTTTTCCGCGTTTTCGACCTTACGGCATTAAAACTGTCATAACTCCTGTTATTAACCGATTAAATGAAAATTTGAGTATATCAGTGGAAAGAGCGTGAAATTTCCAAGCTACCCAGTGTAAAACCAGAATCTTTTAGCAATTAACCATTTCTACAAAATCAAGTCAAAAAGCAAACTTCAAATTTTTTCGAAATATGACTTTTTTCAATCGAAGTTCTCACTTTGAATCCCTGGCTATTTCGATGGTCGCTCTTCGGACAAAACCTGCAAATTGTCTGCTTCCCAACGGTCTGTCAATGGGGAATTTGCCTCACATTTTTTTATTTTTTATTTTCGAATGAGGGTTTATTTTTATGGAATAAAACCATAGTGAGCTGCTCGAAAACGCATCCAAAAAAATTTAGAGAATTTAAGCAAGATGGAAATTTTAAATGTGGTGGCAATGTGTAAGAGGCAGCCATGTTTGAAACGTGACGGATATTCTACCAATCTGACTTCAAAGGAGGTTCTGTGGCGCTTACCACAGAAGCGGCACATACACGAACTTTTACCTTCCGAGTAGTGCGCACAAGAGTGCGCCACGATCTGGCAGGAAGAACCCTGACACAAAATTGACCAAAAGAAACAGTATTACTCACTTTTTTACAATACGAATCTATCTACTAGTTTATCAAGCATTATTATTCTTCATCTTCTCTTATTCAGTTTCAAGATTTGAATCACATTATTCGAGTAGCCATTTCACTGGATCGTTTTGTGTGGCGTGCTAGAACTCTGTCTGTTGTCGTTGCTTTCGCGTCGTTTTTTTTTTTTTTTTTTTCGTATGATGTCAACAATACTCCTCGATTTTCGCGGTGTTTTGTAACAGAGGTTTACTTGTTTAGTCATTTTCTCCTACGGTAATTTTTTTCCGTTGGTTATTCCTAGTGTTAAACGTTATTCTAGGGCCCTATAATAGGATTTGCCTTGAAATTCCAGAATCTAAAATTGAGGCAAATTCCCCATTGTTCTTTTTAAAATTCAAATTAGGAGAGTAAATGAAGTTTGAATGTCGAAAATCGAGTGTTTTACGTGGTTTATGGCCCCCCTCGATCTCATGATGACTTGACGAGTTTGTTATCATTTCTAGTGTAATTTTTCACGCTGAATCCAATGGTGATATTTCCGAACAATTCTGACTGCTAAAAAGTGGATTTTTCGAAGAAACCCTTCGTTTTTCTCACTTAAAATGCGCGTTATTCGTGGATAAGGTAGTGAGCATAAGATAACATGTTTCTACTCAATAAAAACATCAATCAGCTAGAAAGTTGATGTTTTTATTGAGTTGAAAGATCTTACTTTATGCTCACTACCGTATCTACAAATAATGCGTATTTCAAGTACGAAAAAACAAGTTTTTTTTTCTCGAAAAATGCATTTTCTAGCAGTCAGAATTGTTCGGAAGTACCACCATTGGATTCAGCTTGAAAAATCACATAGAGAATGATACCAAACTCGTCAAGTCATCTTGAGATCGAGGGGGGCCATAAACCGCGTAAAACACTCGATTTTCTAGTAAAACACACGTTTTTTGATATTTAAACTTGATTTACTCTCCTAATTTGAATTTTAAAAAGAACAATTGACAGACCGTTGGAAAGCAGACAATTTGACCATGGTTTTTTTCCGAAGAGCGCCCATCGAAATAGCCAGGGATTCAAAGTGAGAACTTCGATTGAAAAAGTCATATTTCGAAAAAATTTGAAGTTTGCTTTTTGACTTGATTTTTTAGAAATGGTTAATTGCTAAAAGATTCTGGTTTTACACTGGGTAGCTTGGAAATTTAACGCTCTTTCCAATGATATACTAAAATTTTCATTTACTCGGTTAATAACGGGAGTTATGACAGTTTTAATGCCGTAAGGTCGAAAACGCGGAAAAAAAATTCAAAGTGAAAAAAGGCATTTTGAGTGGGTGAAAAGAAAATTGCTGAGAGACATTTTTTGTTGGAAATATCTTGTAGAATCGATCCCTGAAGTTATGCCCATCTTGAGTGTAGACACCCTGTATACTCTTACTGTGTGAATAAAATTTTAATCCTATTATTCCTACGAATAATCACGATTTCCTGTGATTACTCACAGATTTTCTGTGATTCTGACTTTAATCACGCTCATAGTGCATGAATAATTATTCCTATTATTTCTGTGATTAACAATTAATGTATTACGATTTTAATCATACTCTTACTGTGTGAATACGAATTTAATCTTAATCATAATCACGGAAACTTATTCTTGTGAATAAAATCTGAATCATATTTATGAGTATGATTTTGCCCAACATCATACTCATAACAATCTGAAGTTTAGATGGAAAGATGTCGAATTATCTGAACGAAAGTAGTGTGAAGCTAGTCGTAGATAGTCTATCTAGTAGTCGTAGATAGACTCGAAAATTACTGGTCACCTAGAATGGCATATTTTGGGTCCAGTAGGCGACGTCCTCGTCCTCCATTGAAAATCTGGTAGTCATATCGCATTGCGATGCCGGCGGTGCCCCCCCTAGAGGTCTTCTACGGCGATTTTCCTTGGTCTAGGTCAGTGACCTCGCCGGTCTCTCTGGCGAGAAGGAGGACAAGCTTGGGGGCCCCTCGAGTCGGCGAAGCTCTCCTCTGTCTTGAAAGGGGCCCCCCTTCTACCTGAAGGGGCCCCTCCCAAAAAGCCATCTTAGAACCCTGCGGATTTTTGATTGATCGAATCTCATTGAGGTGCAGCCTCAATCTTACGAAGGGGAAAAGAAAATTTGTAATTTGGACCAATTTTGGATGAACCTGAGTAAGATGTTTCAATTGTACAATTAATGTTCAAGTTGATTGGATCTCTTGTGATAGTGGTAATGACTCTTTAAATCAATATTAAAATCGCTACCAACCTATAAACCTCAATTTTGCAACACATTGGGACATTTTATGTCTTCAGTTCCTAAGTGACAACTATACTCTTGCCTTTATTTAAAGAGCTCTGTACCGCGGGTTCCAAAACCCCTTCCCTGCCAAGAGGTGGCAACGTTGCAAGGTGCTCACCTTGCGGTGAAAACCCTTGCGGTGAAAACGGTCACAACCCTTCGCGGTCAAAACCCATCATCCCTCTTCCTTCTTCCTCTTCTATCAACATACAATTTAATTATTTATCGTTCGGTGAACATTTTTTGTAATTTAAATTCGTAACGTACTAATTATTCTGATGAAAATGAGTCCAAATTTCCTGTAATTCGGCGAAGGAGGGCGTAATTCGTTTGGGTGGATTGGCCGGGAGAGGGCTGCTGAGTTTTAATCGTACCTGCCTCGAGTTTATACTCGATATGTTCAATTTTTCTCGCTGATCACGATTTTGGTGATGGGATGATCGAAATAATTTGTGAATCAAGTGTGCATTTGCAGAAGAGGGTAAACTGTTGGGGGGCTGGGGGGGTTCATGGGCGGAGGGGTCGCGCAGGTATACCTCGACCTTCCGCTGGGGCTCAGATTCTTGCAGTGATGCCGAACCTTCGGGGCCTTCAAAAATCCCAGAGCTCTTTAAATAAAGGCAAGAGTATAAATAGGCATTGTTTAGCACATCCATTAATAAATATACAGGGTGTTTCACGGAAAGGTTACACCCTCTTCATTCCCCCAAAGTACAGCGTAAAAAATTGGGACCAACGCTATTCATGGTTTTTCGTGAGGAATTCAGGAAAACGTCTGCCAAGTTGGGTGGGCAGTATAGCTTCCTCACTCATTGTAACAAGGACGTATACGTTTGCACGTTTGTATTTTCAACGTAGAATTTTATTTAGCGGTCCACCGTCTAGGACCTAACCCACACAATCCCTGAAAATTTCATCGAAATTGGTTGAATAGTTGCGGAGTTTTGGTTGTAACAATAAATTTAAAGTTCGCGCATGCGCAGCGGCTATTGCTTGACTAATTTGATTGAAACTTATAGGGTGTCTCTTAGAAGTTAGTCCCTAACTAACCTCCAAATTTGAGCAAAATCGGTTCATTAGAAACCGAGAAACCGAGGTTCCAGGAAATTCACGTTTGCGCATGCGCACTCGCTCCTATTGGTCCGAAGGTGCTGAAATTGATAGGGGACCGTCTAGGCCCTAACCCGCACAATCCCTGAAAATTTCATCAAAATCGGACCACAGGTTAGTATAGTTTTGCCCGGGACAAGGATTGACCACAGACAGACAGACACGGAACCAAAATTGTTCGGGAAGCTCTAAAACGCAAAAAGCAAGTGGAAATTTTGATTTTGGAGGACATTTTTTTTTTTCACTTCTTTCACGAATACAAAGCTTCCCTACCTTCGGTAGTGAGGAAGCAAAATACTTTCGCGCAAAATTGACGCCCGGAGCTCTGCAGGACAAACCGTTTGGTCCCTACGAGTACTTACGGGTTTTCCTTCGATAAAACAGAATCACGAGTGTGAATCGCAGAAGAGGTCTAATCGCCGTTCAAATTTTATCGGACTAAAATGCGATCGCTGTTCATTTCTTCGATTTGTATTCAGTTTTGCTTTCTGAGCAACCAGTAATCAAATTTCCATAAGAAGCTGGATATTTCTTCGAATCGAGTGTGAAGAGTTTAGTTCTTCCTAGTAAACTTGATAGTGAAGATGTGAAGGCTGCATGGTGAGTACCAAAGTTGGTAGGTAAAAAAATGTCGGTAGGTAAAAAAACGCTACAAAATTATTGCTCAAAGGTTTATTATTTTCTGTATAGATCACCCTTCTGTACAGATCCCTTCCTACCACCAGCTACCTACTAGAGCATTTTTGAAAATTTCAACCCCAACCAAATGGAAAGCTCATTTTGCTTCCTCACTACCGAAGGTAGGGAAGCTTTGTATTCGCGAAAGAAGTGAAAAAAAAATGTCCTCCAAAATCAAAATTTCCACTTGCTTTTTGCGTTTTAGAGCTTCCCGAACAATTTTGGTTCCGTGTCTGTCTGTGGTCAATCCTTGTCCCGGGCAAAACTATACGTCCATGTTACAATGAGTGAGGAAGCTATACTGCCCACCCAACTTGGCAGACGTTTTTTCGTTGGATTGACTCAAAATGTCGAGCTAGACAGTTGAAATCAATGTTTTGAGTTGGTTCTCTCGAGAGGCATCCTTAGCAGCCAGTAATCAAATTTCCATATTCCACAACTCTTTATTTCTCCGACTTGAGTGTGAAGCGTATTCAAGTAAGGTAAGTAGTGACTATGGCGAAGCTGTATTTTTTGCAGAAAAGTGATCTATAAAGGAAAAAATCAGCCTTTGTGTAATAATTTGTAGCGTTTTTTATTACAGATTCGGATTCTACGTCAAATTTCATGAAAAATTCATACCCGAACGATTCTTTTTATTGCGCGACTCCACAATTGTACAAAAATTAGGTTTTGGAGAACCCCAAGTGTGGCGCATGTTTTTTTATCAGATTTCAAGAGGAAAAATGAATATCTCTTTCATAAAATCATCAGTTTTGTGGTCGAAATCATGTTTATTTTCTATTTTCTCTCGTCCTTTTGAACCACAGGCTTGGGACAGTCTTCGGTGGAATTAAAAATACAAGGAGGAGAGGAAGTAAAAAATGAACACGATTTCGACAACAAAACTGATGATTTTATGAAAGAGATATTCATTTTTCCTCTTGAAATCTTGGTCTGCCTCAAAACGGATGACACCCTGTGATTCAGCGTCAAAAATGATGAAAAAACAAGTGCCACTCTTGGGATTCTCCAAAACCTAATTTTGGTGATTTTTTTTTGTAATTTTTGTGGAGTTGCGCAACTTAGAGCGTTCAAAAATCCAGGTTGCGCGCAATAAAAAGAATCGGTTCGGGTATGAATTTTCCATGAAATTTGAAGTTGAATCGGAATCTGTAATAAAAAGGGGGGGGGGGGGGGGGGGTTCGCGAAAGTATTTTTTCTGAATTCCTCACAAAAAATCACGAAAAATAGCTTTTGTCCCAATTTTTCACGCTGTTTTTTGGGGAAATGAAGGGGGAATAACCTTCCCGTGAAACACCCTGTATACTGACGACATAAGTATCAAGAACAAGTACGAAAGAAATGCGTGATAAATCGAGAGCTTTCCAACTAATAGTAGTCAACGAATTTTGTGGGATGAAAAACGACGAAGTACCTTTTCCCTAGCAACGACCGGTTGTAAAATCACCAGAAAAATTCTCATGAAAACGAGCTTTTCATTCCTTCCGTATGCATTTTCTTGGTCGATTTCGAAGAGTTTTTTTTTGTCATTATTGAAAATTGCCGACGTTACCGTCCGAATATTTTTGACCAATTGAAACAGTTCAATTTTCTTCGCCAATACGCGATGAAATTCCGGGTTTTCAAACGTCCAATCACGTGTTCCCATTGTGGTATAATTAAGGGCTCAACAGGGGGGTACCTGTCTAATTAATTGAATTTATTGCCTCCCCCCCCCTTCCCTTCATACCGCATTCCGGGGCTCCCCCTTGCGGTAAGGAGGGTCATTTCCCGTTGAAAAGCCGCAAGGGTGATACAACGCTGCTTCATCAGCCGAGCTTCATCTCCTGGGCAATTTATTTGCTTCACTTTCCATTAATTTAAGTCTTATTTCGAAATAGCAGCTCCTTCGAAATCTTGATTTGCTCAAAAAGATACTATTAACCCTAATTGGACCATGGTGTCACTAGTGCCACCGAAAACATCTTGGGAATCAACAACTGTCCCAAGGTGTCACCATATTAACTGGATTTTTTAAACCATTTTTTGTACGTTTTTAGGAATCAAAAAGTGATGTTATGACAAAAATTTTAAACATTTTTTCATTGATTTCCTTGGAAATTTTTGTCATAATTTTATTTTTACATTCTGCTGCTCATTAAATTTTAAAATGCTATTTAATTTTGGTTACTCCAGTGACACTTGGTTCGGTGGAGTTCCTGAGATGTTTTCGGTGGCACTAGTAACACCAAGGTCCAATGGGGGGTGCGCCTGAATTTTTTAAAATTTTTAATCGAAAGTAGACTTCATCCTGAGAATTATGACACCTGCCGTTCTCTTTTCGGATGAGTAGATCTTTTTCTATGATTTTTCAAAGTTTCGAATGTTTATGACGTCACGCGCCCCTTCGCGCCTGGGCGGGACTCCCCAGCCCACTGTGACGTCATAAACATTCGAAACTTTGAAAAATCATTCAAAAATGTCTTCTCACGCTAGAAGGTCGCGGTTGGTGTTAAAATGCTCAGAATGAGGTCTAGTTTAGATTAAAAATAACAATAAACAGTTTTTCCGACCCATCCGCAACCCCATTAGCGTTAAAGCTATTTTTTCACGCGTCAGATCTTCTCAAAATGTTTTCTTTTGGCATCAGGGAGATGGAAAATTCAACGTTCTTTCCAACGGGGCCCTTATGTTTTACATTTACATGGTGAATTAAGGCAGTTATCATAATTTTAGTGATGTAAGTCAAAAACTCGAGAAAAATCTTGTAATTGAAAAAAAACTAAATAAATAGGAAAATAGAATAAAGTAGAAAAAAAACTACGAAAAATAAAATAAAATGAAATTGCTAAGAAACAAATTTTTATTGGAAATTAGTTGTAGTGGGCACCTTAGTTGTAGAGTGGAATTAGTTGTAGTATTGTAGTATTGGAATTAGTAGTTTATTGGAAATTAGTTGTAGAGTGCTTACCGTTGTGTAATAATTTGCAGTGGCGAAAAGAATAATCTCTTCTTCATCCTAGACCTTCCTTTGTCGAACAAATTGAATTGGCCCGCTATTTTTAGCAATTTTAAGCAAATTGTTTTAACCTAGTCTGCTCAAAAACGGCACTCAGCTGAACTCATAACGGAGCGTTAGGACCCAGAATGACCCAAATCTGCGAATTTCTGCAGGTGTTTCTGCAGAACCGACCAAAATCCTCTGTAAATTCGAAACAAAATATCCCTTGAGCGAGTCAAAAGCGAACAAAACGAAAAAAAGTTGCGAGTTGGCGGGTCCCGCGGTGTGTCGAGCTGTTATTCTGCGTTTAGCTATGCTTTCCCTTTCCAGCGGAACCGTGACAACCCCTCGGGTTCACACCGAGGTCCTAAATGCCCCAAATTTGTAATCAAGAGGTTCTTCGAGGTAATCCGATGCCGTTGATGACAAAGAAGTTGTGACTTGTGAACTGTGCACCGTGACATTGTCAAGAGAGGGTGTCTCGTGTCGCGAACAAAACGCCTGTTCGAGTGAATGAAAGCAACCTGTGTGGTTCGAGTTACTCCTGTTCTAACTGGCCCGAGGAAATTACCGTTGAAAAACGACCGCCAGGCAGGGTAGGCAGCATATCAAGGTTGAACAGATTTCGTAGGGAGCAGAACCAACAAAAACGTCTGCCAAGTGCACATAATATGTGAAGATATGATCTTCCCCTAACTCCCTTAGTCTACACTGTTGAGTTTATAACTGCATGGTTCGATTCTACAAGGTATTTCCATAAAAAAAACCTATCTATCTTTCTAGCAATACAGAATTTGACAAAGCAGAACAATTCAGAATTTGGTTTGGAAATTCTTGATGCAGCATCAAGAAAAAATATCGATATTTTTCAACCTTCAGGCATTTGGAAGTGATGCGTGTAGAGAAGGAATGGGCTTACAGAAGGAATTCCTGGATTCATTCATTACGAGAAATTTCACTTCGACAACTTTTTTGAATGCGCGCAACTCACTCAGCGAGCAATCAAAGATGCGCATCTCAGGGATTAATTAAGCTGTTGTTCAGCTTCAGGGTTCCTACTTGCTCCTGGCCCAGTGGTGTAGCTGTTGTTCAGCTTCAGGGTTTGTACTTGCTCCTGGCCCAGTGGTTAAGCTGTTGTTCAGCTTCAGGGTTCGTACTTGCTCCTGGCCCAGTGGTGTAGCTGTTTTTCCCTTCCAGGGTTCATACTTGCTCCTGGCCCAGTGGTGTAGCTGTTGTTCAGCTTCAGGGTTCGTACTTGCTCCTGGCCCAGTGGTTAAGCTGTTGTTCAGCTTCAGGGTTCGTACTTGCTCCTGGCCCAGTGGTGTAGCTGTTTTTCCCTTCCAGGGTTCATACTTGCTCCTGGCCCAGTGGTGTAGCTGTTGTTCAGCTTCAGGGTTCGTACTTGCTCCTGGCCCAGTGGTTAAGCTGTTGTTCAGCTTCAGGGTTCGTACTTGCTCCTGGCCCAGTGGTGTAGCTGTTGTTCAGCTTCAGGGTTCATACTTGCTCCTGGCCCAGTGGTTAAGCTGTTTTCCCCGCTTCAGGGTACGTATCTTCTTGCTCCCAGAAAGTAGTGTAGCTGTTTTTCCCTTCCAGGGTTCGTACTTGCTCCTGGCCCAGTGGTTTAGATGATGAAGGTAGACCTCAAGTGTGGCTCATCACTTATCACTGTTTTTCTACGCTGAATCTCGTGGTGATATTCTCTTCTTGATTTGATTTCATTTTACTGCATTTACAGCAGAAAAAGTCACTTTTTAATGAGTAAATCATCGATTTTCCGTGGAATCTTTTCCGAGTATTGTTTCCAATTTTGTAAATTTTACATTTTTTTATTACACTTCATAAGAAAATCGATGATTTCCACCTCAAAAAGTGACTTTTTCCGCTCTAAATGCGGTAAAATGAAATCAAATCAAGAAGAGAATATCACCTCGAGATTCAGCGTAGAAAAACAGTGCTAAGAGATGTTATGAAATTGGTAAAAAAGTCATGAAATTGGTTGAACAATTTTGTTAATAATGTTATAAATTGGCTGAAAAGGTTACAGAATTGGTTGGAAAAATTATAAAATTTGTTAGTTGTAGAATTGGTTCAAAAAATTATTAAATTGGTTGGAAAAGTTTGTTAGTGAAGTTATAAAATTGGTTTTAAAAAATTATAAATTGGTTGGGAAAATTATAAAATTTGTAAATAAGTTATAAATTGGTTGGAAAAAATTTCCAACAAATTTCATAACTTTTCCAACCTTTTTAACAAATTTTATAATTTTGTCAACCAATTTTCTAACTTCATCAACATATTTAATGTGTTGATGAAGTTAGAAAATTGGTTGACAAAATTATAAAATTTGTTAAAAAGGTTGGAAAAGTTATGAAATTTGTTAAAAACGTTAGTGTATTGGTTGGAAAAATTATAAAATTTGTTAATAAAGTTATAGAATTGGTTGGAAAAGTTGGAAAATTGGTTGAACAATTTTTTTATAATAATGTTATAAATTGGCTAACAAATTATGAAATTGTTTGGAAAAATGATATAACTTGTTAATAAAGTTATAGAATCGGTTCGAAAAATTATGAAATTGGTTGGAAGAATTCGTTAGTAAAGTTATAAAATAGGTAAAAAATTATAAATTGGTTAATCAATTATAAAATTGGTTGAAAAAATTATTAAATTTGTAAATAAGTTATGAATTGGTTGGAAAAATTTGTTTATGAAGTATGAAAATTGTTTGAAAATATTATTGAATTTGTTAAAAAGGTTGGAAAAGTTATGAAATTTGTTAATAAAGTTATAGAATTGGTTGGAAAAGTTTTAAAATTAGTTGAAAAAATTATAAAATTTGTTGAAAAAGTTGGAAAATTGGTTGGAAAAATTATAAAATTTGTTAATAAAGTTAAAAATTGGTTGGAAATATTATGACTTTCATTGGAATAAGCTGCATTCCTATAACGTATTCGCAATCAGCGCTAAATTTCGTGGAAAAAAGTTATATAATGAGTGAAGTATTTCTTTGATAATTCGCTCATTCACTCATGCTGAAGGAATAGGACTTTTTTCGAGTAGAAAATTTGAGAAGTTGATGGTGATGTTGTAGTAGCAGGTAGGAAGGGTCCGAGTGTAGCCCTTCAGAGCTGGTAATTTTCTCAGTTTTGGTTTTGGTGAGGAAATGAATTCGTCGGGATGAAATAAGAAAAACATTGCTAAATAAATATGAGAGGGAAATTAGGGTTTAGGAAACAAAAAACTCAGACGGGAGGCGAAACAAAAAGTGAAGAGAAACCAGGAGACGGAGGGGAGGGGGATGTGTACGGTGAATGGAATCGCACCGCCCCCTCCCCGTACAACTTCCCTCCCCTCCGGCGCGTCTTGACATCGCCACGTACGGATCAATATTGGACGGGTTGGTAGGAGGAGGGGGGGGGGGCTGATAAAAGAAGGGGGTTCCTACCGGCGGGGCGGAGGAGGGAGGCGAAGGAGAGAAACGTTGATCCCGCGAAAAAATATTTCGCGTTTGTCGTGTTGAGGAGCGAGAAGGAGGGAATATCGGGACGTCGATTTGGCGAGAGTGATAGAAACGTAGCTAGGAACGAGGCGAGGGGGGGGATTATCGGGATGTCGATAAGGGTCGGTGCGGGAGGGGGCAGGGGTAATACTGATGTTTATAAGGTTTATTTGGCGGATTTTGCGATATCGCGTTTCTCCAGATACCTAGGAACAAGGGGAGGGATTATTGGGACATCGAGGAACAAGGTGGTAATTGTGGTAAGTCGAAAGAGTTATGGGAGAGGGGATGGCAGTAGTGGCTGAAGTGATAAGAAAAGGTTTTTATTCCACAATTGGAACAGGAAAGGATTATCGGGAGGTCGAAGAACAAGTAGGGATATTGTGGTAAGTCAAAAGAGTTATGTAGAAGAGGGGGTTTGCAGTAGCGACTAAAAGGGCAGTATAAGGTAATTATTCCACTATTGGAACAGGAAAGGATTATCGAGAGGTCGAGGAACAAGGAGGGATATTGTGGTAAGTCGAGAGAATTATGAGAGGGGGGGGGGTGGCATTAGCGACTGAAGGGGCAATATAAGGTAATTATTCCACAATTGGAACTGGAAGGGATTATCAGGAGGTCGAGGAACAAGGAGGGAAATTGTGGTAAGTCGAAAGAGTTATGAGAGAGAGGATGGCAGTAGAGACTGACGGGATGAGAAAAGGTGATTATTCCACAATTGGAACTGGAAGGGATTATCAGGAGGTCGAGGAACACAGAGGGAAATTGTGATAAGTCGTTTTGGGAAGAGGGGATGGCAGTAGAGACTGAAAAGAGATAAGATTTGAATTGAAGGGATTATCCACAATTTGAACTGAAGGGATTATCAAGAGGTCGAGGAACACGGAGGGATATAATATCCCTACCACAATAATTGTGGTAAGTCGAAAGAGTTACGGGAGAGGGGGGTTGGCAGTAGCGGCTGAAGGGACAAGGAAAGGTAATTTTCCACAATTGGAACTGGAGTGGTGGAGAGGGGATGGCAGTAGCGATATTACCGTAGGTCGGGGAATCAACAAAACTAAACATAACGAGCCAAGTTCACAACATTATATTTTTATTATCGATACTGGAGCTAAACGTTGAAAAGATTTCTATGATTTGTTCAGGAATTTTAGTAAGATGGTCCCTAATGAATTTCATGACCCCCCGGGGCAGGCAGTGAAATTCTTGTGACAAGCGTGAATTCTGCAGTTTTTGTCCGATTTTGATGAAATTTTCTGGGATTGTGTGGTTAGAAGGTACCTACTCTGAAACGTCCTGTAAATGAAATTTTGAGTATCCGCTGTGCATCAGGATGTCGAGGAATAGGGGATGGACTCGTGGAAGCTATGTGCCACACCATCTTGGCTGATGATTTTCAGTCAAATTCCAAGTGTAAATATCTCGGAATAATCTCTGGATCCTCGCTAGACGGGGTCTCCCTACTCACTCAATCACTCGACTTACTCCCCGACTCATTCACTGACTCCCCCACGGACGCACTTTGCGAGCCGAATCCGTGCGAGCGCCTCTCAATAGGACCTAATTGATAGTTTTTCGGATACCCTCCCCCGCCCTCCTCTTCCTTCCTACCCTCCTCTCGCCACATTTCAATTCTCGTTCGAGCCATGAAGATAATTGGGGACGTGATAGCAGGAGGACCGCCGCCTGTTGATCGTGATTATGTGATATCGTGTACACGAATCCCCTCGGCACCTCCTCCCCACCGCACCCCCCCCCCCCCCTCCGCACCTCGAAGAGTTCCGCGCCGGTGAAGCAAGCAACGAGGTCTGTTTTCAGTGTTGCCAAATATGGCTTTTTCCCCTTTTGTTCTGCAGATTTCTCACCCGAAAAAAACCGTGAATTCCAACATTTTACTAGAATGTCCGCATTTTTCAAGACAAAAGGCGAATATTGAGTCAAAATCGAAGTATTCAGTATGCCAAGTGGGTGTGGCACGTAGCTTCCTCGTATCCACAGCTCGGTATAGATATTCCGATAACGATACACCGATGAAATTTATATATACCCATTTAAATATGCCCAAAATAGGAGCTGATTCAATCAACCTTAGCAGCCCTCTGCCCACTCTAGGAACCGATTTATACTCTTTCCTCCAACCTTAGTAGCGCACTGCCCAAAATAGGAGCTGATTCAATCAACCTTAGCAGCCCGCTGCCCACTCTAGGAACCGATTTATACTCTTTCTTCCAACCTTAGTAGCGCACTGCCCAAAATAGGTGCTGATTCATTCAACCTTAGCAGCCTGCTGCCCACTCTAGGAACCGATTTATACTCTTTCCTCCAGCCTTAGTAGCGCACTGCTCAAAATAGGAGCTGATTCATTCAACCTTAGCAGCCTGCTGCCCACTCTAGGAACCGAGTTATACTCTTTCTTCCAACCTTAGTAGCGCACTGCTCAAAATAGGAGCTGATTCATTCAACCTTAGCACCCCGCTGCCCACTCTAGGAACCGAGTTATACTCTTTCTTCCAACCTTAGCGCACTGCCCAAAATAGGTGCTGATTCATTCAACCTTAGCAGCCTGCTGCCCACTCTAGGAACCGATTTATACTCTTTCCTCCAACCTTAGTAGCGCACTCCTCAAAATAGGAGCTGATTCATTCAACCTTAGCAGCCTGCTGCCCACTCTAGGAACCGATTTATACTCTTTCCTCCAACCTTAGTAGCGCACTCCTCAAAATAGGAGCTGATTCAATCAACCTTAGCAGCCCGCTGCCCACTCTAGGAACCGATTTATACTCTTTCCTCCAACCTTAGTAGCGCACTGCTCAAAATAGGTACTGATTCAATCAACCTTAGCAGCCCGCTGCCCACTCTAGGAACCCATTTATACTCTTTCCTCCAACCTTAGTAGCGCACTGCTCAAAATAGGTGCTGATCCAATCAACCTTAGCAGCCCGCTGCCCACTCTAGGAACCGATTTATACTCTTTCCTCCAACCTTAGTAGCGCACTCCTCAAAATAGGAGCTGATTCAATCAACCTTAGCAGCCCGCTGCCCACTCTAGGAACCGATTTATACTCTTTCCTCCAACCTTAGTACCGCACTCCTCAAAATAGGAGCTGATTCAATCAACCTTAGCAGCCCGCTGCTCACTCTAGGAACCGATTTATACAATTTTTTCCAGCCTTAATAGTGCACTGGTCAAAATAGGTGCTTATTCATTCAACCTTAGCAGCCCGCTGCCCACTCCAGGAACCCATTTATACTCTTTCTACCAACCTTAGTAGCGCACTGATCAAAGTAGGAGTTGATTCATCCTGTTACTATCAACCTTAGTAGTCCGCTGCCCACTCAAGGAACAGATTTATACTCTTTCTACCAACCTTGGGGCCCATTCATACTCTTTCTTCCAACCTTAGCAGCCCGCTGCTCACTCTAGGAACTGAGTTATACTCTTTCTTCCAACCTTAGTAGCGCACTCCTCAAAATAGGAGCTGATTCAATCAACCTTAGCAGCCCGCTGCCCACTCTCGGAACCGATTTATACTCTTTCCTCCAGCCTTGGAGCCACTTCCCTTAGTTATATCATGAAATTATCTTAATTTTGATGAAATTCGGTATACTTATTGGCTCCATTCATAAAACGTAGGGGTTAAAAATTGAAATTTTCAAAGCCCAAGCTCGAAAACTCTTGATGTAAAGGTATTGTTTTTTCACCCATTTAAAATAGAATTGAAATTTTAGATTCGAATGAGACCACCCGAGGGGCCAACTGTTCGCTGTCTATGACTTCTTAAGGATTGAACTTGCGTGAATCGCAAAAAACTGTTCACTAAAGGAAAGTTAAACCGAATCTCCGTTCAAATTAGAGCTGATAAAATGCGACCATTATTAATTTCATTGAAATGAGTATGATTTTGTACTGAGCTATGTGTCCTTAAAACCCAAGGAACAAATTCTCTAAATGAAGGCACCCACAACTCTCACATAGTGATTTTATTATAGTAGTTGGTATTCATGTAAAAGCCGCGCTCTGGCAAAAGGGTGATCTATACAGTAAAATAATAAATTACTGTGTAATAATTTGCAGCTTTTTTTAATACATGTCAAAATTTGTCAGTCACAAGTCAAATTTTTCAGTCAGGTACTGTTGCTTAATAGCAAATCCCTGCCCTGTTTTGGGGGAATAGCTCCAATTGTATTTAATTACAAGCGCAAATTCCGTTCAAAAAGAATAATAGAATGATGATTTGAAACTCTATATTTCTGAAAGTAATTTGCAGGCGAGCTGGAAAGTAAACGTTGGATGGGCGAGAGCGTTTTCGGGACAAATTATTACTTTTAATTCAATTGTATGTCTTTTATTTCATCCTCTCGCTTCTTTTTCATTAGGAAGAAGCCCGAGGGAATGGAAAATCAAATCCGGCGAGCCGGGCGGAAAAGCGGAATTTGAGGTCAAACTCCCTTTTCCTGACATTTACACTGCAAATACTGCCCCAGGGTTTACATTCACACCAACACATACGGTAACTTTTCTGCAAGTCGATTCCACTTCAGGCCGGTTAATATTTGAAGTGGAATAGTAAACCAAAGATAGGAGTGTTAAACTTCATTAGGTTCTCTCCAAAATCGGAATTTCCATCATAATTATATCAAGAGATAGGCCTTTTTCATCATTATTGTTCTCAAGTTTGTCAGTTTTTATTTTTCGAGAGTAAACATCACAATGCTTTGGTGATAATCTGTAACAGCAGACATCGAGATTCATGTGGTAGGTAGTGGGTTGGTAAACGCAATTAAAATATTACAACTGATCAAAACGCCATGCATTTTTTAAAAATAAAATGTAGCTAAATTTGACATTTTAAAGGATTTGTAGAAATTCATTAGTGCAAAGTCCTTGGGAATTGAAAAACTGAAATATTGCCGCTGGAATCATCAAAATCGAACTATAATTGCCAGAGAAATAAGGGAAAAACTGTTTATTCAGTAGTGTTATGCCTGTGTGTCGTCGAGTGAAGGAGTTGACCTTCTCGATGCGGTGTTTGCGTTTTCTTTAACCCCTACTCAACGAAGAGAGAAAGTTCCCTATCCTAGCTACTGCACTTTCGCACTGGCGGCTTTCAGCCCAACCGACGTGCGGAGTGCAGGCTAGCCCAGCAAACCCGGCGTTTCATAAGAAACCGACCGACGGGAGGTGGGAGATTTACCTAGTGAGCCTAGTACTTCGAAGAGATCCCTTATCAGAGGAGAAGGTAGAGAGCGAAATGAGTAGCACGATTTACTGGACTAGATTGCTTACTGGAGCATCCCTGAGTGAGCTTATATACTCAGAGAGATTAGTGGAGGGAGAGAGAGGTGGAAGGGTGACGTCATGTTGACGTGTTCTCCCCGTACCTCATCCCTCCCTTGTGGGTGGTGGCTCACTCGGGGATCCTCTTGTACTTCTTTATTTAAGAACTATTTGATTGTTGAAATGTGGGTCATAACAAGTAGTTTTTCCCATTTTTCTTTGGCAATTATTGTTCGATTTTAGTGATTCCAGCGGCAATATTTCAGTTATTTAATTCCCCAGGGCCGTGCACTAACGAATTTCTAAAATCCTTTAAAATTTCAAATTTAGCTACAATTTTCCAAGTTTTTGCCCTTAAAACAGCAAGTGTTGTCAACGCGTTTTGCTACCTTGTATACAAGATCCAAAGCAAGCAAAGTAGAAGAGTTTTTTCGATCTCCTCAAACCAGTAGAATTTTCATATCACATGTTGTCTCTTATCCTTCGATCTGAGATTAAATGTCAACCTAATATACGAGGTGTGTAAATAAAGTAATGAGACTGATCTTTTTTCAATTTTTCATTCAAAGAATATTATACTGCAATACTGTCTCCTTCAAAATAGTTCCCTTGGGAAGCCACACAGCGCTGGAGACGGTTCTTCCAATCATCATAGCATTGCTGGAACTCCGATACTGGAATAGCCTTCAGCTGGTCGGTTACAGCTTTTTGAATGTTCGCAAGTGTCCCAAAATGAGTTCCCTTGAGGTGATTTTTCAATCTTGGGAAGATTGGAAATGATCCCCATTTTTTGGAACGTGTCATTACTGGTGACGAGTCTTGGGTGTTTGAGTATGACCCAGAAACCAAAGCCAAAGCATGGAGTGGCACACTGCATCCTCTCCAAGACCCAAAAAAGCACGAATGAGCAAGTCAAAAATCAAATGCATGCTGATTTGTTTTTTCGATAGCCACGGAATCGTCCACAGAGAGTTTGTGCCTCAAGGCCAAACGGTTAAGGGGGCGCGGGACTCAAAGCTCAGATCAGCGCCAACCAAGAGATCGCGCTGACGCTCGTGGGAAGAAAAGGCTATCACGAAGAAACTATCCGCAAGAGCGCTAGCATCGCTTGTTTACTCTCGTTCTCTCGGAGTTTTCTTTCCTGCTTTCTTTTGTGTCTGTAACCTCCCCTTCCCGCGTCTTTTCTAACTTGATAAGCCGTTATCAAATCTAGCTTTTGATTTCGCGAAAAGACGTTTTGGTGAAGTTTGGTGCCTGGACTACCATCCCGTTCATGTTCTCTCTCCGTGTTGTTCCGAGTTTGAATAGTTGATTTGTTCAGCAATGCTCCACCAAGGAAGGACAGGAGTTTAAATGAATACTCAAGTGCACATAGATGAAAGTAGGTACAGGAGAACAAAACGCCCTTGGAAAGTAAAACGTTTGCTGGTAAGTATATGATATCTACTTCCTTCTAGTACTTGAGTGTCTTTACCTACTAATTGAGTAGTCGTCAATAATATTTGAACATAACCTTCTAACTGAAACTTATCACCTATTTCGTCATACTTTTTGCAAGATAATTTTTTTCCGTGGGGGCATGACCATTTTGCGGGATAGTCCTACAAAATTGTCATGCTCTCCCAACAAACAATGTCAGTTTTTAGTGGAAATTAAAATATCAATAATTTCGGTAGTGAGGATAGTGGAAAGAATAGGAATAGGTAGGTACATAGAGTTGAGAATCGAACCATTTCTTCTAGAAAACCTTACCAAGATCACTATAAATTTTATAAATGGCTCTAAATTAGTTATTTTACGGGTAACGTACCTACCTAGATGATGGATTTCCGAATCCCATTCAAATTAGGACCTTTCATAATGCTAGGATTATTTTGGTGGCCTGTGCAGAGATGGTCGAATTCTTATTCATGAATACGATTAGGAATACTAATCATATCTGCGATTTTATAATTATGAATACGAATACCATCGTATTCACATTTTGAAAACGATTTTCCCGCGTGTTAGTATTTTGAATAAGATTTTATGACTTTTTCTATAATTTCCCTGAAAATCGAATTTTTTTACGATTTTCCCTGAAAAGCATACTTTCATTTACGATTTTATCCCGAACTCAGGACATTTTTTTTTTTTTTTTTTGCAAAAAATAAAATACCTACCTACGATTTTTATCGAAAATTTCGTCTGTTTCTATACGAATAGTCGTAGCGAGTTTAGCGGATTCTCACTCGATTCGTCGTGAAAAATCCTGTAAGAATTCGAGAGCGTTTGGAATTTTGATTGATTACCTTGACTATGTTAGATGATGAATATGTCCAGAGTTGGGGAGAAAATCATTTTAAAAAAGTATGATTTTCAGGGAAAATCGTTGTAAAAAGTTCGATTATTAGGGAAATCATATAAAAAATTTTAAAATAGTATTCCAAATACGAATACGGGGGAAATCGTATTCTAAGTGGGAATACGATTGTATTCGTATTCATATTTATACTCATACCTGTATTCGTATTCATAATCATAAAATCGAAGATATGATTAGTATTGATTTTTTTGATTTTTTTCATTTGTATTTGTTTTGATTTGTATTCATGCCCATCTCTGGCCCTGGGTGAAGGGGAGGTCGAATATTCGAGTTTCCAAATACTGCCTAGTTCCATGCTTTTATGAAATCTACTTAACAAAAGATGATACTGGCTTAACATACCATTCCAGATAAAATTGTACGTAGGGTGAAACAGATTTGTGTAGAACAAAGGTTAAAAAAAATCTTTTTTATCTAACGCTTTCTGGTTGGAATTGAACGTTCTATTCCAATGAGAAGTCCTCCGGAATGCATATTATACCAAACAATGTTTGTAGGTATCTACTAAATATTCTCGAAACTATCACGCTCCCTCCAAAAGTCATGACTGATGGAGTAGAATTTCTTTAAATTTTAATTATCAGGGACATGAGTATTCTTTGTTGACGTTAGTGTTGGATTGAATCCTGCAGCTACCTACTTGGCTAACAATATAGGAACATTTTTTTATCATTAGTATTTCGAACTCGCTGATAAAAATCCTGATTATTCGTAATTTTATTCAAGTATTTTGTTCTGGTTTATAACCAACCGTGGACCCACATTCTTAATTAATGTTTGTTGTTTGTATCTCTTCTTAGGTACATGTTCATAGTAAAATTATCAATAAAGACCTAAATTTGTTCTGTTTATTTTTTTCAGGAGAGATTTTACTCAGAATTGTATATTTGGCTGGAGATTTTTCTGGAACAAATTAAGTCATTGAACGAGCACCCAGGACCGCTTGAAAGCAACTTGTCCATCACATTGATAAGACAGTGAAAAGCTGCTCTGTCTAGCCAGCATCCTCACCTCCAGATGTAAAATTAAATTGAAGTTTTGTTTTTATTCAAATAGTTGGTAATAAATATGATCTATTGTTTTCTTTTTTGCAGTTTGAGGCTACCTAATGGTCAATAAATCATTTATACCACAAGTCGATATGTTTCTATAATAATACTTCCTTTGAACTTCACTAAATAATGGCGTACAGTTTAAATTTGAAATTTCAAAAATTACTCATTTTAAGTTCACTTAACACTTTGTATGGTAAGGGTGAGTTAAAAATTTATTTCTACTAGATGTGGAATCTCTACGTCTCCCTCTTTCCAAAAAGTATTTACCAACTATTTAGGTTGAAGTTTTATTTTCAGTCTACCTAACATACTGTAGGAATGGTTAGAGTGGAGATGAACAAAATTAAATGGACTATTTTGAATCACTACGTCGCCCTCTTTCCAAATACTGTAGGTAGGTTGAAGTTTTATTGCCAGCACACCTACTACTGTAGGTATGTTAGAAGTGGGTGAAAAAATTAAGTTCTACCTTATTTGAATCTCCACGCTGCAAATTATTACACAAAGGTTTATTATTTCCATGTAGATCACTCATCTGCAAAGAACTCGGATTTGCCACTGTCACTTTTTTTACTTACCTACTACATAGTTACTTCACAATCATGTTTATTTGGAAGAAAAACAAATTTTAAATGCTTGCATACGAGTCTGCAACACATTGGGAAATTTTCATGTCAACCACTACACAACAAGGGAAGTAAGGTTGTTAGTTCATGTACCCAAGCATCAAAATAAGAAAACAGTTGATTGTTCTCTACGCAACACAGTGAGTCTATTTTATTTATTTATTGGTCGCGTGAGCAAGCCTTGCTTAGTTTTCGTGACGACTTTTCAGTTTATGTGCCAAAGCAAAGACATGAAAATGTCAATAAATGCTACACACTCACTTCGAAGAAATAAAGAGTTGTGGGTCCCTTCATTAGGAAATTTGATTACTGGTTGCTAAGGACGCAAAACGGAGGACAACTTGAAGAAATGAACAACCATCACATTTTGGTCAGGTAAAATTGAAGTTTAGGCCTCTTTAACGATTCACACTTGTGTTTCTGATTTATCATAAGTCCAACCCATAATATCTCATTGGGAGAGAACAGTTTGTCGTACTCTGGGTGGTCTAATTCGATTCTAAAAATTCGAAACTAAGTATTTTACATTGATGGAAAAGCAATATCTTTATTTAAATTTTTTTTTGAGCTAGGGCGTTTTGAAAATGTCAGCCCTTACTTTTCAACCCTTAGAAGTGACTGACGTCAACCAGAAGCTTCGGGGCAGAACTAGACCCCAAATGGAGCCCATATACCAAATTTCATCAAAATCACTTTTACCGAGAGGTCCTTGAAAGACTTCGAAAAAGAGTCTTTCGAGTGCGACCAAACATCAAAATGAACTGGGTGTTGCATCACGACAATGCACCATGTCACACTGCAATCTCAATAATGCAGTTTTTAGCCAGTAAAAAACATTCCTGTAGCTCCTCAGCCTCCTTATTCGCCAGAATTGAGTCCCTGTGACTTTTTTCTCTTCCCGAGATTGAAAAATCACCTCAAGGGAACTCATTTTGGGACACTTGCGAACATTCAAAAAGCTGTAACCGACCAGCTGAAGGCTATTCCAGTATCGGAGTTCCAGCAATGCTATGATGATTGGAAGAACCGTCTCCAGCGCTGTGTGGCTTCCCAAGGGAACTATTTTGAATGAGACAGTATTGCAGTATAATATTCTTTGAATGAAAAATTGAAAAAAGATCAGTCTCATTACTTTATTTACACACCTCGTATGTATACTTTATAAATCTATGAATTTTCTTCGAGTTTTTAACAAGTGGATGTTTATCCTAGTTACAGCTGAGGTGGATTCTGAACAGTGTTCAGGAACGTTCCAAATTCAATTCTCTGAAGTGAAACTTTGGCTACTTGAGTTTTCTTTCGCTGTATAAACTTCCTTACTTACCTCCTTCCTTACTTACTTACGTTAAGTCATGAGATGTCTTCTCAGTCCTCAAATACTGCCAGAACGTTTTTTAAGCACCAGTTCTAATTTCAGCTCACAATATTGGGTGTATTTATTACAGTAGAAATCAACTCACCTTGGAAGTTGCATCGGTTATGTCATTATCTATTTGTTTGCTATGAGATGGTTTGAGTAGAAACTTAGAACCATCGTGTATTGCTGTTTAAATGAAAATTGTAGGCTTCTGAATGAGACTCTATGTAGGTACCTACTTTTATGCTTGTTTGACCTCGATTCTTGAAATTACATAATCGGCCTTGAGGATTTTATCAATAATTCTTCGCTTCAGCATCGTATTACAAATTGGTTCCTTTTCTTCAGTTGTGCGGCATTAATATAATGAATCTTTCAACGGGACAGGTCGCAGGTTGTCCCCCCTGCACTTCGATTCTACCGATATCGAACAAACGCTTCCTCTCGACTCTCCGTTGGTTTGTTGTGAATATTTCAAATACATCCGGACCTACCGTTGTCTCGGTCTCACCAAAACGTGTTTATTCATTTACTATCCCACTCTCCTGGGATCTCCACTTTTCACAACCCCGTTTCTCTATTCCGTGTAGAAAAGGTGCTCTTCCAATACGTAGGTTATAGGCCCAATCAAAAAGGATGATGACGTCACTTGGCTTCCACTGTGGAGCCGCTGGTTACCTGATTGCATCCTTCATATTATTAAAAATCGAAAATTTTGATGAATTTTTGAAATGAGCGGGTTGCGAGTGCGTAAACATGAATTCCTTGAAACGACGATATCTCAGTTCTCAGTAGTTTAAAATAGCCCAAATCTGAGGAAGGTACCCGGCAGGTTGACTCCAAGACAATCGTCCATGAATTGATCTGGATTTGGGAAAATATAGTTTAATTCCTTTTTCGGGATAAAAGAAAACGGAAAAATGTTCAAATGTAGGGAACCAGGAAAATTGTGAAATTCATGTTTCGTATCAGTGCTGTTAGTCCAGGAGCCCAGGGCCAAAACTATGCCCGGTTTCCTTATTTGTGTCACATATATAAAACCAAAGTATCCAACCTCCTGAGCAAATAAATTTTTGTATGCTAGGTCAAAACCAGTGGAATACAAAATGGCGGATGTTAAGTACTGACTGATTTCAATACTCATGGAACTTTGAAATTCTCCTTGCAGGTTGTGTACCGTCATGAAACCGTTGGGAACTTAGTGGCAGACGGGACTTAACTTCCTGGCTTAAGGATCTTAAAAAATGACTGAAGTTAGCCTTAATATGGAGCAATCTTAATAATCCCATTGCCAGACCTAAGAACTGATTTATGCTCTTACTTTCAACCTTAATAAGCCATTGTCCATCCTAAGAGCCGATTTATAAGTGTAAATCCAACATCAGTAGCCCATTGCCCAACTTGGAGCTGATTTATATCTGTGCTTCCAATCTTAATAACCCATTTCCCAAGATTTAAAATTTGTAAATTTGTGCCGATTTAAAATTGTAAATCCAACCTCAGAAGCCAACTTAAGAGCTGATTAATCCTCGTACTTCCTACCATAACCCATTTCCCAAAATAGGAGCTGATTGTTTGTCTCCTCCCATCTAACTTATCAAGCTGCATTATAAGTTGAAGAAGCCATTAAGCTAATTTTCAACAAAATGTCCAATTTTCATCAGCACGGGTACAATAATGGTCGGAAAACTCGTTAACGGACCTTGAATTCAAGTATCGAAATCTACCCATCCCAATTAACATTTTTGTCCCGACTTAATTCAATTTTCCTGTCACACGGTGTTTTTTCCCCTCTGCAGCGATACAAAATATTCGTCGATCGGTATTTTTAGAAAATCCCTTAATGGACCCGTACAATTAATATTAAAAGAGCTCCTGGTCCATTGAATTTTAATCAACTTTTCCCTGGCTTTCATTTCTCGCCTCGATCAAACGTAAAGGGAGCTTTTCACCCTTTTTTAAAAAATCTGCGATGCGGACTCTTCTGACACCCCGTCCTGCCGCTAGCGTTGACTCTACTAATTTATATGATCCTTTGTTGAGTATTTTGCTTTGACACTCACCAGTCAGGATCATTGATAATAAAAACAAAAAATAAACAATGAAATACAAAGGGGTGGGCGTAAATCCAGCTTTTCTACCTTCGAATACTTTCGTGGGATGGATAGACTCGTCAACTTTTCTAGGATTGAAATTCTTCGTGATGACTATTTTTGACTGACTTGCAAGAAATAGGGGATTTCTCTTAATGTGTCAAGGAACGAGTCTTTGAATGAGTTATTTTAGGAACATATACCGCTATTTTGAGGACAAAATCCTTCAAAGGAGGGAGGATGGTCTATGAGGAATATGGTAATTGAATTCTTTTTGAAAATTTTCTGTTCTAAGGCGTTTTTGCATATTTAATTTGAGTTTGTATGCTAGTCAGTTTGGCACATCGACTGCAGGTGGGTTTGAACAAGTTGAAGCACGTCTTGAGCTCAGAAAGAGGAAAGGCCCTAAAACCAATGCTAAACCTATCATCACCACTCTTCAAGGAGAAAGGCTCTGAAAACTATGCTAAACCCATCATCCAATTGGCACCACAGTGACAAAAACAATGGATTGAAAATATCCGAAGGAAATAGCAAAAGGGGCTTATCGATACCTTAAAGCACAAAGGCACTATGTCCAAAAACGGAGTTTTGAGAAAAACGCAAAAGAAATTATCACTAGTGCAAAATTCCTAAAATAATAATAATTTAATTTCATCAATGAATTTTCAAGCTATAATCGTCAAGAAGGACAATAATAATTTTGTTGAATTTGAGTTTTCTGAAATTAAAAGAAAATAGAAAATTTGGAAGATGGATGGTCATAAGGAAGATGGACGCCTTTGTGCTATAAGGTAGGTATCGATATATTCGCGGAAAAGTTCATACAGACTATGTAGATGTGAATTCTGCCTGAATCTCGAATATTTGTCCGTGCGTTGAAGTGCATTTCCTCAATATTCTCATCTACATAGTCTGTATCTGCATCATCAATTCACATCTACATAGTCTGTATTCAAAGCAAAAAAAACCGCCATTCATTTTGGGTAGACTTGCCCACAATCTCAACATGGCTCAATCTGACCCATGTGTTGAAATTCCAAGATTTTGAAACCAGAAGAAAAACCCTGCTAATCATTTCACAAAGGTTTATTATATTCCTGTATCAGATTGCAGATCACTCGTCTGCAAAGATCACAGCTTTGCCGTAGTCACTATTTATTTATTTATTTTTTTACCTACCAACCGTAGGTACCTACTAACTACGAGAGTTTTAGAGCTAGGGCAGTTTTGAAAATTTCAACCCAATATCATTCCTGTATTCCTGTATCAGATTGCAGATCACTCGTCTGAAACGATCACAGCTTTGCCGTAGTCACTATTTATTTATTTATTTTTTTACCTACCAACCGTAGGTACCTACTAACTACGAGAGTTTTAGAGCTAGGGCAGTTTTGAAAATTTCAACCCAATATCATTCCTGTATTCCTGTATCAGATTGCAGATCACTCGTCTGAAAAGATCACAGCTTTGCCGTAGTCACTATTTATTTATTTATTTTTTTACCTACCAACCGTAGGTACCTACTAACTACGAGAGTTTTAGAGCTAGGGCAGTTTTGAAAATTTCAACCCAAAGCTTCGCGGCACAAATGGAAATTAAGGGTTGAAATTTTCAAAACTAACCTAACTAACTAACTAACCTAAAAAAATAGTGATTACGGCGAAGATGGGATCTTTGCAAACGAGTGATCTATATCAACAAATTTTAAAAATTCGATACTATTTAAAAATGGTGATAAACAATACCTTTATATCGAGAGTTTTCGAGCTAGGGCTCTTTTGAAACTTTCAACCCTTAATTTTCACCCCTTAGAAGTGACAGACATCAACCAAAAGCTTCGCGGCACAACCAGACTCCAAATGGAGCCCATATACCAAATTTTAAACAAATCGGTCCAGTGTTGCTAAGAAAAGTGCCACGTACGGCGGACGGACAGAAAATTTTTTATTCGATTTTCGGATTCTACGTACCTTGAAACTTAAACCAAAGAATTTTGAGAGGGGTTAAATTTTTTTTCTTGGTCGATTCCATAGGTTTATTATTGAAAATAATAAACCAAAATACACACTAAATATAGATGTACAAGCATTTTCTCCAAATGTTTTGGTCAATTTCATTTCAACATCTTCTTTTTTGATTTCCCTACTAGAGAAGTTGCTACGATAACAATTTAGTTTGGTTTTTGTTCCATGCAATCATTTTCGAAATGTGCTCTCAAGAGACTTTTTACATTGGTTGAAACTCAAAGGAATTTTTAGCTAAAATTCTTGATTCAGTTTTTTTAAATTTTATTTGAAACTCCAAATCTACGTTGTTCGAATGATACAACCTTCTTGTGAGTCTATGGTACCTATTCTGACTGTTGTAATATAAACCCACAATGATGAAATGGTTTAATATATTTTTGACTTTATGGAGATTTGAGCCTCTCAATCCTCGGGGGAGTGGAGACACTATCTGTTCAAATTGTATCGGAATTAATTGAAACGTACAACATTTCTAGCTTCATTCAAGCTTCTCTGAAACGGTGTGGATTTTGCATCGGGGAGTGGGAAAGTATGCAAATAGGTCTGATCTGCCCAGACAGCACTGTCGAGTGGAAGCTTCCATTGTCTTGATTAATTGTCCTTAATTACATCCTCAGCAGAACTCTGTGGAAGTCGAGTTTCCTGAAGTCGGAAGTGCCCTCCCCTGACTCAAGTTAGGTGAACAATGTCCAAGGGTATGACAGTTTCCTTCCCTCGCGGGGTCTAGCGCTATTCTTCCTCCACGTCCCCCACGGACCAAGCTAGATTTATGCTGGGCGAAAACGCATCTTTCACAAGAGATTCTCCCCGACTATTCACATTTAGATGACTTTAGGTCGACCTTTATAGTGCCTCGCCCTCGCCTTTTCATTCTCTGTCAACAATAAGTCTTGCCTCTTCCTTCTATTCGCGTTACTCCAACAATCGGGGCCGGCTGGTAACCGGACTACGGGAACCGCTCCCTCGCGCGACCTTTTGTTAGACAAAACGAGTGCTTTTGCTTCTTTTTTTATGCCCGCGTGTTGTGATAACGTTCCCGTACAGAACTCCGCTGTCAACCAACGCCTCACAACTTCCAACCTAACTGGAACGTAATCTTGATTATGACATCTGAAAAAAGTCGTGCCTTTTCATACGCCGATTAGTTCACTTCAACCTGAAGGGATTTGCCGAGCCCCCAGAAATTAATACGCGAATTAAAAATCTCGTAAAATTAGTCCATGTTTTGGATTTTTTTAAAGTCTCATCCATGCAAAATGTGTGAATGAGCGAATTTTCAAGAAATATTGCAACCGATTTTCGGCCGTCTGAAAAACCTCGAAAAATACTTGAATTATTATCTCCACAGACTTGAGACCTACTCATAAATTTTTGATTTTTTAGATTTTCAGTGAATCTTTCTACCATACTGTATTCACAAAGTATGTTTTGCATATGGTAGTACTCAATATTCATACTCCATTCGAATATTATTCATTCTTTGCGGGTTTGGATATGACCAGTATATTCGTCGTTGGTATTCCAATTGAATTATATTTTTTTAATAATTTATTTCTCACAAGTGAAGTCACTAGATTACTTTATTTTTGACATTTTCATGTCTTTGCCCTGGCACATAGCACAAAAAACTGTCACGAAATTGCGTAACGAAATTGTGTTACAGTGCCTTTATAATGATTTCCGCTTACAACGACCCCGTTGTTAGGTTTGTTCCTTTTCTACACTTTTTAACCCACAAAAATCGTTCACCACTCGTTGGAAAGCTCTCGATTTAACGAACAATTTCATGTTCTCCATAACATATTGACTATACGAATAGCGGAGCTATGGGCATAACTGTTCTCATATTTTGTTTACAAACTAATGATCGTGAGTGTAGAAGATAATTAATCCGGAATCGTCTATTTTATTGAAATTAGGTATACCTACCTCTTAATATTAATAATTGTGTCAATTTGTAACATAATATATCTATGTTATTATGTTAATGATTCGTTTCACATTCTGACAACAACGGAGGGTGGGTTATAAAATCCTATAGTGAGGTAAAAAGCAGTAGGTAAAGACATGAAAATGTCCCAATGCGTTGCAGACTCGTATGCAAGCGTTTTTAAAATCTTTTTTCCTCTTAATTTATCAAGAGTATTGTATAATTATTAGTTTAATTAGTATCAAATAATAACATTCCTTCGCTTAAGAAGCAACACCCCCTATTTCCCAACTTTTCAGGAGAAGCAAAAAACTGGTTGATACGGGATGTTGATAGGGGTTGTTATCATTTTCGAGTTTCTTTGACTCCATCATCTAGTAAGAATAATGGGGTATTTCGGTCAATTTTTTTTATTTTTTTTTTCAAAAGAGTATGGCTCAGGAATAACGGTAATCGGGTCTGTTCGTCGAGAAAATGTTTTTAAAAAATCAGAGAAGCTAAGGAAAGTTGAAGATTTGAATGGGGTGACGTAGCTAGCCAATCGTGACGTAGCTAGCCAACTGTCTTTGAAAAAAGTATCCATGCACGGAAACCCTTGAAAGACCTCTTGGATACTACAAAATAGTACTCACACACGCGCGCGGCGTAGTCCGTGGCGTAGTCCTTGCCTAGTGTGTGTGCATTTATAGCGGCCCGCCTTTTTCAAACGTGTGATCTCTTTAATTAATTTTTCTACCACATGTTGTAGTATCATTGGGCTTAAAGTTGTTGTTCATAGGTTTTCAAGGGTGCTGAATCCAAATTTGAGGTCAAAAACCTGAATTTCCGACCCACCGAAATACCCCATTCCCAAAAACTCTATGCAACGCGAGAAGAGGAATAAGAATAACCTAAAATCTCATTTTCGTAAAAATAGTCGATAGGGGATGTTGCATCTTAAGCGACGGTTTAGTAGCAGTAAAGCATGTTATCAATTTCATTTAAAAAAAAAAGTCGTTGGTTTTAAAAGATTATTTATTGGACAATTTTCAATTTCTGAAGGCGTTCCGAAATCAAAAATAAGCTCTAATACCAAATATACCATGTTTTATATTATTAGGGATGAGGCGGAAATTTATATTTTAAAAAAATTCTAAGTAATCCCTCAAAGTACGGTTTTATGGATCCCCTATAAAGGTGATGGAAAAATCAGAAGGGTGTCAATCTAAGGAAAGTGTGTAGCCTCGGAACAGAGTTTAAAAAATTATCTATTCTACCTACATTACCTAAATGGCAACAAATAGTACTTTTTGTATTTTTGATTGGTATACTGCATGCAAAAACTATATACGTACCTACGTTTTATGAAGTTCTTGGGGAGGGCGTCGAGGGACGTTGAGGTCTAGCCCAATGAGGGAGGCTGTTGGGGGCTAGCTCACTAAGAGGTTGATGTTTAGCCCAATGAGGAAAGTTGGGGTCTAGCCCAGTAAAAGAAGTTGGGTTTATAGATCTCTGAGGGAGGTTGAGGGCTAGCTCACTGAGAGAAGTTGTTGTTTAGCCCAATGAGGGAGGTTGTTGGGAGCTAGCTCACTAAGAGATTGATGTTTAGCTCAATGAGGAAAGTTGGGGTCTAGCCCACTAAGAGAAGTTGGGTTTATAGATCTCTGAGGGAGGTTGAGGGCTAGCTCACTGAGAGAAGTTGATGTTTAGCCCAATGAGGGAGGTTGTTGGGGGCTAGCTCACTAAGAGATTGATGTTTAGCTCAATGAGGAAAGTTGGGGTCTAGCCCACTAAGAGAAGTTGGGTTTATAGATCTCTGAGGGAGGTTGAGGGCTAGCTCACTGAGAGAAGTTGATGTTTAGCCCAATGAGGGAGGTTGTTGGGGGCTAGCTCACTAAGAGAAGTTGGGTTTATAGACCTCTGAGGGAGGTTGAGGGCTAGCTCACTGAGATTTGTAAAATTTTCAAAACCAACTCAACTCTATAGTAAATCTTTTGGTAAGCCAAGGATGTACTCTGATTCCATCACACTGTTTAGCTGGAAGATAGCAGATGCAGTTCTTCAAATATCTCGACACCTCAAATTAGACACCTTTCCTGTTGTTCTGATTCAGTTCACAGACGAATTTGAGATGATAGAGCTCGTTTTCTACTCATAATTTATGAAACTTTATTTGGTACAAACTATAAAGTTGGGAACTACACAAAATGTACTCCTTCAGTACGAGAGCACTTGATATTTTGCAGCCTCGGAACGAATCGTTTCAACGGCGACATAAAAACCACTTTCCATTGGGAGTCACTTTGGCTCAGGATCTCGAGTGAAGAGGAGTTTTTGGCATCCGTCCCGCGTCCCAACGGATAAATTAGTCACAAACGTGCATCCAACTCCATTAGGGTCTCGTTTGGTACTACGAGATTCATTCCTACACTTCTGTGTATAACTTGATTACTTCGCCCTTCCGACTAGTTGTGTCCTCCTAGAAAGTGTGTAGGTAATAGACAAGCGTTACTGTCGATTCTGATGACATTTTAATCTCATTGTTGACGTAATTTAATAACTCTTGTTAAATACCATAGTGGGGCCATAATATGGTCCGAACCAAATGAAAAAAAACTAAATGAAGAAAAATGCAATAAAAACTCGGCCCCCTGGGCCACCAGATGCTTTTCGCTTAGAGCCTACGGCTACAATTTGAGAACCATGGAACATGCTTTAGCCGCGCTTTCTTGTTCTGTTTAATTTTATTTTTTATTTGGAAGAATGCGATCAAACCTATTCTGCTATTTCGATAGCCCTTTAAAAAAACAGTCTTCAGATAGGAAGGTATTTTATAGTTGTCTTGAGATTACAACATGGAAGTATCGCATAGGTTACACCACGTTACTCGATCCTAGTTCCGTATGAAACAGTATTGTTCTAGGAGAATCTGATTATTTAATGAGAATAATTTAATCGTTGCTGTATTCTACCCCGAGCGAACTATACGTTCCGTTAGAATACCTATTCCTTGGTGGAGATCAACCTAGGACTAGGGATGATGAATGAAAGATGCAAATTGAATTAGGAAAGATAAATAGATTTATTATCCTATAATTAATGAGGCTTGTATTGTATATATGTACAATAGAAAACTCTATTCTTCTTTTCTTTAACTTTTTGCTTTTATTATGCTCATAAACTTTTTTCTTAAAATTGCAACCATACAACCATCTCAAAACATACCTATCACATGAACACTAATTTAGGGCCAAAATATCACATGACGAAATTAAACTCTGAAATAATAAATTTTGATGCCAAATGAAATCTCGCTTTCGCGACAGCTTGTATCTATATAATATATTTATTTATTGATTATGATTTCATTTGGCATCAAAATGTATTATTTCAGAGTTTAATTTCGTCATGTGATATTTTGGCCCTAAATTAGTGTTCATGTGATAGGTATGTTTTGAGATGGTTGTATGGTTGCAATTTTAAGAAAAAAGTTTATGAGCTTAATAAAAGCAAAAAGTTAAAGAAAAGAAGACTAGAGTCCCCCTCATATTATGAAGGGGGAGAAGTATCAATAGAGTTTACCTATTAGATCTTCGGATGTGAACCACTAGGGTAAGGGAAATGATCTTGTATGAAAGTAAGTACTTACACGATCGATGTCTGCAAATAGACTGGAGAGCAATCCCTGAGTTGTGATTTGGGGAAACAAGGTAACTGTTCCATCAAATCACCAATCAGGTGTCAGAGCTCGATACCGTTCCCGAAAAACGTAACACTTTTTGCCAGTTAAATCAAGGCTAAAGCATGTTCCTTGCTAAAATCTGGTCTGAACGATCATTTTTGGCCCAAAATGTTCCCTTATTGAGTTTATTGCTATCCGATCATGAGAAGCCAAGGTATAGGTGAAACTATTGGAGTAGGTGGCTCATAATTGGCTTCGTCTGGAACCTTTATAATACTGCCTACTAAACTTCAGAAATTATGCACTGATTCCAAATATACCTATACACGAAAAAAGCTATTCAATTTCTATCCAAAATCTTTCTTTTAGTGGTCCATTTCGAATCAATATTATTAGATACACTTCAATCCCATTGATGACCATATTATGATCAGAACCAAAGTTAAGGGGGTCTCAGTCGGTCGCCATTCATTCCTAGTTCCTAGGGAATTAAAAAACTGAAAGATTGCAACTGGAATCATCAAAATCGAACAATAATTCCCAGAAAAATATGGATAACCCGTTTATTCAGTTTGGTTTCTCCCATATTTCTCTGGCAATTATTGTTCAATTTTGATTATTCCAGCGGCAATCTTTTAGTTTTTCAATTCCCTTCGCCCATGCAAATGAATTTCAAAAATTCACGAACATTTCAAATTTAGGTACAACTTAGAGTTTGAGCCCTTTTAATTTAGGGAAATACTGACCCGGTACGACGAACGAATGGCGACCAACTGAGACCCCCTTGAGCACATTATTTATTGATAATTGGGTCCTAATTTTGTTCTAATGTCACTATAAACCTCACAATTTATTTGTTGGGCGATTTTAAATCAGTAAGTGAATATTCTGTCCGGAGACCTCAAGTTTATTGTTGATAATTAGGAAAGGGGAAGTTTACTGTCGAGCCTGATGACATTTTAATTCCATTATTGTAGGATAACATTCTCGTCTGATCCGAACCGTAGTAAAGGACATTATTGATTCATTTCGCTCTGATCTGTAGTGTAATTTGTGTCTAGGCGCAAAAGGATCGCTTAGTGATTGCGATATTGTGAACCTATGCTGCCCACTTATTCATGAGACGTTTTATTATGTGGGAAATTTTGTGCTAATTGCAAATATACCTCATGTTCCTGTTCTTGAAGTAATAGTTGTCTCTAAAAACCTCACAAAGTCCAATATTTTTTTGTCCAATCAGTCAATTCCTAAGGAGTTATTAGATTATTATTATTATTTAGATTAGATTATTATTGGATGTTATGAAGGAGTTATTATTAGTTATTAGATGTCTCCTGGTTTATTATTGAAAATTATAAAACGCACATCATTCTAATATCGGAATTTCCTTTGGCTTCCAATCCTCGGCCACAATCGACCTCGCTAACCACAGAAGGAAAGTAAAAGCTTCTCGGCCGTTTTGCAAATTAACCTTGCAGAGATTCGGTCGAGTCCGGTCCGGATAATTATGGGTTTTAGAATGATCGATTCGGCCTGAAACACTTCAATGAAGCAGAACCGGTTTTCAATTTCTGAACTTTTTTTGTTGTTTGACTTTATTCTCGACGGGTAGAATAATTGTTTCATATTCATGTTGGAATATCCATATTCATACTATGTAATTTTAAACTGGTAGTGAGGATGCTGGGAAATTGAATTTTTTAAAATGAAGTTTGTCTACATCACATCAATAATATGAGCTCAATATCTAAAAGTAACTATTATGTAATAAAAAGTGGTGCAATCTTGGTAAAGATGAATTTTTGATACAAAGGCTGAATTTTTATTCTACAAACGGAGCGAGGATTGAAAGGTCGTCTCATCTGTATAGTAAAGCTGACATTTGCCATTCGTGGATTCCGCTAATTCAATTTCGGAGGTCATCACGCTATCGTGTGTTGCGGTTCCTGCTCTATTCTTGGGGTGTCGCCTTCTATTCCCTCCGTTGCCCTTTCGAAAATTCGATGAAAGGTAAATTACGATTTCTGTGAACCGAGAATCGTATAGTGGAGACTTGGAAACGTTCACGTAGATATTCATGAAATGATGGGAAAATATCCAAAGAACCGTTCTACGCTATGTTTGGTTTAAGAGTACTTCATAATAAGTAAATGAAAACCATGGTCTCGAGGAGCAGTAAATGATGATAGGAAAACGAAGCAAGAAAAAAACGCTGATTTCGAACCTTACTTATCTACCACATTCTCACAATTGAATGAATGAATGTATGATTTATTGCCATTTTGATATAGTTACCTAAGGAAATTTGTGAAAACCTAAGGACCTTGGTATGCAGTCCTTCAAAGTTCACATCCGTATTCAAGGTGAAAAAAAAAAACACGAAATATGCAGTTTATGGTGCCCTGGCACCATGGTGGCACAGAGAATAATTCATGAAAATACGTATATACGTAAGTATACAATGCAATTCTGGGCGTTTTGGACGACGCACCTGCAGAAGGCAAGTCCTTTAGCTATTACGTTATAACTACATTGAAGAGCGCTGTAATTTCCTCCCCAAAAATTTGGGCTCCACCCAAAAGTAGCATAAGGACCTCGAATGGCGCTGAAACTTTCCATTCAGATTATAACCTACAATTCTACTTCTCGCATCCAAATATGTCTCATAAGATAAGTTTACTGACCGAAATTCAGCAAGAAACTGTCTTGAAAAAGTCCATTCATGCAACATGAATTAATTCAAAGAAATTTTTTTCTTTACAGTCTTTAGGGATCGTTTCAGAATGTTCCAAAACTAATTTCGGTGAAGAAATTTTTCGAAAAAGTCCATTATAACAATTTTGAGGCCTTCGCAGTAGCTTTATTTCTTCAAATTCCCAACTTCCGACGCGACAAGTGCCTATGTGCATTTTCAACAAAATATTAGCACAGTAACAGCAGAGCCGTGACAACAGAAATGAGACGGTGAGCTGAAAGTTTTGATGAAACACACGATGACAACCCAGAAAAATATGATAATTTGCAAACAAGGAAAATTTCCTTGCATTTAATGCTTAAGGTAGCTATCGAGCTACGTTGGTTTTTTTCCCTTAAGTGGGCCAAGAAATTTTTTTAAGAAATTTTTTTTCAAGAAATTTCTTCACTTATTGTTTATGAATACGGGTTCAAGGAAAGGCTGAAGCGCTTGCTTGAGCATTTCCTTATTCGCTGATTATGAATAGCCCAAGTGGCCGTCGCCTCCTCAAGCATTGACTTGAGCATTTCCTTTCAACTAAGTGAGGACTATGAATTCCGCCCTACATCATGTTGCCATGTGAGTGAGAAACTCCTTTGTCGAAACGCTCTGTCACTTGTCGAAACGCCCTACTATCAAAGTGGCATTTGTCGAAAAGTCATACGTCGCTTTTGGACGTCTGTAAAAGTGATTATTTGTTACTTGATCGTTTCTACGACGATTGGTTTACCGGTAAAATAGTCAAGGACCGATTTTTACTTGTTTTCGTAGAGATTACGGGCTCTTGATAATAACCTATCATAAGAGTTAACTGTGCTTATCATAGAGGTGAGTTGTAGACGATTCCATTGATGCCAAGAACTCAATTTCTCAAAAAAAGTGGATTCATCAATTTTTCCAGATAACCGACGATATGTTGGCTCAAAGTATCGATACCTTCAACCACCGAAATTGCTAGGACCCACCCTCATATGTTTTTGTTGTTCTGTACCCCTGCTGTAGTCATTTTCTTGGTTGTTGTGGAGAAGGAAGCAGAGGACGTCAATATACTTTATTCACATTTATTCGGCAAGCGCTTTCGGGGCAAACTATGGCCCCTTTCTCAGGCCTACAAGAAAAAAAAACGTCTGCCAAGTGGGTGTGGCACATAGCTTCCTCGTATCCATAACCCGATTATATAGATGATCCGATGCATAGGTAGTAGTTAATCTCAAAATACCAATCTCTAAGTACCTTTCACTACCCTTATAGGGGACCATCTACACGCTACTCTGGATAATCCTAGAAAATTTCATCAAATTCGGATGAAAAATGTAAGTGAGTCACTACTCAAAAAATCCAAAAATATCTTGGCTCGGCCGGGAATCGTACCCGAGACCTCTCACTTGTCAAAATGACTCTCTGTACATGTGCTACTGGCGCCAGACAGTAGGTAGCGTAGAATTTGAGGTTCTGACGTACGCACGGCTGTAACACGGATTTTACGTTCGCGCATGCGCATCGGCTACTATAAGTCCGGGGGTGATGATTTTCATAGGGGACCATTTACAATCTAATCCGCATAATCCCTGAGAATTTCATTGAAATCGGATGGAAAATGTAGAAGTTATGGCCGTTTCAAGGAAATTCACGTTTGCGCATGCGCAGTCGCTTCTATCAGTCCGGGGATGATGATTTTCATAAGGGACCATCTAAATACTAATCTGTAACATCTCTGAAATTTTCATTGAAATCAGATGGAAAATGTAGAAGTTATGGCCGTTACAAGGAATTCACGTTTGCGCATGCGCAGTCGCTTCTATCAGTCCGGGGATGATGATTTTCATAGGGGACCGTCTACACACCAACCCGCACAATCCCTGAAAATTTCATCGAAATCGGACAATAACTTCGTATAGTTATGCGCGTTACAAGGAAATCATGACAGACGGACAGACACACAGACAGACAGACACACAGACACACAGACACGGAACCAAAATTGTTCAGAAAGGTCTAAAACGCAAAACGCGAGTGAAAATTTTGATTTTGGAGAACTTTTTTTTTTCATCCTTGAAAAGTGAAAACAAAGCTTCCGCTACCTTGGTAGACTCGGAAGCAATAATTAATTGAAGACTAAACAGTAACCCCTAGCATGAACAATCACGGTTAGTATAACCAACCAGTCAAAAATATTGTCAAAAAAATGTTATTACTTAATAATTACTTTTTATTAAAACCATTAAAAAATGAGCCACCAAGATTAAATCTATTCTTCGTCATCAAAAAATCAATAAGAATATAGACAACCAAGAACTGAGCAATACACACACTAACACACAGACAAACATTAAAAAACGTCTGCCAAGTGGGTGTGGCACATAGCTTCCTCGTATCCATAACCCGATTATATAGATGATTAGATGCATAGTTGTTAATCTCAAAACACCAATCTCTAAGTACCATCCACCTCCCTCATAGGGGACCATCTACACGCTAATCTGAACAATCCTAGAAAATTTCATCAAATTCGGATGAAAAATTAAGTGAGTAGATGTATGTGATAGGATAAAAAAAAATACTTAGCCTCGGCTGGGATTCGAACCCGCGACCCCTGGGGGACAGTTGAAGTTACGGCTGTTACAAGGAATTCACGTTTGCGCATGCGCAGTCGCTTCTAACAGTCCGGGGATGATGATTTTCATAGGGGACTATCTACAACCTAATCCACATAATCCCTGAAAATTTCATCAAAATCGGGTGGAAAATGTGGAAGTTATGGCCGTTACAAGGAAATTCACGTTTGCGCATGCGCAGTGGCTACTATCAGTCCAAAGGTGATGATTTTCAAAGGGGACCATCTAAATACTAATCTGTAACATCCCTGAAAATTTCATTGAAATCGGATGGAAAATGTAGAAGTTATGGCCGTTACAAGGAATTCACGTTTGCGCATGCGCAGTCGCTTCTATCAGTCCGGGGATGATGATTTTCATAGGGGACCGTCTACACACCAACCCGCACAATCCCTGAAAATTTCATAGAAATCGGACAATAACTTCGTATAGTTATGCGCGTTACAAGGAATTCATGACAGACAGACAGACACACAGACAGACAGACACGGGACCAAAATTGTTCAGAAAGGTCTAAAACGCAAAACGCGAGTGGAAATTTTGATTTTGGAGAACTTTTTTTTTCGTCCTTGAAAAGTGAAAACAAAGCTTCCGCTACCTTGGTAGACTCGGAAGCAAAATAGAAAGAAAACAATACAACCTACCTATGTTCACTATACTCCCACTATTTTCCATCCCTCCTCAATCACCAAAATCTCACCTCTGCCAATCTTGAAAACTATTCTCACTGGAAAACCATTAACACATTTCAACATAATTTTGAAGAAATTTCTTACTAAAAACATACAAAAATAGAAAATCTCAAAACCTACCTTCGTCCATTTGTATAGCAATTATTCTTTTCAAATCACTGTCAAATCCTGTTTTAGCAATTCAAATCAAAATCCTAATAATTAAGAAATAATAAAGTAGACATTTGGTATAATTATTATACCAATTATTATCGTCTATTATAGACGATAATAATTTAAAATGTAATATAAATTATTCCACCTAATCATTTCATTTTATGATTCTTCCTATATTTTTTAATTGCAAGGAATACCTATTGAATGGAAATGATGTTTTCTTCTACTACAAATGAGAAGGATCATTACTGATATTTCTATCTATCTTTATTATTGTATTTGGCCTTACTAGGGTGTTTGGGAAAACTAACTAAACCCCCAGTGAATTGCGTAAGGTAAGGGGTCACACTCGTCTTGTTAGAGACAATATTCTTCGTGGTGAGAACTGGTGGAATTTTCAGTGGTACTCCTGTCAAGAGAGGATTCTTGTTGAGAGTGGATTCCTGGACTGTAGAGAAACCCGTTGATTTCCATCCCCTAAGCTAGAAGTCCGCCCCTGGGACCTCCAGCCCCTGAAGGGTCCCCACGGCTCGGTTGATTGTCCGAGGTTGTGGGCAGGCAAAATCCAGGGCGGGAAGGGAAATGGCTTTCTGCGCATGTCTGAACTCTATCCAGGGGTCTCTTGTGAACCCTCCCCTCGCCCACCACCAGGAAGGCAACTCCATGGAATCCACTCGCGAATCCACCCCCACCAATTCTGGCTTGGGAACCAGTTCGATGAAGACTCTCAGCTTGATTATTTGCAGACACCGCACTCGTCTTTGGTGTAAATACATCCATGGGAGCAGCATATCCAATCCAGAGGGCCTGGAGTATCCAGTTGGGCTTAAAATGCTGGATGTTAGCGAATTTTTGAAAAAAAGAAGCTCAGAGAGGAAAATTCCTAGTTTTAGCCAAAATGTTCATAACCATGAACGCTAAGACGAGTTCGTTAGCAGGAATTTTGGGCAACATTGGGGAAGTAAGAAACTACAATTTCAACGGCAGAAAGTCCTCCGCTGGTAGTTAATCACGTAATAGTCCCTTATTAACAATGTAATTAGTATAATGTTTTGCTTTGCCGTGGCTACCTTTAGAGCAACTTGCCAAATTTCAATAAAAATATCGATTGTTCTCTTTCTTTTTGATTCAATCAAAATCGCTCGAACGAATACACCGACTTTGAAAGCGATTTTTGCAAAACAATACCAAAGTCAGGAAGGTAATAATGTTATGAAACGTGAGTTTGAAAAGAAAAGCTCGAATTATGCGATGACATTCGACCATAAAAGTTCATGTCGCCCCAAAATCTCATTACTGTACAATTTCCCCGACTGTAGGCCCCTCAAAAAAAAATCAACGATTAATTCATTTTTGAAGCGTTTGTCTTCTTCCCTTCATCATAATTATCTAAGATTGAAATATAATTTGAATAAATCAACAGTATACCTAACCAATCTGGAGCAAAACACTTGTATTGTTCAATACTCGAAAATTTTTCAGCTCAGTATTACTCAAAAACGCTGCAAATTTTTACACATCGGTTTATTATTTCTTTGTGTAGATCACTAGTCTGAAAAAACAAACATGATTTCGCCAAAGGTTCACAACCAAGTTTATTTTGACGAAAGTACCAGAGAAAAGTCGTTTTTTGGAAGTTGTGGGCGCCCTCATAATATTCATAACGAAATTTGGTTGTTTAGGAAGCACAACTTGGTCACATGAAATTTTGTCACAACTTGGAACGGAAATTTGGCCCACTTCCGTCAGTGAACATTCATTAGCAATTCTGTTGTTTCTGTTTTATCATTTTTAGTAGTCTTAGTAGGGTGCGAACGGTTTGTCCTTCAGAGCTCTGGATAGTCCCATTTGATTATACTAATTCAATACTATTTTAAATTGATGGAAAAATAATACCTTTATACTGAAAGTTTTGAGCGTTTTGAAAATTTCAACCCCTATTTTTCAAGTTTATAATTTGCTTTGAATATCTTGGTAACATGTTCTAAATTCGTAGAGCATACAATTTAATGTTATAATAAAACTTTTCCGTCCATCCGCCATTTGGGGTCTAGTTGTCCCCTGAAGCTTTTGGTTGATTCCAGTCACTTGTAGGAAGTGAAAATTTTCACTTCTAAATTTACAAAAAATTTACTTCAAATTTTTTTTTTTACTTCCAGGGGCTGAAATTTTCAAAACGCTCTAGCTAAAAAAAATTAGAATAAAGGTATTGTTTTTTGAACGATTTAAAATAGTATTGAATGTTCAGAATCGAATGAGACCACTCAGAGCTCTATAGGGGACCAACTTCGCTCCCTACAAGGACTTGAAGTTGGGACAAAAAATAAACCAGAAAAAAGAATGTGAATCGCGAAAGAAGACTAATCTTCGTTCAAATGTTAGCAGGTGTACTCAGTTGAGCGTCCTTAGCAAGCCGGAATGAAAGCACCCACAACTCTCGGATAGCCCAGTTATTGCTAGGGATGAGAATCGCTACAAAAGTATCGATATTTTGTATCGTATTTGACTCTCGATATTCCTTGTATCGTTTGGCATGAGTATCGATGTTTCAAAATATCGAGTATGGATACTTTGGGGTCACAAAATATCAACATAATTATCCAATATTTTCATGGAAACAATTTTTGTCAACACTCAACACAGTCCAAGCTGAATGTATTTACTCAACGTACCGTAATTATTACAAACTGTGAAAATATTATTGGACATTTTCTCCATAATATTAATTTATTTTATCCGAGTAAAGACCCAACAGCTGCTCCACCTTCTTCATCTTATCATTTTTTAGCCATCACGTTGAATTGTCCGCGAGAACTGTGTCGATATTTGATATTTAGAAATATCGGATCCAAAGTATCGATATCCAAAAATATTGGATAGTGCAGTATTGATTCTAAAATATCGAGTATCGGTACGAAAGTAACGATATTTTGAATTATCGACTATCGATACCCATCCCTAGTTATTGCTATAGTAGGTAGTTTTAATGAAAAAGCCGCGTTCTACCCAGATGGGTGATTTGTACAGTAAAATAGTAAACCATTGCATAATAATTTGATGCGTTTTTGACATTTTCATGTCTTTGCTTTGGCACATGAACCGTCACGAAAACTTTGATGCTTGGGTTGAACTAACAACCTTACTTCACTACATTGTTGTGTAGTGGTTGACATGAAAATGTCCCAATGTGTTGCAGACTCGTATGCAAGCATTTCTGAAGCATTTCTTTATATACTTATATGTACGGTTCTGAATAATTTTTGAATAGCAATTTGAGTATAACTAATCTGGTGACACCTTGGGACAGCTGTGGAATTCATAAGATGTTTTCGGTGACACTAGTGACACCATGGTCCATTTAAGGTTAAGGAATTATCCAAGGCATCAACCTCCTTCAAAATAATTTTGATAATATAATTATTAATTATAATCAATTATTGATAAAGCCTGAGGTAACGAAGGGAGAAGCAACGAATTTTACCAAAATCTTGGAAATAGTGAAGGTTGGCTTTGGTTTTTTAAATTAGATTTTTGGATTCAAGTACATCAAGGTCATTTTGAGGAGGGGTGTGGTTAAAAATTATTTTTTCTCGATTCCAAAGATTACTGGGGGATTACGGAGGAGAGTAGGATTGATTCTTCTAGTTTCTTCTTTTATTCTATGGGGTGCGGATGCTGCAGCTGAAGATTCAGGAGCGCAAATTAAGATATGAGGGCTCAGCTATTACCTGTTGATTCTATCGTGGTCCTAGTAATCCTAGATGTATGGAGATTCCGCTAAAATGGTCATAAGTGCGTTACGACATGGATGGGAAGGTCCTGCAAATTGGAATATCCCCGTTCGGACGAATCAATTTGCCAGTTGAGCGGCTTCGGTTGACCTGAGCTTTCAAAGGGCTTCAGAGAACAACCGAGGGTATTTTCGACCGCACTTGTCAGACACCCTTTCGTCCCTAAAGACCTTTACCTTTACCTACGTCAAAACGGGTTCTGTGGGGGCAGCGCAGAAGTGACTTACAGGGGCTTAGGGAGGTCGGAGTGTAGACAGTTAGGAATGTGAGGCGAATATTGGAGAGAATAGCGTGGTAGTAGATGGGTTTATTCTGGGTGTACACACTAGGTATTTCAGGTACATCAATCAATGGGCTGGGGTACCAGGTATCTATCTTCAAAGGGTACCGGCTAGAAAAGGTCATAACATAACCTCTAGATCTTCAACAGGTGAAAAACTCTAAAACATATGGCAAGTTGGGCAGACAACGTAGCTTCCTCACAAATAATAACATTGACATAAGAATTTGCGTGTTTCAAAATAGAACTCAAACTCATCTATACGAAAAATCAGTTTCACGAACTTCACGATCGGTTTATGATTTCTTACATTCTTACAAACAAAACAATCAAGAATTCTTCCCGATTTTTGTCGATTTGTAGAATATACTTACAAGCAACTTCTCTGGACCTAACTTCCATTTAGTATGAAATCGATATTTCAGGAGAAGGTACTTCTGGTTTGACAATTGAAATTTATCGATCGATTTTCTTATGAAGGGTAGTGAATCAATCCCAATGAAGTTAAAAAAAATTTGAAACAACATGTAACTTCTACATACAACAAAATGTCGCAAAGAATTTTCAGTCTTCTGAAAACATTTTATAAAACCCCCTCAAAATTTGATGTTTTACGTTTCAAGGTAGGTAGGTACGTAGAACCCGAAAATCCATATGTCCATTATGATGAAATATAATACATACAAGATATTATGTACATTACTTAAAATGAATAAACAGAATTTCGATTAAACAATGCTTTAATTTGAAAAATTTGAATAATATGTACCTACTTATTACTTTTTCAAAGAATAATAAACAGAATTTTTTTTCTAAAAAAAAAAAAAAAAAATTGCCGCGAAAAATTCCTCTATCCCAGCCAAAAGACATATCCATGTCAAAAATTAATTATAAATCGATGTTGTTTTCCCCCTTATATACCTAGTGACTTTTTCGGCTGTAAATGCGGTAAAATGAAAACAAATCAAGAGAAGGATATCACCACGCGATTCAGCGTAGAAAAACAGTGCTAAGTGATGTGCCACACCTGAGGTCTACCTTCATCTCAATTTCGGCACAATCCCTGGGTTACGGATTGCGCGAGTTAAAAAAAAAAAAACAAAGTTTTCGAACTAAAATGTTCATACAATTTACGTAGAATCCGAATCTGCTATAAAAATGGAGGTTCCCTTCGAAAAAACAAAGTTGATCTACACAAAAAATTATAAAAAATAGCGTTGGTATGTTTTATTTTTGTACACAATTAGAGAAAATAAGTAGGGGGGGGGGGGAGTTATTGAGACACCCTGTACAGATAACTATTAGTTTGTAGATAATTACTTCCTTAATACCAAGCCTATTTATTTAGTGAAACTTTCAATGAAAGAAGTTTCTTCCGATCCTTCAGTACGTAACAATTTACGTCTCCTGACGTCATGCTGATCGGTTACGGTTATCTTTGCGTCAACGATAAAATATAAACGATAAAGCGAAGGGAAGATCTCAGTGGTAGAAGACAAATGGGGCGTAAGATGGATAACATCTCGAACCGCATCAAATGAATTTACTTCGCATCCAAACTGAAACCTGAAATTGAAAGTGTTCATTTTTGTCGCGTAGTAAAAGACAATTTGCATCAAAATTCGTGACATAAATCCACTTTCAATTTCCGATTGAAAAAAGCTACAAATTACACAAAGGTTTATTATTTTTCTATATAGATAACTCTACTGCAAAGAACAAGGCTTTGCCATTGTTACCACCATCCAACACGAAGAAAAACCTTGATCGCATTTCGGTCAGCTAACATTTCAACGGGGATTAGGTCTCTTTTGCGATTCACACTCGTGTTTCTGATTTATCGTAACTTCAACCCTTAAATTATCGTAGGGAGCAAACGGTTTGTCCTACAGGGCTGCGCGTGGTATCAAAAAATTCTAAAAATTCTCTACTAACTTAAATTGATGGAAAAACAATACCTTTATATCAAAACTTTTTTATAATTGGGGGGTTTTTAAAATGTCAACCCTTATTTTTCAACCCTTAGAAGTGACCTACGTCAACCAAAAGCTTCGGGGCATAACTAGACCCCAAATGGAGCCCATATACCAAATCTCATAAAAATCAGCCCATGGGAACTAAGGAGTGCCGCGTACTGCGGACGGACGGCCAAATTTTTATTCGATTTTCGTATTCTCCGTACCTTGAAACCAACGAATAACCGTTCGTAAACTAACGAATTTTGAGAGGGGTTAAAAATTTTTTCTTTGGTAGATTCCAAAGGTACATTATTGAAAATAATAAACCAAAAACAGTTTTAGAATTTAATGGAATAGACCCTTTTTGCTCGACCTCAAAGAAGAAGATATTCTTCAAACCCCAAAAATTCCCCGACCCACCCCAACAGAAAACTTTTGACAAACTCATAGGTAATATAATGTCCTGTTTATGTTTTGACAAATCTCACCAACCGCACCAATTTTGACAAGGAGAACAATAATGATTAATCGCCCAGTAAAATGTGATTTAAATTTCTTTAATTGGGTATTTTGATTTGAAATAAATTTTGTAGTGAACATCTTTTTGACTCATACCTAATGGAAGAGAATACGTTTAAAAACCTATTCATGAGAATTTTTTGAAAGGTTAATAATAATTTTCATAAAATTTGAATAAGACTGCTGTTAGATAGAGAGACATGTTTACTTGGTGCCATTTTGTACACTTTTACAAGAAGATAAATTCATGATGCGATGCGATTTGCTCAGATTTTCGGGTTCGAATCCCAAACGAACGACAATCCCGAACACATGACACACAACTAACCGGTCAGAAGTCACAAAAACGAGCAAGTCGGTAAACCGAACGAGTCGGAACGTTGTAACCAAACAAGCAACGTCCATAAGAATTCAAATCGAGACTCGAAAAACAGCTTGAGTTGAAAAACCGAACAAGTCGGAATTGGTTACAATGAGTAGGTGAGGAGGCGATTTGAATTAATAGAATGAGCTAAAAGACAAAAAGAATCAAAGATGAATCAGTCTTTGAGTGTTTTTGGTCTTTCAGTTTTGTCTGAAATCGAACGTAATTCTTCACTTGGATGATGGGACGTTTTCCTTAGAAAACCACTTCCATATACTTCTTTCTGTTGACACTTCCATGTAATTTTTACACATTCATGATCTATGTACAAAAGTGGTTGTATACAAATACATTATACGTCCATGTTGCGGGCAATTAATTTGTTTTGTTGGCCTTCTGCCGATTTTTCCGGAAATCTCGATTGGTGGGTTGATGAAAGAATGAAAAAATGAAAGAATGACCGTGTTCATTTTGACAACCCGTTCAGTTCAGACAAGGTCGTTTTGAAGATAAGGTCTTTTCAATACGTTCACCCCTGACCGACACACCTCTACTTTACTTTTACTTTACAGTTATATCGATATTTTTCACGATGATATCCATCCCTGTACGGAATCGTAGTGAAATTTCTCATGAGAAGTTGTTAAGAAGTAAAAAAAAAAAAAAATCATTCTATAGATCGTTGGTAGAAATAAGAACTCTAATATGAAATCGCGGACTTGCAGACAACGTTCTCCGTTGTTTACAGAAAAGAAATCTAAATGCTTCGGTCATTACTCCTTGCAAACACAAATATACGAATAAATTTCGTTCCGAAGAGACGAAATGCATCGTGAAAAACTCTTGCGGAGCCAAGATGGGCGCGTGCCAATTTTTCTTGCATCTTTTGGCCCGTTGAATTCAAGGTTCGATCTCGTCACACTTGTTTCCAAATGACAAAACGAAAATAAGTCCACAAGACGGCCCTAAAAATCAATCTTTTCCGTTACAAAGATGTGAAAAATTATGAATAGTCAGTAATAACATGCCTCATTGCCGAGGCTTTAATATTCGAGTATTAGATCAAATTTAGGTACTAAAAAGTATGAAATTTCGTACACATTTGGCATTTTCGAAGCTTTATGAATTTCTACTTTCCATCTGCCTGAGGTCGATTCCTTGCCCAGGGCCCAACTTGAGTGATACAAATCAGAGATTCCTCATCATAAGATGATATCGAACTAAATCGCGATATAGGAAGCCTCTCACGGTGAGTTCATGCAAGAAGGGACCTCAATTTAGGAAGGGCCCCTTCTTGCCTGAAACGAAAAATTCATCATCCATTTTCTGGTTGAAAGCAGTGTCTGGAGAAGGCCCCAACTTGCATGAATTGGTGAAACCAACGGAGAAAACGTCATAACCACCACCATCTTGATTCGGCCAAATGTGGCTCTTTCTAGCCATTTCTGTACGAAGCAATTCGGGTGTACTGTTGTGGCTCCACTCCATGTTTTTGTAGTCATGGTTTTTTTCCTCACATCCAGTCTAAGTTAAATTTTGTGGATCTTCGTATCTTCCAATGTTTTTTTTCGAGTTTAGTCATTCTTATTTTGTTGATTCCCCAATGCATTTTTATTTAGCCTTCAGTTCATGTTTAGTTTTCACTGCCCAGATATTGTTCGAATCCAAGTCTACGCTAGCTACTCCCTCGGGAATCAGGGAACGGATAGTTGTGTACATCTTTTCTTCAGATAACAGGCTTTTCGAGCTGGATGGCCCCTAGGTTTGGTAGGTCAAGTTTTGGCAAAATTACTGAGACGTTTGGAAATTTTTCAAACCTACAAAAGCACTCACAATGAATAATGAAAAAAGTCCACTCATGCAGCATGAATTAATGAGCGAATTTTCAAAGGAATCTTCTCTTTACACACTTCAGGGTTCGTTTCAGAATGTAGACCAATGAAGACCACTCTAAAAATTTTGAGGCCTTCGCAGTAGCTTCATTTTCCTTGAAAATCCGCTAATAAGTGCTTATTCATAGAGGAACGAATTGCTCCTTGTTCAACTACTTACTGTTCTTGACAAAATTAGCATAAAATACAAAAATAATTTTTTAAATAAATCTCATTGCTCCACATTAGTTTGGCGGATCATAGATGAATGGTTGTATTGAACAAAAAAATCTCAGACACCGAAATTTTTATGTATTATTGCAGAAAAAAAGGAACAATCCAGAAAAGATGTTCAAGAACTTGTTAAATTGCTAGTTCAAATATGTTTCTGAATTCAAAGGTGCAACTAGTTGCAAATAAATTGTGTTAAAAGTTTAAAAAAAATTGCAACGCATTACAAATTTATTGTAAATACAAAAATGTAGAAAAAAGTTTTATTTTATTTTATTTTTTTTAGAAATTTATATTTGAACTGTTATAGTTGAGAAATGGTTTTACATTTGGAACATCTATAATTGAAAAATACTACTAAAATCTTACTTAAACTTTTCTCCCTCTGATTACCGGAACTTCCCACAAAAATGTTCGGCTCAGGTTTTTCATGATAAAAATGAAATTCCTTGAGATTTCCAGTAGAGTGAAATTCCTTGACTATTCCAGGTTTTCCCGGTCGCTGGACACCCTGATATACATTTTTGACCAGTCTATCTTCAATGTATCAACTGTCTTTGAAATAGTTTGAACTGCGATAGATGAAAATTTTGATGGAAGCTTTTACTCGAATTCCCATTGTACCGAATAAGTGTATGTAATTGAAATTATAAATAATAATTTTCCCCCTTTTCTTGAATTAAAATTTTTTTTCTTTGAAACTTCAAGAACTTTTTTGTGGACCTTATTATTTTGAAATTTCGACCCTTCTCGGTTGTCCGTCAATGTATCCTTTCTTTTTTCACGGACATTTTGGTACATGTTGAACATTTCAGCTATTTACAGTCGTTTGAAATTTTTCCGAAATAAGTTTCCTCCAAAAATATTTTTTCATAATTTTCATCCTAAAAATGTTGAGGACTTTGCGTCATTTAAAAATTGTCATCGAAAATGTCAGGATTGGTGTTGGTTATCTTCGAAACGGTCCCCTAAGAATTTCGTGTGAAAGAACTGATCATCAACAAAATTGCGAGCAACTTCGTAACCGTGTTGCTGTTTGTTAATACGGAAAGCAACATGATCGTTAATTTTTGTGTTGGGCCCATGTTGTTTTTTCTGAGGTAACTATACTGCCCACACTACTTTTAACCCTAGAGTGATAGACTACGTAAAAATTACGTAATGAGTGGGGAAATGAGACTAGTAGGTACCTATGTTTGGCAGGGAGATCCCTCCCAACAGAAGGGGGATCTATACAGGAACATAATAAACCTTTGTGAAATAATTTGCAGCGTTATTCTATAACATTTATATTACGAAAATTTCGAGAATGAAGCACACCTTATCTCCACATCTCAAAATAGCAAGAGATTTCTCTATTTTCTCAAATTTTCATTCATTTTCTCTTTCAAAATATTTCAAGCATACCTAATATATTCATTTCAAAACATTTATTTCATCGAGTATAATATATAATCCAGAGTAAAAATCGAGTTTTGGATGTGATATACTTAAGACATTAATGTTATGTAATTCAGGTTCATAGCTTCTCTTTAGAAAACATTATTTTATATACTCAACATATGAAGGTAAATACGAAGAAGAATGAGTTTATGTTCGTTTTTGTTGAATGAATGAAAAATATATGACCACTTTGTGTTGAAAATATTTTTTCAGTTTCACACGTAATTTTTACGTAGTCCACTAACAACTGTGTGTCAGGGAAGTCTACTACTGTAGGGTTAAGGACGTTTTTCAAAATGTATTTATTTCAATTTCCTGTTTGTTTTAGTTCGGATATTTAATGCTTATATAATTGATCAGAAGTAGGACATGTCCTACAAAAGTGGTAAGGGAAGTAAATCAGAATCAGCTCTCGTTACAATGAATGATCGAAGTTGTACAGTATCGGATGTAAAAGGGGTGGAAGCGCGCTGAGGGGTTGTGGCGAGATGGGTGATGAGGAGGGGGGGGGGGACTGCAAGGTTGGTTAGCAACACGGCGCTCCTAGAAATGGCGGGGTGATTCCACGACGGTGTTTGGTTTGGTGCGGTGAAGTGGGGGAGCCCGATCGCTGTGAAGGGGGGTTCGAGGGGAGCCCGATCGTCGTGAAGAGGGGTTCGAGGGGAACCCGATCGCCGAGCCAGCGGGGTTCGAAGGGGGAAAACTTCCGACGATTCCCCGCGCCAAGTTTGCCACTTTGACAAAACGAAAATTCCGTTTTCCCTGCTTCCCAGTTCCCAACTCTGTTTCTCAGATGAGATGGCATTCTCTGGTTTCACAAAAACCATTTCACAAAAAGAAGTCTAAATATCATCAACTCCATCAGGCATTACAGTTCCTGCATGTGATTATTACTCGAGTAATAATTTTTTTCAAATATGAATATCCATAAGACAAAAATTGTACTCTGTTGAGATGATGTTGAGACACTAGAATTCTTTTTAGTTGTATCCTAGTTGCTTTAGTAATATCTGAAGAGGCTCGGGTAGTTTTTCGAGAGACTTGAATTCTTTCTATAGGTGTTTAAGGCTCGTCAGTAGCATCTGAAGGGACTCGGGTTGCGTCTGAAGAGACTTGAATTCTTTCTAGAGGCGATCTAGTCTCTTTAGTAACATCAGAAGAGGCTTCGATAGCGTCTAGAGAGGCTTGAATTCTTTCTACAGGTTTGTGGTCTCGTCAGTAGCATCTCAAGAGGCTTGGGTTGCGTCTGAAGAGACTTGAATTTTTTCCTGAGGTGATCTAGTCTCTTTAGTAACATCTGAAGAGGCTTGGATAGCGTCTAGAGAGGCTTGAATTCTTTCTAGAGGTTTGTGGTTTCGTCTGTAGCATCTGAAGAGGCTTGGGTTGCGTCTGAGGAGACTTGAATTTTTTCCTGAGGTGATCTAGTCTCTTTAGTAACATCTGAAGAGGCTTGGATAGCGTCTAGAGAGGCTTGAATTCTTTCTAGAGGTTTGTGGTTTCGTCTGTAGCATCTGAAGAGGCTTGGGTTGCGTCTGAAGAGACTTGAATTTTTTCCTGAGGTGATCCAGTCTCTTTAGTAACATCTGAAGAGGCTTGGATAGCGACTAGAGAGGCTTGAATTCTTTCTAGAGGTTTTGTAGTCTCGTCAGTAGCATCTGAAAGGGCGTTGGGACGCGACTTGAATTCTTTCTAGAGGCGATCCTAGTCTCTTTAGTAACATCTGCAGAGGCTTGGATAGCGTCCAGAGAGGCTTGAATTCTTTCTAGAGGTTTGTGGTTTCGTCAGTAGCATCTGAAGAGGCTTGGGTTGCGTCTGAAGAGACTTGAATTTTTTCCTGAGGTGATCTAGTCTCTTTAGTAACATCTGAAGAGGCTTGGATAGCGTCTAGAGAGGCTTGAATTCTTTCTAGAGGATTGTAGTCTCGTCAGTAGTATCTGAAGAGGCTTGGGTTGCGTCAGAAGAGACTTGAATTCTTTTTAGAAGCGATCCTAGTCTCTTTAGTAAAATCTGAAGAGGCTTGGATAGCGTCTAGAGAGGCTTGAATGGGGTATTTCGGTGGGTCGGAAATTCAGGTTTTTGACCTCAAATTTGGATTCAGCACCCTTGAAAACCTATATACTCCAACTTTAAGCCCAATGATACTATAACATGTTGTAGAAAAATTAATTAAAGAGATCACACGTTTGAAAAAGGCGGGCCGCTATAAATGCACACACACTAGGCAAGGACTACGCCGCGGACTGCCCTGCGCGCGTGTGTGAGTAGAATGTTGTAGTATCCAAGAGGGGTTTCTGTGCATGGATACTTTTTCAAAGACAGTTGGCTAGCTACGTCACGATTGGCTAGCTACGTCACACCGTTCAAATCTTCAACTTTCCTTAGCTTCTCTGATTTTTTAAAAACATTTTCTCGACGAACAGACCCGATTACCGTTATTCCTGAGCCTTACTCTTTTGGAAAAAAAAATTAAAAAAATTGACTGAAATACCCCATTCTTTCTAGAGGATTGTGGTCTCGTCAGTAGCATCTCAATAGGCTTGAATTCCTTCTAGAGGTTTGTGGTCTCGTCAGTAGCATCTGAAGAGGCTTGGGTTGCGTCAGAAGAGACTTGAATTCTTTCTAGAGGCGATCCTAGTCTCTTTAGTAACATCTGAAAAGGCTTGGATAGCGTCTCAAGAGGCTTGAATTCTTTCTAGAGGTTTGTGGTTTCGTCAGTAGCATGTGAAGAGGCTTGGGTTGCGTCTGAAGAGACTTGAATTTTTTCCTGTGGTGATCTAGTCTCTTTAGTAACATCTGAAGAGGCTTGGATAGCGTCTAGAGAGGCTTGAATTCTTTCTAGAGGATTGTAGTCTCGTCAGTAGTATCTGAAGAGGCTTGGGTTGCGTCAGAAGAGACTTGAATTCTTTTTAGAAGCGATCCTAGTCTCTTTAGTAAAATCTGAAGAGGCTTGGATAGCGTCTAGAGAGGCTTGAATGGGGTATTTCGGTGGGTCGGAAATTCAGGTTTTTGACCTCAAATTTGGATTCAGCACCCTTGAAAACCTATATACTCCAACTTTAAGCCCAATGATACTATAACATGTTGTAGAAAAATTAATTAAAGAGATCACACGTTTGAAAAAGGCGGGCCGCTATAAATGCACACACACTAGGCAAGGACTACGCCGCGGACTGCCCTGCGCGCGTGTGTGAGTAGAATGTTGTAGTATCCAAGAGGGGTTTCTGTGCATGGATACTTTTTCAAAGACAGTTGGCTAGCTACGTCACGATTGGCTAGCTACGTCACACCGTTCAAATCTTCAACTTTCCTTAGCTTCTCTGATTTTTTAAAAACATTTTCTCGACGAACAGACCCGATTACCGTTATTCCTGAGCCTTACTCTTTTGGAAAAAAAAATTAAAAAAATTGACTGAAATACCCCATTCTTTCTAGAGGATTGTGGTCTCGTCAGTAGCATCTCAATAGGCTTGAATTCCTTCTAGAGGTTTGTGGTCTCGTCAGTAGCATCTGAAGAGGCTTGGGTTGCGTCAGAAGAGACTTGAATTCTTTCTAGAGGCGATCCTAGTCTCTTTAGTAACATCTGAAAAGGCTTGGATAGCGTCTCAAGAGGCTTGAATTCTTTCTAGAGGTTTGTGGTTTCGTCAGTAGCATGTGAAGAGGCTTGGGTTGCGTCTGAAGAGACTTGAATTTTTTCCTGTGGTGATCTAGTCTCTTTAGTAACATCTGAAGAGGCTTGGATAGCGTCTAGAGAGGCTTGAATTCTTTCTAGAGGATTGTGGTCTCGTCAGTAGCATCTGAAGAGGTTTGGGTTGCGTCAGAAGAGACTTGAATTCTTTCTAGAGGCGATCCTAGTCTCTTTAGTAACATCTGAAGAGGCTTGGATAGCGTCTAGAGAGGCTTGAATTCTTTCTAGAGGATTGTGGTCTCGTCAGTAGCATCTCAAGAGGCTTGAATTCTTTCTAGAGGTTTGTGGTCTCGTCAGTAGTATCTCAAGAGGCTTGAATTCTTTATAGAGGTTTGTGGTCTCGCCTGTAGCATCTCAAGAGGCTTGAATTCTATCTAGAGGTTTGTGGTCTCGCCTGTAGCATCTCAAGAGGCTTGAATTCTATCTAGAGGTTTTTGGTCTCGCCAGTAGCATCTCAAGAGGCTTGGGTAGCGTCTTTATTCGGCTAGGACTGATTTTCCATCAAAAAACGGAAATATTCCCGTGACTGGCAACCTTGTTTCTTGCGGGGGGAAAAGTACTCCCCAGTGGTGGGGAGGGGGGACTGATCCGCTGGAGGGAACGGCAGTTCGGGCACCTCAGCCTGCCCCGACGGACCTGCCATCTCGCGGCGACACTCCGCAACTCCTCTCGCTTCCTCCTGTTCGGCCATTACCAAGAGAGAGAGGGTCTCAGTCGAAATACCACTCGGGGATTTATTTAGAAAAATTAACGCAGTGTATAATAATCAAGTGTTCAGAGTTATAGTTTTATTCGAGATAATCAAGTGCGTATTTTTTAGTGTTTTACTGCGAGAGTGCAAGGAAAAATGTGATCGATTTCTCGAGAGAAAAGGATTATCAGAAGGTAAAGCCAGTTTATTTATTCCCTCCAATGTTTTCCATCGTTTCTGTGCCCCCAGAGCAAAGACCTCGAAGGTCCCTACGCAGTACTTGCCACGCTAGGGGGGGTCGATTCCGTTCTATTTCACGGGAAATCTCGTATTTTTCCACATTCTTGAACCAACAATCGTCATTTTCTCCAACAAAAACAGATGGACGGGGTCTTTTTTTCGCTCCCCAGGACCGTTGGTCGAGGGATTATTTTTATTTACCAGGCTGTTCCCTTCTCGTTCCTCGGGGATTTGGACGAATTTCCGGCATTTCCCCCTCGAAAACCACCGTTTTACGTGTCATGAAACCTCTTTTTCTCACAATCGTATTTTCCTTGTATCCATCAGCCATTTCCCAAACTTTCATGTTCATGTCTCCCTTGAAACTCGTCATAATTTCTTGGTTTGAAACCTGGTGTCACCAGAATCTCGTTTCTCAACTGGTTGGTATCTCAAAATCACAGATTCCTCCGTTCCCTTTTCTTATATGTTGTTAAAATACATCAAAACTTTCTGATTTTCTAGTGTCCAGACAATCACAAGCCCATAGTGGGGTTTAGTGTTTGATGAGACAAATTTCCTCTTTTACCCAACAGCTCAAAATCCCCTCGCACATGTTTTCCAAAGGGATGAACGCATTTTCTCGTGAAACCTTTCGCATCCTCAATTTCGAAAATATTCGTGCATCAGGTCCAACAGTCTCATTGTGCTTTCCGTGCTTTCTTGTGAGCATAAGTACCTACACGAAATCTTGATGAGAATTTTGTGGAGAGACGGTTCCCTATGAATTTCATGGATATTTGGCAGCATTTGCGCTCTCTTGGATACGTCTCGGGGGAATCACGTTTCTCAATGAGTAAACCAAAAATAAGTAAACATCGGATTCTCGGATGGTTTCTTTCCTATCTCTTATCCTACCTATCTTAGTCCTTCTAATTTTGAATATCCTTGGAAACTTGGGACACAGGAAAGTAACACTATGTATTTATGCACTAACCTTCTTATGTACATTTAATATTTTGTGACGATAGTTCTCAAAGATACACTAATTTACTGTATGGAGACCTTTCTAATTATTCATTTGTGACGAAAAGAAGGTTACACAATTACAGTAATGAAAATATTGGCTAACACTTGTAAATTTGCCTATAAAATCGTTAATATTTTTGATTAATAAATGAAGACCCAAGGGGAAGAATGCACTAAGTCCAATGCCATTTGTTAGATGTGGACTTTTGTTTTAACTAGAAACATAAATTTATAAACGTTATATGAATCGAATTATATCATAAAATCGAAGGAAAAAAGACAAATAAAGAAAATTTATTGCAAAATAATGAAAATTTGCAATGATTTGTTGAAAAAATAAAAAAAATTCAAATTGGACTTTGTGCGTTCTTCTCCTTGGGTCTTCAAATGCAAAAGCTGTTATTTTATTACAAAAGTTTTTTGTTAGTGTAGCTATTATTAGGTGCAGAAATTATTGCATTGCGTATTCTCTATTGCTCCCAAAACATACTTTATCCTTAAAAATTATTTTGAAAACTGGATATTTATAAAAATTATTCAACTTATTTGGATGTTTCTGAGATTTTGAAAAGGGGAATTTTCCCACTTGCTCAACTTCGAAGATTAAAGAACGGTTAACCCTTAGAGTGGCATGGTGCCACCAGTGACACCACAGATATAAAAAAAAAACCGTCAAGCTGTTTGGCGTTGAATCACCTCCTGACATCGAAAGACCAATCGATCCTTTCACAAAGGAAGAGTTTTCTTTCAAACGGGCTTATATTCATTTTTTACACTTTTTGTTTTTTCACGGATTCTGGGCCTATCACCTCACGAGTTGTATTCCTTCCGAAACGGTTTGTATCCCGCTTTAAAAGCTTGCTAAAAATCCGGTTTGCCGACAAATCGGCTTATATCCATCCCATTGTTTTCATTTAACCCCTTTACAAACAAAATGTGGTTTTCGGATTCTACATATCTTGAAACGTAAACCATCAAATTAAGACCCCCTCTTAATAGAATATTTTTCCTTGCTCGATTCAGAAGGTTCATTTTTGAAAATAATGGGTAAACCAATAAAAGAATATAAAAAATGATGTTTTTCTTGACACAACCAAAAACTTGTTTTTTAGGACGTCCCACAGTAAGACTTGGGCGTCCTTATGCGATCGATCTGGGGTGAAGTTGGACAACACTCAACAGAAAAAAAAAATAACCACACAGTAATCCGTTTTAGACCATTCTGAATCCAAATCCGCGAAAAAAATCATAGGTGTATGTCTGTGTGTGTGTGTGTGTGTGTGTGTGTGTATGTGTGTGTGTGTGTGTGTGTGTAACAAAATCTTGTGTACTCTGCACAGGCCTTAGTTCTCAACCGATTTTCCTGGTTCTTTTTTTGTTCGACGCGGAAAACTATCTAGTTGTGCACTACGTCGCCGGAATTTCGAATTTTGCCTTTTAAGGGGGGGAAAGGGGGGGTTAATGCTCAAAAAACGTGCGTTTTTGGGCATAATCTTGTGTACTCTGCACAGCCCTTAGTTCTCAACCGATTTTTGTGGTTCTTTTTTTCATCGACGCGGAAAACTATCTAGTTGTGCACTACGGCGCCGGAATTTTGAATTTTGCTTTTTAAGGGGGGGAAAGGGGGGGTTAATGCTTAAAAAACGTGCATTTGCGGGCGTAATCTTGTAAACTCTGCCCTGGCCTCAATTCCAACCAAATCCAACCGATTTGCGTGTTTCTTTTTTTGTTTGACTCAAATAACTTCCGAGTTGTACATAATTTCACCCGAGTACCAAAATTCGCAAGGGAAGGGGGCTAGTGGGGGGGATAATATTCACAAAATATCCGATTTTTCAATATTTCGGTTCCTTTACTGCTTACTTATTGTACCCAAGCTTTGAAATTAAGGAAAAATTCTCATTATACCTCCGGATTTTCATAAATTATTCTCTGTACGACCATGGAACTAATAGTGGTGCCACCATGGTGCCAGGACATGGTGCCATGATGCCATAAACCGCTTATTTCGTGTTTTTTTTTTTTTTTTGTGTTTCACCTTGAATACGGATGTGAACCTCGACGGACCGCCTACTAAAACTAACAGATGAAAGTTCAATGTTACGACGTATTTCCGCTTTGGTGCCAGACTGGCACCATTGTTGGCGTTGGGGAGGTAGTGGGGGGGGAACTCGAATTCGCATGTTGGGTGTCGTAGATCATGGATTTTAAAATGCTCTTCAGATTCGAGGCTCCCACGCCGCTAGAAATGTTATGGTGGATATGGGTGAGGGGGGGGGTCACTATTTCTTGCCTAAAGTAATAAATAAATTACATCGAGTGAAACAGTTTTATCACTTAACAACTGGTTAAACTGATCCAATGCTTATCCAATGGGACGTCCCCTGGAATGCATGCATTACTAAACAATATGTTTGTTTTTTTAAATGTGGCTCATATCCATCGTTTTTCATCAAAAGGGCTTAACCCATTTCAAGCCAAAGGTGGAAATAACAGAGAAGTGATGAACAAGATGGCGTCCGAAATAAGGCATAATTTGCTCATCAATTGAGAGCGAAAATACTCCAAATTTCATGAATTTTACATTTTAATGGGATTTAAGAGGCCTCTGTCTTCCAAATCGATGTGATTTATCCGACTCTTGGCCCAGAACTCTCAATCGCCCAGGATCGAATTTGAGTCACCATAATCATGCTTTCGGCCAAAAGGCCTCCTTTTCAAACAAAAAAAATCCAAAGTCGCATCGAGCTCCCGAATGTCGAAGAATTTTTTTTGACGAGTGTAGGAACAGCATGAACGAGAAAAAATTTTTCTACGAAGATTTTCCACTATTTTCAATATCTAAAAAAAGTCGATGTGAAAACGCATCAGTGGCCGGAAATGGGTTAAATGGGCCGCGTCTCCCTCAAAACGCATGCCAACATTTCGAAATTTGGTCTTCCAATCAGAAGTTTTATGATCAAACTAGTTGGAAAATTTGGGTACCCTAGACAACTTCCTTCGCCATGAAATTAGTTTTTCTCAATTTCCCACATACCTAAAATCCAGCGTGGATATAAGCCCGTTTGAAAGAAAACTCCTCAAAGAACAATTTGAATGACAATTTCTGTGGTTGTTCTTCAAAATTGGCTGTTGAAATCAATATTTTCATTAGATGTTCGGATCCTCGGTTCATTGTCATAGAATTTTTCGCGATTTTGGATCAAAATTTGAAGGTTCAGGGTTCTAAGGTGAACCTGATGAAGTTTCTTCGGTGGAATGTAAAAACAAAGGAGATAACTAGATCATAAAAATACCAACCCTACTATTCTTAGTACCTAACTTCTCTAACAATTCTAAATTGCGTTGATATCAAATATATTACTGAATATTACATTCATGAAGAGTGATTGTGGACTCGATCTTGGTTTACGTACCTGCAACTTCCGACGTGACAGGAAGAAGGAAGGTCGACTATACCGCCCTCCACACCTGGCAAACTTTATTTTAAATACCGGGGATGCTATAATACGTATAAAAGCGTTACTCACGTGTCCAATTTCATTTTTCGAACAAAAGTAGACTCGATTCTAAGAATATTATCACCCTTTCAACGCGATAAAGGCAACTGATTCCCGTATCAAGGTTTTTTTCAGTGATAAACTCCTATGACAATTAAATCTATGCATAATTTTATCTTTAAGCGAAATTTATCTAGGAATATTCATTAATGACGTCTGAAATATATCCTCAAAATTTATCATCGCAGGTTTCCTTTTTGTTAATTACCTTTTTGCAAAATTTCGAATTACTTACTCCTCTATATACTTGTTACTTGTTATCACTTGTTAGATACTTGTAATCACCCGATTACACATTATTACACACCCGATTGACACTAAACATGTTACTCACGGTTTTTTCAAAGAACATGACAGGAAAGATCACATTTTCCTCGATGATCTCACTGAACTTTCTCGATTATCTCACTCGACGATCTTATTGTGCTATAATACATGAATAGAAAATTCTCAAAAAATTAACGATAGCAGAAAAAATAAATTTGAAAACAATTTAAGTAGTATTCGAAGACAGGATATCAAAATTAACAATAAAAGTCCGCAATTATGGAAAATTTGCAGTAACAATTCAAACAAATTGAGAGTTGAAATAAGATACAAATTATGATTTAAAATAATTCAAATACAAATGAAAGTTCAGAGGAAGCCATTCTCAGACAGAAGGGGGTCTCGGTCAGTCGCCGTTCTTTCTCCTTGCGGGTTAGTATAACCTCTTACGAACCGGAGCTCGGTTGCTCCTTTCCACCTCGTCATTGCCCCCCCCCCCCTCCAGTGCCTCCCTCGTCCACCAGCCTCCTCATAGCTGGTCAGTTTTTATCAAGTTTTTCCCTGTTTTCTCAGGAAACAATAATCCAATTTTCATGTTTTTTGAGGCATTCTTATCTTTACAATATCTTCACTAATGCACTTGTTTAATTCCAAAAGTAAAATTTCATCAATGAAAAGTTGCACCTAAATTTGAAATTTTAAAAGATTTGGAAATTCATTAGTGCTTCTACCTAGGGAATTGAAAACTAAAAGATTGTCCTGGAATCATCAAAATCGACCAATAATTGCCAGAGAAAAATGGGAAAACCCGTTGATTCACTAACTGAGTTACAAATAATTTGAGGGTGAGACAAATGAAGTCCTGCGTTCTTTGTAACAGCTTTTATTCTGGGGAGCTTTCAACAACTCTCTGGTTGTTATCATCAGCCCTACAACAACAAAGTTGGAAATGTGACATAGTATAAGACATACAACTGTTATTAATTTTGGAGAATGGCTTTAGATGGATGTGTGGTTATAAAAATTCTATGGACAATGGTGGAAAATGAAGAGTGGACTAAAAATTAAGGAAAATTCGACTTACCAAACAGCAAAAATGTAGAGTCCTTTTCACCTGTAGTAGTTGTCTGGTTGTGCCCCCCACAAGGATTCTATATTTTTTGCTGTTTGGTAAGTCGAATTTTCCTTAATTTTCTAGTCCACTCTTCATTTTCCACCATTGTCCATAGAATTTTTATAACCACACATCCATCTTAAGCCATTATCCAAAATTAATAACAGTTGTATGTCGTATACTATGTCACATTTCCAACTTTGTTGTTGTAGGGCTGATGATAACAACCAGAGGGTTGTTGAAAGCTCCCCAGAATAAAAGCAGTTACAAAGAACACAGGACTTCATTTGTCTCACCCTCAAATTATTTGAAAAAAGGATAGTCCTACCCAAGAATACATGCATTAACTGAGTTACCCTTATTACCTACCTCCTTACAAAAGAAACGAGATTTTCGGGTATTATGAAGAAAAAAAAAACGCAATTTATTGAAGACTGCTTCAACCACGAGCCAACTCCAAAATTGTCGTTTTTGAGGTAACACTCGGTTAGAACTCGTGCAACGCGCCCTATCTAGTGGTGTCGCGAGAAACTAGAACTACCTGTCTACAAGTTCAAAACTAGTGTTGAAACATACACGAAAATTTTTCGAAATGGCTCGTTGTTACTGCAGAATCTTCAATCAATCTCCTTCCAAACCTACATTGTATCTAAGGCAATAGATCTGCCTCCTCCCAACTTTCTGAATACCTAGACTTCCCTATTTTGGCATTGAATTCGCACTGTGACAATATATACCTGCCTTTAACATACCAACAGGTTCGTTTTCTGGTAAACAAATTCAAATTACGAAAAACTAGGAAATAACGAAAGGAACAGTCAATTCCTTTTTTGTTTTTCCGATGGGTAGGGAAATTAAGCCGCTTCTGGCACTTGAGCTGTTTGAGTTATAATTCCTTCAGAAATTACCCTCAATAAATCGATTTTTATAACACTGGTGAATTACGACCCTTGAACACAACTCGCTCAGGCTTTCTTGATGTATTTTTTGAGCTTCTTTTCTCTCCTTATTGGGGTAAAACGAACGGAAAATTAAATTCTGAAGGCTCGTAATAATTTTATAAGAACATTACTTCGAAATAATGAAGTCATTTTACTCTGCCATTTGAAAAACTAGATGACCTAAGGAAGCGTTTATTGTGATGCATCGCCTCTAAAGACCAAAAGTACACTGAATGGAGCTTCCTCCCTGTTCTCTTGAGACCAACCAGAGCAGATAGAAATACGCCTGTTGGTGCTTCGTGAAGAGCTCGTCCAGGTGTGTCTCACATTGAACCCAACTCCAAACTATCATGGAGAGAGACATTTTGAGACTCCTCTGCTAATGAAAATTCTCTTTATTGGAGACCGGTTTCAGGTCAGAACCCCATCTTCAGCCCAGAGATCTTCACCTGTCAAGCAGAACCTCCACGTTCAAAAGCTGAACTGCTACAACTGCTGTACTGACTCTCTGGGCTGATGATGGGGTTCTAATCCGAAACCAGTCTCTAATAACGAGAATTTTTATTAGCAGAGTCTCAACAATTTTCTCTCCGTGATATGCGGCACCTCTGCAGCATCATCGGCAACAATCAAAAATCAGTCCAAACTCTCGTATTCTCGTAGTGCGAATTCAACCTTCAACGTGCCTTATTGCATAAGCATTGGTTTCAGGTCAGAACTCCTATCAACAGCCCAGAGATCTTCACCAGTCAAGCAGAACCTCCACGTTCAAAAGCTGAACTGCTACAACTGCTGTACTGACTCTCTGGGCTGATGATGGGGTTCTAAGCCGAAACCAGTCTCCAATAAGGAGAATTTTTATTAGCAGTCTCACAATTTTTCTCTCCATGATGTACGACACCTCTGCAGCACCATCGGCAACAATCAAAAATCAGTCCAAACTCTCGTATTCTCGTAGTGCGAATTAAACCTTCAACGTGCCATATTGCATAAGCATTGGTTCTACTTATCTCTCACCTACTTGATATAAAAAACTCCAACTTTTGAGCCAAAATACAAGGAATGACATTGAATGGCAGTCTTAGAAGTCTGATAATCTTGGTCCGTAATTTTATCACGTTGGTTTCTACGTTGAGATGTAGGAAATCTCAATTCACCGGTTAAATTCCAAGTTCGATTCTAATCTACCCTCCCTCCAAACTCCCCTAGTAAGACTTCTATAAAACTTAAATCCTCCTAAATCACCTAATTTTTGACATGAATTCAACCATGGTACTTTCGCGCATCACTGTTTTGTCAGCATTGAACCCAGATTTGGATTCTATATAAAATTACATGAAAATTAGGATGTCAATAAAATTTTGACGTAGAGCAACAATAAAAAAAAAATTTAATTCGAGAAAAACAAGCTACGATACTTGGCGCCATTTTTGACCCGGGAAAATATGTTAGTTTGAATTGTAGACCAAAAGTCGAGACTGGGAGTTCAAATTTGAATTCCTAGAAATTTAAGAAAGTCCAACTCCTAAATACTCTCAAATTAATATTATAAAGCGTGGGATTACAGAAAAATCGTGTTGAAATTAGAGAAGATGCAAAAAGTGAACAACCGAGTCTCGAAAGGGGAGCAGCTTCGTGTGGGGAAGGCAACCATGAAAAATCAACGATCCGAAGAATGAAGAGCAACTGTAAATTTCTAATGAGCTTCCCCTCGGAACAACCAACTAGGGCTTTTCTAAGGAATGATATTTCCGAAAATTGGAGGGATAAGGTTTTGGTCACACCTACAGTAAATAATTAGAAAATGCTGAAAGAAACATTCTTGGTTGAAGTGTCTAACTTAGCAAGGGCTGAAGATGTAACTTCGGTTGCCTGTGTCTTGTTGGCACCCCAGAACTAAGAGAATAGCGGACTTTACCTTTTTGATAGTCGAAAAGAATGAGATTACTGAAAAGGAAGGGGCATATTTTGATGTCATCGATGGAAGGAAGGGGACAACTTGCATGGAAGGAAGTTCAATTACATAAAATTTCTTTAATCGCCATAATGAAGGAATACAGCAAAATATAGCCAAAATAAACCTAATTTTAATAACCATACGGAAGGTTTTAATTTCAATATTATGCCTATCAAATCTGATACAACTTGTTTGACTCACGAATGGATTTTAGTCAGCTGATCAATCCCTGATACCTAATTCACTCATTTGTGTCTTGTTGGAACTAAGAGGAGACTGGAAAAATATTCAACCTTTCTGAAAATCGATAAGAGTGAGATGACTGGAAAGAAAGGGGCATATTTTGATGTCATAGATGGAAGGAGACAACTTGCATGGAAGTTCAATTCCATAAAATTTCTTCAATCGCCATAATGAAGGAATACAGCAAAATATAGCCAAAATAAACCTAATTCTAATAACCATAGGGAAGGTTTTCATTCTAATATTATGCCTATCAAATGTGATGGAACTTGTTTGACCTCACGAATGGATTTCAGTCAGCTGATCATGGTCTAGTACCTAATTCACTCATTTGGTAAAATTGATTGAGATTGTACTTCTGCAGCAATACTTCGATTTCCGAACATTCAGGTAATTAGCTAGTTTGAAGATGAATTAATTTTCAAAATATTGTTGATTCTTCATTTCGGTGGAGGCAGGAGTGGGTTTGGAAGGTGGAGCTTAGATTTGTTCCAAATCGAACAAAATCAATTCTCGTTAAGTGCGGTTCGACTGTGTGTCCTCATGTTTTCAGGAGTTATAGAGTCATTTAGGCACCTTCCTATTTGAGAGATAAAACATAGAAATCTTTCGATGATGAACCGATTGTTGGTGTCGTACCCGGTGTTATTTTTAACAATGAATCGAATGAAACCAACCGCATATATCTATTGAGAGCTCTGAAACCTTCAATTCTACCAAAATGTACATTTCTAGTGGTCATTTCTGTTATCATTGCGATTCTCAACTACATGATGTTCGCAATCAGGCGTATTATACTAGTTAATATCAGGTTTAGAGTATATTAACTGATCGATCGGATCACAGTTTAGCAAATGAAACTTATCAAAGACCGTTTTGTTCGAATTTCTTGACTCATTAAGCGGTGGTATTCTGTTATGATGTGAATTCTGTGTGTTCGTCATTCATTGTTCTCGTTGTAATTTGAATATAAATTATGAAAAAAGTGCATCGATACTGGATTGAATAATACAGTCACCTTATTGATTCCGGCTTCCCACACCATATAAACGTCCCTTTTGTTTGTTTTCTTCGATAGGAAATTTCAAGGCTTCCAATTATGAAAAATCGAGTGATCGGTATTGTGTTGGAGTGATGAGAGGTAGTTGAGGGTAAACTGTCCAGAAAAGTCGATTGTTCGGATTCGATCAGATTCCCCGATTCTCCATAGAGGTCGTGTGGATGTGGCCAGAGATGTTGAGGGAGGAAAGTTGTCTTTGACCCACCCTGAAAGCATTGAAAATTATTCAGTTCAATCTAACATTTCAATTTCAGAGCTTTTGGTTTCAAATTCTGACTTTCTGATCTTAGTGTTCTCGTTTCAAATTCTCCGACCTGATTATCAGGGTTCTTGCTCCTGATCACTATGAATTTCCATGAAACAAACGTCATTTTCCCGAAACCCCGATCTAATGATACGATATCGCTCGAATATTGTCGAGGTCTCGCTACGAGATGATTCTTCGCGAATTTTCACTATCTAATCAGCAATTCTCTTAGAAATTTCTTCAATTTTTTGCTAAATCAAGGGCGAGCCTACGAAATTGCCAATATCCCGAGCCTACGAAATTGCCAATATCCCGAGCCTAATATAAAAATATCCCCTCACTAAGTATTGTTTTCGAATCAAGCTGTTCATTTCTGGACGAACTCGTTCAATTACGGAGATAATCAAAGAGGAAGATAACGGCTGAGCAAATAACGAAGACGAGCGTTATGAAATCCGAAACGCCTATAGAGTAAACGATTCAACAGAGGTTCAAATATTGTGATTTGAATCGAATAAAGTCAAATGTACAAGGAAGGAACCATTTTGAGAAGGGAACTTGGTAACCTAGTTTTGACTCGAATTGACTTTTGATAAGAAAGCTTCTTTTTATCCAATAATGTTGGATCAAAAATCTTGATTTTTGAGCATCATCAAAATTGTATTATCAAGCGTTCTCAGCGATTCGCGATCGTGTTATTCACAAATTTTTCTATTTAAACAGCAGCATGATTGATGATATCCAATCCTAACTATACCGGTGCAGAATAAATTAACTGTCTAGTGCGACACACTACTGTATTACACTTCTCTCAGCAAAAACCTAAATAATGACAATTTTATACTGTTTAGAGTCAGATTTTGGGCGTAGAGAGAATTTTCGGAGGTGAAATTGAAGTTAGAAATAATTCGTCTATAAATTGTAAAATCTTGGCAATTTCATTCAAATGCTTGTAAGTTGGACGATACGTTTTAAAAATATTTTGACATTTTCCTCCTTTACTGTTATTGTTGGTTTATAATAACACTTGTGTATTGAAAAATAAATCCAGAAAAGTCCGTCGAAGCACTCGTAAGAGCCACAATTATTAACCAATACACTTTATTTCATTAGAATTTTTCCTGATGCTTCATGATTTGTGTACACATTTCTAGAGTGGCACGTTCTTTTCAATAAGATGATGGATGGTCTTCAAAAGTTAACATTGCAATAATCCGCATTCCTCCACCCCATTAGCGATTTGTGGTCGTACTATTGATCGATTTTCCAGAACATGATTGATGATAATCGATTCAGTTCTTTACTAATCACCGACAAGAGGGAAGCAATGCCATAGTTGGGTTGTGAATCTTATTCGTTGTTATGTGAATTCAAACGTCTAAGTACTGTTATTATGAAGCGGCTTTCGTTGAAATTTGTAGACTAGAGCCTCATCCGTGGTTTTCGAGATGACAACTTGAATTTGCCAAAAAAAACTTGAAACTGGAATCCACCATAAAGTAGTTAATTTTTAATTCGGTCTCCCTGAGAAACTTTGTTTTTATATCTGTTTCTATAAGTTGTTTATTCTCGAATTTGAATCCCTTCAATAGGTATCTGATTTCGAAGTTTTTTTGGGATGGGTCCTTAGATTGATTGCATTTCACGTATCAGTTTCAGCTCTCTCCAATTCCTCTCAAACCAAGAGGGCAGCTTGATAATAGATGAACATAAGGTCCTCTTTCCTACTTGGTTAGATCTGATTACTGTAAATAAACTTGCTTCACCACACCTTCTTGTTTAATATATAATAATATAGAGCAATAATTTCTCAGGTTTCTGATCAGATGGGTTTGAAGATTTGATATAGAAAAACTAATATTATACCTAGTATGTCAGCAGTATTTAAAAATTTCTGGTGCCCTCCTCTCATTGTGTTCACAAAGAGTTCTAATCGTACAGCAAGATGTCCAAATTTTTGAGAAAGTGCTACCTAGATGGTTAGATTATAAATGCTTGCATACGAGTCTGCAACACATTGGGACATTTTCATGTCAACCACTACACAACAAGGTAGTGAAGTAAGGTTGTTAGTTCATGTACCCAAGCATCAAAATAAGAAAACAGTTGATTGTGCTCTATACAACACAGTGAGTCTATTTTATTTATTGGTCGCGTGAGCAAGTTTTCGTGACGATTTTTCAGTTTATGTACCAAAGCAAAGACATGAAAATGTCAAAAATGGATGATTTGGTAACTGACTGTTGATGAAATTCAATGTCGTTTAGTAGTTTCAAATTTGTAAGGAGTCACGAGATGGCACTGAGATGTTTGTTGACAAAACATTGCTAATTGCTCAGATACACTAGGTTGATGAACCTACTCTGGACCAATCGAAGTTATCAAAATCATTTCCTGCCCTCTTCTAATTATACCCATTTTTAATTTGTAAAAGACCATGGAAGGTAGGTACCCTAACTACTATTATCAGCTGTTGATTTCTTGTTATATTTGGATTGATTTTTGAGTACTTTGAGTAGCTTTGGCCGAAGCGTGCTAACAGAGTTTGAACTAGCTGAATTTCGATTGCGAGTGACAGATTATACATTATGGATGATATAATTGGCTGCGTAGAGCTGTTCATTGCTGGAGAAGAACATGTCGAAGTGACTCTTGATTTTCATCCAGAGACCTAATAGCGACTGTAATCGCTCTGATCACATGATTTGAAATGAGCTGAGCGTATTTTCTCACTGGCAGTCGAGGTGACCTGCCCGTTGCGAGGAGGTGAGGTGACCCGCTTTCCGGCCGCTCACTCCGTTCCGTCGCCCTCGCGAGCAATTATCCCTCCGCGCATGCGCGAAACCTTCGTCGTGGATGCTATAAACGCGTATATTCCATAACCTCCCCGCTACCCTCCTTCACCTCCCCTGTAGTTGCTAACCTGCTCCCGGTCGTTTTCAACTTTTCAATTCCTGTTCGAATTCCCGAGACATCGAAGACCGAACTAATCTCGAACTTGTAATCGTGGAGTGCTCGTTTGTCAGCCAGTTACATATTGTGTATTTGCCGGATAATCAAAATCAGTCTTGCCAAGTTAATGATGAGTTTTAATCTCACAAGTTCTACAGAAATATGAAGAAGGAATGTGAAGGAATTTCTTTACATAAAGAAGAAATTGAGTCATATACATGGATAGTATACCTACTCAATGGCAGAAGTCATGTTACTTTTCCTCCATACTTCATCGGTGGGGCTAAATCGGCCTACAGTTCCTGGAATGAAAATGGCTTGGCTTCATCTGGATCTGTCTACCAGGCTTGACACGGAGTAGTAGTATCGTTAGTATCCCTAGTACCTACCTATGTACCTGCTTCGATGTTTCGAAATTCGCATTAGAACAGCACGCGTCATAGAGAAGTGACATAGCATTCCTACAAGAAGCAATGAACTAACAGCTGACAACTTTCGGGGTGAAAGAAGAAAGAATTGAAGCAAGTTATTTGAGTTTTTTTTCTTCAAAAATTAGCTCGTAAGCAAGAAGCATTCGCGTAAGCATGCTCCAAGTCTGAATCTATTGAAGTATTTTTTGAAGTAGTGTCGATTCCGTTCTATTCGAGTTTCACGTTTCCCTCGTCTGCCTGTAACGTTCCGTAGGGTGATTCCACTGTTGCTTTTAAGCATAGGAGGGGAAGTCCGTTGTTTGTGGAGTTGAATAGAAGCTCTGGTATCAGGTGTCCAGGGGTGAGATGTGGGGAACTTGTCTGTCATTTATAGGGAACTTTGGGTAGGTAGCGGAACATGATATTTTGTCCATTCACAATTTCATGTTGTGAAAGCAGAAGGTGATATACAGGGTGTCCAAGTAACTACGCTCCCCCCACTTATTTTCTTTAATAGTGTAAGAAAAAAAATCGGATTAACGCTATTCTTCATAATTTTTTGCGTAGAATTCAAAAATGGCAAAATTGCGCAGTGCGCAATCGCGCAACCGTGCGCAATCATGATCAACTTTGTTTTTTCAAATGAAAACCCCCATTTTTTATTGCAGATTCGGATTCTACGTCAAATTTTATGAACATTTTACTCCGACAACTTTTTTTTTTGGACGCGCGCAGCCCGCTCAGCGAGCGCTCGAAGATGCGCAACCCAGAGATTGCGCCAAAGTTGAGATGAACGTAAACCTCAAGTGCGGCACATCACTTAGCACTGTTTTTCTACGCTGAATCTTGTGCTGATATCCCTTTCTTGATTTGATTTCATTTTACTGTATCTACAGCTGAAAAAGTCACTTTTTGAGGAGGAAATCATCGATTTTCCGTGGAATCTTTTCCGAGTATTGTTTTCTTCACGAATTATCACTCCTTTGTGCAGGAAGACAATACAGTTTACATTAAGAGTTATTATTTATTAAGATTTTATTTAAGAGTTCTTAATTTATTAAGAATTTTATTAGGAGTTTATCGCTTAATTGTTTCAATCATTGTTCATTCAATCATGTTTTTAGAAGACTGAAAATTATTTTGCAACATTTTGTGATAATTATGTAGAAGTTTCCCGTTATTTTACAATTTTAATTTTTTTACATTAAATGTAAAAAATTTTTATTTTTTATTTATTCAATTTTTTGAATTTTTATTCAATTTATTCAATTTTGAATAATTTTTTATTTATTCAAATTTTGATTAGGATGATTGTAAGAAAATCGATGATTTCCTCCCCAAAAAGTGACTTTTTCGGCTGTAGATACAGTAAAATGAAATCAAATCAAGAAAGGGATATCACCACGCGATTCAGCGTAGAAAAACAGTGCTAAGTGATGTGCCGCACTTGAGGTTTACGTTCATCTCAACTTTGGCGCAATCTCTGGGTTGCGCATCTTTGAGCGCTCGCTGTGCGAAGAAGATGTCGCTGTGCGAAAAAAGTTGTCGAAGTAAAATGTTCATAAAATTTGACGTAGAATCCGAATCTGCAATAAAAAATGGGGGTTCTCATTTGAAAAAACAAAGTTGATCATGATTGCGCTTGGTTACGCGATTGCGCACTGCGCAATTTTGTCATTTTTGAATTCTACGCAAAAAATTATGAAGAATAGCGTTAATCCGATTTTTTTTCTTACGCTATTTGAGAAAATAAGTGGGGGGAGCGTAGTTACTTGGACACCCTGTAGTTGAGGCGAAGTGGACTAAATTTATAATAAGGTTATCGAAGATTTACTTCCCTGAAATCGTCTCCTCCAATCCCTGAATACTGGGAATGTTTGTTTCCAATTTTTGAATATTCATAATCACTTTTAATCTTGTTTAGCCTACCTGTGGTTCTGCTCTTGATGTGGCATAGATCTTGTCTTACACAGAGAAATCCATCCGGATTTTTGTGCTTTACTCCCAACTGAGACTTCACAGTTAGAGAGGTTCTCCTCTCCGGTTCGTAAAATATTTTTTCTGCAATCATTGCAAGTTTGTTGTTCTCCATTATCATCCAAACTCACGTAGCATCGACACTTCTCTAGCAGCTTTAACTTTTCTGGTGGTTGTCGATCCAAATTTAAAATGTTTCAGTTGCTTCTTATTGCCTGAAGATGTACCAAGAATAACTTGAAGATAGTGTTTATTGTAAATATGAGAATTGGCCTCATCCTGGAAGTCGCCGGATTTTAGGTTTTATGGACTTCATTTATTTACAATACATTTTATTACTATTATTATAGTTGTGCCGATCTGCTGCTTACCAATATATTATTAATAATTGTGACTGTATTGACGGAGAATGGAATTTTTTAAAAGCAATATCTATGCGGTGTGCCTCGATTTTCCTATTAAATAGGTAATGAAATTTTCACTACCAATGGTCTTGATGTTTCACCTTGGAAGTTCCACTAGTCCAAGTTCTCAATGAATTTTAGAAAGCTTCAAGTAATGGATCGCTTCGGTTCTGTTTCCAGACTTATAAGGGTCTGCATCTCCTTTGCGTTGAGCGAATTAATCTGATAACTGTTTGAAGGTGTAATTACTGTTGTATGGGGCTTTTCTTCATGGCTTGGTGTAAATAATGCTGTATGATTGATGGTAATTTCCATCCACCGTGATTGAAACTGCAGTGGGGTACTTATAGTATGGAAGAACGTCAAAATTGACACGTTCGCTACGCAAAAATCTTTCGCATTGCCCCAAAAATGAATGTTCGTAGCCTCCACTTCCACCTATCATTTAGTTGTTGGATGGAACTTTCCGTGGATGCTCGAGCGATCAGTTAGTCCTCTTGTTCGAATTCTGACCCCAAAAGAGGGAAAAAAGTACCCCTCGGGCAGTAGGTAGGGAGACCCAGTCGCAGACAGGTTGATTCATTTCCCGCAAGGTCGACCACAAAACTGCTTCGGCAAGATAAATCCAAGGAGAATCGCTTCGCTCGCCGGTGAAAGGGACCGAGTGCCGCCGCTATTCGCGCAGTATAATGAAAGAACCATCTTTGCCGGCGTTGCCAGTTCTGTATCTTGTTCGTACGGGATTGTCCGGGCGTTGCACATGATATGACGTAGTTCCTTTCGTGTAGACTGCAAGTAGCCAGTCTACAGACACAAATTTTTCAGGCAAGTTGTGCAACTATTTGAATGAGCAGATCTGGAAGCTCCCAGGGGAGGTCGAGATTTACAACCAAACTTTTTCCGTCGTGTCTTCAGCCCATGAAGATCGTTCCATTGGCACCTTAGTCCTCATAAACGGAATTTCCTTCAGTTTCATTCAAGTTCCAATAGGACCTTAGTGCTTATAAACTGAATTTTCTTCAACCAAGACGTATGAAATTATCCATAAAACCCGTGACGAAGTGTCGTATTTAGTTCGTCTTGTGTAAACAGCAAGTCCTGAGCGACTAATCACAGTTGATGCACAACTATTTTGACTCAGCTCATCTAGGAGCTCAATAATTGACTCACAATCACAAATATCACTCGTTTCAATGTATTTCGGCATTTTCTTCAACTAAGATGTATGAAATTATCCATAAAACCCGTGACGAATTGTATTTAGTTAGTCTTGTGTAAAAAGCAAGTCCAGAGCGACTAATCACAGTTGATGCACAACTATTTTGACTCAGCTCATCTAGGAGCTCAATAATTGACTCACAATCACAAATATCACTCGTTTCAACGTATTTTGTCATTTTCTCCAACTAAGGTTATGAAATTATCCATAAAACCCGTGACGAATTGTCGTGTTTAGTTCGTCTTGTGTAATCAGCAAGTCCAGAGCGACTAATCACAGTTGATGCACAACTATTTTGACTCAGCTCATCTAGGAGCTCAATAATAGGGTGTGCGCCTGGGTAGGAAAAACTGTTTATTGTTATTTTTAATCTAAGATAGACCTCATTCTGAGAATTTTGGTACCAACCGCGACCTTCTAGCGCGTGTAAATCTTTTCCTATGAATTTTTTAAGTTTCGACCGTTTATGACGTCACAGTGGGCTGGGGGGTCCCGCCCAGGCGAGAGGGGCGCATGACGTCATAAACGGTCGAAACTTTGAAAAATCATAGAAACAAATCTACTCACGCTAAAAGGTCGCAGTTGGTGCCAAAATTATCAGGATGTCGTCTACTTTCGAATAAAAATCTTTAAAAAATCAAGGCGCACCCCCATTGACTCACAATCACAAATATCACTCGTTTCAATGTATTTCGGCATTTTCTTCAACTAAAATGTACGAAATTATCCATAAAACCCTTGAAGAAAAGTCGTATTTAGTTCGTCTTGTGTAAACAGCAAGTCCAGAGCGACAAATCACAGTTTATGCACAACTAATTTGACTCAGCTCATCTAGGAGCTCAATAATTGACTCAAAATCACAAATATTCGTTTCATTGTGCCCTCTGATGATAATAAAACGACATACGTGTGTTCCTAGTTAATTCTTCTCTTGGCTGGTGAAATTAGTCAATACCCTGCAATTAGCAATAATTTTAAAAATTTCCACTATTTGTCACACCTTTGGGTCAGCGCCGGTAATAATTTGACTAGAACAACAAATTTACCTACTTTCATTTATACCCAATTTCATTGATTGGATTTACCTTCAATACTCCTTATTGTTGTTAATGAGGCCTTTTGGGGCCTAACACGCCCAATCCCTGGAAATGTTACCATAAGTGGACCATAATATTATACAGGGTGTCCCATGTTAAGGACCGAAAAGAGTCGGGAGTCAATTCTACAACTAATTTTAGTAAGAAAGTGTCTCGTAGCAATTTTTCGTTAGACACTTAATTTTCGAGTTATTTTAATTTTAAGATTTTTTTCGTGTTTTCGACCTTAAGCAATGAAAATGACCATAACTCGCTTAATTTACGAGCAATTCAAAATTTAATTCACCGTTGGATAGGGCGTTAAATTTACCATCTTTCTAGTGGTTATACAAAAATTTGTGTAAGGTCGTGATGGGTGAAAAATCAACTCGTAAAGTCTTTTTGTAAAATTGTCAAAATTTCCTACTTTTTCTTTTGATTGTTGAGGTTTTACTTCCAACTGATTTGTCACGTACCTCTACATCAAAAACTGCGCAAAGATCTCAGCTTTCTAATGGTATAATTTGTTTTAATTTTACTCCGCTAATTAGGGGTGAAAAATACGTTGGATGTAAAACCTTAACAATCAAAAGAAAAAGTAGAAAATTTTGACAATTTTACAAAAATGACTACGAGTTGATTTTTCACACATCACGACCTTACAAATTTTTTTGTACAACCACTAGAAAGATGGTAAATTTAACGCCCTATCCAACGGTGAATTAAATTTTGAATTGCTCGTAAATTAAGCGAGTTATGGTTATTTCTAAGGCTTAAGGTCGAAAACACGAAAAAACTCTTAAAATTAAAATAACTCGGAAATTAAGCGTCTAACAAAAAATTGCTAAGACACTTTCTTACTAAAATTAGTTGTAGAATCGACTCCCGAAGTTTTTCGGTCCTTAACATGGGACACCCTGCTGTATAACTCGAAATTCACAATATGATAAATACGTAGGTGATTTTAAAATTACTCAATACGTAGGAAGTTATCATTATTGATCCATTCGAGGGTTAGTTGAATAAGGAATCCGTGAAGTCATTCAAACCCGATCGATACGCACTAATTTCCGAAATAATAACTATTTATCCACTTACATTATTTTCATGTTTCCAGGATAGATGGGAACTATTCCACAATAATCAATTTATGTATATTCACAAAATTACATCTTGTTTCCTTGAAATCATCCGCGATAATTACTTGATGAATATTCATTTCTAAGAAATGTACGTACCTTACTTTTTTTTTAAACATTGTTGTTTTTGTTTGTTTCAGATTTATGCCACTAGGAATGGACAATGCCCAATATTGTAATTTACTTAGTCTTTAAGGTGAGTGTTCCAACTTGACTGTTCTCGTTCGAAACTTCTCTCGTACTAATATTGTTGAATTCTCGACCGAAATATTCTAATCTGCGGTCCCTATTTTTCTGTTTTCCAGACTTTGGTTTCTATACATTGCCTGCCAAAGACGTACTGAGAGCCAATGTTTCCAAACCAATCTAGTTCATATTATGAGATTTCTAAAAATAATGTTGCCTTTGTACAAATACAAATAAATTATAAGGTACGTTATCTCCTAATTTTGCTATAATATTCGTATGATTTTACAATAACTATTAAGATAATTTCATAACGTCACTAGATACCTACATGTTTCTTGACTAATAGGGTGCGCCTGGGTAGGAAAAACTGTTTATTGTTATTTTTAATCTAAGGTAGACCTCATTTTGAGAATTTTGCTACCAACCGCGACCTTCTACCGTGTGTAAATCTTTTCCTATGAATTTTTAAAGTTTCGACCGTTTATGACGTCACAGTGAGCTGGGGGGTCCCGCCCAGGCGAGAGGGGCGCGTGACGTCATAAACGGTCGAAACTTTGAAAAATCATAGAAACAGATGTACTCACGCTAGAAGGTCGCGGTTGGTGCCAAAATTCTCAAGATGTAGTCTACTTTCGATTAAAAATCAAAAAAAAAAAAAAAAAATCAAGGCGCACCCCCCATTCAAATCGTAGTTTTCAATCCGTGTTGCTGGTACATTTTTATCATTTTTTGAACTGAAATAATGAAACTTGGCCTAATAATATTATGCACAAAATAGTCAGCATTTCATGCATTTTCGTCATATCAACAGCTCTAATTTAAGATTAAAATAATGTGGATTCAAATATTTGTCTCATGTCAGAATTCCTTCGGCTTGAGCGTTGCACCTACGTATTTGATTTGATTTAGGCATTGGTATTTGTGAAGGAATTCAATATTATCGTGCTGAATTGAATCTCTCCTGCCGAGTTCCACTTTTGGAATGTAAGGTAAATCTATTAATTTCAACATTCGATGCAAAGTGAATAGTTTCATTGTTCTTGATCTCCACCCATGGACGCCTACGAGTTGTCATTCCGTTGTGCAACGTGTCGATTATTGTGCAATAACTGAGCAATTCCTCTTACCAGGTTGACGACCAGTCCCTTCCCGTCTGCATTCTTCCTTGAGGTCTTTTGATTGATTCCTTTCCTAGGTTCAATTTACAAAGAAAGTCAGTACCAGAGCCTGCCAAGTTGCTCACGTTCTGTATAATCAAAAACACGTAAATCTAGAAGTAGTGACGTTATGAGATGAAAATATTTATGAATTTCCTCCATATGAAGTAATATATCGATACCTTAAAGCACAAATGCGCTACGTCCATCCATCTTCCAAATTTTTAATTTTTCTTTCTGAAAAACTCAAGTTCTACAAAACTATTATTAACCTTCTGGACGATTATAGCTTGAAAATTTGTTGAAGAATTAAAGAGTTTGATGTGGTAAGCCATACTATTAGGAATTGTGCACTGGTGATAACTTCTTTTGCGTTTTTCTGAAAACTCCGTTTTTGGACATAGCACCTTTGTGCTTTAAGGTATCGATATGTCTCTTTTGTTTTTTATTTACCTACTGGTTCTTATTTATATTCTGAATTATTATTTAGGGCGTTATCATTTTTATCCGCTTACCTGCTATTTTCTAACCTGTGATTCGTAGCAATAACTCGCTGGATTTTCAATTTCAACGTGAGAATGGGGGGTGCGCCTTGATTTTTTTTTTAAATATTTTTTATCGAAAGTAACTACATCCTGAGAATTTTGGCAGCAACCGTGACCTTCTAGCGTGAGTAGATCTGTTTCTATGATTTTTCAGTTTCGACGGTTTATGACGTCACGCGCCTCTCTCGCCTGGGCGGGACCCCCCAGCCCACTGTGACGTCATTAACGGTCGAAACTTTAAAAAATTCGTAGGAAAAGATTTAAACACGCTAGAAGGTCGCGGTTGGTACCAAAATTCTCATAATGAGGTCTATCTTAGATTAAAAATAACAATCAACACTCTTTCCGACCCAGGCGCACACCCTATTGAAAAAACTTGGGAAATTTTCAGAATGAGGAGGAGGGGATTCTTTTGAATTATTTGTTAAGAGTACGTTTCTAAGGATAATCCTATTGGTTCCTGCAGTACCTCATATTTTCCTTTTTCACTAATTTTTAACTTCTCCTAAATGAAAGAAAAGCAACATTTTTTTTTTGGAGGGCGAAACTCGTTGAAAAGGGTTGATTTTCTTCTTAAATCTTTTACTTGGGATTTTTTTTTCAATAGATGCTTAGTTGAGATTTTAGCGAAAATTTTGTAAATCATGAATGATCAAAATTTCGGAATACCAAAATATGGTTTCTCTTCCCTGACATAAATAAATACTCACTTCGGGGAAACATGATTTGTTTGAAAATGCCTCCTAATTATAAAATGGATAAAATGGTGTTATCTGTCAAATATCATGATTGAAAAAATAGACTAATCCGTTGATTTTTCTCCCATCAGGAGGATCAAACTGGAGATGTGAGTGGGATGGCGCAACCACACATGTCCAACAATCCTCCTCTCCAAGTGCCTGATAAGAGGGTGAGTCCCCGTTTATCTTACCAACCTCGTTTTTACTACTTTATCATTTTGAATTCGAATAGTTATTGACAAATTTACCATTTTGTGAGTAGATTGCACAAGTTACTCAGATTGGTCGTTAGATGCCTGGTAACGAAGTCGGAGAATTCTACACTCACAGGAAATTTATTTTCTAGAAAAGTATTAAATATCTGTATGAACTGAGGTGCGCATTATTAATTAAATTAAACTAAACCTTGATAATTTTCATCTTTTTCGAAAGTTTAGTTTTCCAATTTTGAAGGTTTGTGTGGGTTACATTTTATAGTTACATGGTCCCCTACAATCTTGAAAGGCAGTCGATTTTTAGTGGTTCCTTGTGATTTCAAGCTAGGGGAATCAATGGCGGCCTCTCCATGCCTTTCTGACATTTTATTTAATCAAATTCCCTGGGTACCTTCCATACACTGGGGGGAATTGCTTTAACTCAAGTAAATACTGTGCATTTTCCGTAACGCTCTATTCAATAAAATTCACGTTTTATTCAGTAATTCACCTATCTTCCAGGAATTTTAATTAATTTTTTTGTTATTTGGGGGCTAACCCAGTGATCCATGCTTGAATGTCATCATCCATTCTCAACCAACCCCTGTAAAATTAATTAACCAGGGTTATCCAATCGGGATTCAATAAATTATTACCAATAAATATATTGAAGATAATGCGTTGAAGCTATTTGCCACACATATCAGGCAGAAGTTAAGTTTTTTACAAATTTGGTTTAGTTAGTCGTAAGATTGAATGTAGTTTTGTTTGCAATAATTTCTCTGATATTTGTTACAGGACGAAATGGTGGTAAGTACGGGGGTGAGTGTAGGAACCCCCAACCTGACTGTGATAGCCGGCCATCCGTCCCACGCGCCCACCAAGCTTCCTTCCGCTCATGTAAGTGAAATTCTTGTCTGCAATTTGGCTACGACTTGAAACATAAATAGAATCTTCCGTTTCTCTTGCTTTTATCTACCAAACGGATACTCAAGTGTGAGTTCATTGCTTTCGTCCATGATTAGTCAACCGCCCATCATCTCTTTTCTTGGTACTTCTTCATTATTATGTAGCTCATTTCATGCTTACTAAACGTTGCTGAATGTGATTGTTTCAGGTTTGCGAGAGGGGGTCTGACGGTTCTTCCAGAATGCCAGGAGCGGAGAGACTAACGGGTGCTCTTTGCTTTGATAGCATTAAGTCTATTAGCTCTATTAATTATCTAACTAGTGATAAGGATCTAAGTAATTTAATGAATAAAAACCCAACTCAGAGTTCAACTCTGGACAACATTCCACAAGCCAACGACGAACCTGGAGGTGATAGCTTTAAATTCTGTGATGACACTAAACTGATGACGAAGAATACGGAGGTTTTGAGACTTCGGGGAGGCGGTGAGACGAGTCTTACTGGAACCGCAGGGTGGGGGTCACCACCGGCTGCTCAGAGTGGATCCACTGGATGGAACGGAGGATCGTCCCAGCCACCTTCCCAGCCTGCTCAGCAGCAGCAGCAGAACAATCCTGGTAAGACAAGTTTAGTGCTCTAGATGACTTACCATGGTTTCTAGTGGATCATGCAATATGCTAAGTAATTTAATTCAGTTGTCTATTTGTCAGTGAGACCCTTCATACAGAATCAAGAAAAACTTTGCCATGAATCACCTATATATATTATGGCCTGTACCACCCAAATAATTCCCGTCATTATGCCAGAAAAGGGCCTCTGATAACTGAGCAATATCCTCTGGATTATGTGCTTTCGTTCTACTGGTTCTCCTTCCTCTCATCGATCTCATTACATTATTAGGTTGTTGTAATGTCTTACCAGAGTCTGTCATGGTATATTTTCAACCACCATGCGCTTTCCAGGCAACACTCCCGGCAATCAAGGTTCTGGCCAGCCTCAGAACTGGGGATCCGGAAACAATAACACCAACAACAACAATAATAACGCGAACAGGCAGAGCGGTCCGACCAACACTGGAACTGGTCAGCAAGCACAAGGGCCACCTAGTCAGAACCAGGCTCCTGCTACCACATCAGTGTCCAATACGACCACTTCTACCATCAACACGTCAACTACTCAGGCTAATCCCACTGCTGCCGGTGAGTTATTGATATCGATACATGAATAGTTGAATACATACGATGTACCTAGATGTTTGGAAAAATCCATGCCCAGTACTATGCCAGGGTGAAGCCTTAGGTACCTTATTACTTACGCGTAACCTTTTATCTTCCACAGGAAACACAAATAACAACAACCCCAATCCGGGGCCTCCTCAGCCCGGTCAGAACGGGCCTGCAGTACAAAACGGGACTCCTAACAATCCACAGCAACCTGGCGGGGCTCCGCAGAACCCCGGGAACAACCCTCAGAACCCGAACAACGGTGGGTCGTCGTGGGCAGCAGCGGCCGGGAAAGGCCTGCCAACCACGGCACCAAGCACAGGCACCAGCAGCAGCAGCTCTTCTGTGTCTGGTAGCTCTACTTCGACCAAACAACAGATGGAACAACTAAACACGATGAGGGAAGCTCTATTCAGCCAGGACGGCTGGGGTGGAGTAAGTAAATTTTTTGTTTTTTGAAGGATATTCGATCGATCTTTGATTTTTTCTATTTGCTTATTTTCGAATCACATCTCTCGATAAATGCAAATGATAGTCTTTGAAATAATCGTCACTTTTAGAGGTAGTGTATTGCACCTTGACAAAATAATATATTTACTAATAAGTCATATAATTTAACGTAAAAAATTTGAATAAAATTCCTATTTTCTTGAGTTGCGACTCTTCATCCTTCAATACTTGCTTGACTCATTCCGAGATAAACAAAAAATACCTCGTTATCAGTTGAGGAAGTGAAGTTAGTCTCCAGCTCGCTAGCTCTCTGAAACAAAAATTCCATTAGTTCACATCTCTCTTCTTGCAGTTCTTGTTTATCAGTTCGGTCCCTGTATTGGGACCCGTTCGTTAGTTAAGTGTTGTCCTCACTGTCAGTTACGTTATCGAAGTTTATGCGAGTGACGGAAAGTCCTAACAATTCTCTAATCGGATTTCCAGCAAAATGTGAATCAAGACAGCTCATGGGACATCCCAGGATCTCCTGAACCTGGCAGCAAGGAGGGCGGCACCTCTGCTCCCGGACCAATGTGGAAAGTTCCTATAAATAACGGTAAGGAAATGTTCATATTTTTCCTATGATCCTTGTACGAATGGAATGTGCATGTATTTAAGTATATACTCCTAGTTTCCTGGAAATCTCTAAAAGTAACGTCCCTAAGTTCTTGGATATTTTTGATTCGTTATTGCAAGAAAAATGGGGTTGTTCCTCTGTAAACGTGGTTGTATGGAAAGCTCTAATCATACACGATAATGTATAGTGGATTTGAGATTTATAGTTTGCTGTGAATTCTTGGTAACATGTTCTCAATTCATAATACAACCCCTCTCAAAATTTGATGATTTACGTTTCAAGGTTTGTAGAATCCAAAAATCGAATGAGTAAACCAATTTTGATGAAATTTGGGATACCGGCTCCGTTTGGGGTCTAGTTATTTATAGAAGGTTTTGGCTATTGTCAGTCGCTTATAAGGAACAAAAAGTTGTTTTATAGAATTTTTTGACACTACCCAGAGCTCGATGTGACCAACCGTTCGCTCTCTATGAGGATAATAAATTATTTTTTGACATTTTATGTCTTTACTATGGCACATAAATGAAAAATCGTCACGCGGGGAGCGTTCTGATGATTTTCGCTTACATAAAATGTCTCTCGGGGGCGTCGGTGGTCTAGTGGACAGTGTACCCGACTGCGGTGATAGGATAAGAACCGTCTAGCGGGGATGCGAGTTCGAATCTGGTCGCTAGCAGGAAGTTTTCTGTCCATTAGACGATCGGCAATCTCTCGTTCCAACCCAGGGCGGTGATGTTTGGAAAGCAATGAGCGAAATCATGAGAACAAATTCTGATCTCCCCTTAGGGAGACAGCTGATGACGTCCGCGACGCCAAGAATGGCAGTCGGACGAAAAATTCAACCTGAAATGGTTGCTTACTTTACTTTTTTACTTTTACTATGGCACATAAATGAAAAATCGTCACGCGGGGAGCGTTCTGATGATTTTCGCTTACATAAAATGTCTCTCGTGGTTGCGTACTTGTACGAAAGCTGTAGCCACCGTTAGTGTTTGGACTTTCACACAAATTTTAAGTTTGTGCCAAAAAGTTCATAATGTTTATAGATCACTCGTATGCAAAGAACACTTTACGAGGATTTTATGCAGATTCTGCTTCTGTAGAGTCTTTCTACTAATTCTGCAGACTTCTGAAACTAACGGCGTGAACTACTTCTAGAATACAGTGGGGATGAAATGAAATAAGTTTTTTATTATTGATAATTGCTCTTTGCTCAACTGACATAAATAAAACGGTTTGGGGATCATCCCTTGAGCTGTTGTTTTTTTCTTGGTCGATTCCAAAGGTTCATTTTTAATTAGTGATTAAATTTTTAAAACCTCCCTACACCACCTACACCACCCCTGGTCTCTAGAATGAAGAAGAATAGAATAGAGCCGATCCTGGAATAGAAGCCGTGATCCTCAAAAATCTTGACAGAAAAATAATAAACCGTTGCGTAATTGCTTGCAGCGTTTTGTTACTGCAAGCCCACTCGAGTGATGGTAAATAGTTAGCTGTGAATCTCCAGGTAACATGTTTCATAGTTAAAATAGGTTCTATTCATTATTGTAAGGAGAAAGGGGAGTCCAGTTGACTGATGACATCTGTCAAGTGCTCTCAAGTATCCATAGGTAGGTGTCCAGTTTTGCTGTGACTATATCGACAACCCCACTGCAAAATCCTGTAAGTTCCAATTTTTCCAAAAATAAGGATTTGAGCCTTTCCGATAGATTGTGCTCTTGCGCACATTATAGTGTCGCCAAAATCGGGCTATGGCTTCTCATTTCTTTTCTGTGGTGAAATGTAATAACCTGTAAGCCAGATTCATAGGTTAGAAATGTCACAGTTGTTTTCGTCTCCTGGAAACTTTTTGGTATTGAACATGCAGGGTTTTGGAGTGGCGCTGTCGATATGAAACGTGCTTCCTTACTTCTTGGAGAGCCTCTATCTACTGCAATGATAACATCTGTTGATGGAAATTTTTTGTGGTTTCATAGGTACTGATTTGTGGGAGGCGAACCTCCGAAACGGCGGTAACCCCCCGCCCCAGAACACGACTCAGAAGGCACCTTGGGGTCACACACCGAGCAACAACATCGGCGGAACTTGGGGAGAAGAAGACGAGGGTGATGCATCCAACGTCTGGACTGGAGTTCCGCCAGCTCCCACCGGCTCGGCTCCTCAGTGGCCCAACCAACCACCACCGATCTGGCCTGGTATGCCGATTTTGCATTTTACTTTCAGTAAAGGCCATATCACACGAGCGATTTTTTGGCTTTTTTTCCACTGGAAAATCGCTGGAACGTGAAGAGGAAGTTATAATAAGTTAGGCGAAGTTGAAGAAGAATAGCCGCAGAAAACTGCGAATAGAGCGCATTCTGGCGGCCAGCGATTTTCACTAGAAAATTCACTTACCTCTTTCTCTACACAATTGATGAGAAGCGAAGTTTCACCTGTTGTCCACCTATTCACTATATCCTTCAGCGGCATACTTGTTGGAGGTTTAAAAATAAATGAAGAACTGATTAGTAGATAGTAGTAACTAGTAGATCAAGGAATGCTACAACCACAAATTACTTATCGATGGAGAACCTTCGAATGGTTTCCTTCCAGCTTTTTTTCCCGCACAAAATGGCGGACTAGAAAAATTAGAACGCGTTCTAAATATTCCAAAGCTAGAAAAATCGCTCCACTAGGGTGCAGGCTATGTATGGGGGGGGGGGGGAAGTGGAATTAAAAACCCGCTGCATGGATACTTGAAACACTGTACTTCTTCCCTTGCATGGATACTTGAATCACTGTACTTCTTCCTCTTCACGTTCCAGCGATTTTTCTGCGGAAAAAAACTGAAAAATCGCTCGTGTGATATGGCCTTAACACAAGTTTAAGGGGACACATATGTCATTTCCGCGCTACGGCAGAAAGTTTGGTTTTTTCGCGATATTTGTTCAATGGTTCGTCCGATTTTGATGAAAATTTAAGGGACTAATCCTCAATATATTCTGGTTAGATGGTGAAAATCTGAACTCACTCAGACCATCCAAAAAAAAGTTACAATTCCAAACTTGAGCTGTTCTAAACCTAATTTTTTGATATAAATGTTCCTTTTTCTCTGAGAATACTCAAGCTATCGGTCTGAAATTTTGACAGCACCATCAGTATACTTAGTGAAGCAAATTTGATTAACAAAGTTTTTATGAAGTTCACAGAAAAAAAGTTATGAGGGTTTTACATTTTTAGCGATATTTTGAATTTTCACACACTCATATTTAGGCTCCATGGTGTTATTCGGAAAAACCCTCCATCATAATTATAGGTACATACTAGAAGAACATCCTGTAAAAATTTGATTCCAATCGGATGAATAGTTCCTGAGAAAAAGGAACAAATAAGTTCAAAAACGTAATTTTACAGGAGAGCGGTTTGAATGAAAAACGCGCGGCCGAGTTTGGGCGGTCAGGTTTATCGAAATTTGAATGACTGTTCCTGCTTGTTTTCAACCAATGGAATTGCGGTATCAACTCTCGATAGTTCAACATCGATATATATCGAATAGAATACATCGTTTAGCATCGAAACCTCAAAGATAACCTGAGTGTATGTTGACAGGAGCACGTCTTATTTTTGTGTCACTTTTGTCTCTTTACCTGCTCTGCGCTTTGGTGTGTTCAATGCCGTTGCATCATTCAATGATGGTTGTATAGTGAAGTGTCGAGTCCTTGATGAATTAGGTATTGTACCCGGGAAATATTGAGCTAAGGAACTGTGCGAAATCAAAAAAGAGAGGATGAGATTTGCGTAAATAGCGGCCAATAAAGAATCGCAGCTTGCCCGAAAAAGAAGATCCTGAGCTTGTAAACATCTTGAAGAACAGATGCGAGAACAAGAAGTTGATGATCCCGCTTATGGTCCAGGTCTTTATTGAAATGAGAGTTATAATTTATACCTTCAAATAATTACCTACTTATTATTATAACAAACGTTGATCTAGCTCAGCCTGTGAATCATTCCTTTAACAGCGCTTCCGAGCGCTCCTCAGCACTAGTGACTCCCTAGGTTTTAACCCAAATTTGGAGCACTTCTACTCATCGGATTTAGAAATTTTTTTTTTTTGAAATTTCCGGAATTGAGTCTATTTACAAATTATGGAAAAAAAAAATTTTGTGCGTCCGGACCGAAAATTGACATATGTGTCCCCTTAAGCAGAATGTCCGGATCATATCGTCGCTTTGGAACAAGACAACTATAGATATTAGAACTTCAAATCGCAATTTTGAATTAAACTTACTGGTGGGTTAAAAAATTATATGCACCTCTTCTTGGCACTCCTGACGCCACAATGCGCAGTATAAGACTATCACATCTCCCCACTCCATGTGAACTATATGAAGAAAACGGTTATATCTCAATTAGAAGGTGACTCCGGCGACTTCTATCAGAGTAATACAACTCAAAACAAGCTGGAAGGAAAACAGGATTTCGTTATTTTCTTTTTGCCATAAGTGTTACAAACCTAAATGCAGTAGTCTTGACTGGTAAGCAGTCGTTCACAGGCCTTTTTTTCTGCACACCATATGTGAGGCGGAAAGCGAAAAGGGACCTGTTGTCGCCGTTCGTCGAAATGGAGTTATTGCTATTTTCTCAATCTGTATAGATTTATGAAAAATTTAAGACCAAAAGCATCCTTGTAGCTCAAAAAATGACGAAGCTGCAGTATTTCAGTGTTTTATAACAGAAAAAATGGATTTTGAGAAAAACGACCATAAACTTCAAAATGCTACCTTAAATTCTTAGATTCTTAAATCTATATTTTCTTATTTAGGTTACTTTCGATTCGATTTGATCTTTCAGGCCTATACACTTGGGTTCAAGAGGGTCCAAGGATCAATAATCGATAGAAAGTGAAAAATCGATACTTTCGACCTTCTTCCAGTTTTTAGCCTTTTCCTCGAAATCAGCTTTGCCGACAAGAGGTCCCTTTTCGCTTTCCGCCTCACATATTTTGTGCATATTTCTGGGAATGGGGGATGAAGAGGTCCCACATAGAGGAGTTATCAAGCTACTCGGCGATTGAGAATTCCTAGGTTAGTTTCTTGAAATCCTGCGGATAGTGAAAACCCAAAAACTGAAAATCAATTTTGTCTTAAAATAAACGGCTCAAATATACATTTCAAACTTTAAAAGGCTTTTCAGAAATATAGCCTTTTTGGATTAATCACAGTCTTATACCAAGGCGATGATGGTTTTTTATATAATTGGTAGCCTCTATCTACCTCCTCCTCTCCTCTCACACGTTGAATCTCAGAACTTGGTAAGTTACGAGTCCTTTGTTGTCTTCCTACCTGTGGGCTGCATTGTTACTGACCTGATACTTTTGATACACTCGTGGTTATGGTTCAGAGTGACATGTACGTCAAGAGGATTCTTTGTGACTTGTCACAGCATTCACTTATTATCCTCCCGCATGTTGGATCGTGGAACCAACCTGCGATTGCACTTAATCATTTTAGTTGTCTCCCTGGAGGCCATCTTGGTTCTCCCTTAATCAAACTCAAAGTCAGCGTGTTCCCAAACTTGGTCAAGTGATCAAAAGTCTTGAGCGTTTGTGACCTGTTTCTTCCTTTCATCGTATCACTGATTCGTTTGCAGGAGGTGGAGGCAACAGCGGTGGCGGCGGCGGTGGAGGCGGTGCGAAGAAAGATGGTGAATGGGGAGGACCCAACTGGAACGATCAGAGGGGAGATCCCAGAGACATCCGCCACGGTGAAATGCGACAAATCATCGAAGCTCGAGACAACATGCGCCAGAATTCCGTTGACCACAGGTTAGTTGTGAAGGAACGATTAGTAAGGGAATCGTAGTTCATAAGTGTTGAGAAAATAGACCGATTTTCATCGCTGTTTCTCCAATTTTTGCAGGAGCATGGGTGGCAATGATGTGCTGATGAGAGGCGACCCTCGTGGGATCAGCGGCCGCTTGAATGGCGTCACCAACGAAGCTATGTGGGGTAACCCCGGTCATCCTCTTCACATGCAACACCATCATCCTAAAATACCCAACCATCCTAATCAACCAGGTTAGTACATCTAGCACCTATTACACAACTCCGCATTATTTTCGCTGTTTCAAAATTAATAGGTGATTCTAAATGGATTTTTAGCGCTGAATTAGAATCCGTTGGAGTTTTTTCGCTATCACGTCTAGATATTTCACAATATTCACATGTTGAGGTTTATTTATCTCTTACGGGATTTATTTTTCTAGAGTACAACAGGTGGCAATCCTGAGCTGAGACCGCACTCCTGTGATTCACAGGCTAACCCTCTGTTAATTATAATGATCCTTAACCCTTAATGACCTTTGAAACCTCCCGTGTAGACAAGTTCTTGTTGAGTGGACACGAGTATTTTCGATGTTTCTAGCTTTTAAGAATGAGCGTGAACCAAAGTGCTTGAACAAACCTAATGTTTTTTGCTTCATATGTGGTTCTTACATGACTGAAAAACAAAAACAGGTGATAACTTCTTTCGTGATGAAAGCATACCAGAGCTATTTCGGAATAAAACTGGGCGATCAGGACAAACCATCCCCCCCCCCCCCCCATCGTGTGTGTCGCACTTGTGTTGAACAAATGAGATCTTGGATTAACGGTAAGAGAATGTCAATGCCTTTCGCCATTCCGTTGATGTGGAGAGAACCTCAAAACCATGTGAATGACTGTTACTTCTGTATGACGAATGTGGTGGGAATTTCATCAAAGAACAAGAAATCGCTGATTTATCCCAATTTGCGTCAGCTATGAGACCCGTACCCGACAATGAGTCACTTCCAGTACCAGATCCTCCAGCGAATTTGGAAGATGATGTTATAGAAGATGAAATCCCACATTTTGAGAATGAAGATGTGGAAATTGAAGATCCTTCCTACGAGCCCACCGAATCTAGCTCCCCCAAGCGATTTCGTCAAGGCGAGTTGAATGACTTGGTAAGAGACCTGAATCTTCCAAAAGATGCAGCCGAAATACTCGGTTCACGTCTAAAATCCAAAAATTTGTTAGCTCCTGGAACCACATTTGCTTGGTACCGTCAGAAAAGATTTTTTTTTTTTTCAATATATTCCCAGTCTGAAGGCCAAGGTCTGCAGGGTTTAAGGAACAAAAGTGAGCCATTTTTATTCACCTTTTGTGGAAAATCTAGACGTGATAGGTAAAAACTGAAATGAAATTCGTATTCAGCGTTAAAAAACCTTTCAGAATCACCTATTAGTTGCAGAACAACGATCAAAAACATCCAAAATGCAGAGTTGTGTTAGTCTTTGTTTGGGAGGTTCCCCTGTAAATTCAGCTCTCATTCTTGTCTTCGCTAACATTGGATTCTTCATCTTCGAAAAACACTGTGATCGCCAAACTTATCCACCAGTCTTTTGCCATGTCCGATATGTTCTTGCTGTAAAATTTAACTGTCTACCTCGTCAAAGTTTTGAAACCTGGTGATGACAAAAAAGCTTCAATCTGAATTTAGTTCACGTTCTTTTTTCACTCGTGATTTATTTAATTCCTCATTTGAGACGGATTCTACTTGGGGAAAGTAAATCTGCATGTATCCTATTTCCGCAACATTTATCTTGAATGTGAACCCCAGTTGCCAAATAATTTGAACTTCCATTTTCATAAAGTTTTATAAAGGATTTATGTAGTTACGGGAGCATTCTGCGTATTTAGGGGGATCATCTTTGATTGCACTTCCGAAAAACTGAGGGTTTAACGCCATTTACGGAGTTTGTTCATTTTGGACATGAGTGTTTTTGCAGATTTACTCTCGATACATCGACTTATTGTAAGCATAGATATATATACTATTGGGTGGCTAACTCCGTCTACCAAAACGCTGCAAATTATACACAATGGTTTATTATTTTGCTTCCGAGTCTACCAAGGTAGTGGAAGCTTTGTTTTCACTTTTCAAGGACGAAAAAAAAAAAAGAAAATCAGAGAATGGTTTTTCATAGAGGGATTCATTCATAGAGGGATGGTCCCCTGTGAGAATCTCAAATCCTATTCATTGCATCAATAGGTCAGAGGGTAGAGCATAGAACTGTCCCCCAAGGGTCCCGGGTTCGAATCCCAGCCGAGGCTAAGCATTTTTTTGATCCAATCACATACATCTACTCACTTACATCTTTCATCCGAATTTGATGAAATTTTCTAGGATTGTCCAGATTAGCGTGTAGATGGTCCCCTATGAGGGTAGTGAAAGGTACTTAGAGATTGGTGTTTTGAGATTAACTACTATGCATCGGATCATCTATATAATTGGGTTATGGATATGAGGAAGCTATGTGCCACACCCACTTGGCAGACGTTTTCTATATAGATCACTCGTCTGCAAAGCCACCAACCATCCAACAAGAAGAAAAACATCGATCGTATTTCTGTCAGCTATAATTTGAACGGAGATTAGGCCTCTTGCGATTCACACTCGTGTTTCTGATTTATCGTACGTCCAACCCTTAAATTCTCGTAGGGAGCGAACGGTTTGTCCGCGTGGTCTCCAAAAATTCTATAGAATCTTAAATTGATGGAAAAACAATACCTTTATATCAAAATTTTTTGAGTTAGAGCGTTTCCAAAATTTCAAAATTCATTTTTCGACCCTTAGAAGTGACCTACATCAACCAAAATCTTCGGGGCACAACTAGACCCCAAATGGAGCCTACATACCAAATTTCATCAAAATCGGTCAATGCTAAGTGGGGAAAGTGCCGCGTACGGCAGACGGACGGCCAAATTCTTATTCGATTTTTGGATTCTACGTACCTTGAAACGTAAACCATCAAATTATGAGGGGGTGTTGAAAAAAAAAAATTTTTCTTCGTCGATTCCAAAGGTTCATTATTGAAAATAATAAACCAAAACGGGCCTCCGATTCTGGGTTTACGCTAGCCTGGGCGGCAAAACCATTTCACTGGCGAGCTTGTACACCTTACTCCTTGCAGTAAAAGTCGAGTTTAACACATTAAAAGCAAAAATAATGTACCTATTTTGCCTGGGGAGAGTAATACAATATAACAAAACCCAGGGATTAACTATGAAGATGGTTGTGAAACGCTATGACCTCTACAAAGTAAATTAAAATCCCCTACATAGAGTAAGAAATGCCCAAGTTCGGAGGCCCGGAAATTGGGGCTTGTTTGTTACCTTGTTCGGTCATACAGTAGTATATATCTACGATTGTAAGATGTCTAACCAATCATTTGATTCATCTTGCGCAGGAGTCAACCAGTGGGGCAGTGCCGGTGGTCCGCCACTCAAGGAGCTGTCCTCAATCCCTAAAGCCAACGGCTGGGAAGAGCCATCCCCTCCGGCCCAACGGCGCAACATGCCAAACTACGACGATGGAACGTCTCTCTGGGGAGCACAGCAGCACGCTAGACCCGCTATGCAAGGTATGTAAGATGAACGGCTGTCTTGAGTATCCACCCTTGCAAGTCCTTCGAACAGCCTTGAATATCCCTCGAATACTCTAATCCTTGCACCTGGTACTACCCTAATCGAATGATATTCTTTATTAGTCCTTGCGCCAAGTAATGTTCTTCGCTATACTAAAGACTGAGTGCTATCTGAAGGGCCCCATACACGGAACGATCTCTCGTTACGATCAATCTGAAAGGATATCGTGAGATTGAGTGCTCAAAACACTACTCACTCAAGACAGGAATGGTCGTGTCAATGATCAGTTACTTGTTTGAAAAGAAACGATAAAGACGTGCGCAAATAATCAATACTGGCTTTACTATAATACTTGAATATAAAACGAACTTCGTGGAACTAGTGTGGTATTTCCTGCTCCTTAAAAAACATTATTAGTAAAATAACAGAGTTTAGGCGTATAAACTTCATCGGCATTGCTTCCAAACACCCGAGAGTCATTCTGATTCTTCCTTTCCGAAACACTTTTTAAGTTATTATTATTCTTTTTTACTTCATTTGAATCGGCAGTTGTCTATAATCTTTCATTTTGGTCACAAGTACCTCATAACTCACTGTTCTCTTCATGATAATCTTTATGTTTTGTTTTCCATAAAAACTCTTTGAATACTTCCATACATTTAATCAAATGATACTCGTATTATAGTCATTTTATGGTCGGGTTCGTCGAGTGTAGTGTACGAGGTGACTACACTTGAAATTAGCATAACTTCAGGGTTCGATTCTACAAGGTAAATCCAACAAAAAAATTCTCTTAGCAATATTTTTTCTCAACCCACCAATTTTTTTTCCTTTTTTCCACTTTGGAGTTTTTTTTCGCGTTTTCGACCTACGTCAATAAAACGTCATAACGCCTATTATTATTCACCAAGTAAATTCAAAATCAAGTCAAAAAGCAAACCAATTTTTTTTTAGAAATTTGATTTTTTTTCTTCGAAATTTTCACTTTGAACGCCTGCTCATTTCGATGGGCACTCTTCGGGGAAAAACATGCTCAAATTGTCAGCTTTCCAACGGTCTATAAATTTTTCTTTTTAAAATTCAAATTGGAAGAGTAAATCAAGTTTGAATGTAAGAAAACTAGTGTTTTACAAGAAAATCGATCTCAAAATGACTGGACGAGTTAGGTGTCATTTCCTATGTGATTTTTCACGCTGAATCCAATGGTGATACTCCCGAATAATTTTGACTGCTAGAAAGTGGATTTTTCGAGGAAAAACCTTTATTTTTCGTACATAAAATACGTATTATTCGTAAATATGGTCGTGAGCATAAAGTCACACCAAGCGACACCCGTGGGCGGGTGTGAGAGTAGCCTTTCTACTCAATAAAGTCACCAAGCTAGAAATTAGATGTGTGTAGGACCAACCGTTGCTCCCTATGAGAACTTGAGGGTCGGACTTATGATGAACCAGACACACGAGTGTGAATCGCAAAAGAGGCCTAATCTCCGTTCAAATTTTATCTGACCAAAATGCGATCGTTGTTTCTTCGAGTTCTACTCAGTTTTGTTCAGATCAAATTTCCTAATGAAGGCACCCACAACTCTTTCGAATTGAGTAGCGTTTATTTTTTCGAATTAAACTTGGAGTGAAGAAGGTTGGTAGTACCTATGGTTCGTAGGTAGTGACAATGGCAAAGTTGTGTTCTTCTCAGGCGAGTGATCTATTCAGAAAAATAATAAATCTTCGTACTAATTTGCAGCATCATTATTTATTTTTATTCAGGGTGAACAGCGCAAACGTGGATTCCTCCCCCCCCCTTTCCTTCCATTCGATTTAGATGAAATTTCCAGATATCATATGGATCAAACAATCGAAGGTAAAAACAAGTCTTTGAATTGGTCGTTTCCCTCGAGCAAACCAACGAATTCCGATAATCCTAACGTTCATTTTCGACTTCTTCAAACAATCGAAGGTGAAAACGAGCCTTGAATTGGTCGTTTCTCTCGAGTAAACCAACGAATTCCGATAATTCCAACGTTCATTTTGTATATTTCAAACAATCGAAGGTGTAAACTAGTCTTTGAAGTGGTCGTTAATCTCGAGTAAACCAACGAATTCCGATCATTCTAACGTTCATTTACGACTATCCAAGAATCGAAGTCTGTTATGTCGGTCATGAAATCTTTGTAACGGGCAAAACTATTCGAATTTATTCTTTGGTTTCGGTTAAATATTCGGGAATTGGGTTGCAGAAGGTCCCCTATGAATATCACCACCCTGACTGATAGCCGCTTTTACAGTTGCCATCAAATTTCGATGAAATTTTCAGTTATTATGCGGATTGGAGTGTAGATGAATATCATCGCCCCAGACTGATAATTTCTTACAGATTTCTCTAGATTCTTACAGAGTTTAGAGATAATTACTACATTTCCAATTCTTTTTCATTTCAAAATGTCCTCAAAACCCGAATTTTGAGAAATTATGGTCACATTTATTTAAATTTGTATTCATATAAGACCCTGGAAAACTCATGAATTTTTTTTTTCGGGGAATCGCTGGACACCTTGTTATTTTTAAAAACGTTTGCCAATTGGGTGTGCCTTCTCGTATCCATAACCCGATTATATAATCGGGTTATGGATACGATATATGGGTCATTTCAAAATTTGGGGTTATTTTGTCCTCGAACTTTTCCATAAATTATTGTTGAAGTTTTTATGTTTTTTCTCCCGTAAACGTCCTCTGTTTTGACCACTGAGGCAGATCCTGAAGTGGGCGCACACTTAATCAAGTAGTTTCAAATTTATAGGATGGTCCCCTATGAAAATCATCACCCCCGGATTAATTAATAGTTATTTATAGAATTCTTTTTTTTTTGGACTCGCTCTTCAAGCTGGCCAAAATGAACATTCCTGGAGTGAGTGTTTCGGGCACAGGCGGCTTAGCTGAAGCTGGAAGTCCAGTAGAGGTAGAAGGAACAGCACACGTAGACGGTTCATCCAAGGTTGACTAGAACTTCTGCACAAAATATGTTGTTGTAATTACTGATGTAACCTATGGATAACTACTAATACCAAGAATATACACCAAGAGCTCAAATTTAAACCATTATCTTGGTGAACCATGAGCAAAACTTCTCTCCCTGCAATTCCATCTCTCTTCCTACAAACCAGCCTCTTCCCAGAAGTTGTAGGGAGAGAGGTTGTAGGGAGAGAGATTTGTGAGGTTATCACTCTATACTGGCCTCATTATTATTGATTCTGAACGTTAGAAAAAATACATAACAATATGGCATTCATAATTGTAATTTGAGTTTAATTAAACTTAGTTGAACACTTACCCTGATGAGTGAGGTGGTTGTAGGGAGAAAGTATTTACTTACTCTCAAAGCTTCAACACTTCACAACATAACCCACACAACTGGGAGCTTGGAAATTCGACAAACTTCAGTAGCTTCGGAAGCCATCTTGCAGCAGTGTTCACTTTTGTTTTTCATGACACAAAATAATCGTTTTCCAGGAGTGGGCGGGCATTTCAAAAAAATTGTAGGGAGAGGGAATAAAACCTTGTGACAGCATCAAAACATAGCAAAAACCCTTCCAATTCATGGAATTTTTGTTCGTTTCTAATTTATTCCTGAAGAGGAGAGTATCCTGGACCAATAACATTTTTTACTTAAATTAAAATATGAATATAGAGTTCTCCAAAAATTTTCAAAGTTCCCAACCTACCCTTTGTGACAGGTGTAGGGAGAGAGAATTGGGATCATTAATGATTTTTAATTATCTGAGTTAATTGATTAGTGAAATTCATTCTATGTGATCTTTGTAGACGCCAACCTGCTGTATCTCTCTGAAAAAATTCTGAATTTCCAAGACAAATAGAGTGTTCACAAATGCTGCGTGACAAGAAATAACCCCAAATTTTGAAATGACCCATATAGGTATAGATGATCCGATGCATAGGAGTTAATCTGAAAACACCAATCTCTAAGTACCTTTCACTACCCTCATAGGGGACCATCTACACGCTAATCTGGACATACCTAGAAAATTTCATCAAGTTCGGACGAAAAATTAAGTGAGTAGATGTATGTGATTGGATCAAGAAAATGCTTAGCCTCGGCTGGGATTCGAACCCGGGACCCCTGGGGGATAATTCTATGCGCTACCTCTGAGTTATTTATTGAGGCCTAGTAATGTAATGAATAGGATTTGAGATTCTCACAAGGGACCATCCCTCTATGAAAAACCATTCTCTATGATTTTCATAGGGGACTATCTAAACACTACTCAGTAACATCCCTGGAAATATCATTGAAATTTGATGGAAAATGTGGAAGTTATGGCCGTGGTGTGGCTACTATCAGTCCGGGGGGGTGATGATCTTCATTGGAGGCCATCTAAATACTAATCTGTAACATCCCTCAAAATTTCATTGAAATCGGACAATAACTTCGTATAAATATGCGCGTTACAAGGAATTCATGACAGACAGACAGAAACGGAACCAAAATTGTTCAGAAAGGTCTAAAACGCAAAACGCGAGTGAAAATTTCGATTTTGGAGAACTTTTTTTTCATCCTTGAAAAGTTTTTCATCCTTGAAAAGCTTGAACCTTGGGAGACTGAATAAAAAATAATAAATTCAGTTGGTTGTTCACTGGAAAGGCGATGATTTTCTTTCCATAATAAATACAAATAGTACGTCGAATCAATTTACGATTTCATGTTGATGGACCGAACTTTTGTTGATAATAGTTCGCTGGCTACTCAAACACTTTGAACTTGAAAAACAACGCAGAAGCGTTCTCTTGTCGCACACGTGTTTCCACTGATGAGTTGCTACCTGGATTTGGTGGACTTCAAACCTCGAATGACTTCAGTTTACAACAACTCTGCCCTGTCTCGTCCTGAAGCCCCACCAACTGTATCTTCCTTCCACATCAGTCTTTCGCTTGCTCTGTCCGCACTCCCCCGTTCTCACGGAACTCCTCTATTCCTCCGTATTTTTACCCTCGAAAAATTCTTAGTTTGCTGTGCTACGTTTTCGAATTTTCAACTTTGTTCTAGTTCTAAACGGTCTCGTTTTGTATCATTTAGATAGGTAGTTTCTCTGTTAGTTTACTACGAGTGCAATTCAATTGCAAACTCTAGTAACTATCTAGGGTCTTGGGAAAATCCTCTGATTTCTTCTTACACCCTTTTTTAAAATCTATATGATCTCTCACTCCCCATTATTTCCCCCTTTAATTGCTTGGTTTTTAGATTTAATCTATTTCAAAATGGTGTTTTCGTGTCATTCCTAACTGGATTTCATGTCATCTTTTGTCTTAAATTTTTCGTTTACCCTCCCTTTTTGTATTTTGTCCGTTTTTATTCCGTTCTTTGTGTAGATAAAGACAATTTTTCAATCGAAGATTTTAATTTCTCCTTTTAATTTTTCTATTTTATTCCTCTTATCGATATCTTTATTATCCTTGTTGATATTCTCGGTTCCTTTCACATCCTTTCGTACTTGTTTTTTAATCGCGAGTTCAATTTTGTTTTTTGAAAAATTTCCTGTTGAACCAAATAATGGACAGTTTTTACCATTATGGAAGACCCATCTTTCGTTCACGTAATAATCCATTTTTATTATTTCATTTTTCATTTCACTTTAAAATCTGTGAGTTATTCATCTATGTACGCTTTCGTTTGTCGAATCTTCTCTGATACCTCTCAAACTGTACATATATGTTTTAAATGTTCGTTGTTAAATGTTTCAGGTCAGAACAAAGTGTCTCACTGGAAGGAAATGCCAGCGACTGCCGCTATGGGCAGGGGCGGTCTTCCTCCAACCATGGCTAGGGGTAACTCCAACATGAAACCAGATCAACCTCTATGGCCCCACCATCCTAGGTAAGTCCGAATTCATTAATATAACAATTTGTCCGTCTTGGCTCCCTCAGAAAGTTTCGAGACATGTTGCTTTTATTGCCTCAAGTGAAAAGCTTACTGTGCTCGTAGCAGGGCGAAAAATACTCTACATTCGCCCATTTCTATAATTGGTTCACGCTTTTTGAATAATTTAGATCTTATGGTAGATTCCTTGTCCTAGCCAAAGCTAAAGCGAAAGGAATAAAAGAAGCAAGGTCCATAAAATTCCAATTTCAACTACTTTTCGAATAGATGTACCTGTAGTGTGTCAGCTTAACCCTGTACTTGGCAAAAGTACACGTGTTGAAAATCTGTTCAAATTTCAACATTTTAGAAGCTTTTTCAATTTAACATGTTTTTAGAGGGACTAAAGTACACTTTAGGGGGGAAAATTTGAAAGAATCCCCATGGGGATTGGGAAGTGTACTTTAGGCCCTCTAAAATCACGTTAAATTGAAAAAGCTTCTAAATTGTTGAATTTAGAACAGATTTTCAACACGTGTGGTATAGTAAGTGCCTACATATCCTACACTGCCAAGTCACCGATAAATGAGAATTGTTATTAAATAAAATGCATTTCATTCTATTTCAATCAGAAAAAAGAATTCATAAAATAAAATAATGTAAGAATCGCTAGTAGTAATGAGTACAATTACTATACCTTCTCACCTGCTGTACTAATTAGATAAACTAGTAAACGTGAATGCACACCAATGCAATACGCAGTCTTAATCAAAGACGCAACGAGCTAATTATCTCAAATTTTGGTAACTAATTTTCCTATGGGGCTTTCCCCCCCTGAAGTGTACCCTTGACCCTCCAAAAACATGATAAAACTGAAAAAGCTTTTATGATGTTGAAATTTGAACAAATATCGCGTTGGTATATTAGACGTTGCGAAGTACAAGGTTAAGTATCCATCCAACTTCGTACTTCAAATTAGACAAAATTTATTGAATTGTAAAAGTGTTTTGATTAGAATTTGGAAGCAGTTAGATAAACTTTCCAAGAATGTCAGGGATTGCAGCGCTTGTTGACGGGTAAATCTGACTTGCGGATAGAGATGAGCGTCGATGGTCGAAACTATCGAACTGTCGATGTTCTGCATCCGATAGTCGATGTGTTCACAATCTATGGTTTTGAACCGATGATTTCACCATCGAAATTTTAGAACCGATCGTAGGTTCCAACCAATGTTTCTCCACAATTACGTCAATGTGATTGCATTTGATAGTGTCGAATCTTTCCGTTATCGTTATCAAATTCTAATATTCAGGTGTTTGGTTGTCGTTCTCTATTCGTTAAGAAGGTAGGAAGGCAATCCGTTCTGTTTAACCGCCCACTGAGCTGTGTTGGGACAAATCTTCAAACATTCAAATAATTCAGGCGGGGAGAACAACAATAAATATATTATTATTATTATTATATATTATATATTATTGTTTTGCGTTTTTCTGACTGTCTTATTTTGTTTTACCGATGTTATTAAATTTAAAGCCTGATGTTATTGTGTTTTTTCCAATTTTTAGTTATAATAGTCAAGTTTTTTAACACCAATTTCATGATTAGTGTTCCTGGTATTTATACAACTTCTTCATTCCCGACCTTGGTTTGATGTTCAAACCTAAACTCATCCTCTGAGCCCTGATGAAGAAAATAAATTTTTCGAAAATTTGGTGAAAGGAGGATTTTGCTGTTGGACCCAAATCTCAGTAAAGTTGACCTAATTTACTTCGGGTCGATTGTCATACACTATTAGAGTATTTTTGTACTTGGCGTTTCGTTTTACACGTATCTACTCCCACACGTGAAAAGTTCCTTGACGCCAAAAGCCTTTTGACGTTTGGAAAAATCCGCTGTCTACGCGAGGGTGCGCTACGTGAGGATAACCTCAGAGTAGATGGAGTTGTTTTTCTTCTTCCATGGACTACTCAAGGTATTTTAAGGTTGAACAGAAAAGACTATTTGTTTGTACCTACCACTACCTATCCACTTCGTCATTAATATTGAAGTTATTTTAATTCAATTCTCATTATTGTTTCATTTTCTATGGGTTCCAATTTTTCTCCAATAGGTTTTATTATCATTTGTTAGGTAGGTACTATCATACTTCTTTATTCATTTTACTGGTATCTATATATTTTACAACCGGGTAAAGACAAAATAAACACGACAACTCTTCTCCAATTCGCATAAAATAATATTTCATTTGAACCAAAAATTTCTTTTTCACTAGCAGAAACCTTAAATAATCATTGAATACTTGCTCAAGTTCCTTCTCAGTGGAGGAACTCTGCCAGATGGACTCCATTCATTCTTCCATAACTTTTATCATGATACTTGGAACATGAAAAAGAAAAAATTAATATCCTATCTAAAAGGGGAACAAAATTTGAAATAGACAAGGAGTAAAAATCCGCCAAAGTAACCTTGCCAACTTAACTTATAAGCATCACGTTAACGTCACTACAGGAGTTCACTTTTTACGATTCCACAGAGGAGATCTGAAAAAAATGACGTGGAAAGTTAGCATCTACGAGTGCTCGCGCTAGCTGCTCTTTTTCACGTTTCGCGTTTTGTCAACACGGGAAGTACAAAAATACTCTATTATCGTGACCGAAAACGGCCCGTGAAGTTTTACATTAAATTTTGATCTGAAAATTGGTATATTATGGCGTTGCTTAATCTAAAAACTAAGTCGTGTGAAACGGATTCCGTCCTCCTGAATCACCTAATTCTAGGATGATGGAGTAAATAAACAGAACGATTTGAATGAATCATTATCACGTTATGGGTTTAGAGATAGGACCAGTACAGGTGACCTAGGAGTGTTTGGTACAAAGCCAAATGCCTCCAATAATATCCACCGCACCGCTCGAGGCGTGAACTTTTCTCGTCCTACTTCAATCACATTTATCTTGATAGTGTGATTTATTTTGTCCTGTAACGACCACTTGTCTTGGCTCTAAGACTAGACATCGTTTTCTCTATTACACGATGTCCGAAGTCTGTCAAAACCAGGGAAATGTCGGAGAAAGTCATGTCCGCTCCTCATTTATTCCCGTTTACTTCATGCTTGGCATCAAACGCCGAATTCTTACTTACGTGCTCCGATGATTTGGACGCGGGTTTTTCTCAAGACCCTCGACTATTCTCCTTGTTTTTATCGTAAAATTTCATTCTCCCGATTTCGAATCAGCATTAGCTTTCATTACCAGTACATGAAAATGTCTCTGTCTTATCTCAGTTTTCAACTACTATTGGTTTATTGAGATGAAATTATGATAAGTTTGTAATGGTTTCTCTCTCTTCATTTCATTCTTCTTGTCAAGATCATCTCAAACGTAGGTTTTCCTCGCAATTTCATTAATTTCTTCTTCTACGAAGATTTTTCAAAAAGAAAAATATACTATATATTCAAAATAGTAAAATTCAAGATTTTGATTACGTGCCTATTCTTGTGCGCTCGGAGCTGCTGAATTCAAATCATAAGCCGAAAAAGTATTTCATAATTTCTATGTTGAAAGAACTAATTAATCCTCTTTGATAAAAATTGCCTCCCATCCAAATCTCCGGCGCACCACACTCCTTTTCTTAACAAGTAGTCAAAATTAACTCGATTAATTCAATAAGAGCTTGCTTAAGTCTGTTGACCCTTAAACAATTGTTTTAAACAAAATGAATGATCCAAGTCATTCTTGGTGTCCCACTAAAGAACAACTTCAATAAATTCCACAATAAGTTAACAATGTAACTAATGGTCTGTTCAGAGAAGCAGTCCTGAACTAGTTCAGAACCAAACTGGAACTGAAAAGGGGAGGGGATAGAGGCGCCTGGACTCCTCCAGGCTATGGCAAACCCATCCGAACCGTTCAGGACTACTTCTCTGAACGAATCTTAATTTTACTCACATCTGTAGGGTTCTTGAGGAATTAAAAAAAATACTCCGAAGCCTAATGGCCAGATACCATTTTGTCAATGGGGTATTTCGGTGGGTCGGAAATTCAGGTTTTTGACCTCAAATTTGGATTCAGCACCCTTGAAAACCTATACACTTCAACTTTTAGCCCAATGATACTATAACATGTGGTAGAAAAATTAATTAAAGAGATCACACGTTTGAAGAAAAGTTGGGCCACCGTAAATGCACACACTACGCCACGCGCGTGTGTGAGTAGTATTTTGTAGTATCCAAGAGGTCCTCCAAGGGTTTCATCTCTTCTCTGTGCATGGATACTTTTTTCAAAGGCAGTTGGCTAGCTACATCATGATTGGCTAGCTACGTCACACCATTCAAATCTTCAACTTTCCTTATCTTCTCTGATTTTTTTGACCGACTTCAACGCGCCGAAGGCGCGCGAAAGAGGAGGTACTCAATTCGGGTTGTCGTGGGACGACAATTTTTTTTTTTTTTTTTTTTTGTATGTCCGAGTCGCTTGCATTTCTTTATTCTGGTACCAATCTGTCTGGTTCTTTTTGAAATTTGTTCTACCAGTATCCGTGGTGGTCCCATTTCAAACAGATTTCATTTTGCTCTGTTAAAAGTATCGAAACTTTGTGAAAGAAGTTGAAAAACGTGGTTCCCGTTTTCGGGAATATTGGTCCGCATTCACTCTTCATCCCCTGTGACTTCCGACTGAGTCGATGGAGGACCATTTGTATATAGTCAAATTGAAGGTCTGATTGTAAGCTTTAAAATGATATGCTATATGAGGGGGGTTCCGATAACTAAAAGGTGCTGCGGGGATGAGAAACGGGGAAATTATAGTGGCTTTTAGGTCAGAACCTGCATGAGCCACATCAAACGTGTTTATCAATGCTCGAGTATGTGAGTTTTCCTACCAAATATGAAGGATAATTATAGTACTGTTAGTTAGGTATTCTACCAAGTGGGTGTAGCACATAGCTCCCTCGTCATTCATAATATAGTTGGATATCTAATGGTATAGGAGATCGTCATAACTGCATAGTGCCGTACCAAATATGAGATATGTAGTACACTTTGGTGATAAGAGGGTATTTTACCAAGTGGGTGTAGCACATAGCCCCCTCATCACCAATAACATGATTAGGTAGGTAATAGAAGACGGCATCGTCCTACCAAATATAAGGTAGGTATATAGTACAATTAGGTGATGAGAGGGTATTACACCAAGTGGGTGTAGCACATAGCTTCCTAGTCATCCATAATATAGTTGGCTATGTAATGGCATAGGAGATTGTCGGAACTGAATAGTGCAGTTCCAAGTATAAGGTAGGTATATAGTACAATTAGGTGATGAGAGGGTATTCTACCAAGAGGGTGTAGCACATAGCTTCCTCGTCATCCATAACATAGTTGGGTAGGAGGGCGGATGCCATATAGGAGATTGTTGGAACTGAATAGTGCTGTACCAAATATGAGGTATATAGTACAATTAGGTGATGAGAGGGTATTCCACCAAGTGGGTGTAGCACATAGCTTCCTAGTCATCCATAATATAGTTGGCTATGAAATGGCATAGGAGATTGTCGGAACTGAATAGTGCAGTTCCAAATATAAGGTAGGTATATAGTACAGTTTGGTGATGAGAGGGTATTCTACCAAGAGGGTGTAGCACATAGCTTCCTCGTCATCCATAACATAGTTGGGTAGGAGGGAGGATGCCATATAGGAGATTGTTGGAACTAAATAGTGCAGTACCAAATATGAGGTATATAGTACAGTTTGGTGATGAGAGGGTATTCCACCAAGTGGGTATAGCACATAGCTTCCTAGTCATCCATAATATAGTTGGCTATGTAATGGCATAGGAGATTGTCGGAACTGAATAGTGCAGTTCCAAATATAAGGTAGGTATATAGTACAGTTTGGTGATGAGAGGGTATTCTACCAAGAGGGTGTAGTACATAGCTTCCTAGTCATCCATAACATAGTTGGGTAGGAGGGAGGATGCCATATAGGAGATTGTTGGAACTAAATAGTGCAGTACCAAATATGAGGTATATAGTACAATTAGGTGATGAGAGGGTATTCCACCAAGTGGGTGTAGCACATAGCTTCCTAGTCATCCATAATATAGTTGGCTATGTAATGGCATAGGAGATTGTCGGAACTGAATAGTGCAGTTCCAAATATAAGGTAGGTATATAGTACAGTTTGGTGATGAGAGGGTATTCTACCAAGAGGGTGTAGCACATAGCTTCCTAGTCATCCATAATATAGTTGGCTATGTAATGGCATAGGAGATTGTCGGAACTGAATAGTGCAGTTCCAAATATAAGGTAGGTATATAGTACAGTTTGGTGATGAGAGGGTATTCTACCAAGAGGGTGTAGCACATAGCTTCCTCGTCATCCATAACATAGTTGGGTAGGAGGGAGGATGCCATATAGGAGATTGTTGGAACTAAATAGTGCAGTACCAAATATGAGGTATACCGGGTGTCCCAGAAGTTATGGTCCACCCTCCGGCATTTCCGTATTTCATTACGTAATAAAATGGGCCCAACGCCATTTTTCATATTTTTTTGTAAAGAATTCAGGAAAAATACTTTTGCGCAAAAAAATTGCGCGCAATCGTGCGCAATTGACACTAACTTTGTTTTTTCAAATGGGAACCCCCATTTTTTATTGCAGATTCAGATTCTACGACAAATTTCATGAGAAATTCATACCCGAATCGATTTTTTTCATCGCGTGCAACTGGTACTTTTCGCGCGCAAAGTGACCAGGGTGCGCAAAAGTGAATTTTTGTTAACCCCCAAGTGTGGCACATTTTTTTTCATTATTTTTGACGCTGAATCACGTGGTGAGGTCCTTTCTTCGATTTCATCGTTATTTTTCCAAATTTAGAAGGAAAAATAATGTTTTTGGACTTTATTTCCCCTCACCCTTTCGCAATACGGGCTGGGTGGGGACCTGGCTAGATTAAAAATAAATTCCTCACTTATAAATTTTAAAAATGTTGGAAAGGTAGGTACTACTTTACTACTTAAGCCTGGTCCTCCACTGGAAGCGTTTTGACGCGATGAAGCGACGACGCGATTACGTCCGTTTCGAGCGACAGATCCCATCGTGAAGAAGTGAATTGGGGGTCCTCCACTGCTCGCGATTTGAAGCGTCAGTTTCGCGCGAAACGAAGCGACGGGCGACGGATCCCATTTCGATGGGATCTGTCGCTTGTTTACGCGCGACGAGCCCCCCGCTTTCCCATCCCCTCAAACCCTTTTCTGCGCAGTTTGCCTTCCCCGCAATAATAATGAAATATATTTCATTTTGTTGTTTTCTGTGTTTTTCATTCATAAATTTAATTTTGTTCAATTTTAAAAAGAGTTACACTTCCACTTACCTCAAAGTCACACTGAGACGTTCTTCTGGTGAAATAGTCCCGCGGAAATTTGAATATTTAATTATAAAAGACTCTATGGCCCTCAAAATGTAGGCAAATGTTTCGGGGCTCATCCTGTAATAATCTCGAAACTTTTCGGGCTGCCTCTTCAAATCCTGGTGGAGATGGTGGTACTCGCCGAGGGTCCTCCGTGTTTGCAGTATTGGATGACCCAATAGCGACGACTCTGCACCAACCGTCGAAAATTTAAATAACTGCTCTCCAGAAAAAAAATATCGGACGCGTCCATGGCAGGAGAGCAGACTGCGCGCGAATAGTCGCCTCCAATGGAGGACCCTCCGTCGCCTCGTAGCGCCTGCCTCGCCGCTTGTCATCGCGCCTCTCATCGCGTCGCATCAAAACGCTTCCAGTGGAGGATCAGCCTTACTATAAAAAAAAAAAAAAAAAAATCAAAAAGCTTCTCATCTAAAAACTTTTTAAAAAAATTAAAAGTAACTTGATACTTGTCTGCAAGCAAAAGGAGGTAATTTCGAGCAGTTGCTGTGATTTTTAAATTTCATTATTATTATCTTAGTTTTTTATTACTACTTGTTTTCGGAGATTTTGTAACTTTTAATTTTTTTTGAAAATGTTGAGATGAGAAGCTTTTTGATTCATTTTTTTTAACTTTCCACTATTTCCAATATTTTTTTAAAATTTATAAGTGAGGAATTTATTTTTATTCTAGCCAGGTCCCCACCCAGCCCGTATTGCGAAAGGGTGAGGGGAAATAAAGTCCAAAAACATTATTTTTCCTTCTAAATTTGGAAAAATAACGATGAAATCGAAGAAAGGACCTCACCACGTGATTCAGCGTCAAAAATAATGAAAAAAAATGTGCCACACTTGGGGGTTAAAAAAATTCACTTTTGCGCACCCTGGTCACTTTGCGCGCGAAAAGTACCAGTTGCACGCGATGAAAAAAATCGATTCGGGTATGAATTTCTCATGAAATTTGTCGTAGAATCTGAATCTGCAATAAAAAATGGGGGTTCCCATTTGAAAAAACAAAGTTAGTGTCAATTGCGCACGATTGCGCGCAATTTTTTTGCGCAAAAGTATTTTTCCTGAATTCTTTACAAAAAAAATATGGAAAATGGCGTTGGGCCCATTTTATTACGTAATGAAATACGGAAATGCCGGAGGGTGGACCATAACTTCTGGGACACCCGGTATAGTACAATTAGGTGATGAGAGGGTATTCCACCAAGTGGGTGTAGCACATAGCTTCCTAGTCATCCATAATATAGTTGGCTATGAAATGGCATAGGAGATTGTCGGAACTGAATAGTGCAGTTCCAAGTATAAGGTAGGTATATAGTACAGTTTGGTGATGAGAGGGTATTCTACCAAGTGGGTGTAGTACATAGCTTCCTAGTCATCCATAATATAGTTGGCTATGAAATGGCATAGGAGATTGTCGGAACTGAATAGTGCAGTTCCAAGTATAAGGTAGGTATATAGTACAGTTTGGTGATGAGAGGGTATTCTACCAAGTGGGTGTAGTACATAGCTTCCTCGTCATCCATAACATAGTTGGGTAGGAGGGCGGATGCCATATAGGAGATGGTTGGAACTGAATAGTGCTGTACCAAATATGAGGTATATAGTACAATTAGGTGATGAGAGGGTATTCCACCAAGTGGGTGTAGCACATAGCTTCCTAGTCATCCATAATATAGTTGGCTATGTAATGGCATAGGAGATTGTCGGAACTGAATAGTGCAGTTCCAAATATAAGGTAGGTATATAGTACAGTTTGGTGATGAGAGGGTATTCTACCAAGAGGGTGTAGCACATAGCTTCCTCGTCATCCATAACATAGTTGGGTAGGAGGGAGGATGCCATATAGGAGATTGTTGGAACTAAATAGTGCAGTACCAAATATGAGGTATATAGTACAGTTTGGTGATGAGAGGGTATTCTACCAAGTGGGTGTAGTACATAGCTTCCTCGCCATCCATAACATAGTTGGGTAGGAGGGCAGATGCCATATAGGAGATTGTTGGAACTGAATAGTGCTGTACCAAATATGAGGTAGGTATATAGTGAAATTAGGTGATGAGAGGGTTTTCTACCAAGTGGATGTAGCACTTAGCTCCCTCGTCAATCATGTCATAGTTGAGTTGTTGAATTGTGTTGTCAGAACTACCAAGTACCTAGCAATTATGAACAAAGTCGATCAGTTAGGGGATAAGAGAGTAGATTGGTAAGTAGGCAAGTGAACCAAATACCTCCTGAAACTGATCCTAAAACGGAAACTCATCTATATGTATGGAAACTGATCCGGATTACAGAATGTGGTCCACCCTACGGCTTCTGGTTCACCTTACTGAAATGATTTACCCGCAGTTTTTCAAACAGTTTTAGTAATACTGTGATTACTAAAACTGTTCGAAAAACTGCGGGTAAATTAATTTCAGATTTACATTGAGGACCACTAAAAAGTGAAAAATAAAAAATAATATAAAATGGAAAAATAATAAAATAAAAACCTTTTTAACAAAAAAATGGACCGACCTCAAAAATGATGTCTGTAAACACCAAAAAGGGAAAAATAATTCTCTCAGCAAATACATACTTGATGTAGTAGGTTGTTGGACATAGATATCTAGTCAACAGATGGTATGTTGGAATACCAACAATTATTTTCAGTGTGATTCACACTTATTGTCACACTCATATCCTCCATCATACGATAGCAGTGACATACTGCCCAATAGTTTTGGAACACTTATATCTACTCGTATTCATGTTTTGTATGGCACGATCGACGCATGTTGTAATACTCACCAGATCATGTGAGTAGTACTTATAAACCACAGCGTATCCAGATAGGTAGGTAGGTACGCATTGAAGTCGCCGCCGTGCCCATCTCTAGACCAAAACATCTTATAGATCTTCTACTTACCAATATACATACCTCTCATAACACGAACATGCTTCCACACTGAGTATGAATGTAAATATCTAATTAGGCAACAACGCTTCCGAAGGCATGTAGCTACATCACAATATGTCCACCAGTATAATAATAAAGTCTCATATAATAATAAAGTCCCAAAATACTAGTCACAACCATTCCTAGGGAGGTTCACACTTACTATCATTATGATAGTATGATAGCATGAGTATGATACTCATATGGCAGCAGAGACGTACTAGGTACCTTATAGTTTGGGGAGCACATTTTAACTCAATGGTAACCAGATCATCGAATAATTTATCGGTAGTTAGTTTGTGTCTAGAGATGGGCACGGCGGCGACTTCAATGCGTACCTACCTACCTATCTGGATACGCTGTGGTTTATAAGTACTACTCACATGATCTGGTGAGTATTACAACATGCGTCGATCGTGCCATACAAAACATGAATACGAGTAGATATAAGTGTTCCAAAACTATTGGGCAGTATGTCACTGCTATCGTATGATGGAGGATATGAGTGTGACAATAAGTGTGAATCACACTGAAAATAATTGTTGGTATTCCAACATACCATCTGTTGACTAGATATCTATGTCCAACAACCTACTACATCAAGTATGTATTTGCTGAGAGAATTATTTTTCCCTTTTTGGTGTTTACAGACATCATTTTTGAGGTCGGTCCATTTTTTTTTTAAAAACATTTTCTCGACGAACAGACCCGATTACCGTTATTCCTGAGCCATAGGTACTCTTTTGAAAAATTTTTTTTTAATTGAAATACCCCATTGTTGTTTATTAAATTGTTGGTTGTGTATTCACCTGTATAGCAATTTGATCAGTTGTAACTAAAGCGACGAGAATTCTCTTTAGTTGTAACTTTTTGAGAGCACCTGTTTGAAATTCTGCTATTCAACTTGAATTTTGATGATTTCGATTTTGGTTGTTGGAATCTCATGAGCTCCTTTGAATCTGATTGGAATTTTATTTGCCGTGCTCAATCCTCAGTCGAAATATAATGTTTTATCGTAAATTGCGTTGCAGGAACAACGGATGGGGCGAAGGCGGCGGCATGGTGGACGTTGGTGGACCCTGGGGCGACGATAAGCCGGCCCCATGGATGGAGCAGACGGTCAACCAGCCATCTTGGATCCACAGCGGACCGAAGCACAAGCCTTCCTGGGACGGATCGGACTTGGATCCCTCTTCTTGGGTAGGACATCCCAACAAACAGGTCAGTTGTGTAGTCGATGTCGAGGAATTCTGTCTTTCGATCTTTGCTGTGACATCACGAGTTGTGCGTCTCGAGTTGTACGGTTCAGCTCAATTAGGGAAGGATTTTCACTTTGTACCGAATCCAAAGGAACATCAGCAGTCGGAGCTCTTTCTAGCTTTTGGATTTTTACTCTTTCTGAACACTTACATTGCCAGCAACCATGACTGCACAATATCTAGCGCTTCCAAGTTAAACATCATTGTTCCCTCTTACTCGAATGCAGTATTACCTCGCTCTAACGTATTTCAACAAGCTTTTGCCGTATTGGGACTTTTGTCCGTAATCCTCCCTGAAAGATTCGTGAACGTACCCTAATGCCTACTATTCCTCAGCGGGGACATAAGTAGCTATCGGAGTTCTTCTCGTTCTTGGATGCATTGGTCCACTAACGTTTAAACCTTCGAAGTTCTGCTTTCGGTATTCTGAAGAATCTCAGCAAATTAGCTCTCTTTCTCTCAATCAGCCGTGAAGTTCAACGGAGAATCTTTCCAAAGGGTGATACAGAGGACGTCTTTTCATCGTTCAGCTCCTACTTTCGCTCGTTTCTTATAAACTATTTGGATTTCGGAGCTGGAAATTGGACTGTAAGGGACGCCAGAAACAAGTCTAACCCATAATAATTGTCAATTGCCAACACTACTTCTCTTTTGCTTAAAATATATCCTCCATTCGCGGTTTACAAATCATTCTTTTCTTTCGTCATCTCTTTCGCACTTCCCTTGAATCCTACACTCGAGATGCCAACCACTCGCAGCCTCTTGTATCACTTATGCCTCCATCCCACTCGCCCTTTCATTGCATTATTAAATGTATTTTTTATTTTTTATCGAAGGATTCATGCATTTATTTATGTTATCGTTTATTACCATTTATTTATCCCCTCATCAAGGCTGAATCGTAGGTGACGACAATACTTTGATAAAATTATGACGACTCCCAACGTTTTTACGGTGGAATAAATTATTTATAACACTCTTGTCTGCAGTTTAGCCAACATTCAATTTGATTTCTTATATGTAGTATCAATATCTGCCATTTTCAACATTTCCCTCTGTTTGATCGAACCAGCTAAGAAGGATAATCACAAACCGTATTTAAAATTTTCAGAATCGCGATTCCCTAATCTGATCGTTGGTTACTTGTATGAAAATCCATTGTGAATCGCCTTCAAATTTGTTTCGAAAGTCAAAAAAACAATGCCGTGTTTATTTATTTATTTTTTTAATTTCTAAGTTTTTGTCTATTGTCATTGATTTGAGGAACACTTCTTATCTTTACAGCAGTCTAAACCAATCTCTAAAGAAGTTATCTGGACAAGTAAGCAGTTCAGGATGCTTACTGATATGGGCTACAAGGTAGGGGCTCCAGTTCAACCATTTTTTTTGTTTTCGTTTCTTTTTATTTTGAATTCTGATTATATAACAAAACAAACAAGAAAAAATTCGGTTGTTAAGAACCGGTTCAAATGAGGAATCGAGCTTTTTGACAGAAATCTCATGTGGCGGCTTCGCTTATCTTTTCGTTTAGAAAGAAGATGTGGAAAACGCGTTGAGAGCGTCTTCTTTGAGCCTTGAAGAAGCTCTAGAACAGTTGAACGCTTCACGAAACCTCGGAGACCGTTGGAGGCACTCGGATTTAGACCCCGACCATGGCGGGATTATCAATCCATTCCCTTCGCCCCAGCAAGCGATTTGCATTCCATTCCAGTCGGTAAGATCTTCGATTAATAAAACAATCATCGCTCTCTATTGAAAGAATAAGTCCAGCTTTTTCAGAGAGTTAGGGCCTCGTTATGTTTTGGTTCAATAAGGTTGCAAGAGTGATTTGTTCTTCGATACCCACCTTTAATGTTTCCCGACCCCCCCCCCCCCTGTCCACTAACAGCATAAACGAACTCGAACTTTAGGGGATAATACGAAGAAAAAAAGTTAAGCCAACGATTACGTTGATTTTTTCAACAAAAATGAACGATTCAGCCTTAAAAGGTGTTTCTCCCGTTTAGTACCCTAGACCCCTTCAAGTATTTTTGTTGGCTTCCATCGACCATCACTTCACTCATGGAAACGTTTGCTTATTTTTTTTACGTTCATGTAGTGCACAGATAATTTTTTATTTTTGTTCCCACTACGTGATTCATTTTTCCATCTTTGTACAATTCATTCACATATCGAAATATGTCTAATTTATTGACCATATGCCTGGATGTATACCTGTTATATATATTTCTAAACACGTATTAGAGATCTTGCGTAGCGCTTGTGCCAAACGATTGACATTTCGATGTAAACCAATATTCGTAAATAACTCTTAAAATATAATTTGAGGAACTTGATATTGGAGAGCTCAAAATCGTTCCTAATCTAAGTTCTAATGTTGAGTATTCTGTTTATGGGAGATTTTATCTGTATCCGTGGGAAATTCCAGTAACAATGATTGTAATAGTTTCAGTTCAAATTGAGCTCCTACGCTCCTAAAGCCCCATGTTCGCCAATGACAAATAATCGCACGCCTCATGTTGTTTCTTCTACAAAACCACATGTTGTGGAAATTTTGGTTCCTGGATGATAATGGAGTATTTCGGTGGGTCAGAAATTCTGGTTTTTGACCTCAAATTTGGATTCAGCACCCTTGAAAACCTATATACTCCAACTTTAAGCCCAATGATACTATAACATGTGGTAGAAAAATTAATTAAAGAGATCACACGTTTGAAAAAAAGGCGGGCCTCCCTTAACGCACACACACTTTTGTCGCACGCCTGTGTGGGTAGTATTTTGTAGTATCCAAGAGGTCCTCTAAGGGTTTCATCTCTTCTCTGTGCATGGATAATTTTTCAAAAGACAGTTGGCTAGCTACGTCACACCATTCAAATCTTCAACTTTTCTTAGCTTCTCTGATTTTTTAAAAACATTTTCTCGACGAACAGACCCAATTACCGTTATTCCTGAGCCATACTCTTTTGAAAAAAATTTTTTAAAAAATTGACTGAAATACTCCATTGTATTCTATTGGGAAAATGAGCCTGAGAGCTTCAAATCAAATTGAGATGGTGGCGCAGTATTCCACAGAAAGTACAATTTGTGTGATGATTCATTGTACATCTAGTAAATCTACATCATCACTTCCAATGAGAAGACAAGATCCTCCATTCGGTGGATGTGTTTTGTTTTTGATTTTCAAGACTTTTACTTGAGGAATTGTTTTGTATCTATCTCCATGTATTGGGATGAATGCGAATAATCCTGTTTAGATTGGCAAACGTTTGGCTCAATAGCTGTCCCTTGAATCTCCTTCAAATCCTTTTCTATGTTTCGTAATAACATCTTTCTTGTTTGATCTACCCCTTATGTGATTAACACGAACAAAACAAGAAGAAAAAAAATCTAGAAATGTTTATAAGAGTAAAAAAAATGAGTTCTACAATGGGGGTGCGTGTTGTAGAACGGTGGAGGAGGCGGAGGCGGTGGAGTGGGAGGTAATGTTCTGGCCAACGCCAATCCAAACCTCTCGACTTTGAGCCCTGCTATCATGCAGAAGATATTGAGCCAGCAGCCCCCCGCGCCCCCACAGCAGCAACCTCCGTTCACTCAGGTGGGAATTTTTTTTCGAAGTTTAACCGCTCTGGCTCGGAAACAACACTGCTTCTATTAATTATATTTTAATAATTTTTTTGGTCTTGGTAGTTATTTAATATAGAATCCAACGTGGAACTGATGGTTTGGCTGGAATTAGTGTGGTGTTGGAATGATGCAACTTTTGGGGCAAAGGTAGTGGTACGGCAAGGAAAATGGTAACTGAAGCACGGAAGTTACCAACGATGCTAATGGAATATGTAACGGGACATTCCAAGGCAACGAGAAGACTACATTCTGTGATTTTGAAAAAATGCGATAAAAGGCAGCTCTGGTTGTCCCACCCCGAGCTAGGAGGACGTTACCTCAACAACTCCATGGCGTTGCCAAGACTTGACTGTTAGTTGAGGTTGGAGATTCTGTCAGGTGTCCATGCAAAACGGGAAGCAAAATCAGCTGTTAGTAGTTATGATATAAGAGAAGTAAACGAAATTAGAAAGCGTAAGCTTATTCTTTTCTCAAGTCTCTTTTCGAGCGTCACGTGTGCTGAATCAGTGGGTTCTTTTTGGTGACTAGGTAGTAAAATTTTGTTCGATTTGTACTGCCATTGGAACCTGTTGTTGGAGCTACTGTCTTCCAGGTGGGTCAAGTATTGAACAAAACTTTGATTTCTTAATACACATCTGGATAAAGTGAGCTATCCTTAATCTTGATCGTACAACCTCAAGCTGAGCTTGTAATGAAAATAAAGCAAGTTGAATAAGAGCTCGTACACAACCACAACTGCAGTACATTGAGCTCTTAGCTACCTCTGTATTTCACTGTTCTCTGGCTTCTAGAGGAATGTACAGAGGAAGGAGTGTAGGGCGCTGGAGTCAGTGCATTTCTTCGATGTGATTCAACTAGATCCACCAGGTGAGGCCTTACAAGCCCTTGAATGGCCAATTTCATATGGCAGATCTCAACGTAAAGGCATGTGCAGTCAGCAGTTCGTTCCTCGAACACGCCTTTACTACTTCCAGCTACACTGGTTTCAAACATTGCAGATACTTACTGCCTATGATGCTGCAGCCAGGGCAAACTGTTACAATATTCTTTCTGGGGAGACTTGTTATTTCTCATTCACTACAACGTATTTAATACAACTTGAATATTATCAGATATTTTCTACTGTAATAATATCGAAATTTTTTCAAAATTTATGTATCCATTGGAGACTGAGGCATTATTGCTTTATTAAGGGAAATATGATTCGGTAGAATTTTATCTCTGATCACATGGACTTATTCCTACACCTCCGACAGTTCCAGCAAACCATGCGGTTCACGAAAACTGTACATACCTAATGCGAGTACTAACTTTTTGATTGTACGATCAAAAAATGAGCTTGGCGTCCTAGATAGAAAAGCACCTTTTACCCAACCTTTGCCTGCTTTTCAAACGCTAATTTTTTATATTGGGATTGTAGACAAAGCACCGCAAAATCCGCCTAAATAAAGAGAGGAAATTACACAAATAGAACATTTGCCAGGGCTTTCCTAATCCACCTTTCGTTGATTGACACCAAATATTCCTCCTGTGGATATACCTATTCCTCTGTTTTTGTCTTCCTTCATCTCAAATTTGTTTGATCCTTGTACCACGTTAAATTTACATATAACCTAACCAAAGGGTACGTTTGTTATAGTACACATTTTTATAAAATACTTAAATGAGGTATTTTGTGTTATTTGATGAGGAATTTTTGGCTTGGGGTGTAAAACTTCGAGCTGGTCCAAACGGATGAAAGTGCTCGGGACGGAAATTTCTTGAGAAGCTTGAAAAATAGACTTTACCGCCCATTTGGATCAGCTCCAAGCAACAGCATGCTGGGCTTATGCAGAGACGTACAAAAGGCTTACTTGAGCAGGATTCAGCCGGTCTCATGGTGGTGCACTATGACTACTCTTGGATTCTATTATGTAATTCCTGAGCACCCGTGAGTCTACAGCATCCTACACTGATCCTACCCCCATGCATCTTATCTATACGGTGCATGTACAAAACTAAACACAGAACTTTCCAGAAATAATGCTATATTTATACATACCAAGAAACACAAAACCTTCAATTGCCTGCACTACGCTTGGGTTGTCTTGTTTTGCTGCGTCCATTTTCGTGTGCATGTGCCCATGTCCACCAGCTTGGCCGTTGGTGGTAGAATATACCTTTTTTCAGGTTACATTTTGTTCATCACTTGATGCATAATATTGTATTGTACGATCATCATTCGTTATTTTCATGCAGTACGAAATAATTAATAGTGCTTGAACAATTCGTGAGCGAAAAAGTTTTATTCGGCAGATCCTGATATTGCATGTATTTGGGTTACTGAAAGGGTTATTGTTGTTCTTTCCAGCAGTCATCTAGGGCTCAGCAGACCCAACAACCTTCGCCTCAGCAATTACGCATGCTCGTCCAGCAAATCCAGATGGCTGTCCAGAGTGGCTTCCTCAGTCCTCAGGTAAAATATGAATCATATCAGCAGCTACGATCATCGAGAGGATTTACATATTACCTCATTCTATTAATTTTATCCTAATGCAGTTTTATACGTCCTTTTCATATTCACCGACTATATTATGCAAATCCCTTGACGCTTCGCAGATCTTGAACCAGCCTCTGGCTCCTCAAACGCTGTTGCTGTTGAACCAACTCCTTCAGCAAATCAAGACTCTTCACCAATTGACCCCGCAGATGCAACATCACCAGTTGATGTCCGGCAACTCTCTTGGAAAATCTAACCAAGTGCTGCAGATCTCAGTGCAGATCACGAAAACAAAGCAGCAAATCACAAACTTACAGGTAAGGAGTGAATAAGGAATTTTCCTCAATTTTTTATGAGCTTCGAGTATAATTGATTTCTATAATTTCATAGGGTTAGTCTTTTACATATCCAACGCAATCAAATTAATACTTAAATTTCTCTTCTACAGAACCAAATCGCTGCGCAGCAAGCTGTGTATGTCAAACAAGCTCAGCAGACTCCACCGACTGATTTCTTCAACAAGCACGAACCGATTAATCTCCACCCGAGTTTCTCTGATCTGACTCTTAAAGATACTCATGGTGTAAGTATTGTTTCTTTACTCCCTCAGTATGATTTCAGTATTATTACAAATAGTTACACGACGGTAGTTTTACTGAAAGCTTGTAATCAGTGCTACTATTTTATTTAACTGGTCAGTTCCTCGACGGCGTTGCAGTTAATCTCTGATATTTCATCAAGTTTTGTTCGGTTTGAACACTGAAGCATTTACTATTCAAAGCATTACTTGTCTGATATTTGTTCATCATGGTAACATAGATTCTTCGTCCCATTCTACATAGGCTTCATGAGGCTTACCGAATGCAAAACGAATCTGACGTTCTTAACCCTAGAAAGCCATCGTGCTTCAATATGTGCTAAAGGCCATCGTTGAGTAAAATTTACTCTCAGGCTAAAAGCTGATATTTTTCCATGGAAAAATGGGCGATAACGCCTTAGTTGCTTTTATTGTTAAATTGAAAGGGTTGGTCTTTCACAAATCTCGATTTTAAAGAATAAATCACTTTATTTTTAGACGAATTTCAGAATGAAATAACTAAGATATTGTATCTCTGAAACTTCAAAAAAGATTTCTTTGTTACATTCGAGAATCAAAACTCGTTCTTCTGAATATTCTTGAAAGGAACATTAAAAACTAAAATAGTGGCTTCAATTGAGCTTCTGACAAAATAAATCACAAAATAAAATATTAATTTTCGTGTTGGAATCATAAACAAGGTTCGTAGAATGCATACAAATCAGTCTTGAAAACTATACAAACTCTGGATCTTAGGTGAATTATGAAGGCACATCATTCAATGGATGGCACAATAAATACAAATCTAAATCTCATTAAAAAAAGACAGTCTTCAAATTTTCACAACCTTGGAGCCTTAGTTATCTGAAGGCACGTATTTCAATAAAAGGAAATTGAATTATTGCCATTATTATACAATAGACGAAAATACCTTGCATTGGTATTTCTGAGTAAATTTTACTACCACAAGAAATGCAGTAAAGGCCATCGTTGAGTAAAGTTTACACATATGACTTCGGTATTTGCCTTGTGGAGGGGAGAAACGTGCTTCCACCAAAGAATGACAACTAACCAAAGGAGGAATAGGTGAGGGCATGGACCTAGTATCCAATGGACAGGTACTCCGTGCTTAGAAAATGCGTGTGGAATCTGAAAATAGGCGTGTGGCGGTTCCGAGGGGCGTGGCATTCCCCCTGAAGTACCTTAGTGTAGAGACCCCCCCCCACCTCTCCACAACTTTGGCTCAGTTGGTTAGAGCGTCAGTCTGCGACGCCCAAGGTGTACAGTTCGAATCTAGGCCACGTGCGGATTTTTTTTTTTTTTTCAATTTAATGTTATTTTTGTAGTATGGTGATGAATTTCAACCTGCTGATGTATTAAATCAGTATCTAGAGGGAAAGTAAAGTATTGTACCTTGGGACGATTTTTTCCATTACAACGTAATTTAGCAATTAAAGGAAGGGTGTATACTCTACTACTCTTGAGGTTTAATAATATGCACAAACCATGATTTTTAAAAATGTTTAAATACTTACCACAAAACTCGATTTTTTTAAATGTCTATTTTGTCCCTTGGTTCAAACATGGTATGTAGTACCTGGGGACACCCATGTTTGAACCTTTTGACAGATTCTTCCCCCTACTATAAAATGGAAATTTTTTTCAAGTTAGAAAAAAATTCTGCGTTATAACATTTGAGAATGATTTTGATTTTGAGATTTATCATACTCTAAGGCCCCTCAAATGAAACACTCTTTCAACGAAACGTTTTTATTCTTTCAGAATCACAAACTATCACAATAGTATTAAAGAATCGCAACATCTTTGTATCTAATAATTTAACTAATTATAATATAATAAATATCTAATTATTACTATCACATGTTTCATAATAATCATTCAAATTAATATCACATTTTCACGTATCACAAATATATTTAAATTGCTATTGACAGGATATATTATCACAAAAACAAGGATATACGAAAGCTATTTCTCAAAATATCACATTTTGCAGTTACTTCTTAATACAAAAAAAGTTATTACATTTATAGTAAGCATTAGTAAATTATTACAAAAATAAGGTCCTATGAACGCCTTGCAGTCCTAATATTATCACATTTTGTACAAATATTATGAAATTATATCTACAGCTCAGTGGCGGCTCCTGCCCCAAAACTCAGGGGGTGCACAGAGATCGGGAGAGGCTAATGAGAAGGGACAGAATAGGTGCTTTTCTTCGAACGCATCGATAAAGGCACAGAGTGCAACTCTCGTGCCTCCTCGTGACCTACTGGGGCGATGCCCCCCCACGACTCACTTTAAGCCACACCTCCCAGTACCGTTCCCCCACCATACTCACTACCAATTTCCACCAGCACAGCAATGGGTGGTGAAAGGGGTGGAGGCCCGGTCCATGGGATACTAGGTCCATGGGTGAGGGATGGTTCCCATCACACGCCGCGTCTGCGCGCAATCACCAGAAGCTAACGGATGATGTGTAAAAATTACACACAATGGCTTTCTAGGGTTAAGAAAGTAATGTCTCTCATTGAAATAAGATGAACTCTCACCACAGAATGTCCTGGAACATCACGAAATCACTGTCAGAATCACGTCAAAATACGGAAATCTATGTTGGTATTTTCTCCAACATGATGAATAGGAATCGCGTTGAAACGTTTCGAGGAAGTTCTGTGGTTTTTTCGTCAAATTTGTAGATTCCTTGCACCTCCTTTTTCATACCTTGCCACAGTAACTAGATCCAGTAAACAGTCGATTCGATAACTGATTATAGTTCTTCGTTTTACGAAGTGGCTCTGAGTAGAGGATACGTGCTGTTTTCTAAAGGAAATTTAACCCATTGCCGGCCAATGATGCGTTTTCGCATCGTCATATTTATGAATTTTTTAGGTATTGAAAATATTGGAAAATCGTTGTAGATTAATTTTTTCTCGTTTACACTGTTCCTAAACTGCTGAAAAAAATTTTGCTTCAACGTTCAGGAACTCATTGCAAATTTTGAGAATTTTTTGAAAAATAGGCATTTTTGATGGTTTGGAGGAGCTTTGACCACGTGGAATTTTTCGTTACTTTGGAGAGGGAACAATACTTCTCCTCTCCCCCGATCCCGAATGCTTGGAATGGTGTAGAAGCCAAATACATTCAAAACAAAAAATAAATAAATAATGGTATTGGTTGTACAACGACGAAAATCGACGAATGCGAAAACGCACCTTTGGCCAAAAGCACTTTTGTTTTGAAATTTATTGAAAAATTTTGAGCTTCATTTCATGTTCATACATTCTTAAATATAATGTTTTTACATAAAAATTTCAACTTTTAAATTTATTTCTACCCTTGGCCGGAAATGGGTTAACGTGCGCCCTTCTTGTTTTCCATCGAAAAATACAAGTGCACGAAAGCACCTCACTTGTCATGGTTTACAACCGTACTCGACTGGGTACGAGCGTTCTGTACATATTCGACCTTATCTGCCAAACCAGTTGTTATAATTTCTTTTGTCCATCAGGGAGATGTTCATCAAGAAGATGTTCGTTTGCCATTTCAGAGCACTAGCACTAGTCAGCAGTCAAGACTGAACCAATGGAAACTGCCTGCGCTTGATAAAGATACTGACATCGGAACCGCTGGACAAGATTTCAGCCGCGCTCCTGGAACCACTGCAAAGCCCACTCCTGGCAACTCATCGCCCAACATGAACCCCCTTCTTGGCCAACCTGATGGGTAACTTATTACTTTATTTTGTAGTAAACTCGTATTATAATTTTATCTATCCATAATGCTGTCGAATCTATCTAAATTTATGCTCATCAACACCGTGTATTTATTTGGAATCGGTCCTGTGACCTCCTGTTAATTGATTGCTGTTTTGGTATTCTTTCATATTTTCATTCTTCTCGAGTTTACCGATCCTTAACATTTGAATAACGACCGAAAACCTCCCATTCCCGTTGTAAAAGTACCAAATAATGACTTTTAAATAATAGAATAACAATTTAAATGAATCCCCTATTTATTTAGTGAAAAATGCAGTCATTCTAGACGGTAGACCATGGAAATAATTACATTGAAATATTTCACGAATATCGTAAATTTCGGTCAAGCTCAAACAACGTGGAAAATAGCCAATATTACGAACATAATATGTTAATACGAATAATATGGCTAATATTATTAGCCACAATGTTATTTAGGAAAGTTAGATTTTGGTAGATATCAACCATTTTTATTAATAATTTTATTTTCCTGAAAGGAACATTTTCATAATTTATAAGTGATGAAGATTCCTACTGAGTTATTGTGAAAGAATATCTTTTGAATTATTTGAAAATTAGCCCTTTGAGATTTTTGGGGGTCCGGTTTAGCCGTGGTCGCTCGAGCGCACGTTATTTGGTGGTGATAAGAACCGACTACTGCGGGAGGTCTTGCGTTTTTGTTGTCAATAGGATTCCTCCTTTCACTTATATCTCCTTCAATCTGATTGTTTATGTTTTATCTGATAGTTTTATGACTTTCACGCTCTCGTCCAATGGGATTCAAGCTCCCTTTCACTTTTGACTATCTAAGCTTTTCTCTCTGTGATGACCTAATCGTCGAAATCGATTTGTAACTCATTATATTGGTGGAAATAGACAAAGTTCTTCTCAACTCCGTTTTTTAGTCTGATCTTCCCTTCGGAAGACAGCTGATGACGTCTGCGACGCCAGGAATGGCAGTCGGACGAAAATCCAATTTGAAAATTAGTCCTTAATGATAAATTTTTCAAAATATTAAATGCATTTTTTTTTAATTCTTCATAAAATGTGATTTAAAAAACAAATTTTGTTCAGGGTATATTTGAAGCGATTTCGATGAAATTCTGTATCGATACTTAGCCCTTACTTGTAGGAGAGTCGTATTTTATCCTGCCCAACGATATTGTCGAATCCAACACGATTGTCTTTTATAGGGCACATCATCATTTTACTTCAGATCATTTTACTCCTTCAACTTATTGTGTTTTAAATGGTTGTTAATTTCATTTCAGTTATAATGTTGGTGATGTTTTACTCCATAGGACATGGTCATCCGTGAGTCGCAACAACTGCGACACAGGCTGGCCCGACTCCGGCACTGACGACTCCTCTTCCAAAGACTGGCCCTCTTCCACTCAGCCTCCTTCGCAGGCCTTTTCGGATCTCGTCCCAGAGTTCGAACCAGGGAAACCATGGAAGGTGAGGATTCCGTTTCTTTCACAGTTTAGCGCCATAACGAAAAACTATATATCAACCATTGTTTTGAGAACGGGAAGAAAAATTTAGGTTCATTTTCAAGGAATATGCACCACTTATTGTGGACGTGGAGTGAGTAAATTCGTCAGAAAAAATTTCCCTCGTTGCATTCACCTTCCAATTCTATTGTTCAATTGTTTAGTTTGGTTTATTATTTTCAATAATGAAATATTGGAATCAAGCAAGAAAATAAAATTTCACCCCCCCCCCTCCCCTCCTCAAAATTTGGTGGTTTACGTTTCAAACTATGTTAAATCCGAAAATCGAATTGAAAAAAATTCGTCCGTCCGCCATACGCGACATTTTTCTTAGTTATCGTGGACCGATTTTGAAGAAATTTGGTATATAGGCTCCATTTGGGGTCTAGTTGTGCCGCGAAGCTTTTGGTAGATTCAGTCATTTCTAAGGGGTGAAAAATGAGTGCCCTAGCTCGACTACTCTCGATATAAACGTATTGTTTTTTCATCAAATTGAAATGGTATTGAATTTTTAGAATCGATTGAGATCACCCAGAGCTCTGTAGGACAAACCGTTCGCTCCCTACGAGAACTTGAGAGGGTCTCAGTCGGTCGCCGTTCGTTCCTTGTTCCGGATTAATACTTCTATCAATTACCGGCGCTCAAAATTCATAAAGAAATACCACGATAATCAGGAACACGAGTGTGACCAAATCTGACAAAAATGCGATCGCTCTTCGCTTCTTCCAGTGTAATCAAATTTCCATTTGAAGGAACCCAACTCCCCGTTTCTCCTAATTTAGTGAAGAGTTTATTTCTTCCAAATGAACTTAATTGTGAATCAATCAATCAATCAAAGTTTTTATTGTAGAAACCTAAGAATAGGTAAAACAACGTCAGATTAACACGTAAACAAATCAACTACTAATCCAGGAATACACAACAATTTATAAATAAAACAACAATAACAGTGATGAAGAACGAGTCATCAAAATAAACCAAAATAATCTTTAATACAGTAGATTTCAGCATCAATCAAAATGCTTTTCACTCGCCGTCGAAATGCCACTGAAGACAGCTGCCTAACATCGTGAGGGAGAGCTTTGAAAAACCTGGATCCGAACTGTTCGGGATTACAAGTAAGGGATTTCGTCAATCTCACAAGAAGGGGAGGGGGGGGGGGGCAAATATTAGGCCCGGCTCGAGTTCCATAATTATGTACGTCATTCCCCGTCACAAATAAATTCAAGCTCTCCCTCACGTGAAGCAGCGCTTGCCATACAAAAAAGAAGTAGGTATGAGTAGTAGGTAGGTTGTACCAATGGTTGATGGGTTGTGACAATGGCAAAGCTGTGTTCTTTGCAGATTTTTCTGTACAGAAAAATAATAAACCTTTGTGGAATAATTTGCAGCGTTTTTTAATTGTTAGCTCAGTGAAGTAGGACTATTACTTCCAACGCTTGCAACTTGACTACTCGATTAACCCTAACTGGACATTGATATCACTAGTGTGACCGTAAACATCCCAGGAACCTCACAGGTGCCTCCAGAGTAACCACAATTAAATTGAATTTTAGCGGGCTATTGGAAGTCTCAAAATAGAGTTACCTGTGACATAAATTTCCTAGGAAATCGATTAAAGAATTTTCAAAATTGTTGTCATACTTATCTTTTTTTTACTTTTATAACTTACTTACCAAAAGTTGTTGAAAAAAATTCAGCTCTGTCCATTAGTTTTTAAATTGTAATTTAAATTTAATTTTAAAATTAAAATTAAATTTAAAATTTAAAATTAAATTTAAAATTTAAAATTAAATTTAAATCTAAAAATTAAAATTAAATTTAAAATTTAAATTTAAACTTAAATTTAAATTTAGTTATTCTGGTGTCACTTCGGAAACAGCTGTGGAGTTCCCAGGATGTTTCGGTGACACTAATGACACCATGGTCCAATCAGGGTTAACTATATAACTTAACTATATATAACTTCGGGCTGTAGTATACTACTCCAAAAAACATTACTATACTTCTTCAAATAAAACAACCGGCAAACCTCGAAATTGTCCAATTTTTTTTTTCAAATTTTGTGAAATGTTATGTTCTTTTTGGAAGGAGTTTTTAAAAACTTCAATTCATTCAATTATGGACCACCAAAGTCAGCTTTCGACCAACTTTTTCTATGCTCCAAGAGAAAATTTAGTGTAGCTACGTTTGAACTTAGTAGGGAGTAGTTAATAAATAAAAACTATTTCAACTTCTATTATGATTTTGATAACAATTCAAGTATTTATTGACTGTATTTACTGTACTTATTCACACTACTGTATTTACTTAGTCAAATATTTACTGACTGAACTATTGATACACTGTACTATTCACACAAACCGACTGGACATTGTTATTTTAATTTTTACTTTAATTTTTTTACGCTGCTCTTATTTAGTTCTGGTTAAATTTCAATTTTTTTATTTAAAATTTTTTTTTTCGTTTATTCCTATTGCAGTTTTTATATCACTAATCTTATAATTGATTTACATAATGTGATTCCCATTATGAAACTTGAAGGCCATTCCTTCTAAAGTATGGAAGCTTGAAAATCAAATTTGAGATGTGCCAATAACATATTGGAAATTCCTTCCAACTTGTACTCAATTTCTTCTTTTTCATCAATTTCTCGCCAAAATTAAAATTTGAAACTGAAACTAGAAAAAAATCTATCTTGTTCAAATTAGTCACTTCGCTCCAAAAAATGATCAATTCCTCTGTTATCTTCGACCCTTTTTGGAATACATATTTCTCTTGGTGCTGGTCACATGTTTTTTTGACGTGTATGATGATTTTGTTTTGATGATGTTGGTTACATCAGCATGGCTTGTGGGATTGATTCCAGGTAAGCTGGAGAGCCTTAAAAAACCATGGGTTTTTCGTTTCAAATTTGCATTCATTCTCGAAATATCGAGTTGATTCCCATTCATCCAACATTTTAGCTTGAAATGCATCGTCGTGTTCATCATAATTTCGTTTCGTTCATCTTTCATGGAATTGTTTTTCAATTTTTTTATGCCTTCTGGCTCGTTTATTTTACATGTATTTAACCGGCTGTCTAGATAGCTGTTCCTTGCAGTTACGAATCAAATGAAAACCGCTAGCGTAACGAGTATAAATGTATTATATTTATCGTCTTATTGAACGTGTCTTGAAAAATCCCCATCTCTGCAAGGAAAAGATTTTTTGATTTTCACGCTATCAGCCTGCCTCGTATTGCTTACCTACCCTCTTTTATTGCGTTCTTTCAACAACTTTTCTCCTTTTGGTACCCTCACGAGGAGTTCAATTCAATCACCCTCAGCCATTGTTCTGATCAACAATAACCAAGATTACGTAGTACATCCGGTCAATACAACAAACCTGATAATTGTTGCTCAATTTTTTCGTTCAATTATTATTTTAATTTGACAACTATCATTTCATGAATGATTTTTTTTTTGTTTTTTAATTTGAGGACAGACTTTAACGTTATACTTCTCCATCACTCCACAGCTCTTCTTCAAAGTTACTTTTAACCCATTCATCAGTGTCTCATTGTACCCTCTTATTCGAACTTGTACCGTTGATATGCTTTAACTTTCTAAACTATTTTGATGTGAATCATGATTATATTGTATGAGTGTTGGTTTTTTGGATGTTTTTAACTGTACCAGTCAAGTTTGATGTTGCATTGCTGTTTGGGCGTTGATCATCAAAGCAGACATATAATTTCATCGTGTTAATCTAGTAAAGTAAATAAAAATAAATTTGGAGCGATCCCTCTGTATGTTTTTATATTGTCAGAATAGGAGATCATAACTACTGTAGTATTTTATAACTTATAAAACTTTCGAACTCAAAATTTTACTTAATTTGTTATCTACTTGAATTATTATGTTCTGTACTCCTGCTGTAGTCATTTTCTTGGTTGTTGTGGAGAAGGAAGCAGAGGACTTCTATATACTTTTTTCAATATTTATTTGGCAAGCGCTTTCGGGGCAAACTATGGCCCCTTTCTCAAGCCTCCAAGGGATAGGAATGTTGAATCATCAAAAATTAACTTCCCTCGACCGGGGATCGATCTCCTATCGACCGACTAAACTATATTTACACTTCTGAGTCGGAGCTCGTTACCACTGAGCTAAGGAAGCGAATGGACAGAAATGCGAAGAGGTTGCTGATCACAACATCTCCCCCCCCCCCCCCATTAGGAAATCTTAGGTACTCCGTTACCTAGTCAGGGAGGTGAGGGCAGCTTTGGCCGGCGTTTTCCAACCCAGTGAGAACGCGCTATTTTTGACTGGCTTCGGAGTTTTTGTTATTGTTCCTTATTGACGGGGCGGGGTATCTGCTGACCTCAACGTTTGTCCGAATAGGCGGTGACTCGACTCGTGTCTTGAGAGGGAGTTGTTTTGATGACCCAATCTTTTTAATGAATCAATGTTTCTCTGAGAAATGCTAAGGAGATAATTCGTGTCCTACTGACTGCGCCACATTGTTGAATCATCAAAAATTAACTTCCCTCGACCGGGGATCGATCTCCTATCGTCCGACTAAACTATATTTACACTTCTGAGTCGGAGCTCGTTACCACTGAGCTAAGGAAGCGAATGGACAGAAATGCGAAGAGGTCGCTGATCACAACAGGAAGATAGTGGGAGTATAATTGCAGAGTGAACATAGGTAGGCTTGAGAAAGGGGCCATAGTTTGCCCCGAAAGCGCTTGCCAAATAAATGTTGAAAAAAGTATATAGACGTCCTCTGCTTCCTTCTCCACAACAACCAAGAAAATGAATTATTATGTATGTACTCAGTGTTATGCTAATATTTATGAAGTGCATTCGATGTTTTCACGAAACCCATGAGACCTAATTGAGAGACGTCATCGTATTTAACCAAATCGGGTACCCACAAATCAGATGTCATTAGAATTTCGTTGATATCGACATTGTTCTCATGTTGAAATATTGTTCCTTGCGCCCCCTGAATGAAAACTTGTATTCGGAACTTCCATTTTCTCCAGCTGTACCGTTGTTGTTATACTAAATTACAAAAATGTTATTTTCGGCTGATTTATTCGTGTTGTTTCGATTTCCAGGGTAACCCATTGAAGAGCATTGAAGACGATCCTAGCCTGACGCCCGGGTCTGTGATGCCATCCCCTCTCAGCATACCGTCTCTCAAGGATACTCAGATTCTCTCTTCGTCGGCATCGATGCAAGGCAAAGCATCTCCTACCGCCTCGAGCTCTCTGGACCTCTGCCCTCTTCCATTGTCGTCTTCAACCTGGAGCTTCAATCCTCCCGTGTCATCCACTAGGTAAGCAAAGAGAAACAGTTTCATACCAACATTTTCTTGTAAATAAGGAATTCGCCTCACATTTTTTCAATTTTTTTTCTTCGAAAGTTCATTAATATAGAAGAAACTGTAGTGTGCTGCTCAAAAAAGCATCCAAAAAATTTAGAGAATTTAAAGAAGATGGAAATTTTAAATGTTGCGGCAATCTGTGGGCAATGGGGGCCGCCATGTTGCGATGTATCCGGCTGCCTGACCAATCTGATTCTATCATGTATTAGGAAGAGTCACTTAATAGGGAGAACTGTGCTGCTTATTATAGTAGTGCTACCTCTGGAAGCGTAAATGAAACTATTAGCTTACATTTGTCGAAATTGGGAGAGCACGAACCGGGTGAGGAAAAAACACAGACGCGAAAGAGACCAAAAGAAGCAATTTTACTCACTCTTGGGTTCAAATCGCTGCTTATGAGATTTTTTTTTCTCGAAAATCGTGCCATTGCCCGCATTAATTTGAAATTGTGGACACAAGGGCGCCTACACCTCTACCTGTTGACTTTCTCTGATACTATTTGCTGAGATGCTTCTTTTACGCTTCGCCAGAGCACAGCAGTGTGAATTCGGTCATTTTTCGCGTCGTTTTGCTGAGGGTTGTGACGTAGCCGCAGCCCTCAGCCTCCACGATTTTCACTCTTTAACTTCAACGGTAGTTTTTCCCCCTTGGGTATTCCTGGTGTTAAACGTTATTCTAGGGCCCTTTCATAGAATTTGACTTGAAATTCCTGAATCTGAAATTGAGGCAAATTCCCCTTTATCGTTGAACTCTTCAATACCTATACTTTTACACGCTTTCATATACCTTTGTTGATCTGATATTTCCAGCTTTGTGGTATATCTAAAAGATAGTTTTAGATATTGGAGAATTCCTGAGAAATGGCTTAACAAACGGCAAAACTTAAGAGTAAGCGTGATAGCAATATAGTAGAGCATAAATTCAGGCAAATTTCAGACTGTACAAGGTTGAATCAAAAGGAAAATCGAAATAACCTTTGGCGAATGAATCCAAATTGCAGCGGAATGGTTAATGAAAAAGAAAATTGTTTGATATGTCGATAATTCTTCGTCAAAATGAAAGAAAAGTTGGGAAAATATCTTAAAAGGATTGTTTGGCCATATTTGCATACAAGTTCGATGATACATAAAATGTCAACTACAAAATTTTGTATAAACGCGTAATTTATTAAATTACAAAAACAATTGAGGGTTTTCCTACAAGAACAAGATAAGTCCAAAGTTTGAAAAAACCCGGTTAAGGCGCCATTTTGTTCCTGAATGTGTGCGATATCTAGTAACAAGTTCATTTCGGCAAGAACCGAACAGTTCCAAGTCTACGGGAGGCTTGAAAATGTGCGCATTTTGCAGGAGAATTCTAGTCCTCTCTATTTCCGCAAGAACGAAATAAGTCCGCGCGCGCGTGGCAACACTGCGCCTGAAGGTCAGGGCGTCGCATTCCCAGCTGTTTGTTTCCCAATCTTATTTCTGTTATTTCGTTATTTCTAATGTTATTCCCATGTGTATATTTCTTCTTTTTTTTTGTATATTTCTGATGTGTATATTGTGTAAATTTTCAGTTATTTTTTCTCTCAAATCAAAATATTTGGAGTTTCTGATCATTTTCTTTTTTCCCTAATAAAGGTTTTTGATGAAACGACTGCTTGTCTACTTATCTATTCATTCATTTTTCAAATCTTTAAGATAGTAGGAACTATTATTTTCTCCTTCATGTTACTGATGGTGAAACAAAGAAAACATGGAAATTGAACCAGCAACATAGGCATCTAAAAAAACATTTTAAATGTTCTAGTTGTCAGTTTTTAAACACAGTTCGGAAATAGCTTCATTATTATTATAAAAACAGAAAATTTGATTACCGTCATAAGCATGCAAAACGTGTTCACGTCATAAACATGCAGTAGGTACTTGGGCTTCAATGAAAATTCAACAAGAACCAAACAAGTCACGTTTTGCAACAGGAGGGGGAAAATTCAGGAAAAGGCCTTTCACAAAATTCAGCAGGTTTAGAATTTTCGATTTCGGACTTATATCGTTCTTGTAGGAAACCCTTCAATTTGATTTGACTGTAACCATAGTAACTGTAACTATAGTATTTACGGCCTATGAAAAAAACATGACCAGCTTTCCTTCACCATTTCTGCATTGAATAATTTTTCGTAACTTTTCATTCAATTTGCGGCCGATTTCTTTGTGTTTTCGACTGTTTAATAGAACTGTCTAGTAGTGTCATTCCGTCGAATCGACAGTTTGGAGAGTTCTCTTCCTTGTGAACTCCTAGGTGTTTCCAAGTCTTGTAAATATAGCATTTTCCAGTTGAACCTTTTTCCAAAAGAATTAAACCTTTTTCCAAATGAATTAAACCTTTTTACGAAACAATTAAACCTTTTCCCAAATGAATTAAACCTTTCCCCAATACAATTAAACTTTTTTCCAAAACAATTAAACCTTTTTCCGAAACAATTAAATCTCTCAAAAGAAGGGGATGTAATAGAAAATTAATAAACGACGTAGCGACCAGTGAAATGTCAGTAAGCATGAAGATGACACCACTGTTGAATCCCTTCCGAGTGGCATCACTTGGAAGGGATTCCTTCGTAGGTATGCGTCGTCTATTCCTCCTTAATGACCCAACGTCGTTTGACCACAGTTTCTCCTAGCCGCATTAACAACTGTTAATTTCTGTTTGTGTTTTCATTATTCATTGACCCTTCGTTATTTTTCACGACTTTGTTGTTCACTTTTCTGCAATTCATTCAACCTAATTCATGATTAAACTGTTTCGCGATTCATATACTTGCAATTCCTTATTTTCCCGCTGAAGGTTTAATTGTTTTGGAAAATGGTTTAATTGTTTTGGAAAATGGTTTAATTATTTTGGAAAAAAGTTTAATTGTATTGGGGAAAGGTTTAATTCATTTGGAAAAAGGTTTAATTCTTTTGGAGAAAGGTTTAATTCATTTGGAAAAAGGTTTAATTCTTTTGGAAAAAGGTTTAATTCAACTGGAAAATGCTATAGAACACCCATGTTGTCTGTTTATTGAAGAGCAGATCTGCAGGTTTTTGTTGCTTCCGAGTGTCTTTGTGTTGTATTATGAGTTCTATCCTGAAAACACTTAATACATAGAAAGTAGTGATTTGTTTGCTAGCGGCGGACTGAGCAAGCTGAGTGGCGGCAAAAGCGTCAACTCTAGCGCCGGCGGTGGTGCATCAACTGGAGCCACTTGGAGCGAAGGAAACGCCACTCCTGGGCAGCCTGGTGGCGCTGGCAGCAGCGAGCTGTGGGCTCCTCCCAAACGCCCGCCTCCAGGCTTGTCCGCCAAACCTGGGTCTCAAGGGTCTCAGGGCCAGCAGTCGCAGAGCAACAACGCCGGCACGCCAACCGCCAATGGGTGGCTAAGCAACCGATGGGGAGGTCCGCAGAACTCCTGGTCTCACCTCGCTCCTACTGGCCAAGCAGGTTCCACTTGGCTTCTATTGAGAAACTTGACCCCTCAGGTAAGTCATGATCTACTCTAAATCATGTTGGCAAGAATTGTTACTCTACTTATCATTAGTATTAAGTCGCTCAATAAGGGTCGGTTTATCAGTCACCAAAGTTAACCGAGGTTTACGTATACCACTGTTAACTTTAACGATGGGATAACTTATGGATACTATAAAGGTGCCGTTTATCAGTGCGAAATTTACACTCGGGTAACTATTAACTGGCTGGTAACTGTTAACTGTCTGTTAGGCCGAATAATCGATTATTCACCCAGCTTATCAAGAAGCCTGTGAAAAGCTTACAGTAAAACATGGAAGAAATACTTCTTCCATGCAGTAAAATCTAGCTTTCTCCGCATAAAAAAATCGTTTTCGCTGTGTGTTTTGCATCAGAAAAAAGAAGAAATTAGAAGAGGATGAAGCAATATGCTTTGTTTTTGTGTTTTATTTTCTCGATCTCGGTACCTATTTCCTTCTTGGCACGGCAGAACCTATTGTTTTTTGTTGAAAATTGTTGGTTATGACAAGATCCCGGCCATCGAGCCACTATGTCCAGAATTTTCAAATTTGCAGACGAAATATTATGTATGTTAATAGAGAAGTAGGTACCTACCCTTTTCTATTTCGAAAATTTTCGGCGTGTGACCCTCCTGGCGACTGAATTTTTACATGCGTGCAGTCCATAGCACCCACAGCTCCAGAAAACCTGTTTTTTTTTGTTTTTTAAATAAAATTCCATCCGAGATTGAAATAATACTTCCTCTGTTGCTGGTATTCTGATAAATTGGGCGGATGGCCTGGCAGTTCCCAGGGACACCTGCTTGACAATTTTACAGGCAGAGCTTTTACTGACGCCACTAAAGTCGCCGACAGACACCAACAAGGTTTTTTATTCTTTTATCCAATCAAAATCTCATCAAAAAATCGCAATCGTCCCACTTCTCCAAATGGTCAATTCGCGATCTATGTTGCCGCCTTTCTTCCTTCCGCCTTCTTCCCCACTGCAGGAATTCGACCATAAACACACATCTTCGTCGCTGCTATCTGTAAAAGAGCCCCACACATCCATTTTCGATTGTAGCATAATTCACTAACAATCAACAACGCAATTTGCAAAAACGAACGTTCTGGGAAACAAAAACACGAGAAGTGACTCTTTGAGGTTAAAAAGCCTTGCATAAATCGAGTTACCCCCCGGTAACTTTTTATCCGGTCCTCGGACGACCAGTCAACTTTAAACTACGGGTAACGGCTATCTGGGGACTGATAAACGCGTACGATTGAGTTACCCGATGACCGTCGGATAAATCTGCTTTACCGGGGGGTAAAAAGTGACTGATAAACCGGCCCTAAGACTGGTGCCACTTAAGTCTTAAGCACCATTGAACACCATGTTTTAAGTTGATTTTTAGCAAAACATTTGATATTTTTTGAATAATACATAGATATTCTTGATTCCCATGGAGAATAATCAAAATATGATTTCAGATCGACGGATCAACACTCAAGACTTTGTGCCTTCAACACGGGCCTCTGCAGAACTTTCACTTGTACCTGAATCATGGAATTGCTTTGGCCAAATATACTTCTCGCGAGGAAGCTAATAAGGTAATAACGAATTTACAATTATTTTGGCGTTGTATGAGCTAACGATTTCTCTCGATATACTGACCAATTTTTGAGTGATTGATAGATCGATATTGAGAGGTTCTCAATTGTGGAGGACAGTAGGGGGCTAGTTACAATTCTGTGTTGAACCCACAGATAACTTTTGAGAAAAACTCGATCATGATCAAGTAATTATCAACCTTATGATGAAAACTGTTGCTTAAATATCACAAACTTAACACAATTTGTACACCTTCCATAAGGCAACTGTTTCCATTTTGCTTCTGAGTCCCATCAAGGACTTTTCAAGGTTGAAAAAAAGATGTTTTCCAAAATCAAAATTTAACTCGCGTTTTACGTTTTAGACTTTCCTGAACAATTTTGGTTCCGTCTCTGTCTGTCTGTGTGTCTGTCATGAAATCCTTGCCACAGCCATAACTTCTACACTTCTCATCCGATTTCGATGAAATGTTGAGGTGCGTGTTGAGTGCGAGTTGGCACGTAGATGGTCCCCTATGAAAATCATCACCCCCGAACTGATGGTAGCCGCTGCGCAAGCATGAAATCCTCGCCACAGCTTTAACTTCTACAATTCTCGTCCGATTTCGATGACATTTTCGGGGATTGTGTGGGTTGGCGTGTAGATGGTCCCCTATGAAAATCATGACCCCAAAATGAAAGTATTTTGCACATTTTGCAAGGATTGAGCGGGTTAGTGTGTAGGTGGTCCTCTTTGAAAATCATCACCTCCAACCGACAGTAGCCACTGCTCATGCGCAAATGTGAAATCCTTGTAGTAGCCATAACTTGTACATTTTCCATCAACAGAGATTGTGCGGATTGGCGTGTAGATTGATTGTGATGATAGTGGTAAGCACTTGGAGGTTGATGTTTTGAGATTACATAGGTACTATTCATTCGGGTTGTGGATACGAGAAAGCAATAGGTCTACCAGAGAAACTTTTTCATCCGTGTGGCGCCCCCTAGGTGGCGGATCCGCGAACTATAACGATCGAGTTGACCTTCCATGGTGAAACCTTGACACGGAAATTGGAGCCGTGAGAAATTTGATGGTCGTGAAGTGCCACGAAATTTCAATTTCGGAAATGCACGAATTTCAAGCTGCAGTAGGAGAGAAATCATGTCACTTTTTAGGGGAGAAATTCCCGAAACAATATCGTAGTTCGCTCTGCTGTGCGCTCTTGGCTGAAGTTCCCACCTGGTGTCCCAAGTGCCTATATTCATGCATCGGTCAAATCCAGTGGGCTTGGCATTTTGTCTCTCTCGGCATGTATCCCTTCACTGCTCCGCCGGCGCCTGCTATCCCTTCAAGGGTCGAGCTGGGAGGTCGCCCGTGCGGCTGCTGATCTTGATTTTGTCAGGCAGCAGTTAGCATGGTGCGACCGAGCAACACCATCTGCTCCAAAACCCAGTTCGTCTGCTGAGTTCGCTGCTGCGCTGCATGAATCGGTGGATGGTAAAGAACTCCGACAGTGCTCCGAAAGGCTTGTCTCATCCCAATGGGTAGATAGGGCTTTGGGGCCCGCGACTACCAACACTTTCACGCCATCCGCGTGGCATCTTTGCCAACTGCGGTGCGGTGTTCGAGAGGTAGTCCGTGCCTGTCGGAGTGGAAATGAACACCTGTATCATGTAGTGCAGCAGTGTCCACGAACTCATGGGGGCCGCATCCTACGTCATGATGCGGTCGCCAAGCAGATAGCAGGTGCTTTGTCATCTAGCGGCTGGGATGTTGAGAGAGAGAGAGAGAGATTGTATCACATGCCAAGCGACCAGGGTAAGAAGCCCGACATTGTTGCCATCAAGCCCGACCAGTCTTGCATTATCCTGGTTGTCAATGGCAGCTTGGGCATGGAGCAGACTTGGCGGGCCAAGATAAGGAAATATGACACAAATGATTTACGGCAATCAGTGTCGGAGCTAAAAGGAGTGGCACACAACAACATCAGGGTGATGGCTGCAACCTTGTCGTGGCGTGGAGTGTGGTGCGGGAAAAGTGCCAGAGTTGCGTGAGTTGGGCATCTCAGTAGGCGTACTCCGTGGTATCACCACTTGTGTCCTGCTCGGCTCATATTTGAACTGGTGGTCGTTTTATCGAGGCACTTCCCTTCATCCCTCTCTCCCACCCCCACCTGCCTCATCTTCCCTCATCCCGAGGGCCGGCGTCGGGTGAATCCTGGGCGTCCTCCCCATTATATTTTATTTTTTTTTTTATTTTTGGCGTGCCCCCTCCGTCACCAAAGACAATTTGTCTTTGAGAGGAGTAAAAAAAAAAAAAAAAAAAAATATAGGCGCGGGAATCTGCTTGATGATAAGAGATAATATTAGTTCTATGTACTCCAGAAGAATGCGCCAAAGGAATGCAAAGTTTCTGTGGCAGACCTATATGTGCCACACCCACTTGGCAGACGTTTTTCAAGTCTAACTATCACAATTTGTCTTTACAGGCGCAAGGAGCTCTAAACAACTGCGTCTTGAGTAACACCACCATTTTCGCTGAAAGCCCGTCAGAGACTGACGTTCTTCAACTCCTTCAGCACCTCGGTCACTCCACTGGAGGCCAGCAGAACTCCAACCAGAGCTCCGGCTCCTGGCGTCAGGCCGTCAAACCGGAACCCTCGTACTCTCAAGGGCTCTGGGCCGGCGCCGGCGGCGCATCCGGCACCGGCGGCGGCGGCAACTCTCTCTGGGGTGACACCACCGACCAGCATCGCAATACTCCCAGCTCCATCAACTCTTTCCTCCCAGGCGACCTCCTCGGCGGTGAGTCAATTTAAACTCAAAAATTCGGATCGCCGTGATATCAACCTTCAAAAACATAGACAACCAATGAAATTATTCCCTTATCTCGACTTGAAATGTGGTTTTTTCGAACTCGCCAAAACATGTATTTTATGTTCGTTCCGTCTTTCAAACCTCAATGCTGTGATTAACAAGGGCACGCTTAGTCCTTACTAAACCTTGCATTCTTAGTTTCCTACTTCATCTTTACTTTTTCGTATTTCTATAATAATAATAATATCACGACGCAACAGGATTGAGATTTTGACAGATGGAAATTATTCTCATTCAGAGAAACAAAATACCACTTTTCCTTTCATGGCTTTTCCCTTTATTTTTTTTCGACTTGAAACGCAAGAAAAACCGATATCTTGAACTCGGTGAGACGTAAATTTCTTTTTTGTTTTCTGTGCGAAAAACAATGGGATTTCGAGTGCGAATTCCAACCCGAAATGTCGTTTTCGGTTCGAATGAAGCCTCTCATCCCCAAATCTCACATGAAAAAAGAAGTACAAAAACTTTGAACCACTGCTATCTAAATATCCTCCAATCAAAAACTGATTTATAAAATGATCTCAAAATATTCATGAAAACATGACCTGGTTGTAATTTTACGATAATATAACGTTTAAAAAAATTTTAAAATATATATAAACGACATGATGTAGTTCCTGTCGGTCACAATCAGACTGTACGAGTATTTGTGAAATAATTTATAATATTGAATAATAAAAGAGCTATTTTATATGGAAGGAAGCGCAAGTATGGTTACTGTTGATAATTTTTAATAATTATTCTATGTCTAATTTTTAATTAAAATGTTTGTTAATTTTTCTTTCCTCTCTCCAGTTCGTATTGTTAATTTTTACCAGTCGATTTTTATGTACAATTAATTTTTTTTGCGATTGTGTTGATATTTGGTTGTCTGTCATTAGGTAATGAATTAATAAGGAAAAAGTACTCAATAAATGTAGTTAATTTCCTCTTGTAAGTGTATTCCACTGCATTTTTTTTTTTTCGTTCTCGTTTTGAAAGATGAGTTTCATTTTTCTGAATTCACCGCTGGTTAAAATCCGTATTTTTTTTTCGAAGGCAGCCATTCCCCCTCCCATGTTGTCTTTAACGATCGAAAAAAGTATGTAATAATGTAATTATATTTTGAATATAACAATGCGCTGTGAGAAAGCAAGTGGCTTTTTAGTAAGTATTTAAAAAAGAAATCCTGCAGTTTTAAAACAAAAAACTTGGTCTCTTGGAATACAAATTTTAAAAATCCAACTTAAGGTCCTAATTTTTTCACAATTTGAAAAAAATCCACTTTTTGTTGTTTTTTCATTTTATTGTATATTAAAACCACAATTTGAAAATGGTGCAAAGAATTAGTTGTTCAGTAATTATAAGTCTTTATGTGTCCTATTCTTTCCGTATTTACTTGATAAGGAATATAGTGAAAAAAACATTACGTTTTCGTTTCCATTAAAAACGGTGACGCGCGAGTGGAATATTTTTCTTGTGAGAGCTTTTTTGATGGAATTAGATGAAAAAAAAAGTTGGGTTCTAAAACGGAGAACGTCTTCCAAAAAAAAACGAAGTTTTCATGAAATTTTTCGGACCATCTGTTTTACCAAAAATGGAACGTTTGCTAAAAAAACATAAATCAGGCATGTTTTTCGGGCGTAAAACCCTATTTCGCGTTTTTTGTGGTCTTCCTTTGTTTTTTTTCCGTTTCGAATTTTTTTGGCACGTTGCCGCACCGAACTCAACTTTTTGGTGGGACTTTGTTTTTTCTTAAGTATTCTTTCGGCGTTGGGTCTTTAAAACGGCTCTGATCGTTGTTTTCAATAGTCTGAATAAAATTATACAAGAGAATAATGAAAAAGAGATGCTATTTTTTATTTTGAGCTCATTTGAAATTTTGGTATCTCAGAAAAATCGTTTCCAGTTTTAATTTTTTTTTTGTCTCTAGTTTTTAAGCATCATTTTGAATTTTTTCTTCAACATGTTCATCATTACTGTATTTATAGTGCTTAAAAAACTAGTACTCTTTGAGAAAAAAATTGCCAATAAAACCATCAACCAAATATTAAGTATAGGACAATTAACTAGTTCATAAGAGATGCTTTTGTTTTCTTTTTTTAAATAGTATTAAGTGAAAAAATATTATATGAAATCTATAAGATATAAACATATATGATGATTATCGATCGAAATCTTAGTTTAATGTTAAGGTATAAGGTAAAAATTTAAGTCAATAGTTGTTAGGTTTATGACATTTAAGTAAACAATTAAATAAGAAAAACACGAATTGGATGTTTATAAAAAAATCACGGAATCTAAACCAATTGAGATCATTTAAAAATGGAAAGAACCAAAAGTGGAATATTTAGAGGTTAAGGAAAGACAAATCATTTTTGGTTTTTTAACGGTATAAATAAAAAAGGACTGCGTGTTTTACGGTATATGTGTAGGTGGGCGCACGATTATTGTGATGTTGGCCTAAAAAAAATACGATTTTTTCGAAAAAAACAAATTTTCGACGTGGACAGAAGGGATTTCGCTTTGACGAAAAACTTGTTGAAATGGAAGGATTCTGTAGGGTTTCCCTCTTTATTGTTTTGTGCTTTCTGTGATAAACTATTGAAGAAGAAAAAATCTTGATGAAAACTGCGGTACGCGCTCGTAGCTAGTAATACGATTATCGTTCTCGAGAAGTCGCCCGTTGCGGAGTTTCTCGTTCCGAAGCGGTAAATCTCGAATTTATCGATAAAGTACAATTTGTGGTTTTTAAACGATGCAATAAAAAGTGGTTTTAATGGTGTAAAAGAATCGTGTCTTCGATGAAATAACGGAGAACGTAAAAACGGGTTGGTTTTTTTTATTCTCATCCGAAAAGTTCCTCGAAAAGCCCCATTTGTTGTGTAAATGGAGTTTTCAGCCTGATGAAATACAACCGTACCTCATTTTACCACCAGCTCTTAAGACTTATTTCTTCTTATTAAGCAAACAAAAAAATACTATTTAAAAAAATACTTCTTTAAAGGTTTAAAAACCAACGGTTGTAGATTGGATCTTGAATGGATTGATTCCGAAAATGTTTCTGCCGCTTTTTTTAATTAAGGAGGTATTTTTCCAACAAAAATGCTTCGGTCAGTAGCGGGATGTCATTTTTATGTTTAAAACTAGTCTCTAAGCCTCTCTCTCTATTCTTAATTTATAGAGAATTGAAAAATTCTTATTTCGTTCTGTACGGGCGAAATTGCTTAATTATAAACTAATGGTCAGTGGTTTGTTTTGGAAACGACGTTTTTCAAAATTTGAATCTTTTTAGACTATTTCAAGTCAATTTTTACCACCTCTTTTTCTTCCCACACATGTATTAGTGAGTTTTTTTGTTTAATATAAAAAAGAGGGATTCTTTCCATTTCAATGGATTTTTTAAAATCAATGACGAAACATTTAAAAAAGTATTTTGTACGTTGCCGGGCACTACGAGTCCGATTCAAACAACGGCGACCTACTAGTGGAGCCTTCCCCCCATCCAGTTCCTTTTTTTTCGATATAGAAGACTTTTCGAACCTAGAATTCCAAAATTCGGAAAAGAAAATCTTCTAGAACTCAAAAGGGAAAAATTACACTAGATCCTGCGTTTTAACTCTACGCGTCTGTGGCCTGTTTTGCTCACACCTAATCTCCTCTTGTATTGTGATATAATATTTACTACTACTATTATTATTATCATATTATTAAAAATAAATATTAAAAATTGTAAAAAATGAATAAAAAAAAAGAAAAAATCCAAAAAAAAAAAATCTTGTCACGAGAAAAATTAACATTTTTTTTTGTTTTTCAACGGGACAAAAAAACTGGCAGTACCGTTACCAAAATTTTTTACTTGGTTACGTGGTGGCAGACGGTGACTTGTCAATTGTGCGTGTGATTTAATTCAGTGATACGTACACGATTTCACAATGGCTGTATTCCCAGAATATATAATGCATATATATTGATATATTATGAATAATCTAGAATATTTTCTGTAGGATTCTAAGTGTGTTGTTAATTTTTAGTTTTCATTTTTCTGTCTTACGCTTGGGTCATTCAAAACAAAAGGGACGCCTGTATTTTCAATTTTTTTTTTTTTGTTCCGAAAAAGTCGTTTTCAACGAGTTTAAAAACATATTTTTAGCTTTGAGGTCAACGGTCAATTCTACATATCGGATATTGGTTGCTGAAAGCAGTCGATTCATCATTTCGAACAACCAAAAGTTCAACTTGTTGTATTTTGACAATATCCCTGTCCGAAATAGTAAATATCAAGCATCGTATTTCACCAAAATCTCACCCTGGTGCACCGTTCACTGTTAACACCAAACCCGTTTAAAGTTATGTCTTATTTTCAAAGAATTTTCGGGATTTTAATTCTTCAAATATCAAATAAAGCACATTGAATTTGTTTTGGTATTCGCAGCGTTGAATTCTTTATATTATCTGCACATTTTTCACTATTTTTACTGACAATTTTTAGTAGTTAGAAATAAAAGTGCCCTCCCCCCACCTCCTAATTAGTGGCGACGTATATAAAAAAATTTTAAAAGTCTGAAATCGCACCAAATTTTTTTGCAAAAAAAAAACTTTCAAATGAGAACAATAGGTGAAATGATAGCAACGTTTTTTCTCTAGGGAAAATGATGATGCCCGTGTATAGTTCATGATAATCTTACAAAGGCCTTAAATAAACAGTGTAGGTTCATTTTTTTAATCGTATATCATGAAATAATTTAGTGTTCCTGATATCATTGAAAAAAACATTTCATGAATACCGAGCCGTTAATTTTTAAAATGACCGAGATTTCGCTCTTTCGTAGGAAAAAAAACCAACCTTCATCCACGAATTCGCCTAAACTCCAAGTGATGCGTTTTTTTCCCCTTCATTTCAATAATTCAATCGGCTGTACTAATTTTTCCGCTTTCGTTTCTAAACGACGAATATATTTTTCGGTAAATAAAAACCCGGAACCAAACTCGTAACCCGATGACAAAATACTTAGCTTTTGACTTCTACACCTTACCTTGATGTGGAATAAACATAGTTTTCTTATTTTCAAAAATAAACATGAAAACGAGTGAAAATAAACTTACTAAGGTTTATGAGAAACAAGTTTGAAAATCGTAGTCCATTTTTGTAAAAAATGAAAACTCATATTTTAGCACAAAGTTAAACCAGAAACAGGGGCAATAGTAGTTATTCTAAAATATGACAAAAATTGAGACAATTTTTGTAAAAGAAAACGTGCTATTTATCAACTGATAATCGCGTACCCTGATTTCTTTCTTGTCCAAAAAAATTGTAATCTATGTAAGTGAAAATGAAATACCATGTGAAAAAAAGACCCTGTTTCCCAAGATTTTTGTGATTGAAGTGCCACTTTTGTTTTTGAAAAGAATATTTACTATATAATAAAAAATAACTATTAGATGTTGTATGTTGTCTGTTGCAATCAGATTCATTATCGTGTGTGTTATTAGTTTTAATGATGATAATAATAACAACAATTCTAGGCTTAGGTAACGTAGAAACATCAACTTTTGACATATAAAAAAAATTGAAAATCCAAAAAAAAAAGAGTGGGTGTGTTCGGTTTTAGTATTATTTGTGATTTATTTGTTTTTTTTTCCATTAAAGAAAACTTAATGAGTCAGGTTTATAGACAACAAAAAGGTGTTTCTGCGAGGCCTTTTTAATTTTTTTTCCTCGGATAATTTCGTAACTTCAAATTTTCTTGTGCAAAAAAAAAGTGCAAAATTCTTGACTGGGATTTTTGAGATCCCGAAAAACCCATCAGCGAAATATTTCGACAATCAATTTTTTTTTTTGCATCTTCGAAAAAAAAAGCGTATTGGGGAACATATTACGCGTATTGTAACACCAACGAGCCTATATTGAAAAAAAAATATACACGAATAAGCAATAAATGACTACTTTTTGGGTTAAAAAAAAATACCGAGTTTTTTTTTGAACTCGTGAAACGAAAATTTTTTTTCGAGGGGGGGATGATCTGACATGAACAACATCCAACAACGAACATCCAAGTACTCGCAGGGGCACCAACATAATTTGTATCTCGACAAGAACTGACATTACATGTCAAAGCAAAGCCATATCAACTTTAAGGAAGAGAAAAACTTTAACATTTAAAAAAAAAATATTAACCTTATAAAAAAACAATACCAGTATATGTTTAAAAAAAATTAACTTGGAATATAAAACTTTTTGAGACTTAAATGAACCAACAGAAATGTAACAACTCTTAGTCAATATCACAGTAAATATAAGTTAATTAGTCTTCGAACGTGCAACTTTTTATTTCACTATCCAATTGTTGTTTCTTTCAATCTTTCAAATGAATTATTTATTTGTTTAATTTGATGAAAATGTTTGTAAGATTAGTCGAGTCATAAAAACGAGTTTCGGTGGATATGCGGCAAAAAAATACAATAACGAAAGGAAAAACCAATTACAACAAAATAAGGGCCAATTTTTTTAACGTACCGAGAATTCCTAATTCGCTTTTAAAAATATTGATTAACGGAAATCACGAAATGAAATTCCATCCTGTTGATTTGGAAGGTGCTTAGTTTTGATCGCCTATTTCGATTTTAGTAGATGTAGTTGCCGAATCTTGAAAAAATATAAACAGATGCCTTCTACAAGTTGTAATCGAATCTTGATTCTAAAAGAAATTAGATTGATCGAAAACTTTTGACAAAACTAGCCGTTTTGTTTGTTATTTTTACTCTTAACCACCGGTTACTTACCCGCCTGTTGGTTGGAAAATCATCGTTTAGCGTGATTCATTGGAACATTGCAATAATTAGGACAGAAAAGTATACAAGAATTTGTACTATTCGAACTCAAAACCCCAACTTTTTCTCGCCCCCCTTTGAGTGCCTTTTTCTTGAAGCCTTGAAAGTAAAAAAATTTGTTGAGCTCGTTTTTTCGCGAAACCTGCATCCTTCGACGGAATTGTAAAAACTCGGAATATACTCGATGCTCTTCCGTAATTTCGTTTTGTGTAGTCCATATCAGAGTAATCTTAAGGTTTCTTTTACTTTACAGCGCAATAATCGTGTTTCTCAAAATACTGGCCATGTTGAAATACGAGGGTGGATCAAATATAAACGGGACTTTATTTTTTTTTTAAATTTTATTTGTTAGAAAATAAAAAGCGGGTATATGTCACTTTTCTACATAGTCTCCTGCTTTTGTGACACATTTTTCCCAGCGAATAGGAAGTTTTTTAATCCCAGCATCAAAAAACGATGAAGGTTGCGTCTGAAGCCAATTGCACACAAACCCCTCGACCCCCTCATCATCCTCGAATCGCTGTCCGCCTAGGGCTTCTTTAAGTGGCCCAAACAAGTGAAAATCACAGGGCGATAGGTCAGGGCTGTAGGGAGGATGATCAAGTGGAGTCCAATGCATTTCTTCCAATTTTTGAACAGTTAGAGCTGCAGTATGGGGCCTTGCATTGTCATGGAGGAGGATGACGTCACGGAGATTGGTTGATTCCGTCTTTTGCTGCGATATGCAGCCCTCACCTGAGTCAGCAGCTCACAATAGTAGGCAGCATTGATTGTTCTTCGCTCATGCAAAAAATCAATGAGCAAAACGCCTCGATAGTCGGAAAAAACAGTTGCAAGGACCTTGCCAGAAGACAGTCGAGTTTTTGCTTTCACTGGGGCTGTCTCCCCCTTCCTCCGCCACTCCATACTGGCTTGCTTCGATTCGGGTGTGTAATGATGGACCCATGTTTCGTCGCAGGTGACGATGCTAGCCAAAAATGCTTCCCCTTCTTCCTCAAACCTTGCAAAAAGCCTCTGACAGACCTCCAAACGTCTCAACTTCTGATCTGCAGTCAAAAGGCGAGGGACCCATCTGGCACACACTTTACGGAATCCTAGGTGCTCTGTAATGATCGTTTGGCAGCTCCCATAACTTACCCCTACCTGCTCAGCGATTTCGGAGACAGTCACACGTCGATCATCTTCAAGAATGTCACGAACCGCTTGAATGTTCTCATCCGTAATGCTGCTCCGGGGACGACGATCGTGTTCCTCATTCTCTACTCGTTCTCTTCCCTCCTGAAACTCTTTGTGCCAGGCAAACACACCAGTCCTAGAGAGGGTTTGGTCCCCGAACTGGGCAGTCAACCTTTGAAAAATTTCCGAAGGTTTGACTCTTTCAAGGGTAAGAAATTTTATGATAATTCGTTGCTCAATGGAAACGGGCACCTTTTGTTCAGACATCGCGATAACTACTCATGAAACGTTGTAAAGGGGGAGACGCCCCCCTAATCCACCTTCTAATGAACCTGTTCAAACAATCTCGAAGTGACGGGCGCTTCTGTCAACCGTCGGCGCTCAGAGGTCAGAGTCCCGTTTATATTTGATCCACCCTCGTAAAACGCCTTCCCCCTCCCAATTACCCCAACTCGATAGTGAAATGAGTTCATTCTCATAAACAACGGTGTGATGATATTGTAAATTGAAGACATTTATTCCTTGCACAATTTCAAGAAGTAGGTAGGTAGTTGACTCGACTACAAGTGATATTTTAAGCCAGTCGTTCCGTTTTGTTTTTTACTGTTCTTTTCTTTTGTCGTTATAAAACAAAAAAATAATGGTAATAATAAATTTTTAAAATGAAATAAAAATATCAATATTTATTTTCTAAATAATGATATAAAAAACGGCTTATTTTTTCAAAACTATTTGAAAGGTAACAAAACTGCTAATTGTGTAATATAAAAAGTGAATTTTAGGGTCTGTATTAAGGATGTGTTCAATGTACGTAGGCTTTATCTTTAAATGTGGCTTAGACGTTAAGTTTTAGATCTTATGTGAAATGAACGTAAACGTGAAAAAAAAACAAAAAAAAATATTTGGAAAAAAAAACAAAAAATAAAAAAAAAACAAAAAAAAAGACCAATGTGTTGGTTTTTGGAGCGGACGACGACGGTAAAAAAAAATTGGCATTTTTTGGAAATTTCAATTGAGAAAATTTTCATCCGAAGGGGGATTAAAAAATGATTAAAATGACAAAAACTGAGGCCCTCCAAAAACGACATAGCCTTACCACTAAGATTAGCAAGCTTATAAAAACAATGGAATAATTATATTGAAAGAGGATTTTTAAGTGTATTCTTCCAGTGGTCTTAACGTTTACATATATATTATTACATGAAAAAAAAGTATATTAACAATAAAATAGATGAAAACAAAAAGGGTGGTTCTAGGTTTTTTTTAAAAGTTTAAGTGTTGAATTTTAGAATAGGGTACAAGTTATTTCTTTGCACGTGAAAAATTCCTTTGCGTGGTCATGGTTGTATTGGGATAGGTTTTTGTGAAAAACCGAAATTCTCCCTTCTATTTAGACGGTTTTTTAGGACTTGTACAAAAAGAACTACTATACTAATGAAAAAAATCCTTAGAAATATTAATGATTTTAAAGAAAAATTCACCTTGATGTCCTTTGTAATCGTAAGTTTTTTCGTTATTTTGTGTTTTTTGGGTTGGTTGATGATTTTTTTTAAACCTATTAGCTATCGTGTCTTGAATTTCGTACCAACATAGAATTTTCCTTGATAAAAACCAATATTGCGACGGAAACAATGACATCCTCGTAGTTTTTTTAGAATTGTTACGAAAGTATTATCTTCTATTCACCAAGAGCTATTGTAAACAAAATCTACTTGAAAACTGAGTTTTGGAAAATCATGTTTAATCTGGTCATAATTTAATCTCATTCCTTGAATATATATATTTTTTCTTTTGTTGTGGTGAACATGAAAATGCATTTGTGACGAAATAAGAGTTGGCTCAAAGTTACGCTATTTTTAACCGATTTTGGTTGTTAGATTCGGGGGAAAAATAGGTTTTAAAAGGCAGTCTTTCGGTTTTTTGTTTTAAATCGGAGAACAAAAAAGGCGCACATATGAGTTTTAAATGTTGCATTCCTGACAGTCATGAGTTTTAAATGTATTCGCTCCGTACCTTGACACTTTTATCTCCTATTAACGATATTTTTCTTTTTAGTTCGTTCAATTTTCGTTGTTTAATTAAAGACTTGTTTTAAAATGATATACTACTGAAGACTGATTGGTGATGGTCATTTCATGCGCAGGAAATTCTATTTTTTAGTACCTAATAAAAGAAAAGAAATGAAAAAAATCAGTCCCTTCGTCATAGACACGTAATTTAAAAATCAATCGATTTCTATCGCTTTTTCAGAAAAATCGAAAAATTTAACACAATCTTGACAAAAATGACGAAATTTTTGAATGTCCCATTTGATTTTTTTGGGAATAAACACGTTCGATTTCTATATTCTTTAATATTGTTCAGTATTAGCAGGCCAAAATGGTTTTGAACTCGCTACGTGCCTAATATAAGTGCTATAATCTTATAGGATTTCTCTTTCTCTATCCCGGACATTGGGTTTATATGGAATTAAAAAAAAAAGTAGAACACCTTGCTGGTTTGAAGGAATTTTTAAATGTAATGAAAAAACTGAAGGTAATGTTAGGAATATTGAAAGATCTTGAGGTGAACCGAATTGTTGCTCTGAGTGGACCGATTTTGACATGTGTCGATTTATACTCCTAATCTTTGAGATTTTTCAACTTGAAAGAGTAGGAATTCGCGTACTCAAAAAACCGTAAAGGCCATATCACACGAGCGATTTTTTGGCTTTTTTTCTGCTGGAAAATCGCTGGAACGTGAAGAGGAAGTTAGAATAAGTTAGGCGAAGTTGAAGAAGAATAACCGCAGAAAACTGCGAATAGAGCGCATTCTGGCGGCCAGCGATTTTCACTCTAACGTGACTACAAGTTTTGGATCAGGTTATAGTAGTGTGGAATTCGGCGGCATACTTGTTGGAGGTTTAAAAATGAACGAAGAACTGATTAATTTTTCGCTGGAAAACTGCAGAAAACTGAACAGACGTCGACTAGTAGATCAAGGAATGCTACAACCACAAATTACTTATCGATGGAGAACCTTCGAATGGTTTCCTTCCAGCTTTTTTTCCCGCACAAAATGGCGGACTAGAAAAATTAGAACGCGTTATAAATATTCCAAAGCTAGAAAAATCGCTCCACCAGGGTAGGGTGCAGGCTGTGCTATGGGGGGGGGGGGGGGTGGGGAAGTGGAATTAAAAACCCGCTGCATGGATACTTGAAACACTGTACTTCTTCCCTTGCATGGATACTTGAATCACTGTACTTCTGCCTCTTCACGTGCCAGCGATTTTCTGCGGAAAAAAGCTGAAAAATCGCTCGTGTGATATGGCCTTAACTTCATCCGGTTTTCACACTTCACGTGTCGGTTCACGAAGACATAAAAAAACAATTTTGGACCTTCGTTCTCACCACATCGTAATAAAATACGTTTAGCAAAATGTGATGTTTAACAAAAGATTCATTAGTCGTAGAATGAAAAAAAAGTACATAATTTTTAAATAAACGGATAAGACAGTGCGACCAACTTAAAAAAAAAAAACGTAATTGAATTTTCTAGAAATTCCCGTAAATTCACTGCAAATAAAATTAAGTTTTTTTCATTTTTTCAAATTTATTCCCCAAAAAATTTTTTTCGTCTAATTTTCTTTTTATTGGTATATAAAAAAAACCGTCCTGCGCCTCTTAGTTTTGTACTAAATATGAATGTATGGAACACAACAATAGCTCCCATTCTACTCTATAGCGTGTAAAAAATAATAATAGTGTAAAAAAAAAGTGAAAAATTACATTTTTTGTAGATTGTAAGTGTCTTTTAAGAGTCTTAAAAAAAATATGAAAAGGTTGATATTCTTATCTGATTGTCGCTCATATGGAAAAAAAATACGATACTATATTAGTTTTTGTCTTGTTGGAAGTTTTTTTTAATTTGTTCGAATTTCGAGGGAAAAAATTGATTTTTTGGAAGGAGAAAAAAAACACCATTAGCGATGTTGGAGAAGGTTGAACGGTGGCGGAGATGGTTCACATTTTGGTGGGGAGGTCTGGTGTATAACTATTGGCTGTTGAAACTAAATTCATCCCCACCACTTCGGCAGTCCTGACAAGAATCCACTCCCATTGCTTAATTTCATATAGTTTTTCAGTATACTTCGTATTTACAATCATTTTGTAGCGAAAAGGGGGGGTTGGTGGAGTCGTTTTCGTCTAGTCCTATGTATTTCTCTTTAGTTCTTAGGGTTAAGTCCTTGTTTTTAATTATCTAATAATAAAATTTTTTCTGTAAACCCCCTCTTTACTTGCAACTATTAAAATAAAAAATAAAAAACATTCCTCACTCGTACAAATAGTTTACTCGATCCTAGGCTACCGTTTCGCCTTCCAACACTTTTTTTTTCGTCTTCAAAATTAGTATTTTTCTTCTTAATTTTACCTGAACCTTTTTCAAAGTGCCTTACTTTTTACAGTTAGAAAAAAAAAACTTTTTTAAAGTTAAAATCAACAAATTTTTGTGCTTAAATAAAAAAATAAACAAGCGCAATGGTGCAATTTAGCTATGTGTTCAAATTCCACACTATGTAATATTAATTTTAGACTTAAGGTTTTCCTAAATTTTATTTATATAGACCATCGGAGAAACGGTATAAAAAAAGAAAGTTTAATTGTGATTGTAACCACCGTTTATAGTCTGCAAATTTGGTGTTTTCAATGTGATGCTAGAAACACATTCAGGATTCTTTTTTCCTTCTTTCCGTTGAAAAAAAAAACTATTTAGAGAAAAAATATCACATCATTTGTCTTGTGATCCATTTTTAAAAGTGTATTTATTAAGAAAAAAAAATCTCTAAGGATAATATTGATTAATGAAGATAATAAAAATAAGTTTACCTGATGACTACTACGCTCAATAATTATCTTAACTCGTTAAGTTTAGGTTAATTTTTAAATGTATTTGTGGCCTTAAAAAAATCTATTGGGTATTTTTGAGAAACAAAAATGTGAAACACGAGATGGTTTTAATTTTTCCCACATATCAGGTGTTAATTTTTTTTTAATTTTTGTTTTACATCGTATTACATCGGCCTCAGGCTATTAATACTCATTTTTCTGCTCATCTTTACAAACTTGCCTATTTTTGTATGGTTTTATTTGTCGTCAATTTTTGATTCAATTAGACAATTTTTTTTTCTTTTTTCAAGTTTTGTCCAAATTTTTTTTTTTTTTTTTTAATTTTTTTCTCTCTGCTTCTCTATCGAAATGCTATTGGTCACAGCGATGTTACCTCTTTATAAAACGCGTGTGCATTTTTTTTTTTTTTTTTGTTTTTTGTTTCATCTTTTTTTTTCTTGTTTTTATCAGAGGAAAAATACCATCAAAGTCCTTTCCCATTTAGACTTTGAACGAAAATTAAATGTTATCCAGCTGATTGTGATTTTTTAATTAAGTCCCTTAGTGAATTTTTTATCTTGTTCCGTGTAAAAAATAGTAAATGAAAAACAAAATCGCCTATAAGACTGTTTTTGAATTTGGATAATGAATACAAACTTTTTGTTTCGTTCAAATAAATCTCAGCGCGGTTTATTTTTCTTGCTATTGACTGTATAATAATTGTTCCAGTATTAAGTAAAAAAAACAAAACCGTTGAAGTGAATTTAAATTGCCTCAAATTTCGTTCCCTGACATTTTTTGTTGAACGTTCTTGTTATCAACCTAAAACTGAACTCTTTCTTCCTTGATATTATTTGTCTGTATGAGACGAGGAAAAAAGTAATTTTTAAAAAAATGATCTTGTTTCTTCTCTTCTCGTAAATTTTGTGATAATACTGTACTTTAATGATTATTTTTTGTTTTTTTCAAATGTCTTAATTATGGTGTTTTTTTTTTTTAAATGTTGACCGCTGAATACTGATTACGAACGTATACAACTCATACGATATTTTGCTTTTATCAAACATCTCGATTTTCAAGATATTTCTACCGCTTCAACTTAATCACTACGAAAATAAATTGCTCCACGAGGTGATAATCACCGCCCTTCATTTTAAGATTCGTTGTCCCGAATGCCGCCAAAGGCAATCTTTCTTCATATCTCAAATTCGTAGGGCAACTGGACTATCAATGAATTATAAGAGCTTTCTTGAAGAAACTTCAAATTACTTCTAAAAATATTGTAACGCCGCATTTTGTACGTCAATATTTTGAAATGGACAAAAGAAAAAAAAAACCCGCGAAAAGACGTTTTTAAGAAAAAAATCGCCTTTATAATTCATTAGTTACCGGCCTTTGAATGATTATTTAAATAGCGATTTGGGTTCCTAATTTATTTTAAAATGATTAGAAGATACATCATTTAAATAATTTTTCTCTCGCAAATAAGTGTATCACTTAAGTTATGTTTAAAATGTTTGAATTTAGCGGACAGTTGTGCCAAAACGGGAGTTGAATTTAAGTAGCTTTTATGAGTACCAAAACCTACTTAAACCCAGAATTATTTTACTCCGATGCCTTAATATTGATATTTTCGTGACGTCATCTACGTGTCCAATAAATTTCTATTGAACTTGTCACGTCTGGGTTGCTTGTTAGTTTTGATTTCCGATTAAAAGCTACTCTTTTTAAGAAAATCCATAATTTAAGAGTGATTTTTGTTAATTTTTGATGTATACTGACGTCTTTACTTATCATAGTCTATTTTATACGATATGAGGATAAATTAGGTTAGGATATCAACCTTACCAAATGAAAAAAATGGCTCTTGGAATATATATCTAAATATAAAACAAAAGGGTCTACTTTGATTTTTCTTAGTAATAATAATAATTATGATAATGTAAAAATTACTTAAATGTGTGTTCTTTGTCTAAAAAAAACTGGCTCGTAAACAATTTGAGAATCACATTTTTTTTCGTTTGTTTTAAACTATATTGGATATATATATTAGAATTTGGTGAGCTTTATATATATATATTTAAACTGATACATAAAGTATATATGTATTATGGTGTTTGCCTCCCTTGAATATACCATTGTACCTGCAGCTTCCTATTCTCCTTGTCTGTCAGTTTGGTCGTCGAAAGAGCTTTCTTAGAGGTTCATAGCTCCGTTCATTACATTGTTGTAGTTTGTAATTTAAATGACAAAAAATTGTAATAAAAAGAAAATAATCAATTTTGAGGTGTTGTTGATTTCACGCTTCCCGTTTCCTTCTTATTATACGATAGTTGGGCTCGCTGGGTGTACTTAACTATTTCAAGATTAATTGTGAAGCATGAAGGAGGGAAAATCTATAGAGACTATTCATTCAAGGTGTATTTTGGTTTGAATAAATTTCATGAATTTTACAAGCATTTGATTTGAGTCTGTTAATGGAATAAATTCAACCAGTGAGGCTGAAAATTGGAATATTTTTTGGGGTTTTCTATACATAACGCTGAAAAGTACTACATCGTGAATGGGGTATTTCAATCAATTTTAAAAAAAATTTTTTCATAAGAGGACCCAGCCGGTCCTGACTGCCCCTCACATTTTTCATTATAAATTTATTTTTAGGAACTAATACTTTGTTGATTGTTGACGCATTTATACCTGTATCAAGGGTGAACAAATAAAGAAAGTTATTATTATTATAATTATTAAGAGATTGGATTTGACTTGGAAAAGGTTGGATTTGTTTTGGAATTGTTGAACTTTACATTGAAAAGGTTGAATTTGAGTTGGAAATTCTATAGATTAATTTGAGGTGAAATCCTTCCTGTTGAAAGTTGTGATCGTTGTAAAAGGGCTTCAAAATACCTATCCATATTCCAAAATTTCGATGATGAACGTTTTGAACAGCAGGCGGGCTACATCATGAACTTGAGAGAAATCGTGAGTGTTCCGATTTAGCTTAGAGCCTTGTTAATGTTCTCACTGAAGGAAAGTCAGGCATCGAGATGGTACTTACTGTGCTCTGCAGAAGTCAGCCAGGGAACATTTTTGGTCAATACCTTTATTGCTGCCATGCCAATTGAAATTTCGAAGGGTTTTGGTTCAAGTTTTGGGGCTCTTCAGGTAAATGTATAACTAACCGAGGATCCTGAGTTATTCATTACTTCACAACGACTTCCTGTCACTCATTTACTTAAAAAGGCATTAGAGAACATTCATTGTTAGTGGTTCTTCTGTGAAAAGTATGTGCGCTTGAGTGAGGGAACGCACCTTCAGTGAGTTACATGGTGAAGGAATAGTATAAAATGAGGGGTTCCTTGGGATCATGTTTTGAAAGACTGGAACTACCTACTACATGAATGAGTGTGGAAGTTGTAAGAATCCAATTGGTGGTATCTATGGTTAGTATTTGAAATATTCCAATGTAGAGACATAGGTTTAAGCCTCAATTTTCGGGCTCCCAAGGGAAATTTCACGAACGTTTGGATCCATGATGACGCATCACTACTCTGTGATATTCCCCCACTTGAGTACCTAGTTTTTAAAAAAAGAACCTACTACTAACACGAAGGTATATATTTCTCCACATTTTATTACAAACTTTCACTTGAATAGACTGGTACCTACCAATTTCAAATCCTATGTGGAATTTATTGAGGGAAAGGCTAATTTGTGTAACACGAGGAAGGGATAGTACTAAATGAAAAAGAGAGTTGAAACAGTAGAACGACATTTCACATGGATAAAAATGAAGTAAAAATTCATAAGATAGGTTGGTATCTGAATTATTACAATATTATTTCCTCATGGTAAATATCGTGAGGTGTAATAGGATGATGACCCATGACTACTCAGTGATAAGCTCCAGTTCAATTTCTTATTCGTGCAGTAGTTGAAGCTGGAAGAAAATATCGAGATAATCGTGAGTATCATTACAGTGTTGATTTTCAACTGTAACTACTTCCTATCTACACATTTGAAAAAACTTGTTTCGAGACATTATAATGTTTCAAGACTGATGAAAATGAGTGTAAGGACGATTGGTAAGTTTTGAATAATGAGCGTCTTAAATCGGGAAAGGTTGAAAATTATATAGATAGATGAAGGAACAAATTTAATTTTTATGTTGACGATAATTTAAAAGTAGAGCAATTGACAATTTATTGTCAAGCAGTCGTTTGCCGTTTTGAATGAGTCTGGTTCACTACCTACCAACCCGTTATTTGAAGATACAATATATTTTGTCTTAACCTATTAACGCCCAGTGTTGCCATACGGCAACATAGAGGGGCATTCTGTTTGGAGGCTGCTGGGCACCTTTCTGAGTCATTGAGAAGACCTGGATCCTTTTCTCCAGATCTGTCTGGTCACAGTGATGAATAATTTTTCATCTTCACGACGGTGAGGCACACGAAGCTTCACCTACAACTTCAATGGGTAAATGCCCCGATTGGATGCCATCGGAAACACCGATTATCCTACCAGATACGCGGTAAATCGAAGTAGTCTGCCAAGTGGGTGTTGCACATAGCTCATTGGATGCTCACAAAGCACGATGCGTCATCTTCAAGTTGATTGGGTACTTGGCGTGGCTAGTGGTTGTAAGAACTAACTAGTTCCCAAACAAATATCCATATTATAATATGGATATTTATATCGCTTATTTTTATTTATATTGCTATTTTTCTAATTAAACTCATCCGCAATACAATAGACTGCCCTCAGCTCCTACAGAACATATACTTTCACGCCCCTACCTATGCTACTCGAAATAACGCCCCATTTTATATCCCCTTCACACCAACCAACTACCTAATAAATAATCCGATCCATAGAGCCCAAAGAGCAATAAATTCAGTAAGTAAAGACAATAATTATGATCCTTTTTTCCATAACATATCTAGTCTAAAATCACTCTTTTTAAGCAGGGAGAAATAGTATTAGGTATATGTTAACTTGTTAATTTCAGTAATTGTTATTTATATGAGAGTTTGTTAATACCATAGATGTTGAATTATTAGTTATTATTATTTTGCTTCCGAGTCTACCAAGGTAGCGGAAGCTTTGTTTTCACTTTTCAAGGACGAAAAAAAAAAGTTCTCCAAAATCAAAATTTCCACTCGCGTTTTGCGTTTTAGACCTTTCTGAACAATTTTGGTTCCGTGTCTGTCTGTCTGTCTGTCTGTGTGTCTGTGTGTCTGTCTGTCTGTCATGAATTCCTTGTAACGCGCATAACTATACGAAGTTATTGTCCGATTTCTATGAAATTTTCAGGGATTGTGCGGGTTGGTGTGTAGACGGTCCCCTATGAAAATCATCATACCCGGACTGATAGAAGCGACTGCGCATGCGCTAACGTGAATTCCTTGTAACGGCCATAACTTCTACATTCTCCATCCGATTTCAATGAAATTTTCAGGGATGTTACAGACTAGTATTTCGATGGTCTCCTATGAAAATCATCATCTTAGGACTGATAGTAGCCACTGCGCATGCGCAAACGTGAATTCCTTGTAACGGCCATAACTTCCACATTTTCCACCCGATTTCGATGAAATTTTCAGGGATTATGTGGATTACGTTGTAGATAGTCCCCTACGAAAATCATTATCCCCGGACTGATAGAAGCGATTGCGCATGCGCAAACGTGAATTCCTTGTAACAGCCGTAACTTCAACTGTCCCCCAGGGGTCGCGGGTTCGAATCCCAGCCGAGGCTAAGTATTTTTTTGATCCAATCACACACATCTACTCACTCAATTTTTCATCCGAATTTGATGAAATTTTCTAGGATTGTCCAGATTAGCGTGTAGATGGTCCCCTATGAGGGTAGTGGAAGGTACTTAGAGATTGGTGTTTTGAGATTAACAACTGTGCATCTGATCATCTATATAATCGGGTTATGGATACGAGGAAGCTATGTGCCACACCCACTTGGCAGACGTTTTTATATTATGAGTTAAACTGTTTGGGTATTTATACTAACTCTGTTACTGGGCATGAATATGCCCGTGTATTATACAAATAAACAAATATTGTAATCACCAGGTCAACGATACTTTATCTAATTTTTTAGTGTTCCGTTTTGATTAATTATGAATGTGACTAAGAGTTGATGACTCACTTAATATTTGTCGTATTCCGCTTCCAATATTCAACGAAAATTCCTAGTCGATCCGGTGAGATCACATTACGATCCACTAAATCTCATTTTGAAAAGAAAAAATCAGTTCTTGTGGCGCCCAGCGATGCGATATGGCAACGTAAACCCATGAAATTCGACCAGATTTAAAAAATTATTTTTCCCGTGCTCTCAAGACTAATTTGGGGACGGAATATCAGATCTATTTTCAAAATATGTAGAGAAAAAAAAGTTCAGGTTCGAAAACTGTGAAGTTTTAGGTTCCAGTTTTGTGAGTGACTCGCAATTCTGAGTTGAGTCATGATAATTTACTACCTCAGCGGACGAGATGAATTCGGGAACAATAGATTACACACAGTGACACTATATACGCTTAGCTTTACGACGAAACAATTAACTTTGTTTGTGCTGGAAATTAATACCTACCTATAAATGAAGGGGTTCTCGTGTGAGTGATAAATCTGAAACAAGTTCCTGATGAAATAGCAGTTTTTATCAAGATTCGAGCTGGTATTTTCCTTGTTGATTTTTACCTGTGTAAAGATTTAAAAAGTTACAACTTATTTCACATCTGTTAGAAACAAATTAGTTTGTGAATGAAAAGAGTCTCGAGCTGAAATTTATCTCTGTAACCCTCTGAGAACCCACGATGGGTCAAGAAATATACATAAGAATTTAGTAGGTGAACTAAGGTGCTATACTTTGATACTTATGGTGATTTTTATGGTAGAATTTCCGTTCATGTTACTGGCTATTCAGGTACACGAAATCGAACACGATTGTGAATCTTTTGTTTTTACGTATCCCCTCTACTTCCCCCCCCCCACCTTTCCGATGATCGAGTCAAAATCTCGAAATTCACCCCGGAAGGGGTTGAAATCGTTAAGGGTGTAATTTGAAAATTGCCTAATTTTAAGCAAAAACGTCTCAACTCCATGCTTTTTTTGGAAAAACATCTCAACTCCTCGATTAAAACACCCAAACTAGCTAGATTTGCTATTTATTTGTGGAGAAAAAAAGACTCAAATCGCTGAAAACGCCGTTGAGTTGTTTTTCCTCCATATTGTTGGCTTCAAGATCGGGTTGGGGCGTCTCGTATGGTTGTCGATATTTGACACGAATCGATTGAAGGTACGTGTGTAAAGAGGAATAATTGTACCAGTCGATTGAGTTGAACAACATATGAAGTCTGAAAAAAATGGGGTCACGGGAGTGATCTGGAGTGAATTTATGGCGAGTTTTCCAGAAAAACTTCGAAGCTGATTTCTGGGATTTCGAAAATTTTGAGTTGTGTCGTTCTTCCTTGACACGGCAGCATATGCCAGCATCTGGCTTAAAAAGAGCTTAAAAAATGATTTGTAGGGATTCGCCTCCATACAATATGGGAATACAAATTTGTAGACTTTCGGTGGGTCGGAAATTCAGGTTTTTGGCCTCAAATTTGGATTTAGCACCATTGAAAACCTATATACTACAACTTCAAGCCCAATGATACTATAACATGTGGTAGAAAAATTAATTAAAGAGATCACACGTTTGAAAAAAAGGCGGGCCTCCCTTAATGCACACACACTTATGCCACGCGCGTGTGAGTAGTTTTTTGTAGTATCCAAGAGGTCCTCCAATGGTTTCATCGCTTCTCTGTGCATGGATACTATTGTCAAAGAGTTTTTGGCTATCTACGTCACACCATTCAAATCTTCAACTTTCCTTAGCTTCTCTGATTTTTTAAAAACATTTTCTCGACAAACAGACCTAATTACCGTTATTCCTGAGACATACTCTTTTGAAAAAAATATTGACCGAAATACCCCATTGAGAATTAATTAGAACAACGAAAATTAATTAATAATTCTAAACCGTAGGTATCAGCAGCTGCTAAATAGACTATTTTTGGTAGGCGGAATTTATGTAGATTTTCTCATATAATCTATTCTTGTTCATGTTACTGCCAATTTTAAATGAAATTGGCTGAAACATGGCTGTGAATCTTCATATGAACATCTGTAAGCCAGCATCTGGTAGGGAGCTTAAAAACAGATTTGTAGGGATTCAAAGGATTCGCCTCCATACAATATGGGGGTACAAATTCTAGACTTGATTGAGAACTAATTAGAACAACGAAAATTAATTAATAATTCTAAACCGTAGGTATCAGCAGCTGCTACCTACTTATTTGGTAGGTAGATTTTTTTCGGAATTTATGTAGATTTTCTCATGTGATCTATTCTTGTTCATGCTACTGCCAATTTTAAATGAAATTGGCTGAAACACAGCTGTGAATAGAGAGTTCCTAGTGGTTTTTGATACGGCGTGACGTATTACACACACACTCTCAACATGGAAGATATACTTCTTCCATGCTCTCAATCCGGCGCCGAATTGTGATAAGAACACGCCGTATCCGATACGGCGCCGTATTGTTACGGTCGAATACGTCACTAGGAGGCAATTCAGCGCGCCGTATTGAAAACATGGCGGACGATCCAGTTCCAGCGCGCCGGATGGACCCCACTAGGAACTCTAATCTTCAACACTTCCAAGCTGGCTGAAGGTATTTAGATAAAAATAGTTAGCTTGAAATGTTTAAGATTCTCAGTTGTTTTTAAGTGAATTTTATACAAATAGACAGTAACATGGACGTGAATCGTTCTTGTGAGTAAGCCATCCTGCATTTCAAATTAGATCAAACTTGTAGTAAAGTAAACAACCATTTCAGATTTGATTTTCCTGGCGTCGCTCATCAGCTGTCTTCCAAAGAGAACATCAGAATTAGTTCTGATGATTTCACTCATGGCCTCCCTTTGCCTCACCGCCCTGGGTTGGGACGACAAGCTTATACTACTTATGCAGAGTAATTCTTTATAATAATTGAATTGTTATTAGAAGAATAAAATACTTTTCTTGGAGTAAGACGTGAATTTCGATTTTAGTCCTCCGAATTTAGTGATGATTCCTACAGATCGACCACCAGTTAAGGTATGAGTCGTGCAGGACAAGGGTGGTGATACCTAGGAGCAGACCTGCTGAGATGACCAACTCGAGTAACATTTCCCGCTCCATGATCCTAACGTTGTTGGGCGCCACTGTTTGCCGTCAATCGTCTCTTTTTAAACTGTTTTAACTTAGTCACCAAAGGATTTTAAGTTTGCACATGCACATTAGCTACCCTTATACGTCAGCGATGAAAATCATAGAGGACCAACTTGGATCTATTCCCTGAAACACTTCTAAACTTCGGTGCGGGTTAGATTCAACCCAAGAGCTGGATTCACATGGGACGGAAGAGGGCGGAAACAGAGAAGAAATATCACAATCTGATTGGCTGATTTTCCCCGGTTGAAAATGTTGGCTGCCATCTTGATGGAACCCATTGGTGAGGAATTTTTATACTGTTGTCCATCTTCCGCCCTTTCTGTGCGCCTGTGCAGTGGTCAGGAGTGATAACCACGAGTGGAGGTTGCACTGAGGGTGTCCAACTGTCGATAGTAGCCAACAATCGATTGTTTTGATACGATTGATGCGTTGAGATCATGTATTCCTAGAATTATTGCAGAATCCCAACTGTGAATTTTCTAGAAACATTGTTCAGCTAGCATTCGTAAAAATAAATGAGCATGTGGGCAATTTAAAAAATCGGGCTCGCGCTTCATTTGTTTGTTGTGCTGTCCTTTTCTTGCTTTTTTTTAATACAAAATTAATTTCAACGAGGAATTGAAAGTTAAATTCAAAACACAGTCAACAGAGGTTACAGATCAGAGAGAGTTTATCATTTCAGAGGCTTCCAGGAGGAAGGTTATCATTCCTTCCTTTCCGACCATCATCCATTTGAACCTTCCGCCGACTCCGGCTACCCCCTCCACTGGTTTTCTCGTCTTTCCGTTTCTGCCCTCTTCCATCCCATGTGAATCCAGCTTTAGAAGTGCTCAGAAGAAGCCTCATCGTTCTCATAAGTCACCTGTATTTCTGAGGGAAGTCATTGCGCAGCAAGGCAGAGGCTGAGTTGGCCTCAACCCGACAATAGCAAAATAAGTGATAATTTTTCTCCTCCTTCGTCAATGGAAATATAGGGAACTATGAAACTATTTATCATATTATTGACATCGAAATGTGATTCCAAACGTTGTTGGTACATTTTTTACAACCCCCCCCCCCCCCCAACACACATACATCAGTCACTGGGAATGTCTATTTATACCACTTTGCTCCTATTTATAATTACTGCCAAATTCATAAGGGAGTGAGGAGGGGAAGATTGAAATATTAAAATTGTTGGGTTATTTTTGGGACTACCCCCATCTCACGAGTAATTGACATTATGTTCCATAATGAACAGAAGTCATTTGGCTTAGATTTTACTATAATAAATATATGTGAATTGTTTATAATACTTTCAGGAATAGTTAAGGCATTTGTTGAGCAAATAAAGCTGAGTATATTTACAATTACAATTCTTTTTTTCCTCTATAAACGTGTGCTGGGTTGAATTCAACCCGACCATAGCATTCATGTCCTCGAGGTCCACTGTAGCGTTGGAGGGTTAAAAAAATTATGTGAAAAGTTTATAATACTTTCAGGAATAGCTTACGCATTGTTTGAGCAAATAAAGCTGTTTACCTATATTAAAATTTTTAAAAAATGTCCTCTAAAATCCAACCTGACCGTAGCATTCATGTCCTCGAGGTCCACCGTAGCGTTGGAGGGCTAAGGTACCAAGGTTCTTCCATTCACTAACTCCTACTCTCTTTAAGGATTTAAAAAAAACTAAGAAGAGTTTTGGGGTCTCTAAATAAAGGGAAAGGTTAGTCAGCACGGCTGCTTACTCTCTCAACAAGTATTACTTAGAGCAAGTACTTCGACTAGCTGCTACGAGTCAGTTTTTGGTAGACTTCTTTCATAACAGCATGTCAGTTGATACCTATCCCAATTCTTATACTTACTGCAGCTGATACCAGATAAAATGGAATGGGGATGCCAAAGAAATAAACCCTTTTTAACTACAACCAATTAGTTTAATTTAAAAACATGGTTCAACCGTTGCAAACATGTTCAGACAACATTATAACAGTTTTGCCTCCTTGTAACGAGGTTTTTTCGTTTATAGTAAAACAACACTTTTTGATTGATTCAACAATACACAAAACAGTCGAATCTTCGACAATTTAAGACGATACTTTTTCCTCATATCTGTGGGGGAAGAACAGTATGCACAAATCGACATCTATCAATATGAAGCCCTCCGTGTACCCAAACTGAACATGATCTCAAGAGAGTGGTTCAGATTTTGGTAGGCATCATAGTCAAGAGGATGATCTCATTCTTCTTCTCCTTTGAGTTTGTTTTCGGATTTTTCAGTTTCCTTAGAATGTTAGAATTGCACTTAGACGTACCTACTCCAGGCATTCAAAGAGAGTTGGAAAGTCGGGAAAAATGAGTTCTTAAAGGAGAAGAGGAAGAAGTTGGAGACCATTCTTCTTATTCGTCGAATATAACTGAGAGATGTTGAGTTCATGGGTGATACCTCAGGTATTTCTTTGAGAAAACCAATGCAACACTCATATCGCAGGCCCGCAAGAAAAATATGTCACTTCCTGTCGCTAAACATGACTAAACTAATCGTAAAATAAAACGAAAATTGAAATTCTTTGAGTTGTGCCACTTTTCTTTCGGGCCAGCGATCTCATATTAAAAGGCATTTTTAGCCAAGTTGTCCCCTCTGGCGACTGTTGTACAGTGCTGCTTCACCATGATGCCTCGCAAGAGGAGACATTACGGCTCTTCCTTTCACTATAACTCATACAATCAGGGTAGGAGCAACTTTCAGAGAAATGCCTGAGGTTGTCGCACTTGGACACAAGTATTGAAGTATTCTTGAACATTAGAAAGGTACTAACTTTAATTCTAAGGAAAACATGGAAATGGCATGGATGGAGTTGTAATTACATAATTTCAATCGAACGTTGGATTATAGGGATAAATAGAACTCTTGATTTCAACTTGAATTTCATGTCACAAAATTTAAGAATGAAATATCTACAGTGAGATGGTCCACCCACCTCAAACCTGAAACACCCCTAGTGAGCTAAGGTAGTGAGGTAAGTAGTCAACCTCTCCAGGTGTTAACCCTAATTGGACCATGGTGTCACTAGTGTCACCGAAAACATCTCTGGAATTCCACTGCTGTCCCAAAGTGTTATCAGATAAACTTGATTTAAATTGCAGTTTAAAAATTTAAAAAAAAAAGTTAAAACCATTGTAAATTATTAAAAATTAAAAAATGATAATATGACAAAAATTTGATTCTTTGGAAATTTTCGTCATAACTCTATTTTGAGACATCCAATAGCCTACAAAAAATTCTGCTGGCCATTAAATTTAAAATTGCAATTTAATTTTGGCTTACTCCGGTGAAACTTTGGGTCAGCTGTGGGGTTCCTGAGATGTTTTCGGTGACACTAGTGACACCGTGGTCCAATTAGGGTTAATAGAGATTTTAATGAGGAGGAAAGCTATTTTGCACTATAAAGTGGGGTATAAAGGACATTCAACAATATTTCAAATGTAACCCTTTGAAATTAAAAAAAAAATGAAATAGAAACCTGTCTAGGAAATAGCGCTTATTGTACAAGTTTAAGTCGCCGGGAGGTTTCAAAACGGGGGGAAAAAATGACGGGAAAAACATGCCATTTCCATACATTGAGGCTTCTACTCTCTCAATCAATGAAATTTCAAACAACCAATTTACAGATCCATTTTTAGTACCATAAATAACAACAAGGAAGCCTAAGATCAGTTTTTTTTTCAGATCAAGTTCCACATTACAAATTTCACCCATCAAATGCCAAGTAGGAACCTTTTTTTTTTTCAAAACAATCAGATCTTGGTTGCCTTTTCTTAATACCAATCAGAGCATTCCAATAGATTAATACATACGTCGCAATTATTCTTTATAAAAGGGGTCAAACACCGGATAAATTGGTCCAACGAGAGTTCAACGGTTTTGATTTCTTTATAATTTCCGTTGTACAATTCAGTCAAGGCTTCTTCGTAATTTTTAAATTTTTCCTATGAAGCAAGCAATTTGCAAGCAAATATTCTGTTCAGTTAGTACAAACAGCTAGGAAACTACGCCTCTATAATATACAAACGTGCTTAGCCGAGCGGTGTTCGGTTTCGGAATCTCACACTTTTTCGTGGAATCTCAATTTTACATTTTTGTGAGCAAAGTGCGAAAACATGCATTTTTTTGGTTTAACGATAGGGGGTACTCTTAATATAAGAACAAAACACGACTTATTCATGAAAAACTGCCTAGTTTTACTTTACAATAAATGTGAAGCCCTATGGGAAACTATCAGAATAAATATCAGGCTACGCCAACTCGAATAATCTCAAATAAAAATGGCAAAGTTTAAACCTTATTTTATGAGTCGTAAACTATTTACGATGTGGATCAACTATAATGTGAGTATTCTGCACCATCGAAACGTGAATAAAGACATCTCGGTTGAGGACCACATCGTGAATCTCGAAAACTTGGAACTAGGGAATATACGAAGTATTGAGTTTGTTGGTACAAGATGCCATTAGGAGTGTGATGGAAAAATATATTCGCCGATGAAAATTTGTAGATATATGTAGGGGTCGCCGAATGTAGGTTATAAAACCTATATTTTTCGTTTAAATCGAATGTCTGCATTCTGCTACATCTCAGAAGTGGGAATAGTATCATCAAGGATAGGGCGGCGCTGTGGCCGAGCGAGCTACGGCATGTGTTTCTGGGGGCGAGACTTGGACTGGTTGCAGGGTTGGTGAGTTCGGGACTCGCGTCGGGAGCATATTTTCGGGCAAGTCGGTCGCAGTTCCCTCTCGTCCCAACCCAGAGCGGTGAGGCCAATGGGAAGCCATGAGCGAAATCATCAGAACAAATTCTGATCTTCCCTTTGAAAGACAGCTGATGACGTCCGCGACACCGGGAATGGCAGTAGGACGAAAATCCATCCTGAAATGGTTGTTTACTTTACTTTATCATCAAGGATGCAACAAACTGCAGAGGCAAGCATGCCTTGGTATATCTGGAGCAATGAGTACAACGCCTACAGCAGCTCAAGAGGTTCTTCTTGACCTTACTCTTCTCCACATTTTTGTTCAGAGGACAGCCTTTGTCCACTTTGAGTCTGTGTGGCGCCCCCTAGGTGGCGAATCTGCGAACTATGACGATCGAGTCAACATTCCATGGTGAAACCTTGACACAGAAATTGATGTTCGTGTAGTGCCACGAACTTTCAATTTCGGAAATGCACGAATTTCAAGCTGCCGTAGGAGGGAAATCATGTCACTTTTGAGGGGAGAAATTCCCGAAAAATTATCGTACACCCGGGAATCTGCTTGATGATAAGAGATAATTAGTTTTATGTTCTCCAGAAGAATGCGCCAAAGGGATGCAAAGTTTCAGTGGCAGACCTATAGATTGCTGCATTCGGGAAAAACTCAAATTTCCCCTGGTAAAGGGAGTTATCTGGAAATACTGGAACAAGTCAGTTCCCAACATCATGTCGGAAAGAATGAACTTTGACTTACTCTTTAGACAGATCATTAATGATCGCAAATACTGGAAAAGAGGTACGCCTCAATATGAACCAGGTTCGTTTCTCTGGTACACAGATGAAGTGATGAGTGGAAAAGGTGGCCTAGGGATCAAAGGAAGATGAAAGCCATGCCATAGAAATACGTGCACAGGAGGTCACCAGGAAATGACACAAAAGTACGAGAATACACATGTCTGGCCATGAAGGGCATTGCAGCCTACTCAATTTCATCAAGGTTAACCTGGAATTGTCTGGATCTCATGGCTGCAGCTCAGGCAATACATTGACTTTGATCTGCCATGACTTTGATTGCCTTGTCAAGCAGGGATCAAAGTCCCAATGTTTTGTCTGTGAACCCCTCCCTGTTACTAGGAATTTTATTGCTTACGGGTCCTGGAATAGGAGGACAAAGAGACCTACACACTGGCGCAACACACCAAAGCAGCTGTTCACCATTACCAAAAAAAGAGCGTCACCGAGGAGGGAAGACCTTTGCACCTCAGTATGCCTCCTAACTGGGCACTGTCCCTTGAGATACCATCTCAATGAAATGGGCCAGACCAGGACAGTCAAATGTTGACTCTGCTGCGAAGGAGTCGAGACAGCAGAACACTATACTCTGTGAGTGCCCTGTTGTAGCATTTACCAGATCACGACATATTGATACGGGGAATCCAAATCAGGAACCTGCTTGAATAGGGAATTTTGTCACAATAAATCAAACTATGGTTATGACTAATTACTTTGCCCCGAACCATAAATAGGAAAAGAAGCATCAAATTTAGTAGTAAAAAAAGAATATTACCAGTGAACACTTATGGTCTGTTCAGAGAAGCAGTCTCGAACCAGTTCAGAACCAAACCAGAACTGAAAAGGGGAGGGGATAGAGGCGCCTGGACTCCTCCAAACCCTTCTGAACCGTTCAGAACTGCTTCTCTGAACGAACCTAATATTGAACAAAGATCGATGATGACGGTATTAAACATGAATTTTTTCTTCTTTTTATAACCTGTCAACTTCGAGAGTGACTTTATTATTCTTTTCAACTTTGAGAAAAACTTTTTAAAAAGACTTTTGGTTTTAAAAATGGGTTCTCAAAAGATAAGAGGAAGTTGGAGATCATTCTCGTTGTCGACAGATTAGGAAGGTACTAGGTTCTATTATTAGTTCCTACAAAGGTATTTTCTCCATGTTGGATTACATTATCTTTCCAGAAGACGCGAGCAGTTAGATGATTCACGCCGAATGTGCTTATCTATGAATAAATTCGACTATCAACAAGAATGGCGACAGGAAACGAGACAATAGCAGCAAATTCCTCAGTACAGAAACTTGGCAGAACGCAGACACTTCTTTCGGTTTAGAACAAACTTGATTCAATCAAATAAGACGAATGATACTTGATACTATCATAAAAATGATATATTGAGGACCAACATCATCCTCGGGCATCTTGTACAAACAGTACAACTACAATCTGACACACCTAACCCCACAGCCTACGCCTAAACGTGTCAATTCCATCAACCACCATAAAAGCTATGCTATGTACTCGATACTCAACTAACCTACATAATTTTCCAACAGAATTATTCGATTTCAACGTTATCAATCGATCTAGATACTCAAAATTTGGGGTATTTTTTTTTTCAATTATTTACTTGACGTGGTTTCTTCGACTCACAACACAGAAATTGAAAGAACGAAGCGTTCTGAGTAAATTCTCTCGCAAATTGGGCCTAAAGGTAACTGTGGGTTCATTATTACGCACACCGTACTTTCAAGGATAAAAAGATAAATTTCAATGCACAACGAAAATGAAAACAACTAACTACATCAACAAATAAATATTGGAATAGTTTCAATTAACGATATTATGCAACTTTTCTCCATAATACCACCTAATAACAAACTACCAACCTAAAGTCTATTCTTCAATACATGTATGAGTATGTTTTGTAAAAAAAAACCCGATGAGGAGGTTCGGAAGAATCGTGGATACCTACATCTACTTTTTGGTTTGATCGAACACAACAAAACAACTAAAGTGAAGTTAGTACTTTGACTAGAAAGATCTACGTACTACGGCTACTTTATTCCTTATCAGTTCCGCCCAAAACCGACTCAACATCCATAAATTGGCAATTCAATACAGTTGAAAATCCTAAATTTCAAACAATATTTGCAATATCGCAAAAAAATAGGTGATATTGTACATTATCAGGACTTCGCTCGTAACCAGGAAAAGTTGCTCTTTGCAAAATGAACAGCATCCCAGTTTTTTCAGTGATAAATTTTGAGGAAATTCTTATAAAAATTGGTTTATAACGTTAGGAGAGGTGCCGATTGTTTTTTCAAACTAAAAGATCAAAGGATCTGATTTGTACTAAGTGGTATTCTTAAAATTTATTGTACCTTTGTACCTATCTCAGACTGAGTAAAAACTGAAAGACGAACGAGTTTGCCCAGTGAGATAAGGAATTAGTAGGTGAGATAAAATTGAAAGTTACCAAGGTAACGATGTAAGCGGAAATTGAATCACGAGAAAATTAACGAAACTCCACAGCCAACGTGGGAAGGTCGAGTGAGTGAGTAATACATGAGGGAATTCTGTGATACACAAAGTCTGACAAGTGGGTTTGGCACGTAGCTTCCTCGTACTCATACGCTTTGTGGGACGCGCGGATCACCCTCAGTCAGATAGCAGTTTTTTTTTACAAGCAACATTACGTAAAATTTGAAAATTATAAGTATATTTGATTGAATATTCCTGTGAGGCGGAAAGCGAAAAGGGACCTGTTGTCGGCGTTCATCGAAATGGAGTTATTGCTATCTTCTCAATCTGTATAGATTTTTGAAGAATTTAAGACCAAACGCATCCTTGTAGCTCAAAAAATGACGAAGCTGCAGTATGTCAGTGTTTTATAACAGAAAAAAGGGATTTTGAGAAAAACGACCATAAACTTCAAAATGCTACCTTAAATTCTTAGATTCTTAAATCGATATTTTCTTATTTAGGTTACTTTCGATTCGATTCGATCTTTCAGGCCTATACACTTGGGTTCTAGAGGGTCCAAGGATCAATAATCAATAGAAAGTTAAAAATCGATACTTTCGACCTTCTTCCAGTTTTTAGCCTTTTCCTCGAAATCAGCTTTGCCGACAAGAGGTCCCTTTTCGCTTTCCGCCTCACAAAATAGAAAAAAGTAGACAATTTTACGCTGATTCCAAATATACCACAAGTTAATACTGTTTGGGATAATAATGGGTCACATTTCCAAAAAAATTTGGTTAAAAAACATGTTTTTCGAGGCATGTAGTGTCAATTTTTAAACTCTCATCTTAATGAGGTATATTCGGAATCAGCGGAAAATTTCCTATAAAAATACCTTGTCAAATATATTTTATAACATTTTCAAAATGTACTGCACAAGAAAATTGCGAGCCGATTGATCCGCACGTCCACAACAAAAATGTAGCATCGGATTGATGTGTATCCTATAGAGTGCCCAATCTCAATCAGCAAAGTGTGGACGCCGCTTTATACGATTGAATGGGGAATTTGCCTCAATTTTAGATTCTGGAATTTCAAGCCAAATCTCATAATAAATAGGATAGAAAATGCCTAAACAAGTGAAGCCTCTGTCAAAAAACACCGCGAAGATCGGGGAAAACTGATTGTCACTCCCGGGGTTCCTCCTGAAAAACAGTGCTCTGGCAAAGCGTAAAAGGAGTTTTGGCAAATAGTGTCGGAGAATGTCACCAGGTAGAGTTGTAGGCGCCCTCGTGACCACAAGAAACGATCCACTCAAATGTAATTCAAATATCATAACTGACTAATATAGAAACTAAATAAGAGAAGGTGAAGACTAATAATGCTTGACAAACTAATAGGTAGTATCATGTCATATAAAAGAGTGAGCAATTTTAATTTTTATTGCTTATTTTGGTCACTTTCGTGTCCGGGTTCTTTCTGCCAGTTCACGGCGCACTCTTGTGATCGATCCTATAAGCTAATAGTTTCATGTGCGCTTTCAGAGGTAGCACTGCTGTTGTAAGGGAAAACTCATCACGTCATTTCCCTCTTAAAATTTCCATCTTCCTCAACACATTGGACAAGGATCGCGTCTATGTCACGCAAATCCTGGAGTCTCTGTGGCAGGCCGTGCCAATGTCACGCAAGAGGTTCAAAAATATCTGCTCCTGTTCTTTCGTTCTCAGTTACTGCTCTTTTCTAGCTGTTTTTTGTGATAGATGAACTGTTAATGAGACAAATGGTTCAATCTGGAGCAGTTATCAAAGTGACACTTTATCTTTGCGTGTCGCGAAAAAAAATTTGTCTGCCACAGTGGACCAACGCGTTAAATTCTCTAAATTTTTTGGATGCGTTTTTGAGCAGCGCTGTGGTTTTCTACCAAATCAGTGAACCTTCTTTCGAAAAAAAAATTAAAAATTGTGAGGCAAATCCCCCATTGTTGAGATGATCACGACTCCAAATTAAATTTATAGAGGACCATATGGATACCACAAAGGCGCTATGTCCGTCATCTTCCACTTTTTTTTTTTAATTTCAGAAAAAAAAATTCAATAGAACAATTATTGAGCTTCTTGAAGATTATAGCTTGAAAATTTCTTGAAGAAATTAAATAGTTTATTGTAATAAGCCATTATTTTCGGAATTGCTTTAGTGTTAACTTCTTTTGCGTTTTTCTCAAAAATCTGTTTTTGGACATAGCACCTTAGTGCTTTGAAGTATCGTTATAGTGCGAATGTAGTGCGTATGTGCGAATCAACCTCAGTTAGGTAGGAGTTTTCTTACAAGCAACATTGCATGCGTAGTACAATTTGATTAGTAAAAGTATATTTCATTGATTCCTATAGACAATTTTGAGGGTGCAGGTGGTAAAAGTAGTTTCTCATACGTCCAGTAGAGTGCTCTGAATAAAATTACCCTGGAGAGATCGCATCAACTTTGTACGAGTGCCAACATTTTAAATTTTCTTCCGTTTGTGGGTGAAACGACGGTTTTTTGGGTCCTTTTTGTAATAAAAAAGGGGTCTTTTCGACATTATCTCATATCAGACAGAAGACACATCAGAGCACTCTATTGGACGTATGAGAAACTACTTATCCACCAGCACCCCTAGTGGGAGTTGGCTTCTCATCTTGTGAATAAACAATGCTTCCACTACCTTAGCAAAATGCCTGTGAGACAAGAACACAAATAATTCCAATCGACTCAGTTATACTGATAAATTAAGGAGATTTCCCTAGTTACGAGCGTTATCATTATCAACATAACAGGACAAAACACTTTCCAATAAATAAATCGAAAATAAATTTAAAATTTCAACCTCAATAAACGAAAAAAACAATCCCTAGAGAAAAAGGACACACACGAGAAACGCTCCTACTTCTTCTCAAATACGAGTCAAACGTCTCACTAAAAAAGCAGCAAACAATAATTTCAATAGAACATCGGCCAAAATCAGAGTGGACAAAAGAAAACTGAAATGCCCCCTTCAAGGTTTTGGTACAATTTCTCTGTCTATACTACAAAACTGGCAGTTATCATTTACGTAAATATCACAAGAAGTTAGTCTTACACGTATATCACAGTTGCCAAAAAACTTTTTATTTTAAAAATAAAAAATGCTTACGTAAAAAATACTTTGTAAACAAAAAAATTGAACAAGTTCAGCGCGTTGAAGTTGGTGAGGGGTATATTTTGATTTTGAAAGGAGGATCGAGGAGAATACTGATTTGGACTAGATTTTTTATGAACTAGAAACTTGAGGCACTTGGCGTGTAGCATGAAATTTCGTGATAACGTTGAGCTTCAGGAAATTATTGTGTCGCACTTATTTGATTGGGAACGCGGATGGAAGTTAAACTCGATAATAATCTTCAAACACGAAGTTTGGATTTTTAACCCTCAACATCGATTGTTCGGTGAGTGGAATTCGAGTATTTATTATATTGGGGAGGAATTTCGTGAACGCACTGAACGTATGAACATTTTAATCTATATGACTGGATTCTGTGACTAAACAACTGATTTTGGTGGAAATTCTTTCGACAAACAGAAACCCCAGTAAGAGGAAGGGGAGGGAGACTAGAAACGAGACTCCTTCGAAGATGAATTTAGGGGCGAAAATCGCCCAGACCATTAGGTGTCGGGAGTGAATGCAGGCGGAGAACATGGAAACGAACACTTTGAAGGCACTGAACAGGATGTAGCGAGCTAGAAGGTTGAACATTTCCTGGCGTCGGAGATCGTCGTTTTGAAAAAGCTCCAACTCTCCGTTCCGAAATTCGTGGCTGTTGTGGACGACCTTGGGCCAAACTGTGGCGACCGTGAAGGGTATGATCATCAGAAGTGGGAGCAGCAGGCTGTGGGTGATTTGAGATATGAATGTGTTGAGTATTACGAGCATACCTGGAACGATGGTCGACACAATGTTTCCAAAGATTCCTGCACAATCCCATTGAACAGTCGAAAAAGTCGGTTGGTGACCGGTAGCGTAGAAAAAGTGCGAACTCGACAAAGCCCAACAAAGCACAGACCACCACGGCACCGAAAAACAATTGCCTTTACTGTTCTTGGCTTTTTCGAATTTCACTATCGACAATATGACAGCTAAAAGAAACATAGTACAGATCATCAATACATTGACAACAGCACGTGACTCTCCAAGAAGCACCGCAGACAAAAAGCTGATGAAAATGGAAAGATTTATGAAAGTCGCAGAATATACTGTTGCTAGGCCGTAAACAACAGGAGTGCGATCTTCAAGATTATGAGAGCTCATGATGTTTCTCATTTTATTGAAAATCGATGGTATGAGGTTACCATGGTGGTATAGAACAGTGTTGTACGTACGGTGGACACACAGCGGAAAAACGTATAACAGAACGATTGCACCGCCCGAAATGAAAAATACCGTGATGGGTAGCAGTTGTATCTGCCACGAAAAGAAGAGTTTGGGTTTATTGACTGTCGGCAAAGAGTTGAGTATCCAGTAGCAACCGCAACATACGACGTTGACAGTTGGGAAGTATCTCGAAACAAATATGGGAGGACTCCATCCCGTCAGGTTTCCCAAATTCCGCAGGAGAAGTCGCGCTAAGGTTATGAACGTAGCGAACGATATTACCGTCATGACGCACGATAACGTTTTCGAAATATTTTTCACTCGGTGACAGTTTGTGTTTTGCTCTTCACGACACTCCCAGAAATAAAACGTTAGTCGCAAAATAACGTTCAAACACAAAGCTAGAAGAATCAATTTACACTTAACTGACGTCACAAAGTAACCAAAAATTGAAAAATTGGAGCATTTTTCGGCGAATTTCTTCACGGCTTCTAGTTTGACGTCTATGACACTTACCCAGACGAGAGACGTGAGCAAGTAAGGGATTATAGAAGATTCTTGGACGACGTAACTATTTGAAAACATTCCCACAGCTGACACCAGAGCGATGACACGCGTAATAAGGCTCAAAGGGTCGCTGCTTTTGTTCAACTTGTACCAGTGCTCGGCAACTTGGTACCAATTGAGGACGATTAAACACGACAATGCGACTATGGAAGAGCAGCATGACGTTATGTACAGCGACAGTTCAAGCCTAGAAATTAATTTGAAGTAATGTAAAACACAGCAGAGGCCGCTGGAGGCTGCGACGAACAAGAATCCATACCACAAGAAAGGCCCTTTGATCATGTCGTGTAAAAGTTCACTCGGTAGTCCATCCACGACGATGAACCCCAACGATATAGTCAAGAAAATTAGAACTAATCCGCGCGACATCGAAAACGAATCGAACTGAACCCAAACGGCTCGGCACACTTCTCGAAGATCATTCATGTACTTGAGCGACTCTTCCATGAAAGTTGAGAAATTTGCTATGTTCAGGTTTTTGTACTTTTCTAGTAAAGAAGTGTAGTTTTTGAGGAGCTTGTCGACCACTGAAGATGGGAATTGAGAATTTGTTCGGGCATATTCGGTGAAGTAGTTAGTGACCTGTTCTACGTTCGTCCATACGATGAGTGACGCCAGGTCGTGAGTATTTGACCCATAGTCTTCAGATTGAGGGGGCAAGTTCGTGAGGAAAGTGGCTCCCAGGCTGGAAAACGGCACGGGGATACCCATGATTTGAGAAAATGTCGGTACAAAGTCCACTTGTTGAATTTCAGGCGCGACGGAGAGTCTCGAAGACAAAAACGGGTTTTTCGAATAAACTACGAGAGCGGCTGTGACTTCTTTGTGGCTTTCCCCGCCGTGATCGCCACTCTCGGTCATGCCGTGGTCGCCCATCACGAAGAGAACCGTCCGGTTGTCCATGCTCTCGACAACTTCCCTGAGCATGTCGTTGGTCTCGGACAACTTCCTGGCCATTTCCGGGTGTTTGGACCCGTACCTGTGACCGCAATGGTCGACGCCCAAGACGTGAGCCAAAATCACGTCCCAGTCAGTTTTCTGCAGCTCTGTCGCCAAATGGGACTTGACTCCGTTATCTACAGTATCTAAATCCCAGACGTTGAACGACGGGTAGGGGTACTGCCTGGTAAATCTATTAGGGTACAGACCTGTCCATGTGTCGTCTCCAATGAAAACCACAGTCCGATTTGTACTTATTAACTTATCTATGATGTTATCTTCGTTGATTTCCGTAGAGGCGAAATTCGACCCAATATCTATAAACGTCGGAAGGCTTCCTGTCGTCAGGGCGTTAACCCTTTGAAATGTCGTCGTCGGAGGGTCGGCAATAAATTTATATAAACGAGCCCCTTTTGTCGTCACTAAATCGTCTAAAACAGTCATTTTATTATGATAATACTGCTCTTCAAGACCGGAATAAGGTGCAACGAAGTCATAACGAAGGGCGTCGACGACGAAAATGATCGCCCTGGTGTTCCCCACGCCGAGGCAGAACTTTTGAGAGCAGTTTGAATCAGGTACGAAGAGGTTTCGACTGTTTCTTATTCCTTCCAAATGCACTGAATCCACAGCGCAGCAGGATTTTTGCTTCAGGACGGTCCTGGTCATGAGAAATCCTCTGGAAAACAGCAAAAGGGCAGAAACTAAAGTGAGAGAGATCCAAGACACCAGTAGGACATACCTGCAGGTCATCCCCGGCGTAGGATATCCCGCCATCCTCTCTCCCACTTCTAAATGCACTTGCACACGATTTCCAATGATTTTACCGCGACACGAACCCGAGATTTGATTTTTACCATCGCTCACCCCACTTATTTACAACACTCCCAGGGCGACTTTACAGTGAAAAGGAGTAATTCCGTTATCAGTTTTGATTATCAGCTTCCTCTTCGTTCTGTCAATGTTTTATCCGCTGACGTGGTTCTGTACCATTGCTTTGAAAAGTTAAAAATCTCGATTCTATGTTTCAATGTAACTTGATGAGGATTTTACTCATTTTATAGGATAATCTAGAATCATATAAATATTTTCCAATAAAAACATTATAGAACGATCTTCTTCCTCCACAAAAATTTGACTTTTGTGACTGTGCTCAGCCGGTATTATGGATACTTAAAACGTGTGAAACATCCATGATGGTACACGTTAAAATCTAAACAGTCTTGTAAATTATTTGGCGGCTGATTCAAATGTCAGCATATAGTTTCTACCTACCTACCTGCCTACGTGCGTATCAAGCATATGGGTGATATCCGTGAGACTCAATTTAACCTACCTAAGGTTATCAAACCTAACCTTCTCAGCTGACCCGATCAGCTGGTCGTGAAAGGGCGCCATTTTGACTCGCTGTCAACAAAGTCATTATGTTTACATACCAAATAGGTCCTATTTCTTGGTATGCAAACGGAATGATAGTGGTAGGTATATTCATTATTTTCTTCTTTCTATTCTTTTAAAACAAATATGTAATCGTAAGTAGCGATCAGATTGCAAACAGCTGATACAGAAACTGAGGGGTCTTGACACAAAGAACAGGGAGATGACAGGTGTCAACTGTCATGCTAACAAGCAAACCAGGCTGACAAACATTAGTGTGAATTAAAAACTCTCGAAATAAGTTTTTCAGAATGAAAATTTGAATATTTATTCGTCACATTGAACAAACGTATTACTACTTGGATACCTATTTACATGGAGAACTGGAGACAAGTGCCTATTTACATCCTTTTCTGACCCTACATTGTGATATGAAACCTTCCTACCTTTTGATGATTTTGATCGTATTCACCTTTAGAAAGTACCTAGTGAACACCAGAAACCCAGATTTTCCAGCGTTCTTACTGCATTTTTTTGGGTCTCAAACATAACAACTACCGATTTTGCAGTGGCTCTCTGTCTCCTTGTTCATCGTTTGTCCAACAACATATCTCTGGATAGTTTAGAGGAGGTGTTTTGTTTCTACCTATCACGGAAGTACAGACTTTCACAAACAAGGAAGTACAGATCAAACCTACTACGATAGATATAGTGATATACGGACTTACAGACAACTAACTGCTAAAGACGGTATTTTTCAAAGGTAAATGTCATAAATGTTGCACCTACGAACTTCTTTTCTTGAAACCTCAAATTGTACCTACTTATGTGAACTGATATTCTGTTTATTGTAGATCTGTAGTTAGGTGTGTTGATAGATAATAGATACCTACTCACTTAGAGTACCAGAGACAAGTGCCTATTTACATCCCAATCTGACCTTAGATTGCAATATAAAACGTTCCTACCTTCTGATGGTTGATCGTATTCGCCTTTAGAAAGTACCTAGTGAACACCACAAACCTAGATTTTCCAGAGTTCTCAATGCATTTTTTTGGGTCTCATCTAAGTAATAACTACCGATTATTCAGTAGCTACCTATCTACTGGTTCATTAGTTGTCCAACGACATATCTTTAGATAATTTAGACCAAGTGTTTTGTTTCTACCTACCACGCACATACAGACTTTCACAAACAGGGAAGTAGTACAGATCAATCCTACTATGATTGATACACGAACTTATAGACGCAACAATAAATACAGATATCCATAATGAACCACATCCCTACCATTATTAGAAAAGAAGGTATTTTTCAAAGGTAAACTTCATATTGTACTATTGTAACTTCTTTCCTTGAAACCCTAAATGGTACTTACTTACGTGAGCTGACTCCCATCGTCTGTTTATTGTAGATCTGTAGTTAGGTGTGTTGATAGAATGGAATAATGTACAACATTCAATGAAAAACACGGAATTTATTCAGAAATTTCATTGTACATTGAAACAATATACAATTCGCACAGAATTAACAATAGGTAGTACCTACACCATGAACTTGATGTGAAGATTACAGAATTTTCGTGATGAGCAGTTGGTTTCGAGAGGTGAACAACATGATATTTCCCGGGGAAACAAACAAATACCTAACTGATGAAAAAGAAAACTTGTACAAATGAAAGCTGAAATTGAGAACCACAACTCGGGATACGAGAGACGAACGACAGCACAAAACACAAGTGGAACTAGACACTGGTTTTGAGAGGTGAAAAACGTGATATTTCCCGGGGAAACAAACTGATGTACTGATGAAAAAAGAAAACTGTTGTACAAATGAAAGCACAACCTCAACACACACGATACGGGAGTCGAACGACAACACAAGTGGAACTAGATAATTTGAAGCTGGTTATAAAAGTGTCAGTTCATCGAAAATCATGGTTGTTAGGAATGCTGGGAAGCAGCGACGCCAAAAGGCTGATATCCTTCTTTTTTCGGAAAGTTTCTTGTCTTTCCACACTGTTTCTAATCACTTTTGGCAAACCAAAAAATTAAATACCGATTCCCAGACGAGAAGAGCAACTAATAACCGCACAGATTGGCATGATGAAAAACCTTCTTTGTTTACAAGGGAGTCGACATGGCCGCCTTTCAGCGAGATTAGTCTTCTTCTTCTTCTTCTTCATCTTCTTCTTCCTACATCCATCTGTGTGACGTCACACGGATAAAACGAATAGACGATTCGATGTACCTTTCGATGCGATATTTAACATCGAAATAATATCGGAAGGCAGTATCAATATCGATAAAATATCGGAAGAAAAACATCGATATCACTAATATCGAAAGAAAAATATTGATGATTCTGAATAATAATATTGAATAATAATAGAGATTCTGAATAATAATAATAATATTGAGAATCATCAATATTTTTCTTTCGATATTCTATCGATTTAAGTGATATCGATGTTCTTCTTCCGATATTTTATCGAAGAACACATGATGTTTTTGCACCTTTTTTCATCAATATCAGTGATATCGATAGAATATCGAAAGAAAAATACTGATTTCACTAATATTGAATATGTTTTTGCATAGTTTTTTTTCCAATATCAGTGATCACGATAAATTATCGAAAGAAAAGAAAAATATTGATTTCACTGATATCGAATACGTTTTTGCATCATTTTTTTAAATCTATATCCACTAACATAATGCCAGTTCAAATTTTACTTGTAAAAAGTTGTATTAATAAATAATGTAATACAATTATACAAAACAGAAATGGCGAACGCGAAATCGAAACGAAAAGAAGTGATGACGATGTCTTGTCCCTCTTCCATTATCGAGCATGAGGATTGTATGTTGAACATAGTGGGATGTCAAGTTATTTCAACATGACATCATTGTTGTTCAACATTGTTGTTTATGTGTTGCGTTCATCTTCCGTTTCTATTCATTTTGATTTTTTATTATTTTTTTATATTTGAGGAAAAATTGATAAATTACAGTGGGAAGGAATATAATATATTCCTTTATATATTTATATTTAACATATATATTTTTATAATAGAATATAATATATTCCTTTATATATTTATATTTAATATATATATTTTATTTGATATATTTATTTATATATTATTTAAACATCACAACCGATAATTTTTTTTCTTTCGATATCAATATTTTCCTTTCGATATTCGATAATATCGCAAGATAAACAGCGATACAAATATCGGAAATATCGAAACAAAATATCGATATCAATAAATATCGGAAGTATCGAATCGTCACTCATCAAGCAACTTTGCGGAAAATTATCGAAATCATTTTTTTTTTTAATAAATATTTTGTGATTAAAATTTATGAAAATTAGATCAATGAAGTTCAGAGTGCCATGGACCTATCTAGGTGCTCGGTGGTTATTTACATCGATTTTAAAATTGAGATTTTACATATTTTTCTTTATATTACGATTTATTTTTTAGTTGAAGTTTATACATGGGATAAACTTAAATTTTGGTCTCCCCGTTACTCTTTTTCGTTAACTTTTCATCGGCTTGTTGATGTCAACATTGACCAGTGATAAGAAATGAAGGCTTGTGATAACAAGTCGCGATATGGTAGTTTTTTAGCAACTGCATGTATCTACTTTCTTGTTAGATAGTTGACACTTCATGTTGCGTATCCGCGAAAAAGTGATGACGTGTTCTTGATATTTTTATTCTTTGCTGGTGCAGCGAGCACCCCAAGTCGTTTGCTCAGTGAATTCTGGAAGCAGGTACTTGGATGGGCCTGATGTGAGGCCGTCTGGTGGCCGATCAGAGAGGTTCTCCGTTCTCCCACTCCCTGATCGCAAATTCGTTATCTTCATGGTCGGCCAGGATATAGAAAAAGGCGAAATGTTAGTGTCACTCATGGACTGGAGGAAGGCTGCTCGGGCGCCGCCGTCCTACCGGGTCGGAACATCAACGATGCGTCTTCAAACGCAGTTTTTCACTGTAATTGCCGTCGTTGGTTTCTTGATTCTCCTCATCTTCTACAGGTGAGTACGACTTCTTCAATGAGAACCATTTACAAAGTAAAGGTTGGTACAAACCTACATTACATCTACAGAGTGAGCACAAAGGGTTGAGGTGTGCTCTTTGTGAGAACTGTTTGGTCTCCTGAAGATCTGAGAACTTCTCCTTCAATCTGAAGTAGGTGTTTTAAGATGCACATTCTGAGTAGGTACCAGTCGTAGTAGAACTATTTACATGGAGCAGATATGTATCTAGTATCTTCTCTGTACTATAGAGAGACATGAGCAGGTGGGTATCACACGCGCTTGGGATTATTTAAGATTTGAGAACATCTCCTTCAATCATCTTTCTTCCAAGACCTCTCAGCTGCTATCGCTTTCAGTGGAAACTCAGAATCAGTGGCGGCTCCTGCCCTGAACTCAGGGGGTGCACGGAGATCAGGAGAAGCTATGGAGAAGGGACAGAATAGGTGCTTTTCTCTGCCAAATAGAAATTTCAACGTTATGTAACTGGGATAAATCTTGGTAACTTTTTCATCTTAAAATTGCAAACGGTACTAAATACGTAGGTGCAATAGTCACGAAAAATAATGTTCTCTAGTGGTTAACAGAAATTCTGAAATACTTAATCATCAAAGGTCTAAACCCAAGAAATGCATCCATCTTATTGCAAAGCTGAAATGTGTATCTGCCCGTGACGATTCAAAACATCGTCCAACTCGGAAGAAAAATTAACGATGATTCGATACAGAATGTACCTATTTTTGTTAACCGTTTTGGTTTTTTGCATCAATCAGATTAAGATGATATGCACTGTCGAGTTGTTGCATTATATTTTGACGACCCAATATACGCCAATCTACCAGAGCGTTTTTATGGGAGACAGCCAATGCGTTTTTTTTTTTTTTTTTTGGCTAAATGGGAGATCACTTATGCCGATATCACTCAAGCCTCATTTCGGTTGGTAGAACAAAGTAGGCAAACGAAGCAAAATAATTTGTTAGTCACTTCAATTCTGCAAAGCCAATCTACCTTCTTATAATAATATTATAAGAAGTCGATTATTATTTGACATTAAACTTTCGGCACGAATCTGCACGATTTTTAAATTTTAACGTCTGCTGGAGTCCAGTTTGAGACGGTAAGGGGTGGCCAGTTTCTGGAATGTTGCACTTTTCCACGACCGACACACGAATAGGTAGTTTACATTAATGTAATGCACCGAATTATTCATTGTACCTACAACACTCCTAAATAATCACAATACTTTGAACAAAAAGGTGGACTGAAAACGAAAAACGGGAAATGCCCTTATCAGTTCTGTTTATTTACGATAAGGAAACCGGAAAACCAGTGAGCCAGGAAGACAAAATAATAAAATTGGAAATTGACTCACTCACACACCCCAGGTGCACATCCTCCGGGCTGCTCCTCAAGGTCACTTTTCGTGCTCTCTGGTTGGTCAATCTCACGAGCACACCTCCATCTAATCACGTCATCTAGTCAAGAACGGCGCATAAAACTGGATTTGCGCGTACCGCAGCTGATTGGTCAGTAAAGAGGGAGCTCCCCGCCACTGTTTTTGCGCGTAGATTCAACTAGCACAGTATTTACGATCGAGTCTTCTGTCACTAGCCAACTTACTCTTCAAACCCAGAGGAACTAACTTTGATTTTTTTTCTTTTTTAATTGGCTGGGGGTGCACATGCGTCTATGCTCCTATCAGCAGCTGCCCCTGCTCAGAATCCAAATCTTCACTCGTTTTCTAGATAAACTGACCTTCGCAACCACCAGATTACGGTATTTGGTGTATAACTCTAGCGTATCAACAGAATTTGGTAAGAAAAGGTACAGTTTGCAAAAGGGCACTCGGTTAAACAGCATCACCATAGGTACCTATGAGCATGAAGATATAAATCTATTCCTCCCGTTACACCTGTGGTTGCATTGTTGTAAATGGTGGTATTTGATCCGCTATGAAGTCTTGACCCAAACAACTACCATAGCGTGGGAGGTTTGGAACAGAAATTCTGAAGGTATTGACCGAAACTTTCCCAGAAACTCAGCTCACCAAACGGTGAGGTAAAATGAAGTAGGTTATCAATAAAACTGCCAGATTGCTTCAAGTCATAAACACTCTAGTATGTAAGTAATATTCTGCGATTAATGTAATTTGTTACCCCTTTGTGCAATCATCGGGATGTGTGAATTTATTTTCTCATAAAAGTTTATGAGCATAGTTTAATAATGGTGTGTCTTTTTTCAAAATACGTTCCTGTCTGCAGTCAGTGATCGTCTATTCACAGTACTACGTCATCGAACTATAACCAAAATAACGATTTTATTGAGAAGGGGAGGGGGAGCAACTCGTGAGATACCTTGTATATAAGCAAAAAAAATAATTAATTAAAAAACTCATGGAAACTGCAAAGAAAAGCTTTTAATAAGAAATAATTACCGAATTTAATAAGAAACGGTACCGGCTTCATTTAGGTCTAGTTGTGCGCCGAAGGTTATTGTCAGTAAGGGGAAAACCTTTTCAAATTTCCCTTGCTTCACTTCAAAAAATAGCGACAATATTCAACAGTTTTTGACACCACCCAGAGGTTTGTGGGACCAACCGTTCGCTTATTTAGGATAATTATTTACTTATTTAATTAGTCTTATTTAACCTCTCATCCATACTCGGGTCTTTTGTTGGTCGTGCACCAAACCGGAAGGTGGTGAAATTACGTGTTGGCTTGCTACTACTAACCCTAAAATGTGATCTTTTTAATTTTTCGAATAAAAATTCAAGTTACTCAGTTGTGCTTCCACAACACCAAATTTCGTAATGAAGGCACCCACTGCTTTGAAGGTGTTTTGCTGGTCGGTATACCTTGGTAAGTTTCATCAAGAGGCAGGTACTATTGTTGATAAGTCATCTTCGCAGAAAAATAATAAACCGTTGTGTAAAAATTTGCTGTTTTTTAAAATTGAGGTGATAATAAATACCTTCTTCAATTTTCTAACTGTTTTTCTCCAACATCTTGTTAGGGAACCCAGTGAAGACTGATGGGGACAAATGGCGTTTCCTAAAAGGTGGACGGATTAAGGGGCAAAACAAAAAGCAAAGAATGAGGCTCGCTATTAGAAACTCTGGAGCGCGTTTCACCCGGTATAATGAGGAATTTGCCTTAATTTTTTTTCGAAACAGGGTTCACAGGTATGGAAGAAAACCATAGTGTGTTACTCAAAAAAGTATCCAACAAATTTAGAGAATTTAAGGAAGATGGAAATTTAAAATGTTGCGGCAATCTGGTGATGGAGGCAGCCATGTTGCAACGTATCTGGCTTCCTAACCAATCTGACTTCATAGGGGGATCTGTGCCATTTACTACGTACTACAGCAGTGCTACCTCTAGAAGCGTAAATTCAAATTTTAGCCGACCAAAATGCGATCGATGTTTTTCTTCATGTTGGTTGGTGGTAACAATTGCAAAGCCGTGTTCTTTGCAGACGAGTGATCTATTGAGAAAAATAATAAACCATTGTGTAATAATTTGCAGCGTTTTTTACTATGTGATTCTACTTACTAGTTAATAAAGTATTATTAGTCTTCATCTTCTCTTATATAGTTTCCATATTAGTTAGTTTCGTAATTTGAATCACAATATTTGAGTGGATTGTTTCGTTTGGTCACAAGGGTGCCTACAACTCTACCTGTTGGCGTTCTTTGATACTATTTGCTGAGGCTTCTTTTACGCTTCGCCAGAGCACAGTGAATTCAGTCAGTTTTCGCATCATTTTGCAGTAGGAACCCTGAGGTGTGACATCCTCAGCCTCCCTTGATTTTCACGGTGTTTTTTGACAGAGGCTCCACTTGCTTAGACATTTTCCTTTATGGTAGTTTTTTCCCTTGGGTATTCCTGGTGTTGAGTATTCTAGGGCCCTATTATAGGATTTGACTTTAAATTCCAAAATCTAAAATTGAGGCAAATTCCCCATTACATTAAGAAGAACCTTTGTACCAGTAATTCAATTCAAATTTACCTAAATGTTTTTAACCTTTTATTAAAAAGTGTGCGAATTTTGGTTTAGTTTTTTAGGGTGTCCTGGGAAAGTTGCATATAAAATTTCACAAAACAGAAGAATTTGTTTGAGATTGTAGAATCCTTGGAGATTCCTGACTATGATAGTCCCTCTAGGAAAAGTCTGTGGCTCTCACTACGCGCTAAAATCATAACCAATTTGCGGAAATTGTGTGCTGATTACGAACAAAATCTGCTAATTTTGGTGCTACCACGTTTTGGTCACTTATGCAACTAAATATGGTGTAAAGGAGGGGGTTTTCTTGAAGTGTCTGTGAATGATGTTAAGTATCCATCCAAGGTGAGATGTGGGCCTATATCAATCTATATTTACACACCTACCCATTGAATGTGAAATTGGAATTTATTATTATTCTACTAGTCGTTTTATATTAAAAAATTGTTCTGTAAGTGAAAATCCCTTATCTCGACTAATCGAGGAGTATTTCTCGCTAAAAACTAAATTATTCAGCCTCGAAAAATATTCAGAAATCCCTAGCCCCCAATCAATCATAAACGATCTTTATTGTGATCAGTGAACGAAATATTGCATGAATATTGTCGATTCGTGTTATAAATAATATAGGCTTTAAGTAAACATTCAAGTGTACGTTCGAGCCATCGTGATTGTGCCTTATCTATTTATTTGTTTTATGTGCGATTAACTACTCCCTTGTCTACGACAATTGCACTCTCACTATTGATAACAACAGTATTTAACGTTGTTATACAAATGAGGACTACAATATTTATGATGGCTTCGAGCGATTGTCTGAATAATGATATTCGTGTGGTTATTATCAACTAGCAGGACAATTATTGTGGTTTGTGTAATCGAACGTAATGACGAGTAGTAGGTTCTTGAGGGGGTATCAGTCAGCGAGTAAAGTGTGAGTAAAGTAGTTTCTCCTTTTTCTCTGGCAAAAACGTGTTCGATGCACAACGTATGCTCACACAATAGTGAGCAATACACAATTGAATCATGAAGAATGGGGAATTTGCCTCAATTTTAGATTCTGGAATTTCAAGTCAAATTCTATAATAGGGCCCAAGAATAACGTTTAACACCAGGAGTACTCAAGGGGAAAAAATTACCGTCAAAAAACGCCGCAAAAATCGAGGAATATCGTGCACATCACACGAGAAAAAAAAAACAACGCGAAAAGTGACCGGATTCACATACTGAGCGCTCTGGGGTAAAACTCCAGACAGTAAAGAGTTTTTGGCAACCACTAACGGGCCCGTGGAACCTCTTCACAAAGCTAGGAGTTTGCGGGTGATGATGAATTTGCCTCCCGACAACAGCGGGTGACGATGAAAGGGTGCCCCCTGACAGTCACCCATTCCTAGAGGCCCACCGTCACGAGCCCCTCCCTCCCCCCCTGTCCAAAGTCAACGGGCTTCCTCCTTCAACTGGGTAGCATCCTCTGTTGCTCGCGCTAGTCTCGTCCTAACAGGGCCCATCAGATGCTGGCACCAAAAACTCTCTAGTACTGCAGAACGACAACAGGTAGAGTTCTAAACGCCCATCTGAGTTCTAAGCGTGACCACACGAAACGATCCAGTCAAATGACCACTCAAATAATGTGATTCAAATAACGAAACTAACTTAATATAGAAACTAAATAAGAGAGGATGAAGACTAATAATGCTTGATAAACTAATAAGTAGAATTGGATTGTAAAAAGAGTGAGTGAAATTGCTTCTTTTGGTCACTTGCACGTCCAGGTTTTCTCTCTTCCCCCAGTCGCGCGCTTCTGTGTTCGATCACGTAAGCTACAGTTTCATTTGCATTTCCAGAGGTAGCGCTACCTCAGAGGGGCATAGCTATGAAGTCAGATTGGTGAGAAAATCCGTTACGTTGCAACTCCATGCCCCCATGAACAAATTGCCGCTTCTTTTAAAATTTCCACCTTCCTTAAATTCTCTAAATTTTTTCGATGCTTTTTCGAGCAGCACTCTATGGTTTTCTTCCGTATCAAAGAACACTCTTTCGAAAAAAAATGAGGCAAATTCCCCATTGTCACATGTAAAACAAATTCGTGAAAACAATCCGGGTGGTTTGAGACGATATTTTGATGGGTAAAATACTCGAAATAAGTATTGGTCTCTTCCTCCTTACATTAAGATTGCAGCAAAATTTTCGAACTTTCTTTTGAGTAAACTCAACTACCAATGATGGGCAAGTAAGTAAGCATGAACGCTGCACCTTGTTAAAAAAAAATATCTGCCTAGTGGGTGTGGCACTTAGCTTCCTCCTAGCTATAACCCGACTGTATGGATGATCCGATGCATAGTGGTTAATCTCAAAACATCAATCTATAAGAACCTTGTACTACCCTCATGGGGGACCATCTACACCCCAACTCATACAATTCCTGAAAATTTCATCGAAATCAGATGGGAAATGCAGAAGTTATGGCTGTAACAAGGAAATAAACGTTTGCGCATGCGCAATGGCAACTATCAGTCTAGGGGCAATGATTTTCATAGGGGACCATCTACACGCCAACCCGCATAATCTCGAAAATTTCATCGAAATCGAATGAGAATTGTAGGAGTTATGGCTGTGGAAAGGATTTCACGTTTGCACATGCGCAGTGGCTACTATCAGTCCGAGGGTGATGATTTTCGTATGGTACCATTTACACGCCAACCCGCATAATCCCTGAAAATTTCATCTAAATCGGTTGAAAAATGAAGAAATGATGGCTGTGGCAAGGATTTCATGATAGGCAGTCACACAGACATACGGACACGGAACCAAAATTGTTCAGGAAGGTATATAACGTAAAACGCGAGTAGAAATTTTGATTTTTGGAGACTTTTTTTTCAACCTTGAAAAGTGATAACAAAGCTTCCGCTACCTTGGTAGACTCGGAAGCAATATTTTTATTCGGTAGAGACCCGTTTATAATGGCCTTACAACTTGGAACAAGAAAGAACATCCAACACAATACTCTGACTTGATTTTAGAAGTAAACATTCAGTGATATTGGACTTAAATTGCTTACTAGATTGACTTAGCCTTTTATAAACCACCTACTCAGGTGAGAAAAGAAAAAATTGATTACCTAGATTGGATATTCGTGGACTGACTCGGTAAAGGGTGATCAAACCCGGCGCGAAATCCGTTTTGGATGTGAAACAGTTACTGGAGTTGACCACTTTTCCATAAGTGTGTTCTTGTGTCAAATATAAGGTGTAAGGTACCTATTATGTATTTCATATAATGTCAAAATAGGACATGTGGTTTTTGTAGAAAAATGCTCTTAGTACAATACCACCACAATTACAAAATTTTTGTGAAAAGGCAAGGAATTTGTCAAATGATTTTTTTTTAAACATTAGTTAATGAGAATTAATGAACTGCTCATGTTGCATGAATGGAACTTTACCTTTATTTGATGGTGGTGTGGTAGTTAGGAAGATTACCCGGCCCGAAACCAATGAATGACCTGAGAGAAGGTACGTTTCCTAATATTGGCTTCAAATCATGAGCCAGGTAATATCGAGTAAGTACTACAGTCGTAATAATGGTTCAGTTCTTGGTACCTACCTACCAATATGATGCAGGTAACTCAACTCTAACGTACATTCGTTTTTGCCAGCTTTATACTAGTAGAATCCTTACCTACTTGAACGATATTTATGGTTTAAGAAAGTTTCTACTGTTTTAAAGTCTGTGTTATTTTAGTGTTCGGCCATGTATTTAGAAAGGCAGCCGGATCCGTGGGTTTATCTAATCGTTCTCTTCGTGACAGTAGTTGTCTTTTTCAGGTACCCTATTCACTTACCTTTTCAACTATCGATAACCTAGTAAGGGAGGACGTTTCCGTGATCATTTTCAAACTAATTTTCGTACACAAGAAAACGTACAATAGGTCTTTCGGAAGGAAGCATTTTGGTACAATCTTGAATAAATCCTGAAGTTCAAAACATCGTAATACAGGAAGCCGATTGGATCGAGTTGACATAATTTTTGGAATAATTTTGAACAATTAGAGCTCATTATTGTTTTATAATGTACTAAAAGCCCAATATAATTGCAATTATAATTCATTGGCATCCATTTCGGGCTAATACTTTTTGTGGAGACATGATAATCCAAGAGATTCCACCCCGAAGACATTCAGCTGGATCCAGAGCAAATATGACAGTGCTTTACTGAAGAGTATAATTGCAAGCATCGAGAGGGTGGACAAAAGTGCTGCCTCAACCAGACCTGTAATAGCGACGACAAAACTGCAAAGCCATGGAAGAAGCTGTGGATAGATTGTGGGTCTCTTTCTGTGTCCACGTGAAACGCCTCGGTCTTAGTGGTTGACTCATCTTCTATGCAGACAACTTAATTTTCTCTGGAGGTTTCAATTACAGCAGACTAACAATCAGATACCTAAAGAAAAAGTCAAACCTATTGTTTTCATTAGAAATGAGTACCTCCTCATTCGCGCACCTTCGGCGCGTTGAAGTTGGTCAGAGTTGATGCTCATTTCATTATGGTCACTGTATGCACCATTGTCATAACTGACCGGTACTAAAAGAAAATAGAAAACTCAATAGGGAAAAAACATAGATGAGACAACTGTTTTCAGTGTGATCCATTTTCATACCCCCCCCCCCCCCCCCCCCCCCCCCTCAACCTGTTTCTACGCTCTGCCCAGCTTGCTGATAATTTAGCACGAACGAAAATGGAGTCATGATAACTCTTACCCTTATTCTTTACACTATCTTACAGTATATTGCCTTTTTCTTAGTTATTAATGAAATTCTTTATAATTATGTACGATTTGTATTTTTTTCGCACGCAATTAACATGATAGTGGTCTTTGATCCTTCATGAAGTCCAAGGTTCGTTCAGAGAAGCCTCCAGGCGCCTCTATCCCCCCCCCCTTTTTAGTTCCGGTTTGATTCTGAACTGGTTCAGGACTGCTTCTCCGAACATTAGTAAGAAGCTTTCATTAACTTGTACTTCTGACAAAATTACATGTGTGTGTTGTATGTTTTATGCAGGTCATCCAGCAATGATGATCTCCAGAGGGTGGCCAGCTATGGTGTCCATGATGTAGATGCTCACAGTTCCCTCCATCGGGTCGATCCGGTTAAGTCGCTCGATTCAAACAGCGGGTCCTACAACGGGAATTACCCCCTCTCCAAGCCGTCCTTCATCCACGACAAAGTTCACTTCAAGGTTGGCGTGATCTCAGACATGGATCAGATGTCCAAGAGCAAACTAGAATCCAACACTTGGGTGAGTTATTTAAAGTCAGCTACATGGTTGAACAAGATTTGTCTTGAAATTTCCCTGATAAGCTAGTGGCCATGTTGCTGGGTGGCTTTCCTTTCAGCAATGGTGTTGACTGCCGGCAGTCATTTTTATCTTTGCTCATTTTCACCCGCCAGGTCTGCTCCATGTGTCTTGGTCTTGGCTCATCCAGCTTCTTGTCGAATAATTACCACGCATAATTAATTCCACTTACTCACTCCAGGTGAGCTACTACATGTTGGGAGACCTCGTTTGGGATCCTCAGGCTCAAACTGTGTCGATCACATGGCACAAAAACAGCTACAAAACCCTGAAGACCAGCTACGGCTACAAAGGGCGTGGAATGGAGTTGTCGGAATTGGTGACGTTCGACGGCCGTATACTCAGCTTCGACGATCGTTCCGGTATCGTTTACGTCATCGAGGATGACCAGGCTCACCCCTGGCTTATACTCTCCGACTGCGACGGTACATCTCCTAAAGGTAAAAACCATATTTCTTAATTTTTTTCATTCTTATTCCAAGTTTTCATTTAAAAAAACGTCTGCCAAGTTGGGTGGGCAGTATAGCTTCCTCACTCATTGTAACATGGACGTATAGAATCAGTTGGCGAAAAAATTATGATTCAAAGAGTTATTGAATACCAAAATTTAGCGGTTCACCGTCTAGGACCTAACCCACACAATCCCTGAAAATTTCATCGAAATTGGTTGAATAGTTGCGGAGTTTTGGTTGTAACAATAAATTTAAAGTTCGCGCATGCGCAGCGGCTATTGCTTGACCAATTTGATTGAAACTTATAGGGTGTCTCTTAGAAGTTAGTCCCTAACTAACCTCCAAATTTGAGCAAAATCGGTTCATTAGAAACCGAGAAACCGAGGTTCCAGGAAATTCACGTTTGCGCATGTGCACTCGCTCCTATTGGTCCGAAGGTGCTGAAATTGATAGGGGACCGTCTAGGACCTAACCCGCACAATCCCTGAAAATTTCATCAAAATCGGACCACAGGTTAGTATAGTATTGCCCGGGACAAGGATTGACCACAGACAGACCGACAGACAGACAGACCGACAGACAGACAGACAGACACGGAACCAAAATTGTTCGGCAAGCTCTAAAACGCAAAAAGCAAGTGGAAATTTTGATTTTGGAGGACATTTTTTTTTTTCACTTCTTTCACGAATACAAAGCTTCCCTACCTTCGGTAGTGAGGAAGCAAAAGTGAATAATGAGTACCTACTAACATTTTCAAAACAAGCTCCGTGCAAACAGTAAGTTTACTTTGATTTGGTAAAGCAAAAATTCAACAATTAACAATCATTTTGGTTTATTATTTTCAATAATGAATCTTAAGAATCGACCAAAGAAAAAAATTGTAACCCCCTCAAAATATGTTGGTTTACGTTTCGAGGTACGTGGAATCCGAAAATAGAATTAAAAAACGGCGATACGTTTCCATAGAAACGGGTCGGTTGTAAGTGAAAATCATTAAAAAATCCCACGCTACTTGGGTTCCACGGTTTCTTCACGTTTTTACCCAGCTAGGTGATGGCTAAAACATGTTCTATGCTAAAATGTTCGCCGTGACTCAGGAGAAAAGTGAACAAAAATGAAAGGGATCAAATAATCAAAAAATTGAAATTTAATGTGAAGATTTGACACGTGCTTCACATATGAGGAAGGAACAAAACCAAGGGTGGGTTGCTTGATTTTTTAGGCGCTTTTCATAACTAACCAGCACAGCATCAACAATAATTGTTAATATACAATTATTGTAGGGAGGTATCCGAGAAGAAAATAAAACTCTTGCATAAGAGTTTGCAACACATTCGGACATTTTATGTCTTTACTTTTTCCCGCCCCCCTTTTCCCGTCCCCCTTCACCCGTCTACCTACCTATACCTTCGCTACCTACCTATAATAATAATATGCTTTCTCAATAATTGTCTGTTGAGATAGCAATTCTCGTGACGTTTTATCGTTTATGTGCCAAAGTAAAGACATAAAATGTCGAAATTTTTTTTCTTTAGTTACCATGGACCGATTTTGATGAAATTTGGTATATGGGCTCCATTTGGGGACTAGTTGTGCCCCGAAGCTTGCGCTAGATGTCAGTCACTTCTAAGGGTTGAAAAATAAGGGCTGAAATTTTCATAACGCCTTAGCTCAAAAACGTTTGATGTAGAGGTATTGTTTTTTTTCAATTCAAGATAATATTAAATTTTTAGAATCGAATGAGACCACCCCGAGCTATGTCGGACCAACTGTTCGCTTTCTATGAAAATTTAAGGGTTGGTCCTACACAAGTGTTCCGTCTCGGATTATCTGTCTGATGGACCTGCCGTGCTGGAAGAGGCTGTTTTTAGGCATCAACAAGAAACCCCCTTCTCTCCTATCTTCCTATACTCTATTCTCCCTGAGCTTCTTACCACCAGTTGTGTCTTCGTCTTCCGCACAAACCGCATGCCCCTCGCTCCGCCAAAATTTCTACTTGAAGTCGGTTGTCTCGGGCTTTTCAAATTCTTCTCACCTCCAAGTTCGGACCTTCTGGATATTTCGATGTTCTGGTCGACCAGCGACGCTGCAGCAGTAATATTCGAGGGCCTTCCCTGCCTCGAAAAGGTACCTACTCTTTCTTACCTTTATAATATTCTTGTTGCATGTCTGTCCTCTAGCTGGTCCACATCGGCATTCTTCCATCAGATCTTGTAGGTATTTCTTTGTCAATATCATAACATCAATAATACACTCTTTTTTTGAATGTGCTAGGATTGGTACGCATAATCATAACCCGTCATACAGTCTGCTAATTATCGAAAAACCTTACAATAATAAATATTTCAAGTGCGTGCTCAATTTTACACAACAAGTATGAATCGCAAAAGAGGTTTAATCGCCGTTCAAATTTTAGCTGACCAAAATACGATCGCTGTTCGTTTCTTTGAGTTGTACTCAGTAACTGAGTCTCAGTTTTGCTTCCTTAGCAACCAGCAATCAAATTTCCTAATGAAGGCACCCACAACTCCCTATTTCATCGGATTAAATGTGAAGCCTTTATTTCGTCAAAATAATCTTGGTCGTGAAGCGAAAATATGATTGGTAGGTAGTGGAAATGGCGAATAATGTAAACAGGAAAATAATAAGTAAACCTTTGTGTAATAATTTGCAGCGTTTTTTTTTAAAGGACAATCTAGTAAGGTATTTCTAATCGAAAAAACAAAACAATAATCATCCGGAAAACATGATTGTATACTAACATAATTCTATGTTCCTTAAAAAATGGCCGACTAATATGGAACTCTTAGAGACCATATTTGGATAAGACTGCTCATAATATGGTCTCTAAGAGTTCCATATTAGAAGCAGTCTTATCCATATGTCCTTCTTGTTCTGTTGTTTTTTTTTGTTCAAACCACCTGAAATGAATTGCAAAATTGCGTTGAAGGCTACAAAATTGATCTAAATGGATAACAGAAATACCCATATCAAATAAGAAACAAGTAATATAGGCCGATTCTGTTGGGGGATGTCGAGGGTGCAAACTGAATCTGTGTTAATGATTATCGAGTAAATATCTTTGGTAGTCCTGATAACTCGACCCAAATTATGGTACATCTTCAAATTAGGCGCCTTTTCCCTTCGCTGAACTCCCTAAATCGAGATAGATCATGATTACTCCGATTCAACACAATGGCAAAAATGAGAGATACCTTCTAAGTGGTACACGAAGATAATTTTTGGAATTCCATTGTTGTTGAGACTCGGTTCTAAACAACAGCCTTCTTAGGAATAAACAGAGGAGGAATACAGTTTGAATTGCCTCTGAGTCTACCCAGGTAGCGGAAACATTGTTTTCCCTTTTCGAAGTTGAAAAAATTTAATCTAAAATCAAAATTTCCACTCGCGTTTTACGTGTTAGGCCTTCCTGAACATTCCGTGTTTGTCTGTGTCTGTTGGTCATGAAATCCAAAAAGAACAGGCAAAACTGTACGAAGTTATTGACGGATTTCGATGGAATTTTAAGGTATTTGTGGGTTGGGGCGTAGGTCGTTCCCTATGAAAATCATCGCTCCCGGATCGATACTAGCCGCTGCGCATGCGCAAACGACTGCAATAACGTCTACATTTTCCCTTCGATTTTGATGACAGTTTCAAGGATTGCATGGGTTTCGGTGTAGATGGTCCCCTATGAGGGTATTGCTAGGTACTTAGAGATTAGCTACTATGCATCGGACCATCCATACAACAGCGTTGTTGATACGAGGATGCTATGTGCCACACCCACTTGGTAGAAGTTTTTCTTCTCGAAATGACTTATTATTAAGTAGTTTGGTTCACTCTTATTGCAAGGATGTTTTCACGTTTGTGGAAGGTTTTTACTGGACACAGTAGAATTATTGTAGTTTCTATAAATCGAATCCGTGCTAACTTGGCTATTTTAAACCTTTTAATTTAAATAAACCTTTAAATTTAATTTCCCAGTACAAAAATGTTGCAAAGCAGTTGACAATTTCCTGTTGTGTAGGTAGGTATCTTCGTGGACCTCCTATTGATATTTGTTGCTAACAAGCTAGCTGTACTACCTGCCTACGTTCGTCCTGGCCTCATGTCCTAACGGCGAGGAAAACTATGTCCTAACGATTTCGTGGTCGCTCACCCGTCCTACAGCCGAGCCCAGAGTTTCTCAACGACTATTTTTCACCGTCTCGCTTCTTTACAAACTGGGTTCATTCAATTGAACTAAGAATTTTTCCCACCACGGCCGTCAACAAGGAGCGATGTGCGTTTCTCAGGAATCAAGATCAAGGTCGGACCTTCAAGGACGTCTGTTGATGTACGGTCCTCTCTTATATCCTTATGTTTAAGAAGCACGAAGAAACTTTGTGATATATTTTTTTCTCGTATTTCGGTTGTAATCGGTTCCGGACTGACTGATTGAATTGATTGATAAATCAACGCAAGCGTTAAGGGAAAACCTATATTGAAATTGCTGCTTTCCAACAGTTTGTTTTATTGCAAAAATACTTTTTTCTGAAAAATAAACATTTTTATGAATATTATTACCAATATTTACCTGAACTATAACCAGCTGATTAAAAAGAGTGCTGTTTCGTGCAAAAATGCACAATTTTCTTTAAAAAATTAATTGAAGGTTCACGGGGAAAAAGGATCAGACTCGTCTTTTCCTAATTCCGAGAAAATCGAGAACAAAGTTTGAAGTCGTCCCAGACAGACGCTATGCATACAAAAAATGAACTGTTTGGGCCACCTGACCAGGAATGTAATTATGTTCAAGTGACAAGAAAGAAAATTAAATAGGTTGAAGATAATTTCCAGAAAAAATTAGAAATGTCAAACGAGGTAAGGACTTTGATCTTTTTTCCCCACAAATATCCGCGTTTCGGTCACCATAATACCTAAAATTATATTGTTTATTTGAAATTATATTGTGAATATTTAGAATTATAAATTTATATTGTGTATCCAAATTTCGTAATTCAATCAGTAAATTTACTAGGGTTTGTAGGTACCTTACTGTCACCTCCAGAAAAATGTTGGGCAAAAAGTGGCTTTATTTTCCAAATTAGGTATAGTTTTGTACAAAACATTAGTTGCAAAATGGCAAAAAAATCAATAAATAAATCATTCATCTAAAGGATCTTCGCAATATGAAATGGCATCATCTTCACATTCCCCTACCTGCTGGACAGCGACCAGGGGCGTCGCGTGATAATATTCGTCAGGCAAACAGCTTGGCTGCAAATTATTACACAAAGGTTCATTTTTTCTGTATTGATCACGTCCCAGCAAAGAACTCAGCTTTGTCATTGTCACTACCTACCAACCATGTTTTACCTTCACAATCAAGTTTATTTGGAAGAATTAAACGCTTCACACTCGATTGGAAGAAATAATGAAATCCTTCGTTTAGAAATTTGATTACTAGTTGCTAAGGAAGCAAAACCGAGTACATCCCAAAGAAATGTTCGGCGAACGCATTTTGGTTAACAAAAATTTGAAAGGCGATCACGCCTCTTTTGCGATTCATACTCGTTTTTCTAACTTCTCGTAGGGAGCGAACAGTTTGTCCTACAAAGCTATGGGTAGTCTCATTCGATTCCGAAAATTCAATGGTACAATCTTAAATTTCTGATAAAACAATACCTTCATATCGAGAATTTTCGAGAGAGGGTGCCTTTGGAAGTTTCAGCCCTCCCGTTTCACCACTTAGAAGTGATCTACATCAACCAAAAGCTTTGCGGCACAACTAGACCCCAAATGGAGCCCACATACCAAATTTCATCATAATCGGTCCATGATAATTAAGGAAAGATCCGCGGACGGACGGATTTTTTTTAATATTCGATTTTCAAAATCTACACGTACTACTTACCTACCACAAACGTAAACCATCAAATTTGAGGGTGGTCAAACTTTTTTCTTGAAAATAATTAACCAAAAAGGGAGACTCTGACCTAATAAGATGTGAAACCTTCATTCTACAATGTTTTGCAATTATTTCCTAGTGTCTATCAACAAGAAAAACGATTAGGTACAGTGAAATACAGTAAAATCGGGAACGGGACACCAGTCAACGTCATACAGCTGATATTTGCTTTCCTTCTTTGAGATAATGTGGGTGGATGGATATGTTAATGTGGATATGTTATGGATATGTGGGCTAATCTCTCTGCATTCAAGGTCACGAAACAGTTTTGCGACTGTTTGCAACAGCTGACAGTGAGGTAGTGGGGGTATGGCAATACTGGACCCCGCGCTGACCCCCCGCCACCCCACCGATCGTCGCCTCTCACTCTAAACAGTACCGAAAAATTCATTTTTTTGAACTGCTTGCCTTGCATCCAGCGATGCAAGGAGGACCTGCAAGGAGGCGCTAGTTCGCTTATCATCCGCACTTGCGTCTCGGTGCACCGCCCTGAGGGATTCCGAATGCACTCTTGCGGGACTGCGAGGAAGTTTTCCTCAACTCAAACTCTTCTAATTTTAATATCTTTGGAGGAGCCATTCCAGACATTCAATGATTACTTTGGTGAAGTAGTGGATGATGTTGCGAAAGTCAAAGTTGATTTATCAACTATGATTGATTATGATTGATTTTTCTATCACATCGTAAATAATAAATAATCTTTTGTGATTTGCGGGAATTACTAGGTGTGAGTAAAGGAATGAGATGTGTGTAAATGTTTAAGGGGTTTGAGAGTGATAGGGGTCGGAATGGCAATTGGTAATCCTTAGCAAACTGATATAGCTTTTCCATTACTGTACAATCGAAATTGATTTTGAGATGGCTCAGGATGGTTTTTATCTTCTACAAGCAATACTCTCCGTTGTGGGGAATGTTTCGTTCACATCATCTACCCCTTGAATATTGTGGCAGTGATTACAATAAGGTGAATAAATTTTTCCCATGAGGCACCGAAAGAATGGATTATTTCCTAGTCCAATCATTATTTTATCAATGGTAGAGAAAAAAAAGCCCAACTCAAGGTCTCAACTACATGTCCTAATATTTGATCACGAAGATTCATTCTGGCTCAAATAGATGTCAAAAAGAGAGTAGGTGGAAAGTAACGGCATAAACGACATAAATATTAATTTCCTTCTTTTCAAAATGTTTTGAAATTTCTGCAAGTTTGTCTAAATTTCTTCTCTGTAACCCCAACGTCTCTTTATTTCCCTCGTTCTAAAATAGATGTAATAGCCTAATTATCACTTCATATTACCGATTCAGATCAATAGAATGTATTCAGAGAGCTCTTCCTAACTGAGCTACTGCTAGAAGAGACCTAATTATTAAAGACAAAAATATCCAATCCACTGTCTTGCATTATAGGATACAAGATAATATAAATACCTACACAAACCTTATTTGCTCCCGCGCATCAATAACATTATTGCAAAGCGACAGTTCGAAGAATGTAGGAATACGAAAACGAATAATAAAAATACACAAGCAATATAAAAAAAAGTGTCTTTATTTTTAGTGATTTTACTAGGTAGTCTCCAAAGTATAATATCACAAAATTTAAATTAAGTAGTTGATTAAAAATTCGATCAATTCAGTAAATTTCGACTGTAGACTCATGATGTAAGAAGGGTGAACATTATCGCACGATTGACTATTTTCTCTTCTATACGGGGTGTTAAACTCACGTAACTTGACACTGAGATTCTACGACTGAAGTTGAGATTCTACGACTCATGCCGAGCTAAAAGTGTCTCTTACATGCCGAGCAATAAGTGACCCTTATTTCACTTGCACAGAACAGCGAGCCAGAAAGAAATCAAAGAACGAGCCGGATGAAATGAAGCAATGGGAAGGCAGAATTATTTGAAACGGGACAACACAAATCAAAAACGGACGACACAACAAAAATTAATAATCAAACAGTTATCACTGTTATCAAAGTCCCGATTCCAAAACTCCCGTCAGAGTGCATTCGGAATCCCTCGAGGCGGTGCACCGAGACGCAAGTATCATCCGCAATCATCACATTACCGACCTCTCTAAGTCTCTGGTGTGTTGCGGGCTAGTATCCAAGGCAAAATACGTACTTTCTTATTCCATTATCTTATTTAATCTTAATTCCTTGATAATAATGAAATAGTCCCTAAATATTATAAAAGTTTTCCAAAATCAGCTATATATTACTTACAAAAAATGGAAATATAGGAGAATCTCAACAAAAATTAATTTATTTATTTTGCATATTTGTAGTAAGGCAAACAGTGTTTGCTATGTTTGCCTGGAGGAGACGCCACTGACAGCGACTCAGAAAATGTTAACACCGGGGTTGACGAGAAACTGACACAAGTGTTTTAAATCCTTTGATTTTGCTGGTTTTGATGGGTATGGGGCCGTTGTGAAGGTTTCCCAATGTTGCAGCTGCTTTTGGTACTGAAGTCTTCTTCTTCGAGGTAGAAGGGGTTGTGAAAACTGTCTGGTATCTTCAGAAGTAGGAGCTTTTGTGCTTGGTGAATCTTTGGTGTGATGCCGTACACCTCATGCAAAGGCGAGGGAAGGGGTCTTTAAATCGGACACTGATCTTTCTTCCCTGCGGGAAAAGAATGAATGAAAGAATGAATGCGATCTTTCTTCCACAAAGTGAAACAAACCTTCGGTTCTACTCCTCCCAAGCTACACGATGGCGTGCCTATCTCAATTCGGCCAAAAAATGGAGTTTGATCCTTTTTCTCCGTGACCCTTCAATTGATATCAGCCTAAATTGATCAGGAATGTCACCATCTGATCCCGCATGAAAAACTACTTGGATAATATACCCAGCTTCTCAAGTCGTGGTGCATGTTAATGCAGATTTAGGTAGGTAGATCCCTGCTTTCTGTCAAAATACGCTGTGATGATAATGGTACGCACTGATAATGGAAAAGCTGTATTCTTTGCAGGCGGTTGATCTACACAGAAAAGCAATGAACGTATGAATGTTGAGTAATAATTTGCAGTGTTTTTATAATCATATTCCTAATTACACATTCAAATTCATAATTACCTAGTTTACATTTTTGTGGCTTTGATGCTAAATTATTCTTCTTTAAGTTTTTGAATTTAAGTTTGGCCGTATCTTAGCTTTGAGGTTTACTTTTAACTTAGAAGGTATGTCAGCGACTTGAATCATCTATCTTTGTTACCTTCGAACATGTACCTACCTACCTATCTACTATTTAACTCAGTAGGAAGCCGTCCTAACTGATCTCTCGTCAATGGAATTAAAACTCGGCCGGTCTGGTGTCTTATATCTAAGAATGATGCTCAAGGCTGACCTTGACAATTGATGCCGGCTGGTCCTGAAGGTGGGTCCAGTGGAAGGGGAAGGAGATTTGTCCACAATCTACGAATAATTTGAGTGGACGTTCTGCGTCATGTGACTCAGCACTACTTCATGGTTCTGCGTGGTGAAGTGATGAAACAAAACGAAAAATCGAGTCTGTATTTATTTTTTACTCAACTTTGTTGACATTTGACTCCACGTGCCTGCCGGTAGATTCTTGTTCTGCCCAAATTGAGCTACTTTTTTTGCCTTATCGTAATTTCGTGGGCAATCGCGATTGAAATAGAACACCGCAAATGATTAAACAACAATCTTATTTTTCCATAAATCTTCATTCTGTGTTCATTGTTGTTCTCTTTCAGTTCCCGTACAAAATGGCCATCGTGTTAGAGCACTTAACAACTTTTGCTTAGTAAATAAACCTTCATTGCCCGAGGCGTACAAACTTGAAGAGACTTTAAACTTAACTCGATTTCATGAAAATTCGATTCGATCGTGTAAAATCGGCTGAAGGTACAAATCTCTGAGATAATCACTTTCTTCTTATTTTAACATCTCATTATGTAACATGTTGAGTTTACATAAACGTATTAAAAAGTCTCGTGTTCCTCCTCATCTACTTGTAATTCTAGGAGTCAAATTATGAAACTAGAGGTCAAACGAAAGTTAATTAATCCACTTCGAAAGTGAATCAACGGAAGGAAATGTCTATCATGCCCAATCATTTACCTAGTGAATTCTTTGTCATCCTCGAGTAAATCGACGTTCAACTTTCCCCTAGTGGTTGGCCGTCATTAGCCTCCCGAAAATGTCTTCGGAAGGGTTGAAATTCATGCAGTTTTATTGTTATTTTTTCCAAAGCTTCTTCTGTTGATGCCTTCTTTGGCTAGCAAGCAGCCCTTGACCGTCTTGGTTATTAGTTTATTCTTCATTTTCCCTAATATGTTATTGACGGCGCTGAAAACCCTCTCAGAATCAGAGTGTGGTCTAAAAATCGCCTTTTTTTTCTTCAGATGCTGCAATTGCCATCAGAACTCATCGGGAGGAAAATCCTTATTGGTGATCAGTGCTGGCAGACCCTTAATAAGAGGAAGTTTTCTCCAATTATCAATCAGTTTTGAACGAGGTTGAATGATCTTACGAAAATCGTATGAAAAACAGAGTCTTTGAAAAGCACTGCTGAAAAACCCTAGGAGAAAGTTTTTTTCCCTCTAAACTCACTGATCCATGATGATCCAAGCGTGGATATTTCTAGGCTGGTCTGCCAAAAGTTGATACGTCAGTTTTTACCGAATTTCAGATTTTATGCTGTATAAGTCGACTCTAGCAAGCTTTTTGGACTTACCTCATTATGCCAGTCGTTGTTTTTTGTATTTCTACAATATCATAATTTGCCAGGCCAAAAAGCTTGCTAGAATCGACAGCAAAAATCTGAAAATCGGTAAAAACTGACATATCAACTTTTGACAGACCAGCCTAGATTTTACAAGTGTAAAATAATTTTACACTGACATGTAATTATTATGTCAAATATCCATGGTGGAAATAAAAATACTGAATGAAACGCTTGCATACGAGTCTGCAACACATAGGGTCATTTCCACTGGGCTGAAAGCTGAATGTGGGAGCCCGAGAAGCATTCTGATTGGTGGAGCTCCAGGACGTAGTTATAGCGGAAAGCAACAGATAGCGTTCATGATCACTTTTCCCTACCTCATCACAACAAGTCACCTTGTTTATCACATATTTTTCTCCTTGGTGCATTACTGGATGCATCTAAGTAATTAATTTGACAACATTCAGTTATATTCGCGATATGTACGAAAAAATCGAGCGATTTTCAATAATACACTGGGTTTCAAACGTTTCTTTGGGTGGTAGTTGTCAATTGAATATTTGAACTACTGGCGATAGGGACAACAACAATTGCATGAGGAACTCTGAAAATACCTTTCGCCTCGATTGGGTTTTCCAAGTAATTTTTGCAAATCTAAATGATGATGAATCGAAAAGTTATCAATTTCTGGTCATTCGAAAGGATTTGAAAAGAAGCGGTATGAAGTGTGGCCTCCCCCTCCCCCCACCACTTCCGTAGTAGTTCCTCAATCCTAGCTGAAAGTAGATAGCGCAACTGAGGCATCCTCAAAAATGCTTGCACACCATTTTAACGTTGGCTTTCTTCTCTGTTAACTTGTCTCCATTACTCTGTGGTCATTTCTATCATCATCTCTATCTATATACAAAAAAAACCAAAACTACCTCCCCCCTTCCCCAGCGGCTCCCAACCATTGGAGGCTCCCGCTCACCTAATGGTAACGCCATTTCTTAATGCATTTTCTTAATGCTCTGTTCGTTTGAATGCCGAAGGAAAGACATAAAATGTCAAAAACTCGTATACATTTCTTACTATACTCGCACCTCATATAGAGCCCAAATAGTTCGTATAGATACGAGTTTCCTCATACGAATGGCAGCACTGCCTATTACTGCCAGCTGTAGATTACGTTACTCCATGAATGTTGGAAACTCAAATGATTGAATGGTCTCCATAAGCAACCTATGGAGGCTTGTTTGGTCCAAGAAGGACAACACCAACGAAGAAGTTCATAAAACGGTAAAACGTCTAAGTCACGCAAATACCAGGGTCCCTGTGGCTGGCTGCGTCTATGCCATGCAAACACCTCTCGCAAAAGGTTCTCTGAATATCTGCTCCTATTCTTTTGTTCTTGGTTACCGCTCTTTTCTAGCTGTTTTTCGTGATAAATGAACTATTTATGAGACGAACGGTTCAATCCGGAGATGAATCGGTCGATGTTGAAGGTCATGGGCAGTCATCAAAGTGACACCTTATCATTGCGCGCTTCATGAAAAAAATGTCTCCGCCACAGTGGACCAACGCGTTTTTTCCCCCGCGTTCAAGGTGTTAACAGAACTATTCCAATTGACACAATACAGTATAAAACGTTATAAAATGTGGTGATAATGTCTAGGACACAGACAGCGGGGAGGGGGGCTGTAAGCCAAACAGTTACTTCATGTATCCTCCGTTAGGGATAATAAAGCGTTTTTCCTTCGAATCAGATGAGATAAGCTCAGTTACCTATTTTGGTAAATCTTGAGATAATGCGGTGCTGATTCAAGAGAAAAATGCTTTACTATCCTTAGCGGAGGAAAGATGAACTAATGCTGCCGGTGTGATTTAGATCTGTGTAAGCCAAGGCCAAGGAGAAGAGACTTCATCTCGAGGATCAAAGCGCAGGAAGATCCAAACTTCATTCCCAAGCAACCGCCAAATTCAAAACTTTTTTGGTGGTGACCAAACTGCAGTCTTGGTGTTACTCAATTATGTTCCTCGTTCTTTGATGACATTTGACTCTTCTGTAACTGATATTCATTTTTGCGATTCACGGTCGTGTTCCTGATTTCTTCGTCTAACTTTTCAGTTCTATTTGATGGAAATTGGTAATATTGTTTTGATTTTTCTTTTTCGTAGGTTTCAAGTCGGAATGGGCCACCGTGAAGGGTGAACATCTCTACGTTGGAGGTCTGGGGAAGGAATGGACGACACCGACTGGCGAGTTCGTCAACAATTGCCCGATGTACGTCAAGAAGATCAGCCGAAAAGGCGAAGTCGAGTCCCTGAATTGGGTGGAAAACTACAAAGCGCTCCGGTCCCACTTAGGAATAGAATTCCCAGGTAAGCAGGGCGTTTGACAAATAAGCGATAGAACCACAATATTAAAAATAAAAAATCATGAACTCTACAGGTTATGAGTGATGGAGATTTTGTTGAGGTTTAGATTTACCTGTTGTTCATGAATTTTAGCAAATCGAGTGGGTAGTAAATATGAGAGTGTCGATAATTAGTGTGTTCAACTGAGGAGCTAACCTTATTTTTGTTATGTGATAACTTCAAACTAATAACAACGAACACTCGTTCGTATTACATAACAAAAATAAGGTTAGCTCCTTAGTTGAACAATAAGTACCCACTTATGTGCAAAAAATGTCCATACATGACGGTAATGATGATGTTGTGATCAGGTTTCACTTCCCATTTCTGTCCAGTCACTTCCTTGGATCAAGTGGTAGCGAGCTCGACTCAAAATTGTAAATGTAGTGGAAAAGTTTGGAGATTGATCCCCTACCGAAGGAAATCAATTTTTATGTTGTAACAAGTGGTGGAGTCCGTATGGACCCTGAAATGGCTCCTCAGCATTCTCTGAGGACTATTATTATTATTTGTCAACAGATCGGGAATGAGGTCTTCAGAAATAAAACTCCTCCTTTGCCCAGCTTTCGGTGAATTTATCGCCTTCCTCAAGGCTCAAAGGAAACACGGTTACACATCCTTTGAGCCTTGAGGAAGACGATAAATTCACCGAAAGCTCGGCAAAGGAGGAGTTTTATTTCTGAAGACCTCATTCCCGATCTGTTGACAAATAATTGTTTGTTGGATCGATCATCATACTTATTTTAAGGGAATTTAACGTTCTTGCCAACGGTATCCTGAAATTGTGATTAATACAGTAAACCGAAGGAGTTATTACCAATTTAATGACATAAGATCAAAATCACGAAAAATACTTTAAAATTAAAATAACTCGGAAAAGAAGCCTCTAAAAATACTGCTAGGAGAAATTTTTTGTTGCGAATTAGTTGTAGAATCGACCCCTTGAAGGAATGAGACCTGTTTTGTAGACACCATGTGTATGAAGAAATACAGGGATTCCTTAACTAAACTTTATTGATTTTCCAGGCTATATGCTCCATGAGAGTGGAGTCTGGAGTGACATACATCGCAAATGGTTCTTTTTCCCTCGACGAATGTCTCATGAAAGCTACAACGAAGAAAAAGACGAGCATCAAGGAACCAATGTGTTCATCTCCTGCGATGAAAACTTCAAAAATATAAAGGTAGGCAATTTTTTGTCCGACAGGCAGGTTAGAAAATCTTTAAGATCCACAGGTGGAGTTGGAACTCTAAGATACCTGGAAGCGTCTTCAGGTTATGTGGGATTCAAACCCACTGAACAATTCCTCCTTTTCTCCCATGTTGAAGCTCAGCCCGGAACCGTTTAACACTTTACTTCGGGAAAAGGTAGGAAATTTAGTCGCTGACGATTGGTTTAGGTGACAATGAAATTCGCAGAGGAACAATCTGGGGGTAAGCTCCACAGAATAACGGAGACAATAAAGAAGAAGCTAACGATAAAATGGGTGGCAAATTTTTTTCAAAACTTCAGCTAATTAAATACTTTTTTAGTCACCCCGAGCTCTGAATAACCTCACGTATTTTGTTGTTTTTTTTCGATTCTCAGTATATTTTGACCAACATGTTGCAAGCACACGGTATGTTTTGAAGACGTTGAGAGCTCATAATAATCATGTTGTACTCGTCTCCACGAATTCATAGAGGCTAAGTATTACATTCTTGGGTTCTTATTTCTTATTTCTTTATTTACGGGCGAGCCCAATATACATTCTAAAAAAAAGTAGGTCATTCTAACGGGGAGAAAAATTCGGTCCAACAAAAGTTACATATGAGAATTTAGATTTTTAAGTTTAGTTATAGCTGAATGGGGAGGAGGTGATAAGTTCAATGGATATAGGATTGTACAGCGATTGAGACGAACTTTCTATCATTCCACTTACAATTGACACCCACTTATCACACTTCCGACCAACCTCGACAGAGGATACACGGTTTTAGAAGATTGGAGAAAACGCAAAAAAGTGTTGCTATATTTAGAAATGCTGGACTTAAGGAAGTTCAGACAAATTTTTGGGAACGGGAAAAAAGTAATTTTGGAAGATAACCACAGTATTACCGGTCGACTACCTGAATTACATCCGAAACAACTGTATTATGATTGCCCCAGACATGACAGAACCGACAAAAAACCGAAAACACGCTCATGAAACATATGAAATAGAAGCTAAAAGCTGACAGTCTTCTACTGAGATCAAGAGTAAAAAAACAAAGACAGTGGTCCGAATGTGTCCACCATTTTGGAGACCCACTGATAACAGGCGTGCATGCGCATACCAGTGGAAACGTCTATACAAAAATGATCTATCTTCAGGAAGAAACAATATTTTCAATTTTCATGTTTAATTCGTAATTTACGCAACTGGAATCGAAAATCCCAGTTATTTTTCTATTACATGTTATTCTTCTTTTCATTCTGATGACGGCATGCCCGTGACCAGACATAATACTCTGGCTTATTGGATTGCGCCATTCGCTACTCATCTTAGAGTAGCCAAGTTATTTGTTTACGGCTGATGTCATTGAAATGAAGAGATAACTATTATCTTATTGGAGTAGTTGAGCTCATTGAGCAGTAGAGTAATTGATGTTAATTACGTACAAAAGGTCTCTAGAATCGTATTTTAAGCGATATATACCTACAAATACTACGAAGGAGCTGCATGGAATTGAAATTCGCTTCACATTCGAATAACACACACCCATCGCCCGTAAAACTGCTTTTCTATTTTTTTTTCCACCCTTTCCCACTTTGGATAACATTATTTTTTCAAAATTCAAGATATAGAACTAAAAACGTCTGCCAAAAGGGTGTGGCACATAGCTTCCTCGTATCAATAACCCGATTGTATAGATGACCCGATGCATAGTAGTTAATCTCAAACCACCAATCTCTAAGTACCATTCACTACCCCATAGGGGACCATCTACACGCTAATCTGGACAATCCTAGAAAATTTCATCAAATTCGGATGAAAAATGTAAGTGAGTAGTAAGAATCTAGTGGTTTGAGCAGTGTCAAAGGTTAAAGATGTGATTGGATCAAAAAATTACTTAGCTTAGCTGGGAATCGAACCCAGGACTCCTGGGGGGGGGGGGGTCTAATGCGCTAACTCTGAGTTATTGAGGCCTGGTGATGTAGTAAATAGGATTTTAGATTCTCATGTCAACATGTGAAATTACGCGGGGAAAGAATTGGGAGGGCGACAAATGCACGGCTGTTGCCGTGTGTTGAAATGCACACAGACAGACAGACACGGAACCAAAATTGTTCAGAAAGGTCAGAAACGTAAAACGCGAGTAGAAATTTCGATTTTGGAGAACTTTTTATTTTCAACCTTGAAAAGTGAAAACAAAGCTTCCGCTACCTTGGTAGACTCGGAAGCAATAATAACTTTAAACGTCAGAAAACATATTTTTCTGATGTATTTTCGTATTTGGAATCGAATGAACCCATTCCCATGACGACACACTAATTCGTTCAAAAGATAATGATTTTTTTTCTCCTATTTTTGGACACTGCGGCGGTGACAGGGAAAGGCATCGTATAGCAACTGCGCTTGTTTACTTTTCCTCGCTCCAAACGGACTCTAGCATTTGCGCCGTTCTTTTCCTATCGAGAGGATGGCCCTTGGATATTGGATTGATTGGCACGAAAGTGCAATAGCTTAGTAGTTACGGTTGCAATGACTGTCGAATTCGACGAAATTCCCTTTTCGTTCTCGACGGGTACCTACACCTAAATTTCGCAAAACGGATTATGTTCAGACACTCGACGCGGTGAAGGAGGAGGTGTTCTAAGCGCTCTTGCAGCGCGAAATTGTACGTTTACGACAGTAAGAAGATTGTGGAAAAGGAGGCCACCCACAATCATGAGCCGGTTGGTGAACAAAAGTTATTGGAACAAAGAATTTCCAATTTGGTTAAAAGGAAAGCGACCGACGACCTCAATGATGCACTGATGAAACTTATTCGATGAGCAATGGAATCTCATGGAGCTTTGTTTGGGTAACCGGGATGAATCAGATAACTTCCTGGAAACCTGGATGGACCAAACTTCAAGGAGCGATTCTACAACTAATTTTCAACAAAAAATGTCTCATAGCAATTTTTTCTTAACCCACTCAAAATTCTTTTTTTTCCACTTTAAAGTTTTTATTTGTATTTTCGACCTTGCAGCACTAAAATGGTCATAACCCCCTTATTTCTCATGCTACTTCGAATCTGAGTACACCGTTGGACAGAGCGTTAAATTTCCTATCCATTTAGTGGGAAACCCAGTTTCTTAAAGCCATTTGTAAAAGTAAAAAAATAAATCAAAGTCAACATTTATAATTTTTTTCTCGAAAATCGACATTTTTCAGGCTAACGATTCCCCCGTAAAAAATACCGCTATCGTGGTGCACTTGACGGGAAAAACTACCCCAAGATCTCACCTTTCCAACGGTATGTCAGTTTTAAGCTCTAAGAGGAAAGTTTCTTTGAAAAAATTGAGTTATGCGAAAAACGTGCTTCATTAGGCATATTCCGCTAGAGTGTCGACCAAGTATTATTGCCTTCACTTTTCAAGGATTGCAATAAAAATTCCACAAAATTACATTTCCACTTGTATTTTACGTTTTGGACCTTCCTGGACAATTTTGGTACCGTGTCTGTCCATCTGACAGTCGGTCTGTCTGTCTGAAAGTCCTTGTTGATGGAAAAAGCAATACGAAACTTCTGTCCGATTTCGATGTAATTTTCGGCGAAGTTCTCCATGAAAATCAAAGTCGAAGCATTAAATTTTCGAAATCAAATTCAAAAATGTTAATTTTTTTCATTTTTAGAAATTACCATTTTTTAGGTTTATTGTTAACCTGGAATAAGTTGTGCGATCGTGGGCCGCTCAACGGAAAAACCGTTCATTTTGATTTTAAAAATGGAACTAAAATAAAATTGTATGTGTGTAGATGGTCCTCCATGAGAGTAGTGTAAGGTACTTAGAGATCGGATCATCTTTACAATCAGGTTAAGGATGCGAGAAAGCTATGTGCCACACCCACTTGGCAGTCTGCTAAAACTTGTTCAGTTTAGGATGGACGTACGTTTTATAGATTCCAGCCAGTAATAAACCAGTAACAACGAATCGGATACTCACCCATTTATCAAGGACCCTTCAACATCTCATTTTCTTTACAATTTCTGTTCCCAGGTGGTGACAATTGGAGAGGTTCTCCCGACCCACGGCCCTTCAAGCTTCAAGTTCATCCCAGGAACGCAAGACAGCGTTGTCGTCGCCCTCCGTACAACCGAAGTGAACGGGAAAACTGCCACCTACGTCATGGCCTTCACGATCGACGGAAAAATCCTCGCTGGAGAAACGAAAATCGGTGACCTTAAATACGAAGGATTTGAATTCGTATAGTTTCGCGACTTCCTCCGTAGAACTTTTACAAATTGCCTGAACGATTCGTTATTTTTCGTTTCATTCGTTATTTGCAAAAACCAGTTTATTGTTCGACTTTTTTAAACGCCGATCGATTTTGTATTATTTATTATTATAAATAGTGAGCGATGTCGTGATAATGTGATCCAATAAACCCGGCATATTAGGTACCTCTGATTATTATTTGATTTTCTAGTAAACGTGCTTGACTCTACAGCAATAACTGTAAGGCCTATCAAGATCATTATAAGTGGAGTGCTCACCTTTGCATTGATCGTTAAGGTGGCGACGCGATGGGAGGACTCGAGCTGTGGACTCCCTGAGATTAGTTGCAGTTTGTGGATTTCTCACTTGGCGCAGTCGTCATTCAGTCAAAGATGAGAATGTCTCAAGCTTCAACCAGGCTCATGTGAACCCAGCTTTACGAAGCCATCAGGACGTGGGTCCTCTTCCTGCGGCTGATAGAGAAGAGATTCAACCACTATCCTGAAGATTTCGTAATGAATTCAAATAAGGGTACAGGGGGAAAACCCCATCATCGCCATTTCGGTCGAAAATGAGTTAGCAACCTCGTTTGTTAGGTCGAGATGTTTCTCACTTTTCCTTCCGGATAAATTGTAATTTTTTCAGTTCCGAAATATAGAGCATTCACAGATTTATTTCAACCTTTTACAAATTCAATTCAACTTTTCACAAATTATATTCAACTCCACCAATTTAACTCATCCCAACCCTTCAACTGATCTCACGAGTAAAAAGAAATCGTAAAAAGCGATGTAGAGCGACTAATGAGAAAGTTATCGCTTTCAAGGGCATGCAAACAAGCGATTGTCGACATTGCACAGAGAAGCGATTCTGACCATACAGTAGACATTGAAAAAGCAAGGAGCTGAGGTCACATAGGTAAGTATTATGTACCTACCTTTTTTTGTAACAATCTCTCCTCAGAGATGGAGGGGGCACGCTATAAATAAAAGAGAATTTAAAACACAAATTTCAAATGGGGAGGACGCCCAGGACTCACCCGACGCCGGTCCTAGGGATGAGAGAAGATGAGGAAGGTGGGGGTGGGGTGGGGGGGGGGGATTTTTACGCCTCTTTAAAATGACCACCAGTTCGAATATGAGCCGAGAAGGACACGTGTGGTGATTCCACGGAGTACACCTACTGAGATGCCCAACTGGCACTTTTCCCGCACCTCGACAATGTTGCAGCCGTTATTTTTTTTTTACCTACCTAATTACCCACCTACGTGTAGCCTACTACTTATCCTAATCAATCAGCTACTTTCCATATTCATCCCCTCTGGCGGAGAGTTGAATATAATTTGAAGGGTCACGGGGAAAAAGGATCAGACTCCTCTTTTCCTAATTCCGAGAAAATCGAAAAACAAAGTTTGAAGTCGATCGGACACTGATCTTTCTTTCCTGCGAGCGCACGGAATCTGATCCCTTTTCCCCGGAGCCCTATATTTGTTTTAGCTTTAAAAAGAATGAATGCGATCTTTCTTCCACAAAGTGAAACAACCCTTCGGTTCTACTCCTCCCAAGCTACACGATGGCGTGCCTATCTCAATTCGGCCAAAAAATGGAGTTTGATCCTTTTCCCCCGTGACCCTTCATTTGTAAAAGATTGAATTGAATTTGTAAAAAATAAAACCAAAAAAATTGTAGAAAATTATAAACCAAAATTACATGGTTGGTCAGGTGATACACATTTAAACAGGTGCCATCACCGCCAATGTAGTGGACTGAGGAACTAAATTGGCTTGGAAACCTTCTCTATGTTGTACGTCTCCAACAATTTCATGACTCCAACTATTGGTCTGTTCGGAGAGGCAGTCCTGAACAGTTTGGAGGGTTTAGAGGAGTCCATTCGCCTCTATCCCCTCCCCTTTTCAGTTCTGGTGTGGTTCCAGACTGCCTCTCCGAGCAGACCCTATTTTGTGCAGTAGAAAGGTTATTAGAACTGTATGTTTTATCGCTTACTGGTTGAAATTTAACCAATCTTTACCCAATGGGTCGTCCCCATATAGAACAAACAATATGTTTGGAAAGCGATGAAGTTCACATCCTTAATTTCAGTTTTAATAATATTACTATAAAATTGCCCATTGTCTCGTTTAAAATTAATTTATTTTATTTTGTGATTTTCGGAGTAGACGGGAACTTATTATGTGTGATTGAATCGCCGAAATATTTCTTTCAATAAGAGATACTAATTAAATAGTTAATTATGATGAGTAGTTTCAATATTTTGCACGAAGGTAAATTGAGTAGACTTCAGCCAATACTGCAACTTGGCGTAGGTAATTATTGTTGTCTGAATACCTAAGTCAAATCATTCGACTAAACTTGGTTCCTAAGCTTCCTGGTAGGTGGGGGCAAGTTCCCGCAGGTTCAACTTTTTATTCCATTTAACACGTTCACTGCGGAATCAAATCTACCAATGTTTCCTACCAACCTGAACGGTTTTTTTTTAGAATAACACATCCCAAATATGATTGCTTTGATTGGTAATGATGTTATTTGCCCATAAATTATCATATGTTTGGATTGACGCGCCAGGCGCGTGATCAGCACGGTGAAGTAGACTTCGTTGATGTTATATCTTATATGCTGTTCACTGGTAGTCTAGCCCCCAGAAAGTATTGTCGGGTTTCAGCGCTACCTACCGCCACTTCAGCGAACTACCATCCTTTTTCAGCTTGATGTGAGCATGGTCAAGCGGCATTTCAGAAAATTAGGCTTACATCGATTTTACCACTCTAATTTCTAAGTTTGGCGGCTTTACTTCTTTACTAGTACATTCAAATCAATGGTAAAACACAAAAATAAATGTTCTCGATTCGACTAAGTCCATGTACATCGCTACATTGTAATCTTGGGATAACTGCAAGTTAGAGGAGCGATGGTATTGTGGTCGCGAGCGTGATCAACTGATAAGATATCAGAACTGGTAGTTCGTTGAAGTGGCAGTAGGTAGCGCTGAAACCTGACAACACTTTCTGGGTGCAGGACTCTCCTCTGGCGCGTCACATTATTGGTTTTATTTCCTAAATTCTGGCATGTATATAGTTGGCTTTCTGCCAATTGTTTACGAATATAATATGTTCAGAATAGATGTAGAAATAAAACGTAAAGGCTTTTATTTTTGCTGTTTGCAGCAACTGATCTGTACCTATGGTAAAACTGTTGTTTGAGCCCGAATTCATGCATGTGAAAAACTACGGCTTCTCAGGGAGGTTTGTTGGACCCCCACAAAGTGCTGAAGGTCAATAGACAACATGTTTAATCAACCTAACGTGAATGGTAACACGAAGAAGTCGCAAAAGTCTTTGACGCATCAGGCGCGTGATCAGCACCCCAGGAAAAACTGCTTTGACGCGCCAGGCGCATGACTCGCAGTCAACGTGTCAAAATACTAGTCAGTGCGACATCTTGTTATAACATTTCCGTTTTTTTCGTTAAAACCTTTGAGTGGGAAAGTACTAATGTACCATGGAAGTATTTGATGTTTTTTGTTACGAAAGTTGCGGGAACTTGCTCCCACCTGCCCTACAGTTTGGTCGAGTAGGTAGGTAACATTATACATATATCTCCATTAAATAGGCTATCTGGACTGAATTGCGTTAATTTGTGTAAAAATGAAAAACGTTTTGTCTTTTATGTACTACTTTGGTACTATGTCACGTAAGCCTATTTCATAAAAACACCTATGCATGTTCAGAAAGTAAGTGCACTCGAATTTCGGAGGCTCCAAAAATTTATCAAACTACAAAAAATTACGTGGTGACATTATTATAATATAAATAATATAGGTAAGTTATTTTTCGACGTTGTCGCCATTTCTATCAATGCAGGAGGTTAGGCGGGGGATTCATTTTTTATGCCTGCCTGATGGCACTCTGTGGCCACCTCCTTCGACTGCCTTGACCTTGACGACCTCCCCCTTCACCATCTCGTCTAGAGTCATTTTTTCCCCACTCAAGTGCTTATTTTTCTTCTTTTTCAAGTGCCATGTCCTCTAAGAAGGTGGGCGACCAACGGCCTGATTTCCACCCTATCAGCCACCACCCTGAACAAAGTGGCAGAATTCAAATCAAACCACAGGCAGAAAGTCCTCCCCCGCCCTGGTCACTGCCTTCCCGCTATTGTTCCTTGCATTATCAACTGTAAAATTGAATACTTCTCATTACCCCTTATGTGGCCAAAATATTCCAATTTCCTCCTCAACATTGCCCAACACCTCCTTTTCCTTTTTCAATCTTTGTAACACCTCCACATTTGCTACTCTATCGGTCCAAGGGATTTCCAGCAAACAGAGATAAGACCACATTTTTTAAACATTTTTTTGACCTTTTTACATAGAGCTTCCTTTAGTGTCCACGCCTGAATTTATAGTTCTGAAGTGCTTCTTCAGAACAATAAATAGGCAGTAATCTGAAGGCACCAGGTCAGGGGGATACGATGGGTGGTTCAAAGCATCCCATCCAAAAGAGTCCAAAAGTTGTTTAGGCTGGTTGGCCCTGCAGGGATAGGCAGTGTCATACAGTAGAGACAGTAAAATCACAGTACAAATTTCGCACTTGACGGCAGACCTGATCAAAATTTTTCACTTTGAAAAACTACCTCATTCTGGTCTTGTTTCAAAGGGGAGGAGTCAATCTACATCGCAGTGTGGCCAACTTTGAAAAAAAATTCTCTATGACAATGAGAGCTAGAGTACACTTACTTTCAGGAGATGCCTCGTACATTTTATGCTACAAGTGTGAAGTACAAGGCTCTTAGCCAAAGTCCACAGTGTTGTAGTTGTACCTAGCTTTCAATCGAATTAGCAAAGTGAGGAATTTCATGTACAGACAGGCTCAAAAAATCCATCCATATAAACTGCGTAATGTTTTTTACAATAATTCAGTTCCCCATGCACTACAGTTGTGTTGGTAGTCTGTTATTATTTGGCTCTCATTATGTGCTTAGATTAGAATTAATGATGGGAACTGAAGCCTACCCAATATACAAGTTAAGGGGTTCTCAGTCGGTTACCATTCCCTCCTCATTACGGGATAGTCTAATCTCTTACAAACTGGCGCTCAAAGTTTCAAAGTTGTACCTAAATTTGAAATTTTCGAAATTCATTAGTGCATCTAAAAAACTAAAAGATTGCCACTGGAATCATCATAATCGAACCTTAATAGCCAGAAAAAAATGGGAAAGCCGTTTATTCACTGACCTCCGTCACCGACTAAGTTCCCCTTAAGAACCTACCTTTGTTAGATAGAAAACATGTTTTAGAAGTATTTGTCATGTATTTTCATCACCACTTTTATCCGAATGCTTTTCAATTGGCCCAATCTATGAGTAGGTATTTTATTCTCGATTGTGCCTGAATTCATCCAATTTAAATTTTATCGCGATTATACTTAAGCACTGTACGTACTATCGATAGGTATTTTCACTCTGAAGATTCTGTGATATCTTCCTACGATGTAGGTAATAATGTTAACCCTCGGATTTTGATAAATCGGTTGTTAGGAGGGGGAAATGGTTAGGATAAAATTTGTCCATAAAAACTGTATTGTTCAAGGGAAACCCACTTATGTAAGGGAACTGTGCAAAATAAAGTCAATGAAAGAAACTTGAAAAAATTCAAGTTAGGCACCTTTTTGTAGTGAAAAATTAAAGCGAGACACAGTTGGTAGGTATTTTACTCATCGAGCTGAATAATTTATTGGCAACGTTACTCAATTTCAATATATCAGGAGCATCTAGGGAGAGAAATTGGTGAAACAGCCTGAGCGCTGCCAAGCAACAATTAGATGAACTTTCCGTGGCTCAAACCATGCGTTATCTCTCTTATCAGTTGCCCGATGTGATGTAGGCAATTCCTTAAGCCAGGTTCCATAGAACAAAATGATGAGGTAGGAGTGAGCTTTACGGATGTCAACGAACTAATTTGAAAATTAGATATCAGAGAGTTTACGAATTATGGATTACTTTGATAAATTTCATAACAAACTTCCATCGTTTGTTTACAACTCGTTAGACTCGATCTCACCCAAACATTGTTTCCGAACCATTGTTTTGCTTTTCCGTGGTTGTGTTTTGCTGTCTGCGGAAAATCACCAAGGCAAAACTGCTAAAATTCTCGATAAAATGTGTCAACGGTATTACCGAGTTCCGAGTTGTCATCACATCAGCGGACTGATATAGGTAACATAGGGTTTGAGCTCCGGAAGGTTCATTAATTGTCGCCAGGCAGCGCTCAGGCTGTTCCACCAATTTCTCTCCCTAGATGCTCCTCAATATATCAATCTGATATATCTGACATCCCACACGGTTGGGGGCATAGCAACCTTTCAAAAGTATAATTTTGTATCAATTTGATGTTGAGTGTATCGGAGGGTTAACATGATTATGTCATGTCTTACCTACCGTCGTGTTTTTGGGGTTAATTCGCCCGATGAACCTATTCCTATCACGATGTGAAGAACAATAAAAACAACGTATTTATTTATACCGAGTTTCTTAATTTCTCACTTGTCCCTGTGTCAAATTGGTTGAACGAATCAGGATCGTGATGACACGACACTTGAGTTCAAATTTACAGCAGTCTGAAACAAGATTAAAATTTCATCGGACAAACAGCATCGTGAGCGCAAGCGCAATCGTGATTTTACTTGGACATTGACATGTAGGTTAAAGAATCCGTCTAGGTAAAACCAAGGTTGATGCTTCTATTGATTTATAGTATTACTTTCAAAGTGAGAGTAATTTTCAAATAATGTTGAAAGCTACGAATTAGGTAAGTACTGTGGCAGACATGAAGGTTCATGGTGTGTGGGATCGTGAGAGACCTGCGTTTTTCGATTACTGCGTTATAAACGCCGACGCAGTCTCTTACACTTCCATGGACTGGCCAACCATCTCTCTCCATGCAGCCCAAGCCAAACATACGATTGAATAGCCAAAATACGACTGAATAGCCGAAGATCTGAGAGGGTCTTTCACGCCAATCGTAATTTCATGCGATTGAGCATTGCATAAAGAGTGTGACGCTTTTCTCAAGAATGCCTCCCTACGCCTTACCAATAAATGGTCCAAATCCTACGCTCAAGTGAAGATGTGGACGCGAGTGAAATCTCAATTCTCCGTCCATCGAGCAGTTTCCATGAGGTTAAGAGGCCCAAGGAAACAAGTCCGAGGACTCTGAATGGAGGACGGAGCAGCAATTTGGCTCCCACAAGATTAACGACTCACACATTCACGCTCGAAAAACAACCCTTCGGCACAAATAAATTGGAATTTTCGGCACACTTGGCATACTGATTTGTACTTTTGGCAAATCCATTACGTTTCGACTACTACTGGAGTCCTTATACCTTCTAGTTCTTATACCTTCTAAAATGTTCAATAAAGTGTTTTTTCTCACATAAAAAAAATTAGGTAAGTTCTTCATTAAAATCGGAGGGTGTCTCAAAGCTACCCCTCACCTTATCCGAAAATTTCGTTAACAGGGATTGAAAAATGTACCTACCACAGACAACTGAAGAGAGAAATCTCCATTTGGGGTCTACCTAGTTGTGCCGCAAAGCTTTTGGTTGATGTCAGTAAGGGGTGACATTTTCAAGAGTGTCCTAGCTTGAAAACTCTCCTAAAGGTATTATTTTTCCATCGATTTGAAATAATATTGAATTTTTAAATTTTTTAGAGACCACCGGAGCTCTGAAGGACAATCCGTTCGCTCCCTACGAGAATTTAAGGATTGGACTTACGATAAATCAGAAACACGAGTGTGAATCGCAAAAGAGGTCGCAATTGGATGGAAAATGTAGAAGTTATGGATGTTACAAGGAATTGACGTTTGCGCATGCGCAGATGCTACCAACCGTCTGGGGACCATGATTTTCATAGGGGATCATTTACAACCGAATTCGCATATTCCCTGAAAATTTCATCGAAATCGGATGAGAAAGTTATGACTGTCAAAAGGAATTCACGTTTTCGCATGCGCAGCAACTGCCTACTATTCGTCTGGAGGTGATGATTTTCATAGGGGACCGTCTACCCGCCAATCCTAGAAAATTGCATCAAATTCGGATGAAAAATGTAATGTCATGGTTGTTACAAGGATTTTACGTTTGCATGCGCAGAGGGTACTGTCAATTTTGAGGGCTTGATTTTCATAGGGGACCATCTACAACCTAATTCGCATAATCCCTGAATATTTCATTGAAATCGGATTGAAAATGTAGAAGTTATGGCCGTTACAAGGAATTCACGTTTGCGCGTTGCAGCGGCTACTATCAGTTCGGGGGTGATGATTCTCATAGGGAACCATCTACAAGCCAATCCGCACAATCCCTGAAAATTTCATCGAAATCGTCCAACAACTTTGTATAGCTATGCCCGATGCAAGGATTTCATGACAGACAGACATGGAACCAAAATCGTTCAGGAAGGTCTGAAAGGTAAAACGCGAGTGGAAATTTCGATTTTAAAGAACTTTTTTCCAACCTTGGAAAGCGAAAACAAAGCTTCCTTCCTTGGTAGACTCAAACAAACAATAGTGACAATGGCAAAGCTGTGATCTTTGCAGACGAGTGATCTATACAGGAACATAATAAACCTTTGTGAAACAATTTGGAGCGTTACTAGGTGCTCGAATACTAGCGATCTATCTTCAGTACCTATCAAGGAATCAAAATTACGAGGGTCATCCAGAAAGTAAGGTTACAACACCTGAGTAAAATTTTTGTATTTGAAAGAAATTCACAGGATACTTCACAAATATAGTGAACTATTTTTCAACGTAATCGCCGTCAAGATCGAGACATTTCTGTAGTCGGGGCACCAGCTTTTGTATGCCTGTGTTGTAGACCTCCGCCGCCACCTCTTTCAGCCACTTCTCCACAGCTTCCTCGACCTCCTGATCATTGGAAAATCGTTTCCCTCCCAAAAACTCCTTCAGTTTAGTGAAAAGATGGTAATCTGAAGGTGCCAAGTCGGGTGAATAGGGTGGATGGGTGATAATGTCCCATCCAAACGAAGTCAGCAGCTCCTGTGAAACACGTGCGGTGTGAGGCCTGGCGTTGTGCAGGAGACTCACTCCCTTGGTCAGCCTTCCCCTTCTGCGGTTCTGGATGGCTCTTCTCAGTTTTTTTAAGGTATTGCAATAAGCTACTGCGTTAATGGTAGTCCCTTTAGGCATGAAATCCACTAGAAGGACCCCCTTACGGTCCCAGAAAACAGATGCCATGACTTTTCCGGCTGAATGGGTCGTTTTGAACTTTTTGGTGGGAGGGGAGGCAGAATGACGCCACTGAAGTGATTATCTTTTGGTTTCTCGGGTGTAGTGACACACCCACGTCTCATCCCCTGTCACAATAGAGTCCAAAAAAGCTTCTCCCTCCTGTGCAAAACGATCCAAAAATTCACGAGCCGCAGTCACACGATTTTGACGGTGCTCCGGTGTGAGAATTCTGGGTACCCATCTCGCACACAACTTCTTGTAACCAAGTTTTTCCGAAACAATATCACCAAGGAGACTTCGAGAAATATCAGGAAATTTTTCGTGAAGGTCGTCAAGTGTCACACGGCGGTCATTTCGCACTTGTTCTTCAACTTTTTGCACAAGTTCCTCAGAAATCACTGATGGCCTCCCACTCCTTTGCTCGTCGTGAGTCTCAGTACGGCCCTCTCTAAACAACCTGACCCATTTTGTGACATGTTGTCGACTCATCACATCACCACCATAAACTTCGACGAGCTTGCGATGGATGTTAGCCGCGGTATTATTCTGCAAAGTCAAAAAACGAATGACCGCTCGGATCTCGCACGGACGGGAGTTGGCGGGAGCGCGAGATGACCCCTCCATTGGAAACTGTAACAGTTACAGTTTCCAAAAAGTTACAGTTTCGTTTTTAGTTACTAAAAAAAACGGCCGAAATAAACGCGGGGCGAAGCAAACTGACCGTTACGAACTCCCCTTCACAGTAGGTGCACCAACTTTGAAAAAGAAAATTTCCCCCAACCTCAGGAGCCCTTGTAACCTTACTTTCTGGATGACCCTCGTAAATTTTACTGTTGTATTTCGAAACAAGGAGGGAATAGCAATCAATTCACAAGTCCGGATAAAAGTGTTCTTCTCTTACAAGCAACTCGGGCTTCAATGTCCGCCAGCAGCTACGTTCGGACAAACAACAGTAGCCACTCCTCCATCAGTGGTACCAACTTTACCTAATTGTCTTTAACTTATAGATTATGTTTAGTACTTGAACTTTTACGATTTCTTCTTAGTAAAATTTTCCTGAGTAATAACTTCCATATTTCATGGAGTAATAATCTATGGGAGAACAGGCAGTAAAAATCACTTATCTATGGTGTTTTTCGTGGTCATCAGTTGGACACCCTGTTTGTTTACAACATTTTTCTTTATCACATTATTTTTAGCTAGAATCACGTTTTTCATCAACATTCGCGAAAGATTTTTTGATTAAACTTTTCATTTTGAAATGGCATAACTAGATGGTTTTTGATTAGTGAGTGTTGATTAAGTTTTATTCGGTGTTCGCACCTATTTGGCGTTGAAGACATTTTGTGCTTGCGAAGATGTCCAATTCCCACTTATTCCTCACGGCCGGTTTCCCGAAGGCTCCTCTGAACAACGGAGTCGGGCGGTATATCGGCCAGCTGCAGAGAGTAGTCATCAAATTTTGCAAATCTCACGGCAGTAGTAAAGGAGTGAGGTAAGAAGGCAGTCGTAGATACAAGTTTATGTTTACAAGTTGGTGGAGGGTTCAAACCAAGAGTTTAGGAAACCAGATTCACGTTTCGTAGGGTAGAGGATGGCTGGAGGCAGCATTATCTTGTTGCAGTTAGATCAGCTATGAGGGTGCTATTCCGTTCATCTCTGTGAAGGAACCCAATTCGTACTTTGTAGAGCTGAGGGTGGTTGGAGGAGGACTTTATGTAGGTGCGTCTGATAATCATTCCGCACAGTTCTTTATTCGAGACAGGCAGATGGCAGTGGCGCCTCCTCCAGGCAAACATAGCAAACACTGTTTGCCTTACTAAAAATAAGCAAAATGAATAAATTAATTTTTGTTGAGATTCTCCTATATTCCCATTTTTTGCAAGTAATATAATAGCCAATTTTGGAAAATTTTAATATAATTTAGGTACTTTTTCATTATTACTAAGTAAATTAGATGAAATAGGAGAATGGAATAAGAAAGTACGTATTTTGCCTTGGATACTAGCCCGCAACACACCACAGAAATGGAGATGTCGGTAATGTAGATGATTGCAGATGATAAGCGAACTAGCGCGGGGCAAAGCGATGCAAGGCAAGCAGTTCAAAAAATGAATTTTTCGGGACTGTTTAGAGTGAGAGGCGACGATCGGTGGGGTGGCGGGGGGTCATCGCGGTGTCAAGTATTACCATACCCCCACTACCATGCTATCAGCTGTTGCAAACAATCGGACAACTGTTTCGTGACCTTGAAATCAGAGAAACTTGGAAGATGAGTCATGGATAGTAATTAGGTTTGTTCCAGCGCAAAAAGTTCATGAACTCAAGTTCATGAACCCGCTGGGTGTGAGAACCCGAAAAAGTTGAAGAGTTCATGAACTTTTTAGGTTCAGGAACCTGTGCGCTGGAACGTTTTTAGTAGTTAACATGAAATTCGGCAGGGAGCGCGCAACTCGGCTTTCAACAAACCTTGAATAACCTCCTCTCATCTCATTCTTTAGCGGGATTTTTTAAGTTTGAGATTGAACGATTCTTCGCAATTTTTAACAAACAATGTCTTCTAGCTATTTTGTTTCAACCCCTTGTTTTTTCAAGTTTTCTCAATTTAAAGATTTTTTTCGTGTTTACTGACTTATTACATTAAAACTGTTGTAACTCCTGATATTTACCGAGTAAACTCAAATTTGAGGATATTGTTGAAAAGAGCGTTACATTTCCAAGCTAACAAGTGCGAAACCAAAATATTTTCGCAATAAAACATGTTTGAAAAAATCAAGTCAAAAAGCAAACTACAAGTTTTTACTCTGAATCCCAGCCTATTTAGATGGGCGCTCTCCGAAAAAACATGCTCAAATTGTCAGTTTTCCAATGGTCTATCAATTTTTTTTTAAAATTCATATTGGAAGAGTAGGTACCTAAATCAAGTTTTAGTGCCAAAAAAACGTGCGTTTTACTAAAAAATCGAGTGTTATACGTGGTTTACCATGGTCACCCTCGATCTCAAGATGAATTGACAAGTTTTTGGTATCATTAATTTCCTATGCATAGGAATTACATGTAATTTCATGCTGAATCCAATGGTGATACTTCTTGGCTGCAAAATAGTGGTTATTTCGATGAAATCCTTCATTTTTCGTTCAAAAAATACGCATTATTCGTGGATAAGGTACTGAGCATAAAGTAACACCTTTCTACTCAATAGCAACATCATCTTATTTGTGTTACGTTAAAATGCAATCTTATGGGACTCAAACAACATTGTTTCAGTAGAAAAAACATTGTAGAGTTCATACCTGGAGTTCGGAGGTTCATTTCATTGATCAGCTTCCACTATTTCTTCAAAAATTCACTTTCTAGCAGTCAGAATTATTCGGAAGTATCGCCATTGAGTTCAGCGTGAAAAACTATTGAAGAAATGATACCAAAATCGTGAAGTCATATTGAGATCGACGGGTGACCGGACTCTGCGTAAATCATTCAATTTTCTTGTAAAAAGCTTCAATTTTCTCGAAAAAGCTTTCAATTCAAACGCAGCAACCCACTATTGTAGTCAACATGATATGTTGATATTATGTTGACTACAGAAGTTGATATTATCAACTTCTGCCCATGCCACATGAGTAATCAATCACCCCATCTTACGGTAAATAGTTTGCAGAAGAGAGGGATGATGTGAACTTCCTTGACACACTCTCCGAATAAATAGACAAAGCTCACTGTAGTGATAATGGAATAATCGTGTATTTGTGAAAAAAGAAAGAGTCGATCGAAAATGGCTTCTGTTAGAACATAAGTAATTTCCAAAAATTTACACTTCATTCGAAAAATACTTCATTCCTAGAGACTACTTGTTAGAACATAAGTAATTTCCAAAAATTTACACTTCATTCGAAAAACACTTCATTCCTAAAGACGACTCGCTCATCGAGAAAGAGGGGCTCAGCACAACGAAAAGAAAGTTTGAGAATGGAGCCAAGTGATTAGCGTGAAAACTGGTCAACAAATGAAAAATTTAGTAGGTTTCACGTGAACGGCACAGGTTACCCTTCAGTTCGAGTTCACAACCCTGCCTTCGATGAGTGCAGAAAGTTCATGAACTAAGGTGTAAAAAGTTCATGAACTGGAAGCGCTGGAACGCGGTTTATGTTTGCAAGTTCTCGAACTCGGCGCCGCTGGAACGCATCAGTTCATGAACTCTACATGCGCGCGGGTTGTGCGCAGGTTCGGTGTAAGAAAGTTCATGAACTGAGAGGCGCTGGAACAAACCTATTAACTCATGCATGGCAAGACATAACATATCCATCCAACCACATTATCTCAAGGAAGGAAAACTTTGTTTTTTCGCCACCGCAAATAGCGGCTGCCTGGCGCTGACTGGTGTCCCGTTCTCGATTTTACTGTACCTAATCGTTTTTCTTGTTGATAGGTACCTACTTGGAAATAATTGCATAATATTGAACCCCCCGATGGTTTACGTTTGACGTAGGTAGCTACTACGTATATTTTGAAAATCGAATATAAAAAAATCGCGAAACTTTCTTTAATTATCATGGACCGATTTTGATGAAATTTGGTATAAGAGCTCCATTTGGGATCTACTTGTGCCCCAAAGGTTTTGTCAGTCACTTCTAAGCGGTGAAACATTAGGGCTGTAACGTCTTAAGGCCCCCTCTCTCGAAAACTCTCGTTATGAAGGTATTGTTTTTTCACCAATTTGAGATAGGTACCATTGAATTTTTAGAATCGAATGAACCCACCCAGAGGATAAACTATAAGCTCTCCATGAGAACTTGAAGGTTGAACTTACGATAAATGAGAAACACGTGTGTGAATCGCAAAAGAGGCCTTATCACCTTAAAAATTTTAGCTGACCGAAATGCGATCGATGTTCGTTTCTTTGGGTTGTACATGTTTTGCTTCCTTAACTAACCGGTAATCAAATTTCTAAACCAAGGAATTCTTTATTTCTTCAAATGGAGTGTGAAGGGTTTATTTCATCTAAATAAACAACGTTTCGAAGCGAAAACATGATTGGTAGGTAGTGACGAGGGTAAAGCTGACGCTTGATCTTCAGAAAAATAATAAACCTTTGTGTAATAATTTGCAGCGTTTTTCATTATTGTTTATTCCTCTGTGACTGGCCAAGCTGTTTGCCTCACGAATATTCTCACCAGACGCCACTGGCAGATGGAGATCTGATATGACAACCCATTTGTCGAGTGAGCTTTGAAGGAATGTTGTGAGTGACAAGGAAGTCCAAAAGTCTAGATTGCCTGCATTTTGGTTTATTATTTTCAATAATGAACCTTTGGAATCGACCAAGAAAAAAAAAATTTTAACACCCCCTCAAAATTTGATGGTTTACGTTTCAAGGTACGTAGAATCCAAAAATCGAATAAAAATTTGGCCGTCCGTCCGCCGTACGCCGTACGCGGCACTTTTGCCACTTAGCATTGACCGATTTTGATGAAATTTGGTATGTAGGCTCCATTTGGGGTCTAGTTGTGCCCCGAAGCTTTTGGTTGAGGTAGGTCACTTCTAAGGGTTCCAAAATCAATTTTGAAATTTTGAAAACGCCCTAACTCAAAAAATTTTGATATAAAGGTATTGTTTTTCCTTCAATTTAAGATTCTATAGAATTTTCAGAATTTTTTGAGACCACGCGGAGCTCTGTAGGACAAACCGTTCGCTTCCTACGAAAATTATAGTGTTTATTTTGAAATATATATATATATATAAATCAAAACACGAGTGTGAATCGCAAAAGAGGCCTAATCTCCGTTCAAATTAGAGCTGATCGAAATGTAATCGATATTTGGTGATTTTGATTTTTTTTAAAACTTTTTTTTATTTTTTTTTTATATATATATATTTTTTTTTCCTTCATATTGGATGGTTGGTGATTTTGTAGACGAGTGATCTATATAGAAAAATAATAAACCATTGTGTAATAATTTGCAGCGTTTTGCTTCCGAGTCTACCAAGGTAGCGGAAGCTTTGTTTTCACTTTTCAAGGACGAAAAAAAAAAGTTCTCCAAAATCAAAATTTCCACTCGCGTTTTGCGTTTTAGACCTTTCTGAACACTTTTGGTTCCGTGTCTGTGTGTCTGTCTGTCTGTCTGTCTGTCATGAATTCCTTTTAACGCGCATAACTATACGAAGTTATTGTCCGATTTCAATGAAATTTTCAGGGATTGTGCGGGTTGGTGTGTAGACGGTCCCCTATGAAAATCATCATCCCCGGACTGATAGAAGCGACTGCGCATGCGCAAACGTGAATTCCTTGTAACGGCCATAACTTCTACATTTTCCATCCGATTTCAATGAAATTTTCAGGGATTATGCGGGTTAGTGTGTAGACGGTCCCCTATGAAAATCATCATTCCCGGACTGATAGTAGCCACTGCGCATGCGCAAACGTGAATTCCTTGTAACGGCCATAACTTCCACTTTTTCTACCCGATTTCGGTGAAATTTTCAGGGATTATGCGGATTAGGTTGTAGATGGTCCCCAATGAATATCACCACCTTCGGACTGATAGTACCCACTGCGCATGCGCAAACGTGAATTTCCTTGTAACGGCCATAACTTCTACATTTTCCATCCGATTTCAATGAAATTTTCAGGGATGTTACAAATTAACTTGTTTTGATGTTTTGAGATTAACTACTATGCATTGGATCATCTATACAATCGGGTTATGGATACGAGGAAGCTATGTGCCACACCCACTTGGCAGACGTTTTCTGGTATACAAGATGTCAAATACACTATCGGAAGGATTTTGAGTTCAAGTTGGTAGCTAAAATGTAGACGACTATTGATTGATAACCTTAGAACCTTGGTGTTGAGAAAAGATAGACAGAATGAACAAAGCCTTGTCAGCTCGAAGTGATATTTCTTAATACCGAATATCGATACAGCTCTTAGGGACAATTTAACGCAATGGCTAAAAATGAAAAGATGAAGAAGGTAGAGAGGATGTATGTAGTAGAAAAATACTTACATGTCTACAAACGGGCGGTACGGAGTGCTCAAAGAGGGAACCTCCTGACTGACGGTTGATAACTAACTAATGAAGCCCGCAAAAATTATTTGGCGTGATATCCGGATAAAGGTCATTGCAGAAGGAGGATACCCTGAACCTAGGAGGATACCTGATACTTTTTTTTCCTGATATATATCGTAGTATCGATACTTTTTTTCCAGTATCGGGGGCGATACTTTTTTACATCTCACATTTTATCTGTTTCAACACCTACAACATGAAGGTAACTACTTGACAGTACCTCTACCTACCTCTACGTAGATTGTTGGGAGACCGACAAACTTCACTTATTTCTGACTACATTTTCACCTCGAAACTCTACGTCCAAAATCTGAGTCAAACCAGTAGAAAATTGTAATTATTTAGGTTTTTACTAAAGAGAGAAGTGTATTACACTAGTGTGTCGCACTAGACAGTTTACTTATTCTGCACCGGTATAGTTACGATTGGATTTAATCTATCACGCTATTGTTTAAATGGAAAAATGGATGGTTAAACAAAGATGATGTACCACCACCTCCAGCTCTCTATGATAACCTGCTGTTATAATCGAAGAAGGACCTCCAAAATGTTAACCCAAACATGTGCAATACGATAACAAGTGCCTAAACAAAAACAAGTTTTAAATAGCAAAATGAGTGATTTATTGTTTTGTTCATTCTATATTAATTATTATCCTCGTGATGGAGAGATGTCACACTAACGGAGAGAAACATAAACGACAATTTCACCCATTTTTGTGAAAGTATCGATACTTCAAAATATTGATACTTTTTGAAAGTATCGTATCGATATTTTTTGATACTTTCTAGATGTATCGATACGAGTATATATTATATGTATCGATACGATATATTATATTGATACTTTTGAAGTATCGGACATCCCTATCTGAACCCCACCTCCCTGAGGAGGGAGAACCTTGAGTTGTTCCAATAATTGAAGTAGGACGGGACGCAGTAGAAACAAATTAATTTATAATTTTATTTTCTAATTTTTAATTAATTAAATTAAAATTAATTCCTTTTCTACGCGTGTAGAAAAGGGTTAATCTGCCTGATTTTTTCTTCTCTTTCAATTTTTTTTTTCATTTGCTAAGTGGTCTGTAGGCATGATGTCGTCTATAACTACATCTTCATTGTACGCAGGGAGTTCATAGAGTCCAACTTGATCGACTTCTCAAGGGCCAATCCAGGAGTTGCTGTCTATGTGAAGCCTAGGAGGCACAGAGGACCCTCCATCACAGCTGAATTCTGTTAGTTTTCATACAACATCGTAAATTTAGACTAATTTAATTCGTATAGAGAACATCTTAAAGTAAAGGAGGACGTTCGGCTTCCGTGGACTCACATCTGTATTTTGCAGGTAATGGAGAGACGGGTTACATCGACGTGAAGTGCATGTCGAGGGACGAAGTCTACAAGTGGTTGAATCATTTCACAACTCAGTCGGGGAAAAAAGTCATGAGGTACAGAAAACTTTGGCACACGGAGTCTCCGAGCATTCAAGGCGTCTGGTCACCCCACACCTTCAGAGACCCTGCTCTAAATCTCGCCAAATTTCCATTAGTGAGTTTTTTCAGCGTATCCTTAGTTTGTTGTTTTCCACATTCCTGTGCTTTCAAGGTCTCAAAACAGTTCCTTGAGTGGCAATACTTGACCCTGCGTTGACTCTCCCGCCACCACCTGATTACTGTCTCTCCTTCTGAAACAGTCTCGCAAAATTCATTTTTTTGAACCGTTTGCCTTGCATCTCCTGGCCCCACACTAACATTGATCGTAGAAAACTAAATTTGATTTTTGGTAAGGCAAACAGTGTTTGTTATGTTTGCCTGGAGGAGGTGCCACTGTTGAATCATCAAAAGTTAACTTCTCTCGACCGGGGATCAATCTCCTATCATTCCGATTTGTAACAATATAGGTTGAATTTCCATCTGTACAACAAATGAGAAATACACCTAATTGCCCATATATGAGACAGAGGAGGGTGTGACGACCCTACCCCTTCAAACCAGTGATTAGATTAATCAGCTGGCCTGAAGAGAATATCGATTCATATCTCTATGAATCGGATATCCCTAAAGGCGTAGCTCCAACAAATCGGGAACAAACCAATTGGATTGTCCCTTATAAAAAGGTAGGATCGTCACAGATTCTGAATCGGAGCTACCACTGAGCTAAGGAAGCGAATGGACAGAAATGCGAAGAGGTAGCTGATCACAACACCACGCCCTAGACACCTGAGTACGAAGCTTGTCATTCATGACTATTTATTAGTATTGATTTCATCTACATACAACTAGATAGTATTTTATCTACACACAACTTGTGGGTAGGAACCAAACCAGAGCTGATAAGGGGAGGGGATAGAGGCGAATGGACCCCTCTGAACTCCTCCGGGCTCCTCCAAACCGTTCAGGATTGCCTCTCCGAACAGACCCATAACCAACTGATAAGAGAGATATCCTAGGTTTTCGAGCTCCGGATGGTTCATCTTATCTTTGCTAGGCAGCGCTCACCTAGATGCTCCTAGTGATTTCACTTCATACTATATCAACTATCTTACTAATATCTAAGAGAAGTTGATGGGGTTGAGAGGGAGAATTTCATGTCTGAAGAGTTTGGACGCAAATTGAAGATGCAGTATTTCGCTGTCATGTGAATCTAGAAACGTCTGATTACATTTCATATTTCAGTACTCATCGTCCTTTATTATCTAAAACTATCGAATTTTAGTTATATTTTAAATAAATTATACTGTAAACAAATAATTGCCAAAAGACATATACCTATGCATGAGTTAAGGGGGTAAGGAAAATCTGATTTTTAGCGTATTTTACCTCAACTTTGCGGAATGCTATCTCAGGAACTAGGTACAACTCGTCCGATTTTGATGCAACTTCGCACACTTCATCATAAAAATGTGCAGAATCAACCTTGCATATCATTTTGTGACAGCGTTATCAGAAGATCTGTAATCAATTAGTGAAAATGTTTTAAAAAATCTATATTTTTTTTGCAACTCCGAAAAGTTTTTAGGAGACTCCTGAATGGGGTAGTTGCTTGATATTTTTCTGTATTTTTTCTGTGTAGAGAATCTCTATTGAAGTACGTATCTGCAAATAAAACTCCCGGAAACGCTTCCCAAAAATTTAGAGATTTTTTCGAAAAACGGGATTTCGGATTCAGGCAGGAAAACCTACACACGGCTTGGACTCTGCGGGGTGGGGGCTACGTCACGGGTGTGAAGGGGGCCAAGACACGCCTACACCACTGTTACCCTGACGCAAGGTTAGGGGTACTGTGCCGGGGGGTCCTTTGATAGCAACCCTCTGTTTGTTTACGTTCGTTTGTGGCAATAAAATTGGAGAATCACTCACACTTCGTGGTGCTTTCATACTGAATTTTGCTAGCCGCGCAATCGAAACATGTTGCATCAAAGATTTTGTTTCCTTCTGGCATTCCCTCCACTGTAACTGAAATCGTACATGGTTGTGAGGAAACGCGGCGTTCTGGTGATACTCGAGCCACAACCTCGCAAATTTGCTAGATTCTTCTAAGTTGGACATAACCAACATCGTTTTATTTAACAATTTACTAACACTCATTGGTACTACGTTGTACAGGATAATGACACTACAATGAAACTTCCAATAAATGAGCAACCATTTGGATGAAGAAGTACTACACACAAGAAATCACAGTTACAACTGACCTTTTACTATAAAAGTGTCAACTTACTTCACATTATTGGCTCCTTTTATTTCGGCGCTGACAAACTTGTTGTTATTGACGTAAAAATCGTACAACATGCCAATATTTATGTACGGAATATTTTCCAGGGAAGATGGCTCTCCTTTTTGGCATATAGACATTTTATTTCAATACTTTGGCACATCAACGAAAAAATGTTACGGTTGTTTTTCTGATGATTTCTACTTACAGCCAAGTCGTTCCTACCAAACTTTATCTTCGTCATTCGCGTTCCTAGAAAAATCGTTCACCATTCGTTGGAAAGCCCTACATTTACGTAAGTATAAATGATATACTGCCAAAACCGTTGTACTTACGGAAGAAACTGAGATATACCCTTGAGTTAAAAGAACTATCAACTACATTCGAAACCAGATTGGGTAGGTAGCGGGAAAAAGTGAAGACATGTGTTGCAGACTCGTATGCAAGCGTTTATTAAAAGCTTCTTGAAACTTTACAGTGAACATTATCTTTTCCAAACCAATCAACTAATAAATTATGGTAAATACTGGTGTAAACTATAATATGGTAACAACTCGGACCGCACTACGAGAAAATGCCACCCGAAAAACTGATCACGTGATAACTATGACCGTAAAAGTAACGTGAGGTTTTAGCGCCAACACAGCAAAAAGAAAAACAGCCAAAATTATGCTTCAAAATTTTCAATTTAAACGATTAATTCAAACATAAAAAAACTGAAAAATATATTTCAAAGTTTTTTTAATCATCACTATCATTTTGCAAGTATATTTCAATGTTTCTGACTCGAATTGTCCTTGATTGCAGTGATCTCAACGCACTCTATCGTGAGATTCTCGTTTAGGGATGGCGTAAGAGGAGTGGCCACCAACACTAAAAAGGACGGTAGTTCTTTATTGAAATACGGCTAAACTAAATGGAATTTCGAACTGAAAACTGGTCCATATACGTTTTTAAGTGCGCTAAATTCGAATCTGAAGTCAAAAACACGAAATTCCGACCCATGCAACTACCCCATTTCCTATGCACCAGAGCTTCATTATGATGTTAGTAATACGCCATAAAAATTTCATCATGATAGCTCGAGTGGTTTAGGAAAAAACGTTCCTTTTACGTCAAAAATGTTGATTTTTTTCAGGAGAGCGACTTTTCTAAAACTGACATGTATCGACCTAGGAATCGATTGATTTATCCCCGAATCGATCTTACATCTTCTTTTCCTTCAGTTTAGATGTCTCAGAAAGCTTCTTCCATGTTGACAGCGTTCCTTGGCTCTTCAAAAAGAAGTGGAAGATGAATATTGCTGTCATCTGATATTGTTTTGATCTTGAGTTTTCACTGCTATCAGCCGTTTGTTGTTTCTGTTTTGAGTCGTGCGCTGATTTTGGTTTATTACTTTCAATATAATTTTGGAACCGACCAAGAAACAAATATTTAACCCCCCCGCCCTTACAATTTGTTGGTTTACGTTTCAAGGTACGTAGAATCCAAAAATCGAATAAAATTTGGCCGTCCACGGCACTTTCCTTAGTTCCCAAGAACCGATTTTGATGAAATTTGGTAGTATATGACGAAATAGGCGCGATTGAAAAAGAGTGAAGCAAGAAATAAACTTGAAAAAGACTAAGAAGAGCGAAGGCGGCCCCTTGTACGCGCCGAGCGGTTTCTAAAACTCTGAGTTGTCAACTAGCATTTTAATTTTGAACACGTAAGAGTTGATAAAAATTCTAATATTGTGGATTCTGATGCCTAATATAGTCTATAATTGTAAAATGTGTTTATCTCGAAACTGACTTTTGACCCAAAAAATTGTCCTTACCCCCTTAAACCGTGCAAGCGGTAAAAAATGTTTGTTAAAAAGTCGATCTTTCACAAGAGTAGGCAAGAACAGGCAATTTTAGTATCTATTTTTCCCTTTTTTTTGCAGGAAAATCACGCTGGTCCTATCATTCACCAACCTTCCGCTACGGAACTTCTGATTGAGATGTTCAAGAAGCAACAGCTCGAACGATCCGGTGAGTCTGATGGCGAAACGAAAGAATGAACTTACCATTTTGTGATTAGTTAGTTTCGTTTTTCCTGTTGTGTAAATATTAGGAGCCAAATTGATGAAGTAGTTTGTTTATTAAATCAGTTTTCAAAATTATTGACCAGTGTTTTGATTGGAGAGCTGATGATGAAATTCCCCAGATGTTTCTTTGGAAGAAGCTACAGTAATTTTGTATCAATCAGGGGAGAAGAACTCAAGACAAAAAAAAAAAAATGGAGAAAAAAGAAAGAGAGCTAGCGAGAAGAGATACCATCCCCAGTGGCTCACCGTGCTCCCTCTAAAATCTGACGGGTTTGGTCTCTCCGCTCAGCAGTTCAGAGACGCACTCCATCACAGATATGGTTGGGAAATCGAAGGGCTCCCCATGAATTGCGATGGATGTGGGAGTGCAATGAATGTGACGCCGTAATGACGCCGTTCGAGACGAATGTGCAAGCATGGCAGCACTGGCCTGGCGGGGAGTGATGCTAGAGCCAGTCCTGCAAGAAGAAATAGGAGGGATGCCTGGACTTGTGGCAGACTTCAAAGCTCACGGGGTCTGGGACAGGGAGAGGGTTGTGTTTTTTGACAACCGCATCATAAATGCTGACGCCTCCTCTTACCTGTCTCAAGACTGGAGCTCAATCGCCGACACTGCTGCCAGAGAGAAGCATCGGAAGTACGATGGAGCGGCAGAAGACCATCGAGGCTCATTCTCCCCTCTAGTTAGCTCTTGTGAGGGAGTGCTTCACAGGGAATATGACCAATTCCTTCACAGGTTGGCGTCAACCCTATCTGAAAAGTGGGACAAGCCTAGATCACAAGTGATAGGATGGGTCCGAACGAGAGTCCGATTCGCTCTTATAAGGGCAGTGAACTTGAGAATGCGGGGTTCAAGAATGAAAGTGAGGGGACTAAACCAGGTCCAGTTCACCAGGTCTCGGGCTAGAAGATGGAGCCCCCCTGCCACTACTCCGTGACTAAAAAAAAAACCTTGACCACCTACACTACACCTACCTCAACGATCAAAATTCTCCTTTCTCTCATCCTACAAACGGAAATTCCCTCAAGAGAAAAACAAAACGACACCAACAATAGCCCCAGGATCGCACCATGTAGCGAAACATCGTTCGCTCCCCAAATAAAAGCATTTATTTCTGTCAGAAAAAAAAATCAGGGGAGAATATTTTGAATTTCAATCAATTATCACTGACGGGAAGTTGTCTTTAGGTCTTCTAAGGTGATCTAGAAAAGATACACAGAATCATACCAAGATTATAGGAGATAAAAACACAAACACGATTGTATTTGCACAGAAAATGTATGCGTTCAATTTCATTGATACAGTCTTTGGTAAAGTCCGTTTTGGTGAAACAATTAATGTCCTTTGACGTATGCAGATTTCCATATGTCAACCATGCAAACGGAAGAATGAAACCGGTAGAACATGGTGAGGGGGAATGTGAGGTGGGTTATGGAGGACCAGAGGAACTGACCGTAGAAGGTGGAACGAGGGTCGCTGAGGTCGGAGTGGGATTTGATTTCGAACGTTTCTGTAATCCACATCGTGACGTTGCAGACGATGAGGAAGGTGAGGAGTTCCCTTCCAGGCTTCTTGCCTCGAAGAGACTTGGAGTTGGAGCATCGTCGGAGTCCGTCGATGATGAAAGGAGTCTGAACTAGGACTTGGAGCATCTGAAATTTTGGAGACAGAGGTCAATAATGAGGTCGATTGCACAGCAACTATTTGAATACTGGGGAAACTTGGAGAAAAGTTGCTCAGTGACATTTGATAACAAACCTAGTCAGTAAAATTTGTGAACAAATAACCACAATCTACAAGTCTTCCCATTAGGTCCCTTAAGGTCGGCTTTCTTACACGCATCTGGCCGTTGCAGCTGCTGCTTGCGATCGAATTGAGCCGCAGAGCTTGCGGCTGCCGCAGTGGGGTATATTTCCTACAAGCAGTCCTGGATGCAATGGCCGAGCGGCTCTAGCATTCAGTACTGTTCAGAATGTCAAGGAAGAGGGCTCTGTTGGCTTGGTGGATCGTGAAAGAAGAGGAAGAGGAGGAAAGGGTGATTTTGGTAGGAATGAGGAGGGAACAAGCTAGTTTATTTGGATTGCGACGTTCGAAAGGGGTTTTCCATGTTTTAGTGAAGGATCACTTGAAAAGCGATGGAGCACAGTTCTGGAACTTCTTTCGGCTAAATTTCAGCCAGTTCGACTTTGTTGCTTCGCTCTTCGAAGAGGAACTCACCAAACCTGGCAGTTGTAGGCAGGGGCGTTGGGTAACCTCCAAAACTGGTGGGGCACCAAACGACAATATACACGAACTTGACCCTAGGATAATACATAGTATGTATTATCCTAGGGTCAAGTTCGTGTTACAATACAAGTATGTATTACATACTTTTGTGTCAAACAGAGAACCCACTGGGGAACAATCGCACTCAACTTCATTCCAGTTAATAAAATAATAATCGGGGATGAATTTTAATCAAAAATGTAAATGGAGATATGCGCTAAAAACGAGTTGTGGGGTTGATTTCCACTTCAGTGTGACTTCCTACGGTGATGGTCGCGCATTAACAATAATTTTTTCATCGAACAAGAAGTCCTCTGATAAGAAATGGGTGGGGCATAATCGTTTAAAAAAACACGTAACCATGGGAACTCCAGTGTCCAAACGGTTTGTGCCCCAGTGTTTCCTTGGCAACGGGGTTTTTTTTCACAAAAATTGGAAATTCAAGAGTAGACAATCGATTGTTGGATACTTATTGAGTCCCTACTACTCCTTCATCTTCTTCTTCTCACTAGGTCCAAGGTCTAGGTGCTGGTCGTGGGGACAGCTTCTGGTGACCAACTAATTCTGACTTTCTAATTTCACCATGGATCCTTGACATTATAATTACTTGTAATTTTACACTTGTAAAAGATCCATGCTTCCATGGGTCATCAGTGAATTTTGAGGAAAAAAAACTTTCTAATAGGGATTTTTTTCTACTTTGAGGAGAACACTTTTGGAAGTGGATTTTTTCAACTTTGAGGTAAAAATCTAACATTTTAGGGAAATTTTTTGCCGGGGCAGGACCCTGAGTGGCCTTATGGGCGCCACGCCCCTGGTTGTAGGGTACCATTCCCCCTTTTGCCAAAGGAGAAGATTGCCTCCTCTGGCAATCATGTTGAGCACATGAAAAAGCTAGGGGACTGGAGTCAGTGGAGGACAAAAAGTAAATAGTGCAAAGTCTGTAATTCACATTTATCATCTGTGATTCCCATTATTGAAGAGACGGAGACGTATGATGCGGGTTTGCATATCCCAGCCACAGCACTAGCACAGCAGCAGCTAGGCACTGGTCCCTCGAGCAGTCCAGCTGCAGCCGCGCTTCACCAGCCGCAGACGCAATGGCTCAGCTGCATGTAGGAATACGGCCACATATGAAATACATTGAAGGAGTCAATGTGTCTGAAAGGGTGTAGGAAAGCCGACCTTCACTGGTTATCTTCTTAAAATGCTGCTCCCAGGCCTCTACTGGACCTTCCTAAATTCCTCTCTTATATTATCTGAAGTGCAGTCCTTGCTGGATCCATTCCTGCCCAAAGCGAGTATAGGAGAGGAGGTGTACTCACACTCCACGGCTGGGAAGGGGCGTGAGGTCACTAGAGTCCTCTGGCGCGCCAGTTTACGTTCTCCTTACCACTTTATATTTTTTGGGTAGGTACTTCAACCAGCAAACTGTGATCGAATTTTTGGAAAAAATTTACTTTGACCAACGGGTCAATTTCTTGTCACAAACTTTTAGAATTAAAGCCAATGAAAATGGTAATATGATACAATTATCATCTCTCGACTTTTTCGTTTTAGAGCATTTTTAGAGTAAGCTGTTGTTCCCGGTAAGATTGGTGTCTGTGGTTGAGTCCTTGTTATGGAATGACAAAGAAATCATGGTCTGATTTTGCTGACATTATCGCCGGTTAATTTTACAAAAATTAAATTTTAACTAACTAAATTTTACGGAAATTTTTCGTTTTAGAGTCTGTATTTTGTATAATTTTGCTTCCGAACCTACCAAGGTAGCGGAAGTACTTCACTTTAAATGAAATTTATTTCCGCGTTCTAAGTTTTAAGCCTTCTTGAACAATTTCGGTTTTGTATCTGCCACACAGGTCCGCAAATCCCTGTAACGGGCAAAACTAAGAAATTACTGTCCGATTTTGATAAAAATTTATAACTTATACGCTAAATTTTTATTGAAATTTACCGCTTAAGAGCAATTTTATGATGAATTTCTTTTCTCTCTAATACAGCAGAATCAATCATATAATTTGTTGAAATTATTCAATTTGAAAAAATACTGTGTTTATCAACTTTTTTTCTAGAAATTTTTTTCTTTTAAAAATTTCAGTTTTTGTGAAATTTCAACTTTAGTGAGGTTTGAAAAGATAATAATTCCTCAAATTCAAATTTTCACTCGAATTTCTTTCAGTTTTTTTCAATAATTCTTGCCTGTTTGTGGCCAACTTTTTAAAACGAAAAAATTCAAAATTATCTCATTTTTACAAATTTTTAGAATTTTAGCCGTTGACATGTTTGATTATTGACATTTTTGCTCAAATTGTTCGTTTTGGAGCGTTTTAAATAGTTTTGTCCCGGGAAAACTAAGAAATTGTGGACTGGTTTTAATGAAAATTCATAGTTTCACTCGAATTTTGCGTTTCAGAGGTTTTTCATTCATTCCCTGCCTTGTTGGTGGTCAATCTCTCGCCTGAGTAATACTTCAAAATTACTAATTGTAACACAATTTTCTGAATTAAAGTAAGTTGCCTGTACAATACGGTACGCCCTAGCGAAGTACCAGAGACAGCTTGTGGTGAGGCGGTTGGGACTCTGATGACGTCACGTTTCCCCCAACTGGCACCTTCTCTCCTCTACTCACCTTGATCCAATCGCTATTCCTTTTCTAAACAGTTTCATCTTGATGATTCAACAGCACATAAGGATTGCATGCGTGAATGTAATTTAAATAATAGTAAATAGCCCTCCATTAATAATTTTTGCTCAAAGAGTAAAATCTGTTTAGCATATTTGATGAGAATTCCTCTCAGAAAGATAAGCAATGTGTATAATTTGTCCATAAATTGGATGAGATTTATTCTGATTATTCTCATTAGTAATATTCATTTGTCTCAGACTGATCACAAAACGACACATCCTAAAACATTTCACATTGATACCGACTTGTAGAGTCATCGTTGCCAGATTGATGTATCTCTTGGAGTTCCACGACGGCATAACGCTCAGGATGGTCTGCACGAAAAAAGCGGGAATGCAGGTGAAAAGTAGTAGGTCGTCCAGAAGCGAAACCGGTCTGTGGTTGACATCCAGTTTGGAAATCTGTCTGTAGGCTGGGATGATGGTGACTGTCATCAACACTATCAGAATGAGTTCTGTCCCAGCGTTCACAGAGAGTCCAACGTCGATGTATTTACTGGAAGTATAATAGATTTGTAGTACCTCATGTTATTGATTATTTTATTCTTATTGTTTAGAAACTGTATGCAGGTTTTATAGGGTGGGGGGGGGGAGGTGTGTGTGTGTGTGTGTGTGTGTGTGAGGTTACTAGGCAGTCTAAACAACCTCTTATTCAAAAAGGAGAATGAAAAATCAAAAATAATAAGTCTCCATCCTCTTCAGAACAGCAGTACACACATGAGAAGCTCGAGAGCCCTACGCCAAGGATGGCTGCTGTGACTAACTATTGGGTATCCTGGTACCTAGGTTTCACACTAATGGCGATCCTCAACTGGGTGCTCTCGCCTTTGTCCCACCAACACACCATGAGCAATCAAAAATATCCAGGATAGTCCCCTGCTAGCAGACTTTGAACCGCCAAGGATGCAAATGGGACAAAAATCATTATAGTGAGACTAAAATAAATTATAACAATACAATATAATAATTCTAAAAAGAGCGATACCTCACAATATTTTTAATTCTTATTTGGCCATCTTCAACATGATGTTACTAGACACGGCCTGGCCAACATCTTATTCATAAAGTAAAATAAAACTTGCCCCCAGGGGAGAGCAAACCTATCCCAAGAGCCAAATGCCAAGGAACGCCGCCCTGACTAGAGTGTGGGTACCCTTGTAGCTAGCTTTCATGCGAATGGCGATCCTCAACTGGGTGCTCTCGTCTTTGTCCCAGTAGTCACACCCTCAGCAATCAAAACTACTCAGAACAGTCCCACTCACTCCCCAAACTACTTAACACATTCAAAGTGTATCTGGAAAGGCCGTCAAGCGCTGTGGCGGGAATGTGATACCTACCAAATGTCAATGAACGACATGCGAGGTTAGCCCCCAGCAAAGCTTGTCGGGTTTCAGCGCTATCTCTCGCCACTTAAGCAAAGCTGATCACGCTTGTGAGCGCATCCCAGCGTCGCTCGTTCTAACCTGCAGTAGAAACACGTCACCGTTCCAAACTGAAAAATAGGAACCAGTGACGATTTTGGAGATCAGCTTTGAAATTGAATGACTTTGGGCACGTTGTTATTGCATCCGCTCAAGGCCATCCTTATTCAGCTCTCATGAAGTGTACTGCGCTTGAAACGACAGGTCCGCGTTAGTTCATCAGCTCTATCCTTCCCTAAGCGCTCCAGTTGCTGTAACGCTCCTCAACGAGAACAAACCATTCGACATCTCCATTCGATACCTCCGCCAATTGCACATCTAAAGAGACTCGCCTCAACCATCTCGAGTGCAAATTCGGATTTCTACCGGACGGATTCAACAGCCTGTTCGGATCGACATCTACTCTACTCATTTCGCTTCATAATTCAATCGAAGTTGAAGAATCCCCTCTTGGATTGGTTCTGGATTCCCATCTTCCACCGCCAGGAATCGCATCAAGAATCTCGCCTCTCTTCGCTTACTACCTACCTCTCTTCACCACAATCGGGTCAGATTGTCCAATTTCATTTCTACAGTCATTCATTCAGTTTTCTTTAGCAGACCAATTTTGATCAAATTCCTATCTAACATTTCCGTAGGTACTTGAAAATTGTAAGGAGCTCCATAGGTTTTCTGTTTTTCCGTTTAATTCAATTCAGCCAATGCCAATCGTAATTCTATTCATAACTTTTCATTACAGTCCACTTAAATCTACCATTATTTTCCCATTGTAATTTCCGAAAATATAACTTTCTATTGTCTTTTCCAAGTTGAGGAATATTTGATTATTTATGGCTAATGCCACTTTCCTCAATATATAACACACGTATCGCAACATAAAACGACACTTGGCATAATTTTCACGTCCATAACCATTCAGAGAGAAAACAATAAAAGAAACAAAAACAATAATTTTTTTCGTTTCTCTTATTGTTTTCTCTCATAATTATTATGAGACAACAATCTTTAGAATGGTAGTTGTGGTAATCAGGAATGGTAGTTTGTTGAAGTGGTAGGAGGTAGCGCTGAAATCCGAGAGGGATTGTTGGGGCTAGACTCTCATATGAGCTTTGGACTTCTGGGTAATTGAGCAGTGGGCTTGTGGCTCTTCTAAGTGATTTTTCATTTTGATTCCTATTACCAATAATTATAAATAGGTATACGCAAAAAGAAACAATAAACGGAATGCACTCAAATTAACAGGTACTCAATTATAGACAAAACACATGACGAGGACCGACCCAATGGATGGTAGGCAGCACTCAGAATATAAATTCACTAATGATGATCAGGTTGAGTGGAATTGATGAAAAGACTTGAAGAAAATCACTAAGAAATCCTCAAAATGGCTTTTTCTTAGAGGAGCCGACGTTCTGGATCCTTATCACCCTTCCAAGTGAGATTTTGTCTGATCCTGACTCGATCCACGAACACGGCGAACTCTGGTGGGTGCCTGGTGATCTAATGAAGCTAACAAGCCCACTCATGTCCTTCTAGAGCTATTTATAATGATAAGCGAGCGTTTCAATTGAGGACTACTACAGTCAACTCTGCATCATATAAAGACGCCCGCAAGCGGGGAAGTTCTCTTTGTATCATATGATGACTTCTGCATTGAAAGTGTTAAGGTGCGAAAGAGACTAAATTCAAAATAATAATACTGACATGAGCGATACCCCATAATGATACCAATTTTTATTGACAAGAAACACTAGGAAGTTACTTGTTACCAGAGTGAACTAGATGTACCAAGGTATTACTCACCTGTCAGCCATTGCAACAAAAAATAATATGATGGACAGGAAAGATCCTGCTAGGACGATGAGCCCAGCAAACAGCCCCTTATTGGAGGAGGAGCAGTCTGCGTAGAGCACGACGTTGCTTAGTGCATCTGCCCTCTTGTAACTCGCCGATGGGGTACAGTGGTCGTAGGAACCGATATTCTGCCATATGATGAAAAGCACACCAACTGTAGGCATTATAAACGGAACATCAATATTGTTGTTGGGAACGCCCTTCGTCTCAATGAAATGCAGTTCAAGAGGGTCTCAGTCTGTCTCTGTTCCTTTCTCGTTGCGGGTTAGTCTAATCTCTTAGGAACCGGCGCTCGGTTGCCCCCTTCCCCCCGTCTGAAGGAGCAACATTGACACACTCCTCCAGTGCCTCCCCCATCCTTCTCATAGCTGGTCAGTAGTATTCATCAAGAGTTTTTTTCCCCATTTTTCTCAGGAAATAATCAATTCATTTTCATGTTTCTTGTGCCATTTTTCTCATTTTTTATAATTTACTTGGGGAATTGAAAAACTAAAAGATTGCCACTGGAATCATCAAAATCGACCAATAACTGGCAGAGAATTGTGGAAAAACCCGTTTATTTGCTGACTGAGACCCCCTTAGGGACAAGGTTTACAATCTGATTGGTGTGGCTATAAACAATTATTATTGATGTATTTCAGTGACATCTGTTGTGATTTCATCTTCCTCCACTCATTTACTTCACAGAGTACTTCGAATATTCATTGATTATGTTAAATATTAACAATTAAGTATGAAAAAGCGACATATTTATTTTCATTTCCTCGCAGATTCATAACAATAGAGAGTTTTTGCCGGCCATTAACGTGCCCATGGAACCCTTTCACAAAGCACAGTATCCACGGAATCTGTGAACTTGTCGAAATATTGACAATAATTGGTGTCCGTTAAATGGTAATAACGGTTAGTCTGTTTAGAATCCATGAACGTGGGAGGCCTGTGACTAACTTTTCTATTTATAACAGTACATTTATTAAAATTGTCAATTGTCATCATTTGCCGTCAGTTACCAAGGCAACAATAACATAAACAAAGCGTGCCTCCAGCACTTCGCGTCACTTGGGAAGCCAATAGAGAGTTCCTAGTAGGGTCAATTTGGCTTAGATACGGCGCGTCCGCCATGTTTTCAATATGGCGCGCTGGATTGCCTCTTAGTGACATATTCTACCGTAATAATACGGCGCTGGATTGGATATGGCGCATTCTTATCACAATACAGCGCCTGATTGAGAGTGTGTGTGTAATACGTCACGCCATATCTAAGCCGAACTAAACCCACTAGGAACCCTCTAATGACCACGGACCAACATCTTTTTCAGCTGGCTTTACTCGCTGGGGGTGGATAGCAATGTGATTGCGCGCTCTAGGCAGACGTTTCCGGGCTCATTGAGTTGACGTTGCCCATTGGCTGCAAAAACTCTATTGACACTTGGTGATGATCCAGCTGCGTCCGTTTAGAATCCCTGAAAGTGCTGCCTGTGACTAACCTTTCTGTAACGTATCGGGACGATATAAATCACACGGGTTCTTTAGTGAACAATAATTATATTTAGGAAACACAGCAATGATGGAAGCAATTTCTTACGGGGGAGAGAATCGACACTCACAGGTGATCCTGTAGAGAGGGGAGCCACAGCCTACCTCATCTACCAATAGTTGATTAGGTAGGCAGTAATTAGCCTCATTACATGTCTTCCCCCTTAAAAAAAATTAGTATAATTTTGAACAACGTACATGCAATGGTCTATTCCTTATGTATAGGCAAAAATAGGAACAAAAGTAGTTAATAGGTTACATTAGTTACCTAGAAATAGTCTTAGTCGCTAGAAATACATTTCTTTTCTTAACTGTAGTCAGTAATATTTTCTTGCAACCCATAACAACACTCTCAGCAAATAAGTTAGTTTTAGTATATAAATGATTTTTTTTTTAAAGTGTTTTTTAATATCTTACATTCAATTTTAATCACATTCCGTAATTAAACGTCTAGGTGACGAAATAGGTCGACCTCGACGAGAAATTTTTAAATTTGTGTACGTAGGACTTGTCTGTGAAGCCTGGCTCACATTTTGATTTACTTCCTTACTATTAACATTAGGGCTAGTCTGGGTTTCTTGACTTACAGTGTATTCTGTGGAAACAGGAAAAAAGTTTTGTACATTTTTACAAAATTGAGGACTAATATTTTCATTGGCGCACGATTTAGGAGCTATTTCACTCATTCGCTCACGAATCTGATGCACATGCCTAATCCATTGTAAATTAAGTTCAGGAATGAATACTGACACTCTTCGAGGTCCGTGAATTTTTTTGATTTCTCCCGCTACCCATTTCTTTTCATTTTGTCTGTAATTTCTAGCCCAAATTTGGTCTCCAACGGCCCACGTTTTATTATCAGAACCCCCATGGTTCTTAATTTGTACCTCTTGTTTTTTTCTCACATTTTGTTCCGCAGTTGGAGGTCTAATAAAATCAAACCGGGTCCTAAGCCGTCTACCAATGAGAGCTTCGGCAGGAGCTTTGCCGGTGGTGGAGTGCTCTGTATTGCGGTAGTCTAGCAGAAATCTTTGGAGAATAGTTTCCAAACTCCCATCTTCTTTTAATGCTGAATTAATAGCTCGCTTAATAGTCCTCACCGCATTCTCTGCTGCTCCGTTTGTCCTAGGCGAATAAGGAGCTCCTGGCCTAAATTTTATACCATTATTTTTCAAAAATGTCTGAAACTCTTCCGAGACGAATGAAGCGAAATTATCGGCTGTCAATTCTTCTGGCAAACCAAACCTAGCGAATATTTGGCGTAGCACATTTATAGTAACCCCTGCAGTCATTTTTGTGGTCGGGAATGCCTCGACCCATTTGCTATGGCTATCGATTATAACCAATATGTAATGGTTTCGAATGGGCCCTAGGTAATCTAAATGTAGTCTAACCCATGGTTTATTTGGCCATTCCCATGGAATCAAACTACTCTTAGGAGGATTATCCTTCGCTTGAGCGCAACCCGGACACTTTGCTACCAACCTTTCAATTTCGGTATCTAGCTTTGGCCACCAGAGATACGAACGAGCTAATGCTTTAACTTTTACAACCCCCATATGAGACTTATGAAGTTCAGCTAAAATTTTCGCACGCAGGTCACAAGGAATAATCACTCGATACCCCCATAATAATACATCTTTTTCAATGTGGAGCTCATCTTTGATCCTAGCAAATGGAGCAACATTTTCGTCGACCCTGTCTGGCCAACCACACTTGGTATACGTAACTACCTTTGTAAGAATTTTGTCTTTTTTGGTCGCCTTTACGATATCCTGATAACATAAGGGTACCTCTACATTATCATTGAAGATGTAGTTAATGGTCAGACAGTCGGTGTCTGGTGAAACATATTTTTTATTCAAGTCTGGTGCCCTGGATAACCAGTCAGCTATATTTTTTGCCGAAGAGACATGTTCAATTTTGAAAACGTAATTTGACAGGAACAGTGCCCAATTTTGTAATCGATTTGCACTGCAGGCTGGAATTCCTGTTTTTGGTCCAAAAATCGTGACTAAAGGTTTGTGGTCGGAAACCAAAAGCCACTCTCTACCAAAAAGGTATATGTGGAATTTTTTAACGGCATGTATTATTGCTAAGGCCTCCCTATGGATAGCTGGGTATTTCTTCTCCGTTTCTGACAGCGCTCTGCTTGTAAATGCTAGAGGCTGCTCGACTCCACCTTGAACCTGAGTAAGGACCCCTGCTATACCTACTCCTGATCCATCCACAGATAACCGAAGTGGCAATTTCGGATCATAGTGGGCAAGAGAACGATTTTCCTTAACAATTTTTTTGATATTCAAGAAGGCTTGCTGACATTTTGAGTCCCAGTTCCAAGGATTACCTTTTTTCAGCAATTTGTAGAGAGGATGTAGGGTATCGGCCAATTTAGGCAAAAATTTAGATAAAAAAGCGATGAAACCTAGGAAAGCCTGCAGGTCCTTAACTGAGGCCGGTTCAGGCGCGTCGAGCACTGCGGCCACTTTCTCATCAGTGGTGTGGAGCCCTTTTGCGTCTATTTTGAACCCTAAGTACACCAATGACTTTTTTCCTATTTCACATTTTGACTCCGATAGCGTCAAACCTGCATTTCGAAGTCTAGTTAAAACTTCCTCTACTTTAACCACGAGATCATCTAAGGTTTTTCCCCCCACCAAAATATCGTCCAGAAGAACGGCAGAATTTTCTATCCCTTCAATCAGGGCTTCAGCCCTTTTTTGGAATTTTGCAGGCGCCGGGGCTACCCCAAAGGGTAATCTTTTACTCCTTAGAAGACCTATATGGGTGCTAAGCGTTGTTAAATTTTGACTTTCGTCGTCTAATTCAAGTTGGGCATACGCCATGGACAAATCGAATTTCGCGTAAACTGTACAACCTTGAACTGTTTGGAATAAATATTCTGCCGATGGTAATGGATGCTGATCTATTTCCAGCCATGGGTTTAGTGTTACCTTGTAGTCGCCACAGACCCTAACCTTAGTGCCCCCACTACGAAGAATTGGTACAATCGGTGTGCCCCATTCGCTATATTCAACCCTTTCGAGAACCCCTTCATCAATCAGGCGAAGTAATTCGGCTTCAACCATACCTTTTAGCGCAAAAGGGACCGGCCTCGGCCGAAAAAATTTTGGCTGGGCCCCCCTTTTGAGCGTCAGGTGGATTTTACCTTTGTTGAAGCACCCCAATTTCGGGGAAAACACTTCTGGGAATTTTCTTTTCATTTTAGCTAGCAATTCATCATTATGAAGCCCTATGAAATTAACCTCTTGTCTGTTACCCGTCGACGTTACCTCTAACCCAAATGTCTCAAACCAACTACGACCCAGTAAGGGCGGACCTTGTGTCTCGACAACATATAGTGACAATTTACCATATTCTTTTCCATTAAACATTACATTCAAAACTACAACCCCTACTGGTTTTGCCTTAGTATCAAAATATGACAAAAACGTCTTAGTTGTAGGTTTAATTTCACAATATTTGAAGTGCGAATTATATAAAGACAATGGCAAAATACTAGCAGCACAGCCTGTATCGATTTCCATAGAGATTTGAATATGATCAAGACATACGTCAATAACAAATGGTTTACTTTTACTGTCGACATCGATGCGATACATGGGCATCTCGACTTGCTCAGTTACGAAATGATTGCGAATTTTTTTCTGCTTTTGACGATTATAATTACTAGACGATTGCTTATAACTAGCTGATTTAGCGTTATTTTTTGAATTATCCCCACTCGGGCATACCTTGGTGAGGTGGTTTTTTGAGCACGTCTCGCAGCGGGCATTCATGAAATGGCAAGGTGGTCTATGACGATTTCCGCAGATTTCACACCTTGGTCGGTCGGTCTGCTGGTGTTTAAGCTTCCCACTGGTTCCTCTTGTCCCTTTCTTGCTTTGATTGAAACTGGCCGTCCGATAAACTGGCTCTGTCTTGACCACTGGAAGATCGTACTGACGTAGGGCTGCCTCGCGAGACGTCGCCAGCGTCATCGCCCTGTCCAGTGTTAGGGTCGTCCGGTCCTCCTCAAATAACCTGTCCTTGATAGGACCTTTGTGCAGGCCGAAAATACCGATTCTCTCCCCCGTAAGAAATTGCTTCCATCATTGCTGTGTTTCCTAAATATAATTATTGTTCACTAAAGAACCCGTGTGATTTATATCGTCCCGATACGTTACACTTTCTATTCATAACAGTACATTTTTTTGATTGCCAAATGTCAACCAAGGAAACAAAACCAAACAAAGCGTGCCTCCAGCACTTTGTGTCACTTGGGATGCCAGTGATAACGGACCAACATCTTTTCCAGCTGGCTTTACTCACTGGGGGCGGTTAGCAACGTGATTGCGCGCTCTAGGTAGACGTTCCCGGGCTCATTGAGCTGACATTGCTCGTTGGCTGCAAAAACTCTCTAATCTATAAGAATTATAACGTCAACTCACCAACCAAAATGCTGTACTCGATCGTGAAAGGATATAAATACGGGGAGAATGTTTCGAAAATATGCTGAAAATGTTTTGGCCCTCGGCAATCCTGCGACGTTAGCGAACTGGTACTGGAATTAAACATTTTGTTCAAACCTGAAAATCAAAGAGGATTGTTGCAAAATCTTCAAAAATAATTGGCATGGTGGCATGTTAAAATTTGATGAAAATGCCCTGATTTTGAAGGATGGTTAATGGGTTATCTTTATTGGCGTTAATGAACCAAAAATTCAGCTGGTCAATTTTCGTAATAAATATATTTTTCCAATCATGGAAAAATGTGTGTTCAGTATTTAGTTAACCTTAATCTTGGTTTCTGAAAACATGCCTTAGCATTGGTTACCATTGGTGACACCAAATCAATATTGCAAATGGCGCGCCAGTCCCATGGTTTCATTGGTGCAACTAAAAATCTCGGGAATTCCACAGCCGTTCCGAGGTGTCATTAGAGTAACTAAACTGAAATTACCATTTAAAATTTAACCTTCTACTAGCTTACAAAAAAAAAGGTTCAAAAAATTCAGCTGTCTATTAATTTTTAAATTGCAATGAGGAATTTCACTGATTTCTGTTTGCATTTTTCCTGAATAGCTAATGGTGTGGGATAGATTAAAATCGGGCTGATTTAGGAAAATATGTCTCCTGTTATTTTTGGGAGACAATCAAAATTTTTAATTTCAAAACTAACCGGGAAAACAGACGTGCAGCGGGAACGCTCGCTGATTGGGCTGTTCGGATCACCGTCTCCTCCCAGTGTTGCCCATTGGGACCACGAAATCGAGTTTTCTAAGAGAAACGTTATCAAACAAAAACAGAGGAAACCTAATTTTCCCCATCTCGCTTTTTCTATTTTTTTCTTCAGTTTTTCGATTTCGAACTTTACTGTTTCATGAAATTTTGCATCTGAGGACTATGGATTTCTCGATCTCAGCGCTTCAAGCGGCCATAAATGAACTATTCCAGCATGACGTCATTTTCCCGGTTTTTTTAAACATTCGTATTTTCTAAACTGTTTTGTTTATTCGTAAATTAGAAAGTTTGGGCTGAAAGTTTGCCTTAGGGGGTTTTTCGAGGTGCTGAATCCGATTTTGGGGTCAAAAATAGGAAATTCCGACATGGTGAAATTCCTCATTTAAATCAAGTTAATCTGGTGACACCTTGGGACAGCTGGGGAATTCATAAGTTGTTTTCGGTGACACTAGTGACACTATGGCCCAATAAAGGTTAATGGACATGGCGGAATTTTTGAAGCATTTTTTGTGAGCAATTTGGAAGTTGGAAATGAAGTTGATTTCCCCAGAAATCGATGAAAAATTTTGTTGGTCCAATTAAGGTTAAACGCCTGAATATTAGCAATTGTTTACTCGAATCCGAAAGGTATTTTTCTCCTCAATGAAGGCATGCGATGTTAAATATTGGGTGGTTGGCATCATTGAAATCCCAGTTGAAAAGCTTCAAAAAGCTTCGCTCTTCCCATTTGAACCAACAGCCTTTCATATCATGTCATTTCACAAGATCATGCAATCTATGTATAGCATTTTCACGTCAAATTGGAGGTTTTCCATTTCAAATTGGAGGTTTTACACATCAATTTGGAGGTTACATTTCAAATTGGAGGTTTCACATTTCAAATTGGAGGTTTTACATTTCAAATTGGAGGTTGACGGAAATACATGATTTAATTCTGGGACTTTTCGAAGTGGCGAACCCAACTATCACGTACCTGATAATGGATTACGCAGCTATTCACCGAGCTTGACAAGTTACCAGTAAGATGATCGAATTGGAGTTTAACGTGAAATATCTGCCCCCCTACTCACCCAACTTGAATCCAGTGGAGCACTGCTTTTCAAAAATCAAGTTGTCAGCAAGCAAATCCTCAGTGAACCCCAAACAAACCACGACCTGTGTGACACGATAACCGGAAGCGTTGCAACTGTCACCACATCGGACTACACAAATTATGTTATTAGAATGATGATAGACCTGACAGCCGCTGCTGCAGGGAGAGACTTACGTTGAAAAATTTGTTCATTCTTTTCCGTTCATTATGTTCATTCTTACTTGTTGAATGTTACGTTTCACTCGCTAATTTGTTGTTATTGCTTTCCCAGAATTAAATCATGTATTTCTGCCAATCTCCAATTTGAAATGTAAAACCTCCAAATTGATGTATAAAACCTCCAAATTGATGTGTAAAACCTCCAAATTGATGTGTAAAACCTCCAATTTGAAATGGAAAACCTCCAATTTGACGTGAAAATGCTAAAATTCCCAGTTACGTTACCGTTATTGGGGGCGTTGTGCATGTTGAGGTGGTGAAGGGACACAGGATAGTCCGCCTCCTTGTGGTACAGCGAATCTACCGTCTCTCTGAAGATGGTCCAAACCCAGAAACATAGATTCGATCCGATGCAGTGCATTATGGCGAACCTTCCTAGTATTTTGTACCGGTTGATGATTACCTGAGGGAACAAAAATTGATTGAAGTCTCTGTGCTTGTACTTGACAATTTTTATACAGGGTGTAAGCCTAACTGGTCTGCCATACGGTACCTGTCGATTCTACAACTAATTTGCAACACAAAATGTCCCTTAGCGATTTTTTTTCAACCCTTTGTTTTCGAGTTATTTTAACTTTAAACTTTTTTTTTCGTGATTTTGACCTTATGTCATTAAATCGGTCATAACTCCTTCAATTTGCTGTGTAAATTACAATTTGAGGACAACGTTGGAAAGAGCATTAAATTTCCTATCGGATAGATGCCTTAACTTTTTTTGAGTCAAGGTTTGAGACATGAAAACGTCCTCTAAAAAGAGAATTTTACGTAATTTTGGAAACCTCGGATTTTTTCAATCTCAAATTGAACTACGAGAACCCATACTTTTTCAAGATGCAAGAACAGTGAAAACTGCGCCAGAATCTCAGCCTTCCAACGGTATAATCAAAACATATTCTACAACCAAATTTAGGGGAGAAATTTGTGTTTGAACGCTGGAAAACGTGCATTTTTTTTCAACGAAATCAGCGCTCTGGCCTCCTGTTTCCGGAGGCCTCGCGGTCTACTGCGGCGCCCGCCCACCCACTGCTATCGTCCGACCCCTCAGATCGACTAGGCGGAGCGCCGATTTCGTTGAAAAAATTCACGTTTTTCCGCGTTCAAACCCGAATTTTTCCCCAAAATACGGTTGTAGAATATGTTTTAATCATACCTTTGGAAAGCTGAAATTCTGGCGCAGTTTTCAATCTTCTTGCATCTTGAAAAAGTATTGGTTCTCGTAGTTCAATTTGAGATTGAAAGAATGCGAGGTTTCCAAAATTACGTAAAATTCACTTTTTAGAGGACGTTTTCATGTCTCAAATCTTGACTCAAAAAAAAGTTAAGGCATCTTTCCAATAGGAAATTTAATGCTCTTTCCAAAGGTATCCTCAAATTGTAATTTACACAGCTAATTAACGGAGTTATGACCAATTTAATGACATAAGGTCAAAATCACGAAAAAAAAGTTGAAAGTTGAAATAACTCGAAAACGAAGGGTTTAAAAAAAATCGCTAAGGGACATTTTTTGTTGCAAATTAGTTGTAGAATCGACTGGTACCGTATGGCAGACCAGTTAGGCTTACACCCTGTATAAATGAGAGTTTTTATATTAATATTTAAGGAGAAAGGGATCAGCTTAGATAAAACTAAGACTTAAACTCACCTGCTCTGTTTCCTCATGTGACCCTATTTTTTCAGAAGATGAATAAAAAGACGAAAAAATGAGTTAATTTCAACACTTAACGAGAATGGGGGAACGGTAGCCATTGGGTAATGCCGGCCAAGGAGGTTTTGAAAAAAATGGTGCAACTGAGCGAGAAAAAATCATGCTCTTTCCTGAGAGTGTAGTGAACTATCTGAATAAGGTTATAATGCCCTGAGGTTACAACTGCATTTGGTTTATTCGTAAGAAGAATTTGAAGGCAGTTATGTTTATTTTCCACTCAGCCTTCAATAATCAAGGTAGATGGTTTTTTAAATTATGTTCCAACTTCATTGTAATGTATCATCAACTGCAGTTGCTGTCCTACAACTTGGTCGTTGAAAAAGTCAATTTGAAGATGTTGGGATGGTTCGGCTATTGTTTTTGAAAAAAGTAAACGTTGGGGTAATCCCAGCTAAAATCAGCCAAAATTTCGAATAGTTACCAACCAACAATAGTTATCCCAATTTTTTTCTTGTGCCAAGGATGGATGTGATAGTGAAAAGCCTACTTCTAAAGTCTGAACAATAATTGAGTTTATTAATCTCAAGTAGTAACACAAAATAAAATTTCACCAATAAAAAACATAACTTTTTTTAAACGACATTTTTGCAATTATTGCAAAAATGTCGTTTAAAAAAAGTTATGTTTTTTATTGGTGAAATTTTATTTTTTGTTACTACTTGAGATTAATAAACTCGTTTGACTCGTTTTATAAATTTATAATTCTCGAATTCTGAAAGTGCATTAAATTTGGGAAACAATCATGAAAAAATCAAATCGTCACGAAGATCACATTTTTTCCAGAAGAGGGAACGTCACGAAGATAGGTGGCTGCAATTCCCTCATTCTCCATATCAATATTTATCACATTGTGAAAAAATTAATAGTAATAAATTTCACTTCTGAATCAAATTTAAGTGTAAATATATTAAATACAAATATAGGAGGTTTTGGTGAGTTGAGATTACGCAACTCGAAAACCAAAGGGGGACTTTATTTATAGCTAAATGGACCCAAAATTTGCATTCTACTCCCCAAAAACCCTTAGGTACAAAATCTGGTAGAAAACTATCAGCTTTTGATTTTTGTCCTGTTATGTTGGAATGGGGTACCTATTTCAGTCAATTTAAAAACATTTTTTTTTTCAAAAGAGTATGGTTCAGGAATAAAGATATTCAGGTTAGTTCGTCGAAAAAATGTTTAGAAGAAATTAGGGAAGCTAATACCCAAAGTTGAAGATTCCAACGGCAGCAGGGTGTGACGTGTTGCTTGCCTTCAGGCGTTCAGGGAGGCCCGCCTTTTTTTTTCAAACTTGTGATCTCTTTAATTAAAAGTAGGAGTTTATAGGTTTTCAATGGTGCTGCATCCAAATTTGAGGTCAAAAACCTGTATTTCCGACCCACCGAAATACCCCATTCTTAATCACTGTGCGCTTGTCGGAGATCCTCCGCCATAATTTTGCTATTTTATAATATATAATTTTTGTATCTCTTTAATTTCGTACTCACGTTAGAATATTTGAAGATGAAGAATAGTTGGAAGAAAGAGTAGGTGGGATAGAGGAGGTCCAGAACTAAGGTAACCACATTCGCACATCTGTAGAAATTGACGCTGTCAGTCATCAAGAACGCTACTTGGTACGATATTAGCAGCCCGCTGTGGATGAGATGGCCGATGCAGAAACCTGAAAAATACACTCGAATTGTGAATAATAAAAAGTAAGTAAAGTAAACAACCATTCCACTGCCATTCCTGGCGTCGCGGACGTCATCAGCTGTCTTCCAAAAGAAAGATCAAAATGGGGAATTTGCCCCACAAGAGGGTTAACTGAGGGTACGGCGCACAGTGGGGCCATACGGCCAAAAATCGGAAACAAATCATTATCTTTTAAACGAATTAGTGTATCTTCTTGGGAATGGTTTCATTCGATTCCGAATACGAAAATACATAAGAAAAATATGTTTTCTGACGTTTAAAGTTATTATTTTAGTACTAAATCTTGAATTTTGAAAAAAAATTATGTTATTTAAAGTGGGAAAGGGTGTGAAAAAAATAGAAAAGCGGTTTTACAGGTGTGTTATTTTGTTCTTTTCTTCGTTTCATAGGTTCTAGGATACGATAATTATCATTGAATTGAGGTTTCTTTACATGTGTATAGAAATATTTATATATATAAGTATATATTTAATTTTGACAAAATTTTGTGTCATAAATACCTCTGAAAATTGGATAGTATGCGATCAAATAATGAAACGAATCCAAGAAAATTTTGCTAAATCCGAATACGAAATTTCAACGATGACATGTTCTCGGTATGTCACGACAGTACGAACTGACCACATTACTGCGAATGACATTCCGAAGAACCAGGTGTTGTTCAAACAGAACCTTAACTCTTAGGGGAAATATTTTACGAAAACATCTCTACTTACATCGTTTTGTGTTCCAATAAAGAAAACAAAAATTTCCACCAAATGGGTGTGGCACATTGCTTTCCAGTATCCATAACCCGATTGTTTAGATGATCCGATCATTGTAGCTAAAAACCCCCCACATCAGGGACCTTCTACATGCCAAAATTCACAATCCCTGGAAATTTCATCGAATTCGAGAGGAAAATGTAGAGGTTACAGCCCTTAGAAGGGTTTTACTCTGAAGCAAAAATGCGTGGAGTGACGGCAGAGACGGAGGTCTAGCTTTATTTTTAATCGCACATTAATCCATTACGCCTGAATTCGGTGGAATACGGCGATGAAATTTTTACAGCTTCTTAATAATGGTCAGAACTTCAAGAAAAAAAATGAGTCAAACCAAAGGAAGGCGAAGCTCGGGTTTTCCACGCCTCTAAAGCACTTATTCGCTGTAAAACCCCAAATCTGGTGCTAATTTTCAAGCTAAAATGTTTTGAAAAAATAATTAGTATTTTTTAGAGATACTACATATATATACCCAACATTATATAATTTTATTAAAATTTTTTGAAACACATAGAACGTGTTCGGAAATTTTCAAATTCCACTCTCAAAGTGCTTAAAATCTCGAAATATCAGGTTTGAGCCCCCATTTAGCAGTGAAAACAATTTTTAAACACTGAAGGTCCTTCACACCCGAATTCTACAGGTAATAGACTTTGAGAAAACCACTTTGTATTTCTTTTTTAGTCACTTTGCAAAAATGGATTTTTTCCACACCCATTTTTTCCTCTGTGCGGCGGACGGACGGCCAAATTTTATTCGATTTTTGGATTCTACATATACCTTGAAACGTACATCAACATTTTTAAGGGGGGGGGGGATTAATATTTTTTCTTCTTATTATTGAAAATAATAAACCAAAAATTCGAGGTTTCCCGAATTACGTAAAATTCTTTTTTCAGAGAGCTTTGTCATGTCTCAAACCTTAACTCAAAAAAAGGTAAGTCTTCTAACCGATAGCAAATTTAATGCTCTTTCCAACAGTTTCCTCAAATTGTAATTTTTACTGAAAATTATTGGAGTTATCCCAAATTAATGATATAAGGTCAAAATCACGAAAAAATTTATAATTGAAATAACTCAGAAACGAAGCTTGTAAAAAATTTCAATGAGGAACTTTTTGTTGCAAATTAGTTGTACAGTTGGCTCGTGCAGTATGGCAGACCAGTTAGGCTTACACATCGATGTCGATATTTCATAGAAACATCGATATCGATGAAACATCGTATGAAAACCATCAATATCGATAACACCGTAAGGTAGTCCATCGATGTTTTTTGTAAGCTGGAAATTTAATTCTCTTGTCAACTAAATATATGAATTTGACACCTTGGAACACATCTTGATGACATGCACCAAAATATGACACGATACGACAACATCTATTCAACGAACCTCCCATAAATACATAAACTCTCAGTCGGTCGCCGTTCGTTCCTCGTCCCGGGTCAGTATTTCGCGAAATTGAAGGGGCAAAGACTAAAAAAGTTGTACCTAAATTTAAAATTTTAAACGATTTTAGCAATTCATTAGTGCGCGGCCCTAGGGAATTGAAAAACTGAAATATTGCCGCCGGAATCATCAAAATCGAACAATAATTGCCAGAGAAAAATGGGAAAAATCGTTTATTCAGTGGTTTTTTAGTTTTATTTCGTTTTTTCCTCCATTTTCAAGAAGAGGATGTTTTGACATGGATATGTCATAGTTCTGGGGGTCATTCCAAAATTTTCGACACAAAACAATTTCTTCTAACATCATTTATTTTTATAGGATAACCTACTCCATTATAATTTTTTCATTCGTAACTAAATTTTCCGTTTTTTTATGCACTTCATTTTTCATTTCGATATTCCATAAGTACCTTTCCCATTTCAATAATTGTATCAAAATAAAGAGATTTTTCCCTATTTTTTCCTGAAATTATCTTGTTATATCGAATGATGAATGAAAGGTATGAGGATAATTTACTTCTGATTCCAAGTAAATTCAATGTACTTAGTTAGTTGGAGTTCGGATTTTTTCTAGTTTCCTTGCAGTACCTAGAAGGTCAAATTTATCGAACGATGTTATCAGACCATCTCCTCGAGATCTCCCATCCCTAGTTAGGCTTACACCCTATACATAAATATAATAATTCGTCTAGTATAATTATTATGTTGGTATGTTCCAACCTGCTGCGCCGACCTTCAGGTAGAACGATCCTGAATGCCTGCCTTTGCTGAAACAGTAGTGATGAGGGAGAGTGAAGTCTGGCTCTGGTAAAGAGCTCCATACGATGGAGACTGGCTCACTCTCATCAGTATTGTTCGGAGTTACCGGCATTTCTGGAAATCCCAGATAAACACGAGAAATTATTATTATTATTTTAATAATCTGTTTATTATTACAACTGTATACAATACATCCAGTAATTTCTCTTTGATTTGTACTAAACGTAGTTCTGTGGTTCATAGATCACCACCTACTTCCACATCACATTACACAAAAAAAGACCCACGAAAATTGGTTGAAAACTAAGGCCTAGGCAGAGTACACCAGATTTTGTCACATACACACACACACACACACAGACATTCACCTATGGTTTTTTTTTGCGGATTTAGATTCAAAATGGTCTAAAGCGGGTAAGTGTGTGGTTTTTTTTTCTGTTTTGTTTTGTCCAACTTTACCCCAGATTAATCGTATAAGGATTTTGATTTGATTTGATTTTTGATTTATTTAACAAATCAGGGTTACATAGGGCCTTAGGGCCCTCTCTTACCGTAACCCTGAAAGGGCACAAGGGACAATAACTCGGCCTTAATCAATCAATATCTTAGCATTAATAATTAAATAAAAAACAATAACATTCAATCTTCTTCATTTCAAATAAGTACTTCAATATTTTTAATTTCCTACTTACTATATAATTGATAAATATTGGAAAAATAAATGTTCCTTGAAACGGTTTTGAAACTGCTGGTGGTCATATTTGTGTCGAACAATTCTAAATTTTCATTGTACGTTCTGATGCTCCTGACTATAAATGATTTATTATATAAGCTTGTGCGGTGGAGTGGAACTTGGAGTAATTCACTTGCATATCGCGTATCGCTCTGATGAATATTACTGATCGTGGTAAATTGTTTACTAAGATAGCCAGGAGTTGAAAATTCTAATATTTTGAACAGCAATACAGCATCGGCGAGTTTAATTTGTTTCCCTAATTTTCAGCCATTTCAATTTTAGGTAATGGCGTGACGTGTACATCCAATTTCAGTCTATATACAAATCTGATAACAGCATTTTGTGCTTTTTGGAGTACCGTGACTTGCTCATTATTCATATCTCCAAAAGCAGTGAGTGCATATTCAAAATTATGCATCACCAAGGCTTGTACTAGTTGTAACCGACATTGGAAAGGAAAATCTATAGCTATTCTAATCAATTGATATAGAATTTTATAAGGACGCCCAAGTCTTACTGTGGGACGTCCTAAAAAGGAAAAAATAGAATCAAATAGCAAGACAATGCGAAAAATGACATAACTGCGTGATTCAGCATGAAAAATAAGCCAGAATCATGTGCCGTCCTGAGGGTTTTCCGTTTATACAGGGTGTGTACACTTAGTGTAGACTACACTAAGTGTAGTCTTAAGATGGGCATAACTTCAGGGTTCGATTCTACAAGTTACTTCCCACAAAAAATGTCTCCCAGCAATTTTTTTTAAGCCACTCAAAATTCCTTTTTTTTCATTTCGAAGTTTTTTTTCTCGCGTTTTTGACCTTACGTCACAGATATGGTCATAACTCCCTTATTTCTCATGCAAATTCAAATCTGACTACAACATTGGAAACAGCGTTAAATTTCCAAGCTACCTAGAGCAAAACCAAAATCTTTCAACAATAAAACAGTTTAAAAAAATCAAGTCAAAAAGCAAACGTTAAAATTTTTCGAAACTTGACTTTCTTTGACCAAAGTTTTTACTCTGAATCCCATCCCATTTCGATGGACGCTCTTCGGAAAAAACATGCTCAAATTGTCAGCTTTCCAATGGTATATCAAGTTAAAAAAGGCATTAGCTAGAAAGGAAATGAGTCCTTTAAAGGAAACGCTTGCATACGAGTCTGCAACACATTGAAACATTTTCATGGCCCCCCCCCCCTCCCCTCCCGAGACATCTGGGAGCTCGATTTTCGACTCAGCTGATCTGGGAGCTCGATTTTCGACTCAGCTGATCTGGGAGCTCGTTTTTCGACTCAGCTGATCTGGGAGCTCGATTTTCGACTCAGCTGATCTGGGGGCTCGATTTTCGACTCAGCAGATCTGGGAGCTCGATTTTCGACTCAGCTGATCTGGGAGCTCGATTTTCGACTCAGCTGATCTGGGAGCTCGATTTTCGACTCAGCTGATCTGGGAGCTCAATTTTCGACTCAGCTGATCTGGGAGCTCGATTTTTGGCTCAGCTGATCTGGGAGCTCAATTTTCGACTCAGCTGATCTGGTAATATCAAACTGTAAAGTACCTACCTAACTGTAAAGTACCTACCTGTAAAGTACCTAACAACTTCACTTCTGATGGTCACAATCATCATTGTGGCGACTTGGGACAAATTTCGTCGCAACAAATTTCGTGACGATTTTTTTTTATGTGCCATATGAAAGACATGAAAATGTCAAAAAATTCAAATTGGAAATGTGAACCAAGTTATAATGCCAAAAAACGTGTGTTTTACTAGAAAATCGAGTGTTTTACTCGGTATATGGTCACCCTCGATCACAAGATGACTTGACGAGTTTGGTATCATTTCCTATGTAATTTTTTACGCTGAATCCAATGGTGATAATTCCAAATTATTCTGACTGCTAGAAAGTGGATTTTTCGAAGAAAACCTTCGTTTTTGGTACATAAAAATACGCATAATTCGTAGATATGGTATTTACCATGAAGTAACATTTTTCTACTCAATAAAAACATCAATCAGCTAGAAATTTGATTTGATGTGGATCCAAAATGGGAAATGGTACAGGGATTGGAATTTACGAGACTAATCCCAGATGGAGCCACTCAGCTCCTCAGTATGCCTCAGTATTTCAGGCTGAAGTACTTGCAATTAGAGTCTGCGCTGGGGAAAGTCTACGGAGGGGACACCGTGGTGTAGCCAGGCTGCGATCAAGGCTTTAGCCGCTTCCTCCATTAACTCAAAGTTAGTGTGGGACTGCTTCCAGACTCTCTGCTTCCTATCGCAACACAACTTGTTGTCAGGAGTTCTCAGGGTTTCTCTGGAGTGGGTGGCAGGACACAGCGGAGTAATGGGAAATGAGAAAGCAGATGCGCTGGCCAGAAGGCGCTCACTAACCCCGTTCATTGGTCCAGAGCCATCCATCGGCATTCCCAAATCTTCCTTTAGGGCGACCATAAACCGTTGGGTCACTAATGAAGCCACTAGTAGATGGTCAAACCTTAGAGGACATTCTCAAAGTAAGCGTATGGTGGCCAAACCCAACCCCAGCGCCACAGAAGAGCTGCTGGGGCTTAGCCGCAAGGAAGTCAGGTTAGTGGTCGGCCTGGTAACGGGCTTTATTCCACTCCGATTCCATCTCAACCGCATTGGGGTAAATCAGAATACAACCCTCTGCAGGCTGTGTGGAGAAGCCGAAGAAAAAGCCTCCCACATAATATTCGATTGCGAAATGCTATCAAATCGCAGGTTTCACCTCCTCGGGTCACTACACCCATGGAGGCTTTTCCCAGCACAAATCTAGCCAAACTGCTACTGGCCCTTACGAAAGGGCTAGGACTCTTTGACTAGGAACAGAATCCGCGGAGTAGCACATCGGGCTTCAGCGCTTTGGGCTTCCATCATCCCAATCCGCGGATTCATCTACAATCTACAATCTTTTTGTTGAGTAGAAAAGTGTTACTGCATGGTCATTACCAAATCTACAAATAATGCGTATTTTATGTACAAAAAACGGAGATTTTCTTCCAAAAATCAAATTTTGAGCTGTCAGAATTATTCGGAAATATCACCATTAGATTCAGCGTGAAATTACATAGGAAATGATAGAAATGATACCAAAATCGTCGTCATCTTGAGATCAAGGGAGACCATACACCGCGTAAAACACTGGATTTTCTAGTACAACTCACGTTTTCTTATACTCAACCTTAATTCACTCTTCCAATTTGAATTTTAAAAAGAAAGATTGATAGATCTTAGGAAAGCTGACAATTTGAACACGTTTTTTTCCGAAGCTCCGAAATAGCCAGGGATTCAGAGTGAAAACTTCGATTTAAAAAGAGTCATATTTCAAAAAACATTCGTTTGTTATTTGACTTGATTTTTAAAAAATAGTTTATTGCTAAAAGATTTTGGTTTTACACTTGGTAGCTTGGAATTTTAATGCTCTTTCCAACGATATCCTCAAATTTGAATTTACTTGGTAAATAACAGGCGTTATGACAGTTTTAATGAGGTAAGGTCGAAAACGCAAAAAACACATTTTGAGTGGGTTAAGAAAAAATTGCTAAGAGAGTTTTAAGTTGGAATACGCTCCATGGTTGTTTGTGGTTTCTGAAAGTATGGTCTCATGTCTAGTTCAGTTTCGAAACATTATTATTAAGTGTTTTTGCTACAAGCTTGTCTATTCGTCTATAAGACTCCATCCATCCTGATCATAGAAGCCGTATCTCTAACTCACGTACTGCAATGTCTTCGAACATACAGCTCCCAAAACTTAATACTGAGCGTGCTAAGAATAATTCTTATTATAAGGAATTGTGCTTCCTCTATGCCTGTAAAATTAACCCTGACGATGTTGGTGATTTAGGGAGCTTTAAGAAGGAGATTTTGATTAAAATTAAAAAATTGTATGGAATAAATTTATTTAAATATTTTCACGTTTGTTTGATCTCTCTAGGTGTTTGATATTTAGTTGTTTTTTGTTTTGTTTTTTCTCTGAGATTAGCTCCACCAGCCGCCACAAGTTCGTAAGAACTTGGTAGGTTGGTGGACAGAAGAAAGAATTTTTATGAGACTTGTCATTTCTGTGATTTGTTTTTCTTTCTGTAAATAAATTGATATTCTATTCTATTCTATTCTGAACAATACTACTACTACTACTACTACTTAAACCTATAAGAAACATTAAATCTCTTCGTAAAATTAGTGAGCCAAAACTTACCATATTTCCTTCTCTGCATCTCCTCGCTTATTTTCAGCACGCGTAAGTACCTCCTCATATCCATGTATAAAAACCCCAGGTACCCCAAACCAATCAACACCAGGTAAATACTGAAAAACTGAATTCAACAATTATTCGATTAGTATTGTGCAGGTACATTTGGGTGTAATACGCAATGTTTGCCAAATCAGTATCTTAAGTTGAGAAAAAATTGGGTCATTTGATTATGTGAATCAGGTGGAGAAATTTACTTTTGCACGTGCGCTCATTCTACCGATTTTTAAATGGTGGTCCCTTAAAATTCACGAGGGACCACCTTGGGGTTTACCCTAGGTACTACCTAGATGTTTGCACGCATATTTAATATGTCCCTGCCTACGACAGGTAGCTGTACTTGAGAGATTCTGACCAGATTTTGGTCAAAAACTAAACTTACCTCAGCTAGTGGAGTTTTACCTGACATCAATTCTCCTATGTACACAACTATACCAAGAGTGACAATAAATACGGCGTAAATGCAGCTAAGTATAGTTGTTAAGGACTTTCTGAAACAGTAGAATCGAATAATTAATCTTTTTATAATACTAAACGGTAATGGAAGTATAAGTATTTTTTATAAAAGTTAGTACCTAAACGATAAACAATAATTATTTTTCAATGAATGGAGTCCTTGTCCACCTTCATTCCTTCTACAATGTTCAAAAAAGTGTTTTTTCTCTCTTGAAAAAAAATTTCAATGTATTCGTTGGTCCAACTCGGAATAGAAACTTCGGTTGGGTCGGATCCGACCTGCTTCACATGTCTTTCAATTTGTCCATATTTTTGAGGGAAATAGTGAAAAATTACTACAAGTTTATTTTACAATACGTGGAACAAAGTAGTTTCGTTGCATGTATCCATGAGAAGTCTTTGTAAATTACACGAGTCAAAACTAGTTTAAATGACTTGATTATTAGCAATACTGTAGAGTTGATAGAAAACTTCAATGCACTTCTGAAATCTGGACTCTGAAATGTACGAAATGAAAATAAATCCAAAATCAATAAACACAAATAAGCTCTAAAAAAAAAAAAAAAAAAAAAATGAAATATCGTCTTGAAAATATTTGTATCTTAAGATCACTGTAAGATAGTTTTATTGATGTCATTATCCAGCAAAAACTGAGACGAAAAAATTAAACAATCCGGGGGCAATGCTTTTCATAGAGAAAAAATCTTTTCATAGAAGGAAACAATCATAGAGGAAAAAATCGTAAAATAGAGGAAAAAGTCTTTTCATAAAGGAAAAATGCTTTTCATAGAGGAAAAAATCATAGAGGAAAGGATCTTTTCATAAAGGAAAAAATCTTTTCATAGAGGAAAAATAGAGGAAAAAGTCTTTTCATAAAGGAAAAACGCTTTTCATAGAGGAAAAAATCACAGAGGAAAAACTCTTTTCATAAAGGAAAAAATCTTTTCATAGAGGAAAAAATCCGATCCGCACAATCCCTCAATATTTCACCAAAATCGAACAGTGACTTAGTATAGTTTTGCCCTTTACAAGGATTTGCGGACACAGACTCTAAACTGAAATTATTCAGGAAGTTCTTAAACGTGAAAGGACTCCGAAGCAAAATAATACACATTTCTGTGAAATTTCTGGTTATTAATTTACAACTTTTGAAGCGGAATCTGTGTATTTTAGAAGGTTTAACCCATTTCCGGCCACTGATGACAGCATCGTCGTATTTTATGATTTTTTAAAAATATTGAAAATAGTGGAAAATCTTTGCAGAAGAATTGTTTCTCGTTCACGCTGTTCCTAAAATTTTCTGAAAAAATTTTCTTTGACGTTCGGGAGCTGAATGCGATTTTGGAAATTTTCTGAAAATGAGGCCTTTTGGCCAAAGGCATGATTATGGTGGCTCAAATTCGATTCTGGGTGAGTGAGCGTTCTGGGCCATGAGTTGAAAGAGATTCCGGTCCTCAGACTTTTAAATTTTACCAAAAACAATAAACTGCATAAATCATATCGCTTTGGAAAACTCTCAAATCTCATTAAAAAGTAAAATTCATAAAATATCGAGTATTTTTGCTCTCGATTGGTGAGCAAATGACGCTTTATTTCGGCCGGCATTCTCTAAAACAGTTCATCCTCCTCTCCTCATTATTCTGTTATTTCTACTCTTGGCATTGAAATGGGTTAACATAGGAACTCATCTGAAATTTGGGGTGGCCAAGATAGCCCAAAACAAAATACTACGGACGGTAGATCTACGGTTCTACAGTCAGCATTTAATAATTATTAATTTTACGCCAATTTTTGCACCAAACAATTTTTTATATGTTCATTTTGCGACAAATGAACGTTTGTCGTGACGTAACGGTCAAAAGTGGGGGTCGGAAAAATAATGGAAACCTCCTGTTAATCATTTATAAATGATAAGACTTCTTCTTTTTGGGTTGGAATTCAACCAACCTTGAGTTTCACACCAAAACATGGTAGGTAGTTACTAGTTTAAATGTTAGGCCGTCCTACAGCTTCAAGTCAAAAGACGGCGCTTAAAGGCTACCTCACCTTCAAGACCTGACGGTCGCTCGGGTTTTTGCATAACCACGACGCCGTCATAAGCAGCATGAAAATAACCTTATAACAACGTTTTTAGCTCACCGTTCCACCAAAAACTAAACCCTTTTACTTGTTAATAAGGGTTGTTAATAATAAAATTTATTTACGTACACAACAGCAACAACACTAACAACATAACCAGAACAAGCAGCCATAAAATAGATGTTCCAAGCGGGTGAGTCCACTGTCAAATTTTGATACACAGGGTGTCTCAGGACAGAGATGGGCGAATTCTTACTCATAAATACGATTATGAATAACAATCATATCTGCGATTTCATGATTATGAATACGAATACAGGTATGAATAAGAATATGAATACGACTACAATCGTATTCACACTTTGAATACGATTTTCCCCCGTATTCGTATTTTGAATACGATTTTATGATTTTTTCTATTATTTCCCTAAAAATCGATTTTTTAAACGATTTTTCCTGAAAATCATACTTTTTTAAAAAGATTTTCCCCCGAACAATGGACATATTTATGACCTAACATTGTCAAAATAATCTATCAAAATTCTTACACTACAACCAACCGTATAGAAACTACGACGACATTTCCGCTGAAAATTGTATTTTTTTTTACAATTTACACTAAAAATCATAAAAAAATTATGATTTTTACCGGAATTTTGGTCGTATTTATTCCCAAAAATTGTCAAAATAATCAATAAAAATTCGAAACGCTCGCCAATTCTTATAGAATTTTTCACGCAGAATCAAATGAGACCAACCCCAGGTCGCCATGACCAACCGTATAGAAACTACGACGTAGTTTCTACTGACTTTTTTGTAATCATGTTTTTAGCGTTAAGAACGTTCGGTGAAAGTTGTAGTTAAACAAAAACTTTCAGCGAAAATCATGATTACAAAAAAGTCAGTTGAAATTACGTTGTAGTTTCTATACGGTTGGTCGTAGTGACCTGGGGTCGATTGGCGAGCGTTTCGAATTTTGATAGATTATTTTGACAAAGTTAGGTTATAAATATGTCCATTGTTCGGAAGAAAATCATTAAAAAACTATGATTTTCAGGGAAAATCGTTAAAAAAATCCGATTTTTAGGGAAATCATAAAGAAATCAAAAAAATCGTATTCAAAATACAAATACGGGGGAAAATCATATTCAAAGTGTGAATACGATTGTATTCGTATTCATATTCATACCTCTATTCGTATTCACAATCATAAAATCGCAGATATGATTTGTATTCATAATCGTATCTATGAATAAGAATTCGCCCATCTCTGTCTCAGGAGTTGTTGTTCCCTCCCATGCTCAAATCGTCCAGATAGTGGTTATAATTACATTTTTCAAAAAATCTTCATGATTTTTGCACACTAACTTCTTTTTCGGTTTATTATTTTCAATAATAAGCCTTTGGAATCGAGCAAAAAAAAAAAGTTTTATCCCCCCTCAAAATTTGATGTTTTACGTTTGAAGTTACGTAGAATCCGAAAATCGAACAAAAAATGTTCCGTCCGTCCGCCGTACGGCACTTTTCTTAGCAACCCGATTTGGTTCAAATTTGGTATATGGGCTCCATTTGGGGTCTGGTTGTGCCGCGAAGCTTTTGGTTGATGTCAGTCACTTGTAAAGGTAAAAATTAATGGTTGAAATTACCAAATACCAGAAATTACCTTTTCTGCACAGATCACAAAGACAGGACAGTTATACCTATTTCCGTTGACAGATTTTAATTCCAGGTGATTTTTCTGGACTTATCTGAGGCCGACGCTCAGACGAGATAACGGTCACAGGAACCAACTTACACACAAACAACTGTCAGGTCTCCGGTATATTACTACCCCCCCCCCCCCCCGTCTTAGTACGGCTGCAGACCGATACAGCAACTATGTAGATCGACCCAATAAAACGTACTATGTCAATTGATTGGGATTGTGGTCAACTGGAAACAACACCTTCTTCGCCGAGCTTTCGGTAAATTTATTACCTTCTTCAGGGACTCCTAACCGATACGTTCACTGTTTAATCGAATTCGGTTCACATCCTCAACTCTATTTCAAATTAAAAAACTAAAATAACCACGTGATTCAGCGTAAAAAAAAATCTGTTGAGGGGGGGTGAAATGTTCATGAAATTTCACGTAGAATCGAATCTGCAATAAAAAAAATGGGGGTCTCATTTGAAAAAAAGAAGTTGGTGTAGGTACTTGGTCATATTTGAGATCCTTGGAAAACATATTGTTTAGTAATGCATGCATTCCAGGGGACGTCCCATTGGATAAGCATTAGATCAGTTTAACCAGTTGCTATGTGATAAAACTGTTTCACTCGATGTAATTTATTTATTACTTTAGGCAAGAAATACTGACCCCCCCCCCACCATTATCCACCTTAACATTTCTAGCGGCATGGGAGCCTCGAATCTGAAGAGCATTTTAAAATTCATGATCTACGACACCCAACATGCGAATTCGAGTTCACCCCCCCCCCCCCCAAAACCTCCCCAACGACAACAATGGTGCCAGTGTGGCACCAAAGCGGAAATACGTCGTAACATTGAACTTTCATCTGTTAGTTTTGGTAGGCAGTCCGTCGAAGTTCACATCCGTATTCAAGGTGAAACACAAAAAAAAAAAAAAACACGAAATAAGCGGGTAATGGCATCATGGCACGATCTCCTGGCACCATGGTGGCACCACTATTAGTTCCATGGTGGTACAGAAAATAATTTATGAAAATCCGGAGGTATAATGAGAATTTTTCCTCAATTTCAAAGCTTGGGTACAATTAGTAAGCAGTAAAGGAACCGAAATATTGAAAAATCGGATATTTTGTGAATATTATCCCTCCACTCACCCCCTCCCCTTGCGAATTTTGGTACTCTGGTAACATCATGTACAACTCGGAAGTTATTTGAGTCAAACAAAAAAGAAACACGCAAATCGGTTGGAAATTGAGGCCTGGGCAGAGTTTACAAGATTATGCACGCAAACGCACGTTTTTTAAGCATTAACCCCCCCTTTCCTCCTCTTAAAAAGCAAAATCTAAAATTCCGGCGCCGTAGTGCACAACTAGATAGTATTCCGCGTCAAACGAAAAAAGAACCACGAAAATCGTTTGAAAACTAAGGCCTGGGCAGAGTACACAACATTATGCCCAAAAACGCACGTTTTTCGAGCATTAACCCCCCCTTTCCTCCCCTTAAAAGGCAAAATTCGAAATTCCGGCGACGTAGTGCACAACTAGATAGTTTTCCGCGACGAACAAAAAAAGAACCAGGAAAATCGGTTGAGAACTAAGGCCTGTGCAGAGTACACAAGATTTTGTTACACACACACACACACACACACACAGACATACACCTATGGTTTTTTCACGGATTTGGATTCAGAATGGTCTAAAACGGATTACTGTGTGGTTATTTTTTTTTCTGTTGAGTGTTGTCCAACTTCACCCCAGATCGATCGCATAAGGACGCCCAAGTCTTACTGTGGGACGTCCTAAAAAGCATGAAGATTCCCAAAAAAAAGTTTTTTACCACAACCTGGACGATTTTAGCAGGGGGGGGGGGGGGGCAACTCGTAAGACACCCTGTAGACATCAGTTAAATTTTGAATTTACTAATAATTCGAAATTTATACTTTAAACTCTGTTTATACCTTAATACCATTTATAATTCGGTCACAAAACGGTCTTTGTTCGGTCTTTATTTCCACCTTTCCAATTTCTGACCTCACTACATGTACCTACTTACCTGACACCCCGTAAAATAGATAATAGTTTTAAACGTTTCAAGAATTTAGGTAGAAAGGTTTTTAAATTTTGCAGTGAACTGCTTTTTTTCGCTGGTCGACAGAAAGTCGGCCAGAATCTTTTTCGATTTTGCTATTCTCGGATAAACTACTCTTGTAGGTATTATAAAATCGACTGAATACTCAATTTTTCAAGATCTTAGATTTAGATCAAAAGACTCACTTGAACATCTCTTCTTTCTCCTTGTTGGATGATGAGGGAGGCTCGATGGACAGCTCCGTTGGAACATGCACGGATCCGTTTTCATTGGTTGAATAAATCCCGTGTATCTGGTCACAGTTATATACAATTATCACATCAAATCAAACTAAGTAACTATTTAAACAATTGATTCTTGCAACAAAAAACGGGCGGTGAGATTTTGATATCGAATAATTAAGAATGAATTATATCAAGTAGTTCACTATGATAAGTTTGTGAAAGAACAACCCACCTCATATTGGTGATTAGGCCACTGCTGGGCCAACTGATTGCTGAACAGCCAAACCCGTCTTCGAGATGAGAAATTGGCGAAATTCGCCGTAGGGACTGCAGCGCCGTAACATAAAAATAGTTGAAATACAGTGTTCAATTTGTGTACAATATAACAACAGGTAGGCTGTGATATGTCATTAAAACCAAACGGGACTACGACTCTTTCTAAAGTGAAGGTAAACCTACCAAATTTACTGTAATCTGGAGGCCCCAAGTAGAAATTTTCGACTTTATCGATTTCCTCGGCCGTTCGTCTGTGCTTCACATGCAGCACCATCCTCCATCTTCTATGGCAAGTGAGGACGGGACCATAGCAGCGTTCTGTATCAGACTTGTGTCTCTAGATCATCCAAGGGCGTCTTTTTGAGAGAACAGTAGGTCAATGGTCTCGTCCAAGCCGTTCAACTTGGTTTACATTAGTATTTGTTACGTAGTTTGTCTGAAAGAAAAGATAAAATGGTAGAAAAATTTGCCAAATCAGGTGGGCCGTGTAGTACATGAACAGTCTTGGTTTCATTGTATTATGTATTGGATAATAAATGAAAAAACGTCTGCCAAGTGGGTGTGGCACATAGCTTCCTCGTATCGGTAACCCGATTGTATAGATGATCCGATGCATAGTAGTTAATATCAAAACACCAATCTCCAAGTACCTTCCACTACCCTCATAGGGGACCATCTACACGCTAATCTTAACAATCATGAGAAATTTCGTCGAAATCGGATGGAAAATGTAGAAGTTATGGCTCTTACAAGGAATGCACGTTTGCGCATGCGCAGCAACTAATATTAGTCTGGGGGAGATGATTTTCATAGGGAACCATCTACACGCCAATCTGAACAATCAAAGAAAATCTCATCAAATTCGGATGAAAAATGTAAGTGTTATGGCTGTTACAAGGATTTGACGTTTGCGAATGCGCAGAGGCTACAGTCAATTTTAAGGCCTTGATTTTCATTGGGGACCATCTACAACCTGATCCGCATAATCCCTGAAAATTCCATCGAAATCGGATAAAAAATGTGGAAGTGTTAGCTGTTACAAGGAATTCACGTTCGCGCATGCGCAGCGGCTATCAGTCTGGGGGTGATGATGTTCATTGGGGACCATTCGCAACCTAATCCACATAATCCCTGAAAATTTCATCGAAATCGGGTGGAAAATGTCGATGTTATGGCTGTTACAAGGATTTCACGTTTGCGCAAGCGCAGCGGCTACTGTCAGTCCGGTGGTGATGATTTTGATAGGGGACCGTCCACACACCAACCCGCACAATCCCTGTAAATTTCAATAGGACAATAACTTCGTATAGTTATGCCGGCTACAAGGATTTCATGACAGACAGACAGACACGGAACCAAAATTGTTCAGAAAGGTCTGAAACGTAAAACGCGCGTGGAAATTTCGATTTTGGAGAACTTTTTTTCAACCTTGAAAAGTGGAAACAAAGCTTCCCCTACCTTGGTAGACTCGGAAGCAATATGAACCTTTGCGTAATAATTTTCAGCATTTTTATTGAGGTCCTCAACTTTTTGCCTGGCTGCACCGAAACACAACTTTTCCACAATTAGAAATTAGAAAATTTTAGAAGTTATGGCTGTGGCAAGGATTTCATCAAAGACAGACAGACAAGGAACCAAAATTTGGAGAACATGACAAAAATGTGACCAAAACCGATTTTGGAGAACATTTGTTTTTTCAACTCTGAAAAGTGAAAACAAAGCTTCCGCTACCTTGGTAAATTCGGAAGCAAAATGCAATTTTAGAGGAGTGCATTTTGAAGTTTCAAATGTTATTCTTTACTCAGGAATCCACAATAATTGATACTTAACGGCTCCATTTTTTCACGAAAGTATCCTACAACCGAAATGATAGCTCGAACTGCCCCGCAAATTACATCTTGATGGTAAATTCCATGGTTTTTAAAAAAACTGTCGCGTCACCTGCAGTATAATTTCCATACTCACTTGGTTACGAGCAACCAAATTTTCAGACTTATCTGCTCACCCACCTTAAGAAAACCCGTAAGCAAATTATGTTTCTAATTTGATGATTTGATTTGCTCTGCAAATTGACACGTTTAACTGGAGAGATCTCATCATTTTTCATAGTCATAATACTTCCTTACCTGATAAGGTAAGCTTCCCCTACCTTGGTAGACTCGGAAGCAATAATTATTATTGAGCTATATGACATTGTATTTTCAGATCACGTTGATAGTTATCAATACGACAAATAGCAATAGGATTGATAAGTTCGTTGATGGAACAGATGAGCAATAATCTTGGTCCCAGTCTCAAACCACCTCCCAAATATGATCATCACGGTGATGATGAAATTCTTAAGGGCCATCTAAGGGCTGCCATCGCAAACACCCTGCATGAAATATGATGTACGAAAATCGGACCAAGTCAGGGAGCAAAGTGAAGCAACCTTTTTGATTGGGCAACTTTATCTACTGACGGTCCCAAATGAATTTCATTGTCATACGGCGCATGTGCAAAAAATGCTAAGTGTGGGTCAGTCATGTTTGTTATCAGATGTTGTGATATGGATTATTGCGATGTCTAAAATCTGACTTAAGTTGTGACTGACTCCAAGAATTGAAAGAAGAAGGTTTTGATGAATTTACTGGAAGTATACTCAAAATTTTGTTAGAGGTTGTGTCTGAATGTTTTTAAGGGAGTTGTTGAATAATTTAGGCCCGGTCTATAATAGAAACTGGCTTGCTAAACTTTTGAGGGAAAAGACTTCTGGTCTATGATAAACCGGATTACCTTGGAATGAATTTACTTTGCTAAGAGTTTACGTTAAATGGAGAATGCAGATGTGTAGCCTCTGGTCTTTGGAAAACCGGCTTACTACTTAGGTTTATTTTCTAAGTGTTGAAGTTTTGGTTTGAGGTTTGAGGTGGTGGTTTGAAGAGAAAACGACAGTTTGAGTTTTTGGAATAGATGGGTGTCTTTTCTTCGGGAATCAGGCTTATATAGCGTACCCCTACTCTCCGGGCTCTATTCTTCCCCGGGGAGTGGACTAGGCGTCCGTTGAGGTGTTTGTCTGGTGACCTGATTTCCGAGGGAAAGGTACCGTTCATTTATTTGGAAAATACGACATTCCTGAGAGTCTCAACATCAGACATTTTCGTTTTCGTTACGCTCAAGAAATTTCCACAAATAGAATCACACTGCAAATTGATGACCTAATTTTTGGCTGAAGGTCTTCGACTCGAAGTCAAATTATAGTGAACCTTTTTTCCTTCGTAGATGACAGTTGTTGGATAATAAATTAGGTATTACTTTGATGTTGAGCTGACACAGAAACTCATGTAGTGTGCAGTTGGCCTCTTGGTGCATCTTCTTGTATAATGACGCGTGTTTAAACGGTGTTTTACTGAAAATCAACGAGACGTGAAGGTTTCCTTTTATGTTTTTGAATACCAGGAAAATAGCAGAGTACAGTGGTGGATCTAAGGCGGGAAATCTAAGAGAAGTTCAAGGTGGGATGAGTCGAGAGAAAGCTGCTCTTCCGGAAATCTACCGTGGTCGGACTGGACTGACCGTGGAGTTCACGTTCACTACCGTCGTGCCCAACAGTGTGTGAATGGACGCACCTACTCCACGTTATCATGTAGAATTAACGGAGATAATAATATAGCGGTGTATCTTCTCAAGGAAACCTCCTTAAGTTGTAGAGGAGATAGTTGTAGGAGGTGATCGTATCCGATAGAAATCGAATTATGTCTACTTCCACGAAATTAATAATTTGCAATGTTAATAATTAATCTATTTCGACTGATAGGGCACCATAATCTGTAACAAACAAGAACCTAAGGTACCACGCAGAACACACAGCTTATACAGGGTGTTCCGAAACCAGTCACCAATACTTCAGGAATCAATTCCTCAACTAATTTCGAGGGTCAAGAACCAGCATAGCCTAACTCACTTTTGTCAACTTTTCAGGAGGCTCAAAAAACTGCTTCACGGCTTAACCATGTCTTTCTTGGTAATCAGCTGAGTGAGCTCCGAGGCCATTTTCAATCCTATTGAACACAGGAAGCTGAAATTTGAGAGGGAAGGTCAAGGGAGAATACAGATGGTGGTAGGTGCTATTGATGGAGAACCAGTGATCTATACAGAAGGATGATCTATACAGAAACTAATAAACCTTGGGGCAATGATTTGCATGTAAGGTCGTTTTTTTACTTCTACCAGCTTACAAAAAATTGTTCAAAAAATTCAGCTCTGTTCATTAATTTTTAAATTGCAATTTAATTCTAATTGATCTGGTGACACCTTGGGACACCTATGGAATTCATAAGATTTTGGTGACACTAATGACACAGTGGTCCTATTAGGGTTAAAGCAGTCGTTCCAATGTTGTCAACACAAGAAATCTGAAAGTCTCAAGCAATATTCCAAGTCACCCGCCGTTACGGTACTAGTCCTTAGAGGGAAGTTGGGATCTAGCCCATCTGCAAAAATGCTTTAATTTTCGACTCCATCAAATTTTTGGGAAAGATCCCCAGCCGTAAGACTCACAATCATGTCGAAACTGTCATGTGCAGTTCAAAAACCCTTCAAAACTGTTGAAACAGGTTTCCGGATTTCGACGGTTTTCTTCAGCTTCGGCGTCAAGAGGTTTTTCTCAGTGTGTTGCTTGAAAGGAACTCAACTAAGTTTAGTTTCAACAGTGGAAGTCACTACTCATTGCCTAACAGGCTTATCACGACTTCATACTACGTTACCTACTGAAGTACCTTCAGGTGTTACTCACATCACTGGGATGTTGCTTTATCTCTTATCTGGTCATCTTCAAAGACGATCGCCGACCGTGACGGAGGCTCAATGCTACGGTAAGACAGAGCCTCAGTTGACGTGAGGCTGTTGACATTCAGAGCGTGAGAACTCGATATTGCTGAGTAGGTCGGATAAAATTGGCCGAGATGGGATTCTGGATGGGTAGTCTGATACTGTCGTGTGATATACCCTGCCTAAAACCTAGAAATTGACGTAAAAGACTTTTTTGCAAATATTTGGCAATAAATTTTCATTTGTCGGGGGCGTATAAATTGAAAATATCTTGACGGATAAAGGAAAAAGAAAATCGTGAGAAGATTTTATATTATACGGCACGGTAGTAGAGGTGTGTCGGTCAGGAGTGAACCTATTGAAAGGACCTTATCTTCAACACGACCTTGTCTGAACTGAGCGGGTTGTCAAAATGAATACGGTCGTTCGTTCATCAACCCACTAATCGAGTTTTCCGGAAAAATTCCGAGAACAACAGAAGAAGGCCAACAAAACAAATTAATTGCACATTAATTGTACATGGATCATGAATGTGTGAAAATGACATGGAATTACCAACGGAAAGAAGTAGATGGAAGTGGTTTTCTGAACAAAACCTTCCATCATCCAATTGAAGAATTATTCGAATGAACTGTGTTTAGATATTGTAGTTGGCAGTTAATGCCGTTATTGTTTCAAATAAATAAATAACTGTGGACTAAAAAGACAAAACTGCAAGACAAAAAATACTCCATGATTCGTACGATTCGAATCGATCTTTCATTCGATTTTGTCTTTTAGCTCATTCGACTCATTCAAATCACCTACTCATTGTAACCTATTCCGGCTCGTTCGGTTTATCAACTCGCGACCGGTTCGTTGTTTGTCTTGTGTGTGAACGGATTCAAAAGACCTGGTCTCTGTAATGAGTGACCGTTTGAGATTCGAATCCGCCAAATGACCTTGTTTTACACACCTCTACACGGTAGGTATCACGCGGGAGATAATATCGGTACCACAGAGGCGCTATGTCCAAAAACGGAGTTTTGAGAAAAACGCAAAAGAAGTTTTCACCAGTGCACAATTCCTAAAATAATGGGTTATTAAACTAAACTCTTTAATGTCTTCAAGAAATTTTCAAGGTACAATTTTCAAGAAGGTCAATAATAGTTTCTTGAATTTGAGTTTTTCTGAAAAAAATGTGGAAGATGACGGACATGGCTCCTTTGTGCTTCAGGGTATCGATATTCTCGTACATACAGGAGAGATACAAAAGACCGAGCCGGGAGGTCAGTCCGGTCATTTCCGATTTCTTTCTCTTTGCTTACGATAGTGTGGGGAACACGACCCCTCATTTTGCACTAGGATTTTTAGACTTTTAGAACTAATTTATTCATAAATTATCCCTATTGTTCGAAAATGTTAAACCGTAACTGGAATCTACCTAATCGAAAAATAGCGTTCCTTACCATTATTGCATGCCTGACTAGCATTTCTTCGCAAGCTTCCTACGCAAAGACGTAGGAAAAATTAAAAAGTTATGCAATATCGGTTGTTCACTACTTGGACCGTAAAAAATGAATGCACCTATTCATATTACGTAGTGCATTTTTCTTCTATCTTCATCCCAGTTCTCCACTCACGGTCTGCTGGTCGAACAAGGAATGCGTTGTTTTAGGGGCCTCTCCCAAGAATGGAAATAATATCGTTTTAGTTTTTCTTAGGTAAGAAATTTTCAAGAGGTACGTAGCATCACTTTTACAGTATAAATAAAATCAACAATTACCTGTACTACATACTCCTTGATGCTCCTATTTTGTTTCCTTAAAATTTGGATAAATCAATATTGGTTATCGTAATTATTCTGAAATGGGAAAGATGAAAACGTGCCTTGCCACACATTTAACCCCTGGTGTGTATAGTGTCTGACAGACACGAGGGAAATTTCAATGAAGTATGTTGACAGCAGTGAGCATAAAGAATATCCCAGGCGCTCACCGCTCATTATCTATCCCCCATTGATATACGATTCCACTTCAAACCTTCAGCTGTGATCTAACCGCCACGAAAAGTACTTTGTTCCCTAGTTTATAAAAAACACCGTGTCCCTCAGACACTTTATACACAAGCAACCAAAAAACGTACGTTTTCGGGCATAATTTTGCCTCAATTTCAGATGACTTCCGAGTTCCACATTATTTCATCAGAATATCGAAATTAGCATCGGGAGGTGCGAGGGGAGGAGGTAATATTCACAAAATATCAGATTTTTTCAATGTTTTGGTTCTTTTATAGCTTATTAATTGTACCCAAACTATGACATTGAGGGGACATTATCAATATAGGTAGCTCTGGATTTTCATGCATCAAGTATTCTTTGTGCCACCATGGAATAAATTAGTGGTGACACCATGGTGCCAGGACACCAGAAACTGCATATTTCGTGGTTTTTTGTGTGTTTCACGTTAAATCTAGACTGGCACCGTTGCAGGAGCATGGGGGGGGGGGGGGGTGAACTCGAATTCGCATGTTGGGTATCCTAGATCATAGTTTTTGAAATTCTGCTCAGATTAGACACCTTGAGATACCTTAGAGTAGTTGGAATTCAGCCTATTTACTTTGTTTTGACTAATAAATCGCTCGGCAGGTACGGTACGCCATCAAAATTGAGTTATTATTTTATTGGAGTTTTCAAACTTTCATGCCGTATTTTCCAAGGATAATCAAAAGTTTCAAGGTAGTACTACTACCCAAATTAGGTACCTACCAAATTTAATCAATTATATTCAATAAATGAAATTGATTGAACTACCAATTTAGAGGGGCAGAAAGAGTGAACGGCGAGTTTTTTAAAAGCAATTTTTGAAAATTATAATAATAAATATTATTAATAATTTAAATTGTTTATTTTAATATAAATCGAGATTTAAAAAAATTTGACTTTGGTTTTTACGTATATTACACGTAGAACATGCAATAAAGAAAGTGGACAGTTATTGTTTCGTTGCTAGAGCTTTTGGTTCCTATAGAAAGATGTTGCTTATGTTTCGAGCAAAGTTGAAACAAAAATATTGAGGATTTATGGTTAGTTAGTAGGCGTTTAATGTTCGGTTTGTTCTACCTCAATGAGAACATTTTACATCGTGACCTACTTTTCTGACTCCTTCGCTCTTTCTGGAACTCTCGGCGTTATTTTGGGATTCGCTTTTACCAGTATTATGATCTCGTATCACGAAAAATCCGAAGTGATCATATCCGTGGGGGACGTGGCCGATTTGAACGTTTCTCCTGTACGGCCAGCCAATGGGAGCGGTGCTAGCAACCACAGCGTAGGCGGCAGAATCCTTTGCATGGTGATATCTGCTCTCTACCACCACGGAGAAAGAGCGAAAAACGTGAACAACACTTGGGGCAAACGATGTGACAAGTTGATATTCCTTACGTCTCGCAAAGCTTATAATTTAAGTACGATATTGATGCCAGAAAGTATTCAAGATACGTACAACAAATTGTGGGAAAAAGTCACTTACGGGATGGCTCACGCTTATTCGAAGTACTTCGATTTTGATTGGTTTTTGAAAGCAGACGATGACACGTATGTGGTGATGGAGAACCTCAGAAAGTTCCTCAGCGGTTACAACACTTCTAAACCCTTGCTTTTAGGATGCAGGTTAGACACGCAAGTAGATAATACGTCTTTGAGAATACCCGGGAACGCTACGAATTCTACGTTCATGAGCGGAGGCGCAGGTTACGTTTTGAGCAGAGAGGCTTTGAGGCTGTTCGTCGAAGTAGCCCACCAAGATCCTCGATGCGTCGATCGATTCACCTGGGCTGAAGACATCAATATGGGTCAGTGCCTGGAAAGCGCCAACGTGACGCTCGTGGACACCAGAGACTATTTCGGACGAGCGAGATTCCTTCCGTTGACGCCTAGAGAGTTGAGTATTTTACAGCCGAGACCTGTTCATGACAACTGGTACAACACTTTATCTCACTATCGTGTTAACGACGGACGCCACTGCTGTGCAGAATCAGCCATAAGTTTTCATTATGTAGTGCGCCCAATGATGGACCTTATGGAATTTTTCCTGTACCATCTAAGTCCGAATCAGCACTATTGATTTCGATTCTAAAATAAACTATTTTCATGTGAACTCAGTACTTTCACTTAATTACGCGATTCCTCTTCCAATGAAATTATTTACAGAAATGGTAATGGTGTTAGTGACATTTTTCGTTGTTGTCGATTTGACAATCAATTTGCAACAACTTTCCCCTCTTAGCAATTTTGTTTACCTCTTTCAAAATGCCAATTAACACTAGGGATGGCAACGATATATCGATATATGAAATATATCGATATATTACGTTTGATATATCGATATATTTATATCGATATAGAGAACCGATATTATCGATCAATATCGATATATTTAACGATATATCACGACCTGTTTTCAAGTTAAAAAAAAAAATTTCTTTTAGTAAAAATTAAATATTGAAATGAATGGACGAGAAGGGACGCCTGTACTTGTAAAAACATCAAGTAATTTTATTTTGGCTCGTCCAGCTTAAAACTACCTACTATGCGAAGTGAAGCAGGTTTTCACAACAATTATTTTCAATTTTGAAGGATCATGATCGCCCACAGTACCTACCCCTGTCAATTTATAAATTAATTCAACATTGCAATGACATTTTCGCACTTTTTTCCAGTTTTTAAACAATGAATTTTGATTATTCATATCCAGTAACTTTTGAAAGTAGGTTAATACATATTTCACACGGTTTTTCCAAATAGATCTTTCGATATGTCTAGTATATCAATAATTTTTCCTCCAAAATGATGTTAGTAACTTGTCTATTCACCTACCTACTTACTTCTTCAAGTTTTTCCAAGTAGATACTCCGATATGTCCATAAATGTCATCCTAAATTATTTTTATATTGTTTTAAAACTATTAAATTCACCTACCTACTTTACATGTGACATTTTAAAGTAGATCTTCCGATACGTCGAAAAATCGATATATTTTCTCCGATATATCGAAATATCGATATATTTTCTTCGATATATCGAAGGTATCGATATCTCATTGACGATATATCGTTTGATCGATATATCGATATATTTCATTCGATATGCCATCCCTAATTAACACAGAATGTGTTTTTGCGATGACCTACCGAAAAAAAATCGTCACGAAAAAGCGACAGAAAAAACATCTGGTGATATGTTTATTGGTTGTCATGTTAATGTCAACTCCACATTTATTATTGTTGTTTTTTATTTAACGGATGACTAGTATCGCAAAAACACATTCTGTGTTCCTATGATTTCATACATAGTATGGAAAAAGAAATAAACCGGGGGGTGCAGGGGGGCGGAGCCCCCCGCCGAGGCGCAAAGTTTTTTTCTCGTGTTTTCAACCTTACTGCACTAAACTGGTCATAACTCCTTCATTTTCCATGAACATTCAAATTTGATTACACCGTTAGAAAGAGCATTTGATGAGCTCTTCACCAGTTCAGAATAACTGAACACTAGGATAATATACCGACTTCAAAATTAAAAACGTTTGCCAAGTGGGTGTGGCACATTGCTTCCTCGTTTCCATAACCCGATTGTATAGATGATCCGATGCGTAGTAGCTAATTTCAAAACATCAATCACTATGTAACAAGGGACCGTCTACACGTAAACCCGCACAAACTCCGAAGATTTCACCAAATTCGATGAGAATATATTGAAAATATGACTGTTTCAACGAAATTCACATTGGCCTCTATCAGTCTGAGAGCGATGATTTTCATAGGGGACCATCTACAGCCCAAACAACAATATCCCTTGAAATTTCAATAAGGATTTCGTTAAAACGATTTTATGTTTGCGCATGCGCAGATACTACAATCAATTTTTGGGCAATGATTTTCAAAGGTGATCATCTATACGCCAATCTGAACAATGCCTGAGAAACTCATCGAATTAGGATGAGAAATTTTATGGTTATTACAAGGAAACTCACGTTTGCGCATGCGCTGTAGCTATCAGTCTGAGAACTATGATTTTCATAGGGGACCATCTACATCTCAATCCGCATAACCCCTTCAAAATATAATTAAAATCGGATGAAAAATGCGGAAGTTATGGCTGTTACAAGGAAATTCACGTTTGTGCATGCGCAGTGGTTACTATCAATCCAGGGGTGATGATTTTTTTAAGGGGACCATCCCGATGTATATAATCCCTGAAAATTTCATCGAAATCGGATAGAAAATGTAGAAGTTATGGCTGTTACAAGAAATTCACGTTTGCGCATGCGCAGCAACTACTATTCGTCTGGGGGTGATGATTTTCATAGGGGATCATCTACACACCAACTTGCACAATCCCTGAACATTTCATCAAAATCAGACTATAACTTCGTATAGTTATGCCCGTAATAAGGATTTCATGATAGACACACAGACGAAACCAACATTTTTCAGGAAGGTCTGAAACGTAAAACGCGAGTGAAAATTTTGATTTTGGGGAACTTTTTTTTTCAACCTTGAAAAGTGAAAACCTTGGTAGACTCGGATGCAAAATTTTCAATTTCCGTTTTTAAGAACGTTTTGGTGTTTTTTCCTGCTAAAACACGGTATTCTTCAGAGCCCTTCAACAGCTTAAACATACTCCATTTCATCAGTTTTCCAACGGTAACACTTTTTCTAGGTTTACTAGAAAATTTGGGGAAGGGGGAAAAAAGTGTAAAAAAAATTGAGGGTCTTCTCGCCTTTCAAGGCTTATTAGCAGAGCCCTTCACAGTATGGCACTTATTTTTGCGAAATAGGGCCCTAAAAATATGGCAATATGGCACTTATTTTGGCCCAAATATGGCACTTATTCGGCTCGATATAGCACTTATTTTTCAACTCTCCCCGCCCACCACAGATATTCTGAGAGGATAAAAGTACAACATACAAGTTATTTATACTTACATTATTTATTTTATTTACAAAGTTTTACACAAATGATTGTTTTCATTTGAAAATTTTATCGCTAACGCTCGGCAATTTGACGTTGGGGCAGTACTTGTAAAATATTTCGCGCAGGGGTCCCCTTTCTAGTTTATGGAGAGGAATCCCCTCTTGAAGGAAGGCCGTAGTGACCTCTCTAGCAAACTCCTTGTCTTTGGGCCGAACGTCCTGATCTGATGCTGCATCTGCTGCTTCCCTCAAAGTCTGCTGCTTCTACCGTCCACAGCTAGGAGCACTCTTCTTCGCCTGGTGCGCCACAGAGCTCTTGTGCTAGTCTAATTGGCACTTCTTCTTGAAATCATACTGAAATAATAAAAAAACAGTCAGTCGTGCAGCGCATAACCCAACCAGCGAATTTTCCTGGAAATTAATTCGCTGGCGCCTGGGCCCAACGAACTCAGCCTTACTTAGGCCCTAATGAACACGTGTGATCTTTTTCAGAGTTTTAAAGTCAAAATTGTGACCTGCAGAGCTCCACGCTACAGATATATATATACATACATCTCTGTAGATATATATACATGTAGCAGAGATATATATGTACATACATAAATACATAATTAGTTAATTAGAAATTGCAACTTTTAGAAATTGAAATCCTGTTCAGAAGGGGTGTAAGTGAGATAGGACGTTTTAAAAACTTACCATTTTCATGCACAACTTGCAGAATATCTTCTGTTCCTCTATGGTGAAATCGCTGTCTCCATCTATCCACTTCTTGAAAAGACTGACGCTTGAGCTAGCAAGTTTTGGCATATTAAATACGAGCGAAAAACGAACGAACGAACGAAAAATTCACTAACACTTCTGTATAATATGAAAGTTCAGGTTGGAATGAATAACGAGGTCTAGGGAAGGGATATATATAGGTACCTAACGATTCACGAAGCATCCCTACTCCGTTGGGTTTTACCTATGGGTTTTACCCATCGCGATTAGAAAGTTCAGCTCCTGAGGTCATTAACTGGACTAGACCTTCTGCACCCCATTCCAAAAGGGGGCTCTGCAATCTAATCCCTCTACAATGGCCTCGGGGACATTCCAAGGGGGTCATTTCAAAATAAGCAAAACTCAACTTAAGATTTTTGTCAAAACATGGCACAAACATGGCATTTTTCCAAAAAATTGGCAGAATATGGCATTTTACCGAAAACTCGGCAGAATATGGCATTTTTGTATGGCGCCATGGCAATATGGCATTTGAAGGGCTCTGCTTATTAGTGAACTGCTATTACAGGGTGTTTCGAAACTAAGCAATATTTCAGGAATCGATTCTAGAACTAATTTGCGACAACCTTTTCCTCTTAACACTTTTTTTTTATCCTGCTTCAAATTCAAACTTTTTTCACTTTGAAATAGTGAAAAAACATTCAATTTTCGCTGCAATAACACGTTTTTTCTGCTTCAAACAACATTTCCTTCCTCAAATTTTATAATAAACCCGAAAAACGGCTTACCGTTAGAAAGCTGATGAAATAGAGCATGTTTTTTGTTGTTTTATGAGGAAAAAAAAAACAAACAAATAGAATTTGACAAATTTTCAAGTTTAAGGTAGAAAGACTACCCAGTATACAGTTAATCTGAACCGTACACTTAAGTTCCAGTAAGAGCTGATCTTACTTGCAAACAGTTGCCAAACATGTCCTGCGATAAGCGCGTAGTTTTCTGTATCTATGATGCGCTAAGGGGACTCGATAACAGATGAGATTTTCTAGTCTTCAATAGAAGAAATTATCTAATACCTTAGTATGATAAGGGTTGAAGTGTTCCTAAGCTAAACCTTGACTAATTACCAATTAAAGTTTCATCTTAAAGATTTTCGGGAGTGTTTTCAATTTTGCCTCTTTTGCTTCCTCACTAGTGAGGTTCCTATTCACTACCTACGTCTTGGATTCGTTCAACAGATCAAAGAATATGGGTCCTACGAAGTAAAAATTTCCTCTCGCATTACAGTAGATATATAATTAGTGCCTGAGGTAAAGCCCTTTGTCTGGGAAAACTGTACGGGTAGGACTATCAGGCAACACTAACCTAAGACAGTCCCTTATCGTTTCAGCGCAATCAGAGCAATCATGGTCTGCACATATCACGATTAAACTAAAATTTGGTAGGTAGCCTGGAGATGGTTTCAAGTGCTTTTTAGCTACATTCTGATCTGAGGAAGCCACGGTATGCGTGAGAAAGCTATTAATCATCAACATAATTGGGAAATTTTTTTTGAACATTTGTCAACTCAAAAACCTATCGTGACGAAACGATCGTGAAAACCATGTTATTCACTATCGTAGCACACATCCATGACATACTTCGCGTACTGTCATTCAACTTGGAAGACGTTTTTTCCTTTAACCAAAACTTACCTATATTATTATTCAATATGATAAATTCACATTTAAACATGATTTAGTTATGAAGATTTAGTAATTGGATTAAAAAAATGGTAAATACGAGAATTTTCTCAAATTCGAAAATTTGCATTTTGTTTTTACGATACAAAACCCATATTGGGTTCCTCTCCTTATTTCCAATGTCACTCAGTAATTTGACATGTCAACCGGATTATGGTAGTTTTTAAGGTGATAAATCGAAAACACGCTCTTACACGATCTTAATAGGCAATTATTAATACTCCCAAAAGAACAAGGGGTCAAAATAAAAAGAGAGGTAGGTACTCAGGAACTCACCGAAAAAGTTGGTGCTGGGCTGTCGATTCCATGAAATTCCACAATCCGTAGATGATGAACGAAGAACTTAAAAATCACTACTTGTCACGATAAACCACTAAAAACTCGAGAACTGCTGTTGATTTCGCGTTTGTCGACGAACTGATGGAAGGCGGGCTTCGTAGGAAACTTCACACTTCACGGTCTGAGAGCAAGACTAGGTAGGGGGAAGACGAAAAAACGAAAGGTAAAGGCGTTAGAACTTTCGATTCTGCACAAGACGTTTGCCCATTTGAGTTCATTTTGCCTGCACAGGGAATGTAATAAGTAGGGAATTTTCTACTTTCAACTCTCTTCTAGATGGCAACCAATTGATTCCACAAAAATAACCGATAGATTTTCTTATTTTAAATCATGATAACCTCTTTATCGAGGATTTCCCTATTTTTATGGGGATAACCATGATAACCTCTTGATCGAGGATTTAATCTCTCGTCAAAATTCGATTTTCAGATTCTATCTACCTTGGAACGTAAACCATCAAAACAAGAGGGGGGGGGGGGTTAGAACTAGAACCGAAACAAGAATGGTCCAGTGAAGTAACATGCCGAAGGGATGCACATAGAAGAAACCAGAGATTGACGCCCTCGCGTCATAGGGAAGACATAGATTGTAGGAGAAAACCTCAGCAGCACCCTCTAATTACTCCGTAAAAATAATAACCTGCCGCCCACTTCTTTCTGGATTTTTTCTTTGAATAATGGTTTTTGTTGTTATTATTTCCAACAATAAACCATTGGAATCGACCAAGAAACAATTTTTTTCAACCCCCCCCCCCCCCCCTCAAAATTTGATGGTTTACGTTTCAAGGTACGTTGAATCCGAAAATCGAAAAAAAATTCCGTCCGTCCTCCGTACGGGGTATTTTCTCTAGTTACCATGGACCAATTTTGATGAAATTTGGTTTATGGTCTAGTTGTGCCCCGAAGCTTTTGGTTGATCTCAAACAAAGGGGCGAAAATTAAGGGTTGAAATTTTCAATAGTGCCGTAGCTCGAAAACTCTCGAAATAAAGGTATCGTTTTTTTCACCAATTTTAGATAGTGCTGAATTTTTAGAGACCATCCGGAGTTCTGTAGGACAAATCGTTCGCTCCCTACGAGAACTTAAGAATCTGACGAGTGTGAATCGCAAAAGAGGCCTAATCTCCGTTCAAATTTTAGCTGACCAAAAAGCGATCGCTGTTCGTTTCTTTGAGTTGTACTCAGTTTTGCGTCCTTAGCAACCAGTGATCAAATTTCCTATGATTTTTATGATTAGGGCAACCTTAACTCCTTGTTTCTTCAAACTGAGTGTGAAGCGTTTATTTCTTCCAAATAAACTTGACTGTGAAGTAGGTATGTGGTAGGTAGTATCTATGGTTGGTAGATGGTGACAATGGCAAAGCCGTTTTCTTTGCAGACGAGTGATCTATATAAAAAAATAATAAACTTTTGTGTAATAATTTTCAGCGTGTTTTGTTGAAGTCATATACAAAATATTTCATATCTATCTTATTGGTGTGGCTCAGAAAAGCGTACAATCAGTTACATCTCTAGCAAAAGATTGGAAATGTTGGTGTTCAAAATTAAGCATGTAAATTTGGATTAATGTAATGAATAAAGAAATAGTTTTTTAATCTTGGTTTAATAAAATGGACAGAAATTAAGGTAAGTGACAAGTGGTAGGTAAATTAGGTTGAAGGATTGTATTTGATGGTGTTTCCGGCTCAAAATCATGGTATATTGTTGCTTTCCTCACTAACGATAGAGCGTGGGGCATTTTGGGGTGTGATATATTGTTGTGGAGAACAAGGAGTGCATAACTTCAAATTGGTCTTATTATGTTGATAATGCATTGTAATGTCATACATTTCTAGTCAGTAGTTCTCCAATAAAGTGACGTGTAGGAAAACCCAGAGCAGGCATGAGTCATCACCAACACAGGCGAGGTGAGGAAGGGAAAGAACACGTCATCTGACGTCACCTTTTGCTTCCGAGTCTACGAAGGTAGCGGAAGCTTTGTTTTCACTTTTCAAGGACGAAAAAAAAAAGTTCTCCAAAATCAAAATTTCCACTCGCGTTTTGCGTTTTAGACCTTTCTGAACAATTTTGGTTCCGTGTCTGTCTGTCTGTGTGTCTGTCATGAATTCCTTGTAACGCGCATAACTATACTAAGTTATTGTCCGATTTCCATGAAATTTTCAGGGATTGTGCGGGTTGTTGTGCAGACGGTCCCCTATGAAAATCATCATCCCCGGACTGATAGAAGCGACTGCGCATGCGCAAACGTGAATTCCTTGTAACGGCCATAACTTCTACATTTTTCATCCGATTTCAATGAAATTTTCAGGGATGTTACAGACTAGTATTTAAATGGTCCCCTATGAAAATCATCACCTTTGGACTGATAGTAGCCACTGCGCATGCGCAAACGTGAATTTCCTTGTAACGGCCATAACTACATTACTACATTTTTCATTCGATTTCAATGAAATTTCCAGGGATGTTACAGACTAGTATTTAGATGGTCCCCTATGAAAATCATCAACCCCAGACTGATAGAAGCGACTGCGCTTGCGCAAACATGAATAACTTGTAGCAGCCGTAACTTCAACTGTCCCCCAGGGGTCGCGGGTTCGAATCCCAGCCGAGGCTAAGTATTTTTTTGATCCAATCACATACATCTACTCACTTAATTTTTAATCCGAATTTGATGAAATTTTTCCAGGTTTGTCCAGATTAGCGTGTAGATGGTCCCCTATGAGGGTAGTGGAAGGTACTTAGAGATTGGTGTTTTGAGATTAACAACTATGCATCGGATCATCTATATAATCGGGTTATGGATACGAGGAAGCTATGTGCCACAACCACTTGGCAGACGTTTTTCCACTCTCCCCTCACCATACTAACTTGAGTATATAAGCCACACTCAAGGGTCTTCCTACACGCATTCATACCTCGTCTATCCAACTTATCATTTCTTGTCTTACCTACAGCCCAGTTCTTCCGAGGAAACGGTTTGCCCCATAAAGGCGCCGAACCTCTAGCTCCCCTTAGGCTACGATAGGAGCGTCGAGCGAGCGAAAAGGGTCAGGTATCGACGCTCTAAAAATAGTTTACCCTTGTTCATTATTGGAAATAATAAACCAAAACAAGAATGATAAAATAGCAGCAACAATGGACATTCTGGTGCAGGGGCGTTGGGTGACCTCTGAAAGTGGTGGGGCACCAAACCAGAAAATACACGACTTGGCCCTAGATCACACATACCTGCATACTTTTGCGTCAAACAGAGGACCCAGGGGGGAACCATCACATCTCAACTTCATTCCCGTTAATGATGAAATAAAAAATCATTTCGGGGACTCGAAAAGATAAAAATGTTAATTTGTTACTAAAATATTAAATATTCAATTTTTTTTTAAACGAAAAGCACATAATTTCTTAATCACAAAGACGAGATCATAAAAAAAGTTTACAAATTCTACATGTTAGCTGAAATGTCTTTAATGCTTTTCGAGGATCATATTCCCTTTGTTGACTTTCAATTGTCTTTTGCAACGCCTACGTAGCATATTTATATGAAAAGTTGTGGAACTGAAGAGCACCAGGCTGCCTATTGTATTTCCCCATACCGAAATGTTGAACAGAAACGAAAAAAATACGATAAGTAGGTAAGTCTAATCAGTGGTCAACTCCATCAGATCGTATTACAACAAACACCAAGACGACTTGAAATGCAGGGAAAATGGAATGGAAACCCGAAAATGATAAGCGGACCAGGAACGTAAACTGTCATTGTTTCAAGACACTTTGGGGAACACAGTAGGTAAAGAGCTCCAGAGAGACTAGTCATTTCGGAGAAAAACCCCTGAAGATAACAACTTCAACAATATTTTAAAACTTCGTTTCAACTTACAATAGTTTTAACTTACTTTCATGCCTATGTGACAAAATCTCTGTGTAGCAAACGCCATCCACAACAATGATAACACTCCAAAAATCATAATTTTGCTGTCAATCAGCAAAATTGTATCATGTCAAGATGTTACCACCCTCCTGTTTATCAGATAAACTTTATCTCTTGTCGATTGTTTCCAGTACTGTTCTATGTTATGAACTGTGAGAACACACTAAACACCTAATTGTGCAGTCTGGGCAACATACTGTGAAAATCTGTAAAAGTGGGGAGTATCCATTCAATTTTGAATCCCATCTATAACTGATATCTGAAGTACTCCATGCGTTTACATCCTATGAGGAGTCCATAGGACGAAACAAACTTGCCAAATGAACTTTCATGGCAACCTGAACAGAGTATCCATCCATCTAGTTGAATCAAAACAAGTCATCATCAGAAAGAATAAAGAATCGATCTTGTCTTCCAGGGCAGGGGCCGAGAAAGGGAGGGGATAAACTAAAATAACACTACTGCGCATGTGTGGACGGGGAAAAACTAAAAATAAACAACACGTTGGCATGACGACGCCGGGGTCTAGTAGGGTCTAGCCCCAGATCTTGGGAATTCGGGAGTGGAGAATCGATTGTTTGATACAAATCGATTGTTGGATACCTATCGATTCCATCTTACATCTTCTCTCTCGTAGCAGGCCATGGAGACAGCCTTGGGCATAGACCTAGTAGTAGGCATGGAAGCTCCATGGCCTCGGGTTTTACCATGGATATTTGACATAATAACTGCATGTCAGTGTCGAATTATTTTTTACTTGTAAAAGCTCCATGCTTCCATGGATCATGAGTGAGTTTTGAGGAAAAAACTTTCTGCTAGAGATTTTTTTCTACTTTGTGGAGAATTTTTTTTGAAGGGAGTTTATTCAACTTTGGGGTAAAAATCTAGGTTACAATGAGAGAAATTTTGCCGGGGCTAGACCCAAAGTGGCCTTATGGACGCCACGCCCCTGTTCTGGTGTATTCAAAAAATCTTTTCGGGTCTTCTTCGAGTTTGTGAAAAAGTTTGTAGTATTCTCCATCACAATTCCTAAGCACATTAAGTAATAGGGTGAACTCCAAAACTTTACACACACGGTTTATCAGTAAACAACTTTTTGAAACAGCTGAATTGTCACTTAGTGCAAGGAGCAAAAGTTGCATATTCGCTGGCGTGGTGGTGAACTGACTGGAACTCCCCATCTAGTTAGTCACATTTTGCTCCCCTTCCGCTCGTACTGTAGCCACCCCTTTTCGCTTGACGCTCGACTCTCAATGCTTGACGCTTGACGCTTCTATCGTAGCCGAGGCCTTAGGGACCTCTTCAGACAGTAGGCCTCACTAGGCAAATGTTCCGCCTCCCACTGGTGAGTCTGTTATCAGACGCCGAGGTTGCCGGATAGATTGTGTACGCACTCGTCCTTGCAGTCGGCCTCGAGGCGCCGCAGATGGAGTGCTGAAGCCCTAGGCTTTTAGGGATCAATCTCTCCGTTGTGTAGGATTCAGGCTAGGAACAAATCAGCGCATCGAGAGGACCATCGCCCTCACTCGACAACACGCAGAACACAACATGCATATTTAATGGAATGTCACGACGAACAAAAAGACGCAGAGGAGACAATTATAAAGTAAGTACTATGTAATACTTCTTAGGTTGGAAGTACCTCTAGAACATACCGGAGAGACGTTCTTATTGGGCACTCGAGAATTAAAAATCTGAAACACCACTATTCAGTATTAGCTTTACTGCTCACCAATTTTCTATCCAAAGCTTCGCTTTTTGGGAAAAATCCGTCGAAGGAGGCTCATAACTGTAATCAAATAATAAATTAGTGTTTTTAATCACTGGATGAGAACACAGACCTTTATTGAGCTCCCAAAATTCGATTTTTCAGAAATATTAGGATTATTTCAGTGTTTTGGTGATCCTCCGAGGCATGACAGGTAGAAGGGTTACATATAAATAATTAAAGCAATTCGTAATTAGAATTTTTCTTCTGTTTAATTCGTCATCTAAATATTTTCTCTTAGAAAAACAGTAGTGTGGTGTTGTAATCCTTTTTAAAAATGACCTGTATACACGTATTGCGAATAATTCCTCAGTTTTCCACTCAACTCCTCTTCAAATACATAGTTAATAACAACTAACAAGAGTAAATATCGAACATTAATTCCAATTGCATGGACGATTCAATTGGTTTGTAGGTTAATTGAACCACAGAAAATAGAAAACACTATTTGTATAATAGTTTTTTCACAACTCGAGCATCATTTTGGTAATTATTACCAAATATTCACGTTGTTGAAATAATAGGTAGGTAGTAGATATATATTTTCATCGTTAAATGAAATTTAACGTAACATTGATATTTTGAGAACGAAAAAATTTGTTTTCATCTCGTAGAATTCGAAATGCATTTACATGAAGAACTGGCACAACCATTTATTAAAATTATAACGTTCTTCGAGCTGAAATGTTAATGTTAAATATTTTGCGTACGAAAGTCGTACAGAATATACCAGTACGTACCAGATTTCGGTTAATAATTATAACATATATAAGGCCTCTTAAACATATGTGTTTTTCTCGTAAAAAGTTTGGGATTCGTTTTGAAAACAATAAATACACCACACTTATTATACACTGCATTAGTTTTTTCGCTTAAGTGTTGGCGGTTTCTGTTGACTTCCAGAGCACAGTAGAGTAGGTGACAGACGTCTTGGATGCCGGAAGGTAGCTTCAAGGCGAAACGAGTGGCATAACGCTTGCAAACCTTATTCAAAGTTGTTGAAAGATCACAAAACAGTATTTTTTATTAATATAATGTATAGCGACTACAATAATTGAAAAATGGCGGTCGAATTCAGTAAAAATGTTACAGCTAGGCGAAAAGGAATTCGGTTGCGTACTGCGTACTACGCTTAGAAATTTTGATATCGCCTAATCAGAGCGGTTTACTCGTATTACGGTGTAGAAATTAAAATTGCCGATATAAAATCAAGCGAAAAGCGAATAGAACTGTACCGAGCGGCAAAATCGAAATACTGCCTACGCTGAGAGCATTCAATTCATTTTTAGCGCCAATTAATATTGCGGAACTTTGCGTAGGAGAGAAAATTATTTCATCAAAATCAATTTCAATTTGACAATATTAGGCGAATGAATGTACTTGTGGCGTAAGAGTGAAATTAAGTACGAATTTGATTTCGGATTTAACCCAAACGATTGAAACACACGTTAATGTCGATCTACCCATTTTCAAAATATACCAAAATTGCAGGAGCTTTGTTTTAACTTTAACTTGAGAGAAATGTCAATCAAAATCAAAATTTCCACTCGAATTTCACATTGAAGACCTTCGTGAACAATTTTTGTTTCGTGCATGTCAGTCATTTGAAGGAATTTTATCACCGATGTCGACGTTTCTCTCATCTTTTTGCAAAAGTAAAGCGGGAGTACTCATCTATCGCAATGAGAAAGGATTTAGTGCAACCTTGTCCTTCAGACCTTTTTGATAGTTCGCCAAAGTCTAGGTGTAAAGTATGAAATGAAGTGGAGGCTTTGTTTGGGATCACTAACGTGTCAGGTTTAGCTTTGTACTTGAATTTCAAAACTTGGCGCTGGTGACAACTCCTGATATAGTTCGAGATATCTGATCTCATTCCTGACCAGCTGAACCTGTTTCAGTGATTTGGGGTAAATTACCACACCATTCTTAATCCTCTACTTCTTTTTTGGCAATATTTCGCCGCCCTATTCAGGCACATTTTTTTCTCTTTTTTTTCCGTTGGAGGTCTTTTTGCGAGTATCTTACTTGTTCGATTTTTTCCCAGTTTTTAACCACGTTTTGTAAACAACTTTTGGTGGTTCCCAAGATCGGTTCTGGTCCTATTGGCAGGGACTCTGAGCCTATTTTAGCGAGGTTATCAGCAATTTCATTACCCTCATGACCTTCATGACCGGGAGAAGCGTGACCTGGTTGTTCTGGGCCACAGTTTTGAGGGTATTCCGGCATTCCCAGGCCAGCTTCGAATTTATGGTGTATGAAGCAATGGCCTTCAAGGCAGCCTGACTATCTGACAAAATGTATACTTTGGCTCTGTTGAGATGCTTGTTCAGCGTTTCTTCAGCACATAATTGAATTGCATGAACCTCTGCCTGAAAGATTGTGGCATTCGGCCCAAGAGACTTTACGAGGCTGGCCGAAGAGCCTTTAATGCCTATGCCAGATCTTCCACACATGACTGATCCATCTGTGTACCAAACAAGAGAACCCGGTGCAAAGTTGGGCATCCCCTTTTGGTTTATTATTTTCAATAATGAACCATTGGAATCGACCAAGAAAAAAAATTTTAACACCCCCTCAAAATTTGATGGTTTACGTTTCAAGGTACGTAGAATCCAAAAATCAAATAAAAATTTGGCCGTCCGTCCGCCGTACGCGGCACTTTTGCCACTTAGCATTGACCGATTTTGATGAAATTTGGTATGTAGACTTCATTTGGGGTCTAGTTGTGCCCCGAAGCTTTTGGTTGAAGTAGGTCACTTCTAAGGGTTCCAAAATCAATTTTGAAATTTTGAAAACGCCCTAACTCAAAAAATTTTGATATAAAGGTATTGTTTTTCCTTCAATTTTGGATTCTATAGAATTTTTAGAATTTTTTGAGACCACCCGGAGCTCTGTAGGACAAACCGTTCGCTCCCTACAAAAATTTGAGGGTTTATATTGAAATATATATATAAATCAAAACACGAGTTTGAATCGCAAAAGAGGCCTAATCTCCGTTCAAATTAGAGCTGACCGAAATGCGATCGATGGTTGGTGATTTTTTTTATATTTTTTTTTTCATATGGATGGTTGGTGATTTTGTAGACGAGTGATCTATATAGAAAAATAATAAACCATTGTGTAATAATTTGCAGCGTTTTTCCAGTGGTATCTGTCATTGATGACCACCTTAAAAGGGATTTCGAAATTTTGTTTTTCTATCATAAGATCAGTGATTGTCAGGGCCATTAGACATTCATCTTTCTCCATTCATCATTTCACATTCATATTCGTTTAAATTGTGATCAGGAAGAGAATTTAGTGCAACAGGAGTTTTGGTCTGCACAAAAACAGCTTACTGAGGGATTGCGGAGGTTGATGGCTCTGTCTACACTAAATCAGCTTATCAGGAGAGAAGATGGTTTCTGATCGACACAAAACCAGGTTACCAGAAAGAAGTCGTCCCCAGTGATTTGCTTCGAGATTGCTAAGGATCGAGGGCGGAGTGATAGATGCGATTTGAGCTTGTAGAATGAATGGATACCATTCCATCTAAATTTTACCTTGATTTCTATGCAAAGTTAAGCACTGACCACAGACAGGCACGAAACTAGAATTGGTCTGAGAGTTTTTGGATTATTATTTTCAATAATGAAACATTTTTAAACAGTAAAACGCAGGAAAAAATTGATTTCGGGGGACCATCATTTTTTGACTTCTTTCCCTACCGTCAGAAGTGAGTAAGAACACATGACTTATACTTGAATAACGAAGTAAATACCTAGTATACTTGAAAACCAACAAGAGAATACACGTTTTCAATCATTTGGGTTTGACAAAACCAGCAAAATGTCATTCCGATCAATTATAGCGTGTTTAGACAATTAAAAATTGTATCGGACGAAAAATAGCACAATTTTCAACAGTAAATACACTCGTTGGGGAGCACTCCTATCTATATTAGTAGGAATATGAAATAATTCAACCTGATTGACTAACGACCAAACAAAAGGGGAAATCATATCGATCATTTGAGTACAATGATACAGAAAATGTTTTAACAACCAACCTTTGAAATACACGATCTATCTAGGTGACAGAACACGCACAGAGCATGCGTAATTCGGTGCAATACACGCATGCTCACACAAAAACAAAAACCACGGTTATCTTTAATGCGGGTCTATAAAAACTCAAAACGATCATTCAAAAATGAGGAGTCGATTCGTGGTATCAACTCAAAATAAAGCCAAAATTACGTTTCCTTAAATTTTAATCAGCGTTCCCCTACCGACCTTTTGGTACACAACGGAGAAAAATGAGCAAATTTTCTTCCTCCGTGACTTCGTCAAGTTAAGGGGGTCTAAGTCGGTCCTCGTTCTAGGTTAGTATTTCCCTCAATTACCGGCGCTAAAAGTTTAAAAGTTGTACCTTAAATTTGAAATTTTAAGGATTATCGAAGTGCATTAATGCATCTGTCTAGGGAATTAAAAAACTAAAAGATTGCCGCTGGAATCATCAAAATCGAACAATAATTGCCGGCAAAAATGGGAAAAACCTAACTGAATAAACAGTTTTTCCCTTTTTTTGCCGGCAATTATTGTTCGATTTTGATGATTCCAGCGGCAATTTTTTAGTTTTTTAATTCCCTAGGCAGATGCATTGATAAAATTCGAAAATCCTTGAACATTTCAAATTTAACGTACACTTTTGAGCGCTGGCAATTGAGAGAAATACTGACCCGGAACGAGGATCGAACGGCGACCGATTAAGACCCCCTTAATGGTAGTTTTGATGAAAATGGGGTTTCGTAATTTCACTCCCTCGGGCCTCAAAATGCCTCCTGCATTACAGGTTTTACTCAGTTTCAATCTTAATCTACTCAGCATCGTATTCTATAAGTGTTGCGTCAAGTTTCAACACTAAATTCCGTACCTATAGTTTTCAAAAAATCGAAAAGAGACAATTGGAGGTCAGTGGCATAATGGTAGAGCATTGACATCAGAGCACTGACAGTCTAAGTGCCAACGTTATTGAAAAAAGTCCATTCATGCAGCATGAAATGATGAGCGAATTTTCAAAGAAATTTTTCAGTTGAAGGTATGGTTAAGAAAAAGAACAATGGTATTGAAATTTCTTGTAGAATTTTTTTAAACTCGATTCTTGGGTTTTTCGATTTTCAGTGTACCATACCAACATACTGTATGCACTGGATATGCTTTGAAGAAGTCAAGCGTTCATATTCACGTTCTACTCGTCTCCACGAACTCATAGAGTACCCACACGGCTACTGCATTTCTGGGTACAACAAATATACGCACGTTTTCATTATATATATAAATATATATACTTTTTAAAATTTTTGGACAATTTTCATTTTCGGAAAGCGCATTGGAATCAGAAATGTTGTGCTGAGTCCAAATATACCATATATTACTATGATTGTGAAAGTAATAACCACAAAAATCGGGAATACCCCGTATTGCTTCCGAGTCTACCAAGGTAGCGGAAGCTTTGTTTTCACTTTTCAAGGACGAAAAAAAAAAGTTCTCCAAAATCAAAATTTTCACTAGCATTTTGCGTTTTAGACCTTTCTGAACAATTTTGGTTCCGTGTCTGTCTGTCTGTGTGTCCGTGTGTCTGTGTGTCTGTCCGTCTGTCATCAATTCCTTGTAACGCGCATAACTATACGAAGTTATTGTCCGATTTCGATGAAATTTTCAGGGATTGTGCGGGTTGGTGTGTGGACGGTCCCCTATGAAAATCATCATCCTCGGACTGATACAAGCGACTGCGCATGCGCAAACGTGAATTCCTTGTAACGGCCATAACTTCTACATTTTCCATCCGATTTCAATGACATTTTCAGGGATGTTACAGATTAGTATTTAGATGGTCCCCTATGAAAATCACCCCCTTCGGATTGATAGTAGCTACTGCGCATGCGCAAACGTGAATTTCCTTCTAACGGCCATAACTTCCACATTTTCCACTCGATTTCGATGAAATTTTCAGGGATAATGTGGATTAGGTTGTAGATGGTCTTCTATGAAAATCATCATCCCCGGACTGATAGAAGCGACTGCGCATGCGCAAACGTGAATTCCTTGTAACGGCCATAACTTCTACATTTTCATTTCGATTTCAATGAAATTTTCAGGGATGTTACAGATTAGTATTTAGATGGTCCCCTATGAAAATCACTACCGTCGGACTGATAGTAGCCACAGCGCATGCGCAAACGTGAATTTCCTTGTAACGTCCATAACTTCTACATTTTCCATCCGATTTCAATGAAATTTTCAGGGATGTTACAGAGTAGTGTTTAGATGGTCCCCTATGAAAATCATAGAGAATTGTTTTTCATAGAGGGATTCATTCATAGAGGGATGGTCTCCTTTGAGAATCTCAAATCTTATACATGATAAGGCTTCAATAGCTCAGAGGACAGAGTCTTGATTTGTGCTCCAGGGAACGCGGGTTCGAATCCCAGCTGAGGCTAAGAATTTTTTTAATCCAATTACATACATCTACTCACTTAATTTTTCATCAGAATTTGATGAAATTTTCTTGAATTGGCCAGATTAGCGTTTAGATGGTCCCCTATGAGGGTAGTGAAAGGTACTAAGATATTGGTGTTTTGAGATTAACTACTATGCATCGGATCATCTATACAATCGGGTTATGGATACGAGGAAGCTATGTGCCACACCCACTTGGCAGACGTTTTTTGGACTATTTTTGAATTTTGGGCCACTTTGGGTTGTCCAAAATTTCTGGCTAACGAACTCGTCCTTTTGTTCGTACTCAAGTTAACGTGCAGAATGACACACATATGATTTTCGGAAAAACTTCAGAGATCGTTTCAGAATGTTCCAAAACGGATTTAAATGGAACATTTTTTCTAAAAAGTCCATTCTAAAAATTTTGAGGCCATTGCAATAGCTTCATTATCCTTGAAAATTCGCTAAAACCAACGTTTTGCCTTTTTCTTACTAAGACGATGAGCCCAACAAGTAAATGGATACCTCACGACTCTTCAAAGTTCAACAGAAACGTAATTTTCTCCCTCGGGAGTGAAACGTACACCCATAAAAACTACACCACAACTACGAGATATAGCGCATGCGCGGGCCACGGGCCCGTACGCCAGACATGCGTTCCTACTCTGAATGCTCTGATTTGAACCATCTATTTCACTATTATGCTGACATCATTCGTTACTTCAAAAATATGCATTCAATATCCCTTTCAAAACTTCGCCATAGCACTTACACATTTTCTAAACGTTATTAACTTTCTATAATAATAGGATTCTTCCAATTTTTTTCGTTAAAGTGATATACACAGTTTTTTCTTCATAATCGTTTTTATAATCATCACGAAAATCGAGGAAATAAATAATTATTTCTTTTAATATATTATTGAATGTTTTTACATCTTCAACTACTCGTACTTACATAGCGCAACAATGTTAACTTCAAATTATATATTTATATGCAATTGGTTTTTTAAATTTTATTAGATAGGTATCTATATTATACATTTCATAATATAACTTTTTCCAGTTTCTTTTTTTTAAATATCTAAAGTTAATTTATTGGCTAAGTAACATATATATTCTAGCTCCACTACTTAACAAACATAACAAAATTCATATAAAATACTATTCTTATCAGTTAGTTTTATACAACTCTTACATTTTTTGTTTTTTTAAGACACAAGTATCGATAGAGCAATATAGAGGCCGGTTTACAATTTATTTTTCAAATCGCTGTTCACCCTTTTCCTCGAGAAAATAAACAGTGGGAAACAAAAGAAATTTTCATATGAGAATTAATTCAGAACAAGTTATGGTCCCCGAACATCAAAAAACATCAAGTTGTGCCACTCTACAGGTATAAAAAAAAAACACAAATTTCAATCAAGGGATGAACGGAAAAACATTGATGCAACTGTACTGCTTCTAAATGATGGGATTCACTATGAAAACAACAATATGAACAGAGCAATCAATGTTTGGCGACTTAATGATAGGGCATATCAAGTGACATAAAATGAAGCCGATGCGGATTAACATTTAGGTTTCTGTGAGGAAAAAAGCCAGTGGTTTTTCAACAAATAACTCAACAAAATGATAAAAACAATGGGCGAACGAAACAAAATTAAAGAAATAGGAAAAAATACAAAGATGTAAGCGGACTCGATAAATTCATTAAGCTCTTGACAATTTTTAAACAGGTAAAAAGTATTTTTGTGTATAACTTACTGAATCCTTTCTCAGTCATGTAAATCTGAAACAATGTGAAATATTACCACTTCTATTGGCTAATACATTTTGTTGTAAAAATGGTTTTATTTGTCATAGGTGCTTTTCCTCATTTCAACGAATAATCATATTAAAAAGTACTTACTGCCGTAATATAGGAAAATAATCCAAGTTAACCCCGATTTCGGGACTTCCTAAATATTTCATAATTTTTGAAACCATCAAATCTGAAATTATTCATCAAAATTGATGAGTTTCAGAGGAATCAATGAAGCTACTGTTCAAGCTTTCCAACCAAAATCATGAGGTGAAACAACGGATAGGTAGGTTCTCTGAAGAAAAACCTTAAGAATTGATTAACTCGTAATTTTTGTTCAAGTCTTAAGCGCGATTACACGAGGCCAGCGGGAGGTCGTGCTGTCTGGCGCCTGCATACTGGCGTGAATTGGAAGCGAGCTGACTGGCGCCAGTAGCTCAGAAGTAGCCACTAGCCAGTAGAACCAAGATTGGAACCATCTATGGATGGAGTGGCGTTTTCAAGGCTGTACCGTATTAAGTTAAATAATTTATTGGTTATTGGAATCCATAAATAACTTAATGGAATAGGTTCCATAAACATTCTTCTTCCTTGTAGGCTTCCAAAAACTCTCATTCAGTTCTTCTCCCCACTTTTTCGATGGCATGTTGTATAGTTTTCTCACTTCAGTATTCCCACGATGAACAAGTTACAAAATAAACACTAGGAATTATAAACGAAATAAACACACAATAAGCACAATAAACAAAGAGCAATGACGAACTGCGTTCATTCAACTGGACAGGCTCCGAAAATGTGATTCACACGAATCCAGTGAGTCGCCAACCGACTACCACCAACACTAGACGTTATTGGGATTACGATCCTGGCTTCGGCTTTCGACGAACAAGGCCGAACATTGCCGAGTCAAGCTGGACTACTACCAAATTAAAGGCGCAATATCACGAGGCCAGTGGGCAGTCCAGCTGACTGGCGCCAGCGAACTGGTGTGAATTGGAAGCCAGCTGACTGGCGCCAGTACCTGTTCGTACGTAGCCAATCGACAGACCATTCCAGTTGGGGTTGGAATATCGAATGAAATACATCGATATATGTAATTACTAAATATCGTCATATTAGATAATATCTAATAATATTATTATTAGATATTATCGTCAATGAGATGTCGATACCTTCGATATATCGTAGGAAATATATCGATATTTCGATATATCGGTAGATCTACCTGGAAACTGGGTTACTATAGGCATGGTCCTTCAAAATTGAAAATAATTATTGTGAAAACCTGCTTCACTTCGTACAGTAGGTAGTTTAAATCTTGACGCGGCTCCATTATTTTGGCTAAGTCAAATAATGGAGAACCCCTGAACGCCACTATAGGTGTAAACCATTCATGTAGGTACACTTGTTTGAGCTGAAGTCAACGTACCTACAAATTTGGAATAAAATTAAAATATTTAATGTTATACAAAGGTCCTTTCTCACCGATTCATTTTAATATTAATTTTTATTTGTTGAAAACAAGTCGCGATATTATCGGTAAATATATCGATATTCACCAATAATATCGGTTTTATGTGTCGTTTTAAATATATCGATATATCAACCGTAATCTAACGATATATCGATACATTGTTGCCATCCCTAGTTCCAGTAGAACCAAATTTGGAACCAAATATCGATGGAGGCGTCTTCAAGGCTGTCCCATGTTAATAATCTACTATGAAGCGATCGACGGAAGGTATAATAAATCAGGGAAAATTGTGGCTACATGAAAACATTTAGTACAATGGCTCAGTTTCAAACAGCAGTTTTCCACAATAGGACGTTGTTCAGTGCACTCAATAATGAACTGTTGCCAGAAGAGGGTTTATAGTGGGAGATAATGCTTCCCCTTTAAAAGAATACTTGATAAAACCATTTGGTGGGCACAACCTGTGTTTGTTGAAAAGATGTTCAACTACAGGTTATTACGGGCTAGACAAAATAAGGACTATAAACAAACAGCAATGACCACTTGTCTCCAGTACTCTGTGGCAATGACGAACTGCGTTCATTTAACTGGACTGGCCTGAAACCTACTTAAGGCTAAAAGGGACGACAGTTGTGCGAGTGAGTGATTTAAAAAAAAATTTTTGTTGGTAATATGTTAGATGATGGCTTGTAAGATTTTCTTGTTCTGATAACATTCATATGGTTACATTTGAAAATAACGATTTTCAAGCGTAGATAAACCGGATGAAAGTATGGGGCGACACTAGTGCCATCTCTCATCTCAGAATCATACTAGACCCCCGTCCCCTTTAGCCCTAAGAGGAAAGTCGACTGGCACGACTTTTTTCCACTGGACTGCCAAGTCACTGGACGCCAATGGTGTTTTGATGAGGCCAGCTACTGGCGCCAGTTCGCTGGCTTTTTTTTGGCGGGCAAGAACATCTTTTTTCAACCTTGAAAAGTCAAAACAAAGCTTCCACTACCTTGGTAGACTCGGAAGTAGCATGAAATAATGAGTAACGATCGGGAATAGTACCTTCCCCTAAAAAATTTCATTCCCCGGTAGTTTTTGTTTTTCAAAACGAAGTCTTGTCATCCACAGTTGTTTCACCTCGAAATTATCCAAAGTAGAGGATCATCATCAACGAACTATTTCCAAATTAAAGCGTATGAACTTACGCATTGAAATTCCAACCCCAAACTTGAACTTTTTTCCCACATCACGACAGTGTAGTGGAGAACCTCTTCAAGATCGTTTTTTTGATTTTTTGAAAAAGTGTGAATACTTCTTGAAACGGAACGATGCTGAATAAATTAGGTAGGTACCTACCATTCCAATTTTAGGACAAAATTCGTGAAAATGAATATTAGCTTTGGATCAATTCGGCAATGTGCTTATTTTACCAATTTGTTCAATGAATGAAATCCATTTTTATCCATTTTCCTAAGTGCAAGATATTTTATAAATTCAAATGCATTGGAGAAACAAATTTTGTAGAAAATCGTGCATGAAATTATAGTACGTAATAGAAAGCTTGCTTTGGCGTGATCATCAACTTTGTGTGTCGACAGTGCATAGAAGGAAATTGATAAAAATAAGGATTTTCTAGGTACAACAAAAATGCTGATACCTAAAGTTTGACGTGGCCTAAATAAAAGAAAACAATTAGTAGAAAGATGGACATAATTATTATTCAAAAATTGCTGTAAAAACGCTGCAAATTATTTCACAAAGATTTAGTATTTTTCTGTATAGATCACTCGTATGCAAAGAACACATTTTTGCTTCTTTTTTCAAACTCCCCTCAAAGACGGAGGGGGCACGTTAATGAACAAAAATAAAAAAACAAATCAAATATGATGGAGAGGACGCCCAGGACTCACCTGACGCCGGATAAGGGAAGATGAGGAAGGTGGGGGTAGGAAAGAGGGATGAAGGAAGTGTCTCTATAAAAAGACCACCAGTTCAAATATGAGCCGAGCAGGACACGGGTGGTGATACCACGGAGTACACCAACCGAGATGCCCACCACTCGCAACTCCGTGGCACATTTGCCGCATCACACAACAAGGTTGCAGCCATCACCCTGATGTCATTGGGTGCTTACCTACTTCACAATCAAGTTTATTTGGAAGAAATAAAACCTTCAAGCTCGATTGGAAGAAATAGGGAGGTTGATAAGGGAAATTTGAATACCTGAATATAACTCGAAGAGACGAACAACTATCGCATTTTGCTCAAATAAAATTTCAATGGAGATTAGGCCTCTTTTGTGCTTCACACTTCGTGTTTCTGATAGCCCTTAAGTTCCCGTAGAGAGCGAACGGTTTGTCCTACACAGCTCCAGGTGGTCTCAATCAATTCTAAAAATTCAATACTATTTTAAATTGATGAAAAAGCAATAACTTTAATTCAAAACTTTCCGAAATAGGTGTTTTTGACATTTTATGTCTTTACTTTGGCACATAAACGAAAAATCGTCACGAAATTTTTTAATGATATCCACTTACAACCAAGTCGTTGCTACGGAACTTTATCTTCGTCATTCGTGTTCGTAGAAAAATCGTTCACCACTCGTTGGAAAGCCCTAAATTTATGCATAAATTATATTCTGCCAAAACTGCTGTAATTATGGAAGAAACTGAGATATACCCCTGAGTTAAAAGAACTGTAAACAACATTTGCAGTTTGTTGCACCTCAATAAACAATTATTGAGAACAATATTATTATTATAGGTAGGTAGCGAAGGTATAGGTAGGTAGACGGGTGAAGGGTGGCGGGAAAAGGGGGGAGGGAAAAAGTAAAGACATAAAATGTCCCAATGTGTTGCAGACTCGTATGCAAGCGTTTACATTTGTTTTCCCTTTCAGATTGTTCTTAGGTTGATTTTCGATCACTTTCTCTCGAGGCTGGTTTTGATTAGTCCCCTTACCTACTTCCACGATGGAGAACTGATTCAATCCTGACGTTTTTGAACAATTTCCTCTGTTATTGACACAGTTTTCCACTTCCCGTTGATTTCTTGAATTGAAATGTGAAATCAACAATACGAAATATCTTAATTTTAAATGTCATAAAGGTAAGAATACCTGGAACTCCAGTGGGTACTTTGATTAAATTTGGGCAGCATAAATATACAATGAATCCGAACTAGACGGCTCGAAGAGTGACTTTGGGAGTAAGAAAGGGCTCTGCACACTCTATAATAATAATGGAAGTAACGTTGTAAGAACACTGGCTACGTATAAGATGTGTGTTTACGGAATTTTAGTTTTTTTTGGTGGAAATTTCACCCTCACGTTTCACCCCTTAGAAATTCGGGGCACAACTAGACCCCAAATGGAGCCCATATACCAAATTTCATCAATATCGGTCCATGGGAACTAAGGAAAGTTCCGCGTACGGCGGACGGACGGCAACATTTTTATCTGATTTTCGGATTCTACGTACCTTGAAACGTAAACCATCAAATTTTGAGGGAGTGTTAAACATTTTTTTTTTCTTGGTCGATCCCAAAGGTTCAATATTGAAAATAATAAACCCAAATAAAATAAAAAGGTTGAATAAATCAAATTTGCATTAATAAGAATTTGCTGAATTAACGGATGGAATGAAAAATTCAAGAAAATAAGTATCAAGGTAGAGATTAGGTATTGATAAAATTGAAAGGACAAAGAAAATGATTCGAAGATTTGCATTTGAAAGTACGAGTACGTAATTAGGATGGGTGGTTCGAACAAGAGGTGGAGAGAGGGATTTGAACATGCAGAATTCATCACCTGAAATTAGAATCCCAAATCTTGCTCTCCCTGCTGAAATAAGAGATTTTCGGCGGATGTCGGTTAGTAGCGACGAATACAACAAAACAACAACAACTGCTGCTGCTTGTTGATGTTGATAACTCAGTCGGAATACCCCTGTATTAAATTTGTTCGAATTCCCTTGGTATTTTCTTTACGACTTCTTTTATGGTTATTGCCTGGCAATTTCTTCAACTCAGCCTCTAGAAAGTCACTAAGAGCGTAAATTTGTACGAGTTTGTCAAAATGTTAGTTTATGTGAATTGCATCGGGATGTGGCAAAGTGCCTTAACTGCATTATAGTTATCTTAATAATTTCTGTTCTGAAAGGCACGATTTGGAAAGCATAAGGTAGTTAGAGCACCATATCTGAACTACATTATCTGAAGAATATCTGTGGTGGAAAAGCGCTCCAATTACATTATAGTTCTCAAATATGGTTATCTTAAGAATATCTATTCTGAAAGGCACATTTTGGAAAGTAAGGTGGTTAGAGTACTTAATTAACAGGAAGGTACGAATGGCTCCACGAATGAGCATAAAGATATTGACTCTTGGAGAAAATTAAAAAAAAATTTTTAAAATTGTATGCAGGCACTATCATCTAAATACACTTGATGAATATAATTAGGTATTATGAATCATTTAATTTAGGCTTTACACTACTTTCCGTAAAAATGGATACTTGTCCGTTCTGACAATCTTTTGTGATATATCACAAATATATATATTTCTGGGAACATGTGGCTTAGTATTTTTCCTTGCCTTTAAAAATTGGTATTTCTGTAAATGTCCTCAAAATCCGGAGTTTTTGGGAAAAAAGTTGATCAAGGTTGTTTTACTTATTTTTTTTTCTCTAAAATAATTGACCCAGAGGACAAAAATAGATTCAAGTTGGTTCAACCTCATACGTGTGGGAACAAAGGAAATTATTTATCATGATCATAGAGCCATATTGCCAACAAAATGCACATTCACAGACAACGTGGGGAAAATTTACGCTGAACAGACCCATAACGACGTGTTTCAAGATCGCAGCGATACTTCACTTCTAAACCTATTAGGTGAGTTGAGGAAAGTACTTAGGAAAAATCCGAAACGTTATAGAATGGTACTTATAATTAAAACACCTACCTATAACTAAACACTCAATGATATAATTACCACAACTCATTGCCACGAAAACAATGAATAAGAATTATTCATACTTAGAATACCCTTTTAAGGATTAATATCATAATTCGTAAGGCAATCTACGATTCTACTTGGTGATCCTTCCTCAAATCAGTTCCCCACAGTTAGAGATTGCTGGGGGCTCATCGCAGCGAACGGACAAACTGTGAGGGTTTAAAGGAAGAAACCAAAGATATTCGATCAACTTGTAACCATAGAATACGAAGCAAGTAGAAACTAAGCTATAACCTTGTAGGTGAATTCTCAAGAATACAATGACATAGGGACGAGTTAATTTTCTACCCCCATAAATGAACTTTTACGAAGAAATTGTGTTTGACTAGCCAAGTTGCGATAACGGGACTAACAATATTCAAGTAAATCATAATTTTCGAACATACAAATGTTTACGTAGTTTCTCGTAGAAGCACTGATTTCTTCGGTCATATTCTACGGTTCCAAATGATCTCTATCAACTAAGATACGCTCACAGAATAAGTACATAATATTTTAGAGAGGACGAATAGATTATTACATAATTCCAATATTTTCACTAATATTTCGATTTTCGAATAGATTTACGATACGCCTCATAACACTAAATACCTAACTTATTATACTAAAGTCCTATAATGATCGTTGAAAGTATCTACCACTACCTACTAACACTCTCAATTTATGCAAGAATGAAACTCCTCGATACAAATTTTTACAGGGATTATTTTTTAAACGGCCGAATTTTTTAAACCCTAGAAAGGTAGCGAGAGTATAAGTTACTCCACCACCCTAAGGTTCTGATTGTGCCTAGTCGGATCATGTGATTAGTCCCCACCTATTAGTGTTTAATAATTTGTTAATAGTAATTAATAATAATAATTTAATTTGTTAATAGTAATTAATAATAATAATTTAATTTGTTAATAGTGATTTTCGCTCGACGATTGACTCCAATTTGTGATCAGAATCATTTCACATTGTGAGAAGTTCGCAGACCCGTTTTAGTTGAGATGCACAGGCATTGTTTCGTTGTTCATCGACTTCGTATGATTTTTCATACCTTTTTTTTCCAGTCCCCATATACATATATTTTTCAAATATTTTATATACCTAATATGTAAACATATTATGTTATATTTGATTCCCGAGCGTTTTCTCTTCAAGTTTTTTCTTTTCGAAAAGTACTCCCTTTTTTATGTGATGATTTTTTTATGTGATTGTTACAAGTATAGTAAAATATACAAACAGTGGAGTCAAACCGATTTTGTAATTTATATTTTTTTACAAATCAGCTTGCGTACCTTTTTAGTGATACGTGGTTTGATAATTTTGCTAAAGCGACATCAAATTAGGACTCAATTTTGAATAGTTTTTTCTGAAATAAAAAGACGATTTCAATCGAAATAGGGCATTAATGTGTGAGGATTAACGTTTGTTATTCTAAAATGAGCTCTATTTACCATTTTAGAGTCTATTGTGATGACAGAATCATGATTTTGGGGAATGTGTAAAATTTACTCCAGGCTACCTTTAAAGGCCTGTGGACCTCTACCTTTCTAGGGTTAAAGGTCTCAGCGACGTATTTTCAAAAACGTGGTACTTACTAGGAGTAACCGATTATTAAATTGACCAAAAACGGTACTAGGATTTAACCTAGCAATACCGACCTCATCGACTGAAGATCCTAAATGACGTCACGTAGATTTTTAAACCCCTTTTACTTTCCTCAACTCAACAAAAGGTGAAAATAAAAGTACATTAAACAGTATTTTTCACACATCAGGCGTAGTTTTACGTTGAAACGAGGCATCTAAGTGTCGTTTTAGATTGGTTGGTAAGTAGGAATGGGTTGGCATTAATTTCATTTGCGAATCGTTTGAAGAACTACAGAAATATAGCTTCTCAATTGTTGGTGTTTTTGAAGAGGCTGAGTGAAGGAAACTTCGAACATACCAAGTTACCTACTACTCGTACCTACCCATAAGTTATCCGAACCCGATAATATCCTTTCTCAAGGGGGTCTCAGTCGCCGTTCTTCCTCGTTGCGGGTTAGTCTAATCTCTTACGAAACGGCCGCTCGATCCCCCCCCCCCGTCTGAAAGAGCTACATTGCCCCCTCTTGCCACCCCCATCCCCAAGCCTTCTCATCGCTGGCCAGTTCTCATCAACAGTTTTTCCCAATTTTCTCAGGAAATAATCATCCAATTTTCATGTTTCTAGAGCATTCTTCTCATTTTTATATCCTCATATATTTTTATACCCATGCACTTGTTTAATTCCAAAAATAAAATTCCAAAAGTAAAAAATTGTACCTTAGTTTGAAATTTTCAAGGTTTTTCGAAATTTATTAGTGCATCTACCGTAAAGATTGCTGCAGGAATCATCAAAATCGACCAATTATTGCCAGAGAAAAGCGGGAAATTATTCACTGACTGAGACCCCCACAACAGCAGAGAAGATAACAAAAAACATTCAGAATACACCGAAGATTAATAAATTGTTATGTGAATAATTCGAGATTTTTGGTAGGTATCTTTAGATTGCTTAGGAATTCCTACGAGGGTGTCCAATGTGATAGCGGTTGGAAGGAAGATTGGCATAGGGATATCAGATTCTTTAAAATGAATCGATTTAAATCGAATCGAGCTTTTAAAAAAGAATCTTAAAAAAATCGTATACATTTTTTCCAAAGAATCGATTTTTTCAAGAATTGATGCTTTTTTAACTACTTACCAAAAGCTGGAGCTAACTTTACTCAAATTCTATTAAGTTTCAAATAACCAACTACCTGTATCTTTCATATTGATGTTTTTTTTCTTGACAATTTATGTCACGAAAAATCTGTATACCTACTGAGTAAGTGACATCCAACCAATTTTTCTACATGAACCTTCCACCAATTATATAAATGGCGATAAGTGAAGGAGTGAGGTGGTGGTGGTGTTTCTAATTTTTTGGTCATTAGGATGTGATAAGCAATGATCTACATAAATTTTCTTTCCCCAATGGAGTTTTGATGGTTATTGGTTGTAGTGATTGTTATTGATGATAATTCATTTCCCTCAAACAGTTTGTTATGAAAAGAATTCGATCGATTCTTGAATTTTAGAATCGATTCTCCGATTCTCCAAGGAGAAAAAAAAAATCTAAAAATATCGATAGTTTTATTCAAAAGGATCGATACTTTATTACCATCCCTAATTGGCCCGCTTGCCGTTAACCGGGGGCAACCCTCTTCCAAACAACCGCATCCCTGGTGATTCCTTCGAGCAACAGTCGTTTGAAATGAATTTCAATCCATTCGAATGAATTGCCGTTAAAAATGTGCGTTAATGGGATGACCGGACCAACGTGCATGACGACCGACTACATCTCACAGACGAAATGGTCGCAAAAGATGACACTTAAGCACAAAGATGTCACGTTTTGTTCACAACGAAAGTATTACAATTTGACCTGCGAAAATGCCCGATTTGTCCGTAAGAAAATGTCACAATTTGCTCTCAAACGAAAGTCACAATAGGGTGTGCGCATGGGTCGGAAAAACTGTTTATTGTTATTTTTAATCTGAACTAGACATCATTCTGAAATATTTGACACCAACCGCGACCTTCTAGCGTGAAAATACCTTTTTCTATGATTTTTCAAAGTTTCGAATTATTGTGACGTCTCAGTAGGTCCCGCTCAGGCGGGAGGGGTGCAGGACTTCAGAATAATTCGAAACTTTGAAAAATATATATTCTTTCAAAAAGAGAACGGCTGGTGTCAAAATTCTCAGGATGAGATCTACTTTCGATTAAAAAAAACAAACATCCGCACACCGCAGTTAAAAAAATACCTATTTATTCAGCTCATCAACTTTAAAAAAATTGCTCTTATTATATTTGATGTTTTGGGCTGTCATAACTAAAAAAATTCACCTATTTCAAGGCTCCAGTGATGATAACAATGTTTGTAGCGGTTTGAACTGTTTAGTGCCCTTGCTGACTGTTGTTTAACTCGCCAAAAATAAACAAAAAAAAAAAAAAAAACGAAATTCTTAAACATTAGTTTTCAAAATTAAACGACCGTAAAAATTGAAATATTGCGTTTTTAATAATTTAGCGATCAAGTTTTATTGTGTATTATTGCGTTTTAATTATTTATTGTGTTTTTATTAAGGTTAATAATTCAGCGATTTATGTAAACGATAATTAGCGAAATTCTACGTGAACGGGATTGATTTCAGTTTTTTTACGAATACTTGAAAAGGTTCTCAAAATTGTGAATGTCGAACATTCCGTCAGGATCTTGTTTCTATACTTGATGCACACTATCAAAAATGTTCAAATCCAAATAACTGAGACTCAAGTTTTCATTTATGAGATATACTCTAAAGAAAATATCATTTTGTCGAAGTTTCCACTTGTTTGTGCTAAAAGTACTACAATTTTCAAACAATGCTAAGCTCAACGCTAAGAGGTTAACGATTTACATTCTAATATCACTTAACGACAAGAGATTAGTACCAATAATCGCGGATTTTCACAATATAATCTACCTAGAGAAATAATAAGTGCGGAGAAGTCGTCTCCCACCGGTTAATTCAGACAATTTACCCTTTTTCAAAATGCACACCGAACAAACTCCACACATTTCTAAACTATCACAACGTTGGAGCAGACAAATCGGCGTTTAAAATGCCTCCAAAATATTAATTTTATTCTCAAAAATCGACAAAAACTTATGCCAGATGCTGCTCAATTTCTCAGCACTCTCTGACAAGTAAATATTGAGACAATTGGAAGCTTGCTTTGAATTTCAGGGAGAAATGTACCCAGGTAAATAAATGTCTCAGTTTGGAAATCCAAACATAGTTGATTGAAGACCTGAAAATTTTCAGATGAAATACATCTTTTAAACATAAATATTTGGAATAGTAAACAAATTGTGGCTCAACTCGAAAAAACCCGAAAGTAATTGAAAAATAGAAGAATTCTGGTTTTGAACAGTGTTTGGAGGGAGAGTAGTTTTTTAATGTATCCACTCAGGCAGGCTAGAAGGGAACAAAACACTTCAGTTATTCTTCAGAAACAAAATGATCGACTCCAAAAATGAATTGGAACATAAAGGGAATTTGGGTGTGATTTTGGTGTAAAGGCGGATGCAATTGGGTTTTAGAGAATGGGGAACAGAATGAGGATTCCTAGGGAATCAAATTTAAAATTTGCTCCTCCTCAGTGTGTAATTTGCGGTTTGAAGATTCCGAAGGAAAAATCGAATTGAAGCATGAAAGGAGGAATGATTACAATAAGATTTTCTCAAAGTGAATTGAATCTCGTAGGTACTTGAATAGTTCAGGCCCCAATATCCACGAGTAGTTAGCTTTTACTGTTTTCTGATCATTTACAAAGTTAATTACTGTTAACGAACCTTATTCGAGAATACGTCGTAACCAGCATTCAAGTACAGGAAGAGAGCGCATTCGATGTTTGGATCTTCATCAAGTGTGTTATGACTCGGACTCCTGACTATGTTCACGAATTTAGATGCATATTAACCCTTAATTTCCCAGTTGTTCAAAAAATTAATTGAATTTAAAATTTAATTAAAATTAATTAAATTTAGATGTGTTTTGACAAATTTATAGAATATTTGAGCAAAAGGTTCCTCAAAACCCTATAATTATAGTCTGTCAGATATTTCCAAGGGCTATTAGCATCAATTCTATTGGAGTAAAAGGAAACTTGGAAGAAGAGAGAGAGAGAATTAGAGAAGGTTCACTTCATAGTTGGATCTGCCTTCTCTGTGGCGCCATCTCTGGAGAGGAAACCCAACTAATAGCCTAAAATATGAGAAATGAGGATAGAAGACACCTCGAAGGCCCTATTACAGTCGAGCAGTCTGAATTATTTTGTTTTTTCTTTGAGTTATCATGTTTTTACTATCAAGTTTTCTTACACAATCGATTGTTGGAGTATCAAGATAGCCAACGGCTATCAATTTTTGCTTGAAAGTGGATAAATGTTGCAGGTGAAAATCAAACTTCCAAAAAGATACCTCTAGATATTAAGGGTTAAACTTGTATAACTAAATTGGCTTTACATCCTAATGTGGTGAGGTAATGGAAGGATTAAGATGGGAGGACGCTGACCGGCAAGTAGGACCGTTAACGACTTATGGTGAGATTGAAGAGCCATTGCTAGATGTGTAAAGCAAATAATAAATTGTGCTGATCCTGACAATTTGTCTCATTCCTACGCTTCATCTGTCGAACTGTCATGAAATGACCACAATCAACTTTACAACTTTATCAACTTTACCAACATGCCTACCTCACAACACTAGACACACAACCACCTAAATTACACATCACGGGCTGAATTCCGAACATCAATGCAGGAGTTGAAAAAGCTACAACACTGACGCAAGATTACGCTCTCAGAGAAATTATATTGTGCGGAGGGAAAATGCTGCAGTGCCGATACGACGCAAAGTGAGCAAACATACGACTTTTTATCGATAAAATCATTTGATGAGCTCTTATAAGAAATGTTTTCGTTAATTCCACACGAACCCCACTGAGATATTTTTAAAATTAACTACACAAAAAAAAATTAGCCAACTTTGTTTCAATTTTGTAGTTTAAATACAAATTGTTGTAAGTGAAAATATTTAGTAACAAAACGTTATTATGATGGCCGGGTCAGCTTAAGATACCTACCTAGCTTCAAAATTTGATATCTTTCAAAAATCCAAGATCAACGATATCTCACATACTCGATTCGTGCCAAAATGCAAAAGGATTTTGTAGCATCTTTTGGTCAAAACGACTCAGGGTCCTCTTTCATCAAGAAAAAGGCAAGACATGGTTTTTTTCCTCCATTTATATTAGCAACGGTTTCGCTGGTTCAGCTTTCCAGTACTAAGGCACTAAGGATGAGTGAAGATGAGGAAGGTGGAGGTGGGAGAGAGGGATGGAGGAAGTGTCTCTGTAAAATGACCACCAGTTCAAATATGAGCCGAGCAGTAAGCGTCTGGTGACTCCACGGAGTACACCTGCTGAGATGCCCAACTCTCGCAACTCCGTGGCACCACACTCCGCCTCATGACAAGGTTGCAGCCATCACCCTGATGTTGTTGGATGTCACTCCGTTTAGCTCCGACACCGCTTGCCATAAATCGTCTCTATCATATTTCTTATCTTAGCCCGCCAGGTCTGCTTCTTGTCCAAGCTGCCATTGATAACCAGGACATCCTGGATAATGCAAGACCTGTCAGGCTTCATGGCTGCGATGTCGGACTTCTTACCCTGGTCGCATGTGGTATAATCTCTCCCTCTCAACATCCCAGCCGCTAGATGACAAGGCACTTGCTATCTGCTTGGCGACCGCATCATGACGTAGAATGCGGCCCCCATGAGTTCGTGGACACATTATTTTTATTATTCCCACCTTATCGTCTCACCTGACTTACCACCGCGCTCTAATAATGTCAACAGAGACCCACACCCATACAAAAAAATTTAGGACGGATGGACGAACGAGCGAGATGTACTACACGACTTATGTACTGAGATTTTGGTCATGTCTGTTACTTTGGAATCGTCTTGGCTGCAGGAACAAGTTTCCAAGGTCTTCTGTTGCGTTGATTGACCACAGCATGGTCCACAAGATGGCTTAACAGTATTGCTAACTTGTGGCTGGAAAAGGACTCCATTGTCATCACTTTCGTGATTAAGATTAGTCTTTTCGACTATTGTTCCATCCTCATTTAATTTCTCATTTTATCACGGGAACGAGACAGACGTTAGCGATTATACTGATTTACTTGGTGACCCAACGATTGGCACATAGAGACATTGTCCTCCCACTCAGTCTCACCTTACCTATTTCTCTTGAACCTCGAACAGAGAGTCTCAGTTGACATGCTCTATCTACTTTTCCCTATTAGTGATCGTCGACTAGCCCAGAGTTAGCACCCATCTCGACACAGCAACGCCAGGCCGACACTGGAAAAATTTCTCCCGCTCGAAGGGGGAAAAGCATTCATCAGGACAGGCCTGTACAGACTTGTGCTATGTACTACTCTCTCAATCCTCAAGCAATCTCAAAGCAAATTTTCAGGGACATCTCTCTCTGGCAAAGGAAATCATTAGTGACATCTCCCTTTCCTCAGGTAATCTGGTTTTGAGTAGACCAGAAACCATCTCCTCCCAACACCTACCAACTGCGGTAAGCTGGTTTTGTTCAGACCACAGCCATCACCTTCCAATTCTAGAACAGATTTAGTAAACTGGTTTACCTCCTTTTGAAGTAAATGTTACCAATTTCGAGTCAAATTTATATTCAGTCAAATAAACAGTAAAATTTACCATACATCCAAAAGTCTACATTTAATTTAATTTTCATGCTAAAATAAAAAATCTTAATTTTTGTCACCTTTTTCTGAACAAGTGTATTCTTACCAATGTTGTCTTGGTGTAGAACCTCACCCAAGGCTTAAAATCTGATTGCATATAGTATGAAACTGACATTAAATTGTTGTAAATCCAATCTTCTCTAGCTCTATTTTTGAACCCTTTTACAATATGGGGTAACAGTCCTCTCCTCCGCGGAGAACACCAAAATACGAAGTAATAACCAAGGAATTTCAGCAACATTTCTTATAAGAACTACAAAATAATGTTATTCACTTCAAATCGTACTTTTTGCCCAATGAGCAAAGATATCGATAAGCTTTTGGATCAACTAATCAGTAAAACCACGTTACCTACTATATTTACATCAGTCCTGATGAATACGGCATCCGTGCTGTATTGGTACAGGTATCGTACCGTCTAGGCGCTCATCTTGAACTACGTGTTGATGAGATCGACGATGAGAACAGCTGAAAAGGGTGTATACTGGGCGCTGGGAGTTTTTTGATTGTACCCAACGGATGGCAAGTACCAAGTGCACAGACACTCCTCGGTGAGTAATTTATAGTACGTTGGAAGATTTAAGGCAGTGATAGAATGAAAGTTTCCTTTAGTAAGTGACGGTGATTGGAAGTGAGTCATGGAACCTAGACCAGCTGTGCGAGGGATACAAGTAACTTCTCTCAAATCCATCCTAAGCCGGGTAATATTTCCCTCTTAAAAACTCCCGAAAATGACAGAGCAAGTTAAGGGGGTTCATGAGTCGGTTCTAATTTAACACTTTCATGTACCTGTTTCTCTGGATATATTCATGATATCTGCATACTTTTTTTCTTAAATTCTTCATTTACTCTTCATATAACCGCTGAGCGAGTTTCAACTCTGTTGTTTTAATATTATTTTACCTAGAGACAATATAGCAAAACAGTTTTTTTCATATTTTTCATGCAAGTGATTTTTTAATTCTAGCCATGTTTCTGTTGGGAGTTTTCCGTCCAAACTTCTTCAATGACTGTAATAAACCCCTCTCGACAATAAAAAAAAATTCAAGTTGCCAGCTCTATTGGCTGCCGAAAAACAGGTACCTAAGTGACGAAAAACAAGGGTTTTCTGGTTTGGAGAAAAAACCGCGATTTGTGAAAGGATACCGTTTTTCGAGGTATTTAATCGATACTTCGTAATTATTTCATATTGAAGAAATTGAAAATGAGGTCTGATTATTCCTTATCTATGATTCTTATCAGTCAGTGTTTGCACCGGTCAGACCTCAGTCAGAACTTTGCAAAAGTCAGAACTTTTGAACAGCAAAAGAACGGTAGGTAGTTACAGAAATATAGAAACTATGAACCTGGAGCGGGAAACAGCTATCCCTCGGAAACAGCGTTTGGCACCTCAATCTTTGAAAATTCATATCTCTGCTTTCCACTGCTCAAATTTAATATTTTTATATACCAAAATGTCTGGAAAAACCTGCAGAATTTTATAAAAATAAAAAACGAAAAAGTCGAATAATTTTCGATTATGACTCATGAACCCTCTTAAATCAGCTGGGTACAAAATTGTAAGAAATATAACAAAGAAAAATGACCCACTACCTACCTACTCAAAAAAAAAAAAAAAATTCCATGTGGTATCAATCTTGTGCCAACTAAATCCTTCTTTTCGATAATTTTGGTCTTGACTGGTGGTTTTCTCTAAAGGAGGCATTTACTCGCCTCAGGTTGAGTTATGGTTTTGGTTGATATCGAAGCAAAAATTACTATTGAAATAACATGAAATTTGGTCAATTCAACAATTTTAATTTTAGCACACTTTACGTCCGTCATAACTACAAAATTAACAGTTCAATCGAGGTTAATCTTGACCGTTTCGGAGTGGGAAAATACAAAAGGAAATATATACCTACGTTGGATGGATCATGAAGCTACAGTTTCTAACAAAACTGATTTTGCAACTCAGAAAAAATTATTTTATTTGTGTAAAGGGTTTTCAGGTTTTTCACTGACTGATGTATTATCGTACTGATGAACTGGACAACAAATCTGTTGAAAGTTCACCGATGGAGGCGAATTAAGACGGTTGATCTAGTTGTTGACATCACGCGATCTAATCTTAGACTTACGGAAATGCTGCGAGCCTTTCAAGTACACTTGGTATTTTGGTATTTACGAGTTAGCCATCTACATCCATCGGATTGACGTAAATTCGGCAGCAGGTATACACCCTTGAAAATGTCGTGCGAGGCGTGTGTAACATGAAGCTGCGTGAAACGATTCATTACTTCGTCAAATAATCACTCCAAACGTCCTGTGCTCATAAAATTGTGCAAAGTCTCAAATTGAAGTGTAAACGCGTGGTGTTTGCGTTCACATCAAACGGTTTGTCGTTGGTTCAACCAACCTTGTAACGGCAATGCAACGTCCGATCGCAGGCCTTTGATTTAAAATCACCTCATCCGGTTTTCCTGGGAATAGCTCTTGTTTTGAATCAGTGGGGACTCTAGAAAAATATTTAGACTGTATGAGTTATCACAATGAAATCAGGATTTTAAGCAATATCTACATCGTGAGCGAAACACAGAGTAGTGATAGTTGGCGATTTCTACACGAAGGTAATAATGAATAATGTACTAAACGAATAAGAAGGTAGGATAGATGATAAACCACAAATCCCGACTAATGCAGTGTGAAATGCAGAATCAAATGGTCGACAGGTTCTATATACTACCTACTTGAGTACCTATGAGTTTTTAAATGAACAAATTTTAGTAAATTTCACTAAAAGCCTTTATACGAGTAAAAAGCTCGTACATTCAAAATATCCAACTTATTCAGGAAGTTTAGGCCCATTGTTGGCCTTTTCAATATCGCTATAAAGAATTTTAAATTAAATACCTTCTTGTTGCATTAGGTTGGTACCTATGTAGGTAGGTATAGGTATTGGTACTCCACGTGTCTGTTTTAAATTTACGGCTACAAAATCTTGTTCAGATTCAAGAACGACTCAAAAACTCGCAAAAATAAGGAGAAAAGTGAGATTTTGAAAAATATAACTTTTCAAAACGAAAAAACTGCAAATCACAAAGAATTACATTTAGAAGTAAAGTTGAAAGTACCTACTCCCAAAAACCGATTCAAATTATGTCATGAATTCAGGATATTCAAAACAAAGAGAAAAGTCGTGTTTTTTGGGAAAGATAATATTATTTTTGTGGAGAAAAAAATGCATGTGAAAACCTTCTGAAATAAGCAGGTTATCAGCTTAGAAGATGAGTACCTAATATTATATTAAATCTCACAGTCGCAACCTGGTTTAGTGCTATTCCTTGAGGATCCAAGGATTCTATCACACTCAATAGGAATATTGGTGAATCAGAACTAGAAGAGCGTCTTTCGTCGTCGAAAGCACCAATTAAGTTTTCTGAACTTGTACGACCTTGTTTGTTTCTCCTCTCCGACAGATGCACTCAGAAGAGATGTCAGAGAAGAGATGAGTAAGGAATTGGACAGAGCTAAAGAAAATTTTGCGTTTGACTCCTCAAAACAGCTGTTTGTCATGATTTTTCTTCGAAATATCGACTAGGGTATTGATATTGACGACAAAACGTTGCTAGAATCTTGTTGAATCCCTTGTTGCTAGAATCATAGCTAAATCTACGAGAATGAACACTTAATGTTAGGTAGTCTACCTAATACCAAAATATAACAGTAGTACCTACCTAAGTGGTGAATTATTTATCTTAAACTTTCATAAGTGCTGAAGTTCTAGTTCAATCAGTACATGGTCTCAAGAAGTTGTTGATTTATAGTTGTTTTGTTGAACAACCTACGTTGTTTTTGCTGATACAATAATAGAGTTTTTATAAGAGAACTTTCTCAAGAAAAAAGAAAAAATCCAATTCGGGAGAAACATTCATTCGCTTGCATTAGATGCTGAAGGTATTACTTTGTGCTCACTACCTTATCTACGAATAATCCGTATTTTATGGGCAAAAATGAAGCTTTTTTTTCTCGAAAACCCCATTTCTAGCAGTCAGAATTATTCGGAAATATCACCATTGAATTCAGCGTGAAAAATTACGTAGGAAATGATACCAAACTCGCCAACTCATCTTGAGATTGAGGTTGACCGTACGCGTAAAACACACGTTTTTTGACATTCAAACTTTATTTTCTCTTCCAGCTTGAATTTTAAAAAGAAAAATTGATTGCTCATAGGAAAGCTGACAATTTGAGCATGTTTTTATGAAGAACGCCCAGCGAAATGGACAGGAATTCAGAGTAAAAACTTCGATTTACAAAAATGTGATTTCAAAAAATTTTTCAAGTTTACTTTTTGATTTGATTTTTTCAAATGTTTTATTGGTGAAACGTTTTGGTTTTGCACTGGTTAGCTTGGAAATTTAACGTACTTTCCAAAGATATCCTAAAATTTAAATTTACTTGGTAAATAACAGGAGAAGACAGTTTTAATGAAGTAAGGCCGAAAACACGAAATAAATTTTAAATTGTAAAAACTTGAAAAAACAAGGGGTTAAAACAAAATTGCTAAGAGACATTTTTTGTTGAATACCTGCATCTTGTAGAAACGAAACCTGAAGTTATGCCCAACTAGACACCCTGTATAGTCGACACTGGACAATGGATAGATAAATTAGTTCTGGATGATTTCTGGGTGATTTTTGGGTAATTTGCGCACCCATGTTCTCTGCATCAGGTTGCAACTTTGAGATTCGCCCACTAAAACTCTGTTTCTAATGTTTCAAATGGAGAGGTTCACTTCTACTTTGGAAATGAGTGCCTCTGACAAAGAACGCACAGGGGATTAAGGATACCCAGATGGTTGATAATAAGTGATAAAGTAATTTCAGCTCAGTGCAGATAACGCATCAAGTCTGATTCAATAAGATTATCTGACAGAAATGAACTTGCAAACGTTGAGTTGGGTCTTGCATTAAAGAAACTGGATAGGGGATTGATTCTAGTGAATGGTATTTTGCACACTGCGTCATTTTGCTAGCTTGAGGTTCCTCCAACCGAAATGAAGCTGCTAAACTGGTTTATAAGTCATGAAGATGGGCACTGAAGACCCTAAAATATACTGGATTGAGGAGTGATAGTGTTTTGTCCCCCTCAAATTATAATAGAATACAGTGATAGATTCAAAGCCATCCGGTGGCGATATTGTGCCCTGAAACGGGCTGAATCCCCGGAGGCAAGCTCGGCATTATCATGCCGTTCCTGTCTTTGAAATCGTCGACGTTTTTCGCGCTATTGCCTTCCACGTTAGAAGGTTTGTCTGTCCTTGGATTGTCGTTCCTACCTTGGACTGGAACGCTGGAAGCTCTTTTCAACACTTTTTTCTCACATTTCTCTTCCACGTCGACGGAAGAAGACTCGTTGGGGGTGTAGCGACTCTTGTGGAACGTCTGACGTTTCTTCTTGAGGGCGCTCAGCGCTTTGCCGTCGACTACGCTGGCGTTGGAGTCGGTGTCTGTCAGATTTTCCGAGTTGGGACTTCGTTGATCGCCGCAGACGGAATCCTCGGATCGGCTTTGAGAAATGAATCGGCCGACTTTGGCGCTTTTCGCAACCTCTATGAGGCTGTCCCATCGTCTTTTGCCGCCGCTGCTTCCTCGGAACATGAGTTTACTGAGGTTATCCTTGTACTTCCTTCTAATACTTGCTCCCGCTCCACCCCCTGTAACAGGATTACAATTGAACGTGAACACGACATAATACGCCCAAAATACAATTTTTCGTAAATACCTACCCATTTCCAACATTTACAAAAATGTTGTTTTGTATGCCTTCCTAGTTATTTTGTAGACACTGGAATCATGCAGCACAACCCAACTTAGCTTACTTCACTTTCTTAGGAAATCTATTCTTTCTTTGTCGAGCTTTCGGTTCCGAGATTCTTCAGGACTACATTGTGATGCCTTGATGTTCAACAGGCCTGGTGATTTGTCTTTTACCTTCATGTCAGGGTTTGGGCCTTAGAGAGAGAACAGTATACAGGGCGTTATGGTTAAGGCCAAACCACCGGCCAGGGTTCGATTCTGCAACTAATTTTCGGCTTTTTTAAAATTCTTGACTGTTTTTTAACCCTCCTTGGAATTCAACTTCTTTCACTTTTAAGATGTTTTTAGTATTTTCGACCTTAAGCCATTAAAACAACCATTACTACCTTGTTTTTCAGTCAAAATTCAAATGTAATTATACCGTTGGAAAGAGCATTAAATTCTCTATCTATCTAGTGACACTTTTAAAAGAAGACTCAGATGTTGAAAAATGAGCCCGAATAGTAAAATTTCGAAAATCTCGGAAATGTACAATTTTTTCAAACGTTTGTAAGTCTAACTGGAACTGCCGGTTAATTTCTTACTGTAACCCCAAAAGTTGTACCGAAAGCTCAGCAGCTTTCCAATGGCATGGTCAGAATTGTTTCCAATATTTTTATTAGTGGAGAAAATTGCGCTTAAATGCGAAAAAACGTGAATTTTTTTCAACAAGATCGACGTTTTGACGGGGTTAGATGGAAGTGGGTGGAGCGGTGGCGGAGGAGACCCCCGAATCCCACGAAAAACGTCGATTTCGTTGAAGAAAATTCACGTTTTTCCACGTTCAAACACAAATTTGTCCCTCAAATTCGATTGTAAAATATTTTATGATTATACCGTTGGAAAGCTGAGCTTTTGTGTCAACTTTTGGGGTTATAGAGGGAAATTAACCGGCAGTTTCAGTTAGGCCGACAAACGTTTGAAACATGTTCTTGTACATTCTCAAGATTTTCGAGATTTTACTATTCGGGCTAATTTTTCAACATCTGAGTCTTCTTTAAAAGGTTGTATTTAGCACTAAGAAGATAGAAAAATTAACGTTCTTTCCAACGGTATAATTACATTTGAATTTTGACTGAAAAACAAGGGAGTTATCTTTGTTTCAATGGCGTAAGGTCGAAAATACGAAAAACATCTCAAAAGTGAAAAAGTCAGATTTTAAGAAGGGTTAAAAAAAAGTCTAGAGACAAAAAAAGTAGCAAATTAGTTGCAGAACCGAAACCCGGCCGGTGCTTCGACCTTAACCGTAACAACCAGTATCTATTTCAACCTTTTCTTCAATCTTTTAAAACTGGGTGACAATGGTATACATTTTACGGTTTTTCTGACATTGTCAACTTTTCATTATTTGTTATGGGTTTCATCTTATTGATCTCAAAACCTGCATATCTCATGAATAAACCTAGCTTTAGAGGGATTTTTAAAATGTTAAAATTGAAGGAATAATTCAAAATTTGTTTTACTTGAAGAAGCACGTAAATCCAACCCCAACAACACATTAATAAACAGCAAAACTAATAAACTAACTTCTACTTCTCATCACTTTTATCTGCCAAGCGCGAGATTTTGCATGGAGAAGAGATTTGGAACAAGGAGATTATTCTGCAATCGATTCTCACTACTGTAAAAATTAGTCACAGAGTTTTCCCTTTGATCTTAACGACCTTGCTCACAGACGCTTAAGTATCCAAGCTCAATAAACAGACATTCTAACGACAATGCATACCTAAATAACGAATAAAATATATGCACACTGTTTAATGCACAACACAACATGTACTTACACACATATGTACATAATATTTACACTTTGAGATGGTTTTTCTACAAGGAAATTGTAACAATTGGGGTCAATTTATTCAGTCTTTTATGTTATATGTACCATGAAACGCTGCAAATTATTACACTAAGGTTTATCATTTTTCTACACAGGGTGTTGCACGAGTTGCCCCCCCTTCCTCCGCTAAAAACGTCCAGATTGTGGTGAAAATAAAGTTTAAAATAAAATCTTCCTGATTTTTTCCAAGGATCTCATATATGAACAGGGTGCGCAACCCGTCCAGTGAGCGCGCAACCCCTGGATTGTGCCAAAATTGAGATGAAGGTAGACCCCAAGTGTGATACATGTTTTTTCATTAATTTTCGAGGCTGAATCATTTATGTATTTTTGGATTTAACTGGAATTTTTCGAACCGGCGGCCGAAAAGTAGGTGGTTTTAACTATAAAATCGCTCTTTATCCTTCCTTATGAGTTACGATGCAATTTTAATTAGTTTAAGTGGCTAACTCTACCCATAAATTACTACTTAACTAATTAAAATTGCATCTTAACTCATAAGAATAGAAAAAGAGCGATTTTCTAGTTAAAACCACCTACTTTTCGGCCGCCGTTTCGAAAAATTCCTGTTAGATCCAAAAATACATTTTATCACTACCTGGACGAATTTGGGGGGGGGGGGGGGGGCAACTCGAGCGACACCCTGTATAGATCACTCGCCTGCAAAGAACTCGGCTTTTCCGTTATCGCCACATACCAACCATAGATACTACCTACTACCACGTACCTACAACGATCGCATTTTGGTCAGCTAAAATTTGAACGGAGATTAGGCCTCTTTTGCGATTCACACTCGTGTTTCTGATTTATCGTAAGTCCAACCCTTAAGTTCTCGTAGGGAGCAAACGGTTTGTCCTACACAGCTCCACGTGGTCTCTAAAAATTCAATACTATCTTGAATTGAAGAAAAACCTATACCTTTATATCAAAATTTTTTGTGGTAGGAAATTTTCAAAATGTAAATCCTTATTTTTCAACCCTTAGAAGTGACCTACATCAACCAAAAGCTTCGGAGCACAAATAGACCCCAAATGGAGTCCCATATACCCAATTTCATCAAAATCGGTCCATGGGAACTGAGGAAAGTGCCGCGTACGGCGGACGGACGGCAAAATTTTATTCGATTTTGGAATTCTACGTACCTTGAAACGTAAACCAACAAATTTTGAGGAGGGGGTTAAAATTTTTTTTTGGGTCGATTCCAAAGGTTCATTATTGAAAATAATAAACCAAAAAGTAGCGAAGACAAAAAAATAAAACAAAGAATGCGGTTCTAGGAATCACTGAGGCAATAACCGATAAATTAGAGGTACACACGAATTAGAGGTGATCACAGCAAGAGACAATGAGCTGCATTTCTTAATACTTTCGAACAAAGGTACCCTAAAGGCACGTGAAATTCTTTTAACTTTTATTTTTTAGCAAACATTTCCAAGAAAAATTATAAAAATTGTTATAAAATAAAGAAAAAAAGATTGCAAAGATTCTACTCCTATTTTCGGAGGAGAACGCCATAAAAAATCTAAAAAGACGAATGGAATCATTTACAAAAGATCGCGCTAAACGGCTTCCTCGTATATCAACATCGCAAGCAAGCACCCAACAACGCACAAGCTATTAGTGGCTGCTGCATGCACCTAAAACTGAAAGTGATAATCCTAGTCATATTTGATAGATATATGATAAATAAATGTAGTGTGAACTCATAAAATCAGTGTTTTTATGGAGCTAATCAGGGTGACCAGCGATTCCCCGAAAAACACGGTCATATCTCTCGAGTAAACCAACAAGTTTCGATTATTTCAACGTTCAGTCTCGACTTTTTTGAACAATCGAAGGTGAAAAATAGCCTTTGAAGTGGTCACTTCTCTCGAGTAAACCAACAAGTTACGAGGATTTCAACGTTCATTCTCGACTTTTTCAAACAAACGAAGGTGAAAACTGGCCTTTGAAGTGGTCATTTATATCGAGTAAACCAACAAGTTTCGATGATTTCATCGTTCATTTTCGACTTTTTCAAACAATCGAAGGAGTTTCTCTCGAGTGAATCAACCTAAGTAACCTAAATCTCTCGAAGTAACCTAAGGTTTTTGTACTTCCGGACACCTGCTGTTGTTAAACTGCTAAAATCCAAAGTTTCCATCAAACCGTGTAGATCTGAGAGCATTCTATTTTGAATTTGTTTCGTGAATAAAAGAGAGATTATTCGATTGCGGCTAACCACTATTGGCGGCCATCCCTGTGTACCAGAATAGGTCAAAACCTCATTTTTACAAAAATTGAGACACACTACTTACTACTTTACTACCCCTGAACCTGCGTAATAAGAAAATACATGAATCCTTTAAAGTGCTTCTGTTCAAAAATAAGTCTACCTTCCTCATGTAATTGGAAAATAATATGAGGGAAATGTAAATACATAATAATTGTAATGCTTAATAATATCATGATGGATTCGTGTACAACGAGTTGATCTCGATTGAAAAGAGAAAATTATCAATGATCATGCTGTATTTTTGCTCTTTGGTTATGCTTACATGGCAGCAACATTCTTCAGCGAAAGTTGAAAATGTTTTCAAGCAGGCCTATGAAGACTCAACAAAATTTGTACATAGTCACTATAATAAATTAACATTACAGAAGTGAATCGAAAAACTTTACAATACCAAAAGATGCATACTATTATGTATTAGTACGTAGAAGGTACAATTGTACACAAATATGTACCTACCTACTTTTGAAGGCTTTTTCATAATGGATTTTGGAGTCGAAATTCCGATCGAAAATTCGAGATAGACAAGAAACGAAAATTATGAGATTCCACACATTCACGCAACATTAATAAGCAAAAATATCTCAAAATATACAGCCTACCATTTCGTCGAGCTTTAGAATACACGGCTCTCGCTGACCGAGGAATCAGTCGAACTGAAGGGAAAAAATCAAGAAAAATGAAAAAAGAAAAAAAACACAACTTTAAATGAAATGGGAGAAAAAAAATCGAGAACGGGTGTTTATTAGTAAAGTAAAAGAAGGCGAAGTGGCCTTCACCAGGGGTCATCTCCTCTAAGAGAGAAAAATTGCTGTCCATGTTAAAGGAATAATGAATCAGATTTTGTGACCAGAAACCTCAAATTTGCGGGTTCAAATATGATAATCAAAGACAGTTTATTCAATAAATTTCTTTGGCGCCTCTATTCACCACATGGTACCTCATTGGTAATGAGAGTCCTTGTAGAGTTTCAGCGCTCTAGGAGAGTCTAGCCCCCAGAAAGTGTTGTCGGGTTTCAGCGCTACCTACCGCCACTTCAACGAACTACCATTTCTGATATCTTATCAGGTGATCACGCTCACCTGTGATCGCATTACCGTCGCTCCTCTAACTTGCAGTTATCTCAAGATTACAATGTAGCAAAGAAGAACAACACAACAAATGAAAACAACACAAAAATGCAATAACAAGTTCCTTTTCCTCGCAATTTAAAAAGGCAGTGAAGTAAAGCCGCCAAACTTAGAAATTAGAGAGTGGTAAAACCGAGGTGGTAAAATCGAGGTAAGCCTACTTTTCAGAAATGCCGCTTGACCACAATAAAATCGAGCTGAAAAAGGATGGTAGTTCGCTGAAGTGGCGGTAGGTAGCGCTGAAACCCGACAATACTTTCTGGGGGCTTGACTCTCATCAGCGCTTTCCCGCCACTTCAACGAACTACCATTCTTGATTACCATGTTGCTCACGACTTGACAAGGAACGTAGGTAGGTACCAACGGAATGTAAACGGCAAATTTCACCGTCGACCGCCTGACGGACGACGCCGACTTATCTTCCTTCAGTCCATCGCCTTGCGATCAATTCGATTCCAATCAAATCATGTAACCCCCTCTTTGGGCTCCTTTTCGCATCCACATCTCACAAATAGGCTTGAGTGTCCCTTCGTTGTTCCTACTAGAACGTTAGCTGCTCAGCAGGATTTTTTGTGCGACGTACGCCACGAGAAACTTGAAATAGGTCCAGGCACCTACGTACAGTTGGCAAAGGCCAAATTTTGATCTACTGCCCTTATTCGTTGATCGGATTGTTGGAAGTGGCATACCTAATCCCAGAAACCCCATACTGTTGGGGTTTTTATTACCAACTGGGTTGCGATAACTACACACAGAAATTTTGGTTTGGAGAAACCTGCAGTTTTCACCACGACTTGAGCCACGTATTGCAGGGTTAGGCTAAGGATTTCATTTAGGATTAATAGTATAAGATTAGGTTTAGGACCCTTGTTTCTGGTGATCACCATAGGTTGTCTCCAAAAGACATTTGATAATTATTTTGTATTTCTTTGTATGCCTACCTACGCTTGTTAAGGAGCAAAGCCTGTCATCGCATTTTGAGTAGGTACCTATTCGTCGATGTACCTATCTTGCTAATTTTATTCTTTGATTGAGAAGAAGTTCAATCCCCGTTCTGATTGATTTATTTATTTTGATTAAATATGAAACGTATGATTTGATATACCCAGTTTTGTAATACCTCGTCTTTGTCGAGTCTGAGGCACATGCATGAGTTCGAATGAAGTTTTTTCGTCCGCTATGACCTCATAGTAGCTCAAATTTACTTCGCAAGCGGACTGGCGCCCACAATTGTTCATCAAATTTGAACAGCAAGGTAACCTTCTCCGTCTCTACTGCCCGCTAGCCGAGAGCACAGGTCAAGTCGACATGTCCACCCATTTTGGGCAAGTTTGGGTGTGACAACCATAACTATCATTCTAAAGACTGTTGTCTCGTAATCATTTTCGTTTCTCATATTTCTATAAAATGAACCAGTGAGGGTTTTGGAGATCAGCTTTGAAATTGAATGACCATTTTCACGTCCATAATTCAGAGAGAAAACAACAAGTGAAACGAAAACGATTACGAGACAACAATCTTTAGAATGGTAGTTATGGTAATCAGGAATGGTAGTTCGTTGGAGTGGCGGGAGGTAGCGCTGAAACCCGACAAGGGTTGATGGGGGCTAGACTCTCATAAATTGGTAAGGAATTTTACAAATCCTCATTTTCATTCTGTGCAGACTACGCTCTCATTTTATGACGTTTTTTGCAGGCTGGTCATTTTGTCAATTCGATGACGGCAAGCAGGTCTGCATTTAAACAAAGAAGCTGTTCATTTCTATAGTTAAGTCTTGCTGAATGGGTATTTTCAAAACTACTATTATTTCTTAAAATTCGTTTTGTTGGTTTTGTATGGGGTTTTCAAAGTTAAGTAATACTATCTAGTGGTGAAATTTCACTTAGTCCTCAGAATTTTGCAAGGCAAGCGGTTTCCAAGATCAAAAGTATTGAAGGGAGTCGAAAATATGAAATTTAATAAACAATCTTAAAACCTAAGATTAAACGTAGTAAAAATATTATACACTTAATTAGGGTCTTTAGTTGAACGGAATTGTTGAGAACACCTATGATCATTAAATGGAGGTATGTTCATGTATTGGGTCTGAGCAAGGATAGGTAGGCACCAACATTATGGGCAATCAAGTTATTAAAGTCGAAATAACATGCGGGTAAGTTATTGGAATCAAATTTGTAATTACGGTTTCAATGAACATAGAAATATTTAGTTGGCCCAAAATTATAATTTGAGCCACAATACCAGGGGAAAACAAGCACGTTAAACGCCCAAATCGAGGGAAGGTCGTGGAATTTCATGTACGAGTAGGTAGGTAGTTCAAGTCCCATTACATTTTAAAAAGGATGTTTATGGTGAGTAGGTAGTTGCCGCACAGGGTGAAACAGTTCGGGAGGTATAGTTAGGTAAAGAATTTAATTTTGAACAAAGCGGATGTTACATTAGTAGAGAATTAAGCATGACAAATGCCCAAATCTTGATTGGGTTGTAGGATTTTAAATGAGTAAGAGTTCCTTAATCTTTCAAATGACCAATAAACTCGAATAACTACATTAATAATATTTAGGTGCCTATAAAAATTCCAAGACAAAAAACGCAGCGAATTATTACACAAAGGTTTATTATTTTTCTGTACAGATCACTCGCCAGCAAAGAACCCAGCTTTACCATTGTCACTACCTACCAACTAAGTTTTCGCTTCATAATCGAGTAATCGAGTTTATTTAGATGGAATAAAAGCTTCACACTCCATTCGAAGAAATAAAGAATTCTTCCATTTAGAAATTTGATTACTGGTTGCTAAGGAAATAAATGGTTGCTAACGACGCAAAACTGGGTACAACTCGAAGAATCGAATAGCTATCGTATTTGGTCAGCTAAAATTTGAACGGAGATTAGACCTCTCTTGCGATTCACACTCGTGTTTCTGATTTATCGTAAGTCCAACCCTTAAGTTCTCATAGGGAGCGAACGAATTGTCCTACAGAACTCCGCGTGGTCTCTTTGCAAGAAAGATAATGCAAGAAATGGGTGTTACGTAAAGAATTCGAAAGAGAGAATTCTTCATCAAATTTGAGATATTTAATAATATTGCAGGAACAAGTACTCCTAGGTTTTGGAAGATATTTTAGAAACAGATTTATGAAATACAATAGTGAACATTTTTATCCTAATAATTTCCAAGGTCTGTTACCTTCGAGTTAATTTCAATTATTTCGTTCTCTTGTTTGACGGATTTACAGATTTCAAAATGGGGCACCTTTTTGTCTATTTTATATGTCTATTTTCCCATCCGTGTTTAATAAATTCAAATTTTTCATTGTAAGATGGCACATTTTGTACGACCGTATGCTTGAATACTTGTACAACGAGTAAAAGATAATGTGGAACAAAGTCGATCTACATGATGGTTTACCAGGAAGCTTCAGTTCAAGATGTTAAGTCAAGTGATGAAAAGAAGACTGGGTTGTAATATTTACAGAGGCCGTCGAGAGCTTGGAGGAGCAGGTTCACTCAAGTAGAGAAGAAGGCAGCCACTACGGAAGATGCGGAGGAATTTGGGCGCCATCTAGATGCAGGATTAACTAACTACTCACCTAACCTTGTGGTCGGATTCAGGTTCTCGTTTGAAGGGCTTTTGGTGAGGGCGGCCAGCGCTTCAGAGACCTGTGGCGGGACGGTGGACGAATTGCCCTGGTTGGGAGGCGGAGCTATGTTGAAGCCCTTCATCAGCCTTCGTTCTTTTTGACGGTTCTTCTTGCCACCGGCACCTGCAGAAAACGTTTGGTGAAAATGATCAGTGAAACCAACTTACACAACCTACTCGAAGCTAAGGCTAAGCAAAGGGGTGAGGCACATAGCTTCCTCGTATCCATAACCCGATTGTATAGATGATCCGATGCATTGTAGCTAATCTCAAAACATCAATCTCTAAACCTTGCACCACATTTTGAAATCGAATGGAAAATGTGGAAGTTATGGCTGTGATTAGGAAACTCACGTTTGGGCATGCGCAGAGGCTAATATAAGTGGGCCATGATTTTGATAGGAAACCATCTAATCCCTGAAAATCTCTTCGAAATTGGATGGAAAATGTAGAAATTATGGCTATAACAAGGAAATTCACGTTTGCACATGCACAGAGGCTAATGCGAGTCTGAGGGCCATGATTTTGATAGGGGACCATCTGTAATGACTCATACTCTTAGCTATGTTAGTTCTCCAATAAAGGACACGAGGGAAACCCTGAGTGACTCATCGTGCCAGGTAGGTGAGGTGAGGTACGGGGGATGAACACGTCACTTGACGTTACCTTCCTCCACTCTCCCCTTACCTTGTTTAACCAACATAAAAGGAGGACTCAGGGCTTCCCCTTCTTTCCTTCGTGCATTCGTCTTCGAAATCTCGACTTGATTATTTCTCGCTCTACCTCGCCTTCTCTTAGAAGCCCACAGCTCCTTAGAGGTCTTGGTAGGCGATAAGCTCATCGCGCCGGCCTCTGCTCCCATTTTACCTAGTAGTTGTCTGCCCCCAACTAGGCCTAGGTAAATGTGCTACCTCCCTCCGGTAGGCGAGCAATCGCGCCGAGGTCCATAGCTGAGCTGAAGTCTTTAAGCACTCCTGCACGCAGTTGGCAGTAACCCGCGCCGGGCAGAAAGTGCTGTCCCATACTTCACCTTTGCTAAGTAGGGATCAATATAAACCGACAAGCCGACGTGAAGCCATTCGCCTTCACACGCCGACATAACACCATTGTAACCCCAATCAGCTTAATCCCTGATAATTTCAATGACATCAGATGTGAAATCTAGGAGTTATGGCTAGGACAATGAAACACATGTTTGCGCATGCGTAGAGGCTACAATCTGTTTGGAAGCAATGATTTTGATAGGGGACCATCTACACCCCAATCAGCATAATCCCTGAAAATGTCATTGACATCAGATGAGAAATGTAGAAGTTATGACTGTTGCAAGGAAATTCACGTTTGCGCATGCGCAGCGGCTAATATCAGTCTGGGGCCATGATTTTGATAGGGGACCATCTAAACCACAATCGGCATAATCCCTGAGAATTTCAGTTTCAGTAATTCAGAGAGTTTCAGTAAGTAGAAGGTAGCTGTGGCAAGAATTTCGTCAACACACAGACACGGAACCAAAATTGTTCAGGAAGGCCTTAAACGTGAAACTCGAGTGGAAATTTTGATTTTGGAGAACATGGTTTTTCCAACCTCGAAAAGTGAAAACAAAGCTTCCGCTACCTTGGTATACTCGGAAGCAAAATATTGAATCATGGTGAATGCTTGGTAATACTAACCAGTCCCGGTGCCGGTGGCCGTCGAGGTGTTCATCCCGCTCTGCTTGAGAATCTCGATCAGCTCGCAGCGGAAGGCCGAAATGTCTTGTTTGATTTCGTTTACGTCATCTTCAGTAACACCTTCGCTTTCCGCTTTCCTCTGCTCAACCGTCACATACCGTCTGACGAGATTACGCATTATCGTCTGCGAAAAATCCCACGCACAAACCGAATGAAACATCAGTCAGTGAAGTTGTGCGTAAATATTCATGTATAAAGCAACTGTGAAGGAGTCAATCACAAGTTCATATTGATGTATAATACACAACGAATTCAAGTAAAGTAAACTCAAAATCTATCATTGAATGCTTAGATCAGTTTTCTATGCCATCTAGGTTCTATAAAACTTCAACTAACAGTCAACATTCGATTGAGCGGCGCAAGCTGTCTTTCATGGCAAATGAGGTGGCTGAGAACAAAACGGGCATTGAGAGGTTGTAGGTTCGAGTCCTGCAGGAGGATAACTTTTGTTCACTTTCAAACCGTTTTAAGTATGGAGACAATCAGTAATCACATTAATGTCAAAAAACCAACAATAAACAGTAATTATTATCTAAGTGAAAGGTGGAAACTAGTTGACTTCCCTTGGGATTGATTGCAACCATCGATTGGTAGATTAAACGTCTAAAAAACTAAAGTTAATAGCTTCGAGTCCTTCAGAGTTGTCATCTTCACCTGTTCAATTTTCCCCACGTTTTCGAAAATTTCTATGAGATATATCTTGGTTATAACTGCATTCAAGTGAATTGTTAAGACTGTTGTTCCCTGAACATTTCGCGGTCGAAAATTTCGATTTTGAGGCTTAGTTTCTACTAGGTTTGATGAAACAGCAAGAGAAAATTAAAAGTAATCAAAAACTAATACGTTTATTTTTTAGATACAGAAATACTGACCAAAATTGTATTTTAAGATTGTTTGATGACAATCAAAGGATTTCATTTTTTTGATTTTGCTTATTTTTTAATGGTTATAAATTGAATGATTATTAAGATTAATAATCATAATAAAATTATTATTAAAATTATTTTATGATAAGTTTTAGAGATTTTATAAAAATGTTTGTACAAGATTCAATATTATTTTTTTTTTACACGTAGATAAGGAACACAGAACTTATTTCTCGTTTAAACGGGATTTAATTAGCATGAAATTGGACCTCTGCAATTATTTGATCTTTCTGCTTTGAGAAAGGAGCAAGTATCTCAAACCTCCAAGCCCCTTTTTGGTGTAGGTATACCTATCCATTTTTTCGAATGCCTGAACTCGAAAATGTGACAAATTAAGGCTATAGGGGACGACAGTTGTGCGAGTGAGAGGGAGAATACCAAACTTTAATCTGGCTTATCTCTACAACCGATCAACCGATTTTCATTTTTCAATGCATTTTGGATTTTTCTCGACGTAACCAAACGCGTTGTCATGCAAACATTTCAAAAAAATTTACCAGAAAAAATTTGACCTTTTATAGTATTTTTATTTTGCCTATAAATATACTTTTGAGCGATTTTTTCAGCAAAAACGATTACAGCCGCCATTCTCAAAGATGTCTCCAAATTAGCCTCCAAGCGTTGCCCCCTCAAATTCAGTCTAGTCTTCCCAGGGCCACGTTTTTGGGACTAATTTTTCGCTTTCGGCCTCTAATTTCCTTACAAATTGTTTCGTGATAATTCCATTGTACACTTGAATAGTTTCCAAACACGGGCTGTTTTCGAATTTCTCAATTAAAAACATACCTTCAATTATTAATTAAAAATTTCAAAAAAATTTGATGTTTCGTAACATGTTAGATGATGGCGCTTAAGATTGCCTTGTTCTGATTACATTCATATGGTTAGATTTGAAAATAATGTTCTTCCAAGCTAAGATAAACCAGATGAAATGGCGACACTAGCGCCATCTCTCATTTCAGAATCATACTAGACCCCCGTCCCCTTTAGCCTTAATGTTTATCAAGTACTAAGTCCTGTAGTTAACGAGTCAAATCGATGGTTGTTGTAATGGAAAGCGATAATTTCAATAGATTGAACCTTTACAAAGTATTATACTATTTTTTTACGAGGATCAACATTTTCTCACCAAACTCTTGAGTCTTTTCCTCGGCAATTTGAAATATGGTAACATTTCTATTTTATTAAACATTATTTATAAATGGGAATTTACTAGTACATGATGAATGACACTTGCGCCGTACCTATTCATGATGTATCTAATCCTAATCGACTAGGTGATCGTGCAATCTCTGCAGCTGCCTTATTTACAGTTTCGTGGTTATTGTTAATAAATATGTACATTGTCAGGTACAATGTTGAAAATTAAACACAAAGATCCAATGCTCAATTATATACATGGGGCAAAAACTACCTCATTGCGTAATTCATCAAAAACACATTTAGATTTAGAAAAGTCCCAAATTGAATGCAATATTTACACATAGACTAAAATTGTCATGGCATGTTAAAAGGAAGGATCATTCTGAGGGGGGTACAATAGATAGTCGTACAAGTTCGAACAACCAAATTTTAAACACTCAAATTCTCATAATCATATCATATGTAGATACTCAATAAATTGTAATTTATTCCTTAGGAATTTTAAATCAACATTTTTTATTCATGTTAATTGTTAGCAAAAGCCAAGCAGTGTCAGATCAGTTTTTCGAATTGCGAACAGTGCAGTTGGCTTTAATGAGGTAAGTTCACCAACTAAGGTCATAGATCCTAATTTGGTCATGATTCACCGGGAGCCGTTCAAAGAGAAAAGAAAATAAAACTTGAAGTTTATGATTTAATTTCGATACTAAGTGTTGTAACACCTTTCAACTAATGAACTGGTCATTTTGGTTTGTTATTTTCAATAAATAATTTTAGAAATGTTGTAACCCCCCTTCCCTCCCCCTCCCAAATTAGTTGGTTACGTTTCGAGGCAAGTAGAATCCAAAAATCTAACAAAAATTTTGCCGTCCGACTATTGTACGCGGCATTTTCCTTAGTAACCATGGACCGATTTTGATGACGTCAAAACATCTTTTAAAAAAACTACAACTTGAAACATGTTTCTACAGAATTACTCACAAATTGATTACGAAATAAGGAGTTTATTGTTGTTATTAGCATGGAACATGCTTTAGCCATCACCTAACGGCAAAAACGTGACGTATCCGTGGAACGAAAGTAGCGCGGGATTTTGTAATGATTTTCATTTACAACCGACCCGTTTCTAGGGAAATGTATCGCCGTTAGTTTTCACCCCACGAAAATCGTTCGCTACTCGTTGAAAAGCCCTCAATTCATGCGTAAATTATATACTGCCAAAACAGCTGTAAATATGGATGGAGCTGAGATATACCTCTGATTTAATAGAACAGTAAATAACATTCGCGGTAAAAACCAACATCCATTAGTGAATTATAATAATTATAATTATTGTTGTTGGTTGGCTTGGTTTTCACGAATGAAATCAAAGGATCTTGAAACCTAGGCGAGATTTGATAATATCAAATTCATATTATGAATGCGGGCTTTTAGTTGTGATGTGTTCTTCGAAGCTTTAGATGTTTTCGATTTCTTAATAATAAGAAAATATAATAAGAATATCACGCTTCAAAATGGTGATATGTCCCAGTCCTGATTGCCCTCCTACAATTTCTACAGGTAAATGTAGTGTTCACTGTAATACTGCATCTACAACCAATTCCTAGAAAAAGGAAACAGAAAACAAAGAAAACACGGCTAAAGCATGTTCCATGTTTCTTGAATTTTAGCCGAAGGCTCTGAACAGGAACCATCCGGGGGTCCAGGGGGCTTCCCCCCTTTTTTAAGGATCACTTTCACCCAAAAGCATTGAGTCGGCTTTATTTGAAACAACCAGCACCTACCTAATTCGGAAAATTTGTGTTTTTTTTTCCTAAATTGGATGGTATTTAATTATGACGAAACCAATGTATTTTCGTGTAGTTAAATTGGAGGAAAGCAGAACGATGAACCAAAACTAACCACTTCTTACAAGTGAACTCCTCAAACCTTATTTGAATGACCTTATTTGGCGCACCTACCTCACGATGCAAAATATTACGGATTTGGCGTTTACCGTACGTACAAATCAAAACGTGTCAAATAACAAGTAAATGTGTTTTAAAATTTGAAAACACCAAAATATGTGTTCTCATAAAAATGTAAACATCGATGTGCTGTTTTGTCAAAAGCTCAAGTCACAGCGTGAAGTCTATTTTACCGTCGTAATTTCTTTTTAAAAAAAAGATGAAACTTCAAATAAGGTTCATACGGTTGAGAATATCCTTTCGAAGTTTTTAGGTAAAAATAATGGTTGGAAACATTGAAGGATGCGTGGAAGGGACGCACCGATTTCTGAGCGGGCGTATTGACCTCAAAAACTTGTAGGTCGCTGTAAAGGCAGATCTGTAAGAATTGCTTCTTCAAAGGCAATTTTCTTTAAAGGGTGAACACAATAAAGAGATTACACATAGAGTCCAAAAGGGTAGAGAAGAGGGGGAGGAGGATAAATTACATTCAAAAACTGGTATACGTTGGAATGGTCAAAAGGTGGGTAAAAATTGAGCGTCCATTCTTCACAATCAACGTAAGTTTTGCACATCTACCTGATATTCTAATACGTTGATCAAACAGATAGTCACGAACCAAAATTGTTCAAAAAGCTCGAGAACACAATGATTGACCAAGAAATCAACCGAAAATTGAATCCAAACGTCTGTCAGTGTCGCACGAAATACGTGCTCAGCCAGAAAATCGTATCTTGACTTTACCCAACTTTCGGGAAAACGACCCAATAGGTTTCGTGGCAGAATAACTCTTTCGCGGGATTATTTTTCCTTCTTTTACCACAATTAAAGGTTTTTCTTAAAGGAAATTACTAGCCGAATTCTGGAGTCAAAATTCTGAATACGCAACCATGAGACTTTGGAATGCGAAGCACATTTTAATTCCCGAAACTTTATAATTACCTTCAAATCAAGAAACCATTTAACCTTAATTATTATGTCATCCTTCTTGGCTCAAAGTATCAAAATCAGTTCATATCAACTTTACTAACCGAAAAATTCCAGAAATTCCGAATCAATTCAAATAAAATACCCCTTACTGATGCAGTTAAATATTTAGGTATTCCGACTCAAAATTAAACTGGAAAAAACATAATTATAGAAAAGAAAAAAGAGGAAATTAAAATCAAATTCAGAAAGATGTATTGGTTGATGGGAAGGAATTCTCGTCTTTCTCTACACAATAAACCGCTTATTTATAAGCAGATCCTTTGCCCAATATGGACCTATGGAATTCAGTTATGGGGCTGTGCCAAAAAAATCAAGTTAACAAAATCCAAACCTCCCACAATCAAATACTGAGAAGGTGCGTGCACCTTGGTACACGATATTCATCGAGACATGAGGATGAAAATAGTTCACGAAATTATCGAAAGGTACTCAAGGACTTAGCGCTGTTGAAGTGCAATTATAGCTCAGTGTTGAAGATACTTTTACGAGAAGGGGCTGGGTTTTACTGTAAACGGGATCTCAAGGAGTGTGAAAATGATACGTAATATTGCTAGATGGATTGTATTTAATATTCAGTTGCAATAATAAGTCACGTTAAAAAAAAAATCCTTCTTGGCTCAAAGTCAATCGTATTTCATATCTGTGTTCAGAGTGTAAGAAAAACAGCTGAATCAATAAAAATAAAGGTTTATATACTTAAAGTATAAACGTAAAGTCACCACTAAATTCCGAGTTTTCAGAGGCAAAAAGTCGTCATGCCGATTCAGAATGCAAGAAGTCGTATCGTCGAAATACTAGGGTAGATTCCCGTATCAGTGTCAAAGTACGAGTTTTCTTCTTCTGAATCGCTCTGATACGACTATTTCATAGCAGAATTAAGTTATCACGCCTTACTGCGAAAATCGGGAGGCTTGTTCGAGGCATTTTGAGTAGAGATACGACTCTAAAACTCCGAAAATCGATAGAAATCGACCCTCAAAACCCCCGGGGAACCAATAACTCAATTTGGTTAAATTTTCACGTTACGACTTTCTGGCTTAGCACGGCAGCGTAGCTTCCTTGTGAAATTAATGACAAATTAAAAGAGAGAAATCGAAAGTTCTGGTTGAAATGTTTACTTTATTGGCAACTCTTCTTTGTAGGATGAACACATAAATTAGGAACTTGTGTTTCTGTATGGTTGAGAGAGAGGTGGGAAGTCACTACAGCACACGTTGACCTCTAAGGACCTTAGATATCTAAAGTCCTCATCTGGACTTTAAGGTAGTAAGTAGATACTAAATCATTTAAATTTCCATTCATTCAAGGTTCAAACTTTAACTTCTAATTCTATTCAGACCGCTCTAAGTACGTAAATTCATCAAGTCGCACTCTAAATTCGTAAAATTTGAAATTCGACTGATAGCAGCCGTGCGTAGTGCTAGAAGAATGTTTTTTTTTTACATGTCAGAAAAACGTGCACAAGTTGGTGAATCGGAACCTAAGCAAAACTTCAGTGTACACCCGAAAAGTTGTATTTTACTTTTAAACTTTATTATCGTTATTAATTAATTAATATGATTAAATATGAATGTGGTATTTGGCGTAATTTGTCAACCTCCACAAATTTATTCCTTATAATGTATAATTGATAAAAGCATTTGCTTGGTATTATGCTTGCAAGATGTGTTGTAATACTCCAAGAAATGAAGTATGTGTAGATAACGTATTATAGTTATTCAAAATAAACAAAGGAACACAAATCATTACGAGTACCTAGTTAAGGCACACACTTTGTTCAAATTAGCCAACGATGTTCAGAATTTGTTTCAACTGATGGAAAAAAAGGTGATCAAACAACTCTAAACAGTGTACCTACTGTAGAGGGTGTCCACTCTTCAGATTTTAAACCCTCCAGAAGTCGATTCTACAACTAATTTCCAACAAAACATTCATCTTTGTTTTCTTTCCAAGCCCTTGTGTTTCAACTTACAGTTTTCCGCGTCGATCATTTGCGACTCGAACTATCTTGAACACTAAATCACTTAATTTGTCAACTCGGCATAGATTTATTTCGATATTGGTACTAGTCCAACTAATTATTGCTGTTCCTTTAAAAATGACTGTTCACGGGAGCTTCTAGTCGTCTGATGTTATTGATCATGTTATCATCGTTTTCCTTTCGTAACAGTGGCCTACCAAATCGCCTGCCTACTATTGTAATTGAATGTAGGTACTACACCAATTTTAAACGTTCAGTGCAAACAGAGCTCCACCTTTTTGTATGGAATAAATTGGGCATAATTTATTGGTTTGACGCACCAATATCCATAGGTTCACAGTGCGCAGCTTCACAGATCTGATCAGCCAGGCAGACGGTGACGTCACATATTTCCCTGGAAGTGGAGCCATGTTTCCTGCAATTCTCTCTCTCGCCGCACAGTACTGTGAGTATGTGTAAAAACTCGAAAAAACGAACTCTATTAGTATTGGAAAGGAGTGCAAGAACCTATCCCCAGATAGTCTTTGAGCACTTTTAAATAGGTTTCCTGACCTCACAAGCCTCTTACGGATCACCAGAGGGCAAGTTTCGCGATCATTTATGTTAATAACTCATTTCACCCAAAACGCTAACGATGAACTACCTGCTCATTATGAGTGCGGATGCCGTCATATCAACAAGTTGAGTCTTATTGCTCATCATGACGAGTCATGGCATACGTATGTGCTTTATTCACGTTTTAAAATAATTTTTCAAGTATGAATTTCCCCTAAGCACTCGGTAAAATCGTCACAACAATAATTCCCAATTTTTCTTCTCAAACCTTAACATTAAATAGTGGATTTCTCAAAAAGTGGAGAAATGAGGAATTAGAGCATTAAATGCTCTAATTGAAAATTTCATAGAAAAAAAGTCGCGGCTAGTCGCGGCAAATTCCAAGGGGATTGAGTCAAGGAATAGTGCCAGAAAACATTCATCAAATTTTGATGAATGGTTTTTGGCACTATCCCTTGACTCAATCCCCTTGGAATTTGCCGCGGCTAGCCGCGACTTTTTTTCTATGAAATTTTCAATCCTAATAGAAAGTTTTTTGAAAAATCAAAGTCGCAGGAAAGTGTGGAGGAAAAAAAACCACATCCTAGCATTTTTCATATCAACAGAATAGAACAGAAAAGATTATGAAGTCATCAACCAGTATCTGATTAGGGATAACTTCATTGACACGACCACCATCCACAAAACTGATACCTAATGCTGTACCAAGCACATCTAACGCTATGGAACTGAGTTGTGGAAGCGCTCTCTCCAACATCAGCAGCGCTAATGACATTGATGATTTAGATTTATCAATCAGTGTAATGCGCTTCTAAAGACATCTAATTATTACCTATGTTTCGGTACCTAAACTTTTGTAAAATTGGTGAAATTTTACTTTAGTTTTGAATTTAAAATTTCAGTACTTTTCATAAACTTCGCCTAATATTATTTATTGTGCAATTTTCTTTCCTTGAAATATGAAGTAGTATGAAATCCATGATCAGAGCAACCTTCCTTAACAGAACTCTCCACAAATTGATTTTTGATCACTTGACCTATAAACTCACAGTACTGTGCGCCGGTTCTCTACCTACCTCAACGTACCCCCTAAACTTTTTCGAAAATCATCGCCGCTCAAATCGGAAGTCATCTCAAAGTGAAGCTCATCAGTGCGTTAACGGGTACCCGTAAGTCGCGAGTGCCGAGAAAATTAAACAAGTACTACAATTTTGAGAAAAATAGTAATCTTCTTGCGCCACCCTACTCCTTGTGTCCTGTTGAGGATCGCGACGCAGCAGCTGCACACTCGCTTCTTCATGAAATCCAGGTACCTACCACCCTAACGTTTTCTTATTATGCCCAATTTAAATTTTATGTAATAAGGAAAACTAAATTACAGTCCACTTCTCCCCAATTGCCGGGGATAGGTATTCCACCCCCACTTACCACTGAGCCCAGTGTTTGGCATTCCAACACCTTGTTTTTTCTTCTTTTTTTTTCGTGTTTTCGATCTTACGTCAGTTAAATGGCCATAACTCTCTTAATTTACAATGTAAAGTTAAAAACATACACATGGTTGGAGAAAGCGATAAATTTCCAATATCCCTAGCGTATTCAGTTAGTTTTTCAGAAGGTCAAGTATGCAAACAAATGGAACTAACACTAGAATTTCTCATTTAAAAAAACTGTTTTTATACTGTGACAAGTTGTTAAGTAGATACTGAAACTGTAACGCCTTTGGGTTTCTACTATTTTGTTTTAATACTTAGTGGGCCTTAAAAAAACATATTAATTAAAATAAGTGAGGAATTCTCGTCTTAGGTCCATTTTTTGCCTTCTAGGTATTCTGGAAAACAAATCTGAATAGGTACCTCAGGGGGTTTAAGAAATCTAACGGTCTTTCCAACGATATGTCTATTTTTCAGTTAAATTTACGGGATTTACGGCCATTTTAGTGACGTAAGGTCGAAAACAAGAAAAAAACGTCTGCCAAGTGGGTTTGGTACATAGTTTCCTCGTATCCATAACCCGATTATATAGATGATCCGATGCATTAATTAGTTAAGTTAATTAATTAAATTAATTAGTTAAGTTAAGTTGAGTTAATCTCAAACACCAATCTCTAAGTACCTTTCACTACCTTCATAGGGGACCATTTACAAGCCAACCCGCACAATCCCTGAAAATTTCATAGAAATAGGACAATAACTTCGTATAGTTAAGAACATTACAAGGAATTCATGACAGACACACAGACAGACAAACACCAAAATTGTTCAGAAAGGTCTAAAACGCAAAACGCGAGTGAAAATTTTGATTTTGGAGAATTTTTTTTCGTCCTTGAAAAGTGAAAACAAAGCTTCCGCTACCTTGGTAGACTCGGAAGCTAAATAGAAAGTGAAAAAACTCCAAAATTATAACTCCAGTTTAACAAGAAATTGCGAGGAAGAATTTTTTGTTGGAAATTAGTTGTAAAAACGACCCATAGAATTGTAAAAGTCTCGTGTGGACACCCTGTATAATTCATAATGATAATTGATTCTAATTGTACTTAACATAGACAAGAAAGATATGGGCTTGGAAATATTATACTAGGAAAAATATGCTTTTTGTCAGCACCATTCAGTGGTGTGCAGAAAAATAAGGTCTAAATAAAAATCAACAGTCATGCTTCATATAAACTGATTCATTTCATAACTCGATATACAGAGCTCATGAGCAACGTAGTTTCGGTATGTACAAGATGGGAAAATAAAGAACACACGGAAAAAAAGAGAGAAACATTTACAGAGTCGTAGAATTTTAAATGATACAGGATACTCACATTGTACCGTTGGTCGCGCTCGCTCGCCTGTTTGGCCTTGCGCTAAAACAAAGTGGCCAAGGAAGGGGAGGTAGCGGAGGGGCGTGGAGAGGGCGCATAGAGAAGATATGCAGGAGGAAGAGATGGAGATCGTCACATTCGGAAGGAATAGGAAGGGATGGAGAAAACGGATGCTCTCAATTAGTTTCGAAAAAAAATAAAAGAGGAGATCAAGGAGATTTCATCGTAAGTGTTTTCAATATGAATAGTTTGAGATAAGAACCATATAAATTATTATAATCATAGCAATAAAAACAGCAATGAATAATACACGAATATACAATAAATCAGTGCTTCATGCAGAGAATCCTATACTTAAAATATTTTTATAGGTGTAGAACGTGGTAGGAGGTTTGTTCCAAGCGCAAGTTTTATTTGAGTTTCAGATTTCCTTGTCACTAAACTAATAAAGCAAAAAACGGAGGACTCGTGACTTGTAACCTCCTTCCCTCAACATAACTCTCTCGTTAGGAGAATTTTTTTTTCTTCATAACATCAAATTCAACGTTGAATGAGGCCAAGTTAATATCACCAACACGGTACCTAGTAATGACCAAAATTAATTATTTTTGGTGATTTCTCAAACTTTTCATTCTTGAAATACTTGGAATATAGATTTGTGACATGTGAAGAAGGTTCAGCGCAAATTTCATAGGAACTCAACAAAATCATCGCGCTTGGAACAGGCAGTCTCTTGTAAGAGGTTTTGTAATGACCAATACACATTTCAGGAGCACTCAAAAACAACATTTTCTAATTAATCACAAGAAAATAAGGCTCAAAATCAATGAAGTGGGAATATTTTATGTTACAGGGATTTCGGGACTTTAATGAAGTACCGTAGATGTACCCAACTTCGGCCATGTCCGTTAACTTCGGCCATTACAAGTATTGGCGGTACTGATGAAGCTGCACTCTTCAGGGGTCATTAAAAACTTTCAATTTTTTCTCAATTTCAACAGGTGTCGTTGGGGCCTAATGTTGATATCTCCCGCGCTTGTTACTCTTATCACTTTCCCATGAAAAAAATCAAAATGTAAACAAGCAGTTTAGACATTTTTCAGCTTGTGTGCTTTTATAACTATTGTAATTGTTGATGTGATGTGATCTTAGAACTTGCTCTTACCGTTTCATGTTCGTAGTTTAGTGTTCTTGAAGGTGAGTGATAAGTCATTTTTTTACTTCGTGTTTTGAGGGAGTTCTGGGGAGTTTTGTCCGATAACTGAGTCAGTGTACCTAACTTCGGCCATATGGTGGTCCGTCTCGAAGATAGAAAATTAGTGGTCGTGAGTACCAAAACAACCAACCGATATATATGGAAAACGCACTGAAGGAGGTTAGGGCTAGGAAATTGTCAATTCGGAAGGCATCCTAAAAATATGCAGAACCCATATCGACTTTGCAGGATAAGATAAATAAGAAGAATCCTCTCAAGGTGGGTCACCCCAATGCATTTCCATTTTCACTCTAATGTAGTGATATTATTATAATGACTAGTCATGAGTTTATAGTTGTTTGAGAATATTACACAAAGCTTTCAAGAGAAGACAGATAAGTTAATGTTAGCAATGAATGTTTTAAATGTTGTTCAAATAATTTTGGCTGTTTTATGACTAGTGTGACGATCTCGTATTTTTGACATTATTAGCACTGATAATGATGATATTTTTGAAATGTCGACCTAAAAACTACCATGATTTGAAGTTTTAAGATTCAAATAATCTGTTCATGTTTGAAAAGCTTTATAGATATTTTTTACTGCATTTCGCCTTTGTTTGGATGTTTTCCATGATATTCCTAAGGTGTTCCAAAAAAGTCTTTGTATGGTTTTTATATTTTTTAAATTCAAAAAAGCTTTTTAAAAAAATTATTCGGCGGCCGAAGTTACAATATAATTATTACTTCTTCGTTTTTAATGCATTTTTCATAGGTGGCCGAAGTTGGAGCACAACGGTACCTAACTTCGGCCACACTTCAAGTTTTTAAAAACGGCCAAAGTTGTGATGATTAAAAAAAAATTATAGTGACATCCTGTAGAGCAGATCTGCTGCCATCTAAATTATTTTTTTCAGATTTTTACTCATATATTTGACCTTGAATAAACTCAAAAAACCTCCAAAAGTGGCCGAAGTTGGGTACATCTACGGTAGGTGTCCCTTAATATCATGTTATTGTTTGGTGCGAGGCTGACGTTCCTCTTTTTTTGAAAGGTGTTGAAATTTTTTTGAATTGATCCTATCAAATAGCCACCACAATAAGAGCCTCTGAGGATGCAGGTAGCGACACCACTGCGTACACCAGCCGAGATGCCCAACTCAAGTAACTCCATGGCAATTTTTGATTTTTTCTTGATATTCAACTAATTAGATGTTGATCACCTCCAATAAAGGAAGCTCCCTGAGAAATTCGGGTGATATTTGATTGCAACACTTTCTGAACTTGAGAAAGTTAAAATAGGAAGATAATCAGAAGCTGAACCTTCAAGAAATTCACAAAAACAGAGTATTTAGATAGGGTTTTCAATCTTTTTGAGGGGTTTCATTTCGAGTCAGTAGCTTTATGACGACGAAGGAGAAAGTGAAGTAGGTAATTGTATGCAAGAGCGCGCGATTCAGAAAAGCAACTATTTTACGGTAGTGACCATCTCACCGCACTTACCTACCTGCGTAGAGGCAATTACAATGCAAATCGAATCTAGAATTCAACGACCCGAAGTCTTCCTGTTGTGCTACTGAGAATCGAGAATCCCACACTCTCTTTACTTACGTCAGTTGTAATGAATATGTGATTAGCCAACATTTTTATTGTTGATATATTTATATTGTTCATAAACGTTGATTCTTTGCTTTTTTTGGTCGGTATGAACCTTGTGAGGTAGGTAAAGTAAGGGTGTGAATAGGTTGGTAACGTAGGTGGGTACCCTGTTACATGTGTCACGAGATGGACACAGACTCGATTTTGAATCAAAGAACTACAAGCAGGGGCGAAGTTAGAATACCGGCCTTTTCAGAGATCCAGGGTAACACGCCACTCACAGAGGCCGGTGTGGCGACGATGAAACGCCGGCCTTTGTGAGTGGCGCGTCTGGACACCCCTAAGGGACTTTTTGCCCCCTCGACCCCCGCACTGCAGAGGGGGTACACGGGGGGTAGAGGGGGTAGGGGTTGGGGGGGGGGCAAAAGTCCCTTATTACCCCTACTAGTGTGTACGATCAACATAAATTATCACAGTTCAGGAGTGGTTTTATCGGAAAAAACTCACACATACATGACTTTTGCAGTATGAAATGATTGGGTCAGTGTTGGGGATGGTTCTTGACATATTGGACAACATAGATCCACTTTCTGAGCTGTATCATTCAAGAAGAAAATTATGCACATACGATTTTCACTGAAATTAGGCAATTGCTCGGTGTAGTGACGGATCCTTCTGTGCGCCCGAAATCGAGAACTTGCTCTAACTCAAATCTGATATCATAAAAATCTTTTTCTTCTTTTCCTTTCATGTGGGTACTTGGAGGCAGGTGCAGGTGCAGGTGCCCACCAAAATTTGCCGATAGGGTTTCACTTGTCAGTAATTTAATTGTTTCGAAAAATAAATTGTTCTGGGGTCAACAATTTTGCTCAATGCAGTAAGAAGTTCCGCGCATGTTGTCCAGCATCCACAGAGTTATTATATTATGCCCCGTTTCTAGCAATATTCAAAAGCCTTTAATTTCTTAAATCGGACGTTATTCCGGGGGCAACGACATAAGTAGGGGCAATAAGAGAGAGGAGGGCTTTGTGTAATAATTTGCCCACGCTGCACTGCCCCTCCGAGAGAATGCCGCAGTTTCGATGCCCCAACGCTGGCTTTTGAGAATAGCATGCTCTTAAACTACTACCTCTGCATGGAATGCAAAGGCCGGAGTTTCGACGTCTCCACGCCTCTTTTGCATGTTGGACCCCTAAGCTACGTGAGATAGAGGGCAAAATTCATCTTGATACGTACCATCAAGTGGGGAGTGGGAGTGGGAATTAGGCAGGAAAGGTTACAAAAAGGCAAAAAACTATGTTATTATCCAATTATAAGTGTAAGACAGGAGTAGAGGAGAAAACGTAGTAGTAGAGGAGGAAGAGGCTTCTGGCCCAGGGGACTCGGAGCCAATTTGACCTTGAAGTCAGCAATGTGGGTTTGCATCTCGAGGTGGTGATAGGTATATAGGTTGAACTGTACCTATTTCTAGTGAACAATATTTTACCAAAACAATTTGACTCCGTGCTGTGAACGAGAACTTTTTAATGACAACACTGTAGACCGCTACAATCACCCCCCTCCCTAATAACAATGGTAACTCTTCAATTTTGTGGTAAACCGAACAACTCTTCCTGATCTTAGTCTGGAAGGCTGCTGTGGCAGTGGCGACTGTGGGGTAATTTGTGAGTGATGTGGCATGTGTTGTGCTTGAGTGGAATCCGTAGGATGTGTAGATGACCATTCGGGGTTGATAAGGTCTTCTTGTGGTGCTGGTGTGCTGTTTGGTCTGAGATCTTCGTTTGTTAAGAATGCTGGTTTAAGACGATCTATCGTGACTGACATTTCTTTGCCCTTGACCCAAATGACGAATGTTTTTGTTTTTCTCTCTTTTACCTCATAAGGGCCATCGTATGGTGACTTTAACGAACTACGAATGCCATCGTAACGCAGAAAAACATGCTTAGCCTGTTCCAATTCAGGGTGTACAAAAATGGCTCTTTGCCCATGCCATTTTGCTGGTTGAGGCTTCAAATTTTCCATAGTCTGCTTTAGGCAAGCAACATATTCGTGGGTTGGAGCTGAAACAGGGGAGTCTTCAAAGAACTGACCAGGTAGTCGTAGTGAGGTGCCGTACACAAGTTCTGCTGTACTACATCCGAGATCTTCCTTCAACGACGATCTTATCCCCAGCAGAACCATTGGTAACACGTCGGGGTCACCAATTATAGGTTGAACTGTACCTATTTCTAGTGAACAATATTTTACACAATATTTTACCAAAACAATTTGACTCCGTGCTGTGAACGAGAACTTTTTAATGACAACACACTCTCAAAAGTAAACAAATTAACAGGTGTCAAAAACATGATTCAAAACAAAAATTAACTGTAGACCGCTACAGGTACCACCTGATGGTACGTATCAAGATGAATTTTGCCCTCTATCTCACGTAGCTTAGGGGTCCAACATGCCACTCTCAAAAAGAGGCGTGGGGACGTCGAAACTCCGGCCTTTGCATTCCACGCAGAGGTAGTAGTTTAAGAGCATGCTATTCTCAAAAGCCAGGGGCATCGAAACTGCGGCATTCTCTCGGAGGGGCAGTGCAGCGTGGGCAAATTATTACACAAAGCCCTCCTCTCTCTCTCATTCCCCCTACCGACATATTTAGGTGTTTTTCGAGGTTCACCTATTTTCTCGTTATCGACTTGGGGCAGCTCGGAGTGTGTCTAACGGAAGGGGCTTTTTCACGTCCACTTGCACTTATAAAAATAAATTCACTCACGTGAACGTAAAAATCCAGTCTTAGTCGCTAATGTGGTGTAGAGTTTCCTATGAAACTAATTAAAATTAATTAAATAAGTGAAAAGCCTGTTTAGAACGAAACGAGATGGCGGTGTTCGAAAACCTCATAGCAGAATCATGATGAACACTTTACATTTCCAAACTGTATCTATTGCTCAGGGTTCCGTGTAGACACTGAAGGTTCCTTCACTACACTCAGTAGATCCGTTATAATGTAAACTCTGATACATTCGGAAGGAATGCGAAAGAGAAGTTTACCTTAATGGTGCGCATGTGCTCTTTCTTGGCGGCCCTCGACTGACCGCAGAACCTCCTGTGAAGCCAGCGCAGGAAGTACCAAATGCTCTTGGGGGACGGGAGGACGTTGAACGGCGGAGGGACGGTCCCGCCTTCCTCGAAGTAGCTGATCCACAGCCGACTCCGGGCGAATTTCCATTCGATGTCCGCCCTCTCCTGCTCACAAGGACAACACGGTTCAGTCAGTTTTGATGGAACCAGACAAAGAGGTTTCCTATACATGTTCTTTTTTTCTTCTTCTTTTTCCAAATTGCTAGTGAAACCAGAGATCGGCGAATTCTTATTAATAAATACGATTATGAATACAAATCATATCTGCGACTTTATGATTATGAATACGAATACAGGTATGAATATGAATACGAATACAATCGTATTCCCACTTTGAATACGATTTTCCATCGTATTCATATTTTGAATACGATTTTATGATTTTTTCTATGATTTCCCCAAAAATCGAATTTTTTAAACGATTTTCCCTGAAAATCATACTTTTTTTTATGATTTTCTCCCAAACTCTGGACATATTTCTTTTCTAACATTGTCAAAATAATCAATCGAAATTCGAAACGCTCATAAATTCTTATAGGATTTTTCACGCAGAATCGAATGAGACCAATACCAGGTCGCTACGACCAACCATATAGAAACTACGACGAAATTCCCGCTGAAAATCGTTTTTTTTTACAATTTGCACTGAAAATCATTTAAAAAATTATGATTTTTATCGGAATTTTGGTCGTATTCATTCCCTACAATTTCCAAAATAATTACTAAAAATTCGAAACACTCACCAATTCTTATAGAATTTTTTATGCAGAATCGAATGAGACCAACCCCAGGTCGCTACGACCAACCGAATAGAAAGTACGACGAAATTTCCGCAGAAAATAGTATTTTTTTAAACGATTAGCACTGGAAATCATTAAAAAAATGATGATTTTTACCGGACATTTCGTCGTACTTTCTATTCCGTTGGTCGTAGCGACCTGGTATTGGTCTCATTCGATTCTGCGTGAAAAATCCTATAAGAATTAGTGAGCGTTTCGAATTTCGATTGATTATTTTGACAATGGTAGGTAAGACATATGTCCAGAGTTCGGGAGAAAATCATAAAAAAAGTATGATTTCCTGGGAAAATGGTAAAAAAATTCGATTTGTAGGGAAATTATAGAAAAAATCATAAAATCGTATTCAAAATACGAATACGGGGGAAAATCGTATTCAAAGTGTGAATACAATTGTATTTGTATTCATATTCATACCTGTATTCATATTCATGATCATAAAGTCGCAGATATGATTTGTATTCATAATCGTATTTATTAATAAGAATTCGCCCATCCCTGAGTGAAACCATGTCACACAAACCCTTTTTTCTTTCCATGTGTCTGTTAAGGGGGTCTCGGTCGGTCCCCGTTCGTTCCTCGTTCCGGGTCAGTATTTCCCTAAATTGCAGGGGCTCAAACTTTAAGTTTTACCTAAATTTGGAATGTTCAAGGATTTCGAAATTCATTGGTGCGTCAGTTTAGGGAATGGGGTATTTCGGTGGGTCGGAAATTCAGGTTTTTGGCCTCAAATTTGGATTTAACACCCTTGAAAACCTATATACTCCAACTTTTAACCCAATGATACTATAACATGTGGTAGAAAAATTAATTAAAGAGATCACACGTTTGAAAAAAAGGCGAGCCACCATAAATGCACACACACTACGCCGCGCGCCTGTGTGAGTAGTATTTTGTAGTATCCAAGAGATTCTCCAAGGGTTTCATCTCTCCCCTGTGCATGGATACTTTTTTCAAAGAGTTTTGGCTAGCTACGTCACGATTGGCTAGCTACGTCACACCTTTCAAATCTTCAACTTTCCTTAGCTTCTCTGATTTTTTAAAAACATTTTCTCGGCGAACAGACCCGTTTACCGTTATTCCTAAGCCATAATCTTTTGAAAAAAAAGAAAAAAAATTGACTGAAATACCCCATTGAAAAATTAAAAGATTGCCGCTGGAATCATCAAAATCGAACAATAAGTGCCAGGAAAATATGGGAAAATCCGTTCATTCAGTTTGATTTTTCCCATATTTCTCTAGCAATTATTGTTAGATTTTGATGATTTTGATGATCCTTCCTGATAGATCTTCTTCAGAGGGCTAAAGTGACCAAAAATTGGTCCAAAAATTACATTTACTCAGGGTGGACCAGAGTCTCCATCAAGCAAGCTAAATTGATCAGAAGTTTCTGAAAATCGAGTTTCCTCGAAAATTACCTAAGTATTACACATTGGAAAAGTCGTCTATACAAAGCCTAGCCACCAGTACAGAAACGTAGGTGTACGCAGTATGTATTAACATGTTATAATCATTCTATAATATGACGAATTCAAACAACATAAAGCTGAAAAATGAATCGAATAACATGATTTCTATCGTTATTGGAAAATCGTTGGTTACAATACAAAACCATCATTTAAAACTAAGGAGAAAGATGTTCCAATTTCGAATTATATCTCATCTTATTAGGTGAAAATCAAAATGATAAATGAATAAAGGTACTTACGGAAATTAGTTGATAGGAATGATTCATCATGGCGATGAGAAGATTTAATAGGACTACAATATTGATCACAGAATAAGTTCCAAACATGAGCATGCCCCAGAACCTGGTAAACGTCTTGATGCCAGCCAATTCGAAATTATCCAGGTCTATCAGGCCGAAAACTGCCCAGAAGAGGGTTTGAGAAGTTTCGAATAAGCTGGAATACAGAACAGAGTAAATGACCAAACACAGGCATATTTCAACACACTGCTAATTTTTACATATAAAAACGCAGAAAATGATTACACAAAGGTTTATTAATTTACTGTGCAGATCACTCGCCTGCAAAGCGTACAGTTGTCACTACCTACTAACCAGTTTATTTTCGCTTCAAGTAGAGATTAGGCCTCTACTGCGATTCACACTCGTGTTTCTGATTTATCGTAAGTCCAACCCTTAAGTCCTCGTAGGGAGCGAACGGTTCGTCCTACAGAGCTCCGCGTGGTCTCTAAAAATTCTAAAAATTCAATGCTATCTTAAATTGATGAAAAAAACCCTTTATATCAAAATTTTTTGAGCTAGGGCGTTTTGAAAATTTCAATCTTTATTTATCCACCCATAGAAGTGACCGACATCAACCAAATACTTCGGGGCACAACTAGACCCCAAATGGAGCCCATGTATCAAATTTCATCAATATCGGTCCTTAGGAACTAAGGAAAGTGCACCGTACGGCGGACGGACGGCAAAATTTTATTCGATTTTCGGATTCAAGGTATAACTAACAAATTTTGAGGGGATACAATTTTTTTCTTAGTCGATTCCAAAGGTTCATTATTAAAAATAATAAACCAAAATAAGTGGGATTTACAAAACTACGCATATGATACGAGTATAATGGTTGGTAGGTGTATAAGATACCTATACCTACAGTTGTATTTTGACAATTTTAAATTTAAGTGTCCACCAGAGTAAGGAAAGAAAATCTCTAGGTTCTTCGTTGTAGTTTTCTTGCCTGTGTTACAGAAAATTGAATTATGAACCACGGTTCATCTACCTACTTATTTCCACAAACTATGAAATATGAACTGACAGGAAACAGTTTGTAAAGTAAGTGTCACACATGGACTTCTCGTAACTATAGAATGGTTGAGTAGGGATCTGAGTATGATATCGGTTTTGATTAATGAAATATACAGGGTGTAAGCCCAACTGGTCTGCCATACGGTACCAGTCGATTCTACGACTAATTTGCAAAAAAAATGTCTCATAGCGATTTTTTTTTAAACCCTTTGTTTTCGAGTTATTTTAACTTTAAACTTTTTTTTCATGATTTTGACCTTATGTCATTAAATCGTCCGTAAATCCGTTAATTAGTTGTGTAAATTACAATTTGAGGATACCGTTGGAAAGAGCATTAAATTTCCTATCGGATAGATGCCTTAACTTTTTTTGAGTCAAGGTTTGAGACATGAAAACGTCCTCTAAAAAGAGAATTTTACGTAATTTTGGAAACCTTGCATTTTTTCAATCTCAAATTGAACTACGAGGAACAACATTTTTTCAAGATGCAAGAATAGTAAAAACTGCGCCAGAATCTCAGCTTTCCAATGGTATAATCAAAACATATTTTACAACCGAATTTAGGGGAGAATTTTGTGTTTGAACGCGGAAAAACGTGCATTTGTTCAACGAAATCGGCGCTACGCCTAGTCGATCTGAGGGGTGGGTCGGCGCCGCTGTAGACCGCGAGTCCTCCGGAAACAGGAGGCCAGAGCGCTGATTTCGTTGAAAAAATGCACGTTTTTCCGCGTTCAAACACGAATTTCTCGCCTAAATTCGGTTGTAGAATATGTTTTGATTATACCATTGGAAAGCTGAGATTCTGGCGCAGTTTTCACTGTTCTTGCATCTTGAAAAAGTATGGGTTCTCGTAGTTCAATTTGAGATTGAAAAAATGCGAGGTTTCCAAAATTACGTAGAATTCTCTTTTTAGAGGACGTTTTCATGTCTCAAACCTTGACTCAAAAAAAAAAATTAAGGCACCTATGTAATAGGAAATTTAATGCTCTTTCTAACGAAATCCTTAAATTGTAATTTAAACAGCAAATTAAAGGAGTTATGACCGATTTAATGACATAATGTAATAATCACGAAAAAAAAGTTTAAAGTTAAAACAACTCGAAAACAACGGGTTTAAAAAAAAATCGCTAGGAGACATTTTTTGTTGCAAATTAGTTGTAGAATCGACTGGTACCGTATGGCAGACCAGTTAGGATTACACCCTGTAGATAGATACATTTTATGTTTTAAAACCCCACTACTTGTTTTTGGAGTTCATGGAAGTGAAACTGGTTAAAATAGGGCCCTCTGGTTGGTTCAAGCAATGATGAAAAAGTTGCTTCTGACCCGATACTCATAGAACCGGATTGGAAAAATGGCTTGAATGTTGTGATTATGCACAAATGGAAAAGTAATCAAAAAATGGGGGATACTTTTCAGAAACTAAATTGGTTCAAAACAACACCAACCTCCAATAGATATACTGACAACAAAACATGCTCTTAGTCTGCCCTATGAGTGCTATTTTGGGCAACATTTAGGATGACTTTCCATCGAATTTTGAACCAGTTTCTCCCAGAGCCAGAGCCAATGTCGCGTCCCCAAAAGTAACTTTGTTTCGTGGATGAAGTGAAAACCATTCGATACTCACTTAGCAAACCTTCTCCAGACTATGCAAGCGTCAGGGTCAGGGGTTTTGGGCTCGTTCCCTGTCGAGACGGGAGTGATGGTCTTAGCATCTGGACACCTCTGCTTCTCCATGTCCGCGTAGTACCACAACAGCTGGTTCATACCTGGAAGTGAACAAATCCACAAAATATTGGCAGGTCTGAAGGGCAAATTTAGTAGATCGACACAACAAACAGACTACCTACGTCAATTGATTGGAACTGGGGTCTACTGGTAATTCGAAGCGAAAATATCCACAAAATATTGGATAGGTCTGAAGAGCAAATTGTGTAGATTGGCCCAACAAACAGACTACTTCAATTGATTGACACTGGGGTCTACTGGAAATTCAACACCTTCTTCGCCGAGGTAATCAGAACTTATAAAGAATCAGCTTATAGAGATTCTCTGTAAGCTGCGAGTCATTATATTTGTATAACTTATTGTTCTGTACCAAAAGCCGTTATCTCCATTAATTTTTTTAAATATTTTACCATAAAATGTGATCTTTTATAATTATGGTGGCGTCTCCACTATCTCTTGTTATGTTGATGTTTGGGGTTTTCACTAAAATTTTATTTAATAAAACCTCCTTTGAGCCCTGAAGAACGTGATAAATTTACCGAAAGCTCGGCTAAGAAGGTGATGAATTTCTAGTTGACCCCAGTCCCAATCAATTGACGTAATTGATTGCCCTGCTCCTAAGCTTTCAGGAGCTGCACTCACAGCAGTTCAGAACTCTCAGTGCCAAAAATAAGGAAGATTTTAATGAGAATCAATGTGGTTTCTAGGGAATTAGGGGTTGCAGATAAATAATCCGAAGTCCATTTCTACATCATCATGAATTTGAAATATGAACCAATAAATAATATCCTGCTAAATTATTTGTACTAATTGGTACTCGTATTGTACAATCAAATGAGTAGAATATTCTTTCAATCGCAGAAATTGGATCATTGTTGCTTACAGAAGAAAATTATGCTTACCGCACGAAAAAGCGAAGAGGACAAGGACGTATAAAAAGAAGAATTTCATTATGTCGAGGACCATCCGGCTCAACGATACTTGAAGCGGTCCTAGGTAAGGGTTCACGGAGAATATGTACACCAACTTTAAGGAACTGTAAACAGAATGAAACCAAAATCCATGTATAAATACATAGGTATTTCAATAAATGCAATTAAAAGTTCTCTGCTTTACTACTTTCCACATGAAAATGAGATGATGAAAATATTTTTTTTTAATTCGAAATTTTAAAGTACCTAGGTACTTACAACAAGATATTTTTTATCAACACCAAAAATTTCAAAAAATCGAATTTTGACACTTTTTTCCATTAAAAATGAAGATTTGAAAAAGCTGAACTATCGTTTATTACTTGATAAACCATCAGCCGTGCAACACATATTAGGGTGGAGTGGGGTAAATGTGGAAATGGGGCAAATGCGGAAATGGTTTTGAAAATGGCGCCATTTGAGCCCCTTGCCTCAGAAACCTTCTCAATGTGTACCCAGTTATGTTGGTAACCCTTACCTGTCGGAAAAGGCGGGCTCTCGCTAGTCAGCTGCTTATTCCTAACGTTATCCTGACTCACTAGTGATTAGCTCTTCAGACGAGTGGCGGGTTTTTGCCAAGAAATAAGTTTTCCATGAGGTGCAGTGGGACAGTAACGTCTGTTCTATCTTGAAACTTCTTTACATGAGTCAGTTTAACAGTTTTCATTATGAAATCGTTTATATCACGATCATTTGTAGAAATGATAACATGGGTTGCATTTGCCCCAGCAAAATTGCAGTATGGGGTAAATGCGGAAGTACACAATGAGCACCCTATAACAACTATTAGACTTGAGTTACCTGTCTGTTCTAGGACAAAAATTGGAGATGAACCTTTAAAAACACACATTTTGTTTCCTATACGTTGAATTTCTTCATTTTCCTCTCCCACTTTCGAAATCAGGCCTAGAGGGAAAATTATTCACTCAAGAAAGAGTCATTTGAAAGATAAAGTGCAAACCAGTTGGCGCAGGAAAGTTCATTTTGGTCATAAAGAAGTGGAGGAGAAAAAAAATTAAATATAGCGTTCTGTTCGTATTGAAATGGGCTTTGTTTGCATTTACCCCATTAATGCTACTAAATGTTTTTATGGGATTCGCAGGCCGTTTCCGCATTTGCCCCGATTAGTGGAGCAAATGAGAAAGTTGGTCGGGATTTTAAAAAACACAGTTTGGACCATGAGAAGTAAATCTTTTGTACAATTTGAAGAGTGCATCGTAATCTACGTAAAATAAGCTACTCATAAAAAAAAGTGAAAATAGCGTTTTCAAAGGAAAGTTACAGAGGATCAAAGTTGAACTATTGACATTTTGGGTCGCAATTGCCCCACTCCACCCTAACAGAATCTTTAGCAGAACCAAAACGCGGCAAATTATTACACAACGGTTTATTATTTTACATCGTAGATCACCTCTCTGCATAGATCGTGGATTTTCTAATAATACTCGTACTATCTAACAGCGATACCTAACATTTCTCTTCGAGAGTTGAAGGTGCCTTCATTAAGAAATTTGTTTCTTGGTTGCTGAGGAAGCAAAACTGAGTACAACAAGAAATTATCTAGTCTGGGAAGCAGAAGAAGAAGAAGAAACTATCAAGTGAAATCAACAACGATCGTATTTGTTGATTAGCTGACATTTAGGTAAACGAAGAATTTACAAATAATGTTTTACACGAACGTTTTTGATTCCTAACTCTTATTCAAAATTAGTTGTTTCACGATCCAAGGTAATATTTATGTAAAATCCAAAAATTTAATTAAATAGCTCCTTTCTTTTTCTTTCAGGAAAATGAAAAATACTAGGTAAGTTTAGAGCATGTTTACCCAAAAACATCACTAATCCTAAAATAATAATTTATATGCCAGAAATATGAATGTAATATGTACAACAGTTCACTCTGTAACTGATAAATACCTTCAAATCTTTTAAAGGGACTGGCAACGCCTGAAGCGACCTCGAACTTCAATCTACTCACTATTCAATCAAAGGTATGTTATAACAAACCAGGATGGAAATGAAAAAAGTATAATAAGGGACATGAAAAAAATCAATAATGGTGTTGTTTGTAGGTACCAACTTTTCACACTTAGGTACATTTTCCTCAATCACTATAAGAGATGTTGGCTTTTTTTAAGTATCCGTCATGCTAAGCTCTAAAAACGTGCGGAATTGGATTTTTGAAATTTTGTAATCATGAACGTTGGGTTCAGTAACAAAATTTTGTTAAAAATTCTGAAATTTTTACAGTATGTTCCTAATATTATGGAGTTTTAAATAAAATTATTTAAGAAAAGAATTTTTTTTTTTTTGGGTGGAGAGGTCCCCTTAAATATCCGTTGAACAAAACATTATGTTATTCTTTAAACGAAGAGCTAGTTAGTATAGTGTAAACTATTACCTAAAAATGTTTGCCGCAGAAAATAGGCCTTCGGATATCAACATAGGATCCCACGTGTCCCAGTCTTCACGAGGTATGTCCAACATTTTCGCGTTGATGGCCGCCTCTTTTTGTACCTAGAACGTGAAAGTTGAAAAATTGTTAAGAGTCTAACTTGGCTCAACCTATAACAAGCAGTGAAAGAATATTTCCAAAGCACAAAATGTAGTTAACATACTGCACTTACATTGCTTTAGAATGTAAATAAAAGTAGTGGTTTGGACTGATTTTCTCTTTGGTTTAATAAAAAGAGAGGCTACTTGAATTGGACCAGTTTCCTCACCAATTTACTCACTTGTTACAATAAATAAATTATTTAAAAACCAGGGGACGTCCCATTGGATAAGCATTAGATCAGTTTAACCAGTTGTTAAGTGGTAAAACTGTTTCACTCGATGTAATTTTTTTATTACTTTAGGCAAGAAATACTGACCCCCCCCCACCATTATCCACCTTAACATTTCTAGCGGCATGGGAGCCTCGAATCTGAAGAGCATTTTAAAATCCATGATCTACGATACCCAACATACGAATTCGAGTTCACCCCCCCCCCCCCCTCCCCCACACCACCTCCCAACGCCAACAATGGTGCCAGTCTGGCACCAAAGCAGAAATACGTCGTAACATTGAACTTTCATCTGTTAGTTTTGGTAGGCAGTCCGTCAAAGTTCACATCCGTATTCAAGGTGAACCACAAAAAAAACAAAAAAAAAAAAAAACACGAAATATGCGGTTTATGGTGTCCTGGCACCATGGTGGCACCACTATTAGTTCCATGGCGGTACAGAGAATAATTCATGAAAATCCGGAGGTATAATGAGAATTTTTCCTCAATTTCAAAGCTTGGGTACAATTAGTAAGCAGTAAAGGAACCGAAATGTTGAAATATCGGATATTTTGTGAATATTATCCCCCCACTCATCCCCTCCCCTTGTAAATTTTGGTACTCTGGTAAAATCATGTACAACTCGGAAGTTATTTGAGTCAAACAAAAAAAGAAACACGCAAATCGGTTGGAAATTGAGGCCTGGGCAGGTTTTACAAGATTATGCACGCAAACGCACGTTTTTTAAGCATTAACCCCCCCTTTCCCCCTCTTGAAAAGCAAAATCCGAAATTCCGGCGCCGTAGTGCACAACTAGATAGTTTTCCGCGTCGAAGAAAAAAAGAACCACGAAAATTGGTTGAGAACTGAGGCCTGGGCAGAGTACACAAGATTATGCCCAAAAATGCACGTTTTTTGAGCATTAACCCCCCCTTTCCCCCCCTTAAAAGGCAAAATTCGAAATTCCGGCGACGTAGTGCACAACTAGATAGTTTTCCGCGACGAACAAAAAAAGAACCAGGAAAATCGGTTGAGAACTAAGGCCTGTGCAGAGTACACAAGATTTTGTTACACACACACACACACACACACACACACACACACACACACACACACACACATACACACACACACACACACACAGACATACACCTATGGTTTTTTTCGCGGATTTGGATTCAGAATGGTCTAAAACGGATTACTGTGTGGTTATTTTTTTTTTCTGTTGAGTGTTGTCCAACTTCACCCCAGATCGATCGCATAAGGACGCCCAAGTCTTACTGTGGGACGTCCTAAAAACTGGTCACAAAAAAGACTGGTCTGTCTTGTCTGGTCTCGTAAATTTTGGACTTTTAAAATATTCATCAATGAGAGGAGACGAGCTGGTCCAGAACATTACTTTAAAACACTCTCCATGGATGCTCCCTCGGTGGAAAGTTTAGTACTTACCTGATAATAAGACACTATCCTAAGAGCCACCGTGGCGACGTACAGGGAATTCGTTATGAAGTCTATCACGTTCCACATATCCGCCAGGTAATCTTCGAGCCCGACGTCCCACAGCTGCTTTACTTCGCTCCACATCAGGCCTGGAAAACAAAGATAGCTCATGAAAATCCCATTTGTAAGAGCAGTATGAAATTCAATTTCTGCTGAGGGTTGTGGTTGACGTAATAAATCATTAGGTACGAAAGGCTCTTAGGTTTGAGGATTTTATGTTCCTGTTTCGCAGGATTTGCCTTGCTTTGAAGCATCTGCATAGAAGGTATGAGAGCCCAGGTACTTGACACCCAAGAAGGCTTATACTGCAGCTTTCAATTCGTACCAGAGAATTTATGTTTTTCTTGATGATTTATGTTTTTAATGGGATTTTAGTTTCTATTATTTGCCTTGCTTTAAGCATCGGTTATGAAGACGTCCAACCCAGGTACTTGTCATAATGCCCAGGAAGATACTGCAGCTTTCAATTCGCACTGTGGAATTACGAGAGTCGATCAAATATAAACGAGCCTTTCGATCTGAACGATTCATTATTTTACAGAAAAAACGTAATACAGTAATAATTCTTTTTCTGCATAATCCCCTTCGCGGGTAATACACGTTTCCCAGCGATTAGACAACTTTCCTATGCCAGTTTTGAAAAAAGATGGCGGGCTGTTTGACAGCCAATTGCACACAAAAAATGTTTCCACCTCTTCGTCAGTCTCAAATCTCTCTCCCACAAGTCATTCTTGGAGTGGTCCAAACATGTGGAGTCACAGGGTCTACTGTTGTAGTCAGGACTGTTCAATAGTTCTTCGAGTTTTGCTCTGGTTAAAGCATCTGTGTGCGGTCTAGCGATATCGTGGATAAGCAACACACTCTCTCCCTGATGGGGCAGCCATGTCTTTTGCGCCGATATGCTAGCCAAACTTTATCCAAGAGTACGCAGTAGTACTCAGCATTGATAGTGTGGCTTTCGTGCAAAAAGTCAATGAACGAGATCCATTTTCGACACGTTGATGACCTTGTCTGAACTCACATCACCAAAATTTTATCCGTTTTCAAGAAAGTGTCTCTTCTCGAACTGTTCATGCAATCTGCGATGAATTTCAGCCGGTTTTACATTTTCTTTTGTCAGAAATTTCATTACAATGCGTTGCGCTACAGATGGATGAGCTTGTTCTCACTCTTTGGGATGACGAGTAGCGAGAATGATCTAGGCACGTGTGTAGCAGTTTCCCATCCTCTAGCTATCCCCACCAACTAGCACGAGACATCTCAACACTCTCCGCTGACCGTTGATTCCGTCAGACCAAAAGGATTATTTATATTTGATCGACCCTCGTATTAATGAGACCTTTGATTGATTGATTGATTTTTTTATTTATCGACCAGGGAATCCTTTCTTCCAGCATCCCTGGAGCAAAAATAACAAATATCCTCTTACAATCGGGATACTTTCATATACATATCTACACACACAATTTATATAAAAATTAATGACACTCTTATGAGTTTACTTGTACTTCACACTTTTGTATATTTTAACATAATTAATTCTAGGTTCCTTATGGTGAATAAGTTCACTTTATTTATTGTTTAGTTAATCTCTCATTTGTTATTCTTCCTGCTTATTCTACTGCCGTTTCTTATTACATTCTTTGATTTACTTCTGTTGTCGATAATTTAGGTATATATGCATTCGCTTCTAATATTCTTCAAATAACGTTTTCCGAAGTGTGTTCCTGTGCTCTTCTGTGCCGTGCTTTAAATCGTACATGTTTTTCAATTCGTTATAAATACGAGTTCCCTGCACTGCGAAGGACCTGCCAAAGAGGGTGGTTCGGTGGGCCGGCACTTGCATGATTTGCTCTCTATTTCTTGTGCATTTCGAATGAACTTGTGACATAAATAGGAACTCGTCATGCAAATACTTCGGACTCCGAAATTTCAGGAGTTTAAACACCATCACAGCAATTTGAAGTTTTTTCCTTTCTCCCACCTTAAGCCATCCCAGTGCTTTGTAATGGGGTGTGACATGGTCGTCTAGCTTAAGTCTCAGGACGAATCTGATGGCGGAATTTTGTGCTTTTTGTAGCTTGGCTACGTTTTCGCTGTTCATGTCGCACAATGCCACGGGTATGCGTAGTCGAGAATCGGTAAGATTTGTGGAGGTTGTTGTTGAGTTTGCGAAGGTTGTTGGAGCTAAGGCGTACGTTTATGGCCTGAGTAGAGAAACGAATTTCGATTCAATGATTTTAATGATCAATGATGATCAATCAATGAATTTTAATGATCAATTTTAATTTCAATGATTTTCTTCGAGTCATGATATTGCGGAAGTTACCACGATAAATGGTAACAAAAATAACATACACACTATAAGAAATCAAAAAATATTTCACTATGGCCAGCCATTACTCACCGGACACCCAACAGAGAATGAGCCACTCGATGATGGTAGGAAGTGACCCTCTCTTGGTCGGAGCGGTTTTGGGCGTGACCTGGCTACTCGAGTCCTGACCCCAGTCCAGAAGCGTCTCTATCCGCTGAGATGCCAATATCAATAAAACTGCAACGAGAGGGAATAAAAACTTCCAGATACACAGAGCGAAACAAAAAATCAATGTCAGAAACCTGTTTGTATTGATTAGGTAGTTTTAATCCTCTTTTTCCACGTATCCCATTTATTTTCGAGCATTTATTTTACATTTTAACATCAGATTTTCACTTTTGTTGTTGAGACTACTGTTTTGTTTCCTCTTATTTTATGCATATATCCGCTGTTCTTGTGTTTCCTTATTTTGACTTGGCACCTATTCGGAGTTGGATGTCTATCCTCTTTAGTATAGCACTTTTTTTGTCATGAAAAGCTTTTTGGACTCCATTTCATTGGAATGCATTTTTTACTAGGGTGGGTATACCTACGTAATATGTAGGTATACTGTACATTGACTGAAAGTGTTGAGAAGGAAGGTCGAAATCATGGAAACCAGTTAGTTCACTCGAGAGACAGGACTTCAAAAGCTCACCTTTTCACCTTCAATCGACTGAAAAAGTCGAGAAAGAACGTCGAAATCATCAAAACTAGTTGGATAAATCGAGAGATAATTCAACTTCAAAAGCTTGTTTTCAGCTTCAGTCGACTGGCTTTTTCAGTTTTTATGTTTTCGTCTTGTCTCTCGAGTAATCCAAGTTTCGATGATTTCGAATTTTTCAGTCGATTCAAGGTGAAAACAAGCGTTTGAAGTAGTCTTGTCTCTTGAGTGATAGTTTCTAAGTAGTTTCAATGATTTCGACCTTGTTTCTCGACTTTTTCAGTCTTGTCTCTCGAGTAATCCAACAATTTCAATTTACAAAATTTCAATGATTCCAATCAGTTTCAATGATTTCGACCTTTTTTCTACTATTTCAGTCGATCGAAGGTGAAAACAAGCTTTAAAAGTAGTCTTGTCTCTTGAGTGATTCAACTAGTTTTGATAATTTTGACCTTGTTTCTCGACTTTTTCAGTCGATTCAAGGTGAAAACAAGTGTCTGAAGTTGCCTTGTCTCTCCAGTAAGTAATCCAACTAATTTCGATGATTTCGACCTTTTCTCGACTTTTTCAGTCGATTGAAGGTTTTTTTTTTAAAATTCATATACTTGTGCCTGCTCCCAAGGAGATTACAGGCGTTTACATTAAAATATAATACAATTGAAGGTGAAAACAACCTTTTGAAGTACCTAGTCAAGTCACTCGAGTGAGTGATCCAACTAATTTCCATGATTTTGGCCTTATTTCTCGACTTTTTCAGTCTTGTCTCTCGAGTAATCCAACTATTTCAATTTCAATTTACAAAACTTCAATGATTTCAATCAGTTTCAATGATTTTGACCTTTTTTCTACTATAGCATTTCCGAATTGAGTTAAACCTTTTCCATTTAGATTTAAACCTTTTCCATTTAGGTTTAAACCTTTTCCATTTGGATTTAAACCTTTTCCATTTAGATTTAAACCTTTTCCATTTAGATTTAAACCTTTTCCATTTTGAGTTAAACCTTTTCCATTTGGATTTAAACCTTTTCCATTTAGATTTAAACCTTTTCCATTTGGAATCTAAGTGGAAAAGGTTTAAATTTAAATGGAAAAGGTTTAAATCTAAATGGAAAAGGTTTAAATCAAAATGGAAAAGGTTTAAATCTAAATGGAAAAGGTTTAAATCAAAATGGAAAAGGTTTAAATCAAAATGGAAAAGGTTTAAACCTAAATGGAAAAGGTTTAAATCTAAATGGAAAAGGTTTAACTCAATTCGGAAATGCTATATTTCAGTCGATCGAAGGTGAAAACAAGCTTTAACAGTAGTCTTGTCTCTAAAGTGATCCAACTAGTTTTGATGATTTTGACCTTGTTTCTCGACTTTTTCAGTCGATTCAAGGTGAAAACAAGCGTCTGAAGTTGCCTTGTCTCTCCAGTAGGTAATCCAACTAATTTCGATGATTTCGACCTTTTTTCGACTTTTTCAGTCAATTGAGGGTTAAAACATTCTTTAGAAGTAGTCTTGTCTCTTCAGAGATCTAGAGATTCTAGTTTCGACGATTTTAACCTTGTTTCTTGACTTTTTAAATCAGTTGAAGGTGAAATCAAGCTTTTGAAGTTGTATTATCTTTCGAGATAACTAGTTTCGATAATTTAGACCTTCTTTCTCAACTTATTCAGTTGAAACTCTTTCAGAAGCTAAAAATCAAATCTTTGAAGTTGTCTTGTCTAACTTGCACAATGACAAAAAATTCACCTACTCTAAATTTTGAGCCATTTTTCCAAGATATTTTCAGTGAAATCGAGTTCTCTTTGAAAGAACCCCAATCTTTGAAAGAACAAAATGGTGTCAAATAATGTTTCAAAATGTTGACATTTTGATTTTGGATTTTGAAAATAGCTAAGTGTACAAATCATTTCATGAGGTGACCAACTGGCCACATTTACCCTTTTGGTCAAACTTGGATTTTAATAAAAATGATGGGGTTGGGAATCGATATTTACATATTCAGGGTTTTTTTTTTTCATCACACATAAATCCTTCCCCTCGTGATAATAATGATCACATTATAATGATAAAGACACTCGAACAAGGTAGGACCATTTTATACTCACAGAGGAAGGTGAAGTAGGAAGCCGAGTGACATATAAACTTGATAAAGGGTTTCCGCAGCGTTTGTCCGGGGCTGGAGTGGGGGGCGATAATGTACATAATGGAGAAGATGGGGAACATGAACCCAATCCGGATGATTTGGAGCGCTTGGAGAACCATGTTCTTTCTTCGGAACCCTGGAAGACCTTCGTACCAAATAGAAGCCAGTAGCTGCTGGACGTTAGGATGAGCTACGAACTGAAATTCAAACACAAAAGGCAAGCGAATTACTAATACTTGTTAAAGATAAAAATAAAAACTGGGAGACTACACAATGTTTAAAAAGCTTTTTTCAAAAGGTATCATCTATTTATTGTATTCTCTTTCCTAATAGGTTTCTTGGTTTAGGCTTCGAGACGATTGACCATAAATTTCATTACTATTCGACCAACGTTTAAGAAAAGGCGGAAAATGTAAATAATCTTGGAATTATCGAGTAAATAGGAAGAAGGGGAAGATTCTTGATGGTAACGATCTCCGTTCCTCAACTAGTAGTGTTTAGAGAGAACATTCTCAGTGGTATTCTATTAGTAGTAAGTACTTAGGTTGAGTAAGGCCATGAAGGTAGCCCATTAATTTTAACACCAATAGAAAAATTAAGAACTTTCCTACTCAAGTTCAAGTTCAAAAATACCTACGTGATTTGGTTCAAAAACAACATTACACGGAGGTTTCAACTCCGAATACAAAACATAATTCCAGTACACCATTAATACATTTAGGGTATCCTTACTAGCTTATTATTTTATTGCAATTTTTTTATAATTGTTATTTAATTCTGATTTTCTTTGAAGTTTTATTGATAAAAACTAATTATTATAAATAGTACGTTCGACGAGATTTCCTAACAATTATATTCTTTAACGTTACTCAAGTTTAATTGGTGGGTGGCGTAATAATAAATTAATTATGTCAGCTGTATAAACATAATATTTTTGTTTCACGGTTCCATTCTCTCCGTGATTAAAGCCGCCTCAAAGTAGCACAAGTTATTGATAACTGAAAACTTGAAAGAACTCTCTTATTTGTAATGGTTTGGTATAGTATCACCAAAAATTTAATTAAACGCAGTAAATCGAACCCATTTCGGTCTTCCGGAACCCAGCAAAATTCTTGTAAAGTCCGTATTTTAAACGTTGGCGTAATAGGATTTTTGGTTTATTATTTTCAATAATGAGCCTTTGGAATCGAGCAAGAAAAAAAATTTGAACCCCTCTCAAAATTTTATGCTGCAAATCATTGCCCAAAGGTTTATTATTTTCTGTATAGATCACCCTTCTGTATAGATTCCTCCCTATCAACCGTAGGTACCTACTACCTACTAGGGCATTTTTTGAAAATGTCAGCCCTTCATTTCCATTTCATTGGTGGTTGGCGTCGACATTTTCAAAAAATGCCCTAGTAGGTACCTACGGTTGATAGGGAGGGATCTATACAGAAGGGTGATCTATACATAAAATAATAAACCTTTGGGCAATGATTTGCAGCGTTTTATGATAGGAATGATCAAAGACGTGTGATAGATCTTTGCAAATAACGTTGTACTTCCTTCTTCTTCTTCAAATCCATATTTTTTTAAATGTATGAATTTGTTTGCACAGTGCAGAGTGAAAGTATTTATGTTACTGAGTCTCTATCTATCTAAATTTATTATTCCTCTTCAAATCCATATTTTTTAAGACTATAAATTTGTTTGCAGAGTGCAGAGTGAGAGTATTTATGTTCCGGAGTCTCTATCTATCAAAATTTATTATTTATTTCCTAATCCAAATTTTGTAAGACTACAAATTTGTTTGCAGAGTGATTCAAGTTTTTTTAAAATAATTTTTATTGGCGTAGTAAAATAGTTACATTCAGCCTTAACTAGATATTATGATACATTTGTGTTGGAATGGAAGAAATGATTATACCTCAGAAATTACATACAATAGGCTAACATATTACCTATATTAGAAAATATACAGTTCTCGTCCGTCTTATTTATTTGAATTAAAAAAAAAAATTCTTTAGGGGAGTTCTTTGTTTCCAAAGAAGCGGTCTTTGTTTCCGAAAACTGGCACTCATTAAAAAATTTTTTTTTTTCAGAGTCCTACTTTATTGCCAAAGAATTTTTCCTTGTTTCCAAAGACCGGCATTCTTTTTTTTACTTTTTTTTCTAGAGTCGTTCCTTGTTTCCAAAGAATCGGTCTTTGTTTCCAAAAACCGGCACTCTTTTTATTTTATTTTTTAAACATTATTTTCCAGAGACGTTCTTTGTTCTCAATGAATCGATCTCAATTTCCAATAACCAACTTCTTTTTTTCTTTCTTTTTTAAGAGTTGGTCCTCGCTTCACGATTGCTGGCATTCTCGTTTGTACATACTTTATTTTTATAAGTGAGCTTAACATTATTTAAATCCTTAGACAGATATATGTAAGTTCCTGAGTCTTTATCAACCTAAATGTATTTCTATTAGAAATATATGTTAATAGATAATTCATTATTGTAATCTAAGGATTAGCATGCAACACACCTTCTTTTGCCTTAGTTTAATAGCTAGTTTGAGCCTGTTTAGGTGCATTCGTTCGCCGTGCTCGAAAGCAGGACCAGTAGGGTCGTGATTAAGGAGTACTTCTAGCTCGTAGGAGCTCCTCGTGTGATCCAACAGCGCGGTCGCAAAGTCTTGACATTGCTTCCGCAGCTCCTGAAAAAGGATGAGAATAATTAGTAAGCAGGGTTGCACGTTTTCCAGACAGCAGACGAGAAATTGTGGGAGATAACCTTTGAAGGTTGGAGAGACCAGAGTGGGTCACTGACAGATCGACATTGCCTATTTTGTCCCATATCCGCCAGGTGGCGCTGGAGTGGACCCCATACTAGTGCACGTGTCAACTTCCCTATATCCCCCCCTACGTGGTCAACATAAAGATTCTGATAAAAACCAATGCAGTCAGAGTTCCATTCCAGAGACAGTGATTTGGTTCAGCTTATGGCGAAGTTCTCTGGTTGGGCACCCCAGATAGAAGACAAACCTCCCCTTTCAATAAAGATTTTCTGACTTTAGAATGATGACGTATTTAATTCTACAGAAAGATGATTCCTCCTGAATGATTGACAGTTGCAACAACCAGATAGATGATCGAACTCCCTAGAGAGAAAGAAACTCTTCCATAATATAAATATAAATATTTTGCTTCTGACTCTTCACAGGTTGATATGAAAATCTGCTCTACCCAAATTTTCTCAAGCACTTCTTCAATTTTTTCAAGTTTTTAAAGTTTCTCTCCTTCTCCCATATATTGAGGTTGATCACACATGCAAGGGTATAGGTAGTCCCGACTGATCACGTCACTGTACTGGAATCAAAATATATACAAAACCCCTAGTAATTTGCGCTACTGTTCATGTAATTCATTTATATTATTTGCCAGGAATGGCAGTCGGACGAAAAATCCAACCTGAAATGGTTGTTTTCTTTAATTTTACATTTAAATTATTTCTGCATTTTAGATTCTGAAGGGACCGACCCTGCATTTCGATTGTGAAAGAATCGACCATCGCCGGCAAAAACACAGCAATAATGGAGCGCACGATAATCTTATTGGATTTACAGAGAGAGAGAGAAGGAAGAGTACCAATAGGCGATAATGGGTGATGGGAGGGTGGGGTGGAGTGGATACACGGGTTTTAACTCCATTTAATGCCGAAGAGCAGTTTTATTCGGATAAAAAAGCCTTCACTTTTCACATGAATAGCAGCGAATGAGAATAGGGATTTTTCTATCAAACCATTCGAAGCTTTTTGCCACCAATTGGGGAAAACTATGTCAAATAACGCTGCAAATTATTACACAATGGTTTATTATTTTTCTATATGGATCACTCGTCTCATAAGCCACCAACCATCCAACATGAAGAAAAACATCGATCGCATTTCGGTCAGCTAAAATTTGAACGGAAATTAAGCCTCTTTTGTGATTCACACTCGTGTTGCTGATTTATCGTACGTCTAACCCTTAAATTCTCGTAGGGAGCGAACGGTTTGTCTTACAGAGCTCTGCGTGGTCTCAAAAAATTCTAAAAATTCTACAGAATCTTAAATTGAGAAAAAACAATAACTTTATATCAAAATTTTTTGAGTTAGGGCGTTTTCAAAATTTCAAAATTAATTTTTGAACCCTTAGAAGTGACCTACATCAACCAAAATCTTCGGGGCACAACTAGACCCCAAATGGAGCCTACATACCAAATTTCATTAAAATCGGTCGATGCTAAGTGGGGAAAGTGCCGCCTACGGCGGACGGACGGCCAAATTTGTATTCGATTTTTGGATTCTACGTACCTTGAAACGTAAACCATCAAATTTTGAGAGGGTGTTAAAATTTTTTTTTCTTGGTCGATTCCAAAGGTTCATTATTGCAAATAATAAACCAAAATTCAATAAAAATTGCACTGGGAATTCATAAATATTCCTGAATAAAACTTCTCTTATCAACTTGATAAATCAAGGTTCAACTAGGTATATGTACAGATCACAATTTTTTTATGCTGATAAAATTTTATGTTACACTGGAAGTTAACAGTTAATAAATAAGTGAACGTGAAGACTGAAAATCGTCGTTAGTAGAACAAATCAATAAATAATTTTTGAAAAAAATTATGTTGGAAAAACCTTGTAGAACTCAGAAGTTTTGACAACGTAAGTGTAGAAACCCTGTATACGAGGAGTTTAGGTATGTATTAAGTAAAATATTTCGAAAACTAGTAATATGTTGACGAGTTCGAACAACAATGTTCGTTTAAGTTGAGAAACGTCGGACAGCTAAAGGGTGTCGAAGAAAAAAAACCTTCGAATAAAAAAGAGAACATAACGCATACCTACCTTTCCATGGTTGAAATGGGATCGGCTGATCCAATATTTGCACGGTTCCCTACGATATTTCACTTTTCTTGTTCCCATCATTCGATCAGTCGACCGTCGAAGATTTCAACCGTCCTCGATATAACGTTTTTTGCAATACCTAGCAGGCAAATATGGTTTTGCTACTACACTAGTCAATACCAGAATTTATTCACTTGAAACTGATTTGCACATATAACTTGTAACTTGTAAAATTTTAATTAACCTATTAACGCCCGAAACCTTTTTTTTCTAAATATTTTGAAATTAAGTTTGAAATTCCGACTCAAATAATAGTCTTTAGAACACGGGAAAAATAATTTTAAAAATCTCCTGGTCGAATTTCATGGGTTTACGTTGCCATATGATATATATGTATATATTTTTTAAAACTGAGATTTTAGTAGATTGTGGGATCTCACCGGATCTGCTAGGAACTCTCTTGAAATATTGGATGCGGAATACGTCCAATATTAAGTGAATAATCTATCAACTCATTTTCATGTATTCATAATTCGTCAAAAAAGACCACTAAGGAGGCTTCAGATAAGGTATCGTTGCCCTGATGATGACAACATGGTAACTTGTTAGTCCTTACACCCTCTAGTCAGGCCAAGTACCCAATCATTTTGTGAGCATCCAATGAGCTATGTGCAACACCCACTTGGCAGACTACTTCGATGTACCGCGCATATGGCAGGATAATTGGTTGTTCTGATGTCAGGTCATTCACCCATTGAAGTTGAGGATCACCCTCGTGGCTGGAGATAAAAATCATCCACCACTATGATCAGACAGACCTGGAGTAAAAGATCCCCAGGATCTAGGTTTTTTCAATGACTCAGGAAGGAGCCCAGTAGCCTCCAAACAGAAAGGTCCTCTATGTTGCCATATTTATGGCAACACTGGGCGTCAATAGGTTAAGAACTAACTCCGAGTCTTCTCTCAAATGAAGATACAAATTTTGTGAACCTCTGGTTATTCCATACTTCAACTAGTATATTTATTTGTTAGCCCGTTCTTCAGCACCGTGGCAAAGTCCCAAATTTTGGGTATTCTGACATGTAAATTTGCGGTACCTACCAAAAACCTCAAAAAATACTCGTAGATTGCCCACTCGTAAATTGATGATTTTTTCGAAGCACACACACACACGAACTCGTTTTTAAATGTTTCATAAATAATTTTATGAAGGAACTTTTCAAAATTTCCCGTATTAGAAATTTTGAGGTGATTTCAATGCTTTAATTTTCTTTGAGAATTCTCTAAAACATTGTCAAACTTCCCAAAATTGGGGCAGTTGTTGGGTGGTGCCCATAATGGAATAGAATAGAATAGTTTCCAAACACGGTTTGTATTGGATAGGGAATCTAAAAAGGGCTGAAATGAGAAGAATCAACAAAAGGAAGGAAAATACTCCCAGAGCGTAGTGTGCCACAACACAAACGATGTCCGACATAAGTGGTTGAGACGTTCTCTCTCAACCACTACGACACGAGTCTGGAGGTACTCAAAGGGTTTTATCCCTCTCGTGAATCTCGTGTAGTGGAATACGAGGTCCCAAGAGAGGTTCTGGTAACGATGGGAGGGACACAGATTGAAAAGAAATAACTCTCACCAGAAATCTTCCAGCAGGGAGTCAAGGGCCCCAACTCCACGTTATTTTCTCTCTTCCCGTTGTTTTTTGGTTTATTATTTTCAATAATGAACCTTTGGAATCGACCAAGAAAAAAAAAATTTTAACACCCCCTCAAAATTTGATGGTTTACGTTTCAAGGTACGTAGAATCCAAAAATCGAATAAAAATTTGGCCGTCCGTCCGCCGTACGCCGTACGCCGTACGCGGCACTTTTGCCACTTAGCATTGACCGATTTTGATGAAATTTGGTATGTAGGCTCCATTTGGGGTCTAGTTGTGCCCCGAAGCTTTTGGTTGATGTAGGTCACTCCTAAGGGTTCCAAAATCAATTTTGAAATTTTGAAAACGCCCTAACTCAAAAAATTTCGATATAAAGGTATTGTTTTTCCTTCAATTTAAGATTCTATAGAATTTTTAGAATTTTTTGAGACCACGCGGAGCTCTGTAGGACAAACCGTTCGCTCACTATGAAAATTTAAATGTTTATATTGAAATATATATATATATAAATCAAAACACGAGTGTGAATCGCAAAAGAGGCCTAATCTCCGTTCAAATTAGAGCAGACCGAAATGCAATCGATGGTTGGTGATGTTGATTTTTTTTTTGATTTTTTTGATTTTTTTTGATTTTTTTTTTTTGATTTTTTTTTTCTTTTTCTTTTCATATTGGATGGTTGGTGATTTTGTAGACGAGTGATCTATATAGAAAATAATAAACCATTGTGTAATAATTTGCAGCGTTTTTCGGTTCACTTGCGACTCATCTCGTCCGAAGGTTTCTTGTGGTTAATTGTTAATCTGATACCATCAAGAATGGCTGAACTAGTTAAGGGAAAACTGGTCCAAAAATCGAAGAAAAACTGGTTGCTAAGGATGCAAAACTGAATACAACTCGAAGAAACGAACAGGGATAGCATTTTGGTCAGATAAAATTTGAACGGAGATTAGAACTCTTTGGTGATTCAGACTCGTGATTCTGATTTATCGTAGGTAATTCCAACGCTTAGGTAAGTACTCGTAGGGAGCGAACGGTTTGCAAAGCTCAGGGTGGTCTCAAAAGTTTTTAAAAAATCATTGGGTACTATTTTAAATTGGTTAAATGTTTTCTTCTTGCTCGATTCCAAAGGTTCATTATAGAAAATAATAAACCAAAATGAGGATAGTCGACATGGAGGAAGTGTCACTAGGTTACTTGGAACAGTTTCCTCCTCTTTAGGCTTATTCAGCCCATTTCAGCTCACACTTTTAGCTTTGTATTCGTGCAAAATTTATCCAATGAGGGCCCTTAAAGATCAAAATTCCCTCGCGCATTTCGCGTTTAAGAGCTTTTTGAACAATTTTGAATTCAGCCGGTCTGTCTGTCTGGAGGACAAAACGATAGAAAGACTTCTAATTGAAGTATATTCCGAGAAAGATGGGTGGTGAGACCATGGATTACTTTTGTAGATTCCTAGGACACAGGTATTGCATTTTGTACACACGGATGTACAGTCTAATGGAGAACATTATACTGAACATGACAGAACGGTGTTTGAAAGGGCTCCCTACCAGTTGGAATCCATTCCTTTCTCACCTTTTAGGTAGGTTGAAAAAAGTAAAAATCAAATCGAAATACCTCATTCAAGCCAACAGCGTTTTGCCCACTGTAATCATTCAAGCTCACCGCGCCACTTGCGGTCAGTTTTTTAAACTGACAAATCATTCGCTCGGAAAATCTGACCGGGCGTTACACGAGAAAGTTTCTGCCCTTTCATAATCCTTTTCATAATTCCGCCTCGTCATTAGTGAGATTAAACCGCAAAGTCCCCCCCCCCCCCCTCTAAACTCTTGAAATAACAGCTTTCCAACTTACCTACCAAGATTATTTTCACAATATTCCTCCGTTTTTTCCCTTTGTTTCGGTTCATCGAGAATTCAAGGTACTTTGCTCTCCGTTAATTGTACCTTAGTCAACAAGATTCAACCTCCAATTAAAGCTTTTGACCTGGCGATTAATTCATGGCCTTAAGGCTATGAAGATATTAAGCACTAAAATGAAGAAATTTTCGTTCACCTCTCATCGATAAAAAGACATTGCATACATCTCGAAACAAAATAAAGGTTTTCCATTTCTAAATAAAGATCGTTAAGATTCGTTCACTGTAGCGGACTGAAACACAAACAAGACAAGGACAGCCTACCTGCCCATTCTCTATCGAGTTTGAAATCCTATTCCTTATGTATGATCAGGGAGATTTCTGCGGCACGCGTGCATTCCTTCTTTATGTAATCCTTATCGAGCGAGTGCATCCCTTGTTTATGTAGCGTATTCTACCAATCGATTCTCCCCCTTTGTCACTCCTAACGTTTCAATCTTGCTGCGGTGCAAAAAACTTGAAAAATTTGAACATGGATAGTGACAGCGATTCCGTGACTGTGTCCGTCGGCCCGGCGACCCCCACCGTGGTCGAATTTCGATCGAAAGTGAACCATCCAGTGGTCAACATTTGCAATAAGTTCGAACAGGTCTCAACCGGAAGTATTCCAAAAAACAAAAGGTAATTTGAAACGAGAAACCTTTAAAGTAAAACGCTGCATATCATTACACAAAGGTTTATTGTTTTTCTATATAGATCACTCGTCTGCAAAGAACACGGATTCTACTACGTACCTTGAAACGTAAATCAACAAATTTTGAGGGGGGTTAAACAATTTTTTTTCTTGGTCGATTCCAAAGGTTCATTATTGAAAATAATAAACAGCCACAACTCCCTTGTTTTCCAATTCCTTATGTATGATCAGGGAGATTTCTGCAGCACGCGTGCATTCCTTCTCTATGCAATCCTTATCGAGCGAGTGCATCCCTTGTTTATGTAGCGTATTCTACCAATCGATTCTCCCCCTTTGTCACTCCTAACGTTTCAATCTTGCTGCGGTGCAAAAAACTTGAGAAATTTGAACATGGATAGTGACAGCGATTCCGTGACTGTGTCCGTCGGCCCGGCGACCCCCAACGTGGTCGAATTTCGATCGAAAGTGAACCATCCAGTGGTCAACATTTGCAATAAGTTCGAACAGGTCTCAACCGAAAGTATTCCAAAAAACAAAAGGTAATTTGAAACGAGAAACCTTTAAAGTAAAACGCTGCATATCATTACACAAAGGTTTATTGTTTTTCTATATAGATCACTCGTCTGCAAAGAACACGGATTCTACTACGTACCTTGAAACGTAAATCAACAAATTTTGAGGGGGGTTAAACAATTTTTTTTCTTGGTCGATTCCAAAGGTTCATTATTGAAAATAACAAACAGCCTCAACTCCCTTGTTTTCCAATTCCTTATGTATGATCAGGGAGACTTCTGCAGCACGCGTGCATTCCTTCTCTATGCAATCCTTATCGAGCGAGTGCATCCCTTGTTTATGTAGCGTATTCTACCAATCGATTCTCCCCCTTTGTCACTTCTAACGTTTCAATCTTGCTGCGGTGTAAAAAACTTGAGAAATTTGAACATGGATAGTGACAGCGATTCCATGACTGTGTACGTCGGGCCGGCGACCCCCACCGTGGTCGAACTTCGAGCGATAGTGAACCATCCAGTGGTGAACATTTTTTGCAATGAGTCCGATCTCGACGAAAGTTCTCTCAACCGAAAGTATTCCAAAAAACAAAAGGTAATTTGAAACGAGGAACCTTTAAAGTAAAACGTTGCAAATTATTACACAAAGGTTAATTTTTTCTATATAGATCACTCGTCTGCAAAGAACACGGATTCTACTACGTACCTTGAAACGTAAACCAACAAATTTTGGTTAAACAATTTTTTTCTTGGTCGATTCCAAAGGTTCATTATTGAAAATAATAAACCAAAATTATTTTGAAATGGAAAATCTTTATTTTGAAATGGAAACTCTTTATTTTGTTTCGAAAAACCTTCAATTTGACTCGTAAAAGCTATGTAATCGATTCCAGAAATATTGTTGATTGGTTATGGTACACCCTGTATATTTTGTTTTCAATAGGAAACCATTGTACCTATTCCAAAATCGAGCCCCACCATCTACACCTATGTTCCTCCCATAGCCTAGTGATTGATTCTACAACTAACTTGTGACTTTTTTGCCTCTAGATTTTTTTGTAACCCCCTTAAAATCCGACTTGTTTCACTTTTATGATGTTTTTCGTATGTTCGACCTTACGAGATTAAAATAGCCATAACTTCCTTATTTTTAAGTCAAAATTCAAATATAATCATACTGTTGGGAAGAGCGTTAAATTCTCTATCTCCGTAGTCCTAAATAAAGATTTTCGAATTCGGGCTCATTTTTCAACATTTGAGTCTTCTTTAAAAAGTTTTATTTAGCACTAGGGATATAAAAAATTTATATGTGAACATATGTATACATTTGAATTTTGACTCCTAAACAAGGGCGAAAGGTAGAAAATACGAAAAACATCTTAAAAGTGAAAAGTGAAAAATCTTAGAAGTAAAAAAGTCGGATTACAAGGGGGTTACAAGAAAAAGTCCAGAGACAAAAAAAGTCACAAATTAGTTGTAGAACAAATCCCTAGGCTATGGGAGGAACATAGGTGTTACACCCTGTATAGTCAAGGGGATGACATTGCCGTTCATAAAGTTGTTTTTGGGAGATCGTATCCAAAATGGACCTCGAATGAAGGTTTTGTTTGTTGTTCGGTTACACAAGCCGTTGCAAGACATCAGGAGTCACGGTCGATACCCCCACGTCGGTCGTACAACGTTGAATAATGAGCTACATAAGAAATAATTCTCCAGAATCTTCCTTCGGGTCTTGATTTTACCACGGGAAAGACTTGGAAATATTTGCATCGTGTATCCTATTAGATCGAATGGGGTTTATATAAACCAAGAGTTCCGCCTATTAACCGCGAGTCGATGTTGAAGATATCACGTGGAGAGTTATAAGGTGCCAAGATGTCATGATTACAGTCAGGTAATTAAATTTAATTATCTTGGGATGCAGCAAATAATCAGTGCGTTGCGCGGAGGTATCGATGGAATGCCCGCAGAATGAACATCGTGACTGCTTATGTTAGACACATGGACTCATTTTGTGTTACGTTAGACACTCAATAGATGCGGTGTAATTGAGAACCACTATTACAAACTGAATTGAATCAATGGGTCAGTAACAAACATGAATTCAAGATAAGTGAGAGAAGTACAGCACATTAAGACACGTGTGAAAATGCACTTGAGTCCCTCTAGTCGAGAGAGGAGGGTAAATCAGATAAAAAGAACATTGAATCCAATAAGATTCAGAGAAGTGAAGGGGACTACCAGAAACAACCAATGCCTGTCAGGACAATTTTTAATCACAATCAGTGGTGAAACTTACGTTATCAAGAGATGAAAACCCCAGCTATTGCAGGAATGAAACAATTTTTGGTGAAGTTACTTGAAGAACTACCATCAGATTTAAGTAAATTTTGAACTAGAATCTTATTACTTCAGATACGCGAAGGAGACCAGAATAAACAACCAATTGCCAGTCAAGGCAGGATAAGTTAAGGATCGATCACTTTTAACCATCTTCGAACCTTTTCAAGCAAATCCAATCAACTTCCTATCGGGAAAAATTACTAGCTTCTACAAACTTACTGACAGTGTGTCAATTAAAAACTAAAGTGATGATTGAATTCGCTCAAAATGATAAACCGTTGTTTGGTACAAATACACAAGTACAAAACCAATGAAACAAATTTTTAAAAAATGTCTGCCAAGTGGGTGTGGCACATGGCTTCCTCGTATCCATAACCCGATTGTATAGATGATACGATGCATAGTAGTTAATCTCAAAACACCAATCTCTAAGTACCTTGCACTACCCTCATAGGGAAAATTGGAAATTAGAATTTTGGAATTAGGAATTTTGGAAATTTGGAATTTTTGTTTGGGGAATTTGTTGGAAAATTTAGAAGTTACCTATGCCCGTTACAAGGATTTCACGTTTACGCATACATGCGTATATTTTCTACACATGTGTAGAAAATATATTCAATTTGGGGGCCAGGATTATCATAGGGGACCATCTACACGCCAATCTGCATTGTAATAAAATGTATAGTAAATTTGCGACAAACTGTCCAGTTGTTGTCTTTCACGTTTTCATTAATTAATTAGCCAAATTTTTTCTTAGGTTATAATGGTGCTACAATTTGAAATTTATTTTGTTTGTTGCGTAGTGGGTTTTGAGTAGGTAGGTATTTATGTGTCCGAAGTTAAGTGCAACGCACGTGGTTCTTCCTGCTAGTACGTTGGTGCAGAGCACTTCGTTTTCAAGCAGGTATTTTTTTAACTTTGTGTTAATTCTTGTTATTCTTTCGTTTTCTTTATATATTTTAGGCAATATTAGATTGAAAATTGTTGGTACCATATAGTTAGCTTGACGCACACACAGACAGACACACAGACATGGAACCAAATTGTTCAGGAAGGTCTGACAGGTAAAACGCGAGAGGACATTTTGATTTTGAAGAAAATATTTTTTTTCAACCTTGAAAAGTGAAAACAAAGCTTGGTATACGCGGAAGCAAAATTATTTTTAATAACCATTCTGTAATAATTTGCATTTTTTATTACCCCATAATTATCAACCAGTTTTTTATTCCAAATTTGTCTCCTGCTCCTTTTTTTGATCTGACACAAGAAAAATGGCATGCATTCGTATAAAATTCACCTGGTATTCAATTTTGAATTCGTGTTCCATGAAGGACAGCCTCCTCAGCTCCCACGAGAGCTCGAAAGCCGTTCGAATGGCGTCCGTCGAACTCAGGGCGATGAGGGAAGGGCTGGCTAACGCTCTGTGAGACAAATCAGAATTTGTAGTACGTTTTTGTAACTTGGCATCGTACGTCTTCTTCTTTAGAGAATTATAATTGAAATCTGTCGATTGAGTAATAAAAACCTACGGGAGATATCAGCCACTTCTATACCTGTTTAGTGTAGTAGTTTGGTTCAGAACTAAGTGGACTAGCATAAAATTTTTTTATAAAACCTTTGGATACACAAATCACCTGTAGGCGTGGATACGGGACCGGGAGTGCCTCAGACTGTCTTCGCTTCTGGACTTGACGCACTCTTCGCATCCGCACCTGCCAACAGAGCAAAAAACCACTGTTATTATAATGTACTTAGTCATACATCGGTTAGGGAAACCATCAGTTAAGAGATGATCCGTTTAGATATTAGGATCATTACGATACTATTAATAAAACACGCGTATCGGAGGAGGCGCATCGTAATTGGAGGCGGTAACCGAGTGAGACGAGATGTGAAAATTAGCATAATGAGAAAGTATGGTTGTGGGATCAGCTCGTTGATCTTCCTAAAAGTTCCGTAACCGACAATTTGGGTTTCGTGTGTTTTCATAACGAAAGACGCAATTACGAAAGAGGCGATCAATATAAATATCTCACCCAGAAAACCACTCACGAAAAAGCAAGATCGCAGCTTTTGAAATGCCAGGAATGATGTTGAGACCGTTTCCTTCATCAACCTTCCTAGTAACCACAGTAGGTAATTTTGGTTTATTATTTTCAATAATGAACCTTTGGAATCGAACGAGTATATGTTGTTTTACGTTTCAAGGTAAGTAGAATCCAAAAATCGAATAAAAATGTTGCCGCCCGGCCACCGTCCGCCATACTTTCCTTGTTTACCACGGAATTTTGATGAAATTTAGTAAATGGGCTCCATTTGGGGTCTTCGAAGTTTTTGGTTGACGTCAGTCACTTTTAAGGGTTGAAAAATAATGGCTAACATATTCAAAACGCCCTTGCTCAAAAAAACTTCGAAATAAAGGTATTGTTTTTTGTCAATTAACAATAGTGATGAATTTTTAGAATCGAAAGAGACCACCCAGAGCTGTGTAGGACCAACCGTTCGGCCCCTGTGAGAACTTAAGGGTTGGACTTACGATAAATCAGATCAGGATGTAAATCGCAAGAGAGATCTAATTTCCTTTAAAATTTTGCTGACCAAAATGATTTTGCTGACTTCGGCATGTATTCAGTTTTGCGTCGTTAGCAACCAGTAATTAAATTTTCCAATGAAGGCACCAATGATTCTTTTTTTTCGAATTGAGTGTGAGGCGTTTATTTCTTCAAAATAAACTCGATTGTGTTCTTTACAGGCTAGTGATCCATACAGAACAATAATAAACCTTTGGGTAATAATTTGCGACGTTTTTCAGTATCGCTAAAAATTTTCCAAGCAGTTTGTCGCGAAGTCTAAAATGACCCTCAGCCTAAAAAATATCCACAATTTATTACCTTTGACATTTTGGCTCTGATTAATTATGGACATCTTGACACTAATTTTGTACACAAAACAGGGGACGGACGGAAAATGTTTTATTCGATTTTCGGATTCTACTTACTTTGAAACGTCACCCAACAAATTTTGAAGGGGGATTAAAATTTTTTTCATTATTGAAAATGATAAACCAAAATGGATTGGTGAGTACTAACAATTTGCAGAATTTTCTTGCTTCTTTCTTTGTTTCTTGTAACTTGACAAGGGTCATCAGCTGAAGACAAAACGTGGTTGTTCAGAGCGTTTGAATCGTTTAATCGGTCTCCGTCAGTGGGGAACGAGTCGTGAAAATCTAAGTGGCAATGTCGATTACAAGTCGTTAGTTTTGGATATCCCACAGGAAGCGCAGCAGGTTCAAAGACACCGATTAGGGAGGCGGTGGATCGGAAGTCGGCACGGCGTTGAATCGACGGTTCAAAAAAAGGAGAAAGTACCGCTACATCCCCATTCAGACGAAACAGACAGAAAAGAAGTCTGCCAAGTGGGTGGTCGGAGGAAATTCGTGATATTTTGATCATCGAAATGAATACATGGTGGGCATTTTATTGGGCCAAGGCCACTGACCTCTTTGGCAAGTGGCCTCCAAGAGGCTGTGTAGCTTCATTGTTCTCTTCGGTAAGCACTTCGTAGCTTAAACAGCTGATCTCAGCGGATCCCGATCACTTTGACAGGCCCACAAGAGACTGTGATGGTTCATTGCTAGGATGTAACATCCTACGACAATGAAGATAAAAGTGATTATTGCTCAAGCTGCTGATCTGACTTCCTCATTTTCCCACTCAAGAATTACACCGCACGACCGTTGAATGCATCGCAAGTAAACTTGGCAGACGTTCTTACTTTTTATTCTTTTATAGTTGACTAAAGAGAATGTCGGAGCCGTTGAAACCCAGCAAGCGGTGTTAATATCAGGCAATCAGAGCCCGTTCCATCACCTCTCTCCCTTCCTTTATAACCCCTTCCTCTACTTTAACCTCCCTCCAAACATCCCTTGTCTCATTTTTCTCTGTTTTCTATCTCGCTCTTTCCAACATTACCGCCGCTTATCTCGGCAATTTTTTAATTCCTTTCGCTCCCCTTCCACAACGTCTGTTTCTCTCTAAATGAAAAGTCGTTATCCGCTTAAATTATTCAATATCCCCTTTAACCTTTTTTTCCCGTGAAAGAAAAAAAGAAAGATGGAATGGTGAGGAAGAGAGGGGAAAACGATTACCGTAATTACTTGCCGGTGATTGACGATGTTCTCCGACACAGAATCTCAGGTTTTGCCTTCGTCGTTTTATTTCTCTCTTCAGACCTTAATCAGGGCAACTTGATATACCACTGATTAATGCGTAACATAACATTAGCAATGACAAAAAAGATTAAGTTGAACGGTTCACACATTTCCGTTCAGTTAACCGTAGAATGGAAAGGTCAGCTTGAGGGCTTATAATGTAAAGATTGAGTAATTTTTCCCACTTACAAATACTCAATTTCGTTCTCATTTTTTCGTTTAAAAGTGATGGATTTGGAGAAAATAGCAACGAACAACGATGTAAATAACTAGTTTTGCATTCATTTGTCACGTGAATAATACCTAACGATATCTACTCTATGATTCTAGTAAATAACGTACCCGTAAATATCAGAATATATTTGAATAGGAAGGCTTATAACATGATATGGCTATAACCTCCTCGTGGTAGGTAGTTATTATATCCAATATTCGCCGGACTGGGTTACTTCAGTTGCTGTATCTACTTGGCTAAACATAGGTAGAAACTTCAGTCTCATAACAAAATATCAAAATTAAAAATATCACGCTATGACTAAGTCATAATGACTTAGTACCTAACAATGTGAAGTTGGGAAAAAACAAAGGTAGTACTAGAAAGGAACAAAATTATGAACATTGATTTCCAACATACCAAACTGATAACATATTGGGCAAGATTTTACTTTATGATTAACACAATTGAGGAGTTTTCTTTCAAACGGGCTTATATCCACTTGGAAGTTTATGTGGGAAATTGAGAAAAATTAATTTCATGGCGAAGGAAGTTGTCTAGGGTTCCCAAATTTTCCAAATAGTTTGTTCATAGAACTTTTGATTGTAAGACCAAATTTCGAAATTTTGGAATGCGTTTTGAGGGAAACACGGCCATTTCTGATTTGGATATAAGCCCTTTTGATGAAAAACGACGGATATGAGCCACTTTGAAAAAAATCGAGACTTGGTTGTGTGAAGAAAAATCTCATTTTCATTTTCTCTTATTGGTTTACCCGTTATTTTCAATAATGAACCTTCTGCATCGAGCAAGGAAGAATATTCTAAACCCCCTCAAAATTGGATGGTTTACGTTTCAAGGTATGTAGAATGCAAAAAACCAATTTAAAATAAAAGTGTTTATTGAAAACAACGGGATGGATATAAGCCGTTTTGTCGGCAAACCCAATTTTCAGCAAGCTTTTAAAGCGGGACACAAAAGGTTTCGGAGGGAATTCAACTCATGAGGTTATAGGCCTTATCCCAAAGATTCAGAAACCGTGAAAAAATCAAAAAGTGTAAAAAATGGATACAAGCCCGTTTGAAAGAAAACTCTTCAAATCGGGTTTTAGCAGCTTTTACAGAATGTGCTTGAGTATCTATTCTCTGACGATTTGAAGACTCTTTCTCTTTCGAGTAGACAGTTCACTTGATTTTCTTTGTGGTTCTGTTCGGTAGAAATTATATTTCTGAATCACAATCGGGTTGAGACATGTTAAATTTGAGGACCCTAAACGGAAATAAAGAGTACTATTTACTCCACTAGACCTACGTTTTCGGAAAGATGGAGTAATTTTTGCTCCCAGACTTTTAGAAGAAACCGCACCACTTGGAAAAGGAGCGTCCATTCACGACCACTGCACTTGCATCACCATGTAGACATCCTTTGAGGCATATCATGAGTTTAGTGGTGCTACCTATGCCCACTATGTCTATACAATCTTGTATAATTCTGTCTATACATACGTATCTATACAACCTACTCAATACAGCGAGGGGTAAGGTTTACTCCACCTTTCCATTCTAGGGTTAATAATGTATATGCAAACTACTTTTCTGTCGAGTTAAACTGGAGGCATAAGTCATGGTTTTCGTGTTACACAAACAGCTGTGAAATAATGAATTCCCATCATTTTTGGTGATTATTCAAAAATACGTGGAATTTACCACAAAGCGATATAATGAACTAGTAAAACGTCGATAAATTACTTTGGAAAATATACTCGTATTAGTTGTTACACTATCAAAAAGAGATAATTCACATTATTCATTTATTATTTTGGTTGTAAAAAGAAAATGTGTTCCGCATTGAATGGCACCAATGTCAACTCACCAATATCCTAGCCTAGAGTCGAGGTGTATGATTTGACACGATGTGGTGCTTTTTATTCAAAAACCTCTTAACCAGAAAAACATTTATAAATCATCAATAATCATTGGTACATAAATCAGTTAATGAGGTCTAAGTCGGTCACCGTTCGTTCCTCATTCCGAGTTAGTATTTCTCTCAAGAACCTGCGCTCAAAGTTTAAAAGTTGTACCTACATTTCAAATTTTCAAGGATTTTTGAAATTCATTAGTTTATCTATCTAGGGCATTGAAAAACTAATCCATTGCCGCTGGAATCATCAAAATCGAAGAATAATTGCAAGTGAAAAGGGGGAAAAACCGTTTATTCAGTTAGATTTTTCCCACTTTCTCCCGACAGTTATTGTTAGTTTTTGGTGATTCCAGCAGCAATATTTTGGTTTTTCAATTCCCTAGGTAAATTTTCAAAAATCTCTGAAAATTTCAAATTTAGGTACAACTTTTTAACTTTGAGCGCCGGTTCTTGAAAGAAATACTAACCGAGAACGAGGCGACCGACTGAGACCTCCTTAACGTAGACCTTATTAGATTTAGAATTCGATATATTTTTTTCCAAGTCCAAAAACTGTATGGGATAAATTGTACCTAGTGGGCAAAAATATGAAATTTTTCGGTTCTGGAAACGTGGAAAATAATTCACTACACAGAAACGGTTTAAGAAGATCTAGAACGCAAAATAAGAGTGAAAAGTTTGATTTTGGAGGGCCCGAAAGTCTTGCTGCACGAGTATAAAGCTTCAATAGTGAGGAAGCGAAATATCGTAAAGAAATCACAGTATGAAATTACGTAGGCAGAGCCCGGAGTGGTCTCGGGGGTTTTATGCTCAGCTTTTTAGAGTTTTGGGGTCCTGTCGACTTATCTTTGAGAGATTCGGTCGGGTGTTGGGTTGATGAGGTGATTCCTAAGAGATGGGCCGGAATACAAATTTCGCCATACCCTTTCGAACGAGGGTACGCAGGTCGACTTCCTTGTCTTACATCGACGATAATCGTATTCCTCTGCCTACTTATTTGAGTTTTTTTTTGAACTGCATAAAACATTATATTTGAGTTTATTAGTTTTCCCCTACATTACGCATAATACAAAATGTAATTGGAGTCTTTTCCCGGATGTAATAACTTTGCGCCAATTAGGTATAACAGACTGGGACATTCATTAATCCAAAATGAATGTCCCAGTCCCAAATGAATATCCCATTAACTACCCAACTGTGTTATGGATGACGAGGAAGCTATGAACTACACCACTTGGTAAAATACCCTCTCATCACCTAACTGTACCGCATCTCTCAAATTTCGTAGGGCACTTTGCAGTTCTGACGACCTACGAGGAAGCTATATGCCAGACCCATTCGGCAGACCTTTATCGTGTCTTCTGGATATTATGTTGGGGGTGATCAAGTTGACAACGATTGTCTCAAACATCAACTCTTACATCCCCTTCATTTCCCTCATCTTGCTGACGATGTCAGGATATTGCAACGCTAAGCGATTCGCAACGTTAACTATTCTCTGGGTGTCAGTCCTTCAAATTAAGCCTCCGAGAGAACACAGTTAGAAGCGGTGCTGTTGGCTGAAACTGGAGGGCGTGGAGTGGGGGTAAAGAAGAGAAAAGGGGGTAATTACTCAGAATACCAGAGAGGTGTCACCGTTGTGTTGGGACGCTTCCTATCCATCGTAGAAGTTGTATTGTGTGACGCGGCAGACATCACAATCGGGACATGCCAAGTGCAGGCTCTAATTTGGCGAACTAGGATATGAGGAGCTCGAGCAAATTTGAACGATTATACTCCCTGGCCCGGAGAGAGGAACATCTATTACTACAAGCTTTTATTTTATTTATTTATTTAGTTTCACCTGTCCCGTTGTCTATCTGTCTGTCATTAATGAAATCTTTGAAGTTAAATTTGATCCACTTCCCGGTATCCGATTGAGCTGAAATTTTGCATGCATGTATAAATCCGATGAAAATGCAATATTATTCACTTTCTGAGATTATCTTTCGAATCATAGGGGAGCATCCTCTATCTAATTACATAAAACCCAAACGGTATACATGGCGGGAGGAGTTAGTGGGGCCGTGGGAGTGAGAAGACTTTATATAATATTGGACGTATTATATCCAACATTATATCGATACCTTAACACAAAGGCTATGTCCATCCATCTTCTACATTTTCTTTTTTTTTCTTAATTTCAGAAAAACTCAATTCAACGATACTAGGTATTATTGATCTTCATGACGATTATAGACTGAAAATGTATTGAAGAAATTAGAGTTTAGTGTGATAAGCCATTATGTTAGGAATTGTGCATTGGTGATAATTTCTTTCGCGTTTTTATCAAAACTCTGTTTCTGGACATAGCTCCTTTGTGCTGTAAGGTATCGATATAATTTTTCAATTTTTTTAAACTCATAGAACAGAAAATTATCAAATTACACTCTCAAAGTGCTTACAATCTCGAAATATCAGGTTTCAACCTCCATTTAGTAGTGAAAACAATTTTTAACCACCGAAGGTCTTCCACACCCTAATTCTACTGGTATTAGACTTAGAAAACCATTGCATTTAATTTTTAGTCACTTAGCAAAAATGGATTTTTTTCCGCTCCCGCCCCACTGTGCGGCGTGCGGTGTACGGCGGATGGACGAAAAATTTTTTATTCGATTTTCGGATTCTACGTACCTTGAAACGTAGAACATTAAATTTTTGAGGGTAGGAGGGGGGGTTAAAATTTTTTTCTTGCTCGTTTCCAATGGTTCATTACTGAAAATAATTAACCAAAAAACCAAGCCAACCATCAACATCAATATAGTCCAAATCGATGTTGTTTACACTGTAAACTTTACAGTTGTTTTAAATCAAAGGTATATCTCAGCTTCGTCCATATTTACAGCTGTTTTGGCAGTATATAATTTTACGCATGAATTGAGGGCTTCTCAACGAGTGGTAAACAATTTTCGTGGGATGAAAACTAAGGGCGATACATTTTCCTAGAAACGGGTCGGTTGTAAGTAAAAATCATTACAAAATCCCGCGCTACTTTCGTTCCACGGTTTCGTCACGATTTTGCCCAGTTAGGTGATGGCTAAAGCATATTCCATGATAAAATTATATAATAAATTATTTAATTAAGTAAAGTAAAGGTAAAAAGTAAACAACCATTTCAGGTTATTATTTAATTAAATAGCTTAAATTTCTTTCGACAATTAGTAAAGTAAAATTGCACTAGTAATAGTAATTGTATTGTGGGTTTTGTTATGGCCGTTGGGTTTCTTTTTTCAACAACTCTGCTGTATATAGATAAGGGGCTTTACTGCCCCACTCGGTTCGAGGAGGTTTTTCAACTGCTTCATTTGTGAGTCACTTTGGGTAGAATTTATGTTTCTCTCTTTCGCTACCTCCAAAGTAACGCACTCTCAAATCACCCTCTCGACAACCACACGTTGACGAGGAGAGGAAGCTAACTTATGCGCGATGGAAACAACGTTATACGGCGAGAGTAACTCCGGTGAAAACACGGCGGCAGGCGCGGAACACGGGGAGTTTCCTAGTCCAGAAATCCCGGTAAACAACGCGATCCCCTCGTTTCTCGAAGTGAAGTTCGCGAGGTAGTTGGAGCTGCAATTCCAAGGGCGGTTCAAGTGCGGTCAGGCCTAACTACTCCTGGTTGACTGAGAGCTCTGAGTAACTCCGAAGCTGTAGTGCCCAGCTTATGGCGCTCCACTCCTGCCATGGAATAAGTGTACTTGTTCCATGATCCTACCATACAGGGAGGTCCCGAATGCAATGGTTTCACTCGAGGTCTTATCGATAATTCAACTAAGATTACGAACAAGCTATATTATAAGGTTTTTCAGAAATGGTGGTAAGCCGAGCAAGAAAGAAAAACGCTGCAAATTATTACACAATGGTTTATTATTTTTCTATATAGATCACTCGTCTACAAAATCACCAACCATCCAATATGAAAAAAAAAAAAAAAATCAAAAAAACGTAAAAAAAAAATCAAAAAAAAAAATCCAAATTACCAACCATCGATCGCATTTCGGTCAGCTCTAATTTGAACGGAGATTAGGCCTCTTTTGCGATTCAGACTCGTGCTTTGATTTATATATATATATATTTCAATTTAAACCCTTAAATTTTCGTAGGGAGCGAACGGTTTGTCCTACAGAGCTCCGCGTGGTCTCAAAAAATTTTAAAAATTCAATAGAATCCTAAATTGAAGGAAAAACAATACCTTTACATCGAAATTTTTTGAGTTAAGGCGTTTTCAAAATTTCAAAATTGATTTTGGAACCCTTAGAAGTGACCTACATCAACCAAAAGCTTCGGGGCACAACTAGACCCCAAATGGAGCCTACATACCAAATTTCATCAAAATCGGTCAATGCTAAGTGGCAAAAGTGCCGCGTACGGCGTACGGCGTACGGCGGACGGACGGCCAAATTTTGGTTTATTATTTTCAATAATTTCAATTATTAATAATAATAATAATATAAATAATAATTAATTTAATAATTTTCAATTATTCGTTGAAATTTTTTTCTGTTAAAGCGAGAAACCCGTTCCGCGAGCCTGCAAAGTTGCCTAACTATCAAAATAGCGCAAAATATGGATTCCAATAAACCCCAAGAGTGATACATGAATTACCATTATTTTTTTAACACTGATTTAGGTGACTCAAAAAGTTTTCAATTCAAAAGAATAAAAAAATTCTTCGAAAAGGAATAAGGTCTCTCAGTTAGTGTGTGTATTTGAACGAAGTTTTCACTCATATTTCGAGTTTCAATACGAATTTCAATCAAAACATATATGAAATATATGTTTTTAACACACTTAGTATGTAACATAACATTATTATGTTACATACTAAGTATGTTAAAATTATTAACCTTAAGGATTCGATATATAATAGGAAAGTCTCTGAAATGAACCTACGGCTGTTCCTGTCCTCGACGTCAGGAATGTCAGTCGGACGAAAATTTAACCTGAGATGGTTGTTTACTTTTACTTTTCTGTTTACTCTAGAATGAATGTCCATGAAGATTTCTTATAACTTAACTGGTCTAATTGTTGAATGACATTGCAATAACTCAATGTTTATTTTAAAATTTGGCTAAGATGCAGATATTTTTTTTTCTAGCTCCAAGTTTCATATTTATGATTGATCGATTGCATAGGTGGTGGCTCATGGTTTGAGCTTTCCATGATTATTTTTTATCTAGATTCTCACGAGCTTGAGTGATTTTCTTGAGCGATAACTGCCTCGGAGTTGGCGGGAAAAACCTGTGTAATGGAACGGGGGCTTCGAGGGTTAATGTAAAATTGATGGCTAGTCATTTGGAACCGCGATGTTGGAGGGCTGGAGTTGCCTTAACCCTTGGAAACACAACATACACATTCATGGAGCAAACCAGTTGGGCAACCTCAAACACGCGTCAATACGCCTCAGAGTACGAGTCAATATCCTTCCTGCAGACGTGCGCTGCCCACGCTGACCTCCTCAAACAGCGTTTTCTAGTAATGGGTTTCATGTATAAATTGTCGGTAGGTCACTCTATAGGGATATGAACATGGTGGCATTTACAAATTGCTAGTCGTAAATGTGTACATATACATGTAAAATTAATAATTAATATACAAAGTATTTGCCAAATTAAATGCAACACCTTCCAAATGAGGCACAGTTATGCAAAAGAGTTCATAAGCTAAAACTTAATGTTCAGGCGTTGAAAAATAAATCATTAGGCTCTTTGCTTGGCTTTAAAAAAATTTTAAATTCAAGTGAACGTCTCCAAATGTGAACAATTGAACCCACAGAAATATATCACACATTGCTGGGATCAATGTGAGGGATTTGTGAGGACAGGTCACTTACTAAACGATCACTCTTGTAAACGAATTGACTGACAGTAACCAAAAGTTTCTAGGAACAACTAGGCCCTAGATGGAGCCAACAAACCGAATTATAATACATTCGACGAAAAAAAGCTAATTTAATACGCTGGAAGTTGGTATGAATATAAGACAGTGTTACCAACTCGATCGGTCAAAAACCCGTAGAAACCCTTAGATTTATATCTAAAAACCTGTAGGTATTTCCGTAGGAATCTACACACGTGGTCTATAAAAAAATGCCACACCTTCTGGGATCATTGACTTAAATTGAGAAGAGCTTTCCCAAATATTTTTTTGAGGTAACAGCCATTGCTCCTAGAACTAGAAGTACCTACCTACAACTCTGTCGTGTAACTACTAACCCAGTCTCAAACAACAAAATAGGAGTACCTATCGTGAATAATGAAGAGGTTTGAGTGGGAATCACAGAAAATAATGGTACCAATCCTTTTTCCTTATTGCATTTTGGAAAATCGCGACTAGTGAATAGAATCAAATCTCAGAATTGTAAACGAAACATTGACTTTTTTAAAACGGTTTCACAATCTTCAATCCTTTAAATCGTACATTGACAATTTCATGTTTTAGACATTGAAACTAGATCAGTCGTTAGTTCAGGTGGGTAAATATTAGTGAATAGAATCAGGTTTTTTTTAAATTATTATTTAAATCACAAACACACCTGCTCCCTATATGATGACAGGTGTACACCACAGGTAATGTCAAGTTCATAAAAAGAATAAAATGAAAAATAAGTAGTAAAATTAGTCAACAATGAGCAAAAGGTACAAAAACACTCATAACAACATTCACAAATCACTAAAATCTATTGATTCCAGGTAACATAATAAATCCTCCCGAAAATCCCGCAGCAGCTCCTGAAATGGGGTAGGCCAGCGTCCTCCTGACAGCATAATCTTCCGCTCCAGCCTCGAACGGTTGACATCATACTTTGGGCATTCAAATAAAATGTGATCCCAGGTCTGGGGAACCCTAATTTGGCACTGACAGCTGTCGTCATCCACTATCTGGAAACGTTTGAGGTAAGCCCGGTTTTTCCCCTGTCCGGAGAGGAGTTGAGTTAGCTTCCAGGATACCGCGAGATTCTCTTTAAAACGAGACTCAACATTGGGAAAGAACCTCTTCGCATGGCTCCCGTCCTCAGTCGCCATCCACACACTCCCCCAGCATCTATTGCTGTCCGCTCTTAACTGAGATCTAAGGACTGAACGAGGCTTGAGCTCGAAAACGACTGGAATCGAGACATCAGCAGCTGCACTCTTGGCCCTCCCATCCGCCTCCTCGTTTCCCCTGATTCCGACGTGGGCCTCAACCCAGCCCAAATCCAATCTCCAATCCATCTAACTCGTGAGGTGGAAGAACACTGCACGGATCTCCTCGTAAACAGGCAGATGATTGGATGAGTTCTTGGATAGAAACAGGGTATGGAGGAATGGAATGGCGCCAATGGCGCCCATTTGACTAGCAACCTCAAACAGCCAAGTCACCAGACTTAGAAAATCAACGTTTGCTGAGTATATTATTCGGTCGGTAAAAGAAGAGAAAGCAGACAATTTTTGAAGAACATAAATTAATTACAATAAATTGGCTTTCAGCCATTATTTGCACAAAAAAACCCGTAGATTTCACCTACGTTCCCGTAGGAAAACCCCGTAGATCTACGGGAAAACTTGTAGAGTTGGTAACGATAAGATTTTACAACATCACTCCACTCAATTGCCAACTGTACATGCACAGCTGTTATTATCCAGTGAGTACAGATGTTAATGGTCAGCCAAAAAGTTATGAATTCTACAACCTTAATAACTTTCTTCTTATACTGTGTTTATCTGATCAGGTCAGTCATTAGTGATGAAAATACTGTATCCTGCAATAGTTATAAAGAACTCTTTCTTATTATCCGGAGTTTTCGGGATTGTTTTAGGATTTTCCGTTCCCTTTATATTGATGTTATATTATCAATATACCGAAGTGATCATTTCCATCGGGGACTTAGAACTTGATAAAAACTCTATCGCGAGTCCAGGTGTGTCAACCATACGAACTGCTACAAATAAACACCGCGTGGGTGGCAAGATCTTGTGCATGGTGGTATCTGCCCTTGTTTGGTATGGCAAGAAAGCTAGAGACGTCAACAATACTTGGGGCAGGAAATGTGATAAGTTGATATTCCTTACGTCGCACAGATATTACGATCTGAATACCGTGTTGACGCCTGGATTAGAGAAAGACACCAGGGATAGGTTGTGGTATAAGGTGGCTTACGGGCTGTCCTACGTTTATTTGCATCACGTGGAGTACGACTGGATTTTGAAAGCTGACGACGACACGTACGTTATAATGGAGAACCTCAGAATGATGTTGAGAGGCTACAACTCTTGGCAGGCTCTGTTTTTCGGTTGCAGGTTTCTGAGGAAACATGAGGCGGAGGAGAGATCCATCAAAGGGACGGTCACATCTTCGGGATACATGAGTGGAGGAGCTGGATACGTTTTGAGCAAAGAAGCTTTAAAACGGTTCGTGACCAAAACCAGAATAGACGATGATATTTCTTGGGCTGAAGACATCTACATAGCTGAACATCTGAAAACTGTCAACGTCACATTCGTAGACACCAGAGATCAGCTCGGGCGATCCCGATTCCACCCAATAATGCCAACGAGACTGGGTCACTCAAAGCCTAAATTACGCGATAATTACTGGCTGTACGGAAGACACTTCTACGGCTTCATTGATGGACCAAACTGCTGCGCAGAATCATCAATCACGTTTCACTACGTTACCACACCATTTATTCAACTCATGGAATTTTTCTTCTACCATTTGAGCCCTTATCAACGCTGAATGATCCTTAATTTTGCAATAAACTTATAGTATTTTAAATGAAACACGAGAACTATTTTTACTGTCCCTCTTATGCCTATACTTTTTAAACTGCAGGCCGATGTTTTCCAAACTCAAAATACCTACTGATTCTACCTGCCATTTATATTCTGGAGTGCCTTTTGCACGTCTATGACCACCAGGATAAATTTGGAGCTGCCTCACATGACTACAATACAAGAAATTCCGATGATCTTCGAATACCGTTCAGTAGGTCAAGTGAGTCCCGGAACAGTACAAAATGGTGGGCTTTAAAGTTTTTTTAATGCTATTCCTAAGAAAGTGAGAGACCAAAAAAGAAAAAGTTGTAAGCATACCGTTGTGGACTTTCTTTGCAACCTTGCTCTATACAATTATGACGAATATTTTGAAGCTAGTGTGATTTCTAAAAGAATTTCATGATTTATAATAAATAGACCAAAATCCATTTCTATTTTAATGATCTCTGTTTTAGTTACTTACGATTCGTATTTTTATGACGTGCTACTACCTGAGGAATATAAACATTCCCAGGAATATAAATATTCCCAGGAATATAAATATTCCTCAGGTATAGGTTTAATAAATTTATTAAAATACTCCGTTCAGCCTAGCTCAGATGTATTTATGTATTAATTTTAATTGACTCTGTGATATTTGGCTAGGATACGTTTCAATATATGTATAAATATAGGGTATACATTTAGTTGGGTGGCTTGTCTATTGTTAAATGTTGTGTTCTGCGTGTTGTCGAGTGAGGGCGATGGTCCTCTCGATGCGCTGAATTGTTCCTAGCCTGAATCCTACTCAACGGAGAGATTGATCCCTAAAAGCCTGCTGCCTCAGCACTCCATCTGCGGCGCCTCGCGGCCGACCGTATTGACGAGTGCGTCAAGATCTATCCAACAACCTCGGCGTCTGATAACAGACTCACTGGCGGGAGGCGGAACATTTACCTAGTCAGGCCTACTGTTCTGAAGAGGTCCCTAAGGGGAGCTAGAGGTTCGGCGCCTTTATGGGGCAAACCGTTCCCTTGGAAGAACTGGGGCTGTAGGTAATAAGAGAAATGATAAGTCAGATAGACGAGGTACGAATGCATGTAGGAAGACCCCTCAGTGTGGCTTATATACTCAAGTTAGTATGGTGAGGGGAGGGTGGAAAAAAGGTGACGTTAACTGACGTGTTTTTTCCCTTCCTCACTTCACCCATGTTGGTGATGACTCATGCCTCCTTGGGGTTTTCCTACGTGTCTCTTTATTGGAGAACTAGGTAATTCATACCGACAAAACACACGGTCGGAGTGGGTGCGGCTGACAAAATATGAATACCATGCCTTTTTCAAGAGATATTTTGCTTCTACAAGATCGAAAATAGAGAAGCTTTGTAATTTAGTAGTTTTGTAGCTTAGTAGTCCTTCGAAATCAAAATTTACACTAGCATTTTACGTATCAGAGCATTTAGTAAAAAGTTTGTTTCGTTTTGTGTCTGATGCTAATGTAACTACCAGAAATCTTGATTAGATTTTGGTTTAATATCCGGGGTTTCTGAGTGTTGGTAGCTCTGAGACGGTCGTCCATGAGATTCATGATTTTCCTGAAATATCGATTTAAAATGATCTACAAGTCCAATTATAGTTAAATTTGGAGGGTCGTTAGAGGTTAAGTCCAAGAATAATGAATTAATTTATTGTTTTAAATACCAAATAATCGCTCCCTTACCGAAGAGTCAGGGTCAGAGATTTTGGTTGTGGGGTTACGTAGATCGACGCTAAGCATCACAGTTATGTAATATCACAGCAAGCCATCAATGAAAATTATGTGGGCTCCCCTAGGCTAATCATACCGAAACCTCGATTTGACGTAACAGGTCGAAGGAAATGGCGACAGTAAAGAAAAACGAGGGGAGAGCAAACATTGTACAATTCCAGAGTTCCTAATTAGCCCGAGGGAAACTGTGCTCTTCCACAACTGGGTCAATTATGACCTCCCCTACCAACCGGTAGCAAGTTTTAGAAGGTGTTTAGTCTTTATCGGGACTCTGACAGTTCCCACGAATTGGCTGGTTCACACTTCGGGAGATAGTAGTTCAGAGAGAATAGGATGTACACGAAGTAATTCTATAGAGAACTAACTTCTTCACATAACACATGATGCGACTACAGTTCGTAAAAGTACCGACGATACTATCGAGAAAATCTTATTGTTTAGAAATATATGCATTTCTGGGGACGTCTCAGTGGATGGGAAATAAAAAACTTCCAACCAGTGTTAAATATATCCATATCAAGAAGGTATGTTCTCCGTTTGCTTCATCATGGTGAGCAATGCTCTTGAGAGCAGCACCATAACAGCGAGGGAGACTGGAAACTGAGTAACTATCCAGAAACCATGGTCAACGTTACCAAACACAATGATTCGGCTGGCGCTATCCCCAGGAGTCATTCTGACACCATTCCGGCACAATTAGAGGTTGGTGTACGGCGATCACGTCTGAATTTTAAGGCAAACCACTAAAAACCGGTCAAAGCATAAAAAAACCCAGTAAAACATGGTTTACTGTAAAAGAAATGTTTGCACTATCCTTTGCTATCAGAAAAAAACCTCTGCCAATTGGGTGTGGCACATAGCTTCCTCGTATCCTTAACCCGATTGTATAGATGATCAGATGCATAGTACCTAGTTATTTTCAAAACACCAATCACTAAGTACCTTGCCCTATCCTCATAGAGGACCATGTACACCCCAATCCGCACGAACCTTGAACATTTCGTCGAAATCGGATGAGAATTGTAGAAGTTATGGGTGTTTCGAGGAATTCACCTTTGCGCATGCGCAATGGCTACTATCAGTCTAGGGGCAATGATTTAGGTAGGGAACCGTCTACAAGCCAATTAGAACCATCCCACAAAATGTCATTAAATTCGGATGAACAATGTAGGTGTTATAGCTGTTACAAGTATTTTACGTTTGCACATGAGCAGAGGCTACTGTCTATTTGGGGCCGTGATTTTCACAGGGGGACTATCTACACCCCTATTTGCATAATCCCTGAAAATTTCAACGAAATCGGACAATAACTTCTGTACCGTAAATTTATTTAAATGTCCCGCTACTTTCATATTAACGCGGTTCTCGGTGCTGTCCGTTCCTGTCTTCCGCCAGTTGTCAGGCAACACTTCCATGCAAATCGTTTTCATTTCAATTATTCCGATTTAACTAAGAAGAAAATGGACCATCGTTCTCTACAAATTTTATCCTCCATGAAAAGGGATATAATGAACTAAATCTCGAATAAAATTCATGGACGAATTTATTGCAAATAGTGCATCCCGTCATGTGCTGCTACTTGTAGGAGCGGAGGACAAAATCTCAGCTTCAACGTTCCTTTTCCTCCTTCTTTTGTTCGCCATTGACGAATGCCGTTCCTCGTTGTCCCCGTTCTACCGTCTTCGTCCGATATTGATTTTATTCCTTGTTGGAAAAATAAAATTCATCGGATCGATCGTCTTTCTCGGATCTCGAACCGCCTGTGGAACGAGCATTTACCGTCGGCAGTTCTTCACCACCGTTTTGGTAAGCCTACCTACATACCTGTTGGATTCTACCTTCATGCCGTCTGAAACGAGATGGAATTCTTACAATTCGATACCTCTGTTCTTAGCTTCTCGGAAGTCTTCTTTCGTCCGTTTGTCTCTGCCGTTCGCCTGGAGTGCTATACACCGTCTCCGTGAGTCCTCGCCGTGGATGTAAACGACGAGCGACCTGCACTTCACGTACCGGTAGGTAGTACGCTAAATCGAACATATCCCACAACCTCTTCGAGTACCATAAAGCAAGATAATGAGGAATCCCTTCCTATTTTGATCAGTTTTAGGTCGGAGCCTGAATTCTCAACTGCCTGCTCGTCAGAACTCCGTGATTTCAGTACACAGAAAGTACCGACCGCTTCAGAGGTTCCCGTCCTTCCCATTCCGAATCTGATAAGTAACAACTATAAGTACCCAAAGGGTCTAGGGCTATATTTAATTTCATTCATTACTAAATTCGACGGCCGATTCGAAATTCGTAGGTAGTACCTATAATTATCTTTGATGTAGTACCTATGATTATAGTTTCGTGGATATACCTGTGACAAGTCCCTCCCTGAATGTTGAGTCAAGTATCGACTATACAGGGTGTAAGCCTAACTGGTCAGCCATACGGTACCAGTCAATTCTACAACTAATTTGCAACAAAAAATGTCCCTTAGCGATTTTTTTTAAACCCTTCGTTTTTGAGTTATTTTAACTTTAAACTTTTTTTTCGTGATTTTGACCTTATGTCATTAAATTGGTCATAACTCCGTTAATTAGCTGTGTAAATTACAATTTGAGCATACCGTTGATAAGAGAATTAAATTTCCTATCGGATAGATGCCTTAACTTTTTTTTGAGTCAAGGTTTGAGACATGAAAACGTCCTCTAAAAAGAGAATTTTACGTAATTATGGAAACCTCGCATTTTTTCAATCTCAAATTGAACTAAAAGAACCCATACTTTTTCAAGATGCAAGAACAGTAAAAACTGCGCCAGAATTTCAGCTTTCCAACGGTATAATCAAAACATATTCTACAACCGAATTTAGGGGAGAAATGTGTGTTTGAACGCGGAAAAACGTGCATTTTTTCAACGAAATCAGCGCTCTGGCCTCCTGCTTCCAGAAGCCTCGCGGTCTACTGCGGCGCCCGCCCACCCACTCTCATCGTCCGACCCCTCAGATCGACTAGGCGGAGCGCCGATTTCGTTGAAAAAATGCACGTTTTTCCGCGTTCAAACCCGAATTTCTCCCCTAAATACGGTTGTAGAATATGTTTTGATTATACCATTGGAAAGCTGAGATTCTGGCGCAGTTTTTACTGTTCTCGCATCTTGAAAAAGTATGGGTTCTCGTAGTTCAATTTGAGATTGAAAGAATGCGAGGTTTCCAAAATTACGTAAAATTCTCTTTTTAGAGGACGTTTTCATGTCTCAAACCTTGACTCAAAAAAAAGTTAAGGCATCTATCCGATAGGAAATTTAATGCTCTTTCCAACGGTATGCTCAAATTGTAATTTACACAGCTAATTAACGGAGTTATGACCAATTTAATGACATAAGGTCAAAATCACGAGAAAAAAAGTGTAAAGTTAAAATAACTCGAAAACGAAGTGTTTAAAAAAAATCGCTAAGGGACATTTTTTGTTGCAAATTAGTTGTAGAACCGACTGGTACCGTATGGCAGACCAGTTAGGCTTACACCCTGTATAAAGATTTTTTTGTTTCAAATTCATTTTGCTTAATAAAGCGTTTACATCAATTTTTTTTGTTTTTTTTTCTCATACTCAACCTACTAGCCTGGGTCAGATCTTCTTTTATTTCATTTCTATAGGTTCATCCCCGCTTTATGGAAAATTTTAGTACCTTTACTGTCACACTTCGTATAGTTATGCCCGTCACAAGAATTTTATGACAGACACACAGACAAACACTCAAGCTTGAGAAGTGAAAACAAAGCTTCCGCTACCTTGGTTGACTCTGAAGCAATATTATGAAAACAACGATGGTGGCAACCATCTTTCCGGAGTCAGATCCTATGGTACCAAACGACGTTTTCTGGTTCTAAAGTTTGCTTATTGCTATAAACTTGCAGACAACAGATTGAAAGATGAAATAGTTAGAAGAAATCCAGCTCCAGAAAAGTGGAGCAGAGTCAAAATTGACTCAGGCAGGGAAGAAGGCATGAAGCTACTCGAGATGGGCATCTCGGCTGTTGAAAAACGTTCGTTCATCCGAGTCAATCTTACCTGACGTCATGGGGCACAGGAAGCTCCGCCCCGCGGTCCAAGAGGATCTTGATGATTTCGTAGTTGTCCCTGTGAGCTGCGAGGATGAGAGGTGTGATGTCAGGCGTGAACGTAGCTTTGTCTGGAGGCAACGCTTCCCAACTCTGCAATTGCAAGAATATCACAGTGAATTACGCCATATCAACAGACAGATTGTTCAAGCTCTGTATAAAATACTTCAGTTCCAATTTCACTATACTCCAACTTCACTATACCAAAGAAAAAATACCACCTCCATGTTTGTGAAGCATGCTAATCTGTTCTTGGTCTCTGTCAGATCATGATTTTACAAACCTGTTTCACCGATACTCTTCCAACCGTTATTGAATGTTCTTTTTTTTCAAGAGCTACTGAGTTTTACGATAGCTGAGTTTGATGGTTTCTGTTTTACAATACGTTAATAGTACAGAGTGAAGCAACTCAACTTCCTTTTTTCAAAACTGAATAAAGCTGTTTTTACAATGTAGGTACAAAATAACGTAGTGTAGGTACAATGTAGGTAAAATCACTTAGGTGACGTCCCCCATTCTCAATTCATTGAATATACTGATTCCTGGCCCTGGAGTCTGTCATTGCTCTTTCAAGCATAGCAAGCGTTATGTTGGAAATTCCTTCCTGTTGTCGTTCTTTAAATCTTGAAGGATCCTCGGACGGTTCACTGGATTTTAAAAAACCCTTGGAAAAAATCACAAGGGAGACGAATTGGGAGATCCGGCCACTGCAAATCGCCCCTGATTGTGATGAGGCGTTCTGGGAAGTGTTCCCTCAAAACAGCCATCGATGCTCTCGCGATGTGTGCTGTTCCACCGTCTTGTTGGAGTAGTAATTATTGCTTGATTTTGATGATTCCGGCGGCAATATTTCAGTTTTTTAATTCCCTAGGGCCGTGCACTAATAGATTTCTAAAATCTTTGAAAATTTCAAATTTAAGTACAATTTTAAAAGTTTTTGCGCCTTCAATTTCGCTAAATACTAAAAACGAACGGCGACCGACTGATACCTCCTCAATATTTATGTTTACTATTGTAATGCACTATGTGTTATACAACAAATAATTTTTGAAAAAAACGAAAAACAAATCGGTCCATGGTTGCTGCATGAGTGCCGCATGAGTACGGCGTTCGGCGTAGGTACGGAAAATTTTTATTCGATTTTTGGATTCTACGTACCTTGAAACGTAAACCAGTTCATTATTAAAAATAAACAAATACCAAATTACAAACTTTTTGATTCATACAACGTGTTTTATTCAGTTTTGTGGAGGTTCAATATTCAGCTATCGGTACGTTCATTAATGAATATCTGAAGCATCAGTATTATAAATAGACAATGATTTAAAACAATGGTACTATATTTTAAACCTTCGGATGAAGTACTCAGAATAACAGGACAGAATAAGTCACTGTTACATAACTGAATAAACGAGTAAATTTTCTGTCAAGCAAGACGTCAGAAGAGAGAATGAGATTCCTTCGACCCGGCTTTTCTTATATTGAAAACTGCCTGTGTCACAAGACAAAGAAAAAGAGATGGGAGTAAACTCCCTTTTTAAAGTGGACTAATGAAGTTTCCCCCCCTCCACTCCATTTTTTCCAAGCCGTGACGTGGAAATCCCTAGGCCCTGACTTTGCACAAAGGACCGGGACCTCTGTTCCCCCTCCACGTGGCTTCTGTTCCCTTTCCTCCAGTCCTGTTGTATACGTCCGAAGTAGGTACCGCCTGCCTTATCCCGTCCCCATCGGGGTGCATTCAAAGGGTTTCCTTCTCTTCATTAGTCACCCCTTTTACTGTGCAAACGTCAGCAAAGTACGTTTTTCGCAAGTCTATATTTGGTGGATCGTTCATCCCTCTGCATCTCCTTTCAATTGATGATGATTTCCTTCAAGTGTCTCAGAATGTGAAAAACATCATAATTACAAACCTAGAGATTCTTCAGAACTAAATTCAAATCACTGCCAAATGTTGAATTATCGACACTTGTCATCGTCTTTAATTATCGTTTTATATTAAATATAAAACAAATTTAAATAAAAATAAAAATCAATAAAAATAAATTTTATTCACCGAAGCATTGACTTAGCCCCCAACGGACAGATATCTTTAGTGTCACACCAAGGACAGATACCGCATGCCGCATGCCTTTTTCGCGATTCCCAGAATTCTTTTCGAACTTTAATGAATTAAAAGTACTTGTTTATTCATTTCAAGGATTCAAAGATACTTTAATTACTACAAGAAATCCATTTCTTCAAAATAAACTCCAAAACTTTGAATTATCTCAATATTTGAACTTTATTCTCGATTAGAAATCGGAAATCCTTTTCTACTGGTTTGTTATTACTCAAACTGTGGTATTACTTACTTATGGCATTTTCCGATACCTTCCTATCTATGAATTCAAATTCGTCACAAATCGAAAGAAATGTATATAAGTAGGTACTAGTGTTTAATATGGTGTTATGACGGCGTGTCGGCGTGTGAAGGCAAATGGCTTCACGTCGGCTTGTTGGTTTTTATTGGTCCCTACTCAACAAAGACAAAGGACAGGACAGCATTTTCAGCCCGGCGCGTTTTACCGCCAACCGCGTGCAGGAGTGCTTAAAGACTTCAGCTCAGCTACGTACCTCGGCGCGATTGCTCGCCGACCGGAGGGAGGCAGCACATTTACCTAAGCCTAGTTGGGGGCAGACAGCTTCTAGGTGAAACGGGAGCGGAGGCTGGCGCTATGAGCTTATCACCTACCGAGACCTCCAAGGAACTGTGGGTTTTTAAAGAGAAGGCGAGATAGAGCAAGAAATAATCAAGTCGAGTTTTCGAAGACGAATGAATGAAGGGGAAGCCCTGAGTACTCCTTTTATATTGGTTAAACAAGGTAAGGAGAGCGTGGAGGAAGGTGACGTCAAGTGACGTGTTTGTTCCCCGTACCTCACCTTACCTACCTGGCATGATGAGTCACTCAGGGTTTCCCTTGTGTCCTTTATTGGAGAACTAGCATAGCTAAGAGGATGAGCCATTACATATGGGTATCGGGAAATATTTGAATTTAAAAATTATCTTACACAATTGTGATGAATAGGCATGATTGATTTCAAAAAACTTCGACCCATTTGAAAGGCCATTTATTATAATGATGTTCCCAACCCAGCCCATCAACTGGCGGGACGTGGCAGACAGATTGGCGCCTAGAGTGCCGCCTTGACTATTTTTTTTTTTGCACTTAACTCGTCACGTGCCGAACAATAAGTAATCTTAAGGGTTGTGTGAGATCATGGGTCTGGATGGGAGGATTGGGTTAGAGGTCAGAAAGGGTGTAGGGGGTCTACGGAGCCGCCTATCTGTCCGCTAAGGGTTAATGAACATTAATTTGTAATCAATATTATTATGAATGTCTGAGAGTAAAATTTAGAAACCGAATGACATTTTAATACTGTATTTATGCTTGATTAAAATTTAGTAATTTTGACCTTAGAAGGAGAAAAAAAGTGAGAATATTTGCTGTGACCGAAATTAATTTTTGGAAATTGTAATTTTAAAATATTTTCCAAAATTTAGTTCAATTGACCAAGAGTAACAGAATTCAACGAAAATTTTCATCTTGAAAAAAAAAAGTCTGTCTGGACAGTCACAACGCCTGTTTTGAATTGAGTGGTTAAATTCTTTCCTCTTTTTTCTGCTTACAGTTTTTTTTTAAACATAGGAGAAGCGTTATAGTGGAAATGAATTAGGCTCGGTATAATGCTGGGATATAGGATACGGGAAGCCGTGTTTTGTTTTTCTTTTCTCGCTTGTGTGAGGTCAATTATTCGAGCAGGAAAACTGTTTTTCCCCGCTTATCTCCCGGGGAGTCAGCGTTTGTTTAAGCCATGGCCCAAAAAAAAGAACAGAAAACGATTCTCCCCGCTCTCGTGTCGACCGAACTCGCTGAGAAAATATTAGGTTAACATAATTCTTAATCTTAATTAAAAATAAACAAAATAAAAAACTCTGAATCCGACAGCTTTTAGGCTTTTTTTCGAAATTAAATTACTGCGCTTTATTAGTAATCTGGTTGATTGAGTAGGTGGGGATATTTGATTGAGTGATTGTGGAGGGGCTAAAATCGTTGTCAATGGTTGAGAAATGTCCAAAAAATTAATTCCAATATGAAATTTTCGAATTCAAAGTAGGTAGTCACTACCCGCACTTAGCTTGGTTCTTAGTATGTTCCTAATTATTTGGGAGAGAAATGATACAAAAATCAAGGTTTTCATATTAAAAACCACCAAAGCTAGAAGAGACAGAGGAGGGTTTGTTTGGTAGAATAGAGAAGGGATGGGTATCGTTATAAAAGTATCGATATTTTGTATCGATACTGTATCGTATCCGAGTATCGATATCCCAAGTATCGTTGGGCTTGAGTATCGATATTTTAAAATATCGAGTATCGATACTTTAGTGTCACAAATTATGAATATTGTCCAATATTCCCAGGAAAAGTAATTTCTTCAACAATGTTTATTCATTTTTCACTATCAAGAGTCCAAGAAGAGTGATTTTCTCCTTATATAAACGTTATTTGTGCAACCAAAGAGTAATGATCCAAAAGCCTCTCTACCTTCTTCATTTTTTTTGCCATTATGTTGAATTTTCCGCGAGAAATGTATCGATATTCGATGTTTAGAAATATCGGATCCAAAGTATCGATATCCAAAAATATCGGATCCAAAGTATCGATACTAAAATAACGAGTATTGGTACGAAAGTATCGATATTTTGAAATATCGAGTATCGATACCCATCCCTAGAATAGACAAGGGTAAAGTTATCTTTATCGCTGACTCGGCTTATCTGTCTTTTCTGAGACTTCCTTTTCAAATTTGTTCATTAGTATAAGTCATCAAGGAGGGTTACAAGGAATTCAATACACAGAAAATTTCAAAATAAAATAAAAATGTATGCTCCTGCACGGATATGGAAGTTTTTTTTTTTTGCTGTGAAAACACTCAGATTATTCATCTTCAGGATACGTATCAGGAAATTTTCGAAAACATTGGTTCTGAAGCAATCAATAAATACCATCAACCAAACTGTATCAGTAGTTTCCAAGAGGCTGTGTACAAGTACAAATGTCGGTCGCATTTCGATCATAAGTTAGTTTCAATCTCCAGGCTGATTTTTATATCATTCCAATCACCTTCATTGGTTCTCAAGAGATTGAGTGTGAACCAAATTTCATTACTCTAGGATGGAAGAAGAAATAGTTAGATTCATAACCGTTGCAGCTGACCTGACTCTCATTTCCAGTCAATTTTAGTGGTCTCTTAAAAAAATTAGTTTCAAAATTACACATCCACGCCAATTAACTGCTTCCTCCTTATAAAGAGAAGTTTAATTTGATCGAGCATTGAACTGAATCCCAATCTCATTCACAGCTAGAGGACTTCAATAAGCTCAGCTTTACCACTCATGCAACTCCATGTTATTCGAATTACATGTGTCGCATCAAAAATATAAAAATTTTTTTACTCATCATGAAATGAACTGAAATCCAAAACACGTTTCCCAAGGTTGAAGCTAAATATACCTCAAGTACCTTCAAATTAGGGCGGAAACAAAATGTCAGGGAGTGGACATTTAAAGGGCGATGCGCGAAGGTCTTTGTGCAGACCAGCTCAGACCCTTCATTTGTCAAGGTCCTGCAGCCAACTCTGCCCTTTCCCTTTCACTCTGACGAATGGTGAAAGTGGTTTTCTACTCCTTCCAAGCGATTTCCGTTTTTGTCGTGTGGAGAATGAATGATCTAGGAGATATATTCAGCTAGAGGAGTAATAACGTCAGGGAAATCCGTAAGCATTCATTATTTTTCCATTAACTCATCTGAATGGTGGAAATACGTCAACAAAAAACTTTCAACAAGTTGGCTTCCTAACACAAATTAATGAGAACGTTATCCAATACATTGGTGTAAAAATCGTAATATGATTATTATGTTTTCCTCGATCATGTTGATTTATTATATAGAAATGATGTAATATATTATTATCATATATTACCATTAATTTATATATTAATCAAAGTTTAGTTACTAGATGCACTTATTTACAGTTTGAACAGTAAAAATCATACAATTTCAAGTATTTTTCTGTGGTAGACAAAATAAAAATGATGTTTTACGTTTCAAAGTACGTAGAATCCGAAAATCGGATAAAACCCAAACGATGTGCTCTTGACCGTTCTACAAAATGAGCAACTTGTTTAAAGGCTATTTTGATCGGCATCGTGTTCCAAATGAAGAAATCACCAGGAAATTAGCATAGCATTTCTGAACCGATAACAAACCTTCGAACGGCTCAATCTATCAAGCTTTTCTATCCTTGAAAACCGTTCAAAAATTTCTCCCTTAGAGGGAATCCCACCCAAAAGACATCCATGTCAACTGTTTACTTTTTCTATGATTAAACAGAATTTTTTTTTCTAAAAAAAAAAATTCTTCAATTGCATGTAATAATTGCAGTATTCTAGAGAACCTTGCTTCATAGCTACCGATATGCAGCATTGATTTTGTTTACTGGTTGCAGCGTTGCATTTTACGTGGCAAAAAAAGTGTGGCGAAAAATTCCTCGAACCTCAGCCAAAAGACATATCTATGTCAAAAAAATTTGATTGAATAATGATTGACGCACATCAATATGATTGAGAGACCAATCGCAATTATGTTGATGATTTTTCGCTATTGGTTTATTATTTTAAATAATGAAACTTTGGAATCGACCAAGGAAAAAAAAATTGTTTTACCCCCCTCAAAAGTTGTTGGTTTACGTTCAAGGTACGTGAAATCCGAAAATCAATACAAATTTTTCAGTTCATCTGCCGTAACTTTCCTTAATTACCGTGGACTGATATTGATGAAATTTGATATATGGACTCGATTTGGGGTTTAGTTGTGCCCCGAAGCTTTTGGTTGATGTCAGTCACTTCTAAGGGTTGAAATTTTGAAAACGCCCTTGCTCAAAAAATTTTGATGTGAAGGTATTGTTTTTTCATCAATTCAAGATAGTATTGAGTTTTTAGAATCGAATGAGACCACCCAGAGCTCTGTAAAGCCATTCATTCGGTCCCTTAAGAAGAAGAAGGGTTAGACTTACGATAAATCAGAAACACGAGAGTGAATCGCAAAAGAGGCCTAATCTCCGTTCAAATTTTAGCTGGCCAAAATGCGATCGCTATTCGTTTCTTCGAAGTTAGTTTTGCGTCCAGTAATCAATTAATCAAATTTCTTCAAGAAGGCACCCACAACTTCCTGTTTAACTGAGTGTGTTCTTCCAAATAAACTTGATTGTGACGTAGGTTTGTGGTAGGTGGCGACAATGGCAAAGCCGTGTTCTTTGCAGACGAGTGATCTATATAGAAAAATGATAAACCTTTGTGCAATCATTTGCGGCTTTTTTACCTACAGGTCTTGGTTCTTACGGACCGTGATGAAATCAATAATCAATTGCCTTACGCCATGAAGCCCCACTTGTTTCAATAACTTTTGATCATTTAGTCAGTAAAATTTAATAATATTATGAATTCAATTAATTCATCTTTGTTTTTCCTTTAGTATTATCGTGTGGCTTTGAAGTCCTGGGGATGTAAAAGCTAGTTCTATATCAGCACATAAAATAGAATTTGCGGTAGCTCTCTTGTATGATAATCCTCGGGTATTAATTTAATTACACCAACCTATTGAATACGTATAACGCGGGTTCTGTAGAGGTGACGGTATTAACTCTATATTCAAATCCGATCGCTCGTGAAGCAAGCCATTGTTTCAAGATCGGGTTTCCATTGGATTCTCATTGTCCAACCACATCTCTGTAGGGATGTAGTAGATTCCTGTTGAGTATCCAACGGTCAATTCCGCCAATTGTGTAAACCACACACAGACAAATTGATGGATTTAACCTCAAATAGAGGCATTGTTGATAGTGTTAGAAAATTTTTCCAAATACTAGGGTGGTTCAAATATTAACCCTAATTGGACCATGGTATCACTTGCGTCACCGAAAACACCCAAGGAACTCCACAGACATCCCAAAGTGTCATCGGAGTAACCAATATTAAATTTCAATTTTAAATTTTATGGACAGCAGAATTTTTTTGAGCTTATTGGCAGTCTCAAAATTGTAATGCTTAAAGTATTACAAAAATGTCCAAAGAAATCGATGAAACAATTATCAAAATGTTTGTCATAACAACATTTTTTGACATTTCTTAGGTACCTAAATTACGAAAAATTGTTCAAAAAATTCAGCTCTGTCCATTAATCTTTAAATTGCAATTCAAATCTAGTTACAGCAGAATTTTTTTGAGCTATTGAAAGTATCAAAATAGTGTACTTGAAGTATGACAAACATTTCCAAAGAAATCGATGAAACATTTTTCAAAATGAATTATTGTCACAACATCATTTTTTGGCATTTATTAATTTTAAATTGCAATTATTTAAATCTAGTTAATTTGGTGACACCTTGGGACAACTGTGGAGTTTCTTGGGTATTTTCGGTGACACTAGTGACACCATGGTCCAATTAGGGTCAACAGGGCTTTTGTACTAACATTTTATTTTACAAGGAAAACAACCTCTTGGATCACTTTTTCACACAGTCCCCATGCAAGGGGGATACTGACAAGGGGGGAAGAATAATTTCGGACGTGTCATCATCCAGTTGCGCATGAGTTGCTGAACTTCTCACGATGGGCTAGGCCCCCAACTTCCCTCTGTGGCTCAAGTGCCATTTTCCCTCTGTGGCTGTAAATACCAACTCGATGGATAAGACCCCAACTTTCCTTTGTCCATTTCCCATTACCGAATGGAAATTGGGTCCTCTTTAATCAAAATTTTCCCATATATTTTGGGTGTCGAAGCTTTCATGAACAACGTAGAGTCCTTCGTCCTCCCTTGTCGTGGAGATGTATTGAAAACAATTCTAACACATTTTTTAATGTTTCTTTAATGTTTGAAAACATCGAATTTTATCAAAGTACTGCAAGACTGAAACAGCAAATTGCCTCTTCGCTTGAGGTTTTCTGTCACTCACAAACTCATCCTATTTCCTAGGCGAGACTCAACGGCCGAGCGGTTAATTGCTCGCTTTCACGGTCAAGGCCCATAAAGGCGGAAAAGGCCTGGTGTTCCCCCAGAGAGAATGAACCGCTCTCTTGCACAATCTTCTGGTCGTTTTTCTGTTGTTCTCGGCCTTTAAAAAGGGCGCTAGCGTCGGGAGGGTTACGCAATTTAATGTCTTTTTGTTGCGTCGAGAAAACGGAAACGCGAGAAATGAACTCCGGATCTGGGGAGAGATGACGATTTGGTCGAGAAATGAGGAAGTTCGTCGAGGTTGAGACGAAGACAAAATGTTTAAAGGGTTTGGAAATCAGTTTTGGGGGATACACTATTTGCACTTGCGCAGTGCTTACTATTTTTAAGCGAATTTGGCAATAAAACGATTGTATTGGAATTTCTTGTGTGATCAAAACGCCATTTAGAGAGCGCAAAAAAATCTAGCCTAACAATTAAGATAGTTAGTAAGTGGTAATGGTGATTGGTGGATTTTAAGTTGGAACATGCGCAAAAGCAGAAAATGATGGAGAACCATATATCGTCCTATCCACACGACCCCTAAAAATGTTAATTATAAAGTAGTTGTATTGACCGCAACAACTATCAGGTACACACAAAATGAAAGGAGATGAAACGGGTGGTCTAAAACGAGAAACGAGTCAAGATTTTGTTTATAAGTTAGTTAAATTTTTTTTTAGAGAGAAAAAACACTTTATTGAACATTGTAGAAGGAATGAAGGTGGACAGGGACTCCAGTAGTTAAATAAGTTAGTTAAATCGCTTATTCCATGATATGGGTTCTTCAACCTTTTCCAATCATTTCCAGTGGACTTGGAGAGAAAGTGTGAGAAATTCCAACGCCCTAGAATGATTATGAGAGAAGTTTGCTGAACCTGATCTCCGTACCAGTTTAATAAAAATCGTTGAAGAAAAGGTCTAACAGATTCAGTGAGATCTTAGCTCCATGATCTGTCTTCTTTTACTTACTTCCAATACCCAGAGTAAACAGAAGAGGAGTTAGTTTCAACACTCAACTGATCGATTCTTCTTAAGTGCACTTCAGTGAGTAGGGTCGAATTACCTTCAGACTAAATTACAAATTGTTTGAATTATATCAATAATTCATATAAGTAAACAAACATAAAACACAGTCATTTTCTCAGAAGTAGGTTCTCCACCTTCATCTACTCCAGCTCCACACCCACGTATCCTCAAAGAACATTTTGGTTGAGGGTATCTTCTTCTCAGTACTATGTAGCTGAGGGGCTCAGCTGTGGCCGAGCGAGCTGCAGCATGTGTCTCTGGAGACGAGACTCGAACCGGTTGCGGGGCCGTGAGTTCGGGGCTCGCCTCGGGAGCATATTTTCGGGTAAGCCGGTCGCAGTTCCCCCTCGTCCCAACCCAGAACGGTGAGGCCATTGGGAAGCCATGAGCCAAATCATCAGAACAAATTCTGATCTTCCCTTAGGAAGACAGCTGATTACGTCCGCGACGCCAGGAGTGGCAGTCGGACGAAAATCCAACCTGAAATGGTTGTTTACTTTACTTACTATGCAGCTGGCCGAGTTTTGCATGGCCAAGCTAGACCAACTTCTCACTCAATCCTTTGATACGGAGTCTATCACCACTCACTCACTCTCATTCATAATTATGTGCGTAGAGTATACTATCATAGGTGAAAAATATTATTATAAAATCTCAACACCTAACAATGGATCTCTATTATTCCTATTTCATGAGATGCTGAGTTCCTAACTTCCTACTATTTCTATCAGAGATGGTATTGAAATGTAGATGATCAAAGAAGTGAACTAAGTTAATTATTTTCCAGTGGTCTTTACTTCTGAAAGACCTACGAGGTATTTCGTTGGACAAGTCTTCTAATGTACAAATTATATGAAAGGATCTTCACTCCACCTTTGGTTGGCCAGGTTTGGAAATGATCTCCTCGTGTTCGAGCAGGGCCTCCACAGCTTCGACGAACTCCTCGGAGATGGCGTGGAGGAGGGCGTCCTTCGTCTCTACCCTGTGCTCGATCAAGAGTTCGACCATCTCGGGGTTCTCGTTGTCTATAGCCATCAGCAGAGCTGACCGCCCCAGGGGGTCCACGCAGTTCATGTTGATGTAATTGGTCTGTTGCGCTTTCTGCAACATCCTGAAACAGAAAATATGAGAAGTTACGACCTAGCATTTTGCTTGCTGACGAGCTCTTGGCACAAAGAGCCTAAAAGCCCACAAATAAAATACAGGTGAGAGGGTACCTCCAAATGTACTTGCAATGGCCGAGCCTGGAGGCACCTACGCCAGAACCTTCGTCATACCTATCGGCCAGGGATGGTAACTTCGTCCATTTCATATTTTCGCGGATTTTTGAGCCCCCTACTCTGTTACAGACATTTGGAACTACTAACCTTGATGGCTTCGGATTGTCAGGTTATCAAGGAACCTCTTGTTGTTTTGTTTGGGTATCAAACGAGAAAGGCCCATTCAACAGGTGATTCCAGGAAAATTATTGATTTTTCCGTTTTATTTTGCAACCACTGGAAACAAACTACTGCACATCAATTCCAAGTAGCTTTCGAAACTTGCTGATAGTAGGGAATTGTTTTGCTGTCTGGTTTTCAGCGATCATGCGGATAGGGGTGTGGATGGTACCCTATCAAAATCATCACCCCCAGATTGATAGTAGCCACTGCGCATGCGCAAACGTGTATTACCTTGTAACAGCCACAACTTCTACAGTTTCCATTTGATTTCGATGAAGTTTTTGGATGAGTTCCTGGAAGTTTCGTTCTTTCGTGATTATGTGTGTTTGTTCAGTGTTCCTGATAGCATATTACCCCCTTTGCAGGTTAACTTCAGCCATGGGGATACCACCCATTATTTCTCATTTTCAAAGTTATTCTGAAGTTTCAGCCTTATTTTGAAAAACAAGGTTAGCGGTCTGTAAATTTTAGAAAGTATTTTTTTCCCAATTTTTAGCTTTCGGCCTCTAATTTTCACACAAATTGTTTTGTGATAATTCCAACATGTAGAAGGATAGTTTCCAAACACGGGGTATATTAGAATTTTTGAATTATAAACATACTTCAATTATTAAATGAAACTTTAAAAAAATATTTAAAAAAATTGTTTTGTTGGTAATGCTTGTAACGGCTTATTAGGTAATGGCTTGTAAGATTTTCTTGTTCTGATAACATACATATGGTTAGATTTGAAAATAACGATTTTTCAAGCTTAGATAAACCGGATGAAAGTATGGGGCGACACTAGTGCCATCTATCATCTCAGAATCATACTAGACCCCCGCCCCCTTTAGCCTTAATCCAATTTTTTAGGAAAAGTTCCCATTATTTCAAAGTTTTAAAGTTATTTCAAAGTTTATTTCGAAGTTTCAGACTTTTTTTGAACCAAAATTAGTGGACTGTAAAGAAATTGTTTTAGTTTCTACCGAGGGTAAAACCCCCAGTTGTTGTACAGGTTCTTATTGAGGGTAGGTATTTATGATATTCATTTTTAATGGTTACCCTTCTGTTACAAAATTGCGGGATGTTGAGTTGTCACACCTACCAGTGTGACACCTCTCTACTGACTACGATTTTTAGTTGAAATTTCATGCTTGGAATAAGGTACACCGGGGGAAGTGGACCATAGAATTTCCATAGTTCAACTTCCAAATCCCCTCCCGACCGGAATTCCTCATGAATGCCTTCCAAATTTGTACCATATCATCATCAACTATAGCCAAGATATTTCCCAAATTTTCAGATCGATAACTTCTAACCATCCAAAGTAAAAAATTGAACATGAAAATTTGCGCCGTTTCCACTAGCCCCGCTAAACTGGGATAAGTATAACACAGGGCATTATTTCTGTGAGAAATTTCTTGAAAAAGACCGGGGTACGTGGAAATAGAAAGAGCGAATTCAAATTATCTGGGGAAATTTCTTTTAATTTTTTACAATTTTTTTTGTACGAATAACTGAAGGTATTGCAACAGGTTTTTCCCTCACAACACAGCAAAAAGTCATTAAATTACATTTTAAATTGCAATGACAGGGCTCACAGGAGCCGTAGTTTCATTAATGATAATGGACAAAAGTTCGTTTAAACTATCTGACAAGATATAATCAGAAAAAATTCGTCTAAAGGAGAAAAATATTCGTCGGTAAAAGTAGTATTATTAATTGGTAAGAATGAATAAATTCCTTCATCATTGAACAATATAAGTGCTGAAAATGTTCGTCGTAAAATATCAGTCGAATCAAGAACTTATTAGTAGAGCCAGTCCAACTTGTTTATCCAATGTTTGAATAATCAAATGAAACATCAAATTTGAATTTCCCACGCTTTTCAAAAGTGGGGGCTGGAAAAAAATTTACAAGATTGATTTTAGTGGTATTATTCTAGTTTTTTCCTACTTTACCCTCTGTAAAATTGATAAAAATTCCTTTTAAGGTTTCTTGAACGCGTTTTTAAAACACAGCTGCTGTTTTAAAAGGTTCAGGAGTGTCCAAAATTGTATTATTGCTTTGTTATCTTCGATTTTTCCACATTTCTGAGGGATGGCCGAAATTAACAGAACTAAGATGGTTACTTCGGTCACAAATTGAAAAAAATGTGGTAGGTAAAATAAAAGGTAAAAATATGGCTAAAAGGTAAAAATGTGGCTCTGAGGGCATCAAAAAGGCGAGATGTGAGGCAATCTATATACATTTTTCTTTCAAAAAATTAGATACTATTATACTTTATGGTGAAATTACCAAAAAATTGGCCGATTCTACTACCATCAGAATCTGCTCTACCTAAAATTATCGTCTCGACAACTTCTCTCGCCTTTTCTCTCACCTTACACGATCATTGTACAGTTTCGAGCCGTTTGATCATCCTAACCACACCCACATGAATATTGATGGTGTTTGTGCCTATGTTGTGTAATCAGTTTCGAGCCGGCCGAAAATCTTCTTCTAAATCTTCCTACTTTTTCTTCAATCTTGCTTAACAGTCAATTTCAGTAAATCAACTTTAGCGAACGCAATCAGAAAAACAGGCTTTTTAACGGGCTTCGATTGTGAATTTCGTTGCTGAGAAAATGATTTTTTTCATGCTGATAGGGTTGTAGATGAGTGATAGTTTGATAATTTTTTTTTAACGACAGTAACATGCAAACTGACACGTTTGTATGTTTATGATTATGCTACTATTCAATGGAGAATCAGGTTTAACAAAATTACAGGAGCATCAAGACTGGCTTACAAAAGTAAATTAAAAAAAATGTATTGATGAAATATAATATAACACCTTATATTTTATACTGAAAAGATTGGAAAATGTGGTACCCACGGACAGCCAAAAGGAATAATCTGAAACTACGATTTTCCTTTATATAGGAGAGGTAATTTCGAATTATGATAAAGGTGTAGGATAAAGAACAAAACATACAAGTCTGACGAAGCTCACAACGCTTTCTAGCGGTAGCCAATACCAACTTCAAAGGTTACGGAAGGCTGCGGACAGTGGAGCCTAGGCCAGCCAAGCGAGCAGTTACTCACTACAATCGGCTTGTGGAGTCAAAGCATGAACAGATTCTGTAGACAGATTCTGAGTACCTATTATAAATTTATAATATTCCTTATCTCTTCGATGGGCGCTTGCCTACTCGAAAACGCTCCATGGATTTTTAGTGAAGCCAAAAAGCGTCCAAGATCCCACCAACGTCGTGTCTTCTTCTTTTTCCCAAGAGTTAAGAAAAACTGAATAATTCCGAGAAAGAAATCCCAAAGAAGAAAACTTATACCTACCAATGGCGCGTTTCCCGCAGTTTTCTCCCAAGTTTTCCCCACAAACCCCAGCCAAAACCGACGTTTACTCCGTGCGAACTTTTCCAATCGGCCTAACGGCTGCCGCCATCAATTTCTTATCTTATCGAGGCCCTATTTGTCTGGTCGGCCTCCCGATAGCGGAGGAGGAATCGGTTTCTTGCTGGACTTTGAGGTCAGAGTAGAGTGAAAAAAAAACCTACTACAATCGAGATATACTCGCAAATAATCACCAACTGTGAAGATAAATTAAACTCGTATTAAGAGCTTTATTATTATTATGTGAAGAAAATGTGTGAAAATAAGTATAGTAGTATATAGTAATATATAGAGTATAATGTGTGAATATAATAAATATGCGTGTGTAAATATAATGCATGTGTAAAATTATCTTTGGTCAGGTGTGGTAGTCGGAAAACACATACACACATACAAAAAAACATGCTGGTTTTGGCTCCTTACTTTGACTAGGTATATTTTTAAATTAGCTTAACACTTCTAATAATAATGCTCTATAAAAAATACAAAAATAGTTCAAAAACAGTTCAAAGTCTAATTAACTATTTTTTGGAGTCCCTAGAAAAATATAATGGGAAAAAAAATCAATACACTAGATCCTTTTGTTAAATTCACTCTTGAACTAGGTGGAAATAGGCCTAATTATCTTGATCTGTCATTGGTTAACAGAAAACATGATTTCTCCATTTATAGAAAAGATACCTACAGTGATATCACTATTCATAGTACATCAAATCATCCCTTAGTTCATAAACATGCTGCTTTCCATAGTATGATCAATAGAGCTTTGTCAATACCAATGAGTGATCAAAATGTATCTAAAGAAATAACTATTATCAAAAGTATAGCCGCAAGCAATGGATATGTGGGAAGTCTCATTGATTCCATATGGAATAAGGTTCTTAGGAAAAAGTGTAGAGAGGGGGTTTCTAATTTGGTTAAAGAAGTTGTATTAGAAGAGAAAAAGTGGATAAGTAAACCTTATTATGGAAAGATTTCTGACAAAATTGGCAAAATGTTATCATCTAGAGGTTTCAAAGTAGGGTTTAAAAATAAAAATAATCTTAAAGCTTCGTTGGGTTCTGTTAAAGATAAAATTAGCGTTCAAGATAAAAGTGGGGTTTATAAGCCGAAATGTTCTTGTGGGCTTGAGTATTGTGGTCAAACTGGTAGGAAATTTAGGGAAAGAATAGAAGAGCATGAGAAGGATTTCAGGGATAGCAAAGGTGATTCTGCCTTTGCGAATCACCTAAGAGAATCGAATCATAACTTTAGTTTTGATCTAACAAATGGACAGTACATCGAATTTCCTCATTTTTGCCCGAAGGGAGGTATGTTGGATGTGCTTGCAAAGTTCGAGATTCTTAAGAGTGATAGGTCTGGTAAATGTCTGAATGAGGTGGTCCCTCAACATGTTTCACCATTGATGGGTTCCTTCCTACAGTAGCTTGGTCCCCCTTCACAATGTTACCATCACCAATGTTTGAGCTCCCTTTCACTTTGTCTGCCTTGATTGGCATTTGGAGATCCTCCCATGTCCCTTCACTTCTCTGAGCCAATAGGATTCTCCTTTCACTTATCTGATTGGGTATGACTTTCACTTTCTCGACCAATGGGATTCAAACTCCCTTTCACTTGTGACTATATAAGCTATGCTCTCTGTGATGTATCTTCAGTTATTGTTTGTTACTGATAATGACCTAACCGTCGAAATCGATTTAACTTGTAACTCATTATTTTCGTGGAAATAGACAACGTTCTACTCAACTCCGTTTTTATTACAAATGAGTGTTTCAAAAGCAATATCTGAGACCTCAATTTTGTTTTATTATCTTCAATAATAAACCTTTGGGCAACAACAGTCCGGAGGACTCCGGGGTCAGCTTCGCCGCGGCTCCTCCAAAGCACCAAGACCCTACGCCAAAACGAAGATTTCGTTGAAAAAATGCACGTTTTTCCGAGTTCAAACAGAAATTTCTTCCTTAAATTCGATCGTAATTTTTTATTTATTATACCGTTGGAAAGCTGATGAAATGGAGCAGTTTTTAAGCTTTGGAGCCCCTCTGGCAAATGCCTTGTTTCAATAAGGAAATTTATCAAAATTAAAAAAAAAAAAATGAACAGAAATTGAAAAATTTTGGAGGTAAAAATACTACTTGAGAAATTTTACGCTCTTTCCAACGTTATCCTTATTTTCAATTTTTTAGTGTAATCTAAGGGAGTTACCTATGACCATTTTAATGATGTAAGGTCGAAAACACGAAAAAAATCTTAAAAGAAAAAAAAGACGGATTATAAGGGGGTTAAGAAAACTACAGGAGGGATTTTTTGTTGCAAATTAGTTGTAGAAACTACTCCCGAAGTTTGGTGGATAACTTATGGAACACCCTGTATTATATTAGATGGAGTTTTCAACTATAGGAATCGTTTGAAAGTGGTCATAGGTTTCAGTGAAGAGTATTTTCATAAATTTCGAGTATTCGCTAATGAATTAATTTATTCCTCCACGGTTTCTGTACGAAAACTCTAGGTTAATAGAACGAAATCCCGATTACTACTCAGCAATATTATAATATTAATGAGAACAGTTTCTTCATTCTATTTCTCAAAGCTTCGTCAACTAGTAATCTCTTTATCGATCCACTCTGAACGCTGTAGTGAACTGCAGGTACTGAAAGTGGTTTGACGAAGAGAGGGGGGTCTTTCAGTGATTATATTCACTGGAACTGATCACGCGAACGTCTGCAACTTTCAGACGGTGCTCGGCAGAGTTAGGAATACGAGGCTGATGGTGTGTTGGTGAATACAGGGGAGGTCTGGGGGGAACAGTGAGGTGGAGATGGCGAGGGGTACAGAGGGGGCTCTTTATGAGAACCCTATCCGCCACCTCTGCTGATCGTTATCAGGAAGCTTGTTACTTTCTTTGCCAGGGAAGGCTCGAATATACGAATTTAAAGCGTTCATTTATAACGGCAACACCGTTAATTAGCCGAAAATAAATCACCCCGTCATATCATCAACTCTTCTCGCTATTTTAGGTCGACCTGCGAAGAACCTTCTCCAGTATGACGTCACACTTTGAATGCAATAAACGAGGTGTAGTTCAACCTCACTACATTTTTGGTTTATTAACTTCAATAACGAAACTTTGGAATCGACCAAGAAAAAAAATTTGACCCCCCTCAAAAATTTTTGCTTTACGTTTCAAGGTACGTAGAATCCGAAAATTGAATTAAAATTTTCCGTCCGTACGTATTATATTTGATTAATTAATTTATTTTTATTTATGGCGTCCCTCCGTCACAAAAGACAATTTGTCTTTAAAGGAAGTTCCAAAAAAATAAGTAAATAAAAAATAAAATAAATGAAAAAAAAAAAAAAATTAAAAAAAAGAAAAACGAAAAAAGTGACAATGGCAAAGCTGTGATCTTTGAAGACGAGTGATCTATACAGGAAAATAATAAACCTTTGTGAAATAATTTGTAGCGTTTAGGTTATGGATATAAGTATTTATGGCTCGGTTATGTCAATGATTTATAATATAATCAAAGCTTTTGAGGATACTGGTAGATAGCAGAGATGGGCGAATTCTTATTCATAAATACGATTATGAATACAAATTATATCTGCGATTTTATGATTATGAATACGAATACTGGTATGAATATGATTACGAATACAATCGTATTCACACTTTGAATTCGATTTTCTCCCGTATTCGTGTTTTGAATACGATTTTATGATTTTTTCTATAATTTCCCTAAAAATCGATTTTTTTAAAACGATTTTCCCTGAAAATCATACTTTTTTAAATGATTTTCTCCCGAAATCTGGACATATTTATGACCTAACATTGTCAAAATAATCAATCAAAATTCGAAAAGCTCACAATTTCCTATCGGATTTTTCATGCAGAATCGAATGAGACCAACCCCAAGTCGTTACGACCAACAATCGTGTTTTTTAACGATTTGCGATAATTGCAAAAATCATCAAATCGTGTTGAAATACTCGTGAAATCGTGCTGAAAATCGTGTTTTTGATAATTTTCAGTGCAAATCGTTAAAAAATACGATTTTCAGCGGAAATTTCGTCGTAGTTTCTATACGGTTGGTCGTAGCGACCTGGGGTTGGTCTCATTCGATTCTGCATGAAAAATCCTATAGGAATTTGTGAGCGTTTTGAATTTTGATTGATTATTTTGACAATGTTAGGCCATAAATATGTCCAAAGTTCGAGAGAAAATCATAAAAAAGTATGATTTTCAGGAAAAATCGTTAAAAAAATTCGATTTTTAGGGAAATCATAGAAAAAATCATAAAATCGTATTCAAAACACGAATACGGGAGAAAATCATATTCAAAGTGTGAATACGATTGTGTTCGTATTGATATTCATATTCATACCTGTATTCGTATTCATAATCATAAAATTGCAGATATGATTTGTATTCATAATCGTATTTATGAATAAGAATTCGCCCATATCTGGTAGATAGGCTCGTTTCTTGGTCTACTGGTACCCATGAACTACTAAGCTTTTCTTCATTGTATCCATGGAACTATACCAATCGAGACCAAAGTGGCTCAGAGAGTTCACGATGGGGGACTGTCGATCTAGTTAGGTGTTTGAGGGGAAGTATCGGGGTGATGGATGACACCAGCGGCTGGACCGATGTGTCGTCAGTCGATGAAGGGCGGGGGCTTCACTTAACGAGGTGAAGTCAACGATAGGGGATCGATAAGGGTTGTTCAGTATTAGCTTCTACTACCTAATCGGCCTCTCTACAACACCAGATCATCTCACACACACTCCTGTCACACATACTCGTACAATGACTGGATAAACCGTTTCCTACCTTTGCATCTTCCGTGTCTGCCTTTTACTCGAAACGTAAAGAGCTCCAAAGGAACATGGTTAGAATAACTCTTTATTGTTTCTTCTTCTTTTCCTGAATATACCTTGACAGCTCTTCAAGAATAGTTCTTCTATGATATATATATCTCTTGTTCTATGAAAGTAAGTACACTTCTCCTCTGTTCATCCAAGAGCCCTGAAAAATGGTAAACAGCCTCTTGAAGACCACTGAAAATGTTGGCGAGAGAGTCAATAATGTAAGGATCAGGTGGATACGGGTAGCGACGTTACGGAGTTCTCCTACTGAGATTCCAACTCGCGTAATTTATTCCTGTGCGCTCTGATTTGCCTGCCGTAGATCTTGACAGACAATCACGAGCTTCTCCTCCCTCTAGATGTCATTTGGTCGGCACTTTGCTGAGAGGGCGGCAGCAGCTAAACTTGGCATGAATAGTGTATACAAGTCTTTGCTTTGCCGATCAGCCATACTAGTGCACTCGAAGTTTAAGATATTTAAATCGGTGTCGCGAGCAGTTTTGTGCTACGGAGCCCAAGTTACGGGATTCTCGCGGTCGGACTCTCTGGAACAAGTTCTAAGACATTTCATAAAGATGATTTATGGCCTCCCCCGGAACACGCCCAACTACTTTGTATACCTAGAAACTGGTGCTGATCCAATCTTTGTGTACAGTCTGTCAGTTGCGTGCAGATATATTGTTAAAGCAATGGAAATGCCAGAACATCGTTTTCCGTTTCTGGTGGCCCGTGAAACTGTCGGCAGAAATGTCTCCTGGTATCGATCTCTGAGGGAGCTAGCAGTAAGGTATGGCTGTGCTTTTGTGGGGGAAGTGTCGGAGTTGTCCTCCTGGCTACACCGGATGGAAGCACTGGTAGAAGCGGTTCGTGCATCATAGATTGATGAGATGCCCGCATGTGCTTCACAGTCCAGAAGCCCCATATACCCCCAGCTAGATTACAGCGTGAGACCGGCGGATTTGCAAGACGAAGCCTCTGGGCACCCGTTGTGGGTTCGACGCTGGGTATTGAAGTTCAGAGGTGCACTTCTTGCTCTCAATGATGGTCCGTATTGGAGATCGGAGAGCTCATGCAGAACCTGCTCTCTTTGTAACATGCGGGCGGATCGGCTGGACACTGCTGACATCATTCGACTGCTGGATAGCGGAAGGTGTTGGGTGAAGGTAGCCCAGTATGGCCAGAAGTGCTGGTTTTATCGTTCAAAACTTATTGAAGAGTTTAACTGGGATTGAATTAGTATTGAGTAGATGTAGTAGTGATATAATGTATAGTTTATTCAAAATTTAGTACTACTCAAAATATGTCCACAAATACGCTCGTACCACTCGGCAGACGGACGTCACGTCCATGCCTACCATGTTTCAATTTTGTTATACCAGTTTTTTGTGTCCAATTGTCTCTTGTCAATAAACATGTTCTTCCTTCTTCTTCCTCCCTCTAGATTCGTGGCATCATCGCAAGTATTTCCCAGATGCACCAACAGCACACTAACCCACACTAAATTTGAACTACTATTATCTTATAAGTAATTGTCCAAGTTTTACCTGTTGCTGCCTCTTCATTTCGTATGCTTTCGCCTTCAACGATGAACTGGACTCCTTGGTCAATTACGCAAAATAAATTAGGCCAAGTCGGGGTTAAGACAGAGTAAACCTGTTAATTAAGGAGTTGAAACCCCTTTAGGCATAAATCCCCTGTGCCTCTAACGAGCCAGCCCCCTCCTCTTCCAACATCCATCTAACTGTCTTCTTACAGACACTGAAGGAAAGTTTTCGACTAGCGTTCTTCTTTACGTGAACACTCTTAGGGGTGAGCTCCGTAAAGGCTTTTTTCCTCTTCTCTCACCGTCTTTCCTGAAACTTCCAGGGGCTGTTAATTAATTCTGCCTCTTTCCCCAAGACAAATCTTTCGCTCTCTCAGCGGAGTTTACCCTAAAGTAAGTGGACCACTCGCGAAGCGTCTAATCAACTTCAAGGTTGACCGATATTAGCTTGATAAATTCGAAGGGTGTTTATCAACACGGGCTGTTCATCAGCTGCCTATTTTAAAGTTCGGTGTAATATAACAGCTCCTACGACCAAGCGAAACGAGCGACTTCCAAGTGGGTGTGACACATAGATTCCTGGTATCCCTGTCTTTTGGAGGTATCTATTATCCAATATAAGAAGAAAATCAGGTTTCTAGATAGTAAGATTGTTCTCTTTCCATCTTATCGGAAGGTATTGAAATGCCCATGCAAACAGATAGTGTTACCAAGGGATATTCAAACGGATGGTAACAAAATGCGAAATAAATCATACAGAATGATATACCTACGATGTAATTGCTTCCGAGTCTACCAAGGTAGCGGAAGCTTTGTTTTCACTTTTCAAGGACGAAAAAAAAGTTCTCCAAAATCAAATATTTCACTCGCGTTTTGCGTTTTAGACCTTTCTGAACAATTTTGGTTCCGTGTCTAAGTGTCTGTGTGTCTGTCTGTCTGTCATGAATTCCTTGTAACGCGCATAACTATACGAAGTTATTGTCCGATTTCTATGAAATTTTCAGGGATTGTGCGGGTTGGTGTGTAGACGGTCTCCTATGAAAATCATCATCCTCGAACTGATAAAAGCGACTGCGCATGCGCAAACGTGAATTCCTTGTAACGACCATAACTCCTACATTTTTCATCCGATTTCAATGAAATTTTCAGGGATGTTACTGATTGGTGTTTAGATGGTCCCCAATGAAAATCAAGGCCTTAAAATTTACAGAAGCCTCTGCGCATGCGCATACGTAAAATCCTTGTAACAGCCATAATATTTACATTTTTCATCCGAATTTGATGAAATTTTCTAGGATTGTCCAGATTAGCGTGTAGATGGTCCCCTATGAGGGTAGTGAAAGATACTTAGAGATTGGTGTTTTGAGATTAACTACTATGCATCGGATCATCTATATAATCGGGTTATGGATACGAGGAAGCTATGTGCCACACCCACTTGGCAGACTTTTTTTACCTGCTCTACGTATAAAGAGCTTTCCTTTCCTAGGGGAGCAAAAATGTTTTTCGCAAGTTCCTAAGGGAGTCGCGCTGTAATATGAATTTCGGGTTGAAACTGGAACTAAACAAAGTTACCTCACAAGACGAGGGGAAATGTTCACTCACTCTTGTAATTGATGGGAGAGATAGACTTCATTAGAGGGAGTCAATCAACCTCCAGGATCTAAATCTAACGAGATAAACGTGCGGTCGATCTGCTCAAGATGGGACGAACAGGGGAGGAATCCGACTAAATTGGATTAGAGACGGCTGACTGAGGTATCAGCTGGGGCTCTGCGGCGCGTTTGCGGTTCCAACACCCATCTAGTAACGTTTCCACGACCCCCGCGTGTGGGTGACATGCTGGTTGAAATCGGGGGCTTGCTTGTGGACTGAGTTGCAGTTCTCCCCAGCAGAAGGTCACTACTTATGATTATCTTATGTCCTGAGTACTTCGAAAGCAGATGATTCCTAAGAGGATCAATGACTGCCATGAGACGGCATGCTATAGTAAACTAATACTACTTATACTGCAGTCCTTAGCAAGAAGGGCGTATCTCGGATTTTGGCGATTTTCAGGTTTTTGTATATCTAGAATCTTTGGAGTCTTCTGCTCCTTATGATACCTCATTCATATACCTATGGGTACGAAAAGGTACACAAAAACGCTAGTGAAAAAGGGCGTATCTCTGAAATTTCTTGAAATCCTTAGGCGATTAGGCGTAGGTCGTTTTTCCTAAGCCTAAAAGGCGGATATCATGCCGAATACCTTTCTCTACTAAGCAAGAAAGCCGCATCTCCTGAGATACGGCTTTTTTGCTTAGCGACAATTCGAAATATGTTCTTGGCAACCAAAATGCTTAGCGGAAAAGCCGGATCTCGTAGAGTTCTCGCTTATTAATGATAAGTCACCAAACAAACTGGGCTGGAGGCTCGTCATTGAACTTTTCCATATGATTAAATTCAATAATCTGCATCAAAAAAGAAGTAGTGTAGAAACAACTAACGAATCATGTTAAAAACCCCGGCTAAAATCTGCCAGGAAACCGCTTGAAGTGCTTGGAATGCTTAACAAAAAAGGCCTATATCTCGAATATTACCCTCATTTACTAAGCAAAAAGGGCGTATCTCCTCTAAATTGGTTATGACGTGAATTCCCATGAAAAAAAAGGCCGTAGTAAGTCGGAGAATTAGGGATGGGTATCGATACTCGATATTTTAGTATCGATACTGCACTATCCGATTTTTTTGGATATCGATACTTTGGATCCGATATTTCTAAATATCGGATATCGATACTGTTCTCGCGGAAAATTCAACATAATGGCTAAAAAATGAAGAAGATAGAGAGGCTTTGGGGTCATTACTCTTCGGTTGCACAAATAACGTTTACATCATGGAAAAAATCACTCTGCTTGGACTCTTAATAGTGAAAAATGAATAAAAGTTGTTGAAATTATTTTTCTTGAGAAAATTGGATAATATTGATAGTTTGTGACACTAAAGTATCGATAATCGATATTTTAAAATATCGATACTCATGCTCAACGATACTTGGGATATCGATACTTATATACGATACAAAATATCGATACGTTTACAACGATACCCATCCCTAGATTGGACCTACCGTATGATGTCCCGAAAATGGGGTAAAAGTATAATTAACTGGACGCGAAACTTAAAAAACGAAAAGTGCTTGTACTGAAAATCTTGATTTTCGGAGATGCGTCCTTGCTAAGGACGGTAGTATAACAGTACTGCGATGAAGAAACCCTCAACATCACCCTCCTGTGGGTGCAAAAAAAGTCCGCCTGTACAACGTCCTTACTTGGTACAATGGACCAGCAGTAGTAGGTACCTTTGATACATTTAAAAAAATATAAAACATGATTTCCGCGAAGAATGTTTTGTACTTTGAGAACTATTAAAACGGCGAATTTACTTTAATGGAAAAATTTATCAGGATGAAACTTTTTAAGTGAATAAAATTTTGGTTCAGAAGGAATGTTGTGTTTTATGAAATTTGTTCCCTGGTCTTTGAAAACCAGTTTGAAGCTATTAAATTTGATGTTTCGCCTAGTCTGTAAGACAACCGGATTGGAAGTTAATATTTTTGAGTTTAATTTTGTTGGAATATTTTCTCTTTGCTATATGGTAAACCATTTTGCAATTTTTATGATAGGAGGAGTGAAGCTAGGCGATGAGTCAGAAAACCGAATATGTTTTAGAATATCAATCTATAAAAAACCGAAGTGCCTAGTGAATATCTTTTTGAGCCCTTGTAGAGGAGACTAAGGAAAGAGAGAAGATTTCGGTTTTAAGTTTTGTGGTTGGTATGAGGTGGTGAGCCCGACATTGGTATATAATTATACTCTTCCCGTTCTCCTTCCCAGATTCCATATTTTCGGTTGGGACCCCGTAAGAAGCTGAAGGGTTAGCGACGGTTTGTCGGAAAATTTTGTTGAGGAAAATGACGGTTACCTTGTCTTGTTTATAATATAAACTATTATAACTAATATTATAGTAATAGGACTTGGAAAACATCTGGAGGTACAAAAGTTTGCTTTATTATGTTGACGCTTATTTTCTCAACTTCCTATGCTTCCTACTAACAAAATCGAGAGGAAATTAAAAAACAAATTAAAAAAATCATAATATGATTATAGGGCCTACTTCAAACTACTCACTAGTAGTACCTAGTATCAGTAAAGTAAACAACCATTTCAGGAGATCAGCTGTCTTCCAAAGGGAAGATCAGAATTTCACGATGCTTGGTCAAAATAGAGAATAGTGAGAAATTTTATGATGAAAAAGATCATCAGAAGGATCCACATTTTCCCTTAAAACTCAAAATAATGTTCAGTATTGATGGTTGGTTTTTTTAACAGTCCTTCTCCCCCCTAAAACAGTAACTATACAATAAAAATAGAGAGATGTACTTGGACCCAGTCTCCATCTACTCTGAATTTGGATTTACTCAGTAAAGTAAACAACCATTTCAGGTGATCAGCTGTCTTTCAAAGGGAAGTTCAGAATTTCACGATGCTTGGTCAAAATAGAGAATAGTGAGAAATTTTATGTTGAAAAAGATCATCAGAAAGATCCACATTTTCCCTTAAAACTCAAAACAATGTTCAGTATTGATGGTTGGATTTTTTGACAGTCCTTCTCCTCCATAAAACAGTAACTATACAATAAACATAGAGATATGTACTTGGACCCAGTCTCCATCTACTCTGAATTTGGATTTACTCAGTATAGTAAACAACCATTTCAGGTGATCAGCTGTCTTTCGAAGGGAAGTTCAGAATTTCTCGATGCTTGGTCAAAATAGAGAATAGTGAGAAATTTTATGTTGAAAAAGATCATCAAAAGGATCCACATTATCCCTTAAAACTCAAAACAATGTTCAGTATTGATGGTTGGATTTTTTGACAGTCCTTCTCCCCCATAAAACAGTAACTATACAATAAACATAGAGATATGTACTTGGACCCAGTCTCCATCTACTCTGAATTTGGATTTACTCAGTAAAGTAAACAACCATTTCAGGTGATCAGCTGTCTTTCAAAGGGAAGATCAGAATTTCACGATGCTTGGTCAAAATAGAGAATAGTGAGAAATTTTATGATGAAAAAGATCATCAGAAGGATCCACATTTCCCCTTAAAACTCAAAATAATGTTCAGCATTGATGGTTGGATTTTTTGACAGTCCTTCTCCCCCCTAAAACAGTAACTATAAAATTAACAAAAAAATGGACCGACCTCAAAAATGATGTCCGTAAACACCAAAAAGGGAAAAATAATAATCTTAGGGAATTCAGTTGGGAAGGTGGGTAGGTAGGTACGGATTGAAGTCGCCGCTGTGCCCATCTGTAGACACAACCATACGCAAGTAGAGAGTAGACATGCGTCGATAGTGCAATACAAAACAGGAATGAGAGTGAGCATCATTGAGGTAATATGTGTTCCAAAACTATTAGGTAGTAGGTCACTGCTGTCGTATGAAGGAGGATGAGAGTGTGACGATGTGTGTGAATCCCCATAAAAAATGTTTGGATTCCAACATACCATCTTTTGATTAGATGATATCTAATTATACCTAATCTATTGATCTAATCTATCTTTGGTTAGATAATATCTATATAATCTAATATTGCAAGTATTGCATAATGCGTGTAGCATTGTCTAGATCATGATGTGGGTTTGTGATATGAGTATGGGTACATACTCAAATGATCGGATAGTATTACAACATGCGTCGAAAGTTCAATACAAAACCGGAGTAAGGGTAGGTAAGTAAGTAAGTAAACAACCGTCTCATGTTGAGTCTTTAACCAACTGCCTTTCTTGGTGTCGTGGACGTCTTCAGCTGTTATCACAGGGAATATTCTTACTAACATTCATTCACACTTATTGTCACACTCTCATCCTCCTTCATACGACAGCAGTGACCTACTACCTAATAGTTTTGGAACACATATTACCTCAATGATGCTCACTCTCATTCCTGTTTTGTATTGCACTATCGACGCATGTCTACTCTCTACTTGCGTATGGTTGTGTCTACAGATGGGCACAGCGGCGACTTCAATCCGTACCTACCTACCCACCTTCCCAACTGAATTCCCTAAGATTATTATTTTTCCCTTTTTGGTGTTTACGGACATCATTTTTGAGGTCGGTCCATTTTTTTGTTAAAAAGGTTTTTATTTTATTATTTTTCCATTTTATAATATTTTTTATTTTTCACTTTTTAGTGGTCCTCAATTTAAATCTGAAATTGATTTACCCGCAGTTTTTCAATCAGTTTTCGTAATATAGATTTATTTCCGTACTGTGAATCATTTCAGTAAGGCAAACCAGAAGCCGCAGGGTGGACCAAATTCTGTAATCCGGATCAGTTTCCATATGTATAGATGAGTTTCCGTTTTTGGATCGGTTTCAGGAGGCATTTGGTTCACTTTCCTACTTAGCAATCTACTCTCTTATCTCCTAACTGTTCGACTTCCCTCACATTTGGTAGGTAAGTACTTGGTAGTTCCGACAACACAATTCAACAACTTAACCATGACATGATTGACGAGGAAGCTATGTGCTACACCCACTTGGTGGAATACCCTCTCATCACCTGGTTGTACTATATACCTCATATTTGGTACAGCACTATTCAGTTCAGATGATCTCTTATACCATTACTAACCTAACTATATTATGGATGACGAGGAAGCTATGTGCCTCACCCACTAGGTAGAATACTATCTCATCACCTAGTTGTAATATTTACCTCATATTTGGTACGGCACTATTCAGTTCAGATGATCTCCTATACCATTACCTACCCAACTATATTATGCATGACCAGGAAGCTATGTGCTACACCCACTTGGTAGAATACCCTCTCATCACCTATTTGTATTATATACCTTATATTTGGTACGGCAATATGCAGTTCTGACGATGTCCTCTACTATTACCTACCTAATCATGTTATCGGTGATGAGGGGGCTATGTGCTACACCCACTTGGTAGAATACCCTCTCATCACCAAATTGTACTACATATCTCATATTTGGTACGGCACTATGCAGTTCTGACGATCTTCTATACCATTACCTACCCAACTATATTATGAATGACGAGGAAGCTATGTGCTACACCCACTTGGTAGAATGCCTAATAACAGTACTATTATATCACTGATATTTGGTAGAGAAAATCCCATACTTGAGCATTCATAAACACATTTGATACGGCTCATGCAGGTTTAGAGCGAATAACCCACCATAATTTCCCCCTTTCTCATCCCAGCAGCACCTTTTAGTTATCGGAACCCCCCTCATATAGCGTATAATTTTAAAGCTTACAATCAGACCTTTAATTTGACTATACACAAATAGTCCGTCATCGGCTCAGTCGGAAGTCACAGGGCAAGAAGAGTGAATGCGGACCAATATTCGCGAAAACGGGACCACGTTTTTCAACTTCTTTCACAAGTTTTCGATACTTCTAACAAAGCAAAATGAAATCTGTTTGAAACGGGACCACCACGGATACTGGTAGAACAGATTTCAAAAAGAATCAGGCAGATTGATACCAGAATAAAGAAATGCAAGGTGTTCAGACATACAAAAAAAAAAAAAAATCGTCGTCCCACGACAACCCGAATTGAGTACCTCCTCTTTCGCGCGCCTTCGGCGCGTTGAAGTCGGTCAATAAACATAGAGATATGTACTTGGACCCAGTCTCCATCCACTCTGAATTTGGATTTACTCAGTAAAGTAAACAACCATTTCAGGTGATCAGCTGTCTTTCAAAGGGAAGTTCAGAATTTCACGATGCTTGGTCAAAATAGAGAAGAGTGAGAAATTTTATGTTGAAAAAGAAGGATCCACATTTTCCCTTAAAACTCAAAATAATGTTCAGTATTGATAGTTGGATTTTTTGACAGTCCTTCTCCCCCATAAAACAGTAACAATACAATAAAAATAGAGAGATGTACTTGAACCCAGTCCCCATCTACTCTAAATTTGAGCAAAAACCATTTAACTGTGAGAAATCGGTTCCATTAGATCGAAAACTTGTTTTATTAATGCTTACATGACAATGTCTTCGTAGGATACAGGTTCCTTCGTTTTTCTTTCGTTTATAGATCTTATTCTGAGCGAAGGGCCTGACCGACTGACTGAACTCAAAACAATTATCTTGTATATCTATTCCATCTGCCTCTGACGTTTCGGCTTCATGTATCCAATTTCTCTTCAAAAGGAATCGGACGAAGAATTTAATTATTCTGTCGACTACAGGAAAATAGGTTTTTCTGCGGGGGCGTATCAAGAGAATGTGCCCTTAATAGAATTTTAGGCGCTCGGGCCTAACGGAGCGCAAGGTGCTTTTCTCTAATTAATTCTCTAATTACATCCACCTTTTTCAGGGACGTGGTAAGAAATATGCTGTGGCGCTCCGAGTAATCATGTTTCTTTCAGTTTAATCCAGAGTGAAGCTTTCGGTCTTCGGAAGTTAAGAGGAATTCTAGTGTTATCTGTTACGACTTTCTTGCTTCGAACGAATTGTAAATTAGTGGGATCCTTGTGTGGGAATTTTCGCATTCTTCTGCAAATGGTGGTATTTACATAGTGAGATTGTCAGACATGTTGAAAATACTTCAGAATTCATCGTGATATGGTGTACGGAGGAGAGAGAGAGTGGAATAATAAGATGGGTCTAAAGAACAGTAATAGAACAGCAATTGGGAATGTGGTCCAGGGTTAACGTGGTTTTCTTGGTTCCTCAGATATGTATGGATTTAACCTGGTGGTTAGTATTCGTGGAGCAAGTAGAAACAAGTGGGTGTAGCACATAGCGTCCTCGTATCCATAAAACATGATTAACTGTAAGTACCTTCCACTATCCTCTACTACATGGGGACCCATCTACACGCTAATCTGAACAATCCTGAGAAATTTCGTCGAAATAGGATGGAAAATGTAGAAATTCAGACTCTTCTGAATGAAACGTATTTGATGACATTTTCCGAGTTTGGGCGCATAGGTGATCCCTCATTCATTTCAACGAGTTCGAACCATGTTATCGGGCTTACTAGCTCGAAAATCGAACGAAATTGTTGACTTTTATGACTTCCTCATACACATGTAGTATTCACAAATAAAGCAAAGGAAGGTCAGCTCGACGCCTTGTACGTTTACGGTCGTTTTCACTCTCCAAGTTGACTCTAGATTGTCGGGTAAAGATTGCAAGAAACTCCCATCAAGGCCTGAAGGGTGAACCATCAATTTAAACTGGAAATGGAACAAGGTAATTCCCTGTAGTAGGACGAGCTCTCGAGGGAAATCCTGGATGGATTTGTGTGTCAGGTGAGGGGACGTCTGGGCAAAAGGGAAGTCGCGTAGAGGATTTCGTACCTACAACACTAAACTCCTTTTCAACTTGCAAATAACTCGTAAAAAGTGCCGCGACAAAGTGAAACCTCGTAAACCGACACCGCCTGGAAAATTCCGGCGGTACAAAAAGAGTTTTGATACATCCGGAGCTTCCAAATCTGTTGTACTTTGTCACAATATAGTTCACCACGTTGTTAGAGGACACATAAAAGTCATTGTAGATAATATAGGAACTTATCATTTATAATAAATTAACTATCCGGTAACTGATAGATGCAAAGACTAGGTGCTATAAAAAGTTGTCTAATATACGAAGCCGTGCCTAACTGAAGATTGCTCAGCCTGTCTGTCTTCTCTAGTTAGTTTAAGCTACGATTAACTCAGAGGTAAAGTTAACTTGACCCTCACGAAGCTGAACTGACTTCCTCCCAGTCACTTCCAAAGGTTCCGGATGGGCTATTTGTCCTAATACAGCGCTCTGAGGTGCATACAAAAAAGTAGAAAAGTTTGCTTCGTCTGACTTTCGGGTCATCACCGGAAAGAGATGTCTGTACATCGGTAAGAACGGTTTTGCCATAGTTAAGTAATGCTCGCGTATCAGCGCTTATCACTGCCTAATCGCCATTACTTCTCGATTTGCTATGCACAATAATCGATTATTATTAGTATCGATCGACAAAATGGAATAACCAATATGATAGGTATTCTTAATCGGTATCATAAAAAAATTTCTCATAAAAATTACTTCGAAATAGAAATCATTATTTCTCAAAAATTACCCAAAATTGATAGAGTGGTTTTTTAGAAATCATGTCATCATGCTGATGGTAGCACTATTCTTCCACTTGCCACTTCTTTCGGAATGCCTTGTATTGTCATCTTTGTTGTCTCATATCCATGTCGAGGAGGTGATTTTTATTCCTTTTGGTTTATTATTTTCAATAATAAGCCTTTGGAATCGAGCAAGAAAAAAAAATTTTTAACCCCCCCTCAAAATTTGATGTTTTACGTTTCAAGGTACGTAGAATCCGAAAATCGAATAAAAAAATTTCCGTCCGTCCGCCGTACGCCGTCCGCCGTACGCCGTACGCCGTCCGCCGTACGCGGCACTTTTCTTAGCAACTCTGGACCGATTTGGTTCAAATTTGGTATATGGGCTCCATTTGGGGTCTAGTTGTGCCGCGAAGCTTTTGGTTGATGTAGGTCACTTCTAAGGGGTGAAAATTAAGGGTTGGAATTTTCAAGAATGCCCTAGCTCGAAAACTCTCGAAATAAAGGTATCGTTTTTTCACCAATTTTAAATAGTACAAAATTTTTAAAAATTTTATGGCCACCCGGAGCTCTGTAGGACAAACCGTTCGGTCCCTACGAGTATTTGAAGGTTTTCCTTCGATAAAACAGAATCATGAGTGTGAATCGCAAAAGAGGTCTAATCGCCGTTCAAATTTTATCTGACTAAAATGCGATCGCTGTTCATTTCTTCGATTTGTATACAGTTTTGCCTTCTGCGCAACCAGTAATCAAATTTCCATATCAAGCTTTCTATTTTTCGAATCGAGTGTGAAGCGTTTAGTTCTTTCTAATAAACTTGATTGTGAAGGTGTGAAGCCATTATAGTGTGGTAGGTAGTACCTACCAATAGTTGGTAGGTAAAAAAAAGTTGGTAGGTAAAACAATGTTTGTAGGTAAAAAACGCTGCAAATCATTGCTCACTGATCAGATCACTGATCAGCTGAGTGAGCTCCGAAGCCATTTTCAATGCTATTGAATGGAAGTGCTCTTCCAGGCGTCTCCAGCATTCGAGGAGATCTTCTTCACTCCTCACATCACTGATCAGCTGAGTGAGCTCCAAAGCCATTTTCAATCCTTTTGAATGGAGGTGCTCTTCCAGGCGTCTCCAGCATTCGAGGAGATCTTCTTCACTCTTCTGATCACTGATCAGCTGAGTGAGCTCCGAAGCCATTTTCAATCCTATTGAACGCAGGAGCTGAAATTTGAGAGGGAAGGTCAAGGGAGAATACAGATGGTGGTTGGTGCTATTGATGGAGAACCAGTGATCTATACAGAAGGGTGATCTATACAGAAAATAATAAACCTTTGAGCAATGATTTGCAGCGTTTTTTTCCTCCTATTGATGCAGAGTGTTTGTTTCCGAATCGTTTAAATTGTTGTTTCCGTATCTATATAAATTCCCTGATATTTCTGTCTCACTAAATAAGGTAAGGATGGTTGCGTATTTGAAGGGTGATTTGGCTATAAGATAAATGCTTACGGGTTTCATCCCAGTCCATTAAAATAATGTTTCATACTATTCTGTAGTCCACAATGTGTTCCACAGTATATAATTTTTACAACAACGAATTCCGTATACGCCGTTGTTATGTGAGCGGATGCTATAATGCCCACCCAACTTGGTAGACGATTTTTTGCTAAATGAATGGAATTTTTCAGATATGTTGATAGAATTTTGATGTGCATCGCTGAGAATTTCAGACATTGAACTGAAAGCGCCAATTGGTAATGTATTTCTAGTGTCCTATAAAATACAGATGGAACGAGGCGATGAACGAAAACCACCCTTCGAAACTCATTGCATGGGAATTGTACGCGATTCCGCATTCTCCCTCCACAAATACGAACACACTGGGGCCCCACAGATCATATTTTAAAGGGCCGAAGTTTTGGGAGAGAGCCAATATCCCGGTTGGGGCATATCTCGCTGGTGTGACTTAGCGTCGCGATAAATCGTTTTGAAAAACCAAAAGCCTCCGAAGAGGGGTTTCCAGGATTTTCAACCGAGCTCAAGGAATCGGTGGTCGAAACAGTAAAACGCGGTATACGGCGCGGAAGAACAGTGCAAATATGCCAGATGCACGGACAACAGCGTGATTCATAACCTCAATCTACGCTTCAAAAACTATTCGTCAAATTCAAAACAGTGGTCTTTACCAGTTTGCAGATGATATGGGTCCCTTCTCAAGGGACGAGAGAGAAGAGACTCGAACAAGTATGCATTCATTCTAGGGATGGGTATCGTTATAAAAGTATCGATATTTTGTATCGATACTGTATCGTATTCGAGTATCGATATCCCAAGTATCGTTGCGCATGAGTATCGATATTTTAAAATATTGAGTATCGATACTTTAGTGTCACAAACTATCAATATTATCCAATTTTCTCAAGAAAAATAATATTTTCAACAACTTTTATTCATTTTTCACTATTAAGAGTCCAAGCAGAATGATTTTGGTTTATTATTTTCAATAATAAGCCTTTGGAATCGAGCAAGAAAAAAAAATTTTAACCCCCCCTCAAAATTTGATGTTTTACGTTTCAAGGTACCTACGTAGAATACGAAAATCGAATAAAAAAATTTCCGTCCGTCCGCCGTACGCCGTACGCGGCACTTTTCTTAGCAACACTGGACCGATTTGGTTCAAATTTGGTATATGGGCTCCATTTGGGGTCTAGTTGTGCCGCGAAGCTTTTGGTTGATGTAGGTCACTTCTAAGGGGTGAAAATTAAGGGTTGAAATTTTCAAGAGTGCCCTAGCTCGAAAACTCTCGAAATAAAGGCATCGTTTTTTCACCAATTTTAAATAGTATTGAATTTTTAAAAATTTTTGAGACCACCCGGAGCTCTGTAGGACAAACCGTTCGGTCCCTACGAGTACTTGAAGGTTTTCCTTCGATAAAACAGAATCATGAGTGTGAATCGCAAAAGAGGTCTAATCTCCATTCAAATTTTATCGGACTATAATGCGATCGCTGTTCATTTCTTCGATTTGTATACAGTTTTGCCTTCTGCGTAACCAGTAATCAAATTTCCATATGAAGCTTTCTATTTTTCCAATCGAGTGTGAAGCGTTCAGTTCTTTCTAATAAACTTGATTGTGAAGGTGTGAAGCCAGTATGGTGTGGTAGGTAGTACCTAGCTGGTAGGTAACAAAAAGTTGGTAGGTAAAAAAAATATTGGTGGGTAAAAAACGCTGCAAATCATTGCTCAAAGGCTTCTTCACTCTTCAGATCACTGATCAGCTGAGTGAGCTCCGAAGCCATTTTCAATCCTATTGAATGGAAGTGCTCTTCCAGGCGTCTCCAGCATTCGAGGAGATCTTCTTCACTCTTCAGATCAATGATCAGCTGAGTGAGCTCCAAAGCCACTTTTACTCCTATTGAATGGAAGTACTCTTCCAGGCTTCTCCAGCATTCGAGAAGATCTTCTTCAATCTTCAGATCACTGATCAGCTGAGTGAGCTCCAAAACCATTTTTACTCCTATTGAATGGAAATGCTCTTCCAGGCGTCTCCAGCATTCGAGAAGATTTTCTTCACTCTTCAGATCACTGATCAGCTGAGTGAGCTCCGAAGCCAATTTCAATCCTATTGAACGCATGAAGCTGAAATTTGAGAGGGAAGGTCAAGGGAGAATACAGATGGTGGTAGGTGCTATTGATGGAGAACCAGTGATCTATACAGAAGGGTGATCTATACAGAAAATAATAAACCTTTGAGCAATGATTTGCAGCGTTTTTTCCATGATATAAACGTTATTTGTGCAACCAAAGAGTAATGACCCAAAAGCCTCTCTATCTTTTTCATTTTTTAGCCATTATGTTGAATTTTCCGCGAGAACAGTATCGATATTCGATATTTAGAAATATCGGATTCGACGTATCGATATCCAAAAATATCGGATAGTGCAGTATCGATACTAAAATATCAAGTATCGGTACGAAAGTATCGATATTTTGAAATATCGAGTATCGATACCCATCCCTAATTCATTCTGATCTCGATGTTCGAACTGCCTATAAACTAGTTGATAGTGGTAAATTATCCCTATTACTGTAATGGTTTATTGAATAGAGATATTTATATTCTATGGTATTATATAAAAATGTGGTCGATTTCCTTGAAAGTAATGAGTTACTTAGTTAAATAATCAGTAACTTAGAAGAACTAAAGGTACATCTGAGGAAACACAGCTCATATTGGTTGTTCCATCGTACAGTGGTCCAAAATCGACAAAAAGCGCTCAAAACTCAATAACTTTTTAATTAGTAGAGCTAGAAACCTGAAACTTCAAACTTACCAATCTCATAACTACAATAAAGGAATTGACAAGTCAGTCAAATGTTATCATAGTTAAACATTTTTAATAAGGTTACAATGCCGAATAAAACGAATTTGAAAGTACCAAGAGAATTAATATTTTTTCTAGATTGGAGTTTTGGATTTGTGAAATAAAGTACCCTACCTTTAAATTGGAGTGACCATAACATAAAATACTTTTTAGATTAATTCCTAAGGACAATAATTATTTTTCACCTAATTTTCACTTCATATAATCAACCTCCATGACATCAAGGGCAGCAGGATCTTTAACATTTAATGAGTACCTAATTAATAGGTGTAATTCCTACTTGGCTGTCTATGACTCTCAACTTCTGATGCGGATGCTGCGAAGAGAAGTTTGGCTTCAGCATCCAGTTCTAAAATACGTTGTGATTGCCATTACTCACTCCGTAAAGGAGTGAGTAGAGAGTCAGACGATATCATCGTTCAACAATCGTTTTCCGAATTCTTCCAGCTATAGCACCGAAGGCCGTAGGTTGCCGTAGCTGATTTCGGTCTTCGGTTTTCTATACATGTCTTTTTAACATGTTTTTGGGCTGGGGTCATTCTAAAATTTGCGTAACGACACCAAAATTTGTGACAACCCGGCACTTTAGATTATTTTTAACTCGAATGAAAACTGAAGGCGATCATTAATGAAGTTAGGTATAAGTAGGTAAGTTAGGTACTATGAATAGGTAGGTATTATAAATACCTAAATAACATGGATACGTTTACAGTAAACATATTGTTCGAGCCACAGCAGTAGATACCCATAAGGTGCTTCTATCTGGCGACGCTATCGGTCGAATCACTTCCTCCCCCACCTGAGTAGCCTAGTCCTCTTTCACTTCTTCTCGTGCCCCACGAATGTCCTTATGCTTTACCGCAATTTTATCCGAAAGTTTAGGCGAAATTAGTAGTCTAAAATCGATAATTTCCCCCTCTTTGACCGCTATTTCAAAGTCATTTTAAGTGGTTACCCACCAGTATTAAATTCAAACGTTATTTTCAACCATTTATACACGGATTGTGAACGTAGTCGAGTAACACGGTCGGTTTCCTCCTTCAACGGATCTTCCAGGACAGGAAAGACGCCCCCAGGCCTGGGGAAACACACTGCGGTGCATCGTCTGGTGAGTCATCAGCCCTAATATTTCATAATCCGTGATTTTCTATACAGTCTGCTATTCGAATTATTTTTTACCAGCCCCGCTTAGATTGACGTATTTTCCAATCTATGAGCGTGTGTGCCACTGCTTATGGCGCATACACACATCCATGATTCAATGTTTTTCCGTGAAGCGGAGAAATTTACCGCGAATTACTGCCACCTTGGTTCATTGTTTTATACTAGGAAAGTCCTAACAATTATATGTAGACTCGAAAGCAACATGATTTAGTACATATTTTGTGAAAATTAGCTCGTACAAAACAATTTCCGAAAAGTTCCGAAAAACGGGCTTTACAGGGGCATCTTAGAATTGAATGTTGAATATTTAAGCCCAAAATTAGAGAGACGCAAAAGCTATAAGACAAAAAATGTAATACCTACTTGTAAATTCTTTACATTTTCAATAGTCCCGTCCTTAATGACGATTTATTTTTCAAATCGTCATTAAGGATGGGAAGAATTTTTTTTTTTAATTTTGTCCTTTGAACATCCTATGAAAAAAAACATGCGCCAACCTATTCGATCTGAACACGTAAAATTGATGAAGGTAACAATTTTAGTACATTAGGATTTTGGACATTTTCTTTATTTCCAGTACTTTTATGATTAACCACGCCCTGAAATCAATACTGGAGACCTAAATCAAGAAATATAAAATTCATATGAAATACCTAACACATATTTAAGACCGACGTGTTTGGAGAAAATACTTCAAAAAATCAAGTTTTGGACGCTTTTTGACGGTTCAGGACCACTGTACATCGAGGTGTTATAGACTATCACGTCTCTGCCTTTTGAGGGGAAAATCCGGCGATATGCATCGTAATCATCTACCATCTTTCTTGAAATCTTAAATCTCAGTGATGAAAAATATTGTATAATCATTATAAAACAATAGATTATTCGATACCCATCCGTAGTACCTACATAAATTTCAGAATTATTGTGTCTTAATATCGGTTTTCCAAGAGGTCAATCTTTAATTGTATTTCCTTTGGATTCTTTCTTTGAACCACCACATTATTGGTTTTTAAATCCATTTTGAAAAGGAAATTACTGTACCAAAGACTTGTATGGGATTTTTTCCCGAAAGCCGGCAAAATATTGCGGAACTAAGGACCATGAGGGTGGGGTGTCGGAAGAAATCGTGTTGTCATGTAGGTAACCGAAATTAAGTTATTTTAACCCTCGACCTTTTCAGAGTGAGTTAGGAGCGGAAACCGTCAGAGGCTGTAACCCCTTGTTTACTGGTCCTTTCACGAATTTAATGGATGGAGTTTACAGAGGCATTCTTATATAGAGTATATTTATAGAGGCATTCTCATATAGTGGCTAACAAAGGTGGCATGATGTATAGTGTATGACCTCCAAATCGGTCCTGGAGGATGGAATTCCTGATCAGATTTCCATTCAGTGAATAACAAGCCATTTGGAAATGATGAAGTCGACCAAGCTACTTTGGTGAGTGTGAATATTAATTTACTTCCTATGAATGAAGTTCTTACATTAAGTTCGTTGTTTTCAAGTTGGAGCAAGTGTCTTCGTACATTTACTTGGGGGTTCTGTTCTCCAGATCTGGCGTCTTCTTTCAGCAATCCCGCAAGGCGCTGAATAAGGGGATTGCTGCATACAAGAATGTCCGGCCAGTCATATTCAGATCTCAATCTGCTGATCCAGAAACCTGGTACGGATTGTTCTTTGGAGCAGTCGCAAGCACTTCATTGTATGGCGCTGAGGTCTGGGCATACCCGTATGCTGAATGTCTGGAGCGTGTTCAGGTAAGAGCATTCAAATCTCTGATGGGTTTCTCATTCAATTCTCCCGATTACATCGTAAGGCTGGAGCTTGGTCTTGCCCACCTTAAATTTATGATAGCCAAATCCATGTTTGGATGGTGGACTAAGCTGTTGTCCACGTCTCCAGAGAGGCTGCCGAGGATCTGTTTTCAGAGACTCATAGCCCTTTCGGCCAACTTTCCAGACCCAAAATTTAATTATGTTCTGAAAGAGGCTGGTCTGGAAGATTTGTGGTCTCAGAATGACGTCGCGGCGGTTAAGGGGGCAAAGGAAAAATTTCTATCATCGCTTCTTTCTAGCCTGCACCAGGCTGTTCTGAGCAAGGCTGCTGTTTCCTCGTTTAATTATTGCCCAAGAGGTTCCAATATTCAACCCCTTCAGCGTGAACTTTACCTTTCCAGCGACCACCCTTTGTTTTCTAGGAGACTTCTGGCCCAGATCAGGTGCGCTAATCCAGCCTTATGTAGAATAGTTCTTCACCGGGTGGTTAACCGCTTTGATGGCTCTCAAACATGTACGATCTGTAACACGCACAGCCCAGACACCCTTTTTCATATGTTAGCTACTTGCCCCATTTACAATTATGAACATTTCAAGTTTTTTGGTTTTCCTTAATTTGATGAAAGTTTCATTCGCACTCTTCTCCATTTCAAAGAAAAATCTGACATCACTAGGACCGTAGGGTTCCTGCAGACAGTGCTCAGGCAAAGAGCGTTTACCATAAATGAAGGTTTCATTACATTATGGCCTAAATATTCTGCAGCCGCACAAAATTTCCGATGTGTTATTGTGCTTTTATTGTGCTTTATTGTGCCATTTATTGTGCTTGACTCCAAAATTTCTTTTGTCTCTGTAGGCGTATGCTTATTTCCATTGGCACTAATTATATTTGATTTTACTTAAAGTTGTATGTTATAATTTTTATGCCATTTTTTTCAAACGATACTCAATTTCATTATTACTCGACCCAAGCCATTTTTACTGTATCATTTTATATACTTGTATTTCTGCACATTTCTGAATGCGAACTCTTGTGAAAAACGTATTGTTTACCACAATAAAGTCGTCTTCTTCTTCTTCGTCTTCTTCTTCTTCTTCGTAGTTTTCATTGTAGGTATCAAATTCTTTACCAAACTTTTTTGAAATATTTTCACGGCTCTAATTAATTTGTGAATTGATTAGTTCGGATCAATGGATTATTTGATTATATTAGTTGTTTAATACTCAATAAACATTTTCTTCATTTCTTGTCAGTTCGAACTATTGAGAAGAGATTTTGTTTTCTAGTTCACACTCTCATAGAGCACATTAAATGTGCTCTATATAATATATACTATACTATAGTATATATTTAATATACTATATTATATTAAATATACTATATTATAGTATACTATATTATAGTATACTCTATATTTAATATACTATATTATAGTATATTAAATTAATTAATTAAAATTAGTATATTAAATGTGCTTCTATATATAGTATATTGTTCCTACAAATTTTGTAGGAACAATATACTATATATAGAAGATCAAGATTGAAACAAACGGGCCACAACTACATCCCACAGAAATCAATGGAAAAAATCCTGTTCATGGACCGTTTGAAAAATGCGAGTCTCGCATTCATAAAAAAGGAAACTTTTGTATCTCAAATCCCTAACGCTCTCGGGGATTATTTCGTTTTCCCTCGGAAAGAGGTAGGTAAATCATAAATTTAGATTGCTCCGTCTAAACAAAAGTTCAATCATTCAGGTCAGCGGATGTAACGGGATTGGGGGTCAGAATAAAGAAATAAGCCGGGCTTGAAGATAAACCCTTCGGATTGGATTCTTTTTCTTCCCAGAATGGATGTAACTCGGTGACATCCCACAAAAACGTCAGGTTTGATTTTGAGTTGATGCGAACTGAAATTCGTGAATTTTGGAAGCTGCTCAAATTAGCATTCGAAAATCGGATGAAGCGAACGTTGATGGATATTTAATTACAAGTAAGTTAGTACAAGAGGAGTTCAATGCTTAAGCTAACTTCCTGAGAGAGGAACAGTAGACTGCTTCCTAACTTTCAAAACTAGAGAAGTTATGGATCCATGTTGATGGCTTGAGAGCAGCACCACAGATGTTCGATGGACTTACTTGGGAGTATCCTTAGGTGCTCAGGGTATTTGTAGTAACAAGCCAGGAAAAGCAATAGCAATTTTTCAGAGAATTGTAGAAAACCATATTTTCCTCCATAAAAACCCAAATTTCTCCTCTTTAAAACTACTTTTCTCAACTATCAACAGCATATTCTAAATCTGTATTAAATTTTCTGTAATACTTGTTTACACTCCTAGTTACAATAGCAGCTCAGACAATGAAAATGTTAAAAGACGTTTAAAAACGCTGCAAATTATTACACAATGGTTTATTATTTTTCTATATTGATCACTCGTCTGGAAAGCCATCAACCATCCAACATGACGAAAAACTTCGATCGCATTTCGGTCAGCTTCAATTTGAACGGAGATTAGGCCTCTTTTGCGATTCACACTCGTGTTTCTGATTTATCGTACGTCCAACCCTTAAATTCTCGTAGGGAGCGAACGGTTTGTCCAACAGAGCTCCGCGTGGTCTCAAAAAATTCTAAAAATTCTATAGAATCTGAAATTGATGGGAAAACAATAACTTTATATCAAAATTTTTTGAGTTAGGGCGTTTTCAAAATTTCAAAATTCATTTTCCGTTGATGGGTGGAGTGATTATGTTGTTGAGTAGAGAATTTTTTAGTCTGTTTTTTAAATCTTTATTGGTGTCTACATGTTTCGGCGTATAGAAAAACATGATTTAATGGAGACAATTGCAGTTTGGGAATGGATTATGGAAAATCATATAGGATTGAGTTACGACGCGACAGATCGGGTTGATGCCATTCTGCTGTACTTCTACTGAAATATTACTTAATTTGTTTGCCATACTCGGTTTATTCACGATATAATATTAATCACTGAATCATGAAATGAGGATTAATTGTTGAATTTGAATTATGATGTTTCTTGTAGAAATCAATCAATAAGGTTAGAGCTACAATTCATTTGAGATAGCTAAAAATAATCTACATACTCCAAGGGTGTGAATAATGATTGCAGAATGTTACTTACAACAGTTTGTATACCCATTAATTTATGTCCTTGTCGTACTATGTGAAAACGCAAGCCCCCTGGACCCCCGGCTAGTTATTGCTTATAGCCTTCTAAAATTTAAGAAACATGGAACAAGCTTTAGCCGTGTTTTGTTTGTCTGCTGTTTCGTTTTACTAGGAATTTGTTGTCTGTTGTTTTAATTTAGCTCTTTAAAGCTTTTTAAAGCCTGCTTTTCAAATTGCTCGTCATTTCATTCACCACTTGATGTCCCAAATGTATTGTTATTATTAAGAAATCGAAAACATCTAAAACGTCGAAGAACACATCGCAACTAAAAGCCTGGGTTACAAGATCCTTTGATTACTTTTTGATAAAAACGATGCAGGCCAAATATATAAATGAAAATCTGCTAAATCGAAGTTGGTTCTTACCATGCATAAACGTGTAGGTGACATAACTGAATGTTGTTTACAGCTCTTTTAAATCAGAGGTATATCTCAGCTTCGTCAATATTTACAGCTGTTTTGGCAGTATATAATTTACGCATAAATTGAGGGGTTTTTTGTGGGATAAAACTAATGGCGATACATTTCCCTAGAAACGAGTCGGTTGTAAGTGAAAATCATTACAAAATCCCGAGCTACTTTCGTTTCACGGTTTCCTCACGTTTTTGCCCAGTTAGGTGATGGCTAAAGCATGTTCCATGCATGTTCCTTACCGCCCACCTAACTTGGCAGACATTTTTTTAAAGCTTCGTCATAACGTAGCTAAAGAGCATGTAGTACTACAGTTTGATTGTCAAGGTGTGAACACAAGTCTACAACCCGACCGCGAATCCATTGAAATTCAAGACTAAGTTGGTTTGAATGTGTTTCACCATCTGGGGAGAGACCGGCTCATTGTTTAGATCCGTTCTGGGATAGAAGTTACTAATCCAGTTGCTATCAATCAACCGACTCCTCTCAAGTTCGCGTTCCACTTTGTTGCGGGCGCAAACACAGAAACAGCATTATAGAGTTCAAACCAGAAACCCTAACAAACACTTTCGCTATTATTCGGCGAAGGAAATTTCACGTGTTAGAAGGAGGATTTACACTACGAAGAATGAAGAGAATGCGGTATTTATTCGAGAGAACAGAAGGCGAAGAAAATGGGCAATTTGCTTCGAACAAATGAGCTATGAACGTGGGAGAATTTGCGTAAGCGGATCACAATAACCTGGGAGAGGTACAATCGAGTAGGAAAGTTTCTCGGTTTCGTTAAATCTTCTCAAGAAAAAGACGCTTAGCAGAAAACGTTGCGATATCGTAAGATATGCCTACGAGTATTAACATCGTAATTCTTCTGTATGGCTCTCAGTGGTCTCATTCGATTGAAAAAACACTGCAAATTATTACACAATGGTTTATTATTTTTTATTTTTCTACATAGATCACTCGTCTGCAAAGCCACTAACCATCCAACATGAAGAAAAACATCGATCGCATTTTGGTCAGCTATAATTTGAATGGAGATTAGGCCTCTTTTGCGATTCACACTCGTGTTTCAGATTTATCGTACGTCAAAACTTTAAATTCTCGTAGTGAGCGAACGGTTTGTCCTACAGAGCTCCAGGTGGTCTCAAAAAATTCTAAAAATTCTATAGAATCTTAATTTGAAGGAAAAACAATAGCTTTATTTCAAATTTTTTTGAGTTAGGGCGTTTTCAAAATTTCAAAATTCATTTTTGAACACTTAGAAGTGACCTACATCAACTAAAATCTTCGGGGCATAACTAGTGTTAGCTTTTTTTTCTTGGTCGATTCCAAAGGTTCATTATTGAAAATAATAAACCAAAAACAGTGTAGGGGCCTCAATAACAAAAGTGAAGAAAAAAAAATCTCAGTTCGGAAAAAAATGTGATCAGATGATTTTTGTAATGGGATATCAGGCCTTATCGGAGTGCTCCGGTAAAAATTTGGAAGCATCAGTACATACCAAGTCACAAGCGCATAAGGTGGATAAGGTAATATCGATCTGATGTTGATTACCTATTCGCTTTCACTATTTTGCTAATATCCAAAAAAAAAAAAATATTTCAAAATTTTCGATTCTCGGGTTTTTGAAGAAAAAACCCTCTTGGAGCATGAAGGTCACTTTTAGGCTTACAAAACTAGTTGCGAGACGGCCTTGCGTCTATTGTCGTACCACTCAACCACCTGTAAAATATTAGAGCAAACGTGTCACTAAACAGTGACACCAAATACAACTGATTTTGAGATAATATCTAAGTGACATATTATGTCACTATTGCATTAAATGAGGGCAATAATGCAGTCATCTTCAGAGAACAGTCAACGTTTGGAAGTAGCAGACCCAGTCAGAAGATCATAAGGTGGATAAGGTCCTTATGATCTGTTGTTGCTCATTAGCTTTCGTTACTGCTTGTGAATTCACAATTACTACATTCATCTTCAGAAAATAGGTCAAAGAGTGACAAATCGGGTCAAAATTTGGAATCATTAGTGCAGACCCAGTCAGAAGACATGAGGTGGATAAGGTAATTATGATCTGTTTTTGCTTACAAGCTTCCATTATTTTGGCTATAGCTTTACATACACTGTAGTAATCTTCAGAAAAGCAGTCAACGCGTACCAAATCGGATCAACATTTGGGATTTTTAGTGCATACCTACCGAGTCAGAAGACCATTCAAGGGAATGACGCACTTATATAATATTGCTTGTCAGCTTTTATTATTTTGCCTACAGCTTTACAAATACTGCAGTAATCTTCAGAAAAGTAGTCAAAGACGAATCTGGTCAATATTTGGAATCATTAGTGCAGACCCAGTCAGAAGGCATGAGGTGGATAAGGTACCTTATGATCTGTTTTGCTTACCAGCTTTCATTATTTTGCCTGTAGCTTTACAAATACTGCAGTGATCTTCAGGAAAGCAGCCAACGTGTACCAAATCGGATCAACATTTGGAATCATCAGTGCATACCTACTAAGTCAGAAGACCATTCAAGGGAATGACGCTCCTATGATATAATGTTGCTTGTCAGTTTTTTATTATTTTGCCTACAGCTTTACAAATACTGCAGTAATCTTCAGAAAAGTTGTCAGAGACGAATCTGGTCAAAATTTGGAATAATTACTGTAGACCCAGTCAGAAGACATGAGGTGGATAAGGTACTCATGATCTGCTTTTGCTTACCAGCTTTCATTATTTTGGCTACAGCCTACAAACACTGCAGTAATCTTCAGAAAAGCAGTCAGAGACAAATCTGGCCAAAATTTGGAATCATTAGTGCAGACCCAGTCAGAAGGCATGAGGTGGATAAGGTACTTATGATCTGTTTTTGCTTTCCAGCTTTCATTATTTTGGCTGTAGCTTTACAAATACTGCAGTGATCTTCAGGAAAGCAGCCAACGTGTACCAAATCGGATCAACATTTGGAATCATCAGTGCATACCTACTAAGTCAGAAGACCATTCAAGGGAATGACGCTCCTATAATATAATGTTGCTTGTCAGTTTTTATTATTTTGCCTACAGCTTTACAAATACTGCAGTAATCTTCAGAAAGATAGTCAGAGACGAATTTGGCCAAAATTTGGAATTTTTTAGTGCAGACCCAATCAGAAGACATGAGGTGGATAAGGTACTTATGATCTGTTTTTGCTTACCAGCTTTCATTATTTGCCTGTAGCCTTACCAATACTGCAGTAATCTTCAGAAAAGCAGTCAACATGTACCAAATCGGGTCAAAATTCGGGATTATCGGTGCATGCCTATCAAGTCAGAAGACCATTTAAGGGAATGACGCTCTTATGATTTAATTTTGTTTATAATTATATTGCCAGCAGATTTACAAAAATAATGCAGTCATCTTCAGAGAAAGTGTACCAAATAGGGTCAAAATTTGGAATCATTCATGCACACCAAGACAGAAGACTATATAAGGTGAATGATGCACTGATATAATGATATGTTGTTTATTAGCTTTCGCAATTTTGCTTATAGCTTTACAAATACTGCAGTCACCCTCAAGAAAAGCGGTCAATGTTAGCGTCAAAGCGAGCGAAGCGTGAATAGATGACATTTAAAACTTGGAGGCCTCACCCCCCTTCTGGCGCCCTCAACGGCAGGCGGATACGGGCCTACGTCACTAAATAATCCATCGAGCAATATCCTGCGTCCAACACGTAATCGCACGTAATTCGCTCGTAATCGCAAATGAGTCGCACGTTGAGCATCGCGAGAGGGATGACGGACTTAGTCTGAAACTACCTCAGAATAAACTGAGCCAAAGCGAGCGTTCCAAGTCTCAACAGACTACGAGTGGGGGAAGGCGCGGCGAGTGGGGGGAAAAATCTCAGAAGTTGGCTCATCGTACTATCATTACTTGAACATCAAGATTGAAAGGAAAGTAGTGCAAGAAGACAACTTATTTTTGGAACTTCTCCAGGGCATTTCTTTTTAATTCGTATTTTTCTCGATAAGACAAAATTGAAAAGACGCCCCGAAACAATGTTCTTAACGACGTAAAAAAAGTTTGAGACAAGTTTCTGGAAACTAGGACCACGTGGTGTGGCTGGACAAAATAATTTCTCGGTCGATGAGAGGAAATACGGAGAGGATCGTAAGTGGGATTTTCACACCCTCGCTATTTCTGGATGAGTTAGGGATATGAAGGTTACTTCCCGAGAACAAGAGCTAGAGTACGTTGTATTTGATACAGAGAAATTAATGCTGTACGCTTGTTATTTTACAGGGTGACAACGAATTAACGGACCAACACTTTTTTCCCAAAGGACTGAATCAATAAATTCTGGATTAATGTCATTTTATAGGATTCTTCCCCTTGAATGTATAAAACATGAATAATGCTTCGGAGTCTGCAAAGTTTCAGAAGCATTGTTTTGGTTTATTATTTTCAATAATACCTAAACCTTTGGAATCGACCAAGACAGAAAAAAATTTTTTTTTAACACCCCCTCAAAATTTGATGGTTTACGTTTCAAGGTACGTAGAATCCAAAAATCGAATAAAAATTTGGCCGTCCGTCCGCCGTACGCCGTACGCGGCACTTTTGCCACTTAGCATTGACCGATTTTGATGAAATTTGGTATGTAGGATCCATTTGGGGTCTAGTTGTGCCCCGAAGATTTTGGTCACTTCTAAGGGTTCAAAAATGAATTTTGAAATTTTGAAAACGCCCTAACTCAAAAAATTTTGATATAAAGGTATTGTTTTTCCTTCAATTTAAGATTCTATAGAATTTTTAAAATTTTTTGAGACCACGCGGAGCCCTGTAGGACAAACCGTTCGCTTCCTACGAGAATTTAAAGGTTTTACGTACGATAAATCAAAAACACGAGTGTTAATCGCAAAAGAGGCCTAATCTCCGTTCAAATTGAAGCTGACCGAAATTCGATCGATGTTTTTCCTCATGTTGGATGGTTTGTGGCTTTGCAGACGAGTGATCTATAGAAAAATAATAAACCATTGTGTAATAATTTGCAGCGTTTTACCTTTCAGTGATGAAAAAACCTGTGCTAAGAGGGAAAATCACACAGCTTCGTCGTATCCACATAATTGTATAGATGATCCGGTGCACGGTAGGTAATTCCAAAGCTTCCATCTCCGAATACCTACCACTATCATCCAAATTTGAGATGACTTTCGTAGGGAACCATCAACTTCACAACCCCTAAAAATCCCATCGAAATCGAATGGAAACTGAAGGAGTTATGATTATTTAGGATTTCACCTTGGCGCAGGCGCAATGGCCATCAATGATCAAATCGGACTCAGGTTATCTCTCCAGCAATGTTTGAACTTATTTCATGCCCAACTAAAACTATGATCTTTTCCTTCTACCAAAAACCTTCTTCATATTACCTTCCGTTTTCCGTTTGCACAAACCATTTTTTACAAAAAACTAACGTCTTTTACATCCGTCATTATTTTACATCACCTTATCATCATTATCACCGAAGAACAGTTTTCCAGTAATTTTTGTTGATATCCATATAGGTACATGTTACCTTTACATCCATGCACATGGATGTCATTGTTAATTTTGCACCCATGCTTCCTTACATAGGTATTTACCTTAATATTGTATAGAAAAAAAATTTGTTTTGACAAAATAATCGAGATTTGACCACAAAATCACTCAATCAGTGCAGTACTATGCGAATCTTGCTCACTTGGAACCTAGAGACACTTGGGTTGAGTGGTCTGGGGAAATCTGCAACCTTTCCTGGAAGCTGTTTCCTTTGGATTCTGGTGGAAGCTGTCTCCCTTGGATGTCCTGCCTACCTGCCTTCTCTTCTAGAAACTTTCTTCTGAGACTGATGAACCCACAGCCTTTCTCTTTCTTTTTCTTATACTTTCAAAATGGTCATTTAGGGAAACAATCGAAGTTCCAATTTAACCCTTAGCTACACGCTAGGCGGGGATTTGCCCACATTTTCAGAAAAAAAACAGAAATATAATGATGAACCTTTCACTATTGTCCCTCCAAGGTGTCTTTTCTCAGACCTTTAACTGAGCAAAAAATGATCCCCTTAACAATTATTTACCTTACCTTCAGTATGCAATCAGACTGCGAAGTTTGATACACACATATGATTATGACTATAATCATACTACTTTTACTATTATGATTTCACACGTTTGTATTTTTTTGCTTGATATATAGTTTCACGTTTCCTCGTTCTTGAATAATCATAATAATACTTTTGATTATTATGATTGGGCGGAATGGGAGGGGATACACTTCGTGCTATCCAATTTCCCAGATTCCTTGAATTCCAAAAGGAATGAAAAAAAACTAAATGGTTAAATTGCTCTGAAGGACCACTGGAATTAAAGGATTCCAGACCTGAAGGGTTGAATTTGTTGAACTAAATTTTGAGTACTGAATTTTATGAGTGTGTGAGCAGAGGTTCGAAATGAGAAGATTCTATTGAAAAAAGTTGTAAAGATACGTTTATTAATGTTTGATAGACAACGAATAAAACCCCTAGATACCTATGGCCATAGGAATAATTTGGTTTAATTGCGGTACCTTGTAGTATCTGAGGTGGGTTTTGGTCCGTGAAGGGCGGTCGTCGACGCCGTTGCGGTCGGAGGCGGCGGCAGAACACGTGGAAAGGCCTTTTTGGAAGACAGCCTTCTCCAAAGGGAAAATCCAACGTCGTCGGCGCTCCTTTTCGGGGTGAAAACAGCACCACAGGTCCAGATATTGATGGCCAAGGCTTCGTACGATATCTTCCGAGTAAAATGATCGGATGAGGGTTGTATGAAACGTTGTACAACGGAGGCAAAAAGCGTAAAAAGGTGAGACGAGAGACAGCTTCGAACGAGGGCATTTGTAGTAATGGCGAATTCACCGCGGAAGATGGTCCAGCTCTTGCGGGAGGCTGTGATGCCCTGACAACAGATGATCTGTGCAGTCCAGCCAACCAGCCGGCAACAAAGGCGCTAGACGGGGAGCTCCGAAGGCGAGTGTGAAGGGGGCTCGCACGGAGAAGGTTCCTTGCTTTTTCTCGGGCGCAGTTGGTAAACCCGGATCAGGATGCGTGCGGTCCCTCTGCGCCGATCGCCCGTGGTCACTGTCCGCTCGTGTAAGAGTGGGGATCGCGAATTTTCACAACGGGAACGCCTGTTCTGTCCATACTCCCCCCAAATTCGCGATTTAACAACGAGAATAATAGGTACAAGTGTCTATACACAAAATATAAAGGGCCTATCACCATCAAAATATAAATTGCCTAATACAATCAAAATATAAATTGCCTAATACATTTAAAGGCATTAATAATGAAGAAAGAACGAGAGAACAATTAACAATCGGTACAAAAAATATTTCTGCATATATAACTATAGAGCATGATTAATTGGTAGAGGGAGGACATTGACAACTGAACGCTTATACCGTCCACGAGAAGTCTGGAGTGTTACCACTCGTACCACTTTATCAGAACCAGGATGCGTCTCAACTATCCTGGCCAATGGCCAGTATGTGGGCGGAGTCTTCAAGTCTTTTAGCAGGACCACATTACCTACGTGGAGATTGGGAGTGTGTTTCAACCACTTCGAGCGCACCTGTAACGAAGAGAGGTACTCATCCTTCCATCTTGTCCAAAAATGCTGAGTTCGTTCCCGCATTAGCTGCCAGCGATTCAAGCGGTTCATAGGTATTTCCGTGAAGTCGGGCTCAGGTAGGCAATTTATCGGCTGTCCTATGAGAAAGTGTCCAGGGGTTAGGGTTTCCAGGTCCTCTGGACTTTCCGACACAGGTTGAAGAGGTCGTGAGTTCATTATGCCTTCCACCTTGACAAACATGGTTGATAGTTCCACCTCGGTGAATGGTTGGTTGCCGAATACTTTGTACAAGAGGGTTTTTGTCAGTTTGATAAGGGACTCCCACGGTCCACCCATATGTGGTGAATTTGGAGGATTGAAATTCCATTTAACAGTCAAATGTGAAGTATGGGTAGCAATGGTCTCTTGGTTTGAAGGTTTATTAAACCAGTTATAAATTTCCTGGATGTAATTTGTGGCACCAATAAAGTTTGTTCCACAATCTGAGTACATATTGGCTGGTAGACCTCTTCGTGACGAAAAACGGTCAAACGCATCCAGGAATGATTCCACTGACAGGCCAGTCGCGAGCTCTAAGTGCACAGCACGTGATGCCAGACATGTGAACAAGCAAAGATATGCTTTTACAGTGCCAGATTTTCGGTTGGCTGAGATTCGACATACAAATGGGCCAGCAAAATCGACTCCACAATTGATGAAGGGACGCACGCTGTTAAACCTTGAAGCTGGTAGATTACCCATGAATGGAGTGACAACAGCAGCAGCAAAACGAACGCAAGTGACACACTTGGATTTATGCCACCTTATGAGGTTTCTTGCACGAGGAACCCAATACTTCTGCCGCAAGAAGGCGAGTAATGCGGTAGGTCCTGCGTGATTATTGCTTCGATGGAGGTAATCGATAATAATATTGGTTAGATGAGATCTGGATGGCAAGAGTATAGGAAATTTATGGTCCGAAGGCAGAGGAGCATTTGCCAAACGGCCACCAACTCTGATCAAGCCAGTTGCATCCAAGAATACAGATAACATTTTCAATTCAGATGGAATTTTTTCCACACAACCATTAAACATCTCAGGATAATAATGAAGTTGTGCAAGACGAATGCAATGCTGTTCAGCTCTGCTAAACTCCAATGCAGATACTGGACCCCGGTGTCTCCGACGTCTCCTGCGCTTAGGTATACGAGCATTGTGAATAAACCTCTTCACATATGCAAATACTCTAATTAGACGAGGAAATGATGAAAAACGCTCAATTACATCGAGGATACATGGCTTACTGACAGTGGCGAGAACGACAGGTTTTATAGGCTTCAATTCTGGAACGTTGTTTGGTACTTCTAACTCTTGAGAAATTGGCCAGTCAACAATCGGTTGACAACACCATTCCGGTCCGTGCCACCAAAGATTGTGGTTAAGCAGGTTAGAAGGTAAAGTTCCTCGAGAACCGACGTCTGCTGGATTGTCCACGCCTCGAATATGATGCCACCACGAAGATTGAGTCGTATCCATAACTTGCTTAACTCGATTTCCCACGAAGGTCATGAGCTGATGAGGCGGAGTCTTCAACCATGCCAGCACAATAGTAGAGTCTGTAAAGCAGAACGTGTTGGAGATATTATAGCTGCGAAGGATGGATTCCAACGATTTTATGAGTTGAGCGAGTAAAAGAGCTGCAGACAATTCTAACCTAGGTATTGTTAGAGTCTTAAGTGGTGCGAGTCGCGTTTTTGCCTTCAAAAGTGACATAGAGTATGACTGGTCATCCTGAGTAGTACGAAGATATGCGACTGCACAATAACCTTGCTCTGAGGCATCGCAGAAACAAACTAGATCAAAAGTAGCAGAAGTGTTCGGAAATGCTCTAGGTATGGTAATAAGAGATATGGATGGAAAATCTTCAACTAATTGCAGCCATTTGGCTTTAACATGATCGGGTACAAGATCATCCCAATCAACCCCGGATTTCCAGGATTCTTGTAGAATATTCTTTGCATAAAAGATAATAGGTGCGAGGTATCCCAATGGATCGTATAAACGAGCGATACAAGACAGTATCATGCGTTTGGTACATATGTCCGAAGGTTTGGAGACATTGTAGCACAATACATCACGAGTTGGATCCCAACTCATACCAAGAATTTTTGTAACTGGAGATTCCTCCCGAATGCATAAAGAGACTGGCTTTTCAGAACTGAATTCATCGACTAGTAAGGGAGGATAATTAGATTTCCACTTACTTAATGAAAAACCGCCTTTGGCGAGAAGATTGACGAGATCTGATTTCAACGCAGAAATTTCTTCGATTGAGTCAGCACCAAAAATGCAGTCATCGACGTAGGTACTCTCTAGCAGAATATTCGCAGCAGCAGGAAAAGTATGACCTTCATCCAAGGCAAGTTGATGTAGAACTCGAATCGCCTGGAAAGGTGAACTCTTTAAGCCATAGGTAACAGTATTTAATTCGTAGAATTGCAGAGGATCACTGGGTTCAAACCTCCAAACAATTTGCTGGAACTTCCTATCTTCAGGCTTGACCCAAATTTGCCTAAACATTTTCACCAGATCACAAGAAATGACGTACTTGGATCGTCGGAACTTCAGGACAACACTGCAGATGTCTGCTTGTAGTTTAGGACCAGCATACAAATGGTCATTGAGGGACCCAGATGCTGACCTAAAGCTGGCATCAAATACCACACGGATTTTACGAGTGCCATCAGGCTCCAGTTTATAAACAGGGTGGTGTGGAATGACATACGAAGGATCACAAGATGCAATGCTCATGTGACCTAGATTGAGGTATTCCCTAATGAACTGAGAATAATCCTGTTTAAGCTGCTGATCCTTAGAAAATTTAGACTCCAATGCATAAAAACGACTCATGGCTCTGCTGATGTTTGGAACTATAGTTGAAGATGATGGTTTTATAGGTAAGGAGACTATATATCTGCCAGACTGATCTCTCGAGTGATGCTCAACAAAATGATCCTCACATGCTTTGTCCTCCGGTGATATAGTAGATATATTTAGTGGTTCTTCCACCGTCCAAAAGCGTTCTATCAGGCGAGCTGTGTCGGAGATGGAGAGCAACGAGACAGTGCCGTCAGAAGCTGAATTACAAGAAAATTTACCCATGACTGTGAAACCAAAAATAGTGTCCACCAGCCTTGGACCATGTTCAAAAAGAATTATTGGAGAACCAGTGACGACCTCAGCATATAAATCTGCTCCGATGAGGAATGAAATTGGTAGTGATTCCGTAAACTGATGATCGCTCAAGTTATAGGATTGGTAATCTTCCCACATGGAGGAGTGCAAAGATTCCAAAGGTAGAGGCGGTGTTATTGTTGGCATAACGATCGCCTCAGTCTCCAGGAGTGCAATGGAAGACCGTGGTAAGAACGAAATGGGAACCTTCCCAGATATATTCCTGAGGTGTGTAGAATTTACACCACATATTGCACCAGAAAATGGACGAGTCGACTTACCAAGACGTTTGACGCAGTCTTGAGTAATGAAAGACCATTGAGAACCGTTATCGAGGACTCCTCGAAAAACATGAGGCTGGCCATTGACATCGAGAATACGAGCTGTCACTGTGCCGAGCAAGACACCCTGCTGATTTCCAGACGTGTTAGCACCGACGAACGACGAAGAACCAGCATTCGATGAATCAAGAACTGAAGGGTCTTGAGAGCCTTTTGGGACAGAAGATGAGAGATTAGATCCTGATGCAGTAGGTAGATGCAGCAAAGTATTATGTTTTCCTTTACAGTCACGACATGTAAAGTTTGATTTACAATCCTTAGTTTTATGATTTATATTTAAACAATTCCTACATCCTGGGAACTTCCTCAGCATGTCTAAGCGTTGTGATGGAGAACCTTGCTTGAAAGTAGTGCAATGGTTCAACTTGTGTGCGTTCTTACACACAAAACAAGAAAAATTAGGTAATTGCTGATTCCTATTGAAAGAAGGTATGGTACTCGAAGATGCTTCTGTAGTTAGCATAGCATGACTAGAAGTTTTTGGTTTGAAGTTATTTGGTGCAAATCGTCTTGAAGAGGTAGACTGTTGAAAGTTAAGTGGTGTTTGGGATTTAGATTGAGACCTGTTGGCTTCCTCTGTCATCCTGAGAGCATGACAGCGGTCTTGAATGAAATCACGCAAGGTGGTGAATTTAGGGAAAACATCAGCTTTCATGGTTAATTCAAAGGCTTCCCTAGAGCGGGAATCTAGACTGCGCAGAGCTATCTCACAGAGAAGGTATTCTTCAAAATTTGGAATAGCTAAATTTTGAAGAGAGCTGATAGTCTCAGTAACGTTAGATAGGTAACACTGCAAAGACTCTGCATCAGATTTATTGTTGGATTTGAAAGAGAGCAATTTATCAATATAGTTACAAGCTAACTTGCGCTTGTTATCATATACTTTACATAAGGCTTCCCAAGCTTGGTTAAAATTGTTTTCCAAAACTGGGACATGCTTAATGGTATCCAAAGCTGGACCCTCTAGGAATGAAATGAGGTAATGGAAGCGTTCCGCATCTGACAGGCTAGCATCTTGCTGAATCAAGGAAACATACATTTGCTTAAAGGTAGGCCAAAGCGAAATGTCACCTTTGAACATCTTGATGTTGATTTTTGGTAAAATTGCACGAGGTCTAGAAACACCTTGTTCTACTCCAGACAAGTTTTGAGGTGTGCTACTTAAATTGGGAATCCCACTATTAAACAGCTGCACGCCATAACCCTGTGCATCATAGTAATTAAGCTTTACCTCATCATAATAAACAGTGTCGGTATCTGTAGGAAAATCGTATGAGTGTTCCTCGGCGTAGTCCAGAGCAGCTTCCCAAGTTTTCTCAAACATTTCAAACCTTTTGTCCAGAGAGTTAAACATACCTCTGAAAACATTCCGATCAGCTAAGGATGAAATAGATGCAAAACCTTTAGCTCTGATTGCGATGATCTCATTTCCCAACGATTTGATATTCCGCTGAATTTTATTATACCCTCTAACTGTCACACCACCGACAGCTCCTCCTCCAGGTTCACCAGTACTAGTCATGATGAGTATGAAGAAAGTGGAAAATTAATCGGTATAGTTATACGCTCAAATTTGTCAGAATATCCAAATACCTACATAAAAAATTATATGCAGAAATATTGTAATTAATAGTTGCTAATATTAACAACAAAAATATTAGATAATGTGCAAAATTGTTGCAACAAATATAAATATGTAATATTGTTCCAAATTCTGAACAGATAATCGAAGGTAGTACCTATGTGTAGGTGAGATCACAGATGCAACACCTCTGCAACACGATAGATATAGATATAAATAGGATCACAGATCACAAATGTAGTACTTATCACGGATAAGATACTTATCACAGTTTCAGTGGTAACTAACACTGTTTTGATGGCAAACAGATTAGATATTTATTATAAATAGACAAAAAAATATATACTTAAGTTCAAAAGGACTTGAAAATTATTTGACCACCTCAAGTTGAAGATGTGTCAAGAATTTTATTTGGTAGGTACCCAAGGATGAATTACATCCAGTGCAATGGGTAAGTATTTGAAAGAAAGCAACTAGATATGTGCTTATTCAAGAAAAAAGCCTATTGTTCTCTGCCTAGCTCGTCTGCTCACAAGATAAGTAGGTACTCAGTTCAATTAATAATCAAGATAAGGTACTAATTAAATCACTAGGAACAATTTTATGATCGCTAAAGCCTATTTTATGGTCGCTGATACAATTCGGAAACGCTAGGACCAAGAATCTATTTTATGAAATACCATAAATAATAAATACCATACCATAAATGGTTGCTGATTCAAATCCGGACTCGGTGGACCAAGAATGGGCGGAATGGGAGGGGATACACTTCGTGCTATCCAATTTCCCAGATTCCTTGAATTCCAAAAGGAATGAAAAAAAACTAAATGGTTAAATTGCTCTGAAGGACCACTGGAATTAAAGGATTCCAGACCTGAAGGGTTGAATTTGTTGAACTAAATTTTGAGTACTGAATTTTATGAGTGTGTGAGCAGAGGTTCGAAATGAGAAGATTCTATTGAAAAAAGTTGTAAAGATACGTTTATTAATGTTTGATAGACAACGAATAAAACCCCTAGATACCTATGGCCATAGGAATAATTTGGTTTAATTGCGGTACCTTGTAGTATCTGAGGTGGGTTTTGGTCCGTGAAGGGCGGTCGTCGACGCCGTTGCGGTCGGAGGCGGCGGCAGAACACGTGGAAAGGCCTTTTTGGAAGACAGCCTTCTCCAAAGGGAAAATCCAACGTCGTCGGCGCTCCTTTTCGGGGTGAAAACAGCACCACAGGTCCAGATATTGATGGCCAAGGCTTCGTACGATATCTTCCGAGTAAAATGATCGGATGAGGGTTGTATGAAACGTTGTACAACGGAGGCAAAAAGCGTAAAAAGGTGAGACGAGAGACAGCTTCGAACGAGGGCATTTGTAGTAATGGCGAATTCACCGCGGAAGATGGTCCAGCTCTTGCGGGAGGCTGTGATGCCCTGACAACAGATGATCTGTGCAGTCCAGCCAACCAGCCGGCAACAAAGGCGCTAGACGGGGAGCTCCGAAGGCGAGTGTGAAGGGGGCTCGCACGGAGAAGGTTCCTTGCTTTTTCTCGGGCGCAGTTGGTAAACCCGGATCAGGATGCGTGCGGTCCCTCTGCGCCGATCGCCCGTGGTCACTGTCCGCTCGTGTAAGAGTGGGGATCGCGAATTTTCACAACGGGAACGCCTGTTCTGTCCAATGATAGATATAAATTTTGTTACTTATGTATTTCCTACTTCAAAATTCATATTTTTATTACCTACCTGTTGAATAAAAAAATGTATTGAGTTGAAGCTCATCCTATATCCATGACTTTTTAAAACCAATTCGTGCCTTTCAGTGTATCATAAATTAATAATTGTGTTGAAATAAATGTGCGGGGATTTCCCCGCTAGCGTGTACGAACGTATCTCCCCACCTAGCGTGTAGCCAAGTGTTAAACCACTACAATTCTGCATCTTCTTCAATAAATCCATCTTTCTGTTGATGTTCATCAATTCACAACTTTGTTTTCCTTGATAGCACCTGATTACCACACAGTAAACTTTTTAGGTAGGTACTTAACCTAACTAATTTCATTCCCTTTCAGGGGTGGTCCAACGAGTCTTTACCTTTCCTCTTTCCATTTTGGTTTATTATTTTCAATGATAAGCCTTTGGAATCGAGCAAGAAAAAAAAAATTTTAACCCCCCCTCAAAATTTGATGTTTTACGTTTCAAGGTACGTAGAATACGAAAATCGAATAAAAAAATTTCCGTCCGTCCGCCGTACGCCGTACGCGGCACTTTTCTTAGCAACACTGGACCGATTTGGTTCAAATTTGGTATATGGGCTCCATTTGGGGTCTAGTTGTGCCGCGAAGCTTTTGGTTGATGTAGGTCACTTCTAAGGGGTGAAAATTAAGGGTTGAAATTTTCAAGAGTGCCCTAGCTCGAAAACTCTCGAAATAAAGGTATCGTTTTTTCACCAATTTTAAATAGTATTGAATTTTTAAAATTTTTTGAGACCACCCGGAGCTCTGTAGGACAAACCGTTCGGTCCCTACGAGTAATTGAAGGTTTTCCTTCGATAAAACAGAATCATGAGTGTGAATCGCAAAAGAGGTCTAATCTCCATTCACATTTTATCGGACTAAAATGCGATCGCTGTTCATTTCTTCGATTTGTATACAGTTTTGCCTTCTGCGTAACCAGTAATCAAATTTCCATACGAAGCTTTCTATTTTTCCAATCGAGTGTGAAGCGTTTAGTTCTTTCTAATAAACTTGATTGTGAAGGTGTGAAGCAGTATTGTGTGGTAGGTAGTACCTAGCTGGTAGGTAAAAAAAAGTTGGTAGGTAAAAAAAACGTCTGCCAAGTTGGGTGGGCAGTATAGCTTCCTCACTCATTGTAACATGGACGTATAGAATCAGTTGGCGAAAAACAGGAGAGGAAATGGCCTTGGAGCTCACTCAGCTGATCAGTGACCACTCAGGCACCTTCAGCATTCTCCATTGACCCTGCCTCTCAAATTTCAGCTTCCTGCGTTCAACAGGAGAGAAAATGGCCTTGGAGCTCACTCAGCTGATCCAAAGGTGCTGAAATTTATAGGGGACCGTCTAGGACCTAACCCGCACAATCCCTGAAAATTTCATCAAAATCGGACCACAGGTTAGTATAGTTTTGCCCGGGACAAGGATTGACCACAGACAGACAGACAGACCGACAGACAGACAGACAGACAGACACGGAACCAAAATTGTTCGGGAAGCTCTAAAACGCAAAAAGCAAGTGGAAATTTTGATTTTGGAGGACATTTTTTTTTTCACTTCTTTCACGAATACAAAGCTTCCCTACCCTCGGTAGTGAGGAAGCAAAATGTTGGTGGGTAAAAAACGCTGCAAATCATTGCTCAAAGGCTTCTTCACTCTTCAGATCACTGATCAGCTGAGTGAGCTCCGAAGCCATTTCCATTCCTATTGAATGGAAGTGCTCTTCCAGGCGTCTCCAGCAATCGAGGAGATCTTCTTCACTCTTCAGATCACTGATCAGCTGAGTGAGCTCCAAAACCATTTTTACTCCTATTGAATGGAACTGCTCTTCCAGGCGTCTCCAGCATTCGAGGAGATCTCCTTCACTCTTCAGATTACTGATCAGCTGAGTGGGCTCCGAAGCCATTTTTACTCCTATTGAATGGAAGTGCTCTTCCAGGCGTCTCCAGCATTCGAGGAGATCTTCTTCACTCTTCAGATCACTGATCAGCTGAGTGAGCTCCAAAACCATTTTTACTCCTATTGAATGGAAACGCTCTTCCAGGCGTCTCCAGAATTCGAGGAGATCTCCTTCACTCTTCAGATTACTGATCAGCTGAGTGAGCTCCGAAGCCATTTTCAATCCTATTGAACGCAGGAAACTGAAATTTGAGAGGGAAGGTCAAGGGAGAATACAGATGGTGGTAGGTGCTATTGATGGAGAACCAGTGATCTATACAGAAGGGTGATCTATACAGAAAATAATAAACCTTTGAGCAATGATTTGCAGCGTTTTTTGATCTTTAATTAGTATTGGATCCAATGTAGTATTTCTACACTAAACACGCTATGTGCTTTGTGATCATGCTGTGAGCTAATGTGCCCCGCTCAAATGGCGTACAGCTCCCCCTTACTCCTGTGTGTTCGATTTTCTTCTTGTTCGGTGGGTTACGCCAGACGATCATCATGAAGCTTCCAAACCAAATTCAGAAGTCCAAGTTTCGCCTTCAATCCGATATCTGATACGATCTTATTGACTGATTTATCGCTGAAGTGCATTTGATTCGTCAGCCATCCGATTCCTTTACAATCAACTCACTGAACGACAAAGCCAATGAATCAGAAAGAAATGGATGTATTCACGACGAGCTCCAGTCTTGGCAACACTGCATTTGGTGGCATTCAGTTCAAGCCTAACTAGAACATTGATTAAGGATCTAGGAGTATGGTTTGATACTGAACTTTCCTTTTCGAAGCATATACAGGACATCTGTTTCGGAGAAATGTGCAGAAAGGGGTATCTGAAGAGAAACACGAGGGAATTCACAGACCCAGGTGCATTGAAGCAGTTGTACACCTTACTAGTTAGGCCGTGTGATGAGTATTGTTCTCGTGTCTGGTCTCCCAACGATGCAAACGCTGAAGAAGCAATCGAACGAGTGCAACGTCGTTTTTTGACGTTATATTGCTCTCGAAAGAGGTCATAGTTGGGAAGACTTCAGTTACGAGCGAGCCATGAAAGAGGCAAATTTGTCTTCCTTAGAGCATAGACGAAGGTAGGCCGATGTTATGATCTACACGAGCTCGTCTCAGGTAAAATTGACTGCCTCATGCTCCTGGCGAGGTTGAGCCTGAATGGGCGGAATGGGAGGGGGTACACTTCGTGCTATCCAATTTCCCAGATTCCTTGAAATTCCAAAAGGAATGAAAAAAGCTAAATGGTTAAATTGCTCTGAAGGACCACTGGAATTAAAGGATTCCAGACCTGAAGGGTATATTGCTTTGTTGAACTAAATTTTGAGTACTGAACTTTATGAGTGTGTGAGCAGAGATTCGAAATGAGAAGATTTAATTGAAAAAGTTGTAAAGATACGTTTATTAATTTTCGACAACGAATAAAACCCCTAGATACCTATGGCCATAGGAATAATTTGGTTTAATTGCGGTACCTTGTAGTATCTGAGGTGGGTTTCGGTCCGTGAAGGGCGGTCGTCGACGCCGTTGCGGTCGGAGGCGGCGGCAGAACACGTGGAAAGGCCTTTTTGGAAGACAGCCTTCTCCAAAGGGAAAATCCAACGTCGTCGGCGCTCCTTTTCGGGGTGAAAACAGCACCACAGGTCCAGATATTGATGGCCAAGGCTTCGTACGATATCTTCCGCGTAAAATGATCGGATGAGGGTTGTATGAAACGTTGTGAAAAAAGGCAAAAAAGGCGAAAAAGGTGAGACGAGAGAGCAGCTTCGAACAAAGGCATTTGTAGTAATAATGGCGAATTCACCGCGGAAGATGGTCCAGCTTTTGCGGGAGGCTGTGATGCCCTGACAACAGATGATCTGTGCAGTCCAGCCAACCAGCCGGCAACAAAGGCGCTAGACGGGGAGCTCCGAAGGCGAGTGTGAAGGGGGCTCGCACGGAGAAGGTTCCTTGCCCCTTCTCGGGCGCAGTTGGTAAACCCGGATCAGGATGCGTGCGGTCCCTCTGCGCCGATCGCCCGTGGCCACTGTCCGCTCGTGCAAGAGTGGGGATCGCGAATTTTCACAACGGGAACGCCTGTTCTGTCCATACTCCCCCCAAATTCGTGATTTAACAACGAGAATAATAGGTACAAGTGTCTATACACAACATATAAAGGGCCTATCACCATCAAAATATAAATTGCCTAATACAATCAAAATATAAATTGCCTAATACATTTAAAGGCATTAATAATGAAGAAAGAACGAGAGAACAATAACCAATTGGTACAACAAATATTTCTGCATATATAACTATAGAGCATGATTAATTGGTAGAGGGAGGACATTGACAACTGAACGCTTATACCGTCCACGAGAAGTCTGGAGTGTTACCACTCGTACCACTTTATCAGAACCAGGATGCGTCTCAACTATCCTGGCCAATGGCCAGTATGTGGGCGGAGTCTTCAAGTCTTTTAGCAGGACCACATCACCTACGTGGAGATTGGGAGTGTGTTTCAACCACTTCGAGCGCACCTGTAACGAAGAGAGGTACTCATCCTTCCATCTTGTCCAAAAATGCTGAGTTCGTTCCCGCATTAGCTGCCAGCGATTCAAGCGGTTCATAGGTATTTCCGTGAAGTCGGGCTCAGGTAGGCAATTTATCGGCTGTCCTATGAGAAAGTGTCCAGGGGTTAGGGTTTCCAGGTCCTCTGGACTTTCCGACACAGGTTGAAGAGGTCGTGAGTTCATTATGCCTTCCACCTTGACAAACATGGTTGATAGTTCCACCTCGGTGAATGGTTGGTTGCCGAATACTTTGTACAAGAGGGTTTTTGTCAGTTTGATAAGGGACTCCCACGGTCCACCCATATGTGGTGAATTTGGAGGATTGAAATTCCATTTAACATTCAAATGTGAAGTATGGGTAGCAATGGTCTCTTGGTTTGAAGGTTTATTAAACCAGTTATAAATTTCCTGGATGTAATTTGTGGCACCAATAAAGTTTGTTCCACAATCTGAGTACATATTGGCTGGTAGACCTCTTCGGGACGAAAAACGGTCGAACGCATCCAGAAATGATTCCACTGACAGGCCAGTCGCGAGCTCCAAGTGCACAGCACGTGATGCCAGACATGTGAACAAGCAAAGATATGCTTTTACAGTGCCAGATTTTCGGTTGGCTGAGATTCGACATACAAATGGGCCAGCAAAATCGACTCCACAATTGATGAAGGGACGCACGTTGTTAAACCTTGAAGCTGGTAGATTACCCATGAATGGAGTTACAACAGCAGCAGCAAAACGAACGCAAGTGACACACTTGGATTTATGCCACCTTATGAGGTTTCTTGCACGAGGAACCCAATACTTCTGCCGCAAGAAGGCGAGTAATGCGGTAGGTCCTGCGTGATTATTGCTTCGATGGAGGTAATCGATAATAATATTGGTTAGATGAGATCTGGATGGCAAGAGTATAGGAAATTTATGGTCCGAAGGCAGAGGAGCATTTGCCAAACGGCCACCAACTCTGATCAAGCCAGTTGCATCCAAGAATACAGATAACATTTTCAATTCAGATGGAATTTTTTCCACACAACCATTGAACATCTCAGGATAATAATGAAGTTGTGCAAGACGAATGCAATGCTGTTCAGCTCTGCTAAACTCCAATGCAGATACTGGACCCCGGTGTCTCCGACGTCTCCTGCGCTTAGGTATACGAGCATTGTGAATAAACCTCTTCACATATGCAAATACTCTAATTAGACGAGGAAATGATGAAAAACGCTCAATTACATCGAGGATACATGGCTTACTGACAGTGGCGAGAACGACAGGTTTTATAGGCTTCAATTCTGGAACATTGTTTGGTACTTCTAACTCTTGAGAAATTGGCCAGTCAACAATCGGTTGACAACACCATTCCGGTCCGTGCCACCAAAGATTGTGGTTAAGCAGGTTAGAAGGTAAAGTTCCTCGAGAACCGACGTCTGCTGGATTGTCCACGCCTCGAATATGATGCCACCACGAAGACTGAGTCGTATCCATCACTTGCATAACTCGATTTCCCACGAAGGTCATGAGCTGATGAGGCGGAGTCTTCAACCATGCCAGCACAATAGTAGAGTCTGTAAAGCAGAACGTGTTGGAGATATCATAACTGCGAAGAATGGATTCCAACGATTTTATGAGCTGAGCAAGTAGTAGAGCTGCAGACAGTTCTAACCTAGGTATTGTTAGAGTCTTAAGTGGTGCGAGTCGCGTTTTTGCCTTCAAAAGTGACATAGAGTATGACTGGTCATCCTGAGTAGTACGAAGATATGCGACTGCACAATAACCTTGCTCTGAGGCATCGCAGAAACAAACTAGATCAAAAGTAGCAGAAGTGCTCGGAAATGCTCTAGGTATGGTAATAAGAGATATGGATGGAAAATCTTCAACTAATTGCAGCCATTTGGCTTTAACATGATCGGGTACAAGATCATCCCAATCAACCCCGGATTTCCAGGATTCTTGTAGAATATTCTTTGCATAAAAGATAATAGGTGCGAGGTATCCCAATGGATCGTATAAACGAGCGATACAAGACAGTATCATGCGTTTGGTACATATGTCCGAAGGTTTGGAGACATCGTAGCACAATACATCACGAGTTGGATCCCAACTCATACCAAGAATTTTTGTAACTGGAGATTCCTCCCGAATGCATAAAGAGACTGGCTTTTCAGAACTGAATTCATCGACTAGTAAGGGAGGATAATTAGATTTCCACTTACTTAATGAAAAACCGCCTTTGGCGAGAAGATTGACGAGATCTGATTTCAACGCAGAAATTTCTTCGATTGAGTCAGCACCAAAAATGCAGTCATCGACGTAGGTACTCTCTAGCAGAATATTCGCAGCAGCAGGAAAAGTATGACCTTCATCCAAGGCAAGTTGATGTAGAACTCGAATCGCCTGGAAAGGTGAACTCTTTAAGCCATAGGTAACAGTATTTAATTCGTAGAATTGCAGAGGATCACTGGGTTCAAACCTCCAAACAATTTGCTGGAACTTCCTATCTTCAGGCTTGACCCAAATTTGCCTAAACATTTTCACCAGATCACAAGAAATGACGTACTTGGATCGTCGGAACTTCAGGACAACACTGCAGATGTCAGCTTGTAGTTTAGGACCAGCATACAAATGGTCATTGAGGGACCCAGATGCTGACCTAAAGCTGGCATCAAATACCACACGGATTTTACGAGTGCCATCAGGCTCCAGTTTATAAACAGGGTGGTGTGGAATGACATACGAAGGATCACAAGATGCAATGCTCATGTGACCTAGATTGAGGTATTCCCTAATGAACTGAGAATAATCCTGTTTAAGCTGCTGATCCTTAGAAAATTTAGACTCCAATGCATAAAAACGACTCATGGCTCTGCTGATGTTGGGAACTATAGTTGAAGATGATGGTTTTATAGGTAAGGAGACTATATATCTGCCAGACTGATCTCTCGAGTGATGCTCAACAAAATGATCCTCACATGCTTTGTCCTCTGGTGATATAGTAGATATATTTAGTGGTTCTTCCACCGTCCAAAAGCGTTCTATCAGGCGAGCTGTGTCGGAGATTGAGAGCAACGAGACAGTGCCGTCAGAAGCTGAATTACAAGAAAATTTACCCATGACTGTGAAACCAAAAATAGTGTCCACCAGCCTTGGACCATGTTCAAAAAGAATTATTGGAGAACCAGTGACGACCTCAGCATATAAATCTGCTCCGATGAGGAATGAAATAGGTAGTGATTCCGTAAACTGATGATCGCTCAAGTTATAGGATTGGTAATCTTCCCACATGGAGGAGTGCAAAGATTCCAAAGGTAGAGGCGGTGTTATTGTTGGCATAACGATCGCCTCAGTCTCCAGGAGTGCAATGGAAGACCGTGGTAAGAACGAAATGGGAACCTTCCCAGATATATTCCTGAGGTGTGTAGAATTTACACCACATATTGCACCAGAAAATGGACGAGTCGACTTACCAAGACGTTTGACGCAGTCTTGAGTAATGAAAGACCATTGAGAACCATTATCGAGGACTCCTCGAAAAACGTGAGGCTGGCCATTGACATCGAGAATACGAGCTGTCACTGTGCCGAGCAAGACACCCTGTTGATTTCCAGACGTGTTAGCACCGACGAACGACGAAGAACCAGCATTCGATGAATCAAGAACTGAAGGGTCTTGAGAGCCTTTTGGGACAGAAGATGAGAGATTAGATCCTGATGCAGTAGGTAGATGCAGCAAAGTATTATGTTTTCCTTTACAGTCACGACATGTAAAGTTTGATTTACAATCCTTAGTTTTATGATTTATATTTAAGCAATTCCTACATCCTGGGAACTTCCTCAGCATGTCCAAGCGTTGTGATGGAGAACCTTGCTTGAAAGTAGTGCAATGGTTCAACTTGTGTGCGTTCTTACACACAAAACAGGAAAAATTAGGTAATTGCTGATTCCTATTGAAGGGAGGTGTGGTACTCGAAGATGCTTCTGTAGTTAGCATAGCATGACTAGAAGTTTTTGGTTTGAAGTTATTTGGTGCAAATCGTCTTGAAGAGGTAGACTGCTGAGAGTTAAGTGGTGTTTGGGATTTAGATTGAGACCTGTTGGCTTCCTCTGTCATCCTGAGAGCATGACAGCGGTCTTGAATGAAATCACGCAAGGTGGTGAATTTAGGGAAAACATCAGCTTTCATGGTTAATTCAAAGGCTTCCCTAGAGCGGGAATCTAGACTGCGCAGAGCTATCTCACAGAGAAGGTATTCTTCAAAATTTGGAATAGCTAAATTTTGAAGAGAGCTGATAGTCTCAGTAACGTTAGATAGGTAACACTGCAAAGACTCTGCATCAGATTTATTGTTGGATTTGAAAGAGAGCAATTTATCAATATAGTTACAAGCTAACTTGCGCTTGTTATCATATACTTTACATAAGGCTTCCCAAGCTTGGTTAAAATTGTTTTCCAAAACTGGGACATGCTTAATGGTATCCAAAGCTGGACCCTCTAGGAATGAAATGAGGTAATGGAAGCGTTCCGCATCTGACAGGCTAGCATCTTGCTGAATCAAGGAAACATACATTTGCTTAAAGGTAGGCCAAAGCGAAATGTCACCTTTGAACATCTTGATGTTGATTTTTGGTAAAATTGCACGAGGTCTAGAAACACCTTGTTCTACTCCAGACAAGTTTTGAGGTGTGCTACTTAAATTGGGAATCCCACTATTGAATAGCTGCACGCCATAACCCTGTGCATCATAATAATTAAGCTTTACCTCATCATAATAAACAGTGTCGGTATCTGTAGGAAAATCGTATGAGTGTTCCTCGGCGTAGTCCAGAGCAGCTTCCCAAGTTTTCTCAAACATTTCAAACCTTTTGTCCAGAGAGTTAAACATACCTCTGAAAACATTCCGATCAGCTAAGGATGAAATAGATGCAAAACCTTTAGCTCTGATTGCGATGATCTCATTTCCCAACGATTTGATATTCCGCTGAATTTTATTATACCCTCTAACTGTCACACCACCGACAGCTCCTCCTCCAGGTTCACCAGTACTAGTCATGATGAGTATGAAGAAAGTGGAAAATTAATCGGTATAGTTATACGCTCAAATTTGTCAGAATATCCAACTACCTACATAAAAAATTATATGCAGAAATATTGTAATTAATAGTTGCTAATATTAACAACAAAATAATAGATAATGTGCAAAATTGTTGCAACAAATATAAATATGTAATATTGTTCCAAATTCTGAACAGATAATCGAAGGTAGTACCTATGTGTAGGTGAGATCACAGATGCAACACCTCTGCAACACGATAGATATAGATATAAATAGGATCACAGATCACAAATGTAGTACTTATCACGGATAAGATACTTATCACAGTTTCAGTGGTAACTAACACTGTTTTGATGGCAAACAGATTAGATATTTATTATAAATAGACAAAAAAATATATAAGTTCAAAAGGACATGAAAATTATTTGACCACCTCAAGTTGAAGATGTGTCAAGAATTTTATTTGGTAGGTACCCTAGGATGAATTACATCCAGTGCAATGGGTAAGTATTTGAAAGAAAGCAACTAAATATGTGCTTATTCAAGAAAAAAGCCTATTGTTCTCTGCCTAGCTCGTCTGCTCACAAGATAAGTAGGTACTCAGTTCAATTAATAATCAAGATAAGGTACTAATTAAATCACTAGTAACAATTTTATGATCGCTAAAGCCTATTTTATGGTCGCTGATACAATTCGGAAACGCTAGGACCAAGAATCTATTTTATGAAATACCATAAATAATAAATACCATACCATAAATGGTTGTTGATTCAAATCCGGACTCGGTGGACCAAGAATGGGCGGAATGGGAGGGGGTACACTTCGTGCTATCCAATTTCCCAGATTCCTTGAAATTCCAAAAGGAATGAAAAAAGCTAAATGGTTAAATTGCTCTGAAGGACCACTGGAATTAAAGGATTCCAGACCTGAAGGGTATATTGCTTTGTTGAACTAAATTTTGAGTACTGAACTTTATGAGTGTGTGAGCAGAGATTCGAAATGAGAAGATTTAATTGAAAAAGTTGTAAAGATACGTTTATTAATTTTCGACAACGAATAAAACCCCTAGATACCTATGGCCATAGGAATAATTTGGTTTAATTGCGGTACCTTGTAGTATCTGAGGTGGGTTTCGGTCCGTGAAGGGCGGTCGTCGACGCCGTTGCGGTCGGAGGCGGCGGCAGAACACGTGGAAAGGCCTTTTTGGAAGACAGCCTTCTCCAAAGGGAAAATCCAACGTCGTCGGCGCTCCTTTTCGGGGTGAAAACAGCACCACAGGTCCAGATATTGATGGCCAAGGCTTCGTACGATATCTTCCGCGTAAAATGATCGGATGAGGGTTGTATGAAACGTTGTGAAAAAAGGCAAAAAAGGCGAAAAAGGTGAGACGAGAGAGCAGCTTCGAACAAAGGCATTTGTAGTAATAATGGCGAATTCACCGCGGAAGATGGTCCAGCTTTTGCGGGAGGCTGTGATGCCCTGACAACAGATGATCTGTGCAGTCCAGCCAACCAGCCGGCAACAAAGGCGCTAGACGGGGAGCTCCGAAGGCGAGTGTGAAGGGGGCTCGCACGGAGAAGGTTCCTTGCCCCTTCTCGGGCGCAGTTGGTAAACCCGGATCAGGATGCGTGCGGTCCCTCTGCGCCGATCGCCCGTGGCCACTGTCCGCTCGTGCAAGAGTGGGGATCGCGAATTTTCACAACGGGAACGCCTGTTCTGTCCACTGAATATTCCCCAATATGCCTCTAGATTGTCACACCCGTTTTACCTACTACCTTCAGCCACCAACTATTTACGGAACAATCCACTAAGACGAATGCAAGAAGAGTCGAACCGTCTTTCCGAATTCTTGGACTTATTTACGTGTTCTGCAACGATAATAACGTTTTTCGTCGAAACTTAAATTAATATATTATTTACATATATAAATCTTTCTCTTTGTGTAAAATTTCATATTATTCATCTTTGTCTTTCTTTTGTTCTTGTTTATTAAGTAATATAAAGTATAATATTTTTGTAAAGTTGCTAGAGAACTATAATTTGGTATATATTGTGTAAGAAGTGCCTACAGGGGCTTGTCCCGTATCATTTAAAATAAATAAATAAATAAACTTGGGGGCATTAATTTGTGTAGAGAAACTGGTAAATTAATTCATCATCTAACAAACAAGGATTCTTTAGTAGGCCTGATGTGCGACGTTGCCAATTCGCTACTACCGTGGCCTTTTGCTGAAGGTGGCAATGCTGTATTCCGTTCTTCGTATTTTGAACGAGTAGACCCACTCTCATAAGTTGAATGTTTTGAGCGTACAATGAGTGTTAAATTTTTCATGCTGTCCAATTTTCGTTGGAAGCTCATTCGATTTACCACTCCTACTCACTCCTCCGCTTTACATTCACACCTCACTGAACGAGCTTACCAATGAATAAGACAAAAATACATGTATTCCATCTTTTCCTATTTCCTCATCATCTTTATCACTAGAACCGACATGGAGGTTCATGAATAATGAAAAAGAGGTAGAAAGGAGATGTTGAGTTGCTTTCTGAGTTGCCTTTCCCACCTTGAGACTCCGGATGACTCGTTCGCTTCCCTTTGGGACTTTGCATAAATTTTCCTCTCGATTTCCGCTCCGTGTTCTTTCTCAGGTTGGTAATGTTTCAGGCGCAACGGCGCAGCGCCTGCCAGTGGTTGGCGACTGAAGAAATGTCTTTGACAACATCTTAGTCTGTAGTCAATGTCTCGTCAGCTGTTATTCGTCAATAAAATATTTAACAAAACTTTTTTTTTTTAAATACTGCCTAAAAAGTCTCATTTGTGCAGCAATTTAACGATTTTCAGCCATTTAATATTAATATTACATAACAAGGAAATATAAATAAATTTTTTAAAATTCCATAATAATAAAAAATATATTCCACATTATTATATGTACGGGAATATTTTCCATATTCTTATGGAAAATTGTAAGCTGATTCCGAATAGGTATAATTATTCACCTCAAAAAAATGCTCTTCTCTTCTTCACCGAATCATAGAGTACCCACTCGCAAAATGTGATTTTTTTCAATTTTCAGTAAGCCATACTATTATGCTGTTTGCGTAGGGTGTTATAAAAGTATTCCCTAGTAGTCGATATTCATACTCTACTCGTCTCCATTTACTCATAATGTATTGAATTTTCTAGTTTTTGATTCGACAAGAATACTCGTTGCTGATGCCCAAAAGACCATTTTACAGTCATTTCTGGCGAATTTTCAGTTTCTATATTAGTAGTATTAATATTAATATGATTAAGACGGCAATTTCTATAATAACATAAAAACTCCCTAAAAACGTTTCATTGCCCTTTTTTTCGGAAATAATGATCCCTTAGAATGTTCCAAAACCGATTTCAATGATTTTTATTCACAATTTTGTGTATTAGAAATTTTGAGGCTTCATTTCTTCAAAAATTCGCTAAACCTGACATGGTCTAGTTCACTCTACAGCCATGTGGGCTGAATGTTGAATATCATAATCACTAGTGACTCCAATTTGAACAACTAGAAGACTCTTATGACAGTGTTCGATTTACCATAACCAGCTTCTACGCGGTCACGACGTCTTGGCAAGGAGAAATACCACGCCATTAGAGAGTATTTTCATTTTATTCCTTACTTTATAAACATTGCAAACTCACGCTTGAACATACGTTTCGTTAAATTTTTCTCGAGAAATGATGGTGAAATTCCGGAGAAATGTCAAGGCTATAGGGATATCCTTGATCGTAGAATAATCCGACCATACTGACGTTGAATGAGATACTCGTAAAAAATAATGAAAGTTCTTAATGTTTATAATGCTCTACCCTGAAATGATAAATAGTTTTTTTCCAAATTGAAAATTTTTACTCATTTAGGTAACTTTAGTGTGTATTGACCCTTTCACCATTCTGAACGAGTTTACACGTTGCAAAAGTGTTTGGGAAAAGATTATTTATGCCTTCCTTTTGATGTTCCGGTTCCCTTGTGAAGTTTAAACTTCTTTGTTGTGGAGAATTAACGGATGAAGACGACTCACATCCTAAGAATTCAGAAGCCCCTCCGAAATTCTAACTGTTAACGTTGAAGAGGAAGTCTGAAATTTTTAGCTTTTTTTATAGGCGACTTTAAGATCTACGTAGCTTCATACTGTGGCAAAGGCAGTTTCTAATCGTCGACACTCTTAGATTTCATCTTGGACTGATCTCCATATTTTCGAATTTTGAGTTCCGGTGGGATTGATTTTACACCAAAATTGATTCCTAACGATATCTTTATAAGTAAACAATTTTGGAGCCTCAAGAAAAAAAATCCGAATTTGAGCTATTTTGGATTATTGGGAAATTATCGTTCAGAGAATTTTGTCTCTTTAATTTTAACTTTCAGAACACATTTTCACATAGGTAGTTGAACCTGAATTAGTTTTTTTTTCCTCAGCTCACCTGAAAGGTGATAGAAGGAGTTTTGTAAGAAGAAGGAAACGAATTTGAGCCAATTATGTAAGCCCTCCTTTCTTTGGAAACTTAGACAGAACGTAGGTATATAGATACAAGTATGAGACCAGGCGTTGCCGACTGGGAAAGAAGGTCTTCCTTCTTCGGTCCGCCCACAATTTCTGAGAGAAGGCGATTCCTTAGAGAAGGAAGTTCTAGCTCTGATAGGAAAGAAAAATCGACCGAGGGGCTTCTGGCTTTATGTGGTCCCCCACCCTTGACCACTGCACTTCTTGCAGACCCTTTTTTATCCTTTCACCTTGCTGACTATCCCGTATCTCCATGGACGACTTTTCTTCCATACGAAGTGTTCGCCTCTACGACTTAACACGACCCTTTTCATCCTATTCACTGAATTTTCAAAAGTCACTCATAAATATTTCATCAGACACAAGATTATATGTCTAAACAGGAAATTAGGCGTTTGAATTTATCACAATAAAATTGGGGTTTATTGATTATCCGTTATATTTTACAGAGAGGCCGTAGTTGAACCACCCAAACTGAGTTCCTGTGAGATAACTGAAGAACTCCTGTCGCAAGGTATGGGGCGCTGAGAGATACTCCTTAGTTCCTCGTCATTATTTTTCCTAATGCCCTTAGAATTAGGATCTATCTCCATTCTCTCAGCAGGTATATGAATACAGATAGAGACCTCACAAAAAATATTTTATGTTCACTACCGTATGTTCTAATCAGTATTACCCGGGAATATCATTCCATTTAGCGTGAAGAATAACTTAGAAAACGATACCGAACTCGTCCTTGTCATCTTGGGGTCGAGGGTGATCGCGATACACCCCAAAACACTAAATTTCCTTTTAAAACAACCTTTTTTTTAAAACAACAAACTTGATTTTCTTTTCGAATTTGAATTTAAATAATGCCATAGTCCGTTGTAAAGGTGAAAAGTTGGGCTTGGTTTTTGAAAGGGCGCATCGATTTAGAGTAAAGAAGCTACAAATTATTACACAAAGGTATTTTATTTTTCTATACAGATCACTCGTCTGCAAAGAACATGGCTTAGCCATTGTTACCACCAACTAATTCGAACAAAAATATCGATCGTATTTCGGTCAGCTAACATTTGAACAGAGTTTAGGCCTCTTTTTGCGATTCACACTCGTGTTTCTAATTTATCGTAAGTCCAACCCTTAAATTCTCGTAGGGAACGAACGGTTTGTCTTACAGGGCTCGGCGTGGTCTCAAAAAACTCTAAAAATTCTATACTATCTTAAATTGATGGAAAAACAATACCTGTGTATCAAAATATTTTGAGTTAGGGGGTTTTCAAAATTTCAAACCTTATTGTTCAACCCTTGGAAGTGACCTACATCAACCAAAATCTTCAATTAGACCCCAAATAGAGCCTACATACCAAATTTCATCAAAATCTGTCAATGCTACGGCGTACGGACGGCCAATTTTGTATGCGATTTTTGGATTCTACGTACCTTGAAACGTAAACCAACTAATTTTGAGGGGGGGTTAAAAAAAAATTTTCTTGGTCGATTCCAAAGGTTCATTATTGAAAATAATAAACCAAAACTCAATTTAAAAAAGGCAAATTTCGAATAAATTGTATAGATGTTTCTTAATGGTAGCAAGCCTTAAAAATTCTGTTACACCCCCTCAAGCAGGTTAATTCTTGTCTATTTTAAGTGCGGAAAAAAATAGCCAAAGCTCCTAATGTTTAATAAACATCTTTCAAATAGGTTCGAGGTTTTTGTCGGTGCCCAATCTTCCCGCTCAATCTTATAAAAATAATCAAATCCAGCCGACCAATCCGGATGTACTCAATTTTATTCGAGGCTTGAATGGTCTTACTCAATACTGCGAACAAGCTGTTACTCTTTTAATATAGTTCACAGTTTTTCGGGAAGAATTGTGACATTAAAATCAATCAATAAAATTGATTATTGATGAATTTGATCGTATCAGCCGTCAAACGACTGTATCGTTGAATTAGTATCAGAAACGTCTGTCAAGTTGGATGAGAGATGATTGAAATTCCTTAACGTGAAGATCTATATTGTCATTTTGATAGTTTTGTAATTTTAGAAACATTAACACGATTAAAAATTCTAAGCGCCACCCAATAGTGATTCGCCTGTAGTAATTCCACAAAAATGGAATGGAACGAATACTTACGGATTCAGCGTTCTTTTTAAAATTAACACTCGAAGGTAGAGACAATAAAAGAGAACCATTATACAATCAAGGGTTCGACTTAATTTAAAACTCAAGTTCAAATACGGAGGGAACGGGAAAAGTTTTCAGGGCTTATCAATATGCATGTCGGACGCATCCAAGGAAAACCCTTTCTTCATGCTCAGTTGTTCGATTTTAAACATTCATGGGAGTAAAGAGGCCGACCGACTACCTGTCGTGTATATTGTATTACGCGGGATGTTACTTCGGCAGCCTCAGTTTTCACACTTCGTCTGAACACCGACCGATGGAATATTTTACCATAAACGCTTAGCATTCAGTTGTTGAAAAATATCCCCCAGTAACTTGTTACGCGAGTAACAATTATTCGCAATAATTTACGGCAAGCGGTGTCCGAGCTGAAAGGAGTGGTACCCAACAACATCAGGGTGATGGCTGCAACATTGTCATGGCGCGGGGTGTGGTGTGGGAAAAGTGCCACGGAGTTGCGTGAGTTGGGCATCTCGGTAGGCGTACTCCGTGGTATTACCACCCGCGTCCTGCTAGGCTCATATTTGAATTGGTGGTCTTTCTATAGAGGCACTTCCCTTCATCCCTCTCTCCCTCCCCCACCTTCCTCATCTTCACTCATCCCTAGGGCCGATGTCGGGTGAGTCCTGGGCGTCCTCCCCATAATACTTATTTGATTTATTTATTTATTTTCATTTATGGCGTGCCCCCTCCATCACCAAAGACATTTTGTCTTGAGGGGAGTTAATAGGCGGTCAGACCCAAAGGGGGCCCCAATAATCCCCGATAAGCCCCGTCCAACGGTCTCGCCTTCTTCTCATTATCTCATTATTTTGTTGATTTGGCCCCAAGCTGCTAAGTTATTCGGTAGCCATCGGTCAGTACCGCCCTGAATCTCGCATCTCGCACTTCTGCTAGGCAGGATAATAGTAAAATTCAGGTGGTTCTTCTCTGCAAGTGCAAGATTTTAATTTTCATTTTGTATCAGTATTGCCTTTTGGTATAATTCTTTGGAAGTGTTGTGACTGCTGAAAGCCCTTCTTCAATTTATCGTATTTGCTGTGCTGGAGCTGCGTCTCAGCACGATATTCTGGCTTGTACCTTCTCAAGCAGAACGTCACCTATCTTCAGGCACTTTACTTTCATTACAGTTTCACCTCTTTTGAGGATCCTCTTGTAATGGTATCTTTAAATTTTCTCTCTTCTTTCTTCTAGTAGCTAGCTACTGTCCGAAGCATTCTTGGTGCTTCTTCTTTCTGGCCCATGAGGTACTAGATCGCCATGTTGGCAGTTCTTTTCATTTCCTTTTTCCTTCATTAATCTCTGCAGGAATCCTGTAACCTTCTGGGTTCTTCTATTCTACATTGGGTCACTCGAAATATTCTACCAACTACCTACTTGGATAGGAAAAGGTGCTGACCAGAACCCCATGAATGATAAGGCATTAATGTTATGAACCCATTGGGATACCTCCTGCCCAAAGTGAGTCAGTTCTTTTTTTCGTCATCTAAAACCATATATTGAATATTGTTTTAGGGGTTCAATTCTCCGAGTATATTTCCTACTCTTCTATTCAACGTACGTGGTTTCCTCGTACCTATAATTCCTGTGACGCCGTCATCCTCAGCACTCCTGACGCCAACTTATTGATAATTTGTTGATAAGAAAAAAATTAGGGACACTAGGGAATTAGGACTTAGACTAGGGCGATTTAGAGCGGTGCTGCAGACTGATTGGCAACCTACCGAATTTGATCCCATTTCAAAACTGAATAAACTTTTTTTTTTGTATTTCATTTGCATTTCTATTGAATGGCCCTATAGTTTATCCTCTAGCTAAGGGCATAAGCAAATCTAACCATATCAGAGGAGTGGCGCCCATTTTGACTTTGTTTTGGTACCTATATAATCCTATCAGGCACGACCCCCCCCCCCCCCCCCGAACTCTACCCATGCTAGGACTGGCCATCTCATAGTGCAAATGTGGTGCGGCTGAATAGTCGTAACATACTAGATTCTTATACTAAAGCTAATAAACGTTTATTAAGAAGCATGAGTTCCGTAGTTCATAGAATATTTTCACAATATTCCACTTTGAGAAGATAGTTTGAATAGCACTGATGAGAAAGCAATAATCTAGCCTCGAAGAGGTTCGAAGGAAATTGATTGTTCTTTACGAGGAAATTATGGGAGTTGCTCCTACAGAATCGCCAACATCAGACATGAGAGCCTACGAAAACTCAGGCGTTGATACTACGTAGCACAACTGCTGAGATACCCAACTCGAGTAGCTCTGCAGCATTTCAAGTCAGTTTTTGGAAATGCTGACAAATTTTGAAGACTCGTGACCAGTTGAATGGGGTCATAAACTGGTTACTGGATAATTACACTGATCAACTCAACGATTTCCAATTCATCAAGAAGTAACCAATCCATAATAAAAACGTCTGCCAAGTGGGCGTGGCACATAGCTTCCTCGTATCCGTATCCCGATTGTATAGACGATCCGATGCATAGTAATCTCAAAACATAAATCTCTAACCTTGCACGACCCTTATAGGGAACTCTACACGTCAACCCGCACAATCTCCGAATATTTCTTCGAAATCGGATGGAAAATGTAGAAGTTATGACCGTTACAAGGATTTCACGTTTGCTCCTGAGCACAAAATACTTTCAATTTGCGGGTCATGATTTTCATAGGGGACCATCTGCACCACAATTTTTATGATCCCTGAAAATTTCATCGAAATCAGGTGGGAAATGTGGAAGTTATAGCTGTTATAAGGAAATACACGTTTGCGCATGCGCAGCGGCTACTATCAGTCCGGGGTGAAGATTTTTATTTCACGCCAACCCGCACAATCCCTGAAAACGTCAACGAAATTGGACAATAACTTCTTATAGTCATGCCCGTTACAAGGATTCCATGACAGACACGGAACCAAAATTGTTCAGGAAGGCCTGGAACCTCAATTTACTCAGTTTTAAGGTTGGATTGTCTGCTCTATGATTGGAGAAGTATAGAATTGGTTCCATAGGACAGAATTTGTTCGGACTTTCTGCACAATACAAAACTCCTCCCCATCATACAGTGAGGAAGCAAAATGACGTATTTGGAAGATAGCGTCTCTCGATGAAAGAACGGCCATCTCTCATAGTCTCGCGTGATTGGGAGGTTCGAAAGAAAATTGATTGGTCTTTACAAGGAAATGAAGGAAGCGTGTTGATTCGTAACATCTCACGAGCATTTCTCGGATGACAAATCGGCTCAGCCTTCGGAACGAAGTGGGCAGGGAGGATTAGTATCGCGAAGCGCTCGCTGGGGGCGCTCGGGTCGGGGTTGAGTTACGAGGGGATCGCCAGGCAATCAATTCTCCCTCGAACCTGGGATCTGGGATCTCATAACTAGATAGAGGTGTTATTGTTCTGCCGCATGTGAAACCCTGCTGAGGGAGGTGAATGGGTTTATTGCCTACGGTTGACGCAAACGCCACTCTTCAGCACGGAAATAAAGAACAACTTACCAACCTCAATGCCATACATTATTCTGCTGGAAAAGAGATCCGGCTATGCAGTATCGTATCTCTAGAAATCGTCTTAATCAAATTCAGAAATTTTTGGGAATTCTGGAAGATTCCCGAGTGAGATATAATCAGATTTTGCTGATTAATCATTATTTCAACGTCCTCAACTATTTTGATTGTCTAGCTACCCATGTCTATCTGAATGTAATCAATTCCTTGGACTTGTGAATCCAAGGTCCATTTTTAATGAATTTGAGCTTTTATAGGCCTCAAGTCCATACTTAATTCTGCTGGAAAAGAAGTCCGGCTATGCAGTATCGTGTCTCTAGAAATCGTCTTAATCAAATTCAAGAATTTTTGGGAATTCTGGAAGATTCCCGAGTGAGATGCAATCAGAGTTTGCTGATTAATCATTATTTCAACGTTCTAAACCATTTTGGTTCTACCCATGTCTGAATGTAATCAATTTCTTGGACTTGTGAACCCAAGGTCCATTTTTAATGAATTTGAGCTTTCATTGGTGTGTTGGTTATTCCCCTCACTTGATCATTGATTCCCCATTGTTTCCTCACCAACGAAGTACAGAAATACTTTTCCTTTTGTTTACCATTCTACACATCACAATAGTAGTCATTCGGAACGATTCATGTGACAAGTCGTCCGTTCAATTCACACGCGGCTGGACTGGAAAGTAAATTACGGGAAGGAAGAACAAGAGTTAATTGCGTGGGGAGCCGCAAAAGCCACATGACCTCTGGCGCCAGATTGTCCCCGTCCATTACAAGCCCACTCGGCTGACTTCACCTCTGCCCAGTTGAAATTATTGTTTGATTGAAGTTGGATTCGGGTCTTCTGCTTTCGAGAATCGACTACTAAAAAGGCTCTGGGATGTCGATGTTGAAAATTGCTTTTCAAATAGCCTGATTCATCACGCCGGATGCGTTAGGTCATGCTTTGTTTATAGGGAAATCGTTCAGAAGCTTTCATTTCCAACCCATTCCATCGTTGGAAACGGTCCGAACTGCACGCTGGAATGTTGCTTACGGATTTGAATGACTTACGATGAGTCGCATTTCCTGGCTTTTACGTATTTTTTGCACGATTCAATTATTAGAAGATATACATGTCAGTCATAAAAAGGCCATGAGCATCCATCTACTAAACTGTTCGAATCTAGAATATTCTAAGGTAATGAAACAGGTCCCTGATAGTTCAGATACCCCATCTGCTCTTTCGGTTCGACTATGCCCAACATCAAACTGTAATTAACGAAGTAACAGTGACAACAAAACGGAAGCACGTTCACCAAAAGCTTTACAAATAAGATAGCCCGCAATGGTGAGAGTTACAAGCTGCTTTTTTTAGTCCTTCCTAATTTGCTTACGTATTGCTCACCCAAATGACAGTGAAGTATTTCCCAAGTTCTTTGAATAACACTGACCATACTGTTCTGTCCTGACATTGAAACAATTTCAATTCAAACTCTAGCAACCACCACAGCTACCCATTTTCTGGTTCTTAAATCGGAAATATTTCGATGTCAGAACCTTATTAATCGAACATTCATCATTCGGACGTTGAATGTATCAGTACCTACCATAGAAACGCCATCGAAGACCAGATATGGTTAGCGAACTCTATTACAGTCTTGAAAATGTCCCATCAAACGAGACTTCATTATAGAGAAAGTAAACAGTGACAACACAGAGGAACAGTTATGGCGAGATGCGGTGCAAATGAGATAGCCGGCAATAACAATCGGACCAGCTGCAGCTCCGCAGTGAACGCCACCACCATCATTCTGTGGCTCCATCACAATGTGCTGGACGGAAAGACGACGTTTTGAGGCAGATCTGAAGCAACTTCAAGCTGTTGCCTAGCCTCTGAGGAAACTTATTTTATCGGTCCAAGTTCCACCAGTTGCACTCGGGAAATTGACTCGAGACTGACAATGGCTTCTCACTCCTAACCACCTTTCATATTTTTCCCCGGGCTATTTTCAACGCCGGAAAACTATCTTTCTTTTCACGACCTCCTCTTTTCTTTCCCTTGTCGTCAGTTCGCTTTTGTTATACTTTCCTTCATCCTGTTCTTCCGATTTGATAGAACTCAATTTCCTTTGGTATTTCCCTCATCAATTTTCTTCCCACAAACCCTCTGGACTTTTCTGGCTTCCTGTACTTCCGACGTGTTTCAGTCAAAATTTGAGGAAATTCAATCGACTTTGCAAGTGAATTTCATACAATGGATGTCGTCAAGTTTTTGAAGTCAAAGAATCACCTATTTTGCTTTATTATTTTCAATAATGAACCTTTGGAATCGACCAAGAAAAAAAAATTTTAACACCCCCTCAAAATTTGATGGTTTACGTTTCAAGGTACGTAGAATCCAAAAATCGAATAAAATTTGGCCATCCGTCCGCCGTACGCGGCACTTTTGCCACTTAGCGTTGACCGATTTTGATGAAATTTGGTATGTAGGCTCCATTTGGGGTCTAGTTGTGCCCCGAAGATTTTGGTTGATGTAGGTCACTTCTAAGGGTTCCAAAATCAATTTTGAAATTTTGAAAACGCTCTAACTAAAAAAATTTAGATATAAAGGTATTGTTTTTCCTTCAATTTAAGATTCTATCGAATTTTTAGAATGTTTTGAGACCACGCGGAGCTCTGTAGGACAAACCGTTCGCTCACTACGAGAATTTAAAGTTTGGACGTACGATAAATCAGAAACACGAGTGTGAATCGCAAAAGAGGTCTAATCTCCGTTCAAACTATAGCTGACTGAAATGCGATCGATGTTTTTCTTCATGTTGGATGGTTGGTGGCTTTGCAGACGAGTGATCTATATAGAAAAATAAAAAATAATAAACCATTGTGTAATAATTTGCAGCGTTTTTTCAAGGTGAAAGACCATAGACATGCTGAGACATCCTTTCTCGCTCACCTGCACCACTTTCTGAAACCATGGTTTCACCAACCAAGATGTTGTCCAAAACCTAAGGCTTATAGATTATATTTTTACAATTTTCAGGACAACCACGTGAGCCTTCAACATCAGAACAATATACATTTCAAGGCTTTGAATTCAGGATGATCTGAAACGTTTGATGATCTGCACGTGATTTCTTTCTCAGTCGAGAGTTATCCTTTTCCAACCGGGATTAATTGCATAAGGACGTCCTAAAACCCGGATTTATACAAGTTCAAGCCGGAAGAGAAGAACTGGGCGAATGGAACGCTTCTCCAAACACCAACTGTTAGTTAGAAAGGAAGTTTTTAATGGAAGTTCCCACATCCAGAATTCCCTCTTTCCCCGCTCCATACTGCCTTGGTCCTGTGGGAAAAGCCTTCTGGCTTGCTTCGTATCGCTTTCCGTATGAGTTAAAAACTTTTGTACCGGCTGAGGGATCGACCAGTAAACGCTCTGATAATTCATCATAGCGAATCAAGTCAAAGTTTGGGTTCCCTTATGACCATTGGATCTCATCGTTTAGGTTCTTTGGCAAATACAAATAATTGATACCTTCATAAACTCAATATTCTAATTTTGAGAATCTCGATGATCCATTTATGAAGTATCCATATTATGAAGTATTCTTAGCTTAAGAAGCTCAAAAATTCTTGCATGTGATAGCCACGAGTATATTGAATTCTGATTAAGTATATTCAAAAGACACGCTGCTTATATTTTAATGTATAATAATCTACTAATGATATCCCTGCATAAAATTTTTTAAAAGGTTCACATATAATGATTATATAACGAACTTCTAACTCAGATGTCAACCCTTATCAACTATCTGGGGTGGAAATAACTTCAAATAAGCCCCCTTTCATGCAAACTTTGAAAGGACGGTCCTTCCCTGCACCGTCATCGTAGAAGTAAACTTGAAGCGTGCATAAAAAGTTACAACCGCGGTGATGCGGGTGGCTGTAAAACTGTTTTTATTTTCATGAAAGGTGTTATTTTTTCTTTATTCGCCCCAATTTTACCCGAGAGGTGAGTATGATATGCGGGCTCCTGCTCTTATCTGTTCGGTACCATTTTGTAAACCCGTGCGTTGCACGATACATTGGTTGCTTACTCACTCACAATATGTGGATTGTGGTATTATATGAAACTATGAAGCAATCATCCCACCAACCTCCCTAAAAAAGCCACTAAATTTGAGCAAAATCAGGGAATGTTCAAAGAAACCGGGGAAAGTCTATATTTATATTGATAGATTAGATAGATTTATTAGCACATTTGAATGTGCAGAACAGACAAAAAATGGAGAACGGTAAATATAATGTTACTCACATACTTATATCAAATAATTGAAAACGAAAAAGCAAAATCAAGTTCAATAGTCAATGAAAAAAACAAGTGCCTGCGGAATGATGAGAAAAAAATTATAAAAATAAAAGAAAAAATGATATATTAATGTTTTTATTTTGAAATGATATGCCTGCGACAAGGGATTGACGACAGACACGGAACAAAAATTTATTTATATTAAGTACATGTTTATTCATATTAAGTACATGCAAAAGCGATGGGACCCATAACATGAGTAGATTTTGATTTTGGAAGACCCGAAGAAAAGTCCAAAAAATTGGGATCCTTCAATATAAAATAATTCACTAAAATGCATTTTGCTATGATTTTAATGAAAATTACGTTCGTTTAGGAATCAATCAAAAGTAAAGTGCCTTTTAAAACCCCCTAGAGATGCTTTAATGTTGTTTCTTTGATTTTACAGAAGAGCCAATGGGGTGTGCGCATGGGTCGGAAAACTGTTTATTGTTATTTTTAATTTAAACTAGACCTCATTCTAAGAATTTTGACACCGACCGCGTCCTTTTAGCGTGAGAAGACCCTTATTTCTATGATTTTTCAAAGTTTCGAATGTTTATGACGTCACAGTTGGCTGGGGATCCCGCCCAGGCGAGAGGGTCGCGTGACGTCATTCATTCGAAACTTTGGAAAATCATAGAAAAAGAACTACCCGTCCGAAAAGAGAACGGTTGGTGTCAAAATTCTTAGGATGAGGTCTACTTTCGATTAAAAATGAAAAAAAAAAAAACAAAAAAAAAAATCAGGCGCACACTCATTTGTACAAAATCTTCATTTCGATGGCTAAGAGACAACATGTGATATGAAAAAATGGGAATCTAGAGTTGTGGTCTTCTTTTTTGTTCTAACGACTGGAAATTTGTAACTTCAAGCTGAGCAACTTTTGTTAGGTACCACAGTTAAGACAACAAGTATAATCAACACACCGAACAATGGGGGGTTCGGTAAATGGAGCATGATTGTGTTAGTCGAATCGTTGTTGTTACATGTTATTGAAATTAAATATTTGATGTTTACGTCCATGTTATTGTACAAGAAGATCCTATACTACTAATCCACTTCAGCAGATGTTTGGTGCTCTCAATATGGGATTCTTCGAGGTATTGTGCTCATACTCGTACGTTCCTAGTATAATATTGGTTCAGTTGTGCAGAACTGAGTTTTATCGGCATTTCAAAATTTATCAATACGCGATCATAACCTCCTTCGTCGAGTGCCTCGATCAGACTAAAACACGATTCATTGACCAGTTCGAACTCTCAGCTCCAATCACATCTGGAGACCCGCCAACTGCTCTCGGAACGCCGGCCAAAACGGTCCTTTACAAGCAAATAAGCGTTCATTTGGTACTCAGATCGGTCCTGGCAGCTCCAAATTGCGGCTCTAAATTGAGAAGTAGGCGACGGCAAAATCCTACCAGGGGGGCTCCCTTTGAAATTTCAACGGCGGAACGTAAACTGCAGCCTCGAGAGGTTGGAAATGTTCATATTAGGAGAGTGTAAACATCGACGCCGTGTAAACAAGATCGTGTAAACTGGCCAAGTGAATGCGTTATATACAAAACACTACAGCGTTTCATCGCGCTGCGCTTCCGAACACAATGTAATCAAGAAATTTTGAAATCGTCTTCATTTCACGTATAATTTTAAAACGCTGAAAATTATTACATAAAGGTTTATTATTTTTCTGTATAGATCACTCGTCTGCAAAGAACACGGCTTTGTCATTGTCACTTTTGTCTTCATTGTCACTTTTTTTCCGAACTCCCCTCAAAGACAAATTGTATTTTGTGACGGAGGGGGCACGCCATAAATAAAATAAATAAATAGTGACAATGGCAAAGCTGTGATCTTGGCAGACGAATGATCTATACAGGAAAATTATAAACCTTTCGTTTTTCGGTTAGCTAAAAATTCAACGGAGATCAGATCTCTTTGGTGATTCACACTCGTGATTCTGTTTTATGGAAGGAAAACCCTTAAGAACTCGAAGGGAGCGAACGGTTTGTCCTACAGAGCTCCGGGTGGTCTCAAAAATGTTTAAAAATTCCATACTATTTAAAATTGGTTAAAGAACAATACCTATATTTTGTGAGTTTTCGAGCTAGGACACTCTTGAAAATTTCAACCCTCAATTTTCACCCCTTAGAAGTGGCAGGCATCAACCAAAAGCTTCGCGGCACAACTAGACCCAAAATGGAGCCCATGTACCAAATTTCATCCGGAAATTTTTTTATTCGATTTCGGATTCTACTTACCTTGAAACGTGAAACATCAAATTTCATCAAACAGTAAACCAAAAGTTAAATGTATTTTGATGAATCCACTTCTCTGCTACTCGAAAACTTGGAAGCAACTTGAGAACTTTCTAAACAACATTGCCATTGTAATTTGAATCTTATATAATTGTTTGGTCATTTGTGAGTCAATCTCTTTGTCTACCTACCTGTTTGTGTGTTATTCAGTACACAGATTTCGACGGGGGTTTTACAATAAATGGTTAAGTTACTGGGGAGATTATGTACTCGTAGGCTATTATAATAGTAGTAAAGCGTTAAAGCCGATTCATCTTCTGTTCACTATGGTGTGTCGAAATTTGGTCTACAAGGTCTCGGTGATTATGTCTGATAAGCAGATTGAGAGTACAGTTAATTTTTGTCTATTTCATCCTATATCGATGAAAATTTCATTATCAAATTTAATTTGATAAAACTTGGGAGCGCTGAGTGTGACCTATTCTTTCCAAGTGAAGCTAATGAGCAACTAACGGTTAACCGGCTCAAATGGATCAAACCTACCATTTAGTGGAAGAATGCAGTTCAGGTATAGTTTGACCCAATGTGCATTTGTGTCCTGGTTTGAGTGTGTTTTTATCACCGCCCTACACGCTGTAATTTAAACTTATTTTTTAGATACACAAAATACGCAACATCCATCTACTAAAAACATGAAATCGAGTTCGAAAATGTCTTGTTCATATTCCTTGAATATGAGACAAGAAAAGAAGTTGAAGCTAGTTCGCATAAAATGAAACTTGATCATGAAATAGAGTTGTTACAGATAAGCTGGAATCTAACCATTAAAGGGGACCACTAGCCTACATGGTGTAAAGGCCGTACTTAGGATGGTAAGTGGGGGCTATACCAAAAATCTAGGCTTCATGGAGAAGTTCTACAGCAAGTACATAAGGCTAAGGGATGTTACCTTACCGGGCAAGGTCCAGCACATACAGGGGAGAAGTTGAGGTCTAGGACACAAGCTAAGTTCAGTCTAGTCCTTTCTGACGAAACAAAACGAAGAAAAAGGATATTTTCCATATTCTTGAACCCATTATTAAAGATTTAAAGATTGTATTCAAACGTACCCGGTTGCGACCCCAGGAAAACTATTGTGACCCATTTTTCATCGTATACCTATCGCCAAAGATTTTTTATTTTGCCCCGTTCCTCTCTTCTTGCCGAAGAAAAGAGATATCGAATAACTAAATGGTTGGGAAACATCGTTTTCAATTCAACCCCTTTTTCTTGGCTCCAGGCCACCTTCCCTTTTTCGCCAGAACTCTATGTACACTTCCCTCGTATTTTGATACGAACGTACATTATACTCTTTCGTTATAGCTCGATCGTACTCTAGTTACCTTAGAAATCCAAAACCGAATGCTCGAATCAATTCATGAATGCTCAAAAAATATTTGACTAATTTACCTAATGATCAATATTTTTACTTCTAAATCAGTCCCGAATTTCATCACGAACAATTTCATCTTCAAAGATAACGTAAGAAAAATGTTTTATTGTCATAGATTTTAGTGAAGTACACTCTCAAAGTAAGAAATAATGGGAATAATTGTCATGCGTTAAAATAACATAAAATCTTGAAAGTTACATCATAAGTAAAAGAAGATATGCTGGAAAGTAGAAACTGAGTCCCAGCACGGAGTTGATCTCTCTCCGATAAAGTTATTATATTATAATAATAGTAATAAGTTCAAATCAATTATTTTATCTTATTCATTCACTTAATTTGATCTAATTTTTATTTACTCTTATTGATTTAATTTGTAAATTTTTTCATAATCGAGAAGAGGGAAGTGGCAGGCTGCCTGATAAAGGCTATTCGAAGCTTCTACAGGAGATGCCGGAACAAGGTCAGAACTTCCGGGACCACGTCGGATGAGTTCATGACCACTGCGGGGGTGAGGCAGGGAGATGTCCTTTCGCCGTATCTTTTCATATTGCTGATGGACGACATAATGAAGGAGTGTAAACCCTACACCAAAAAGTATGTCATCGGAAATTGGAAGATGAGGCAGGTGTGCATTTCGGAGCTTGCCTTTGCCGATGATGTGGCTCTCATAGCAAGTAGAGCAGACTATCTACAGCATAACCTCAATCAATGGGAAGAAGAAATGAAGAAGCGAAACATGATCATCAGTACGACCAAAACGAAGTCCATGATCATTTCCCGTTCTCCAGCCCAACATATGATCCAACTTTCAGGTCAGCGGTTAGAGCAGGTTGACAGCTTTAAGTATCTGGGGGCAACGATAAGGCAGGACGGATCCATTGATCAAGAAATAGGAGACCGTATCGCCGCAACTGGACGTCTGTATCATGGGATCAATCGGGGCTTCATTGGAAAAAGGGAAGTTAGCAAGCCCACGAAAATGGTTGTTTTTAAAACAATCTACACCCCCACCCTGACGCATAGCTCTGAATCCTGGGCCCTGTCCTCAAAGCACAGAAGTCGCCTGCAAGCAGTTGAGATGCGCTATCTGAGGAGGGTCGAAGGGAAAACGAGAAGGGATCGAGTGCGCAACCAAACTATTAGAAGTTCCTTGGACGTGCAGCCTCTCCAAGCCAAGATTGAGGAGGCTCAGCTCAGGTGGTTTGGCCACGTTGTACGGATGCCCGATTCGAGATATCCCCGCAGGGCTTGGGAGGCTAGGTACTCGGGGAGGAGATCACGAGGGAGGCCTAGGATCAAGTGGGAGGACAATGTCCAGCGGGCTTTAGGGGAACGAGGAGTGTCTTGGAGACATGCTCGTTCCAAAGCCAACAATAAGAAGGAATGGAGGGCTCTCTGCAAAACCTCGACACCACAAGGTACAAGAGGACCGACAAAGTAAGTAAGTAAGTAAGTAAGTTTTCATAATCAAGTTCACATATTGTTTTCAGAATTGTTATTAGTTATTTATATATTTTATTATTATTATTATTTATTCTTATTATCAAATGATATGTGAATTTTCGTTATTTACACGTGATCTGTTCTGTGTAACGTATAAGTGAAAAATTGTTAATTGATTCTGCATTGATTAATAGAAGGTATTCGATTTTGATTGCCTGCATAAATGAATCTTATTCTTTCCTCGATAATTTCTCATTGTTAATTTGTAATATATCGATAATTTTTTCGAAATCATTCATCTGAAAATATGTATTTTTAACAATTGGATGTTTGAACAGATATGGTCTACTTTTTCTGTTTTTAATTTTAGTAAGAAATTTGCCTTTTTGTTCCTTTATGAATTTAGTATATACTAAAATCTTTCACATTAAGACATAAAAAACACTGCAAATTATTACACAATGGTTCATTATTTTACTATATGTATAGATCACTCGTCTGCAAAGCCACCAATCAAGCAACATGAAGAAAAACATCGATTTGAACGGCGATTAGTCCTCTCTTGCGATTCACACTCGTGTTTCTGATTTATACTAAGTCCAACCCTTATAATATATTATATTATAATATTCTCCTTATTATATTATAATATTCTCCTTATTAAGGAGAATATTATTCTCGTAGGGAACGAACGGTTTGTCCAGGGCTCTGCGCGATCTCAAAAAATTCTAAAAATTCTATACTATCTTAAATTGATGGAAAAACAATTCCTTTATATACAATGTTTTTGAGTTAGGGCGTTTTCCAAATTTCAAACTTTATTTTTCATCCCTTAGAAGTGACCTACATCAACCAAAATCTTCGGGGCACAACTAGACCCCGAATGGAGCCTATATACCAAATTTCATCAAAATCGATCAATGTCAAGTGGGGAAAATGCCGCGTACGGAGGACGGACGGCCAAATTTTTATTCCATTTTTGGATTCTACGTACCTTGAAACGTAAACCAACAAATTTTGAGGGGGGATTAAAACATTGTTTTCTTGGTCGATTCCAAAGGTTCATTATTGAAAATAATAAACCAAAATGGCCAAAGCCCATTGTGTAAAGAGAAAACTTTTCCTATCAAAACCGAATGAACTAGACATTGGGAAGAGTACAGGAATAACATGTTTGCTGTTTGTGGAATAATCAGGAAGAAGGTATAATAACAGTTCACTCGCATAACAGTAGTGGGGTTGGTGTTATTGCTTTTTCAGTCTCTGCAGAAAATAATTCGTTGTTGTAGGAGTCTCACCCCTCCGTTGTTAGTGACGCTCTGCTGATGAGCCTTAAACCCTGGTAACAACATACGACCACCCTCTCCCTACCATTCTCTCTTGCTTCCTTCCATTCCTCTTCGTCTTCATATTATCCGTTCCCTTCCTAATTCTTCTTTTTCGTTGATAAATGAACAAGCACGGAGCTCAAATGGTCTTCATTCCCCCGAATGCGGACCTCTGCGAGAAAAAGGGTTCTTTTGTCAACAGCCTCCCGCGAGCCCCCTCTATTGTAACCAAGCTGAGAGTGATCGCTAGAGATCAGCTTTTGTAAAAGTTCTGACGCCATTACCCCGATTAAGTTATAAAGAATAGTAGATTTTTTATTGTCAACGATCAATTGGACCTTTATGTAAGTATTCACTCCTGCAATCACACTTCAACTCGCTGTGTGTGAAAATATCCTTTACGACATACCTAATTTCTTATAGTCTGACCCTAAAATCATGAAGCCTTGGATCAAAGGATCTGATATGTATGGATCTGATCTGGGACTTTGGGTGGTGATCAATTAACGTCTCATTAGTCTAGATAAGAGTGTTGGTACCTGGTACTTTAAAAGTATGACTTTAAAAACATATGCCCATCAATATTTTGAATACAGTGAGACGGCAGCACTGAAGTTCACAATGAAGTGAATGAGAATCCATCTTCTAACATAAATAAAGACGCACAATACTACAAAACTGTTTAATGAAGAAGGTATATCCGTTTATGGAGCTGTATAGACTCCTTTCTTGAATTCCTTATGGTTAAGATTGAATCTGGAGCGTAACAAAACACGATTTAAGGAAAGTTTGTGCGGTGTTAGGCAAAATTTATATTAATTGATATTAGAAACTACTCGTATTATCAGAACTCACGAGTTATATGTCAATAAGTAAAGTGTTTTTATTGAACTCCATTGACGTGGTATAAAACAGGTTGCCATGGGAACTCCAGACAATAATAACTGAGAAGGTAACTAACACTACATCTCCCCTTCTTCAAAAACATTCAAAATTTGACTAGTATCTTGATGGCGACCTTCAAATTCTCGTGGATCTTTTAAGGATCTCTCCATTTGCACGATTCATTTCTGGTAGGTATCCAATGCCACCGATTTCGCCTTAATTCGCTTCCATTACTTAGAGTAACCAAATACGAGCGAGGGTGTTCCGTATTTGCCTTGATTCTGCCATTTGCTCGTACGTCTCTCACCCACACCTTATCGCACACTGCGAGTGGCTGTAGCTCCTTCACTAGGTACCTTACTTCTGTCGACAATTTTCTTTTCACGCCTCTTAAGGGGTCTCAGTCGGTCCCCGCTCGTTCCTCGTTCCGGGTCATTATTTCGCGAAATTGAAGGTGCAACAACTTAGAAAGTTGTACCTAAATTAGAAATTCTAAAGGATTTCAAAAATTTATTAGTGCACGGCCCTAGGGAATTGAAAAACTGAAATATTGCCGCTGGACTCATCTAAATCGAACAATAATTGCCAGAGAAATTTAGGAAAATAGTTCGATCAGTAGTTTTTTCCATATTTCTCTGGCAATTATTATTCGATTTTGATGATTCCGGTGGCAACATTTCAGTTTTTGCCCTTTCAATTTCGCGAAATACTGACCCGGAACGAGCGAAGCCGACTGAGACCCCCTCTCTTAGTCGGTCGCCGTTCGTTCCTAGTTCCGGGTCAGTATTTCCCTAAATTGAAGGGGCTCAAACTTTAAAAGTTGTAATTACCTAAATTTTAAATTTTAATGGATTTTAGAAATTAATTAGTGCATGGGCGTAGGGAATTGAAAAACTAAAAAATTTCCGCTGGAATCATCAAAATTGAACAATATTGCCTGAGAAATATGTAAAAAACCAAACAAACGGTTTTTACCATAATTCTCTGGCAATTACTGTTCGATTTTGATGATTCCAGCGGCAATCTTTTAGATTTTCAATTCCCTACGCCCATGCACTAATGAATTTTGAAAATCCTTGAACATTTCAAATTTAGGTACAACTTTTAAAGTTTGAGACCCTTCAATTTATGGAAACACTGACCCGGAACGAGGAACGATGGCGATCGACTGAGACCCCCTTAATCTCGTAGTCTCTTCTGCTGAACTTCTCAATTTTGTCGCTCTCCACTAACTTGAAGTCGTTCAAGTTAGGAGGTGTTTCTGAGCTCTCGCCCATACAGAAATTATGCCGGTGACAATCCAGATTCCAATTTGGTAGTCCGATATACAAATAACCCAAGATTAGGATCAGGGCACCTGAGCAATATTGTTTTGGCAATGGCTACAGCATTTTCTGCTATGCGATTAAAATTCCGTAATTTTATACAAGTTTTATCGGAACGTTGAAGATTCCATTTGAATTTTTAGGTTTCACACACAAGCGAGCTGGGGCTGGGAACGTATTGTACTTAGTACTGTCCGTTTTCTGTCGCTGGCAGGCTTAAATCGTAAATTCTGCACGGAGGATGTTGAGGGTATTTCGGGTTAAGACCGCCAGGAAGCGACAGCTCTGCGACCGAAGGAAAAGACGTTTGTCTTTTTGCTTCACCTTCCTTTATCACTGTAGTGCCTTAGCCGTGTAACCTCCGAAGCCTTGATTTATTGTTGGAGCCGATCCAAGAGGCCCCTAAACACCGGCTTTTACCGCCCCTCAACCTCTCCTCCAACGCTACCTTACGTCATTCTCTTTCTACGTCCTTCCGATCATCTGTACAACTTTTTAAGGAAACCAAAATTCTAAGAAGAAGAATATATTTATCTGATAATATTATACAGAATTCACACTCCACGATTTACGTACCTGAGTATTAACTCACCTCTCAGTGACATCACAAACATGTAATTGGTACAGTTTAGGAATCACATGTTCGATAAGAATTTCTATGTGATATTAAATGTGTGCAATTGTTTGAGTAGCGTATATGGATGGGTTTCGTTAGGAAAGTATCGATGTTTTGTATCGATACTGTATCGCATCCTAGTATCGATATCTCAGGTATTGTTTGGCATGAGTATCGATATTTCTAAATATGGAGTGCACTTTAAAATCACATAATATCAAAATTATCCAATATTTTCAAGGAAAATGTATTTTTCAACGATTTTTATTCATTTCTTACTACCAAGTGTTGAAGGTGAGCGTATTTACACCATTAATTATTAATAACTGTGTATACAGGGTGTTTCACGAAAAGGTTACACCCCCCTTCATTTCCGCAAAATACAACGTAAAAAATTCCGACCAACGCAATTCTTCATGATTTTTTTGTGAGGATCTGAGGAAAAATACTTTTGCGCAAAACAGTTGCGCGCAATCGTGCGCAATTGACACTAACTTCATTTTTTCAAATGGAACCCCCCCTTTTTTATTACAGATTCGGATTCTACGTCAAATTTCATGAGAAATTCATACCCACATCGATTTGTTTTATTGCGCGCAACCTGGCTTATTGAACGCTCTAAGTTGCGCAACTCCACAATTGCGCAAAAATTATGTTTTGGAGAACCCTTAGTGTGGCACATGTTTTTTCATCATTTTTTAACGCTGAATCACAGGGTGTCATCCGTTTTTAGAAAACCAAGATTTAAGAGGAAAAATTAACATTTCTTTCACGAAAAAATCAGTTTTGAGGTCGAAATCATGTTTATTTTTTATTTTCTCACCTCCTTTTGAACCACGGGCTTGGAGCCGTCTACGGTGGAGTTAAAAATAAAAACTGACAGCATGATGATGCTTGAACTGAATAAAATTACCTAAAAACTCATAACGATTTAAAAAGAGCGATTTTTTCACTAAAAACAACCGAATTTTTGGCCGCTATTTTGAGAAATTCCAGTCAAATTGAAAAATGGATAACACCATGTGATTTAGCGTTAAAAAATGATGAAAAAACATGTGCCACACTTAGGGTTCTCCAAAATCTAATTTTTGTGGAATTGTGGAGTTGCGCAACTTAGAGCGTTCAAAGAGCCAGGTTGCGCGCAATAAAACAAATCGATGTGGGTATGAATTTCTCATGAAATTTGACGTAGAATCCGAATCTGTAATAAAAAAGGGGGGGTTCCATTTGAAAAAATGAAGTTAGTGTCAATTGCGCACGATTGCGCGCAACTTTTTTGCGCAAAAGTATTTTTCCTGAGATCCTCACAAAAAAACATGAAGAATTGCGTTGGTCGGAATTTTTTACGCTGTATTTTGCGAAAATGAAGGGGGGTGTAACCTTTTCGTGAAACGCCCTGTATATTACTGAACATTTTCTACATAATATTGATTATTTTTATCTGAGACAACAGAAAAAATTAATATTGATTAATTGCTTGACCCAACAGCCTCTCTACCTTCTTCATCTTTTTCATTTTTGACCGACTTCAACGCGCCGAAGGCGCGCGAAAGAGGAGGTACTCAATTCGGGTTGTTGTTTTTTTTTTTTTTTTTGTATGTCCGAGTCGCTTGCATTTCTTTATTCTGGTACCAATCTGTCTGATTCTTTTTGAAATGTGTTCTACCAGTATCCGTGGTGGTCCCATTTCAAACAGATTTCATTTCGCTTTGTTAGAAGTATCGAAAATTTGTGAATGAAGTTGAAAAACGTGGGTCCCGTTTTCGGGAATATTGGTCCGCATTCACTCTTCTTCCCCTGTGACTTCCGACTGAGTCGATGGAGGACCATTTGTGTATAGTCAAATTGAAGGTCTGATTGTAAGCTTTAAAATGATATGCTATATGAGGGGGGTTCCGATAACTAAAAGGTGCTGCGGGGGATGGGAAACGGGGAAATTATAGTGGCTTTTAGGTCAGAACCTGCATGAACCATATCAAACGTGTCTACGAATGCTCATGTATGTGAGTTTTCCTACCAAGTATGAGCGATAATTATAGTACTGTTAGTGAGGTTTTTTACCAAGTGGGTGTAGCACATAGCCCCCTCATCGTCGATAACATGATTAGGTAGGTAATAGAAGAGGGCATCGTCAGAACTACATAGTGCCCTACTGAATAAGAGGTATGTAGTACAGTTAGGTGATGAGGGAGTATTCTACCAAGTGGGTGTAGCACATAGCTTCCTAGTCATCCATAATATAGTTGGCTATGTAATGGTATAGGAGATTGTCGGAACTGAATAGTGCAGTACCAAATATAAGGTAGGTATATAGTACAATTAGGTGATGAGAGGGTATTCCACCAAGTGGGTGTAGCACATAGCTTCCTAGTCATCCATAATATAGTTGGCTATGTAATGGTATAGGAGATTGTCGGAACTGAATAGTGCAGTACCAAATATAAGGTTGGTATATAGTACAATTAGGTGATGAGAGGGTATTCCACCAAGTGGGTGTAGCACATAGCTTCCTAGTCATCCATAATATAGTTGGCTATGTAATGGTATAGGAGATTGTCGGAACTGAATAGTGCAGTACCAAATATAAGGTAGGTATATAGTACAATTAGGTGATGAGAGGGTATTCCACCAAGTGGGTGTAGCACATAGCTTCCTAGTCATCCATAATATAGTCGGCTATGTAATGGTATAGGGGATTGTCGGAACTGAATAGTGCAGTAGGTACCAAATATAAGGTTGGTATATAGTACAATTAGGTGATGAGAGGGTATTCCACCAAGTGGGTGTAGCACATAGCTTCCTAGTCATCCATAATATAGTTGGCTATGTAATGGTATAGGAGATTGTCGGAACTGAATAGTGCAGTACCAAATATAAGGTTGGTATATAGTACAATTAGGTGATGAGAGGGTATTCCACCAAGTGGGTGTAGCACATAGCTTCCTAGTCATCCATAATATAGTCGGCTATGTAATGGTATAGGAGATTGTCGGAACTGAATAGTGCAGTAGGTACCAAATATAAGGTTGGTATATAGTACAATTAGGTGATGAGAGGGTATTCCACCAAGTGGGTGTAGCACATAGCTTCCTAGTCATCCATAATATAGTTGGCTATGTAATGGTATAGGAGATTGTCGGAACTGAATAGTGCAGTACCAAATATAAGGTTGGTATATAGTACAATTAGGTGATGAGAGGGTATTCCACCAAGTGGGTGTAGCACATAGCTTCCTAGTCATCCATAATATAGTCGGCTATGTAATGGTATAGGAGATTGTCGGAACTGAATAGTGCAGTAGGTACCAAATATAAGGTTGGTATATAGTACAATTAGGTGATGAGAGGGTATTCCACCAAGTGGGTGTAGCACATAGCTTCCTAGTCATCCATAATATAGTTGGCTATGTAATGGTATAGGAGATTGTCGGAACTGAATAGTGCAGTACCAAATATAAGGTTGGTATATAGTACAATTAGGTGATGAGAGGGTATTCCACCAAGTGGGTGTAGCACATAGCTTCCTAGTCATCCATAATATAGTCGGCTATGTAATGGTATAGGAGATTGTCGGAACTGAATAGTGCAGTAGGTACCAAATATAAGGTTGGTATATAGTACAATTAGGTGATGAGAGGGTATTCCACCAAGTGGGTGTAGCACATAGCTTCCTAGTCATCCATAATATAGTTGGCTATGTAATGGTATAGGAGATTGTCGGAACTGAATAGTGCAGTACCAAATATAAGGTTGGTATATAGTACAATTAGGTGATGAGAGGGTATTCCACCAAGTGGGTGTAGCACTTAGCTTCCTAGTCATCCATAATATAGTCGGCTATGTAATGGTATAGGAGATTGTCGGAACTGAATAGTGCAGTAGGTACCAAATATAAGGTTGGTATATAGTACAATTAGGTGATGAGAGGGTATTCCACCAAGTGGGTGTAGCACATAGCTTCCTAGTCATCCATAATATAGTTGGCTATGTAATGGTATAGGAGATTGTCGGAACTGAATAGTGCAGTAGGTACCAAATATAAGGTTGGTATATAGTACAATTAGGTGATGAGAGGGTATTCCACCAAGTGGGTGTAGCACATAGCTTCCTAGTCATCCATAATATAGTCGGCTATGTAATGGTATAGGAGATTGTCGGAACTGAATAGTGCAGTAGGTACCAAATATAAGGTTGGTATATAGTACAATTAGGTGATGAGAGGGTATTCCACCAAGTGGGTGTAGCACATAGCTTCCTAGTCATCCATAATATAGTCGGCTATGTAATGGTATAGGAGATTGTCGGAACTGAATAGTGCAGTAGGTACCAAATATAAGGTTGGTATATAGTACAATTAGGTGATGAGAGGGTATTCCACCAAGTGGGTGTAGCACATAGCTTCCTAGTCATCCATAATATAGTCGGCTATGTAATGGTATAGGAGATTGTCGGAACTGAATAGTGCAGTAGGTACCAAATATAAGGTTGGTATATAGTACAATTAGGTGATGAGAGGGTATTCCACCAAGTAGGTGTAGCACATAGCTTCCTAGTCATCCATAATATAGTTGGCTATGTAATGGTATAGGAGATTGTCGGAACTGAATAGTGCAGTACCAAATATAAGGTTGGTATATAGTACAATTAGGTGATGAGAGGGTATTCCACCAAGTGGGTGTAGCACATAGCTTCCTAGTCATCCATAATATAGTTGGCTATGTAATGGTGTAGGAGATTGTCGGAACTGAATAGTGCAGTACCAAATATAAGGTTGGTATATAGTACAATTAGGTGATGAGAGGGTATTCCACCAAGTGGGTGTAGCACATAGCTTCCTAGTCATCCATAATGTAGTTGGCTTTGTAATGGTATAGGAGATTGTCGGAACTGAATAGTGCAGTACCAAATATAAGGTTGGTATATAGTACAATTAGGTGATGAGAGGGTATTCCACCAAGTGGGTGTAGCACATAGCTTCCTAGTCATCCATAATGTAGTTGGCTATGTAATGGTATAGGAGATTGTCGGAACTGAATAGTGCAGTACCAAATATAAGGTAGGTATATAGTACAATTAGGTGATGAGAGGGTATTCCACCAAGTGGGTGTTGCACATAGCTTCCTAGTCATCCATAATATAGTCGGCTATGTAATGGTATAGGAGATTGTCGGTACTGAATAGTGCAGTACCAAATATAAGGTTGGTATATAGTACAATTAGGTGATGAGAGGGTATTCTACCAAGAGGGTGTAGCAAATAGCTTCCTCGTCATCCATAACATAGTTGAGTAGGAGGGAGGATGCCATATAGGAGATTGTTGGAACTGAATAGTGCTGTACCAAATATGAGGTATATAGTACAGTTAGGTGATGAGAGGGTATTCTTCCAAGTGGGCGTAGCACATAGCCCCCTCACCACCGATAACATGATTAGGTAGGTAATAGTAGAGGACATCGTCAGAACTGCATAGTGCTGTAGCAAATATGAATTATATAGTACAGTTAGGTGATGAGAGGGTATTCTACCAAGTGGGTGTAGCACATAGCCCCCTCATCACCGATAACATGATTAGGTAGGTAATAGTAGAGGACATCGTCAGAACTGCATAGTGCAGTACCAAATATGAGGTAGGTATATAGTAAAATGAGGTGATGCGAGGGTTTTCTACCAAGTGGATGTAGCACGTAGCTCCCTCGTCAATCATGTCATGGTTGAGTTGTTGAATTGTGTTGTCAGAACTACCAAGTACCTAGCAATTATGAACAAAGTCGACCGGTTAGGGGATAAGAGAGTAGATTGGTACGTAGGCAAGTGAACCAAATACCTCCTGAAACTGATCCTGAAACGGAAACTCATCTATATGTATGGAAACTGATCCGGATTACAGAATGTGGTCCACCCTACGGCTTCTGCTCCACCTTACTGAAATGATTTACCTGCAGTTTTTCCAACAGTTTTAGTAATACTGTGATTACTAAAACTGTTCGAAAAACTGCGGGTAAATTAATTTCAGATTTATATTGAGGACCACTAAAAAGTGAAAAATAAAAAATAATATAAAATGGAAAAATAATAAAATAAAAATCTTTTTAACAAAAAAATGGACCGACCTCAAAAATGATGTCTGTAAATACCAAAAAGGGAAAAATAATTCTCTCAGCAAATACATACTTGATGTAGTAGGTTGTTGGACATAGATATCTAGTCAACGGATGGTATGTTGGATTACCAACAATTATTTTCAGTGTGATTCACACTCACTTTCACACTCATATCCTCCATCATACGATAGCAGTGACATACTGCCCAATAGATTTGGAACACTTATGTCTACTCGTATTCATGTTTTGCATGGCACGAACGACGCATGTTGTAATACTCACCAGATCGTGTGAGTAGTACTTATAAACCACAGCGTATCCAGATAGGTAGGTAGGTACGCATTGAAGTCGCCGCCGTGCCCATCTGTAGACACAAACATCTTCTAGATTTCTTCTTACCAACATATTATTCTTTTTCGCAAATATACATACCTCTCATGCTACGAACATGCTTCCACACCGAGTATGAATGTAAATATCTGTTCGTTTAAGATTGGGGGAGGTTTGAACGTTAATTAGGTAACAACGCTTCCGAAGGTATGTAGCTACATTACAATATGTCCACCAATATAATAATAAAGTCTAATATAATAATAAAGTCCCAAAATACTAGTCACAACCATTTCAAGGGAGGTTCACACTTACTATCATACTCATATGGCAGCAGAGACGTACTAGGTACCTGATAGTTTGGGGAGCACATTTTAACTCAATGGTAACCAGATCATCGAATAATTTATCGGTAGTTAGTTCGTGTCTACAGATGGGCACGGCGGCGACTTCAATGCGTACCTACCTACCTATCTAGATACGCTGTGGTTTATAAGTACTACTCACACGATCTGGTGAGTATTACAACATGCGTCGTTCGTGCCATGCAAAACATGAATACGAGTAGACATAAGTGTTCCAAATCTATTGGGCAGTATGTCACTGCTATCGTATGATGGAGGATATGAGTGTGACAGTGAGTGTGAATCACACTGAAAATAATTGTTGGTAATCCAACATACCATCCGTTGACTAGATATCTATGTCCAACAACCTACTACATCAAGTATGTATTTGCTGAGAGAATTATTTTTCCCTTTTTGGTGTTTACAGACATCATTTTTGAGGTCGGTCCATTTTTTTGTTAAAAAGATTTTTATTTTATTATTTTTCCATTTTATATTATTTTTTTTTAGCCATTAATTTGAATTGTCCGCAAGAACTGTACCGATATTGGATATTTAGAAATATCGGAACCAAAGTATCGATATCCCAAAAATATCGGCTAGTGCAGTATCGATACTAAAATATCGAGTATCGGCACAAAAGTATTGAGATTTTGAAATGTCGGGTATCGTTACCCATCCCTAGTTGCGTAACAAAGAATCATAATTTTGTTTGTAGGTACTCGATTTTGAGGCTTTTCGATTTTTCTAAGCAGCTCAGAGTCACGTGTCCTTGAAATTATATAAACCACTGGGATTTCGGTCCTAGCATGAGGACAGGTGCTAGAGTTGTACAAGGGGGACAGTCACAAATCGAGGTTGAAACTGAATTTAAAAGAGTTGGAGGAGACCAGTAACAAATCATGGGTAGAAAAAAAAAGTGCTAATTAGATGCAATGTCGGCCAAAGGTGGATACAAGAGCCGCTTACAAATCAGTGGATCAGTTGCAAATTTTCGCCTAATTAGTAGTCTACTTTGGTTTCAGTTGCTTTAGTTGTTCAGGGGTCAGTCAAAAACCGATGGTGCAACTGTATTTATGGAAAAGAGTTAGAGACAAGCCGATGTGACGATCAGTGTCATATTGAGGGTCGAAACATGCTCTAGACAATCTTTTATTTTTAACAGGGAACAGGGGCGACCTACACAACGAGGGTTGGAACTAATTCCAGGAGATAAGATAGTGGCAAATCGGAAGTTGGAAGTAGTCCAGAAAAGTAGCAATTCTGAAGCAATCGAGACCAGTTGCAAGAAGTGAACATCGAGGATAGCATAACAACCCTCATAATTGACGATCTAAAGGCTTGGTTGTAAAGAAAACACGGAGAGGTGAACTATTACCTGACTCAATTCCTCTCAGGGCATGGATACTTCCGCTCCTTCTTAGTAAAGATCGGGAAAGCCACTGACCCAGAGTGTACTGTGTGATACTGTGGGATAGAGGAGGATGATGTCTGCCACACCTTCTTCACATGCCCTCAATGGGAGGGTATGAGGAGGAGTGCGGAAGAGGTCATCGGAACGTTGCGTCCACAGACAATCATACATGAGATGATTAAGAACAAGTCGAGCTCGCAATGACAGTATTTGTCACATCAGTCCTCAAAGCAAAAAAGCTGGATGGAAGATGGGAGGAAGAAGATGAGGAATAGAATTGAAGGAGAGACCAGAAGTAGGAGCAGCCATTTGGCACTAAAAAAAGGGCTCACCCCGAAGTAATACTGTACAAGTGGTTCCGGGGTGAGTCCTAAGCAGAGGGAGTGGGGTTTTAGTTGGTAGGCCCAATGCATGGGGAGTCCAACACTGTTGGGGTGAACTTCCCCTTCGCTCTTAAAGAGTTTCCCCACTTCCGTAAAAAAAAATTTAAAAAAAAAAACAAAAAAAAAAAAACATCGAGGATAGCATTGGTCAAACAAGTCCCTACCACGCGAGGTTGGTAGCAATGAGCTATACAGGGTTGTTCCAGTCGAGTAACAAATAAAACAGTTATCGAAGATTGAAACTGGTAAATGAACTGATACAGAGAGGTTGGAGTCGAGTGCAGTGAGATTCATTTGTCAAGTGTTTTGTCTTTCAAGTATGGTAAAAGTCTTTGGATACTGTTGTGATTTGTGAAATTACTGACTCCGAATTGAAATAGAATGATTGAAAATACGGGAAGTTTATACTCTGAATTTGGAGGAGACCATCAGTAGGTGGCAAGCGGACCTTGTCTGTGAAACCCGTGGAAGGTGGACCATAATAATCATAATCGACGATCTAAAGGCTTGGTTGTAAAGAAAACACGGAGAGGTGAACTATTACCTGACTCAATTCCTCTCAGGGCATGGATACTTCTGCTTCTTCTTAGTAAAGATCGGGAAAGCCACTGACCCCGAGTGCAGATACTGTGGGATAGAGGAGGATGATGTCTGCCACACCTTCTTCACATGTCCTCAATGGGAGGGTATGAGCAGGAGTGCGGAGAAGGTCATCGGAACATAGCGTCCACAGACAATCATACATGAGATGATTAAGAACAAGTCGAGCTGGGACGCAATGGCAGTATTTGTCACATCAGTCCTCAAAGCAAAAAAGCTGGATGGAAGATGGGAGGAAGAAGATGAGGAATAGAATTGAAGGAGAGACCAGAAGTAGGAGCAGCCATTTGGCACAAAAAAAGGACTCACTCTGAAGTAATACTGTACAAGTGGTTCCGGGGTGAGTCCTAAGCAGAGGGAGTAGGGTTTTAGTTGGTAGGCCCAATGCATGGGGAGTCCAACACTGTTGGGGTGAACTTCCCCTTCGCTCTTAAAGAGTTTCCCCACTTCCGTAAAAAAATATAAAAAAATGAAAAATAGAAAAAAACATCGAGGATAGCATTGGTCAAACAAGTAGGTGAGGTTGGTAGCAATGAGCTATACAGGGTTGTTACAGTCGAGTAACAAATAAAACAGTTACAAATCGAAGATTGAAACTGGTAAATGAACTGATACGGAAAGGTTGGAGTCAAACGCAGTGGGACTCATTTGTCAAGTGTTCTGTCTTTCAAGTATGGTAAAAGTCTTTGGATACTGTTGTGATTTGTGAAATTACTGACTCCGAATTGAAATAGAATGATTGAAAATACGGGAAGTTTATACTCTGAATTTGGAGGAGACCATCAGTAGGTGGCAAGCGGACCTTGTCTGTGAAACCCGTGGAAGGTGGACCATAATAATCATAATCGACGATCTAAAGGCTTGGTTGTAAAGAAAACACGGAGAGGTGAACTATTACCTGACTCAATTCCTCTCAGGGCATGGATACTTCTGCTTCTTCTTAGTAAAGATCGGGAAAGCCACTGACCCCGAGTGCAGATACTGTGGGATAGAGGAGGATGATGTCTGCCACACCTTCTTCACATGTCCTCAATGGGAGGGTATGAGCAGGAGTGCGGAGAAGGTCATCGGAACATAGCGTCCACAGACAATCATACATGAGATGATTAAGAACAAGTCGAGCTGGGACGCAATGGCAGTATTTGTCACATCAGTCCTCAAAGCAAAAAAGCTGGATGGAAGATGGGAGGAAGAAGATGAGGAATAGAATTGAAGGAGAGACCAGAAGTAGGAGCAGCCATTTGGCACAAAAAAAGGACTCACTCTGAAGTAATACTGTACAAGTGGTTCCGGGGTGAGTCCTAAGCAGAGGGAGTAGGGTTTTAGTTGGTAGGCCCAATGCATGGGGAGTCCAACACTGTTGGGGTGAACTTCCCCTTCGCTCTTAAAGAGTTTCCCCACTTCCGTAAAAAAATATAAAAAAATGAAAAATAGAAAAAAACATCGAGGATAGCATTGGTCAAACAAGTAGGTGAGGTTGGTAGCAATGAGCTATACAGGGTTGTTACAGTCGAGTAACAAATAAAACAGTTACAAATCGAAGATTGAAACTGGTAAATGAACTGATACGGAAAGGTTGGAGTCAAACGCAGTGGGACTCATTTGTCAAGTGTTCTGTCCTTCAAGTATGGTAAAAGTCTTTGGATACTGTTGTGATTTGTGAAATTACTGACTCCGAATTGAAATAGAATGATTGAAAATACGGGAAGTTTATACTCTGAATTTGGAAGAAGAAATGTGTATGGAAGAAGAAATTTTGAAGGGAAGTTGTTTGAACAAGTTAGCCCCCGGTCTTCTCTAAACCGGCTTACTAAATTGTCGAGAGAAAGGCCTCTGGTCTTCATAGAAAACGGCTTATCAAATGAATTTACTGAATTTGGAGGAGATTGAAGTGTAGCCCCCGGTCTCATATAAACCGGCTTACTACTTAGGTTTAGTTTTCTAAGTCCTTTTTGAGGTTTGACTTTTTGGTAGAGGTTGTTTAAGAGAAAAGATCGCTTGTGAGTTTGTAGGTTGGTATGTCTTTTTCCCACAGGAATCGTCCTTATACAGGGTGTTTCACGAAAAGGTTACACCCCCCTTCATTTTCGCAAAATACAACGTAAAAAATTCCGACCAACGCAATTCTTCATGATTTTCTGTGAGGATCTCAGGAAAAATACTTTTGCGCAAAAAAGTTGCGCGCAATCGTGCGCAATTGACACTAACTTCATTTTTTCCTTCGGAACCCCCCCCCCCTTTTTTATTACAGATTCGGATTCTACGTCAAATTTCATGAAAAATTCATACCCACATCGATTTGTTTTATTGCGCGCAACCTGGCTTTTTGAACGCTCTAAGTTGCGCAACTCCACAATTACGCAAAAATTAGGGTTTGGAGAACTTTAGTGTGGCAAATGTTTTTTCATCATTTTTTAACGCTGAATCACATGGTGTCATCCGTTTTGAGAAAACCAAGATTTAAGAGGAAAAATTAACATTTCTTTCACGAAAACATCAGTTTTGAGGTCGAAATCATGTTTATTTTTTATTTTCTCACCTCCTTTTGAACCACGGGCTCGGGGCCGTCTACGGTGGAGTTAAAAATAAAAACTGACAGCATGACCATGCTTGAACTGAATAAAATTACCTAAAAACTCATAACGATTTAAAAAGAGCGATTTTTCCACTAAAAACAACCGAATTTTTGGTCGCTATTTTGAGAAATTCCAGTCAAATTGAAAAACAGATGACACCATGTGATTTAGCGTTAAAAAATGATGAAAAAACATGTGCCACACTTAGGGTTCTCCAAAACTTAATTTTTGCGCAATTGTGGAGTCGCGCAACTTAGAGCGTTCAAAAAGCCAGGTTGCGCGCAATAAAACAAATCGATGTGGGTATGAATTTTTCATGAAATTTGACGTAGAATCCGAATCTGTAATAAAAAAAAGGGGGGGGTTCTATTTGAAAAAATGAAGTTAGTGTTAATTGCGCACAATTGCGCGCAACTTTTTTGCGCAAAAGTATTTTTCCTGAGATCCTCACAAAAAATCATGAAATTTGTTTTGGTCGGAATTTTTTACGCTGTATTTTGTGAAAATGAAGGGGGGTGTGGTGTAACCTTCTCGTGAATCACCCCGTATACAGTTCCCCTACTCCGGGGGTTCTAGTCCTCCCGGGGGATGGTCAAGCTGGCCGTTGTGACCTGATTCCTGAGGAAAAGGGACCGTTGGTTTATTTGTAAAATACAACATTCCTTGGAGGCACGACAGATACTATAACGAATATTGGTTTATTGCAGCATATGTCGATGGATTTAGAATCCACAGCATTTTGCAGTACATTGAGTTGAAACTACATCCATCGTGAACCCAGGAAGAATGGAGTAGTTAAGCTGAGTGGATGTGGGCATAGTTGGCCAGGCACCCACTTATCCGTCCCATTTGCGGCGACGACCGGCCTCGCATGTTCGTCACCCTCTCGAAGTTACATAATTCCGACAATAAGCTTTCCAAAGCCTCTCACCAACATGCAGTCGCACCAGTGTGCGTTCGTACGCACGGAACTTCTTGCATCGGTGTGCGGCTGTTGTCAGGACGTGTGTTTCCATCATTGTCAGGCCCACGACCCCTTCAACTGCAGGACCTTCCGGTTTTACATTCCGAGTCGGAGAGAGACAGACGGTGTTCCTTTCGCCCTTATACATATGAAATGATATCGCCATTCATAGCTCTCCGGCAGTTGAGTGTCGACCCTGTCGGTCTTGACTGAATAACCCTTATTTTCTACATCCCTACAAAACAACCCTCTCAAACGACCGTTTGGGCCCAGCTTTGAAATTCTCCTTTCCTTGTTAGATATATGATTTCGACGAGAATTCAAAAACAGAAAGTGGTTCTCAAAAACCTTCATTCATCCGCCCATTTGATCAACTTTGAATGTCGTTGCCAAACATGGCTCCTTTTTACCCTATCTATGGAGGTTGCTCCATGTCCTCGTCGTCCTCCTACTTCATCACTTGCCTCCAGGACTGATTACCAGAGTTTTTAATCACCGGATTGGTATATTGTAATGGAATAACACAGTACAATAATTTGGTACAGTATTTTTACTGAGAGTGGCTTACTGACGTGCTTTGCACAAAACAAAAAATTCATGGAATTTGCTTTGGTGAATGAACGAATTTTGCATTCTGCATATAAGTACAGAAATAGTAACGTTTTACCAACATTTCAACTACCCCACAAAGTCACCCACTCAGTTTACTCAAACGGGTGATAACATTGTATAGAAAAGATGAACTTGCTAACCTTCTCGTGGTGGCGACGTCTCCCCTTTCGACAGCGAGAAGGAACTTCTTTTCATCCAGGGATAACTGCTCCATCTCTTGGTGAGGACGAATCACGTTCTCCTCTTCCATCATCCCATGGATACTGTGCCTCTGTAACACAAGACACTACTCGTGAAGTACCTCGTGTTTTGTGATGAATACTATACGGAAGGCAACGATGTGAAATTTGAAACATTAAAGTATGGAGGATCGAGGATCCCAAAAATCCTGAGCGTTTATGAGTATATTTCCGCATTCCTACACATTTTAGTTTATTATTTTCAATAATGAACCTTCGAAATAGACCAAGTAAAGATAAATTTTAACCACCACTCAAAATTTGTTGGTTTACGTTTCTACGTAAGGTAAGGTACGTAGAATCCGAAAAAAAATTGAATTACAATTTTGCCATCCATCTGCGTACGTGGGACTTTCCATAGTTGCCATGTACAGATTTATAAAATTTGGTGCATATATGGTCTCCATTTGGGTCTTTTGGTTGATGTCAGTCATTTTAAGGGTTGAAAAATAAGGGCTGACAATTTCAATACGCCTTACCTCAAAAACTTTCAATATAAAGGTATTGTTTTTTCATCAATTTAAAATAGTATTGAATTTTTAGAATCAAATGAGACCACCAAAAGGTCTGTAGGACCAACCGTTCGCTTCATATGAAGACTTAAGGGTGTGAGAAACAAGAGTGTGAATCGCAAATGAGGCCTAATCTTCGTTCAAATTTGAGCTGACCAAAATGCGATCGTTTCTTTGATTTGTACTCAGTTTTGCGTCCTTAGCAACCAGTAATCAAATTTTCTAATGCAGGCACCCACAACTATTTTTCCTTCGAAATGCGTTTGAAGCGTCTATTTTTACGAAAAAAACTTGATTGTGAAGCGAAAATATCGCTGGCCCGCAAGAAAAGTGACTCATCTCGAAAAATATGTCACTCTTCCTGTCGCTAGACATGAACTAATCGTATTTGTGAAATAAAACGAAAATTGAAATTCTTTGAGTAGTGTCACTTTTCTTGCGGGCCAGCGATATGGTTGGTAGACTGGCAATGGCAATGGCAATGGCAAAACTGTGTTCTTTGCAGGCGAGTTATCTAAAAAAATAACAATAAACCCTTGTGTAATAATTTGCGGCGTTTTTGCTTCCTCACTATCTAAGACAAAGAGGCTTTGTGTTCGATCGGCAGATCGGAAAACGTATGCAATATTGGATGGGATGTATAGCTTAGTATTTGATGAAAAATGCCTGAATAATAATAATATTATTGAGAAACATTCTAATACTCCCCAATACGAAACTTTATTTTCACGATTATGTTGCTGATTTTCTGCGTTAATGAAAAGCAAAAGGAATATGAAGTTGTTCGCTTCCATGATGAAATCAAGGAACAGTAACTAGGGCAAATTTATTCTCCGAATTTGAGAAAATGTAAGCGATCAGAACGTGAAAAAACATACAAAAATTAAGGAGTTTTGAATTCTGGAAGACTATATCTATGCGAATTATAAATTTATTACTCTCCGTCTTTATTGATGACAGGGTAGCTCTACATCGTTCACATTCATTCCTACAGAATTAATTTGAGTCTACACCTGGCCATCAGGCACACGTCTTTTTGCATAAGCATAACAAACGTTCGTTGAAAGAACGATAAAAAAAAGGGCGGACGAATTTCACGTATAGCCGATTTTCCGTTAAAAAAGTGTTAAAAATGGTGGCGGTGGGGGGTCCTGATAAAGCGTCCAGTTGGGTGAACGGTTGTCATTTGTCTTGTCAGACTTGGTTATCTGAAGCTCGACCCCAAACGAGTCGACGCCACTCCCGACTCTTTTAGCTCGGCTGGTGAACCATCCCTTCGCCACAGTTTTTTTTTTCGAGATGCGTAGCCGATAATTTTTGACTAATTTTTATCGTCGATATTTACGTCGGCATTTGGTAATTTCGGTGTGCATTAATTATAATGGGTCGCTTCGTTTCCTTCGAGCCCAAATGTATGCCACTTCGACTGCGTAGCGCTTCCTCATTTGAAATTGGGTCTCAAGAATACATAGCATTTCCAAGCCAAATAAAACCTTTTCCTAGCCAAATGAAAGCTTTTCCAAGTCAAATGAAACCTTTTCCAAACCAAATGAAACCTTTTCCAAGTCAAATGAAACCTTTTCCAAACCAAATGAACCTTTTTCCAAATCAAATGAAACCTATTGAGAAAATGAGTGAAATGAGGTACCTAGATAGGTAGACACTCTGCAAATTTCAGATCGATGCAATTGTACCTATTTTACAAAAGGAGCTGCCAAAATGAAAATTCAATGATTTTTAGACATAGGATTATCGAAGTAGATCTCACCTTAGTAGAATAGGAAACAAGTAAGTTAGAAAAATTTCTGACTGCTGAATGTGAGTGGGTACCTACCTACTCGCCACGCCCACACGGAGAAACCGATAATTAAGGGGAGTCACCAATACATTGACTGATTGAACCTCTAAGACTAAATTTCTGAAATTTTGTAATCTATTATTCATCTACGATTGTTTACTTTACAGAAATACACTATGTTTGGAAAAAGTTTCATTTGGTTTGGAAAAGGTTTCATTTGTCCTGGAAAAGGTTTTATTTGACTTGGAAAAGGTTTCATTTGACTTGGAAAAGGTCTCATTTGGTTTGGAAAAGGTTTCATTTGACCTGGAAAAGGTTTTATTTGACTTGGAAAAGGTTTCATTTGACTTGGAAAAGGTCTCATTTGGTTTGGAAAAGGTTTCATTTGACCTGGAAAAGGTTTTATTTGACTTGGAAAAGGTTTCATCTGGTTTGGAAAAGGTTTCATTTGTCTTGGAAATGCTATACATGCGAAAACTGGTTCTGGAGATTGAGAATGCTAGGGCACCGTTTCAAAGAATTTCCGTTTTACTAACTTCCTGTAGTAATTTTCAAGTTTTGAATTTCATAGAAACTAAACTTTCCATCAAACGATGAGGATAGTCGGTTTCGATCAGAGCACAAGGGCTGTCTGTGAATGCTGCTGAGTACAGGATTTGTCTCCAGCAACCTCCCGATACCTTTTCGGCACGCAAATTCAGCAAGAGGAAAACACCAAGAAGTTGGTACGTATGGCCTCCTACCTCAAAATGAGCACACTTTATCATAAATCCGCTATGCCTTCCTCTACAATGGACTTATCCGTTTAACTAGGTCTTCCTTGATTACGACGCTCGGAGGATTCTTCTGCTCCCTGGATCGGATCAAACGATGGTGGTTTTGGATCTTACGAGTTTTCTTGAAAAGCCAACCGTAAGTAGCAGAATGTTGATCAGGGTTTTAGTGTGGGTCACCAGTAAATGTACTGACGGAAGTTTTGTTGATTAATCAACAGGGTGGTTGGCATTTATGGTTTTGGCGGAGCCCATTCCCGAAATTAGACCTCATCTACTGAGAGCATCCTGACGAAATATTATGTCTCAATCTACTGTTGTTATTTTGATGGCCATCACTTAGGTTTTAGGTATTTTATAAGGAATCAGAGAAGGACACGAGCAAGGACATTGTTTTTCTGCTAAGTTTAATGTGTTAATTTCGAAAACTTAATTTTCATTTTCTAGGTGAAAGCCAGAGATTCCTGCATTTCTCTCTTTGGGTTTCTTATCAGTTTATTTTTGTTGTTTTGACTAAATGCAGTGGCGCCCAATTATTTAATAGGACTTACTCACCACGATTCAATCCCTCCCTGGGTGACTGAGTTGGCTGAGGCAGAGTTGCCCAAACGTTAGATAAAATTTGGTGTAACAAATTATGAATAAAAATCTTTGAAAGTCGAATTAATTTGTACATTTAAATAAATAAATATAAATAAATAAAAATAAATTTATAAATTGCAGGCATACTAATGCATCGCTACAAATTATTACTCAACAATCCGAGTTTCGGGTGTTTTTTTGGGAGCGGTACAGCTGGACACTCAAAACATTATTCGGCTGCTGAATGGTGGAAATTATTGGCTAAAAGTGGCCCAGTACGGCCGAAAATGTTGGATTTATCGATCCAAAATCGTAGATGAATTTAATTGGGAGCAATATTAAGTAGTTAGTTAAGTAGTGTAATGATGTATAGTTTATTATTCGTAAATATAGTAACATCAGCTCAGAACGACCACAAAAAAGTGCTCTTACCACTCGGCATACAGATGTCACGTCCATGCCTGTCATATTTTTCGGTTTATTATTTTCAATAATGAACCTTTGGAATCGGCCAAGAAAATTTTTTTTTAACACCCCCCAAAATTTGTTGGTTTACGTTTCAAGGTACGTAGAATCCGAAAATCGAATAAAAATTTGGCCGTCTGTCCGCCGTACGCCGTACGCAGCACTTTTCCCACTTAGCATTGACCATTTTTGATGAAATTTGGTATGTAGGCTCCATTTGGGGTCTAGTTGTGCCGCGAAGATTTTAGTTGATGTTGGTCACTTCTAAGGGTCAAAAAATACATTTTGAAATTTTGAAAACGCCCTAACTCAAAAACTGTTGATATAAAGGTATTGTTTTCCCATCAATTTCAGATTATATAGAATTTTTAGAATTTTTTGAGACCACGCGGAGCTCTATAGGACAAACCGTTCGCTCCCTACGAGAATTTAAGGGTTGGACGTACGATAAATCAGAAACACGAGTGTGAATTGCAAGAGAGGCCTAATCCCCGTTCAAATTTTAGCTGACCGAAATGCGATCGATGTTTTTCTTCATGTTGGATGGTTGGTGGCTTTGCAGACGAGTGATCAATATATAAAAATAATAAACCATTGTGTAATAATTTGCAGCGTTTTTGTTGTTTCAAATGTTGTTTTTGTTTATATTATTCAATAAACATGATTTCTTCTCCTTCTTCTATTACTCAACGGTTAGGGATAATAGTTGACATGTTGATTCTTAAAACATCAAATTTAGTGTGGATAAATAATAACTTGCAGATCAGAATCAGTGAACGTCAAATTCTCTCTACCTTACAAATGTATAGTAGGTAGTAGGCATTCCAATGAAACGCTGAAAATTTTTACTCAACGATTTTTTGGATAATAGTTACGTATCTTGATACTTAAATCATCAAATTTTAAGACGATAATAATAACTTGCAGATCAAAATCATTGGATCATTAATGTATAAACTCGTCCCAAAAATTTATAGCAGGTTGTAGGCATACTAAAGAAACGATGCCAGGGGACGGCGCTTAGGTCGACCTCTCCTTCAACTCCTTTAGGTTGTGCGGGTTTTGCTGAAGATGCCCCTTGACTGAAATCTTACGGATCTTACTCCTGGGTAGTGACGATTCGATACTTTCGATATTATGTTTCAATATTTCCGATATTTGTATCGATATTTTTCTTGCGATACTATCGAATATCGAAAGGAAATTATTGATATCGAAAGAAATGAAATATCGGCTGTGATGGTTAGTAGGGTAAAAATGGGCATTCTGGCACAGTTCTCTAGACCCCAACTACCCTCAACTTTCCCCTCCCCCCCCCACCCACCCACACGGCCGCTCCCACCCCCCGCCCACCCATGACTTCCCCCCCCCCCCCAACTGACTCCCCCTCGCCACTCCTTGCACAACCTCCCCCCCCCCCCGCCAGTCATCATGACCGCTCACCCCCCCCCCCCCCCGTCACGGCTCCCCCTCGCCCACCCTGGACCCCCGCCCCGCCCGTCCACGCGACCGCTCCCCCCCCCCGCCTCGCCGTGCCGGGCCTTCCCACCCCCGCCCGTCCATCTCGCGGCCGCCAGGCGCCTCTGCATGTTTTTGCATGCACGGCGCCCTCATGCCAGCGCCTACGGCATGTTTGTGCATGCATGGCATCCCTAAAATTCGTAGGGGACCATCTTCCTAATTCTTAGGGGACCATCATTAAATGTGTGTATTTCTTTTTCCCTGTTTGTACATGCACTCCATTGTTACTGTATCAGCCAAGAGGGGTGGGCAGTACAGTATCAGCCAAGTGTGTGTGTGTGTGTGTCTTTTTACCTGTTTGTACATGCACTCCATTGTTACTGTATCAGCCAAGAGGGCGCCGTGCATGCATGGCGTCCCTAAAATTCGTAGGGGACCCCCCTCCCAACTCGTAGGGGACCATCCTCCAACTTCTATTCCCCCTTGGAAACAATCTTCCACCATTACAAAGGAAAATCATACAGCCCACCTCCTTGGCAGACTGTTTTCACCCATGACAACTATTCATACCCCCTCCCCCCCCTGTCAGCTATTCAGTACCTTACAACTAGGTACATATGGAAAAAAAAAAAAAAAAAAAATGTATTGCCCACCCCCTTGGCAGACAATCTTCATCCATGACAAACATTCATACTGCCCACCCCCTTGGCAGCTATTCAATACCTCACACCTACACATGACCACAAAAAAAAAAAAAAAAGTGTACTGCCCACCCCCTTGGCAGCTATGCACTGATTCACTCAATCAAAATAGGACAAACCTACACTAAAAGTTGTGGGACCAACCAGTCTGGAAGGGGAAGTTATCAATGGGTAGTATGCTGCCCCTGATGTGGTGCTGCCACCTAGTAGATATTCCCGCAACTAAGTGAGGAAGTGTGGTTCATAAGCCATCCACTAGATGGCAGCATTACAGTGCTCGCTTGTAGCCCCCCTTCCCGAGTGCTTGGCCCTACCTCTTTTAGACTAGTACTCACCTTCCCCTCCACTGTTCACCCTTAAAAACGTGATTACCTGCTAGAGCTATTATCAAGCAATTAATCATTAAAATCTATCTCCATTATAAATATGGCTACTTCATCTAAATCTTGTTCAATTTGTAGGAGGGTGTTCCCTAATCTAACAAGATTAGTGGAACATGAGACTGGCTGTGGATTGAGTGAGAGTTTTCTCACTCATGATACAGTTAGTCTAACACCTGGAAAGAGATCGTATCCTTCTATTGATGAGAACGGATCTAATTTTGGTGGTATGTGTAGATACTGTGGATGGTGTTTTCCTACAGATTCGGACAGGATGGTCCATGAATTAATTCATATTTCCCCATCCTCCCCCAAAAAGATGAAAATCCCAGATGATGAGTCTACATCTTACTTTGACAATCTCTGTTCATATTGTGGTCTCAATTTCTCTTCTAAGGTTGAAAGGGAGACACATGAGACAGCTCAACATGTGCGGAATTTTTGCACTAAGTGTGGACTAAATTTCAATGACAACTCAGAAAGATTGGCTCATGAACTTGAATGTTCCATTGTTTCTGAGTGTGAAAAGTGTGGGGCAACTTTCACAAATGCTTATCTTTCTATGGCTCATCACAATCACTGTTCACTTCTTCCACAAAATAATAACAGTAATGAGAGACAACAGTCTGATCCAAATATAAGAGACATTTTGAGCATTGCCCCTGATATTCATCAAATAATTCCATACACCTCTGCATTTGTGAACAGGTTAGCTTCCTATTTCATTCAATCAGACTTTGCATTGGATTTACCATCCTTTTTGATTGATATCAGACCTAAACTAGTGAAATTACTCACCCAATCACTGTTAGATCATGGTGCAGTGAAATTCCATCTAGTTCTTGACTGTTTGATGGAAAATATTTTGGGTGAAGAAATGGATTGTAATTTGAAAGTAAAGAATTCAATTCTATTGCATACATTAGATATTGATACAATCCTCAAAACCTTGAATGAAAAGTTGATTAATGAACTTTCTGAACTGGAAACTAAGAAAAGTGGGTGGAAATTAGGACTTATCTATGGGTTGAGATTGAAAATCAATAAGTATTCCCCATTACGCGGAGGTATGTTCATTCAACTCCCAAAGGAAATTCGTAATAGAAAAGCTTGTATAAATGTTGAAAATCAAGATGATTTCTGTTTCATGTATGCAGTCTTAGCAAAATTCGTAAATAGGAATCCACAGAGACCTTCACAATATATAAATCTGAATAATCATTACGATTTTAAATGCATTAATTATCCTGCTACTGTGACTGATGTTAAGAAATTTGAAAGAGTTAATAACATCTCAATCAATATTTTCATGCTGGATCAAGATAACAATGTATATCCTAAGAAAATAGTAGACAGAGAATTAGATGATCATAGAGACTTAATTCTATTGGAAGATAAATCTGAAAGTGGAGAAGTTGTGAACAGTCACTATGTTTATATAAAAGATTTTAATAAACTAGTTCGATCACAGATAACTCAACATCATAGATCAATCAACCTATGTAAGAGATGTTTGTGGTTCAAGCAAACAGATAACTCTGGGGATATAATAGCCCATGAAAACTTATGCAATTTGAATAAGCCTGCAGTCCCCAAGATTCCTAAGAAAACTTATGTAGAATTTGAAAAAGTAGCAAGATCAATGAGGGTCCCATATGTGGTTTATGCCGATTTTGAATCGATGTGTGAGGAAATACACACCCCTTCTTCATACCCAAAGGAAGAATCATTCACTCGCCCATTCAACAAGCATATTCCCACTTCAGCTTGTGCTTATCTCCATATTCAGAAGGAATTCTTACCCGTTAGTGAGAATCTGCCAAAGGAGTTGTTTGTTTACAGGGGTGAAGATGTGGTTGAGCAGTTGTTGGCTTTTTTGAATCATGTAGCCGAGGAAGTGGGTAAAGTGTATAATATGAATAAGAAAATGCCAGTACTTACTGAGGAAGAGAGGGCACGTCATGAAGGTAGTAAAATATGTTTCATGTGCAATAAGGGCTTTACAAACCTGGAAAATCCTAAAGTTCGTGACCACTGTCACATATTAGGAACTTATCGGGGAGCTGCCCACCGCAATTGTAACATTCAATACCAACCCCCCTCCTTCCTCCCCATTTTCTGTCATAACCTCTCGGGATTTGATGCCCACTTCGTCGTGCCCAAATTAGGCTATAACAACAAGAAAATTGACGTCATAGCATCCAACTCCGAAAATTTCATCACCTTCTCCAAACAAGTCAATAAGTCAATATCTCTGCGATTCCTTGATAGTTTTAGATTCCTTCCACAAAGTTTAGACAACCTTGCTAAAAATCTTACTGATCACAATATTCTACCCAAATTTTTCCACGATGAACAATTAAAATATGTGAAAAAGAAGGGAGTTTTCCCATATGAATACATAAACTCTTGGGAAAAGTATAACGAATGTCAATTGCCTCCCTTGGAAAAATTCTTCAGCAAATTAAAAAATGAAGGTATCAGTGATGGGGAATATTCACATGCACAGGAAGTATGGAAAGTTTTCAATTGTAAGACCCTAGGGGAATACAGTGATCTGTACATGAAAATTGATGTACTTCTTCTAGCAGAGATATTTGAATCATTCCGAGACATAACCATCAAGTCTCATACTCTAGATCCAGCCCACTATTTCACATCTCCAATGATGACCTGGGATGCTATGTTGAAGTGCACTCAGGTCAAAATTGAGCTTCTGACTGATTATAACCAGATTTTGATGGTAGAGTCAGGTATTAGGGGCGGACTGGTTCAAGTTCCTGGAAGAATGGCAGAAGCGAACAATCGATTCACCGAAGGTTATGACCCTAATAAAGAAGATATGTTCATAGCCTACCAAGATTGCAACGCTCTTTACTCCACTGCTATGACTATGCCTCTACCCATTGGGGAATTTTCTTTCGTAAAAGATTTGAATTCCATAAAATTAGAAACACTGTCTGCTGATGACCCATATGGTTATCTACTGGATGTTTCTGTTGACTACCCAGATGAGCTCCACGATCAACACAATGATCTTCCTTTCCTACCAGAGAAGCTGGCTAGTGTGGGTGGGAAGTTGGTGGCTCATCTGGGTAAACGAAGAAACTACGTAGTACACTATGTTGCTCTCAAACAAGCTCTGGAACATGGTCTCCAATTGGTAAAAATCAATAGAGCCCTGAAATTTAAACAATCATGTTGGTTGAAACCATACATAGAGCTCAATAATGAATTGAGAAAGAATGCTACTAATGATTTTGAGAAGGAACAATTCAAACTATACAACAATGCCGTCTATGGGAAAACAATGGAATCTATCAGGAATCGGGTTGATTTCAGACTTGTCACTAGTTTTCGACAGGCTGAAAAACTAATAGCCAAATCAAACTTTGTTGATGCATCTATTTTCAATGAGAATTTGGTGGGAATTCTAATGTCAAAGACCACCCTGGAATTCAATAGACCAATATTTGTAGGTCAAGCCATCCTAGACGTTTCTAAAACTATCATGTACAGATACTTTTATGATGTTCTCAAGCCCCTGTACCCCAATGATGCCCTCAAGCTTTTGTATATGGATACAGATAGCTTTATTATGGCTATAAAAACAGATGATTGGTATCGAGATATGCAGAATAATTTACTTGAATATCTCGATACATCAAATTATGAGAGAGATCATCCGCTGTACTCCAATACCAACAAGAAAGTGATGGGAAAATTTAAAGATGAGGCAGCAGGGAAACCTATAAAGCTATTTGTAGGTCTCCGACCCAAAATGTATGCGATGGATATTGATGGCGAAGAGTATAAAAAAGCCAAGGGGATACAAAAGGGTGTAGTTCAAAAGAAAATAACTTTGGATCACTATATCGAATGCATGAAATCATCATCTATTAGAAGAGACATTTGTAGCCGTATTAGGTCAAAGAATCACGAATTACAATCGATAATGACTAATAAAATATCTTTATCACCAAATGATGATAAACGCCACATCTTAGAAGATGGTATAAACACACTAGCATTAGGACACTACAGGTTAACGAAAGAATGAATGGGACCTGTGTAGCTGAGCAACCCTCCTTGAGGTTGCGGTGGGAATCCCTTCGGATGGGAGGGTCAGCAATCAATCCCAAAAGAAAGATGACATAAAACTCATTATAAATAGGAAAACAGAGTGAAAACATGTCCTGAGCATCAAGGTCCAAGTATCCGAAAGGTAAGTCCTGTAAGGCACTAGTAGTGAGGACCTATTTTTGAAAACATCATCAGTCGAGTTTAGGCTAAATGCCGAATGAAACAGTTTTTTTTTTTTTCATAAGAGAATAAAACCAGCTTATCAATACTCAGAACAATTTCAACCATCATGGGACCAGTTTTGCTGAGTAACCCTTCTTGAGGTTGTGGTGAAAATCCCTTCGGATGGAAGGGTCAGCAATCAACCCAGTGTATGAAGAAACTGTCAGGAGAGGAAAGGCCGGTTGTAAGGGGAATTGGAGGAGACCACTTGGGCCAAAAGCCCAAACTCTGTCTGGATGGCTCCACCTTGACGTGGTGACAGAGCTTATTGACCAAGAGAGCCATAATGCGAGATGACTACATGACAGAGAAAAATGGAAGGAAGTGGAAAGAAAATGGCAGGAAGTGGCAGGAAAATGTCAGGAAGTGGCAGGAAAATGGCAGGAAGTGGCACGAAAGTGTCAGGAAAATGGCAGGAAAGTGGCAGGAAAATGGCAGGAAGTGGGAGGAAGTGGTAGGAAAGTGGCAGGAAAATGGCAGGAAAATGGTAGGAAGTGGCAGGAAAATGGCAGGAAAATGGCAGGAAGTGTCAGAAATGTGGCAGGAAGTGGCAGGAAGTGGCAGGAAAATGGCAGAAAAATGGCAGGAAGTGGCTGGAAATGGCAGGAAGTGGCAGGAAAATGGCAGGAAGTGGCAGGAAAATTGCAGGAAGTGGCAGGAAAGTGGCAGGAAGTGGTAGGAAATGGCAGGAAAATGGCAGGAAGTGGGAGGAAGTGGTAGGAAAGTGGCAGGAAAATGGCAGGAAAATGGTAGGAAGTGGCAGGAAAATGGCAGGAAAATGGCAGGAAGTGTCAGAAATGTGGCAGGAAGTGGCAGGAAGTGGCAGGAAAATGGCAGAAAAATGGCAGGAAGTGGCTGGAAATGGCAGGAAGTGGCAGGAAAATGGCAGGAAGTGGCAGGAAAATTGCAGGAAGTGGCAGGAAAGTGGCAGGAAGTGGTAGGAAATGGCAGGAAAATGGCAGGAAGTGGCAGGAAAATTGCAGGAAGTGGCAGGAAAATGGCTCGAAGTGGCAGGAAAATGGCTCGAAGTGGCATGAAATGGCAGGAAGTGGCAGGAAAGTGGCAGGAAAATGACCATAAAATGTTTTTGTATGGTTGTGATTGGTGGATGATCCCCTATGAAATGGAGGTTAGGTATGAATTGGTAGGTGGTGGGGGAAGGGGGTGGGGTTGCCACGGAGGTTACATGACACCAAAGCTGATGTAGAATTGGAGGTTGGTGACCAATTCATAGGGGACCACCCTCCACCAACCTCCAATTCTGCATCAGCTGTGGTGTCATGTAACCTCCGTGGCAACCCCACCCCCTTCCCCCACCACCTACCAATTCATACCTAACCTCCATTTCATAGGGGATCATCCACCAATCACAACCATACAAAAACATTTTATGGTCATTTTCCTGCCACTTTCCTGCCACTTCCTGCCATTTCATGCCACTTCGAGCCATTTTCCTGCCACTTCGAGCCATTTTCCTGCCACTTCCTGCAATTTTCCTGCCACTTCCTGCCATTTTCCTGCCATTTCCTACCACTTCCTGCCACTTTCCTGCCACTTCCTGCAATTTTCCTGCCACTTCCTGCCATTTTCCTGCCACTTCCTGCCATTTCCAGCCACTTCCTGCCATTTTTCTGCCATTTTCCTGCCACTTCCTGCCACTTCCTGCCACATTTCTGACACTTCCTGCCATTTTCCTGCCATTTTCCTGCCACTTCCTACCATTTTCCTGCCATTTTCCTGCCACTTTCCTACCACTTCCTCCCACTTCCTGCCATTTTCCTGCCACTTTCCTGCCATTTTCCTGACACTTTCGTGCCACTTCCTGCCATTTTCCTGCCACTTCCTGACATTTTCCTGCCACTTCCTGCCATTTTCTTTCCACTTCCTTCCATTTTTCTCTGTCATGTAGTCATCTCGCATTATGGCTCTCTTGGTCAATAAGCTCTGTCACCACGTCAAGGTGGAGCCATCCAGACAGAGTTTGGGCTTTTGGCCCAAGTGGTCTCCTCCAATTCCCCTTACAACCGGCCTTTCCTCTCCTGACAGTTTCTTCATACACTGGGTTGATTGCTGACCCTTCCATCCGAAGGGATTTTCACCACAACCTCAAGAAGGGTTACTCAGCAAAACTGGTCCCATGATGGTTGAAATTGTTCTGAGTATTGATAAGCTGGTTTTATTCTCTTATGAAAAAAAAAAAACTGTTTCATTCGGCATTTAGCCTAAACTCGACTGATGATGTTTTCAAAAATAGGTCCTCACTACTAGTGCCTTACAGGACTTACCTTTCGGATACTTGGACCTTGATGCTCAGGACATGTTTTCACTCTGTTTTCCTATTTATAATGAGTTTTATGTCATCTTTCTTTTGGGATTGATTGCTGACCCTCCCATCCGAAGGGATTCCCACCGCAACCTCAAGGAGGGTTGCTCAGCTACACAGGTCCCATTCATTCTTTCGTTAACCTGTAGTGTCCTAATGCTAGTGTGTTTATACCATCTTCTAAGATGTGGCGTTTATCATCATTTGGTGATAAAGATATTTTATTAGTCATTATCGATTGTAATTCGTGATTCTTTGACCTAATACGGCTACAAATGTCTCTTCTAATAGATGATGATTTCATGCATTCGATATAGTGATCCAAAGTTATTTTCTTTTGAACTACACCCTTTTGTATCCCCTTGGCTTTTTTATACTCTTCGCCATCAATATCCATCGCATACATTTTGGGTCGGAGACCTACAAATAGCTTTATAGGTTTCCCTGCTGCCTCATCTTTAAATTTTCCCATCACTTTCTTGTTGGTATTGGAGTACAGCGGATGATCTCTCTCATAATTTGATGTATCGAGATATTCAAGTAAATTATTCTGCATATCTCGATACCAATCATCTGTTTTTATAGCCATAATAAAGCTATCTGTATCCATATACAAAAGCTTGAGGGCATCATTGGGGTACAGGGGCTTGAGAACATCATAAAAGTATCTGTACATGATAGTTTTAGAAACGTCTAGGATGGCTTGACCTACAAATATTGGTCTATTGAATTCCAGGGTGGTCTTTGACATTAGAATTCCCACCAAATTCTCATTGAAAATAGATGCATCAACAAAGTTTGATTTGGCTATTAGTTTTTCAGCCTGTCGAAAACTAGTGACAAGTCTGAAATCAACCCGATTCCTGATAGATTCCATTGTTTTCCCATAGACGGCATTGTTGTATAGTTTGAATTGTTCCTTCTCAAAATCATTAGTAGCATTCTTTCTCAATTCATTATTGAGCTCTATGTATGGTTTCAACCAACATGATTGTTTAAATTTCAGGGCTCTATTGATTTTTACCAATTGGAGACCATGTTCCAGAGCTTGTTTGAGAGCAACATAGTGTACTACGTAGTTTCTTCGTTTACCCAGATGAGCCACCAACTTCCCACCCACACTAGCCAGCTTCTCTGGTAGGAAAGGAAGATCATTGTGTTGATCGTGGAGCTCATCTGGGTAGTCAACAGAAACATCCAGTAGATAACCATATGGGTCATCAGCAGACAGTGTTTCTAATTTTATGGAATTCAAATCTTTTACGAAAGAAAATTCCCCAATGGGTAGAGGCATAGTCATAGCAGTGGAGTAAAGAGCGTTGCAATCTTGGTAGGCTATGAACATATCTTCTTTATTAGGGTCATAACCTTCGGTGAATCGATTGTTCGCTTCTGCCATTCTTCCAGGAACTTGAACCAGTCCGCCCCTAATACCTGACTCTACCATCAAAATCTGGTTATAATCAGTCAGAAGCTCAATTTTGACCTGAGTGCACTTCAACATAGCATCCCAGGTCATCATTGGAGATGTGAAATAGTGGGCTGGATCTAGAGTATGAGACTTGATGGTTATGTCTCGGAATGATTCAAATATCTCTGCTAGAAGAAGTACATCAATTTTCATGTACAGATCACTGTATTCCCCTAGGGTCTTACAATTGAAAACTTTCCATACTTCCTGTGCATGTGAATATTCCCCATCACTGATACCTTCATTTTTTAATTTGCTGAAGAATTTTTCCAAGGGAGGCAATTGACATTCGTTATACTTTTCCCAAGAGTTTATGTATTCATATGGGAAAACTCCCTTCTTTTTCACATATTTTAATTGTTCATCGTGGAAAAATTTGGGTAGAATATTGTGATCAGTAAGATTTTTAGCAAGGTTGTCTAAACTTTGTGGAAGGAATCTAAAACTATCAAGGAATCGCAGAGATATTGACTTATTGACTTGTTTGGAGAAGGTGATGAAATTTTCGGAGTTGGATGCTATGACGTCAATTTTCTTGTTGTTATAGCCTAATTTGGGCACGACGAAGTGGGCATCAAATCCCGAGAGGTTATGACAGAAAATGGGGAGGAAGGAGGGGGGTTGGTATTGAATGTTACAATTGCGGTGGGCAGCTCCCCGATAAGTTCCTAATATGTGACAGTGGTCACGAACTTTAGGATTTTCCAGGTTTGTAAAGCCCTTATTGCACATGAAACATATTTTACTACCTTCATGACGTGCCCTCTCTTCCTCAGTAAGTACTGGCATTTTCTTATTCATATTATACACTTTACCCACTTCCTCGGCTACATGATTCAAAAAAGCCAACAACTGCTCAACCACATCTTCACCCCTGTAAACAAACAACTCCTTTGGCAGATTCTCACTAACGGGTAAGAATTCCTTCTGAATATGGAGATAAGCACAAGCTGAAGTGGGAATATGCTTGTTGAATGGGCGAGTGAATGATTCTTCCTTTGGGTATGAAGAAGGGGTGTGTATTTCCTCACACATCGATTCAAAATCGGCATAAACCACATATGGGACCCTCATTGATCTTGCTACTTTTTCAAATTCTACATAAGTTTTCTTAGGAATCTTGGGGACTGCAGGCTTATTCAAATTGCATAAGTTTTCATGGGCTATTATATCCCCAGAGTTATCTGTTTGCTTGAACCACAAACATCTCTTACATAGGTTGATTGATCTATGATGTTGAGTTATCTGTGATCGAACTAGTTTATTAAAATCTTTTATATAAACATAGTGACTGTTCACAACTTCTCCACTTTCAGATTTATCTTCCAATAGAATTAAGTCTCTATGATCATCTAATTCTCTGTCTACTATTTTCTTAGGATATACATTGTTATCTTGATCCAGCATGAAAATATTGATTGAGATGTTATTAACTCTTTCAAATTTCTTAACATCAGTCACAGTAGCAGGATAATTAATGCATTTAAAATCGTAATGATTATTCAGATTTATATATTGTGAAGGTCTCTGTGGATTCCTATTTACGAATTTTGCTAAGACTGCATACATGAAACAGAAATCATCTTGATTTTCAACATTTATACAAGCTTTTCTATTACGAATTTCCTTTGGGAGTTGAATGAACATACCTCCGCGTAATGGGGAATACTTATTGATTTTCAATCTCAACCCATAGATAAGTCCTAATTTCCACCCACTTTTCTTAGTTTCCAGTTCAGAAAGTTCATTAATCAACTTTTCATTCAAGGTTTTGAGGATTGTATCAATATCTAATGTATGCAATAGAATTGAATTCTTTACTTTCAAATTACAATCCATTTCTTCACCCAAAATATTTTCCATCAAACAGTCAAGAACTAGATGGAATTTCACTGCACCATGATCTAACAGTGATTGGGTGAGTAATTTCACTAGTTTAGGTCTGATATCAATCAAAAAGGATGGTAAATCCAATGCAAAGTCTGATTGAATGAAATAGGAAGCTAACCTGTTCACAAATGCAGAGGTGTATGGAATTATTTGATGAATATCAGGGGCAATGCTCAAAATGTCTCTTATATTTGGATCAGACTGTTGTCTCTCATTACTGTTATTATTTTGTGGAAGAAGTGAACAGTGATTGTGATGAGCCATAGAAAGATAAGCATTTGTGAAAGTTGCCCCACACTTTTCACACTCAGAAACAATGGAACATTCAAGTTCATGAGCCAATCTTTCTGAGTTGTCATTGAAATTTAGTCCACACTTAGTGCAAAAATTCCGCACATGTTGAGCTGTCTCAAGTGTCTCCCTTTCAACCTTAGAAGAGAAATTGAGACCACAATATGAACAGAGATTGTCAAAGTAAGATGTAGACTCATCATCTGGGATTTTCATCTTTTTGGGGGAGGATGGGGAAATATGAATTAATTCATGGACCATCCTGTCCGAATCTGTAGGAAAACACCATCCACAGTATCTACACATACCACCAAAATTAGATCCGTTCTCATCAATAGAAGGATACGATCTCTTTCCAGGTGTTAGACTAACTGTATCATGAGTGAGAAAACTCTCACTCAATCCACAGCCAGTCTCATGTTCCACTAATCTTGTTAGATTAGGGAACACCCTCCTACAAATTGAACAAGATTTAGATGAAGTAGCCATATTTATAATGGAGATAGATTTTAATGATTAATTGCTTGATAATAGCTCTAGCAGGTAATCACGTTTTTAAGGGTGAACAGTGGAGGGGAAGGTGAGTACTAGTCTAAAAGAGGTAGGGCCAAGCACTCGGGAAGGGGGGCTACAAGCGAGCACTGTAATGCTGCCATCTAGTGGATGGCTTATGAACCACACTTCCTCACTTAGTTGCGGGAATATCTACTAGGTGGCAGCACCACATCAGGGGCAGCATACTACCCATTGATAACTTCCCCTTCCAGACTGGTTGGTCCCACAACTTTTAGTGTAGGTTTGTCCTATTTTGATTGAGTGAATCAGTGCATAGCTGCCAAGGGGGTGGGCAGTACACTTTTTTTTTTTTTTTTGTGGTCATGTGTAGGTGTGAGGTATTGAATAGCTGCCAAGGGGGTGGGCAGTATGAATGTTTGTCATGGATGAAGATTGTCTGCCAAGGGGGTGGGCAATACATTTTTTTTTTTTTTTTTTTTCCATATGTACCTAGTTGTAAGGTACTGAATAGCTGACAGGGGGGGGAGGGGGTATGAATAGTTGTCATGGGTGAAAACAGTCTGCCAAGGAGGTGGGCTGTATGATTTTCCTTTGTAATGGTGGAAGATTGTTTCCAAGGGGGAATAGAAGTTGGAGGATGGTCCCCTACGAGTTGGGAGGGGGGTCCCCTACGAATTTTAGGGACGCCATGCATGCACGGCGCCCTCTTGGCTGATACAGTAACAATGGAGTGCATGTACAAACAGGTAAAAAGACACACACACACACACACTTGGCTGATACTGTACTGCCCACCCCTCTTGGCTGATACAGTAACAATGGAGTGCATGTACAAACAGGGAAAAAGAAATACACACATTTAATGATGGTCCCCTAAGAATTAGGAAGATGGTCCCCTACGAATTTTAGGGATGCCATGCATGCACAAACATGCCGTAGGCGCTGGCATGAGGGCGCCGTGCATGCAAAAACATGCAGAGGCGCCTGGCGGCCGCGAGATGGACGGGCGGGGGTGGGAAGGCCCGGCACGGCGAGGCGGGGGGGGGGGAGCGGTCGCGTGGACGGGCGGGGCGGGGGTCCAGGGTGGGCGAGGGTAGCCGTGACGGGGGGGGGGGGGGGTGAGCGGTCATGATGACTGGCGGGGGGGGGGGGAGGTTGTGCAAGGAGTGGCGAGGGGGAGTCAGTTGGGGGGGGGGGAAGTCATGGGTGGGCGGGGGGTGGGAGCGGCCGTGTGGGTGGGTGGGGGGGGGGGGAGGGGAAAGTTGAGGGTAGTTGGGGTCTAGAGAACTGTGCCAGAATGCCCATTTTTACCCTACTATGGTTATATTTCTTCCCCCTGTAATTTATCAATTTCCCCTAAAATAATATTTTATTGTTATTTCAATAATATTTTATGTTATTTCAACAATGTTGTGTATGTGTTGCGTTTATCTTCCGTTTCTAATTATTTTGGGTTTTTATCATTTTACATATTATGTAAAATGATAAAAACCCAAAATAATTAGAAACGGAAGATAAACGCAACACATACACAACATTGTTGAAATAACATGACTATGACTATGTCGGACATACAGTCCTCATGCTCGATAATCGATATGGGAAGAGGGACAAGACATCGTCATCACTTTTTTTCGTTCCGATTTCGCGTTCGCCATTTCTGTTTTGTATTAATTTATTATATTATGTATTAATACAACTTTTTACGAGTAAAATGCGAACTGGCATTATGATTAGATATCGATTTAAAAAAAAGATACAGAAACATACTCGGTATCAGTATTTTTCTTTCAATATTCTATCAATATTACTGATATTGATTTTAAAAAGTATGCAAAAACATCTTCGAAATAGATGAACTCAGTATTTTTCTTCCAATATTCTATCAATATCACTGAAATTGACGAAAAAAAACATTCGCTATTAGTGACAATGTCATCAATTTTTTTTCTCAATATTCTATCGACATCACTGATTTTGATTTTAAAAAAAATGCAAAAACATATTAGATATCAGTGAAATCAGTATTTTTCTTTCAATATTCTATCGATATTACTGATATCGATATTTTTCTTCCGTTATTTTATCGATTTCGATACTGCCTTCCGATATTATTTCGATATTAAATATCGTATCGAAAGGTAGGTACATCGAATCGTCACTGCTCCTGGGTTCATAACCTAAAATAACAATCAATGAATAAAACATAACATGAAATTACCTAGAATAAATTATTGTTTCATTTTGACAGGATGATCGCAAATCGAAAAAGTAATTACCTGATTTCTTCTTTTAGTACTTTCTCTGAAGTCAGAGGTTAGCGACAATTTGTCGGAATTCATCTCTATTCAATGCTCTCTTCATCTCTATTCAATTCATCTCTATTCAATTCTCTATTCATGCTCTATTCCTTCAAACGCCAGCTGCAGCAATGAGTATTTCTCACCACGGAGTAGGTGACCAACGTATGAAACCTTTCTCCTTCTAACAATTGTTAGAGGTTTCGATCGGTATTCATCAATTGCAGAACATTTTCGTTGGTCATCCTACGAACCCATGAAATATGCTGCATTCGCCGGTAACACCACATTTCGAAAGCCTCGATTCGGTTCAAATGGGAAGCCTTCAATGTCCATGCTTCAACCCCGTACAAAAAAACCGACCATACATAACATTGAAGGAAGCGCAAACGAGCTGGTATACTGAGATGTTTGTCACAAAGCACGGCTTTATACTTCATGAATGAAGCTTTAGCCACAGCTATCCTCGTTTTGATCTCAGTGTCCACCTCGGTGTTCTCGTGCAAACGACATCCAAGGTAGTTAAATACTGGCAATCTTTCAATGGGTTCCATACCAACAGACAAGCAAGCTGTTTGCTGTTCGGCGCGGCTCACTACCATGAATTTTGTCTTTTCTACGTTTATTCTGATGCCATACATTCTCTCCTACCATCTCCACTCTGTTAATTAGTTCTTGTAGTTCCTCTTGACTTCTCGCAATCAGAGCCGTATCATCTGCATACCGTATATTATTGATCAGGCGGCCATTTACCCTAATCCCGGCATCGCAGTTGGTCAACGCTTCCTGAAAGATGGCCTCCGAGTGAAGGTTAAACAGCTGAGGAGAGAGCAGACATCCCTGGCGAACGCCCTTACTTATTACCTGACTAAGCAAGGTAAAACACTGCAACCATGTTTAATATTTATATAAAAGTTCAAAACAAGTAGAATTATTCTTGATAATTTTTCCCTAGAAATTTCACGTAAAACCCCAAACTGGAATAAAAAAAAAAAACAATTAGGTTCTCGTTTGAAAAATAAAATGTTGGTCAAAATGTCGACTATTTCAGAATATTTTTGGATTTGGATTTTGATTTTAAGATATACGCATAAATTAGTGCACGTAGAGTTCTTTTAAAAAGTTGTTTTTCTATTAAGGAAAATATAGGCGTGTCACTTTTATTAGGCCTTGCTGTTAAAATTGTCAGATAAACAGTAAGAGCTCATTTGGAATAATACTGCGTTAATCTTACAGTATTTTGGTGGAGGCAGCAAATTATTACACCTCAGCGGTAAAACAGTGGATTAACGTTTCAATTCGAAACTGACTGTTTGGACACGGGTTTACTTCATTGTGACAAGAGGGTCGGTCAATATTGGCTTTCGCTTTGCAAAGTCCTAAACTAGAAATCGACGTTATTTCCAAAGCCAGTTCTAATCGCGTAGCTCCACCCTTATCAGTCTGTACTCGGCATCTTTCACTTTGAATTAAACCTTTATCACTTTCATTTAACGTTTTTCACTTTTAATTAACCCTTAAAATTTTTAAGTTTTAATTTTTAACTTGAGGGTTAACCCTTAAAATTTTTTTGTTTCCCAGTAGGAAAGTACATTTTTGAAGAAAATCAACGCATGAAAACTCCATTTACACACACGAAATTCATAAAGGACTATCTTCCAATTCAAAGAGGGCCATGGTTGGAAGATGGTACCCTATGAATTTGAGGACGGGTCCCTATGAATTGGATGGTGCTCACCGTGAATTCTGGGTAAAGTTTTTATGCGTCGAATTCCTTCAAAAATCTGAGATTCCGAGGAATTTTTCCCCATGAAGTGTCTCTCAAAATCACTGTTATTAATTTTTTTTAATTAGTTTTAGAAAATTAGGTACCAATTACGAATTTACCAAGACTTTTTTTTACGCATCAGATCTTTTAAAAATGTTCTTGTTTGGCATCAGGGAGATGGAAAATTTAACGTTATTTCCAACGGTGCCTTTGTTTATACATTTACACGGTAAGTTAAAGGGGTCTTAAAGGGGCCGTTCGTTCTTCGTCCGGGTTAGTATTTTCCTAAATTACCGACGCTAAAAGCTGAACCTAAATTTGAAATTTTCAAGGATTTTTGAAATCATTAGAGCATCAGCCTACGGAATTGAAAATCGAAATCATTGCCGCTAGAATCATCAAAATCTTCAAAAAATTGAAAAAACCCAAGATGAATATAGGGAAAACTATTCACCTTGGGAAAAACCTAACTGAATAAACGGTTTTTCCCATTTTTCGCCGGCAATTATTGTTCGATTTTGATGATTCTAGCGGCAATATTTTAGTTTTTCAATCCCCTAGGCTGAAGCACTAATGAATTTCAAAATACATGAAAATTTCAAATTCAGGTATAACTTTGAGCGCTAGTGATTAAGGGAAATACTAACCTGGAACGAGGAACGAAAGGCGACCGACTGAGACCCCTTTGAGGTAGTTATAGTAATTTTGATGATATAAGGTTGAAAAAAAGAAACTAGGGAAAATTTGGTAAAACTGCTGGGTAAAAACTGCTAGAGACATATTTTATTGGAAATAGTTATAGAATAAATCACATGAAGGACACCTTACGAATGTTCACCCTGTAAAGAATTATGGGCTGAACCTGATTTACCTCATAACACTCAATGAGTGTTACAATGGAAAGGTAAAGAAATTTGATCAATAAATTTCATTTTGATTTTATCTTATTTGTAAATTTTGATCACATTCAAGATTTCAGATTGATAAATGGTTCATAAAAATTCCGTAAAAACCTTGGACCCACCTCCAACGCCATCTATTGCTTCCGATTCTACCAAGGTAGCTCGAGCTTTGATTTCATTTTTTCAAGGTTAAAAAAAAATTTTCAAAATCAAAATTTCTACTTGCGTTTTACGTTTTATACCTTCCCGAACAATTTTGATTCCGTGTCTGTCATGAAATCCTTGTAACGCGCATAACTATACGAAGTTATTGTCCGATTTCGATTAATTTTCAGGGACTGTTCATAATGGGGTATGGTAGCTTCAAACGTGAATTCCTTGTAACAGCAATAACTTCCATATTTTCCATCCGATTTCGATTAAGTTTTCAGGGATCTTACGGATTGGAGTGTAGATGGTCCCCTATGTCCTATATCATGAAAATCATTGCCCCCAGACTGATTGTAACCACTGCGCATGCGCAAACGTGTATTTCCTTGGAACATCCACAACGTCTACATTTTCGCTCTGATTTCGATGAAATCTTCTCAGGGATCATGCGGATAGGGGTGTAGATGGTCAATAGCCTCTGCGCATGCGCAAAGGTAAAATCCTAGTAAGAGCTATAACATCTAAATTGTTCATCCGAATTTGATGAAACTTTGTATAATTGTTCTGATTGGCGTGTCGAAGGTTCCCTACGAAAATCGTCGCTTCCAGAACGAACGAGCGCAAGTGCAAACGTCAATTCCTTGTAACAGCCATAATTTCTACATTTCTCATCCGATTTCGACGAAATTTTCAAGGTTCGTGCGGATTGGGTGTAGATGGTCTTTTATGAGGGTAGTGGAAGGAAATTAGAGATTGATGTATTGAGATTAGGTACTATGCATCGGATCATCTATACAATCGGGTTATGGATACGGGGAAGCTATATGCCACACCCACTTGCCAGAATTTTTTTTTAATCACACTAAAGACCTGTGAGCGCCTACCAGAGTACTCTAAGCAACGATTCCCTCGAATTGGAATTTAATACCCTACCATTGGATTTTTAGTGTTATTACAACACACAACTGTCCCTCGTACGCTGAGTTTTCACCTCACATAATTACCCGATTACCTCTTTAAAACACGAGCTCTGAAATGTCACTGTATTTTCATACCTTAATCCTTCCCCCATCCAACTCACCACCGCAATGGATTACATTAAAATAGTAACGGCGATACGACGGACACCCACTTCATGAATTTCCCGAAATGGTCTCACTCTCTTTACGAGAAACCACGAAAACAGATAGTGTTTTAACGTTTCAGGTGAAATTTCGCTTTTCTTAAAAGCGACTTGACGCCTCCGTATGACTAATTGGAGTTAGCCGGCTCGCGTTAATTAATTAGAATAAAAGGGGATAACCTCGTTGAAACCTCCTGTAACCTTCTTTCTTAATTAAGGGAATTACGGCCGTTTTCAACCTCTTGTTTGACCACCCACTTTCCAACCAACTCGTAATTCCATTAGAATTTTCCGAGTTTGCATGTCATATAAATTTCCAGGATAGAGCCGAAAATTCAATTATTCTCCGCCAAGGGTGACCTTGTGTATCGCAGGAATGTAAGAATATTTCATCCACTTTGTATAATTCAAAGCCGTTTTTAGAATACGTCCAACGAAGGGAGGTCGAGTGATAAACGTCCGCCAAATTTTGTGGGTAGTGTAGCTTCCTCACATTAACTAACATGAGATAATGATTTAGATGAAATTTTCAAGAATTGTGTTGGTTGTTGATGGTTCTCTATGAGGGTAGTAGAAGATGTTTGGAGATTTGTTTTGAGATTAGCTGATGTGCATCGGATCATCTATACAATTTGGTTATGAATGTGCCACATCCACATGGCAGACGTTGTTTTCAGAACGTCCCACAGTAAGACTTGGGCGTCCTTTTGCGATTATTCTGGGGTGAAATTGGACAACACTCGACAGAAAAAAACGGAAATCTTCCGAATTGCACACTATTTAACCAGAGCATCAAAATTATCATGGTGAGAGGGCGAGTGGGGGGGATAATATTCAGAAAACGTCTTTCACGTGGGTGTGGCACATAGCATCCATGTATCCTTAACCCGATTGTATAGATGATCCGATGCATACTAGTTAATTTCAACATCAATCTCTAAGTACACTGCACTACCCTAACGGAAAAAAATTGTTTTGAAATTGGATGAGAATTAAGGAAGGCTTTGGCAAGGATTTCATGAGAGACACACAGACGGAGACATCATTTGAACGAAAAAATGAGCTTTCGAAGTGAACCTTCCTATCGAGAGAACCAACTCAAAACGTTGATTTCAACTGTATAGCTTGACATTTTGAGTCAATTGAACGAAAAAATGAGCTTCCAAAGTGAACCTTCCTCTCGAGAGAACCAACTCAAAACGTTGATTTCAACTGTCTGGCTCGACATTTTGAGTCATTTCAACGAACAAATGAGCTTTCATAGTGAGTCTTCCTCTCGAGAGAACCAACTCAAAACGTTGATTTCAACTGACTAGCTCGACATTTTGAGTCATTTCAACAAACAAATGAGCTTTCGAAGAGAACCTTCCTCTCGAGAGAACCAACTCAAGAGGTTGATTTCAACTGACTAGCTCGACATTTTGAGTCATTTCAACGAACAAATGAGCTTTCGAAGAGAACCTTCCTCTCGAGAGAACCAACTCAAAACGTTGATTTCAACTGTCAGGCTCGACATTTTGAGTCATTTCAACAAACAAATGAGCTTTCGAAGTGAACCTTCCTCTCGAGAGAACCAACTCAAAACGTTGATTTCAACTGTCAGGCTCGACATTTTGAGTCATTTCAACAAACAAATGAGCTTTCGAAGTGAACCTTCCTCTCGAGAGAACCAACTCAAAACGTTGATTTCAACTGACTAGCTCGACATTTTGAGTCATTTCAACAAACAAATGAGCTTTCGAAGAGAACCTTCCTCTCGAGAGAACCAACTCAAAACGTTGATTTCAACTGTCAGGCTCGACATTTTGAGTCATTTCAACGAACAAATGAGCTTTCGAAGTGAACCAAAAGTAGACCTTTCATGACAGGCAAACAGACAGACAGACACGAAACCAAAATTGTTCAGGAAGGTCTAAAACGTAAAACGCGAGTGGAAATTTTTATTTTGGAAAAACTTTTTTCTTTCAATTTCGATCAATTTTCTTTCAATTTTTTCATTTTCGAACAAAGAAGCTACTTTTGAAGACTCGGCAGCAAGATATACGATTTTCCAATAATTCCGTTTCTTTATAGCTTTAATTAATTGTATCCATTAACTAAATAATTGAAGCATTGAAATTGAGGTAAAACTCGCAATATTCTTCTGGATTTTCATGAATTATTCTTTGTGCCACCATGGAACAAATCATCTTGGTGCCAGGATTCCAGAAACCACATGAACTTGCCTGGAGTGCCTATCAAAATTAGCAGATGAACGAACAGTTGTACTCAAATTCGCATGTTGGGTATCGAAGATCCAAGTCCGCTTCTTACTCAAATACTAACTAAATTTCATTGAGTGAAAAATTGTTGTGCAGTAGGAACGTAAATAAAAAATGGGTAATTTATAGCTTACCTACTAGTTTTCAATAATCTTCAAATAATAATTTCGCTCCCGAGTCTACCAAGGTAACGGAAGCTTTGTTTTCACTTTTCATGGTTGAACATAAAGGTTGTTCAAAATCAAAATTTCCACTCGCGTTTTACGTTTTAGACCTTCCTGAACGATTTCGATGAAATTTTCAGGGATTGTGCAGGTTAGCGTGTGTGGTGCCCTATGAAAATCATCGCCCCCGGACTGATAGTAGCTGTTGCGCATGCGCAAACGTGAAATCCTTGTAACAGCCTTAACTTCCACATTTTTCAACCCATTTCGAAGAAATATCCAGAGATTGTACGAGTTGACAAGTAGAGTCTCCTAAATGGGTATTAAACGGAACTCAGAGATTGATGTTTTGAGATGAACTACTATGCATCGGATCATCTATAGGATTTCCAAGTCTAATTCGGAATTTTCCAATCCACTTTCAGAACTTTCCAATTCAATTGTAGAACTTTCTAAGTCAACTACAAAATTTTCCAAGTCAAATTCTGATTTTCCCAAAACAATTCTATAATTTTCCATTTCAATTTCGTTTTGGAAATGTTTTGTATTTGGAATATATTGTATTGGGCTTGGAAAGTTCTGAAACTGGATTGGAAAATTCTGAATGTGGTTTGGAAAATTTCGTATTAGACTGGGAAAATCTACATACAATCAGATTAATTGAAAAAAATAGTTAAAAGCCAGGTGTGTTCATTTCTGGATACAAATAATATATTGATGGAGGAGCAGTACGGCTTTAGAAAAGGACGAAGTACCTCAGATGCGACATGTCTATTGGCCGGAAAGGTGGTCGGTGATCTTGATAAAGAACTAAAGCCAGTAGTTGTACTGCTAGACTTGGCGAAAGCCTTCGAGACAGTTTCTCATGACATACATTTCCAAAAACTGCGGCAAAATGGTTTTGATGAGCTGGCCATACGGTGGTTCAAACGTTATTTATTAAATAGGATACAATGTGTTAAAGTTTACAACGTTATAAGTGAAGAGAAAAGGAAAGTATGGCGTTCCGCAGGGTACTGTTCTTGGGCCTGTGTTGTTCACATTATATATTAATGATTTGGCCAAACTAGACATTCCAGGGTCTATGATTATGTTTGCGGACGATACCGCTTTGTATACCTCAACGCAATCATGGAACGAATCTGGCTGGCTGAAAAGAGCCTCCAAGTAATTAATTCCTGGTTAATAGACAACAAATTAACATTAAACATAAAAAAAACAAACTTTATTACCTTTTCATTGATGTCGAAAACGCAGCCAGCCCAGAATACTTTGAGACTACACAATCCAGAGTGCAAAGACTATAATCAGTGCACAAGGTGCGGAAAAATTGAAAAAGTGCAAAATGCTAAATATTTGGGAATTTTCATTGATGAAAAGTTAAAATGGGATCGGCAAATAAAGGAAACAAATAATAAATTGAGAAAGTTAATATACGTCTTTGCCAAATTAAGAGTTATAGTTGACACGAACGGCCTACGGATGATTTATGATGCACTGGTCTCATCTATATTGCTCTATTGCCTTCCAACTTGGAGTGGTGGATATCCCACAGCTTACAGGACCATAAATACGACACAAAAAACTATTATCCGTATAATGACTCATTCTGGATACCGAGCACCTTCTCTGCCCCTCTTCAGAAAGATGAAAATATTGCCATTCTCTTGTATGGGTTAGTTGCATAGTTGCGTTAGTTGCATATCGCAAATGCTGCGAGAAAATGCTTTAGCACCTCCTGATCATCAACTTTATACGAGATCAAAGGAGTCATATGTAATAAATTTACCTCTCTACCGAACCACATTAGCACAACTGAATTATATATATAAAGGTATAATATGTTTTAATAAGTTAAATCATGAAGAATGGAAAAAACTATTGTTGAGCAAGAAAACAAAAATTATTACTTTAAAAAATATCTATCTTAATAAACTATAGAGAAGTGTATGTTATTTTACTTTCTATTATATGAATGGATTAGTACATAAATAGTATTAACAGCAATAAGTGAATCCAGGAGCTTACAGCAACTAATTTCCCAACACGAGCTAATGCAGCTCATATGGGAATATTAACTTTTCCTATTTATGTACCTATTTAAAATGTTCTGTACCCTAAAGGAAATAAAGTAATAAAAAAAAAAAAAAAAAAAAACGTCTGCCAAGTTGGGTGGGCAGTATAGCTTCCTCACTCATTGTAACATGGACGTATAGAATCAGTTGGCGAAAACTCGGCGCTGCGCGCCTTGGCGGGGGCTTCGCCCCCTGCACCCCCGGATGATTTCCGCTTAGAGCCTAATGGCTAAAATGTGACATACCTTGAAAAGGTTTTTGCTCCCTCTCCCTCTTTATCTTTCTTCCACTGTAATATTTAAGCTCACTCAGCTGATCATTGACCACTCAGGCACCTTCAGCATTCTCCATTGACCCGCCCTCTCAAATTTCAGGTTCCTGCGTTCAACAGGAGAGGAAATGGCCTTGGAGCTCACTCAGCTGATCAGTGACCACTCAGGCACCTTCAGCATTCTCCATTGACCCTGCCTCTCAAATTCCAGCTTCCTGCGTTCAACAGGAGAGACAATGGCCTTGGAGTTCACTCAGCTGATCAGTGATCACTCAGGCGCCTTCAGCATTCTCCATTGACCCGCCCTCTCAAATTTCAGGTTCCTGCTTTCAACAGGAGAGGAAATGGCCTTGGAGCTCACTCAGCTGATCAGTGACCACTCAGGCACCTTCAGCATTCTCCATTGACCCTGCCTCTCAAATTTCAGCTTCCTGCGTTCAACAGGAGAGAAAATGGCCTTGGAGCTCACTCAGCTGATCAGTGATCACTCAGGCGCCTTCAGCATTCTCCATTGCATGCGCAGCTGCTATTGCTTGACCAATTTGATTGAAACTTATAGGGTGTCTCTTAGAAGTTAGTCCCTAACTAATCTCCAAATTTGAGCAAAATCGGTTCATTAGAAACCGAGAAACCGACGTTCCAGGAAATTCACGTTTGCGCATGCGCACTCGCTCCTATTGGTCCGAAGGTGCTGAAATTTATAGGGGACCGTCTAGGACCTAACCCGCACAATCCCTGAAAATTTCATCAAAATCGGACCACAGGTTAGTATAGTTTTGCCCGGGACAAGGATTGACCACAGACAGACCGACAGACAGACAGACCGACAGACAGACAGACCGACAGACAGACAGACAGACACGGAACCAAAGTTGTCCGGGAAGCTCTAAAACGCAAAAAGCAAGTGGAAATTTTGATTTTGGAGGACATTTTTTTTCACTTCTTTCACGAATACAAAGCTTCCCTACCTTCGGTAGTGAGGAAGCAAAAATATATGGATAAGATGAAGCTATATGCCACACCCACTTGGCAGACGTTCTCATGACTGCACAATTCAAGTGCGTTAAACCTGACGTCAGTTTTACAAGAATCGAAAAGAGACGTTGAGCGCTTGCGCTGACCGGTAAATTAAGATAAAGTAGTAGTCGCTCGTGTCTGAGAATTGATCTCCCCCCTCCCCTTTCTCGTGGGAAGGTTAAAAAGACGAGTAAAAATAAGACAAAAACTTGATAGGTCACTTACCACACACCATGTTGTTCCCCTCTTTCGATCGACGAAACAATAATCGTCCCGAAATAAATTTGCAACACGACCCGATATAAAAACGCTGAAACGCTTAAACGTCGAAAAACGCCGGTTCGCGAGCGTTTTTTTTTTTTATTTTTACTAAGCTCTCCCAGGAGAGCGTTTTTAAGAGGTGGCCGGTTCGGCTTCCAAACCTCGACTAGACATATAAATACAGGGAATTAGGGAAAGGTTGGTCGGGCCGCTAGGTGGAGCCTAATTTAGATAATATCTTTCCAGCGTTGTAGGGGGGGGTCATGGAATCTCGCGTGTAACAACCTGCAGCAACCCCTCTACCCTTTCTCTCCTCCAATAGCGGGGTTTTGCCCTTTTTCAAGAAAAACATAATAAACAAACCCGCAGGGTTCAATCTTGCGGTGATGAAAAGTTTCTTTTTGAGGGTCGGTCCCGAGACGAAGCCGATTTCTGACTGACTAAGAACCAACTTGACTTGAATTAAACAACAATGAAGTGGGTAACATAATTTAAAAATCACATAAATTCCGTTCTTGCAGCATGAAAGTACAATAAAAATAAATTTAAAAATATAAATGAAAAATTCAACAGATTTTCGGTCATTTTTTACTTCAAAACTAACAAAAAAGTGGGTGTGGCACAAAGCTTCTTCGAATCCAAAACCCGATTGTATAGATGATCCGATGCATAGTAGTTAATCTCAAAACATCAATCTCTAATTACTTCCACTACCCTCATAAGGGACCATCTACACCCCAATCCGCATGAACCTTGAAGATTTCGTCGAAATCGGATGAGAAATGTAGAAGTTATGGCTGTTACAAGGAATTAAGGTTTTCACATGCGCAGTGAGTACTATCAGTCAGGAGGCAATGATTTTCGTAGGAAACCGTCTACACGCCAATTAGAACAATCCAACAACATTTCATCAAATTCGGATGAACAATGTAGGTGTTATAGCTGTTACGAGAATTTTACGTTTGCGCATGCGCAGAGGCTACTGTCAATTTGGGGGCCGTGATTTTCGTAGGGAACCATCTAAACCCCTATCCGCTTGATACCTGAAAATTTTATTGAAATCAGAGGGAAAATGTTGCAGTTGTGGCTGTAGGAAATAGACGATTGCGCATGCGCAGTGGCTACCATCAGTCTGGGGGCAATAATTTTCATAGGAGACCATCTACACCCCTATCCGTATGATCCCTGAAAATTCCATCGAAATCGGACAATGACCGTTATTCCCGTTACGAGGCTTTCATAACAGACAGACACGGAACCAAAATTGTTCAGGAAGGTCTGAAACGTAAAACGCGAGTGGAAATTTTGATTTTGGAGAACTTTTTTTTTCAACCTTGAAAAGTTAAATCAAAGCTTCCACTACCTTGGTAGACTCGGAAGCAAAATACTCTACTCTTAGAATACCCACACGAAAATGGTTGAACAGCAAATATGTAGATCGACCCAAGAAAGCACTGGGAATTGGGAATGAGGTCCACTGGAATTATAAACTCCTTGTTTGCCGAGCTTTCGGTAATTTTTTTACTTTCTTCAGGGCTCGAAGGAATATTTTACTCGCTCGGTATGCTCACTGAGTAAAATCTTCCTTCGAGCCCTGAAGACGGTAATAAATTTAACGAAAGCTCGGCAAAGGAGTTGATAATTCCAGTGGACCTCAATCCCAATCTGTTGACGTAGTAAATTGTTGATTTTTACGATTTTCAGTAAACCATATTATCTACCGTACGGTACGGGTAGGGATTGCTTTAAAAAGTTAGAACCTAATATTTTGACATGAAAATATCTTTTATCTTGGGGTCTGTGAAAGAGAAATTGTGATGTTTTTTCCAGTCCGAAAAGTGTACAGCGAGACCGATAAAAATTTCTTCCGATCTGTAAACAACTTTATACCTATTTCTAAACAATGATTATGCGTTTAGAACTATTTGAAAATGATTCATAGAAAAATCAAAATAACTGGACTGCAGTAAAATCAATTCGGTAACTGGACTGCAAGAATCATTAGTCAGGGATCAGGGAGTCTCTGCTGCGACACCAACATTTGTTTTGTAATAACATTTATCCATGATCTACTGTTTTTCTCATTAAGGAAGAAATCAGATTTTTCAAGATCTATTCGTATCCTCGGACTCATAGAGTATCCACTAGTATTATTGAGTTATTAATGAATATAATTAATTTTGAGAACGACCAAAAATTATAGGAGCCCGGACTGCATTCAACACCATGTATACCATTTTTTGAAAATTGGATCCGTAATCCCAAGAAAAAAAAAAGTCTGCCAAGTGGGTGTGGCACATAGCTTCCTCGTATCCATAACCCGATTATATAGATGATCCGATGCATAGTAGTTAATCTCAAAACACCAATCTCTAAGTACCTTTCACTACCCTCATAGGGGACCATCTACACGCTAATCTGGACAATCCTAGGAAATTCCATCAAATTCGGATGAAAAATGTGTGGTATGGCTGTTAGAAGGATTTTACGTATGCGCATGCTAATAGGCTTCAATAAATTTTAAGGCCTTGATTTTCATTGGAGACCATCTACAACCTAATCAGCGTAATCCCTGAAAATTTCATTGAAATCGGACGGAAAATGTAGAAGTAATGGCCGTTACAAGGAATTCACGTTTGCGCTTGCGCAGTCGCTTCTATCAGTCCGGGGATGATGATTTTCATAGGGGACCGTCTACAAACCAACCCGCACAATCCCTGAAAATTTCATTGAAATCGGACGGAAAATGTAGAAGTAATGGCCGTTACAAGGAATTCACGTTTGCGCTTGCGCAGTCGCTTCTATCAGTCCGGGGATGATGATTTTCATAGGGGACCGTCTACACACTAACCCGCACAATCCCTGAGAATTTCATTGAAATCGGACAGAAAATGTAAAAGTTATGGCCGTTTCAAGGAATTCACGTTTGCGCATGCGCAGTCGCTTCTATCAGTCCGGGGATGATGATTTTCATAGGAGACCGTCTACACACCAACCCGCACAATCCCTGAAAATTTCATTGAATTCGGACAATAACTTCGTATAGTTATGCGCGTTACAAGGAAATCATGACAGACACACAGACAGACAGACAGACAGACACACAGACACATAGACACACAGACACACAGACACTGAACCAAAATTGTTCAGAAAGGTCTAAAACGCAAAACGCGAGTGAAAATTTTTATTTTGGAGAACTTTTTTTTTTCGTCTTTGAAAAGTGAAAACAAAGCTTCCGCTACCTTGGTAGACTCGGAAGGAAAATCAAAACGGAATTCAATTATACATAATTTCAATAAAAGAAATCCTTTCAACATTTCATCATCAAAATTTTTACACCGGTTTTGATTTTGGTTTATTATTTTCAACAACGAACCTTTGGAATCGACCAAGATGTTACACGCTTCCGAGCTCAATATATCGCCCGGAATAGCCTTAAATGCACTTTTCCCCAATATTTATAAATTTTATAAATATTGGGGAAAAGTGTTATACTCCAGTTATACTTCTGGAATGGCTTTGATAACTTGTATAGGTGGTTGATAAAAGTGTTCTCCGAAAATTATTTAAAATTTCTACCAAATCAGGTGGACAAACTCTGACTTTTTACATTATTAATCTTGTACAAGGCTTTGGTGCGGAGTCTATTTGGTTTCAGCGTGCTATCATGAGGAGGAATTTTTCCATCGATACTGAACTCATTGGGAGTAGCGCAGAGGACAATACTAAAAATCATTATAAAAAACCTAAAAGATTCCCTACGAATGATCTATTTTCTATTGCTGATTTTTTTTCAATAGGTCAAATATATGCTAAATCAGCCCTTTTGTATTTAAGCCCCCTTGTATTTACTTACATAAACATCCTAGCTAATTTGAAAACAATAACACCTTCAGTAATGCATATCCGTTCTGTTGTTCATGTTCCGCTATCAAGGTTAAAAGGTACTTCATGCCACATTTTTCAAACTATTTTGATGAGAATGGTACCTGATAGCATAAAAAAACCCATCTATTCATTCTACAGCAGAGTATGAAAAAACTGTTTTCAACTGGCTAATATCACAAGGATATCAAGCATGTGAAAATTTATTCAACAGTTTATATACATGGTGTAGTTTCCAATATCGATGTACTTTAAATATTAGGTAATAAGTATTTGAAATTCACAATATAGCAACCAGTTGGAAATTCGTTTGATGCACGTATTGATAGTCATTGCTGTAAAATTTGGAGGAATTTAGTTTCATCATTTAAATCGGTCCGCACAGTCGCACAGTTTATTATATTTGGGACTCGAGAGTTTGCTCCCCCACCCAGCACAAAATTGAGTTCTTTGGTATGAGGTACTTCCTGGTTCTAAGGATTGCAATGTATATTATGTGACGGAGTATGATAATTTATTTTGTAACCATGTATACTTTATGAAGGAATATATTATATTCCCTATTATATATATTAATAATATATATTATTAAAATACCTATCAATTTAATTGTATTTCATTTCACTTCTTCTCACAGAATAACATGTATAACAATTTATTATAGCATTAGTTGAAAAGTGATCTCCAAGAAGACGTTAAACTATAGAGAATTTGTACCCCAATTTTTCTTCTCAATTTTCCACCGACCAATCCGCGTCGAAATTCGTATGTGATAATTTCATCATCCTGAAGCTTGTATCCCCAACTATTCTCCGAATTTGGAAATCTGGCGGAATCGGAGTTTTAAGGAATAACGTTTCGCTACCAACGCTGAAAGTTTGACAGACCAAAAGTAGAAGGAAGAAATACTCCGTGGTGTCACCACCCGCGTCTCGCTCGGAACTTGACGAAACTGGTGGTATTTCAAACTAAACATTTACATCGTTTCCAATCGTTCCACTCACTCAAAGTCTATTATTTCCACATAGTTGCAAAACATCTAATGAACTGTTTGAGTCATTCGATGCACTCATCTCAACGTTAATTTACATGATTACATGATTATTGCAAGTGCTAAACTCACCATTTATATGGAAGGTGACGTCGCAAAAGAAAGTTTCAACTATCCCGTTAAATATTTATTTGATCACATTAGTCGAGCTGATCCTAACTTACCTAGAAAGTTTCCTTAAAAATGACTGTCAAAACAATTCAGAAATCAAAAATGAGTGATGAATTTTTTTATACTAAAATAAGATGGATTCATTGATTATATCAATTAAAAATTCCAGGATCAAATGACAACTAATGAGCAATCATCTTTCTTCTCTAATACGAGGCCCAGATAATCGATATTCCGACATCCCCAGGTGATTTATTCTTTATCGTAAATAAACAATTATTTATGGTTTCTCGTAATTAATAATGAAGGGAGGCTTCATTTTCTCCTTTCATTAGTTTTATACCTATAGAAGTTCCAATTGAATTAACGAAGCCAGGGATTAATGAGAGGAGAGAGATGAAGAATTGACAGCCATCGTTATAATGATGTTATCGAGGTTTTTCCTATTAAAGGGATAGGTAGCAAAGGAAAGTGACTTTCCGTTTCGAGGCAAAACCATCCATGAATTTGATTTGAATGGAATTTGAAGGTCTTGTGCGGATCAGTTTCAGAACAGTCGCCAGAAGGGAATATTATTGCAGTAAGACTAAGAGAAAGTAAAAGAAAAAAATGCTTTCAAGTGGGTGTGGCACATAGCTTCCTCGTATCCATATTCTAGAGTATAGAATCGTATCCGTATCTATTGTATAGATACTCCGATGCGTTATACATCAATCTCTAAGTACCTTGCTCTATCAGTTCGAGGACTCGATTTTTAAAGGGGACCATCTACACCCAAATCCGTATGATCCCAGAAATTTCATCGATTTAAGATGGGAAATGTAGATGTTATAGCTGTTAAAAGGAATTCACGTTTGAGCATGCGCAGTGGCTACTATCAGTCCTGGGGCAGTGATTGTCATAGGGGACCCATCTACATTATTGAAAATATCATTGAAATCAGGCTATAACTTAGGACAGTTTTTTCCGTTACAAGGATTTCATGACAGACACTGAACCAAAATTGTTAAGGGAGGCCTAAAACGTGAAAAGTCCATTCATGTAGCATGAACTAATGGGCGAATTTTCAAAGAAATCTTTCAGTTAAAGGTAAGAAGGAACAAAGGTGTTGCAATTTCTTCCTTCTTGCTTCGAATGTTTTTTTTTTTACACAAATTCTTGGATTTTTTGATTTGTAGTACACCATACCAACATACCGTATGAACTGGGTATGCTTTGAAGTTTTTAGAAGACCATATTCATGTTCTACTCTTCTCCAGAAACTCGTAGAGTTGTACAAAGCTACTGCATTTCTGGGTACAACAAATATACGCACGTTTTCATTATAGTATAAATATATACTTTTTTAAATTTTTGAACAATTTTCATTTTTGGAAAATGCATGGAATCAGAAATTTTGTGCTGAATCCGAATATGATAGGTATATATACATACAGTTTTTGGATAAACTTCAGAGATCTTTCCAGAATGTTCCAAAACGGATTTCAGTGAAAAAAAAATTTCGAAAAAGTCTATTCTAAAAATTTTGAGGCCATTGCAACAGCTTCATTTTGATTGAAAATTCGCTAAAAGCGAGTGGAAATTTCGATTTCGTATAACATTTTTTTCAACCTTGAAAAGTAAATTTTTATTAACTACGATTCCTCAGTTTCTAGCTTCTCAGTCTAGAACTGCCCGAATTGGGATGGTTTTGAGGTTAGGCTGTAAGACTATTACCATTGTTATTACAATTGGATCAGTAGAGGCACCACTTAGAATTTCATCATCTTGAGGTATTAGGTGTAATAGACCTTGGATGGAAGGACTACTTCATTGTAGTGGCCAAAAATCCAGGGGTCAATTTTACGACTGATTTTATATATATTTTGCCCAAAAAATTGTTTTGCTCCCCTTGAAATCTTGTGTTTTTTACTCCTAAGATTTATTTGTTCGTGTTTTTGAACTTCCCTCATTAAAACGGCCCTGACCCTCCTCAATTCACGAAATAAACTCAAATATAGGAATACTGTAGGAAAGTGCGTTGAATGTCCATTTCTTTGGTAAAAAACGCTATTTTCAAAGCAATTTTTAAAAAAATCAACCAAATTCAAAGTTTTAATGTTTTTGAAAACTACGATTTTTAGGCTAATTTGTTTATAAAAAATAGCGATATCGTCGGGCACTACTACCCCAAGATCTTAGCTTTCGAATGGTTTAGTCGTCTTTTAGAGGGTAGTACATTTTTTTTAAGGTACGTTTTTTGAAAACTACAATTTTTTAGGCTAACTGTTTGCTATAATAAATAGCGATATCGTAGGGCACATCTACCCAAAGCTGTCGAACGTTCTTCTAACTAGTCATTTAGAGGGAACTTTTTTGAGAAAATTGAGTTTTTATGCGAGAAAGGTTTGCTTTTTCGCATAGGTATTCTGCTATCGAGTCTACCAAGATGGTGATGAAAGTCGTATGGGACCATCCGTCACATGGCTGGGTGAAAGTACCTACTGTAAAAAATCTTGAACAAGTAATCAAATAATTTTCAAAATCGTCGATTTCCTGTTATGAACTCACTCCCTTATTCGATACGAAGGAAAATGTAGTGGTGTAGTAGGTAATGTAGTTTGTTCGAGACCGAGACGAGGTTTCCCCAAGATCTTTTTATAGGGTACGTTTTTCGAAAATTACAATTTTTTAGGCTTATTGTTTGCTATAATAAATAGCGATATCGTAGGGCACATCTACCCCAAGATCTTAGCTTTCGAACATTCTTCTAACTAGTCTTTTAGATGGAACGCTTTTGAGAAAATTGAGTTTTTATGCGAGAAAGGTGAGCTTTTACGCATAGGTATTCTGCTATCGAGTCTACCAAGATGGTGATGAAAGTTGTATGGGACCATCCGTCACATGGCTGGGTGAAAGTACCTACTGTGAAATCTCGACCAAATAATGGCAGTTTTTTTTATTGTATTTCATTGGAGGACCTACAGGAATGTTTCCAAATCGTCGATCGTTGTGAACTCACTCCCTTATTCGATACGAAGGAAAATGTAGTAGTGTAGTAGGTAATGTAGTGTGTTCGAGACCGAGACGAGGTTTCGTGTCAAAATGCAGATCCGTGTTGCGTGGTTTAGCCCTTCCGCCCCCACCACCGACAGCGCCCCCCGCGGCAGTTTCGCTTATTAAAACAGAATAGCAAAGGTCGACTGGCCCTGAAGACGGGTGGAAAGGGGTTAGTGAAGTCTTTACCCCACCGAGTCTTTTTCACCGTAGTTGTTGCTCCAAACTACAATTTCTGTATTATACAACGATGAGTATTTTTTCCTCCCTTCGGTTTTTCTTCTGTAGTCGGATAACCTCTCTTTGTAAGGAGATTTTTTGAGTGGTTTACCGTCTGTTTTCACGAACCAGAAAAAACGAACGAGCTGATTTTAACTGGGAATATCAAAGCGTTTAAACTCCGAATATACTTTTTCATCTCAGAAAAATTAATTGCTTTTCGCGGAAGCACTCAATATTTCACCTTCACCGGCTGACATAAACCTGTTAGAATCGGTGTTACATCCTCTTGATTACTGTATAAAATGACTTAATTTTTTCACTCGTTTCTTAGTTTTTAATTTTAGTTTACTCCCTCAAATGACTTTTAAAATTTTAAAATTTCGAACACCTTCGTATCTGTATGAGCAATTCAAATTTATGGAAGTAGTGGGTGGAAGAAACAAAAGGCTAACTGTCAACGTGATACAAGTGCCACAACACAGAACAACAATTTTTAATAAATCTTTCATAAGTCAGGCCATACGGATTTACAATAGTAGTTTATGGTGCGATTGTACCGAGGAATTTTTAGTTAATTGTATACCAGAGCAGATGGAAGAGAGGGCCACGAGGCCCTAATCTCACCCTGGTTGTTTAAATAAAATGATCAATCCATCATTATCAAAGATGAGGGAGGTCATCCAAAATGAAATCTGTTAACAATCCCTTGAAAATTTTGGTTCCGTGGTTGTCGGTCTGATTTCATTTGAAATTTTGAGGGTCGGTTTATCAGTCACCAAAGTTAACGGGGGTTTACGTATCCCCCTGTTAACTTTAACGGTGGTATAACTTATGGATACTATAAAGGTGCCGTTTATCAGTGCGAAATTTACACCCGGGTAACTATTAACTGGCTGGTAAAATTAACTGTCTGTTAGGCCGAATAATCGATTATGCATGGAAGAAATACTTCTTCCATGTAATAAAATCGAGCTTCCTCCACATAAAAAAATCGTTTTCGCAGTGTGTTTTGCATCAGAAAAAAGAATAAATTAGAAGAGGATGAAGCAATGTTCTTTGTTTTGGTGTTTTCTTTTCTAGATCTCGGTACCTACTTATTTCCTTCTTGGTACGGCAGTAACTATTGTTCTTTGTTGAAAATTGTCTGTTCATGACAAGATCCCCGTCCACCGAGCCTTTATGTCAAGAATTTTCAAATTTGCAGACGAAATAGTTCGTACGTTAATAAAGAAGTAGGTACCCTTTTCTATTTCGAAAATTTTCGGCGTGTGACCCTCCTGGCGAATGAATTTTTACATGCGTGCAGTCCATAGCACCTACAGCTCCAGGAAACCTGGCTTTTTTGTTTTTTAAATAAAATTCCATCCGAGATTGAAATAATACCTACTTCCTTGGTTGCTGGTAGGTATTCTGATAAATTGGGCGGATAGCCTGGCAGTTCCCAGGGACACCTGCTGGACAATTTTACAGGCAGAGCTTTTACTGACGCCACTAAAGTCGCCGACAGACACCAACATGGTTTTTTATACTTTTATCCAATCAATCTCATCAAAAAATCGCAATCGTCCCACTTCTCCAAATGGTCAATCCGTGATCAAACTATGTTGCCGCCTTTCTTCCTTCCGCCTTCTTCCCCACTGCAGGAATTCGACCATAAACACAAATCTTCGTCGCTGCTGTCTGAAAAAGAGCCCCACACATCCATTTTCGATTGTAGCATAATAATTATGCTAGTCAATTATTGACTAACAATCAACAACGCAATTTGCAAAAACGAACGTTCTGGGAAACAAAAACACGAGAAGTGACTCTCTTTGAGGTTAAAAAGCCTTGCATAAATCGAGTTACCCCCCCGTAACTTTTTATCCGGTCCTCGGACGACCAGTTAACTTTAAACTACGGATAACGGCTATCTGGGGACTGATAAACGCGAGCGATTGAGTTACCCGATGACCGTCGGATAAATCTGCTTTACCGGGTGGTAAAAAGTGACTGATAAACCGGCCCTCAGTGTTGTGTTGATTGAAAACCCTAGACTGTTTCCTGTCGATTTCGTCCTCTATGATCGGATCCTTTTGGATCCTGTAAGTAGTATTTATTTATTTATTTGTAAAGACCGGATCGGCAATACAATTGTCAACAATGTAAATAACATTTAAAATAAAATTTAAACAACCTAAAACTAAAGTTCGGAAACAATAAAAAAAGAGGCAAAAAAAAAACGCCCGTCAAAAACAAAATATCAAGGACCAAAGCCCTCTTGAAAAAAGTCCGTCACAGCATAAAGTTCTGCATCCAGCAGCTTCTCCCTGACAGTAGCCATGAACTTCTTATCAGGAAGAAAACGCAACTCGTTGGGAAGGTGGTTAAAAAATTTGGCGCCTGACTGCAAAGGACTCGTATCCCTCGTCACACTGAGACGTGAAACTGGAAGAAATAAGTCTTCTCTCTTCCTGGTATCATAGGTGTGTAGATCACGCCGCCGTTCCATTTGACCCAGATTTCTTCTTATGAATTGAAGACAGCTCAGGACATAAAGGGCTGGAACAGTGAGGATTCCCAGGGTGTGAAAGCTTCCACGGCAACTCTGACTCCAGGATAGCCCGCAAATAGTTCTGACAGCCCTCTTCTGTTGACTGAAGACCTCACCCGCATGACACGAATTGCCCCATACCAAAATTCCATATGAAACCCTGCTCGCAAAGCAGGCAAAATATACAGTCCGGAGGACATCCCGTGACACAGAGCCAGCCAAACGGTACAGCATGAAGTTGCAAGAGGCTAATTTTAGCATAAGATTATCAATGTGCGACCTCCATGACAGCCGATTATCAATGGTCAGACCAAGAAAGTTCACCTCCTCTTGAAGTCGTTGATTGAGGCGGAAAGTTATACTCTGCTTTTTACTGGTGTTTAACGTCAAACCATTAGCGGAACACCAACCCTCAATAACCATATTCATGTTAATCTGGTCACAATCTAGAGCTGACTGGCAAGGTCCTGCTGAAAGAGCAGTGACATCATCGGCGAAAAGGAATATCCTTTTGTTGTGGAACTGGTGAGCCAAATCATTGATGAAAATCAAGAAAAGACATGGACCAAGTACTGAGCCTTGCTTCACTCCACATGGAATATCAACTGCTAAGGACTCGACGCCATTGAAAATAACCACCTGTTTCCAGCCTCGCAGAAAACTCCCAAAGAAAGACATAGTCATCTTAGGATAGTTCCAAACCAACCTCAATATTTGAGTAGAATCGGGCAAATGTTTTATGAGAAACATTGATCTTTTGCCAACAAGAAGAAGTTGGTATCAGAGAATAATCCATCTATGCCAAGTTCCGGGTTTTCCAGTTGGTCCTGCTGGCTACGATCTGCTATGGGGGTCAGGTCTGGGCGCATGAACAGTTTAAGATTGTGGAAAAGGTGCAACGATTTTTTCAAGAAACTTTTCCGGCTTTCTCAGAATGCCCCGAAATTGTGTGCAGCGAGACTGGACAAAAGCTCGTCTACAGGGTGTCCAAGTAACTACGCTCCCCCCACTTATTTTCTTTAATTGTGTGAGAAAAAAAATCGGACAAAGGCTATTCTTCATAATTTTTTGCGTAGAATTCAAAAATGACAAAATTGCGCAGCAAGCAATTGCGCAATCGTGCGCAACCATGATCAACTTTGTTTTTTCAAATGGGAACCCCCATTTTTCATTGCAGATTCGAATTCTACGTCAAATTTTATGAACATTTTACTTCGACAACTTTTTTTTTTGGACGCGCACAACCCGCTCAGCGAGCGCTCAAAGATGCGCAACCCAGGGATTGCGCCATAGTTGAGATGAAGGTAAACCTCAAGTGTGGCACATCACTTAGCACTGTTTTTCCTCGCTGAATCGCGTGGTGATATCCCTTTCTTGATTTGATTTCATCTTACCGCATCAACAGCCGAAAAAGTCACTTTTCGAGGTGGAAATCATCGATTTTCTTATGAAGGGTAATGAATCAAACCCAATGAAGTGTAAATAAACTGTAACATTTATAAAATTGTGTCAGAGGAGAAATAATTCGTGAAGGAAACGATACTCGGAAAAGATTCCACGGAAATTCGATGATTTCCTCCTCAAAAATTGACTTTTTTGGCTGTAAATAAGGTAAAATGAAATAAAATCATGAAAGGAACACCACCACGCGATTCAGCGAGGAAAAACAGTGCTAAGTGATGTGCCACACTTGAGGTTTACCTTCATCTCAACTATGGCGCAATCCCTGGGTTGCGCATCTTTGAGCGCTCGCTGAGCGGGTTGTGCGCGTCCAAAAAAAAAGTTGTCGAAGTAAAATGTTCATAAAATTTGACGTAGAATTCGAATCTGCAATGAAAAATGGGGGTTCCCATTTGAAAAAACAAAGTTGATCATGGTCGCGCACGATTGCGCAATTGCTTGCTGCGCAATTTTGTCATTTTTGAATTCTACGCAAAAAATTATGAAGAATAGCCTTTGTCCGATTTTTTTTCTCACACAATTAAAGAAAATAAGTGGGGGGAGCGTAGTTACTTGGACACCCTGTATATCTTTACTCTCAATATGAGCGCGAGTTTCATTGGGAAAATCTTAAAGCAGCTAATTTGTAGATTCACGAAACTAACCTCAGGAGAGGTTATTAAGAAAGGAATTGGATGGGCGAGGGTTTGGAGCTCTAAAATCCTGGAACTGGATCCCAATGCTCCTTGTTTCTGGGGCTTGCGGAGTCTATCGTGAGAAGGGAAGTAGGTACTCTGAGTTTTTGAGGATCAGACCACCTCTTCTATCAGAACCTAAGGTGTCCGTACTTAGGGATGGCATATCAAATGAAATATATTGATATACTGATCAAATGATATATCGTCAATAAGATATCGATACCTTCGATGTATCGGAGAAACTATATCGATATTTCGATATATCGGAAGATTTGCTTGGATAAACGTGCTGAGGTAAGTAGGTGAAATTAGTCGTTTTTAAACAATACAAACATCATTTAGGAAGACATTTATCGACAAATCGGAAGATCTACTTGGAGAAACTCGTCGAAGTACGTAGGTAGGTGAATTGAAAAGTTACTAACATCATTTTGGAAGAAATATATCGATATAATCGACATATTGGAATATCAATCTACTTGGTAAATGCGGTTGAAGTTAGTATTTAACTTACTTTGAAAAGTTATACTGGGTATGAATCATCGAAATTCATAGTTTGAAAACTGAAAAAGTTCGAAAATGTCATATATCCAGAACACTATGTCAGAAGCACAGGGTTTTCAGGGTTCTAAATTTTGGGGAAAAACTATCCTCAGGGGTGCTGACAACATATAAATTGCCGTAAATACCCTCGCCATTGCAATTGAGACGATCCTTTAATCTAGATGAGGCTCCATTATTTTTGGCTCAAGTCAAATAATTGAGCCCTGAGCGCCACTGTAGGTGTGAACCATTAATGTACACATTTTTGAACTGAAGTCAACCTACCTACAAAATTTGGAATAAAATTACATGATGTTTAACAAAGGTACTGTACCTATGTTACAGTGTTACAGTGTTGCAGTGTACATTACCTGTGTTACTGTACATGTAACATACGTCCCTCCTCATCCACTCACGTTAACATTAATTTTTACTACTTGGAAACAAGTCGCGATATTATCGATAAATATATTAATATTGACCGATAATATCGGTTCTCCATATCGATATAAATATATCGATGTATCAGCCGTATTTATCGATGTAATTCCATGTATCGATATATCGTTGCCATCCCTACCTGTACTACATCTGTCCAAGACAAGTCTTAGCGAGGCCTAGTGTATGGGGGAACCCCTGGATGTCAACTGGAAGCCATGGATCAAAGGAAGAAATTACCTATGTGCTCTTTGTAGTAAGGGTGCTGAAGAGTCCTCTGAACACTTCCTAGCGCACTGCCCAATACTAGGCTACTACCCTAAGTCATATTTTGGTAAAGTTGAGCTCACAAGAGAAGAATGCTTCGAAATACTTTACGAGAAGAATTGGTCTCAACTTTGTGCCTATTTTAGAATAGTTTGGAAATACAGGGAATTTCTCGTCTCCGAATTCAATTATGAAGAGTAAGTAGTTAGTACAATATTTGTTGAATAGTGTTATAGGTATATTAATGTACCTATGGTTGAACATGGGACAAGGTTAAAACAAGTAGGTAGAAAGTTATGTTTTCTAAGTAAACATGATGAAACTTCCGTTGGCGGTTCCTAGAACCATAACGGTATCACTTCTGTTTAAAAAAATTTTTATATTAATTTATATTGTCTAATAAACTTGTTATTGATTGAATAAAATCCATCTATAGGCATCTTAATTTTCTTTGTACATCTGAACTCTTTCCTTTTCTTAATTCTAGTTCTAGTCTGCCTGATTTTTTTCTTAAATGAGTTCTATCAGTGTCCATGGTGGTTCCGTTTCAAACTGATTTCATTTTGCTGTGTTGAAAGAATCGAAAACGAGTGAAAATTGTTTTTAAAAAATCGTAGTTTTGATTCCGGGAACGTGATTTCCCCTATAATTAAAAACTGATTTTCCGATTTCCTTCAAACTACGAGGGACTTTTGGGGGCTCAACATGATTGCTCACTGAATACTTCACACTCCGATAAGAGCCACAAAACATGATGCGATTGTTGTTGTCGATGCGAGTTGTTGTTGATCAGTTTGGACAACTTTTTACATGATAATTACATGATGTGAATCATTTTCGTATTGTCTCATAGTACTTACTAGAATAAACCATTTTTACACCAACGAATTCTTTATCCACGAAGTTCTGATAGAGAGAAAACTTTACTGCCCACCCCTATTTGGCAGTTTTTTTTTGGAAATTGGACATTTCTTTTGAATAATGCTTAAAATTGAGTAATTTCTGGTGAATTTGCTCCAATTTTTTCCTCGTTTTTCCCCATAGTGTGTAGAGAGAAACAGGAGCATTCAAAGATTGTCTCCATACATACTCAGTGTTCGTTCCTTTCCCAATTTTCCCCTAAAAAAATGCATGCTTCAACATCATTGAAAGAGAGAAGGGGAGACAACGAAATTGAAGGAGCACTGAGGATTCTTTCTTACTTGGAGTAAATCAACATCATCCGCAGAAGCCCCCCTGATGGCTAATTACCTACAGGGTTGTGCTCCGTCCACTAACGAGCTATCAGGAACTTGGTCGAGTTTCTTCAGTCTCTCCAACTCATTTCTCTGCTTCTCTTATCGAATGACGGTGTTTTCGCTCATTATAACTTCTCGAAGGGATTTTGACGGACCTCGGAAAACTTTTGGAGTCGGTGGGAGGGTTGAAAACCTATTTCGGGTGCTCAGTTTGAAGAGTGAAATTGAACCGAGAATATCATCACGAGGAGGACCATAATTATACCACGGGGTACAACTTCGTGACGAAGAGAGATTTCCATGGTGGTTCTGTGACTTAATGGTGGAACTCTTGCTTTCTCACTACAAAAGGTAGCACAACTTTGTATTTCTGGAGCAGGTCATCTAAATTTGGAAATTTTCCTAGTTTAGCTTTACGCATTTTTCATACTTTTGATAGTGGAAAAGCGTATCGATCACATAATATCATCGGTAAACGAAATAGGAGCCGAGGAGTTGAAGATTACATAAATTCCTAGGTAATGAGAGGAAGTACGGCTCTTCCCATAGAAATCTGTATTTTGGAAACTTAGTGTTTTAAATCAACATACAAAGAAAAACAGTATTTTTATAAAAAATGGAGATAAAAAGTTGATTGATCCAACGGGTACGGGAAGGAGAATTGAGAAGAGAGGCAATGGCTGCAGGGCACGGCCTCATGTAAGTTTCATGATGTGACTGAAAAAAGACGCTTTTTTTCACTTACCGGGAATAAATCAACTTTTACCACCTTTGGACTTTCGCTGGCTTCTAAATAACTGACGTCTGAGTTACCTACCGAAGGAAGAAAGTTTATGAGGGCGATCTGAACTGGAGGCTTTCAAATTATGGGTATTAGATCATAAGATGGTTGAGTCGAGTATGAGAAGGAGAGTGTGGAGGAAGAGGAATAGATTTCACTGGAAGTTGGCGTGAAAGTGTATAATATTATATATTATATTCTACATGTGGCTGTGTGTTGTGGTTCCCGTGCAACGCACGGATATCCGGCTATATAAAATACGAGTATGTTTGTCTTGCCTTTGTCTCGGCTGTGAGCATGGTAGACCTTGGACAAGAAAACTTGCGTCTCGCCGCCGAAGGACGAGCAGCCGTCGCTGCGATCCAGCGGCATTTGTGAAAAGTAGGCTGTACCTCGTTTTTAACGCTTTTTTCAAAATTTGACGGTTATACACGAAATTTGACCGGTTATACGGTTATACTTTCCTGCCTTATTAAATTGGGACAACAAAACTGTTATTGAATTTTTGGGTTTTTGAGTGACGAGTCAAGCAGAATGTATTATTATGGTGAACAATACCGCCTGTAGAAATTTTAACGAAAGTATTGCTAGCAAAATTTCGTTCTAAACAGCCGTGCGTTGTTGTTTGTATGTAGAAGATGTAAGTCCAAGTAAACGCAGAAAATTATGACCAAATCAATGCGCTTTACGATCAAGCTAATACATGTCAAAGTGTTTCTGCAGTCCCTGGCCCCCAAAAAGATTCCTCTCTAACCCTCGACAGCCTCTACTTCAAAAAAAAAAAAAGAAGCTGATACTACATAAGAGATTCTTTGGGAAGTAATCTAAAAGGGAAAAATAAAAGAAGCAATGTCAGCTCCCTCGGATAGTGAAACGAGACGGATTTCCTTTGACATTATCAAAAACATAAAACAAAATCTTGGAAATTTGACCAGTGTTTTATTATTTTGATTCCAGTATCAACAATAATATTCTGTGGTAATTTCCATCTGAAATAAATTGTATAGGTATTGCTTTCATCAATTGAAAATCGATTTTATTTAATTAGCATACAGGGATAATGTAATTAGGTACAACTATTCCGCAACAATAACATATTTTTCACTCAACTTAAAATCCGACTTTTTCACATTTACGATTTATGAAACGACTGTAGTAACCTCCATAATTCATTAAGTAAGTTGAAATTTGAGGATACCGTTGAAAAGAGCATGAAAGCAGCATGCATAAAGGGCATTCTCGCTGATGTTAATCCAAACTTTTTTATATACTCCTGAACATGGAATTTTCACGATAATGAAAAATTCCGATTTTTATTCGTAGGTTGTTCTTTGTACTATACTATACAGTAGAAGATTGCCCAAGATCTGAGCTGCGAATCAGAAAATTACAACCGTTCTGGGCGAAATTTTCCAAGCAATACGTTCGTAAATAGTTATGCAGGCGGTATTCTCTACTATAATAATGCACTCTACTTGATTCGTCACCCCAAAGTCAATAACAGTTTGGTCCCAATTTAATGAGGCAGGGAAGTAGAACCGTCAAATTCTGAAATGAGCGGTAAAAACGAGGTACAGCCTGCTTTTCACAAATGCCGCTAGACCGCAGCAACGGCTGCTCGTCCTTCGGCGGCGAGACGCAAGTGACAAGAAAGACGAACAGTATTTATTTTTATATTTAATGTACTGAGTATTGTGATGATGACAAATTTTGACACTCATAATGAACAGCTTCCAATCCAAGCACCAATCTCCATAATTCATCTTCTATGAGAGGGGAGCAAACTCAGTAATCGAATGGTTTTTTGAGTTATGTGGCTATCTTTGATTTATTGCTAATCCTACAGGTGTTTAAGATCACTTTCAGAGGCCTCCGAGAGGCTGCGAACTAACCTCTCACATTTTTGGATGAACAGAAGAAATGATTCCAGTTGGGGAAAGAGGGTTAAGTTTAAAAAAAAAATTTGGAATCAGTTAAGAGGTTCTAGCATGATAGACAAACAAACGAGGGGCTAACAGACCAATTATTAATGTCATTTGACAGGAAATTTCTATCCTAGATGTTGGTTTAGGCAACACCTAAGTATACCAGGAGGAATTATCAGACTCCGTGATAAAAGCACGGAGAAAAATCCAATCTTGATGATAACTGCCAGCGCTCTCACTGATACGTGCTCAGTACCAAACTTAGTTTGAACCAATTACCTGGCTAAAACTAATCCACCAACTACTTCATCATTCATTTCACTCTCATCTGAGTAGAAATTGGGGTTCGGGGACCAATTCTCCCCTTCCTGTCAACACAACGTCGGCAGGTTTAATTGAAGTTAATTCCTCATCAGTCGATGCAATCACGTATCGCCTGCATCTTGCAGGCTATCGTGGGATAGTCGGAACGGAGGTCGTCCATGTGTCAACATTTCAATTAACAACAGAACACTTAATAAATGCAGGTTCTATTTGGGTAATATAGGATAATATACACTGAAATTTAAACAATCTAAGTACAAAGTTTTCGCATCTCGAGTAAATTTTATAATCAGGAAAAATTGTATTTGGACGATGAACAATAGACAACTTGCACTAGGTTTGAAGAAGGCAAACTTCAATGTTTAACAAAAATAGGATTTGCACGGACGCCACCAATTTTTGACACGCTCTGTTCGATGATTAAGACCAAATTTCAAAATTCAATGTGATATTGTGCTGAACTTACACCCCAAATTTAAAAAAATGGTGATTTTGAATGAAAAACCCCTTATTTCAATTTTGTTCTAGTTAAGGCGTTAACCTACCTATAAACTTCATGTGGGAAAAACAAACCTTTGAGGTGGTTTTAACCCAAAATTAGGGCGTTTCACTTGAGAAATGAGGTGTTTTTCATTCGATAACACCATTTATTAACATTTTGGGTGTAAATTACCCATACTTTAATTTTGGTTCCGTGTCTGTCTGTCATGAAATCCTTGCCATAGCCATAACTTCTACAATTCTCATTCGATTTCAATGAAATTTCCAGGGATTGTGCAAGTTGGCGTGTAGATGGTCCCCTATGAAAATCATTTCCCCCTGTATTCTCCCTTGACCTCCCCTCTCAAATTTCAGCTTCCTGCGTTCAATAGGATTGAAAATGGCTTCGGAGCTCACTCAGCTGATCAGTGATCTGAGGAGTGAAGAAGATCTTCTCGAATGCTGGAGATGCCTGGAAGAGCACTTCCATTCAATAGGATTGAAAATGGCTTCGGAGCTCACTCAGCTGATCAGTGATCTGAAGAGTGAAGAAGCCTTTGAGCAATGATTTGCAGCGTTTTTTACCCACCAACATTTTTTTTACCTACCAACTTTTTTTTACCTACCAGCTAGGTACTACCTACCACACCATACTGGCTTCACACCTTCACGATCAAGTTTATTAGAAAGAACTAAACGCTTCACACTCGATTGGAAAAATAGAAAGCTTCATATGGAAATTTGATTACTGGTTACGCAGAAGGCAAAACTGTATACAAATCGAAGAAATGAACAGCGATCGCATTTTAGTCCGATAAAATTTGAACGGCGATTAGACCTCTTTTGCGATTCACACTCATGATTCTGTTTTATCGAAGGAAAACCTTCAAGTACTCGTAGGGACCGAACGGTTTGTCCTACAGAGTTCCGGGTGGTCTCAAAAATTTTAAAAAATTCAATGCTATTTAAAATTGGTGAAAAAACGATACCTTTATTTCGAGAGTTTTCGAGCTAGGGCACTCTTGAAAATTTCAACCCTTAATTTTCACCCTTTAGAAGTGACCTACATCAACCAAAAGCTTTGCGGCACAACTAGACCCCAAATGGAGCCCATATACCAAATTTGAACCAAAATCGGTCCGGTGTTGCTAAGAAAAGTGCCGCGTACGGCGGACGGACGGAAATTTTTTTATTCGATTTTCGTATTCTACGTACCTTGAAACGTAAACCATCAAATTTTGAGGGGGCGTTAAAAATTTTTTTTCTTGCTCGATTCCAAAGGCTTATTATTGAAAATAATAAACCAATAAATTGTTAACCGAGAAGTTGGTTGTATAATTTTAACGATTGGTGCTATTCGATATTCTTAACCATTATTTTGAAATTTCAATGAAAATTCGTTCACTAACTCATAGTGCATGAATGGACTTTTAACAGAGAATGTGTTTTTGCGGTGACTTCTGAAAAAAAATCGTCACGAAAAAGCGACAGAAAAAACCGTTACGCGCCTTTTATAATGATTTTCACGTGCAACCAAGCCGTTGGTAAGGAAATAGAACTCCCGCAGTGTTCATTGCACAGAAATTGTTCACCATTCGTTGGAAAGCTCTCAATTTATATAGTATTTTTCTTGTAGTCACATATTTATTTATATAACATTTATAGGGTTTTAGACCAAATTAAATGTCTAACAATTATTTATTTTATTATTGCCAAAGACTCCACATTTATTATTGTTGTTTTTTATTTAACGGATGACTAGCATCGCAAAAACACATTCTGTGTTCCTATGATTTCATACAGAGTAATACTATGGAAAAATAAATAAACCGGGGGGTGCAGGGGGGCGGAGCCCCCCGCCGAGGCGCAAAGCGCCGAGTTTTGAAATGAGATTGCCCGATAGAAAATATTTGGAATTAAAAAAAAATTGTTCTATTAAAAATATTTCAAATGAGAAAGAACATAAATTGTTTTATTTAAGATATTTAAAATTATTGAAAACTGGGGGAAATTAATCAAATAAAAGCTAAATAACGTTCCAAAAAACAGACTGATTACATTTTGAAAATGTGGTCGGATTTAGCATTTTTTCAGAATGACTCATTTAGTGAGCAACATTGAGAGAAGCAACCCACAAAATTTCCGACATTTCATGAAATACGGTGACCGTTTAAAAATGTTGAGACTCAGAAAGGCTGAAATTCCGAAAAGTTCAAAAAGTTGTAAAAGTTAATGATTGGCACACAAAAATTCTTCCCACCAGCTTCATGAATTGGTTGTAAGCTTGGAAAAGCATTCGACGATTGTGAATGGTGTTTTTGCCGTGATGAGGAAGATTGAGCGTTCCAATAATCATGTCGATTTTTCGCGCTCCCTGTTTATTCATGTACAATTTATTATTCTGAGACTGTTTTAAGGGAAATACTCTCTACCGCTGAATTTACACAACGAACCAATTCAGGGCATAGGAGAGTTTGCGCGTGCAAACAGAAGTTTCATTGCGTAAACAAAAGTTATCTAATGGATCACTGAACCTTCTGTATTGCTCACGGCTATACGATGGTTGAATTGAACAGGATTGCAAAATGCAGGGTATATTACTCCGAGTCTTTGACCAGAATCATCAGCCAAAGTTGATTGTCTTATCAATGGTTATTGATCGAGGATATTTTTCCAGATCTCTGGGGCTCTAAGGCAACTAATATTCTTTCTGGCACCACCAAAACCATCACCTCACAAACAAAGTGAGAAAAACTTGGTATTCGTGCAGCAGTAAGAAAAAGTCCATTCATGCAGCGTAAACTAATGAGCGAATTTTCAGAGAATTTTTTTTTTTTACACTCTTCGGGGATCGTTCAAGAATGTTCCAAAACGGATTTCAAGAAGACAATTTTCGAAAAAGTCCATTCAAAAAATTTTGAGGCAATCGCAATAGCTTCATTTTCTTTGAAAATTCGCTAAAAGTCTGCTCAATTAGAGTGGCACTTAGCTTCCCCGTATCCATAACTGACACATTATGGCTAATCTCAAAACATCGATCTCTAAGAAACCTTACTCACAGGGGTCCATCTACACGCCAATCTGAACAATCCCCGAAAATGTCACCAAATTCGGTTGAAAAATGTAGAAGTTATTGCTGTTAAAAGGGTGTTACGCAGATACTACTATTGATCCGGGGATGATTATCATAGGGGACCATCGTCATTATGAACAATCACTGAGAATATCATCGAAATCGGACAATCATTTTGTTTGAATCTCCCGTTACACGGATTTCATGACAGATGAACACACAGAGAGACAGTCACAGAACCAAAATTGTTCAGGGAAATTGGTCTATCAAAAAGTAAAACGCCAGTGGAAAATTCTTGTTTTTTGAGAATATTTCTTTTCAGCCTTGAAAAAAGAATTCATTGCTTCCGCAACCTTGGTAGACTAGAAAGCAAAAAAGCTCGAATCGAAATGTTCTCGTCCATTTTCCGTTTCATAGCATTCTGAATAATTCAAGTCAAGTGAAAGTTCGATTCAAAGAAGAGGTGTGTCGTTTAGGAGTGAACGTATTGAAAAGGCCTTATCTTAAAAACGACCTTGTCAGAACTGAACGGTTTGTCAAAATGAACAAGGTCATTCGTTCGTCATCCCACCAATCAAGATTTCCGGAAAAATTCCGAGAACAACGGCAGAAGGCCAACAAAACAAGTTAATTGTCCCCAACATGGATGTATGATGTATTTGTATCCATTTTCTGTACATAGATCATGCATGTGTGAAAATGACATGGAAGTATCAACAGAAAGTAGTAGATTGAAGTGGTTTTCTAAGGAAAACCTTCCATCATCTAAGCGAAGAATTACGTTCGATTGAACTGTGGACTAAAAAGACAAAACTGAAAGACCAAAAACACTCAAAGACTGATTCATACGTAATGAACGGGTGAACGGATTCAAAAGACCTGGTCTCTGTAATAAGTGACCGTTTGGGATTCGAATCCGCCAAATGACCTTGTCTTACACACCTCTAATTCAAAGCCCTTTTACAGATTTTGTAATACTGTTTAGGAAACGTGCTGAAAGTCTCTGAACAGACTTCATCGAGATTTATTGCAATTGAAAATTGAGGTATTAGAATGTGATTAATTGATATTCAAGGAAAATCACAATTGCAGCAGCGCAAAGGCTACTATTGGTCCAACGGCGAGAGGATCAAAATCTATTCTCTAATAAACTTTTTTTGGACACTTATCAGAATTTGATAACATTTTCAGAGAGAATAAGGAAAATGGTCATTAGAAGGATCCATTTTTTGGGATATTACCACTAAAATAATCTACCAAAGTACCGCAATATCCAACGTTTGAAAACAATGTTTGTTAAGTATTCCGTTAAGTTTTCCTCCCCAAAACCTTCACTTTATTGCAGTTAATGGAATTAACCCTCGTTCGTAATTTTTCTTACCGTACTTCGGCCTTTTTCGACCAACATTTTATCACAAGCCCCTCTCCGAGTTTCGGCTTTTTACCCGACACAAACCTAATTTCTCGTGAATTATTCCGTTGGGTTTTCTATTAGGGAGCGAGCGGTGCCTTGAAGGGCCTACGGGCGGCGGCGATATATTTTTCAAGGGGCATTAAAACCGAGCAAATTTCTACTTTTAACAAGGGGCTTTGCGAGGAATCTACAAACTTGGTGTTGGAATGTGGTGAAGGGCTTTTTTCCTTCAAGTAGGTATTAAAAAACATGTTTTTATTTGTTACATCCAATGGAAATTTAGTCATTTCGAGACAAGGACAGTAATATCACAATAAAGTGAACAACTACCCACAACAGTGGGCTGAAGACGTCACCCTGTCTTACTCCATGTTTCATTTCATTGTATGGTGTAGGGCCTACACTGTAGGCCATGAATCTTGATGGCGAGGTTTAGCTAGCTTCTAGTTCTTATCGAATTAATATCGATATATTTCCTCCAATTATCGATCTATCATTCGATCAGCGTATCGATATATTTCATTCAATATGCCATCCCCAACTGTGAAACTGAGTTAAAAGTAGGGATGGGTATCGATTGATAGATCGATCGAGATAATCGATTAACTGGTCAAATAACTTCGATTAATCGGTGAATTGATTAATCATGATGCAACAATCGTTGATTCCATTAATAGATTATTCATTGGTTGATACCCATCCCTAGTTGAATGATGGAGGTTTGGAAAATTTATGTATAGGTATCCATATGCCAATGGACTCCTGATCTAATAAAATTAATTGTAAGAAAGTATATTTGAGTAATCTGGCTGGAGAAATAAGGGATGAGCGCACTTCGCCGTTGTCACCCTAATTTATTTCGAGCTCAATAAATTTTGGGATTCTGATTGTACAGTAAGTTAAAATTGTACAGTATCAAAATTCGGGGGGTTCGTTGGGCCCCTGCACTCAGTGATTTCATTCATCCACAAAAGGATTCACACACAACTCACAAAACTCTGTGAGACTCCTGAATAGAGGCACTCGAACTATACTAGGGAGAAGGTAACATCCCAAATATTTGGCAAGCTAAAAATGGAGCAAATCGTTCCTTCAGGCGGGTTCTGGCTCCTTGACTACAAATAAGGATCAATACAGTCGGCCGTATTGTTAAGAGTCGATACGCATTGACAAGAAAAAAGTAACCCTTCTTGTTCAACGGGGAAGAAATAATAGGAGAGAGTTTGCCTTGATTATTTGAAGAGCTTTTCACCCTGTCCCTCTTCGAGGTTGTATCGGTCAACATCATTACTCTGTGGGAATAAGAAAGGGCGAACCCAGAAATCTCTTAGCCATTCAGAGATCACTAGATAAGAACCGACAAAAAAGAAAAGACTGAAAAAAAAATTCTGAAATTTTGGGTGCCGCATACAATCATGTGAATATATTGATTTTGGATTGCCATAGTGAGCCAACAGTATACTTTGTATAATATCAGTACATTCACTGAAAAATCTCAATGTTATTTATTGAGTGGAGTTCACAATTATATTAATGATGATTCAAGTAGGTTATTTTCAATAATTGTCAATATTTTCATTTGGTTTATATCTAAAGACATTTTTGGTATCAAGCAAGAAAACAATTTAACCCCCCCTCCCCCCTCAAAATTTATGGATTTATTTCAAAGAACGTAGAAAAATCAAATAAAATACACTGCGAATTATTACTGAAAATGATCGTTATCTGAGAGTTGAGGGTGACTTTATTACAAAATGTTTTGGTCTCGGTTGCTAAGGAAACACAACTGAGACAACACGAGACACGTAGAGAGTTCCTAAAGATGATTTTGGCATAACGGCAACATTTGAACGGCAACATTAACATTTGAACAGCTGAAATTTGAACAGAGGTTAGGCAGAATATCGTCTTTTGCGAACAAACGAAATTATTTCACACTGCGTGTTCTCAAGGGGCGCTTTTGGGTACAAGGGGCGCTTATCGATGGCATCACATGATAACCTCGTATCTCACCCACCTGTAATTCAATTTTCAACGATAAGAAACCATGGTTATCAGTGATGCTCAGCCCTCTTGATCAAAACCGAGGTTATCATTTAGGGCGCTAGAGAGCAGAAAATGCAATTCCCGCTAAAAATTGAATTTCAGGTGGGTGAGATACGAGGTTTTCATTCAGAGAATCCAAAAAACCCATTTTGGCCAAAAATTGAGATACGAGGTTATCATAATATGATGCCATCGATCATATTATGATGCCATCGTTATCCAAGTTTTAAAATTACGAGTAAAACACGCTTGAAGATTTTACTTTTCTCCCAACTCAATTGCGTCACTGCTATTTTAGCTAGATTTTTAATTTCTTTCGCATTCTGTTGAGAATTTAGTGTACTATTGATAGAACTAAGAACTGAATCGGATCCAACCAATAATATAGGGAGAAAGACGTAAAATCACCAAAAAAACGTGGATTTGTAAAAGCGCCTCTTGTGTTTTCTTGCTTTATCAAGTTGAGCCCATTCACATTAAGTAGACCCTTTGAGAAAAAAGTTGTGTATTTTTTATTGAGAAGAAGGCGTTTCACAGGAAACTCAGGGCACAAGGGGCGCTTTTTGTAAAACGCCTATTGGCCTCCTACCCGAACATGACATGTTCATCATCAAATTGTGATGCGCTGCCGACCAACAACTGCTGTGTGTGTGTTGCTGTGTCTTATCAAGCGCCCCTTGGTTATGAACTTTTTTCTTTGTTTCTCTAAATTCCATAAGGGCTTATAGTGCTCTCTTTCGGTAACGGATGGAGTTATCGAAATGCCAGTAGTACCAACGTGTAGATCTTGGTTTTGCGGTTCCTACAGTGTAATTCCAAAAAAATGAGGTACAAGGGGCGCTTTTTGTAAAACGCCCCTTGTGAACTCACAGTGCGATTTGTAGTCTGCTCAGATTCTCTGAGTTCATTGATGGCAATAAAGAAAGAAGTCGACTCTCATCCTGTGGTTTTGAAGATTCTTCGTTGTATCCAGTGCAATCAAGATAACGGTATAACTGTCATCCTTTTCTGGACTCCTCGACATTATGGCATACCTGGGAATGAGATGGTAGATTGAGCCGCAAAATAATCCTGTCCTTCTAGAAAGTCCTACTAGCAAATATAACATAATCCTCCATTGTACTCAGCACGAAATAGGACAACTGTCGTTCTACCCTCACCTTATTCCCGTTTCTGATGCATTGCAAATTTCTATCAGGTCCCCAACTTGTCAACCCCCCACTTTACTTGTTTAGTGTCCGCTAGTTGAAATGGAGAAAAGTGACTTCACTTTTACATTCAACCTCCTAAGGGCAACAGTTATATCTCCGTTGTCCATCTATCTATGTTCTTCAATTCTATAAGTGCCTAATATTCTAACGAATATCCTATCAATGTGTATATAAGTGTACAAAGTTGTAAATACATTAATTATATTTTACTGAAAGCATACTTTGGGGGTTTATTTTACCTCCCTGATTTCCCGGGAATGAACCAAATTCTAGAGATAAAAACACCTTCTAGATTCAGTTTTGTAAACTTTAAATTTGTTATTTTCAATTTTGGAAATAAACCGATAAAATAATAAATCATGTGGATAAATGAGTTAATAACCTTTGTGAAGTTGAATCAGAAACAGTAGTATTAATGGAAAAGCCGCGTTCTTTGCAGACGGGTGATCTATACAGAAAAATAATAAACCATTGCGTAATAATTTGCAGCATTTTCTCGGTTGTACCGTGGGTCCTGCTGATGAGATTAAGTCAGATTAGTGGAGTCAATATACGTTGATACTGGACTGATACTGGACCCCAAGCTACTCTCCTACCCACTAATTTATTCATGACGAATCACTGAATCTGAGAGATGAACTGACTGCACTTGGATAGACAGGGGCTATTATTATAATGATAGTTGATAAATAATAGATTTCTAGGTGGGTAGACGCATTAATATTTCTGTTTATAATGAAGGAGGTCCAAGTTTCATTACCCAAGAGTGCCTAATGGAGGCTCGTTTTCGGCGTTCTTGTTAATGGAAGCATATTTGCTTGAGAGCCTCTGCAATACTAAAGCCCAACGCCTCCGCTCGTTCGATGATTAATGTATTTCGGGATTCAGTTGTGATTTCAACTTGAGATCGGACTCTTTAGGTTGAGGAAGGTAAGTATGAGTTGAAGGATTTGAAAGTCTTGGATTTCGCCTTCAGCCAACGCTCAATGGTAGAAAGATAATTTTTTCAAAAAATCGATTTCCTCATACACTATAGTGATCAAAACACACATGAGTGGTCATGTATGAGTGATGCATATTGCAGGATTTGGGCTTGAAAATTGAAGAGATCTTCATTTTGTGTATATAAACTTTGATTTTTTGAACAATGTACTTCTCATATTTTGAGGATTGACTGCTTCATTGAGTAAACATTTCAGTCTGAAGTAGTTGAATAATAGCTAGAGAGATAATTTGTGAGAATGATAGAATGATAGATTCGTACATTTTGTACGAATAAAATCACTCGCGACGAGATTGTGGAAAACCATTTTGGATAAAAAACGGAGTTGAGAAGAACGTTTTCTATTTCCCAAAAATAATGAGTCACAAGTTGAATCTATTTTGACGGTTAGGTCATCATCAGTAAGAAACAATAACTGAAGGTACATCAAAGAGAGCATAGGTTATATAGTCACAAGTGAAAGGGAGCTTTAATCCCATTGGTCGAGAAAGTGAAAGTCACACACAATCAGATTGAAGCAGATATAAGTGAGAGGAGAATCCTATTGGCTCGGAGAAGTTGAAGGGATCTGGGAGGATCAACAAATGCCAATCTAGGCAGACGAAGGGAGCTCAAACTGAGGTGAGGGGTAACGGGAGACCAAAGGTTTATGTTTCTATATAGATCACTCGTCTGAAAAGAACACGGCTTTGCCTTTGTTACCATCAACCAACCAACTTGAAGAAAAACATCGATGGCATTTCGGTTAGCTAACATTTGAACGGAGATTAGGACTCTTTTGCGATTCACACTCGTGTTTCTGATTTATCGTAAGTCCAACCCTTAAATTCTCGTAGGGAACGAACGGTTTGTCCAACAAGGCTCCGCGTGGTCTCAAAAAATTCTATAGTATCTTAAATTGATGGAATACCAATACATTTATATCAAAATTCTTTGAGCTAGGGCGTTTTCAAAATTTCAAACCTTATTTTTCTACCCTTAGAAGTGACCTACATCAACCAAAACCTTCGGGGCACAACTAGACCCCAAATGGAGCCTACATACCGAATTTCATCTTTTTTTTCTTGGTCGATCTCAAATGTTTATTGTTGAAAATAATAAAACGAAATAGCCTCTAATAAAAATTACGAAAATTCTCTCTTACGATCATGCTGCATGACTGGAACTTTTCTAGTTGTTTTAATGAAATTTAAGTACATTTATCAGTATGATTTTTTTAAATATGTTTTTAATTGCCCAGGTTTATGACCTTTATTGTGTACTATTCTGATTACAAGAAAAACTAACTATGAAAAAACATTAAACCGATTTAGAATGCCACAAAACGGATTACCATAAAGTATTAAAAATTTTTTTGTAATTTTTAAGTATTTCAATTTTTTTTGGGGCCATTGCAATAGTTGAATTTTCTACGAAAATTCACTAATTAAAAAAAATCTTTAAATTAATTTAACTCGTTTGTGTAGTTGATTTTTGTATACATCTCTCGGATAATCCGTCGAGACGTCTAAAAAATAAAAAATGTCGCTTATTTAATGCAATAGTGGAATATCTCAAATGATCGATTCTCGGGTTTCTGAAGAAAAAAACTCCTGGAGGGCTAGAAACTAGTGCATGAAGGTCACATCTATGCTTGCAAAACTAGTCGCGAGATGGCATTGTGAGTGTTGTCGTACCACTTCACTACCTGTAAAATGCTAGTGGAAACAGTGTAATAAAACAGTGATCACCAAAACAACTGTTTCATCACTGGATTACTGTCAATTCTGGAGCTTTGGCGCTTATTGGCTACGGGATCACTAGTGGCAATCAGTTTTCGAGATTGCGAAGTGAGGGGATCACTCGGGTGTCTCACCTTTTGCCCCTTGGACTCCGTCGCCAAGATTTGCTGGATATTTTAAAGATTTTTTACAAACGTTTTGAGCTGAAAAATATCAAAACGAATTTAGTTGTTAGTATTAACCCTTCTACTGATCTCTCCCCCCGAGTATAAGTTGCCTTCACAGAATACGGGGAAGCTATGTGCCACACACAAATAGAGGAGGACCATTTCTTCCTACGATGTATTCCATCGATATAGGAATGACATGCCTCACAAGAAAGGATATGGAAATGGAGGAATCATCAATTTTTCACGAACGATCGGTGCCGAACTGACGTCGACCACAAAACGACAACGAGAGGGACGAACCAGGAAAACTAACGACGAACGTCGACGAATATTGGGGACTCGGAGTAATGCATTACCATATTTAATGAGGCATCAACAAAACGCTCCGCTCAAACTACGAGTAAGGACGTGCTGTTCTGAATTTCAGATTTCATGATTTTTTTCCACCCCGAGCTTTTGTCGACACGAGGAGCAGGTCGCTGCATTATTTCCTCGACGGTTAAATATCGTCAGAAATCAGGGAGGTCCATTTTTTTCGAAACTTGTCAGATGGGTGGGCAGTGTATTAGCTGGTAAAGATTTTTTATTTATTTTTTTTTTGATTTTGCTCCCGAGTCTACCAAGGTGGCGGAAGCTTTGTTTTCAATTTTCAAGGTTGAAAAAAAAGTTCTCCAAAATCGAAATTTCCACTCGCGTTTCACGTTTCAGACATTTCTGAACAATTTTGGTTCCAAGTCTGACTGTCTGTGTGTCTGTCATGAAATCCTTAAAACTGGCATAACTTTACGAAGTTATTGTCCGATTTCGATGAAATTTTCAGGGATTGTGCGGGACAGTCCCCTATGAAAATCATCTCCCCCGGACCGATAGTAGCCGCTGCGCATGCGCAAACGTGAATTCCTAGTAACAGCCATAACTTCTCGACATTTCTCAGGATTGTTCAGATTAGCGTGTAGATGGTCCCTTATGAGGGTGGTGAAAGGTACTTGGAGATTGATGTTTTGAGATTAATCACAATGCATCGAAACATCTAAACAATCGGGTTATTATAAAATGATAATTATTATGATATGATATGATATTATTATGTTGAATATTAAAATACAATCCATCTAGCAATGTTACATATCATTTGCACACTCATTGAGAGCCAGTAGTTTACAGTAAAATCCAGCCCCTTCTCATACCAGTACTTTCAACACTGAGTTATAATTGCACTTTATCAGCAAGAACTAAGTCCAGTGGTTTTTTCGCTTGAGTCGCCGGAGATCATCTTCATTGTCCAAAATATAGAGTGTTTCCTGGTGTTCATGATTGTTTTTGTTTTTTTAATATGTATTTTTATTTCAATTTAATGTACATGTTTGTTACAAAGTTTTGTAATATTGGAAAAACATTCCCCTATGTGGGCAGTGCCCGAGTTAGGGAGAAGAGTTCCATTGAAATTGATAATATAGGTAATAATAAAAGACATAGCCATGTCGAAAATAAAAGTAATGACAACTGTTTCCTAGATATGTACCTGAATGTATTAAAATTAGGTACTTAGCTTATTTATTCTGAATCTTATCTATATCTTTAACTTATCAATCTAAATTTACATAATATGACTTTAGTATCCTATTTGAGCATTTTGGATTCTCCAGCAACCTGAGTTTGAGCCCATCCGGTAAAAGGTTAAACATTTTGGCTCCAAAAAACGATAACTGTTCAAACCTGCGGTTGTTGTGACCCGCGGTAAAACCATAAAACCAACAATTTGGAAACGAGAAGGTGGGTCGTGCCGCGGTAGTGAAAAAGACTTTCCTTTCAAAACCTGCCGTATTGCTGACAATTTTTTGAGATCATTAATGCTCAAAACTTATAGCATTGTGGAGGCGATGTTCGTGCTTCCTTGAGTACCTTGCGATAATTTCGTGGACTGTTTCCATCCTCAAGTCTCGATGAATATCATCGTTCCTCGTGTAGCAAGGTGCACGCACTATACTTCTCAGTATTTCATTTTGGGAGGTTTGGATTTTTTTTTTTGGCTGTCTAGGGCACTGAAAAAAAGGTTATAGCTGACGCTGATTAAACTGGTGGTGCGTTACGGAGCCGAAGCATGGACCCTTTTGAGCACTGACGCCAACAAGCTAAGAATATTTTAAAGGAAAGTTATGAGAACAATTTATGGCACAGCGCACCTACGAAACGGGACAATGGCGAATCCAAAACAATATGGAAATAGAAGCGATTCTTGAAAATAAAGATATATAGTCCGTTTCATTAAAGCCAATCCGATTCAATGGCTTGGACATCTGGAAAAAATGCCTAATGAAAGACTCCCTAGGATGATTTGGAAATACAGACTTGAAAAGTGAAGGCGGCAAGGGAGACCGAGAACAAGATGGATGGATGACGTGGAGAGAGATCTACTAAAGATGAAACTGGAAGAGTAGAGTAGAGGAGGATTGTTAGGAAGGCCAAAGGACATATTCTGTAGCCCTTGGTAGTTCGTTAGTTAGGGTGGGCAATTAGATGGTAAAGAAAATGGATGATTATTTACCATTTTGAGCCAGTTTCTCAACTTAGTTCTGTATTTTGATCAAATAATGTACCTAAGAAAGTGAACAGGTTCAAAACACATTAGATGACTTCCCCATGACTGTTTATGGAAGTTTTCCGCTGGCTTGTCAAATCCACGTAGACTTCATTGGGGATCAATTTTAGACTGATCAGCCCTTATTTCACAAACTTCGAAGGAAGCATCCATGGAAAATTAAAAGAAAAAAGCAGTATCAAATCCCCCAGTCCAAAACCTAGCTCGCCATAAAGTTGCACAGTATATATATCGCCATCAAGTCGAAAAATCTATTTTGATGAATTTTCGACGAAATTCCCAACAGGTTCGTAAGTGAAACCGCAACTGTTCCCAACTAGTTGCAGTGGATCTCACTTCAATCAAACCGAATGAAAGGTGCGGGGTTCAAAGCCGCCTTTGCGTAGAGTTGGGATCACCGATAAAACGAGGGCCTGGTAGTAATTACTCCTCAATTCCTTTGAAAAGTGGGAAAGAGGACAGACGCAACAAATTCTATTCCAGAACAGAAAATAACCGTATTTGTTGCAGGCTCATTGCGTGCTCATTGCTTCTATAGAACTGGCTAACGAGAACGTAAATATAGTACTCTTCATACCCTACCAAAACAACATCAATTTAATCCACCAACGAGATATTTTGATGAATTGGAAAGTCAGGATGAGATCCACAAGAAAATTCGTCGAGAATAATATTACAGTACCAATTAAAAGAACCAAATAATTCTCATGTAATAATTTATTGATTCAATAAGCTCGTTGAGGCTCTGAATTGTGTTGATGCTTGTCATTCAATAAAGGTTGAAATTCAACATGATCTTAAAAACTACAGGTTTATTAGATAAAAACGCTGCAAATCATTGCTCAAAGGTTTATTATTTTCAGTATAGATCACCCTTCTGTATAGATCACTGGTTCTCCATCAATAGCACCTACCACCATCTGTATTCTCCCTTGACCTTTCCTCTCAAATTTCAGCTTCCTACGTTCAATAGGATTGAAAATGGCTTCGGAGCTCACTCAGCTGATCAGTGTTCTGAAGGGTGAAGAAGAGCTCCTCGAATGCTGGAGACGCCTGGAAGAGCACTTCCATTCAATAGAAGTAAAAATGGTTTTGGAGCTCACTCAGCTGATCAGTGATCTGAAGAGTGAAGAAGATCTTCTCGAATGCTGGAGACGCCTGGAAGAGCACTTCCATTCAATAGGAGTAGAAATGGCTTTGGAGCTCACTCAGCTGATCAGTGATCTGAAGAGTGAAGAAGATCTCCTCGAATGCTGGAGACGCCTGGAAGAGCACTTCCATTCAATAGGATTGAAAATGGCTTCGGAGCTCACTCAGCTGATCAGTGATCTGAAGAGTGAAGAAGCCTTTGAGCAATGATTTGCAGCGTTTTTTACCCACCAACATTTTTTTTACCTACCAACTTTTTTTTACCTACCAGCTAGGTACTACCTACCACACCATACTGGCTTCACACCTTCACAATCAAGTTTATTAGAAAGAACTAAACGCTTCACACTCGATTGGAAAAATAGAAAGCTGGATGGAAATTTGATTACTGGTTACGCAGAAGGCAAAACTGCATACAAATCGAAGAAATGAACAGCGATCGCATTTTAGTCCGATAAAATTTGAATGGAGATTAGACCTCTTTTGCGATTCACACTCATGATTCTGTTTTATCGAAGGAAAACCTTCAAGTACTCGTAGGGACCGAACGGTTTGTCCTACAGAGCTCCGGGTGGTCTCAAAAATTTTAAAAAATTCAATACCTACTATTTAAAATTGGTGAAAAAACGATACCTTTATTTCGAGAGTTTTCGAGCTAGGGCACTCTTGAAAATTTCAACCCTTAATTTTCACCCCTTAGAAGTGACCTACATCAACCAAAAGCTTCGCAGCACAACTAGACCCCAAATGGAGCCCATGTACCAAATTTGAACCAAATCGGTCCAGTGTTGCTAAGAAAAGTGCCGCGTACGGCGGACGGACGGAAATTTTTTTATTCGATTTTCGTATTCTACGTACCTTGCAACGTAAAACATCAAATTTTGAGGGGGGGTTAACATTTTTTTTTCTTGCTCGATTCCAAAGGCTTATTATTGAAAATAATAAACCAAAATTCAAAAAACAAAAAAAAACAACAAGTTTTTTACTATAGGGAACATTAGAAGCGTAGAATAGTTTATGTAGAATAGTAACTAAGAATTACTAATAAGATAATATAATGATTGGAGAATCAAAAGTGAGCGTTTCTGAAAAGATCTTACCCAACAAGCTAATGACGTGAAGGAAATCACGGCAAGTCAAACGACACCCGAACATCAATTGCTTCCGAGTCTACCAAGGTAGCGGAAGCCTTGTTTTCACTTTTCAAGGACGAAAAAAAAAAGTTCTCCAAAATCAAAATTTCCACTCGCGTTTTGCGTTTTAGACCTTTCTGAACAATTTTGGTTCCGTGTCTGTCTGTCTGTCTGTCTGTGTGTCTGTCTGTCTGTCTGTCTGTCTGTCTGTCTGTCTCTGTGTCTGTCATGAATTCCTTGTAACGCGCATAACTATACGAAGTTATTGTCCGATTTCTATGAAATTTTCAGGGATTGTGCGGGTTGGTGTGTAGACGGTCCCCTATGAAAATCATCATCCCCGGACTGATAGAAGCGACTGCGCATGCGCAAACGTGAATTCCTTGTAACGGCCATAACTTCTACATTTTCCATCCGATTTCAATGAAATTTTCAGGGATGTTACAGACTAGTATTTAGATGGTTCCCTATGAAAATCATCACCTTCGGACTGATAGTAGCCACTGCGCATGCGTAAACGTGAATTTCCTTGTAACGGCCATAACTTCCACATTTTCTACCCGATTTTGATGAAATTTTCAGGGATTATGTGGATTAGGTTGTAGATAGTCCCCTATGAAAATCTTCATCCCCGGACGGATAGAAGCGACTGCGCATGCGCAAACGTGAATTACTTGTAACAGCCTTAACTTCAACTGTCCCCCAGGGGTCGCGGGTTCGAATCCCAGCCGAGGCTAAGTATTTTTTTGATCCAATCACATACAATCAGTACATCTACTCACTTAATTTTTCATCCGCATTTGATGAAATTTTCTAGGATTGTCCAGATTAGCGTGTAGATGGTCCCCTATGAGGGTAGTGAAAGGTACTTAGAGATTGATGTTTTGAGATTAACTACTATGCATCTGATCATCTATATAATTGGGTTATGGATACGAGGAAGCTATGTGCCACACCCACTTGACAGACGTTTTTTTTCTTGTAACTTTTTCTCAAATAAAACATCTTTTGTATGTATAGTGCGTCATAATCAGGAATTCCAACTATGTACTACTTCTAAACGTCGTTATTCTATACGAGGATACTGCCCTCCCTCCTTGTCGGATTTATCAGATCCACAGGTGACTACTGTTGACAAGTTTCAGAAAATGCTGAATTATTGGGTGGGAAATGGTGAATAATTGTTTATCTCATTTTATATCAAGTTTTGCTACAAAATTTCAGAAAATGCAGCGCCTCCCGAATAAAGTTTAGAACAAGGAATCTCAACATGAATTAACTATTAACTCTACAAACATGGAGGCGGAAGATGTGGGAAGCATCGATAGCTAATTGAAGGTTGGCATTGTCGAGGATCAAATACGACTAAATATTACAACTGAAAGAGACTATCCAAGTACGATCCAAGAAGTACAAAAAACCAAGAAGCAATCGAGGTCGGATTACAAGAGTGAACTCCCTCCAAATCATTGTTTATAAAAATGACCGAAGGTCCCCCACAACTCACCTCCAGACTCAAAACCTCAGACTCAAAAACCAGACTCATCACCTCAAAATTACAAAGATTTTCTAGAAAAAAGAAATCGGATCCTTTTCATCGATTTATACAGGAGGGTTTTGTGGCGTCACCACCCGTTCGGCTACGGTCTGAATGTTCATTATTATGGAGGTCATCAATTTGCACATAACTAGAAATTTCGAAAACTAATATTTAAAAATAAGCATAAAATTCAACCTCACCTACTTTCTACCCCCGCTTTACCTTGCAATCGTAATGAACACAATTTTTCTTACAAAACCCCAAAATTTCGGATTTAGTAGGTGAAAAGCCCCTCAAGCACAATTGATCAAGTATAGAAAATTATTAGTTCTGAAACATTCGACCTCCAGAGACCGATTTCACTCTAATTTCCTAATCGTGCCATCAACATAATGCGATTCCTTGCTAGAATTTGCAATCCATTCTCCGTCTAAACAGGCTAGAGAAGGGAAAGCGAGATACGGAGAGTTGAAATCCTTCAAAGTCATCGCGGGAAAACAGCTCCGTAGGGGGCGATGGGCGATGGGATACCTCCAGGGGGCGATGGAAGGGGGTCAATAAAGAGGGTTTTGCGAGAACGAGGCTCCCTGAAAGACTAATTCCATCACTTGAAACTCCGAGTTTATAAGAGGTTGGGGAACTGAGGTGAGTTGCCGGGGACGTTTCCCTTGTCTTATCTCGAGAGTACTTCCTCATTTGGACTGTTTTTTCGCATCCAGGGAACCCCAGTATTTCGTAAATCCCTGAAAAAGGCAGTCTTTCTTGATTCCAGTATCTTAACGTTGAAAAAAAGAATAATGGAACGGAAAAACTGCAATTTTTCAATGGGAAATTCGAAAAACTATTCATTGCGTTTGAGATAATGACAATAAATCGTTTGAAGATGGTGGAAAGAATTTGTTGGAGTTTTAGGGTCAATAGATACCTGTAATAACTCTACTTTATAAGATAACAATGGTTCATGAAGGAACTTACTCCTGACCACTAAATAACATTCGAGACTTGAAACGTGAATAATTTCGATGATACAATAATTATAACTCGTATGCAATGGTACCGTATTGCCTTGGAAGATTTCTGTACATTATGATATTTTAATCCTTAATTCCCACTAGTTCAAAAAAAAATCAGATATTTTTAATGATTTTGGGGTATTTTGACCAACAAAATGGCATAAAATTGCTAGTTTTGATCGAAATATTCTTAATTTTCGTATAAATTTTCTTAATTAGATGAAAATTGGAAAGGTATATTTTTGGACACCTCAGGGGTGTCTAGTGAGGTTCTAAAAAGATAACAACTTCAGGAGGAATGGGGGAATGGCTATCGTTATTTTAAAAATAGGTATCTACTTTTAAAATAACGATAGCCATTCCCCCTATTCCTCCTGAAGTTCCTATCTTTTTTACCTCACTAGACACCTCCTTCCTGAGGTGTCCAAAAATATACCTTCCCAAAATCATGAAAAATGTCCGATTTTTTTTTCTTTTTTGAACAAGTGGGAAATTGGTAGGGACATATTCTAAGTAGGTACCTACTTAGAATATGTCCCTACCAATTATGGCTAGACAGAACCAGCAGCTTCAAGTTCAAAAACAAATAGATAAACGAAACAACACAAATAAGATTGTTAACCCAATAAGACCGCACCCTTCAGGAGTATCTTAATGGAATATTGATGCAGTGGCCCCCACCCCACATCTTGAGAATTTCAATAATACACCATCAGACCCTTCTGCTCCTTAAGGTCCAGCCGAGCAACTAAAATTGCCGGCAATTCCGCAATTTTTCCCTCTTTCCCTTTCTTTAAAAGTTGAGCAAATCCGAGCAATTAATTGCCTGGAGTTGCTCAACTTTTTTAAACAATCAGTTGGAAAATAATATTGGATGGGATGGGTATTTTTCTTCCCACTGCATAATTTATACCGTATATCGATATCGATTGTAAAATATCGGTAGGGTACATCGAATCGTCACTATTCACAGACCCCCGTCCTAATACTGTGATTCACAAAAATAACGAAATTTCGAAACAACATTGATACCGAATCAATTACAATAATATAATATATATTGACTATAAGTTTAGAGTATAGTATAAATTTATATAGTATTGTTTTGTATTGTATTATTTATGAATAGTATGTATAATGGATGGATATCGAATCATTTTGTATAACAAAATAATAATAACAACAGTAACGTATTTCTTCACAATGGGGTATTTCGGTGGGTCGGAAATTCAGGTTTTTGACCTCAAATTTGGATTCAGCACCCTTGAAAATCTATATACTCCAACTTTAAGCCCAATGATACTACAACATGTGGTAGAAAAATTAATTAAAGAGATCACAAGTTTGAAAAAAGGCGGGCCTCCCTTAACGCACACACACTTATGCCGCGCGCGCGTGTGAGTAGTATTTTGTAGTATCCTCCAAGGGTTTCATCGCTTCTCTGTGCATGGATACTTTTTTCAAAGACAGTTGGCTAGCTACGTCACACCATTCAAATCTTCAACTTTCCTTAGCTTCTCTGATTTTTTAAAAACATTTTCTCGACGAACAGAACTGAACCAAACTCTTTTGAAAAAAAAAAAAAAAAAATTAAAAAATTGACTGAAATACCCCATTTAGTATTTGAAGGGCCGTAGATTGAATAATCTATACCCAGAATATTTGACGTTCATAGTAGTTATATTGTACAATCTCCTGGAAAGAAGGCAATTGTGACTAATTCACAGAAAAATGTATACTTGAATATTTGAATCTATACTTACAAAACTATAAATCAATCAATTGTATTTCCTTGTGAATTCTTTGAATGTCACCTTCTCCCTGTCTCTTCACACAAAAATTCCCAAAAACGAGCAATTGAAGTGCAATGGACTTCAAAAATTGCCGGAAAAAAGTTGCCGGCTTCACGACAACTCCTAACAATATGGAGCAATTCCAGGCAATCATTGCCGGAGACTCGAGCTATAAATTGCCTGGCAATTTTTGAAGCCGAAATTTTCGTTTGAGCAATAATTGTCGTAAAAGTTGCTCGTATTAACCCTTAATATCCTGAAGTATCTTTCTTTTCGGAAGTCCGATTTTTTAAGTATTCTGAACACTGTTCTGCCACTCTTGAGTCAAAACCGATATTGGGGGCCACTGCATCAATATTCCATTAATATACTACTGAAGACGGAGGTCTTATTGAGCCCCCCAGCCATGATAACGATAGCCCTCCTCCTTCCACACCTCCCATTGACATACATCTCGGTCAAAACTAGCAATTCTATGCCATTAGGTTGATACCTACACCAAAATCTTGAAAACTAATACACCAAAGTCTTTAAAAATATCAGAATAAACAATTTTTTGAATAAGTGGGAAATTAAGGGTTAAGGTATCCAATAAGAAACCATAAAAAAAATCCATTGACATTGTCAGCTATTCTTGGACACTTCCAGCTACAACTTTTATCTCCTCGACATCTTGGGTTGTTTTTCTATAAGATTTAAAATTAAATTTGGAAGTATAGTTGTTATAATAAGGTATCTGAAACTGACCTTTACTGTCCCCCAGTTCATGGTAAGACTGGGGGGTTAACACGATATTATCTCAGGGATCAATGTTATTTGTTGAACAGTGTTGCAGAATGCTTAAAAATCGAACTTCCGAAAAGACAGCTCAGGGCATTAAGGGTTAACAATCATAAACCTTCCACGTAGGTTTCTGTTCTTCTGTTGTTACCAATAGGTACCTATTCATCAAAAATACCGACTTTCTTTTTTTTTTAAATAAAAAATGTTGTGTTTCACGGTGGTTTAGCTCAAAGGATTATTTAATAACACCTTAAACTATGCTGAGTTGAAAATTCGAGCTGACCTTCACATTGCTGGGAAGTTTCTTGGGGGGCGGCTGTGGAGGCGGTGGAGGGAGCTCCCCCCGCTCCGCATCGTCCTCGTCCCTCAATCCACCATCATCTGCAACAAGAAAAATAAAAATAAGTTGAAAACTTAATATTTAAATAAAACCGAAACTACTACCCTTACCACTACTTAGGACAGCGAGTAATCAAACCCCTGCACCAATGGAATTCCCGATTTCTCAAAATTCCAGTTACACAGACATACATTGGAATGTGAGTTTTTTTAGAAGAGTCCGTGGCGTAATATTTACATGCAAATTATTTATTTATTATTTATTCGTGTCAATAAAACTGATTGAGAAGGCGGACTGTCACAAAAGTTCGTATGGATAGGCAAAACCCGCAGGACCGAGCGGTCGATACGGTGGGTAGCTCTTGTGCGCCGTTCACTAGCAGTAACACTGATCAAAAAACGCTGCAAGTTATTACACAAAGGTTTATCCTTTTTCTTTTCAGATCACTCGCCTGCAAAGAACACGGCTTTGCCATTGTCACTACCTATCAACCATATTTTAGCTTCAAAATCAAGATTATTTGGAATAACTAAGCGCTTCACACTCAATGCGAAGAAATAGGGAGTTGCTGGTGCCTTCAATAGGAAATTTGATTATTGGTTGATAAAGACGCAAAACTGAATACATCTCAAAGAAACGAACAATGATCACATTTTGGTCAGCAAAAATGTCAACGGATATTAGGCCTCTTTTGCGAATCATAATCTTGTTTCTGAATTATATCTAAAAATGTAACCACAATCGCACCATGATTTTGGTTTATTATTTCCAATAATGAACCTATGGAATCGACCAAAAAAAAGTTCAACCCCCTTCAACATTTGTTGGTTAACGTTTCAAGGTACGGAGAATCCGAAAATCAAATTAATTTTTTTTTTTAGTTACCAAGGACTGATTTTGATAAAATTTGGTATATGGGCTCCGTTTGTGGTCTTGTTATGCCCCGAAGCCTTTGGTTGATGCCAGTCACTTCAAAGGATAGAAAAATAAGGACTGAAATTTTCAAAACGCCCTAGCTCAAATACGATCAATATGAAAGTAATATTTTTTCTTCAATTTAAAACACTTTAAAAATTTAAACGCAATTTTAAATAGTATTGCATTTTTAGAATCGAATGAGACCACATAGAGCTTTGTAGGACAAACCGTTCGCTCCCTACGAGAACTGAAGGGCTGGATTTATGATAAATCAGAAACACGAGTGTGAATCGCAAAAGAGACCTAATCTCCGTTGAAATTTTAGCTAACCAAAATTCTACAGTTTTTAGTTCCTTCGGGTTGTACTCAATTTTGTATTCTCAGCAACTAGCAATCGCATTTCCTAATAATTAGGGCAACTCCCTATTTCATCGAATTGAGTGTGAAGCGATTATTTCTTCAAAATAAACTTGATTGTGAAGTGGAACGTAGTGCCTATGGTTGGTAGGCAGTGGGAATGGTAAGGCCGTGTTTTTTGCAGATGAGTGATCTATATAGAAAAATAATAAACCTTTGTGTAATAATTTGCAGCGTTTGTGCAATTGAGTCTGGGACTAAGAATTCAACTGAAACGCAAAATGTATGAAAATTATTATTCTGAGAACCCTCCTAAATATGAACGTAGTTATAAATGATAAAATACAAATAACATTTTCAGAAAACCCTTAATTTTGTTGTAAAAAAGCCGAATTTGACTGAAAAAGTATATTTATATTCATATAAAACTGTTATAGAAGATTGCATGTTGCAAAATGAATTTACACGAAGAACATTTCTCTCTTTCAATCAAACATTTAGCCGTAGAAATAGTTTTTTTTGAAAATTCGAAGAAAATTGAGCTAACAAATTCAAAGGATTTATTTTTTTTTTAATTTAGGCTTCAGGTTAGAGATAACTGAACAACCAAAAACTTCAGGAATATGAGCGATTTTATTAGGCACCAACACATAATTGAAGGTTTCTTTTTATTTTCTTCGAGCTTGTAGTCTTGAGTAGGTAGTTTAGATGTACAAAAATAAATTTTCGAATAACTTATCGAAAGTGAATCCAGAAAATTCTTTCGAATAACATTTCTCAGAAAATTCTGGAATAGATGAGAGTTTGTACATCAAACGATTCCTAGTTAAGTGTAGGAATAATTAGTCAATATCGAGCCAAAATGAAACCCATTTCAACTGAGCGGTATATCAATTGAAAGAGGATCCTCGATGGAAAATGATGAAACAACACGAACAGAAGCAACAGAAGAGAGATGGGAACCCTCGTTTTGATGACCCAACCTTGACTAATGGACTTTCAACGGGAGCCGCTACAGAGGGCCTTCCGAATTATGTGGCTTCGTAATTACGATAAAACTAATTAGTTCGCCGGATTAATCGTCGCTCGACGGCAGAGCGCTCTGTCGGCGTCACTTCGAAATGCATTTCTGCGGTCGACGGAGTTTCCCCATTTCCCGCACTCTTGTCTCTACATTATCATCTCCCCTCTCCTGAAATGATATCGACGCTCTAGGCGTTTTCCAGGGCAATGAGATGCTTCAGACTTTAATGGACAAACAGCGCTAACGGTGAAAAAAAAGACAGGAAAATACCACTTTTTGTCTCGATGTTTCATGGCTTTAAAATTAGGGTTGAATAGTGAATAATGCATGCGACTACCAATTGGGTGGTATAAAATCACTATTAAGATGAAAATTTATTTCTAACCCGACTGTAGGCTGAGACAAACATTGATATTAAATTTAACCCATTTTAGACTGAAACTCAAAATTTAGATAATCACAATTTGTCTTTGTCGATTATGGCTAAATTTGTTCCTAAATATATGAAACAACTCATTTTGAACTTTCGGCAGATCCATTACGTTTCGACAACTACTGGAGTCCTTGTCCACCTTCATTCCCTCTACAATTTTCAATAAAGTGTTTTTCTCTCTCTCTCTCTGTAAAAAAAAAAAAAAAAAATTTCTGTATAGATCACCCTTCTGTATAGATCACTGGTTCTCCATCAATAGCACCTACCACCATCTGTATTCTCCCTTGACCTTCCCTCTCAAATTTCAGCTTCCTGCGTTCAATAGCATTGAAAATGGCTTCGGAGCTCACTCAGCGTATCAGTGATCTGAGGAGTGAAGAAGATCTCCTCGAATGCTGGAGACGACTGGAAGAGCACTTCCATTCAATAGGATTAAAAATGACTTCGGAGCTCACTCAGCTGATCAGTGATCTGAAGGGTGAAGAAGATCTCCTCGAATGCTGGAGACGCCTGGAAGAGCACTTCCATTCAATAGGATTAAAAATGGCTTCGGAACTCACTCAGCTGATCAGTGATCTGAAGAGTGAAGAAGCCTTTGAGCAATGATTTGCAGCGTTTTTTACCCACCAACATTTTTTTTACCTACCAACTTTTTTTTACCTACCAGCTAGGTACTACCTACCACACCATACTGGCTTCACACCTTCACAATCAAGTTTATTAGAAAGAACTAAACGCTTCACACTCGATTCGAAAAATAGAAAGCTTCATAATATGATAATTTCCATATAATGGGAATTTGATTACTGGTTACGCAGAAGGCAAAACTGTATACAAATCGAAGAAATGAACAGCGATCGCATATTAGTCCGATAAAATTTGAATGGAGATTAGACCTCTTTTGCGATTCACACTCATGATTCTGTTTTATCGAAGGAAAACCTTCAAGTACTCGTAGGGACCGAACGGTTTGTCCTAAAGAGCTCCGGGTGGTCTCAAAAATTTTTTAAAATTCAATACTATTTAAAATTGGTGAAAAAACGATACCTTTATTTCGAGAGTTTTCGAGCTAGGGCACTCTTGAAAATTTCAACCCTTAATTTTCACCCCTTAGAAGTGACCTACATCAACCAAAAGCTTCGCGGCACAACAAGACCCCAAATGGAGCCCATATACCAAATTTGAACCAAATCGGTCCAGTGTTGCTAAGAAAAGTGCCGCGTACGGCGTACGGCGGACGGCGTACGGCGTACGGCGGACGGCGTACGGCGGACGGACGGAAATTTTTTTATTCGATTTTCGTATTCTACGTACGTTGAAACGTAAAACATCAAATTTTGAGGGGGGGTTAAAAAAAAATTTTTCTTGCTCGATTCCAAAGGCTTATTATTAAAAATAACAAACCAAAATGTATGCAATATTTTCATTTATGACGGGGTGAGGATAAAAGTGTGTGACATATAATATATGTCACACACTTTTATCCTCACCCCGTCATAAATGAAAATATTGACGAGAATTCAAAACTTAAAAGGGAGAAAGAGGTTTCATTCAAGGGAAGTTTCATGCATAGCAGTTCAGATAGTAAACTGATTTTGATCATGCATTCACATATTATGTGAATGCATGATCAAAATCAGTTTACTATCTGAACTGCTATGCATGAAACTTCTCTTGAATGAAACCTCTTTCTCCCTTTTAAGTTTTGAATTCTCGTCGTATTCTTTGACTTAAAGTTGAACTCGTTCGTAATCGATGGGTCTTAATCGATCGACCGCACGAGTCATTCACTTCATAAACAGACGATGCGAAAGGACTTCGGAACGTCGATTGTTTATTCGATCACAACGGAAATAGTCTTCCGGAAACAATTTGTTTATGTTTAACATCCTCTTGAGCTCCCAATTCCAAAGCCCGATCGCGTTGCTGACAAGAAGTATCGTTGAAGGGTTCCATTCATTTGTTTATTTAGGTTATTTTCTCTTACAGGATCTTTGGGGGGATTGGAGGTTCCTACGCGATATTACACGAATCTACCTCATCGAAATCGGATACAAATTATGGGAGATAGCGTGTGGCAAATAGTTGATGCTTGCACACTTGCAGATACCTAATCACAATGCTACCCACGCTTATCCCCTGAAAAACCTCGTTTCCGAGCTCAAGGTTTGTTGAAATCACCTCCATTGATGCTTGTTGACATCAACAGGTCTTCTTCACATCATGAATCCACAATGAACCTCTTTATGGAGATAACAGTACCCAAAATTCAAACGACTCCACTTTAATTCAAGTTGCTGGTTATAGAGGATAAATGTTAGGTATTCACCGAGTGGAAACACGGGTGTCCCAGGTACCACCCACTCATTTCCTCAGTGACTGAATTCTGGTGACATATTTTGTGTTCTAAGCAATTTCAAACTCTATGTTCGGCGTTGGATGAATGCATTTTCGTATTTTTCTGGGACAGCTCGAATGATTCAAATTTTTAGTTCAAAGCTTTTTGAGAATGTCGTGTTACCATCAAATTTAGGAACGTACCTACCTGTAGCACTAAGGATTTTAAAGCAGAATTTGTGTATTTATTGAAGATTTGGTTTAAGGGGGTTCATGAGTCGGTTCTAATTTAACACTTTTTCATGTACCTGTTTCTCTGGATATATTCATGATATCTTCATACTTTTTGTTTAAATTCTTTATCTAGTCTTCACATAACCACTGAGTGAGTTTCAACTCTGTTGTGTAAATATTATTTTATCTTGAGACAATATAGCAGAACAGTTTTTTCTTATTTTTCATGCTTATGATTTTTTAATTCTAGCCATGTTTCTGTTGGGAGTTTTCTGTCCAAACTTGTACAATAACTGTAATAAACCCCTCTCGACAATGTAAAGAAAATTAAGTTGCCAGCTCTATTGGCTGTCGAGAAACAGGTACCTAAGTGACGAAAAACAAGGGTTTTCCGGTTTGGAGAAAACCCGCGATTTGTGAAAGGTTGCCGTTTTTCGAGGTATTTGATCGATAGTTCGTAATTATTTCATATTTAAGGAATTGAAAATAAGGTCTGATTATTCCTTATCAATGATTTCTATCAGTCAGTGTTTGCACCGGTTAGGCAAGGTTTTTTCATATCAGGTAGTACTGATAAGAATAATGGTTATACACTATTGGTTCACTTGATTTCTTCATTAGTCTAGTGCTATGCTATTTTTGTACTATTTGGTGGCATGGTAACCTGTGCTGGAACCATGGAGTAGGACATAGTATATCAATCAGAAATTATGAACAGCGAAAGAACGGTAGGTAGTTACAAAAATATAGAAACTATGAACCTGGATCGGGAAACAGCTATCCCCCGGAAACAGCGATTGGCTCCTCAATCTTTGAAAATTCATATCTCTGCTTTTCACTGCTCAAATTTAATATTTTACCATACCAAAATGTCTGGAAAAACCTGCAAAATTTTTATAAAAATAAAAACGAAAAAGTCGAAAAATTTTTGATTTTGACTCATGAACCCAACTGAAGATTCCTTGGTAATGAGCATAATTTATCTAATGGAGTGATATGAAAGTACCTACTGCAGTCGAAAACTACTGTAGTACTTCTTGAGTAAGATAAGATCCCATGGCTGATGAGATTTATTTGGCAATCAAAAATACATCATAGATACAGAGAATAGGATGTATAGAATAGGAAAGACAACAAAGTCTTATGAAGTAAAAAAAAAAAAATTAGCTCAATATCTTGCCCACCGCGGCTTAAGTTTTAACGAACTTGTGCCCTCTGGCGGAGTCTTGATAAGTACTTTAAACATTTTTTTTTTTTTTGACAATTTCGAATTGAAGTTACACAAATTACCAAGTCCAAATACACCCATAGCTCCAAGAAAGCATATTCGTAATAGGACATGTAGCAAATTTGAAACTCAAGAATTCTAAGGGCTTTCAATTGTATTACACACTTTCAAGTTTCAATTTAAAAATGTTGCCAAACTGTTCATATTAACAAACAAAAATACGAGTTAACACTCATACCCATTCCACCGTACAGCTGCAATTACTTATTACTCGATTCTTGCGATGGATTGTTAGTGTGTGGTGGTACAGAGTAGTTTTCAATGGGGCACGGTGGGGGAGAAACAAGAAGCCAGTCTCAAAAAAATGGAAAAATAATAAAATAAAAACTTTTTTTACAAAAAATGGACCGACCTCAAAAATTATGTCCGTGAACACCAAAAAGGGAAAAATAATAGTCTCAGTGAAAACGTACTTGATGTAGTAGGTTGTTGGACATAAATATCTAGTCAACAGATGGTATGTTGGAATAGATACTCATCTGTAGATTCTATCATCTAGATGCTATCTAGATAGATAGGTAGGTAGGTACGCATTGAAGTCGCCGCCGTGCCCATCTGCAGACACAAACTAACCACCTTCCTTACTCGACGATCTGGTTACCATTACAACAGTGAATACCATTGAGTTACAATGTGCTCCCCAAACTATCAGGTACCTAGTACGTCTCTGCTGCCATATGAGTATGATAGTAAGTGTGAACCTCCCTAGGAATGGTTGTGAAGAGTATTTGAGACTTTATTATTATAGGAGACAGTTTATTATATTGGTGGACATATTTTAATGTAGCTACGTACCGTCGGAAGCGTTGTTACCTAATTAACATTTAACACCTCCCACAATTTTACAAATATTTACGTTCATACTCGGTGTGGAAGCATGTTTGTAGTATGGGAGGTATGTATATTTACGAAAAAAAATGATATGTTGGTGAGTAGAAGATTTTGAAGACGTTTGTGTCTACAGATGGGCACGGCGGCGACTTCAATGCGTACCTACCTACCTATCTATCTAGATAGCATCTAGATGATAGAATCTACAGATGAGTATCTATTCCAACATACCATCTGTTGACTAGATATTTATGTCCAACAACCTACTACATCAAGTACGTTTTCACTGAGACTATTATTTTTCCCTTTTTGGTGTTCACGGACATAATTTTTGAGGTCGGTCCATTTTTTGTAAAAAAAGTTTTTATTTTATTATTTTTCCATTTTATATTATTTTTTATTTTTCACTTTTTAGTGGTCTTCAATTTAAATCTGAAATTAATTTACCGGCAGTTTATCGATCTGTTAATGTGGATCTGTTTCCATACTGTGAATCATTTCAGTAAGGTGAACCAGACGCCGTAGGGTGGACCACATTCTGTAATCTGGATCAGTTTCCATATGTATAGATGACTTTCCGTTTTTGGATCAGTTTCAGGAGGTATTTGGTTCACTTTGCTACTTAGCAATCTACTCTCATATCCCCTAACTGTTCGACGTCCCTCATATTTGATAGGTACTTGGTAGTTCTGACAACACAATTCAACAACTCAACCATGACATGATTGACGGGGACTTATCACCTAACTGTACTATATACCTCATATTTGGTACGGCACAATTCAGTTCTGACGATCACCTGTACCATTACCTACCCAACTATTTATGAATGACGAGGAAGCTATGTGCTACACCCACTTGGTAGAATACCCTCTCATCACCTAGTTGTCCTAAAATCCCTCATATTTGGTAAGGCACTATTCAGTTCCGACAATCTCCTATACCATTACCTACCCAACTATATTATGGATGACGAGGAAGCTATGTGCTACACCCACTTGGTAGAATACCCTCTCATCACCTAGTTGTCCTATAACCCCTCATATTTGGTGCGGCACAATGCAGTTACGACGATCTTCTATACCGTTACCTACCGAACCATGTTAAGGATGACGAGGGAGCTATGTGCTATACCCACTTGGTAGAATACCTAACTAACAGTACTATAATTATCCCTCATACGTATATGGTAGGAAAACTCACATATTCGAGCATTGATAAACACGTTTGATACGGCTCATGCAGGTTCTGAGCGAATAGCCCACTATAATTTCCCCCTTTCTCATCCCCCGCAGTACCTTTTAGTTATCGGAACCCCCCTCATATAGCATACCATTTTGAAGCTTACAATCAGACCTTCAATTTGACTATACACAAATAGTCCGTCATCAGCACAGTCGGAAGTCACAGGGGAAGAAGAGTGAATGCGGACCGATATTCCCGAAAACGGGAACCACGTTTTTCAACTTCTTCCACAAATTTTCGATACTTCTAACAAAGCGAAATGAAATCTGTTTGAAATGGGACCACCACGGATACTGGTAGAACAAATTTCAAAAAGAACCAGACAGATTGGTGCCAGAATAAAGAAATGCAAGGTGTTCAGACATACAAAAAAAAAAAAAAAAAAAAAAAAAAAAAATCGTCGTCCCACGACAACCCGAATTGAGTACCTCCTCTTTCGCGCGCCTTCGGCGCGTTGAAGTCGGTCAATAAGGTACCTACGAAGACAAAAATGTTGCAAACTATTACATAACGGTCCATTATTTTTCTGAATAAATCACCAGTCTACGAAGAGCACAGTTTTTCCATTAATAGTCCCTACCAATCATATTATCGCGCAAGGGTAACAATGAAGTTTATTTTTACAGAAAGTTCCTACCACCAAACATTGCTATCCCAATGTTGTAGATGCCTTCAAATAATTTAATTCTTAGTCGTAAAATTTACGACATATTCATCATATTTAATATGAAGCTCAAGTGAGTGACATGAAATTATATTCGAAGAAACGAAAAACGATCCAATTTGTTCTTTTGAAATTTGGCTGCCTTCCGTTCATGTGTGATTCACACTCGTGTTTCTGACCCTGCATTCGTCCAACACAGAGTAACTAAGACGACTGAGCAAGAGAACTGTCATCTTACTTCAAAGGACCAGAGGCGTGGGGAGGTTTTGAACCCTCTACATTCTAGGGACCTTTAACAGGACAGGAGCCAATTTATTGTGATAAATTACACAATAAACGCGCATTCAACTATTTTTAACCGTCTGGGTAGCATAATTATTTTCTGGAAATTGAAAACTATCATGAATTGATGAAAAAACACCACAAAGATTCACTAATTAGGTAAGCCACTAGTTATCCACAAGAGGCGAACGGTTGGTCCCACAGAGATCTGGGAGGTATATAAATTCCTGAAAATCGTTGCCATTTAAAATTAACGAAAAAACAATACTTTTATACCTAACATGGGTTTATTTGGACAACATACAAAATACAATCAATAAATATAATATACAATGTGTACACCCACTCTCTTTAAACAATAAATTTAAATCATATGCACCACTCCCCTTCAAACTCGAAAAAACTACCGACAATAATTAACTATTAAATTGAAAATGAATGCCAGAGGTTCTTCTAATATACTCGTAGTATTCAATGGAGTGATAAAAAATACCTAATTACTACATTCGAAAGCTATGACTAACAGAACAGAGGTAGGATCTTTGATGACAAAAACAAATTCTGAGTTTCATTGGTTTGATTCTTGATTGCACCATTATCAATTCCGGGGTCTGGTAGGTCCGCCAGATTTCATTATAAATAATGTACCGTCATGAATAAATACTACTAGCAGCTGAACAACCCCAACAGGAACTTTTTTTCAGTGATGAATGGTTCACATCTAGGTAATTTTTATGATTTCGCAAAACGGACATTGTGATCATTGACTCAAAAAAAAAAAAATCTCCAAAAATCAAATTTATGTTTTTACAGCTATTTTGTTCCTCTTTTTGGAGATTTGGTTTAGTGTTGAATCGGTACAGTTGATAGAGATGACCCCTTCTACAATGCGGTTCCGTTTATTATTTTTCGATAATAAACCAAAATTTAACTTAGTTATTCTGGTTTGGAGCCAACCTTCAGGGGGAACGGCCTCGTACCCTACATCTTCAGGCCAACCGATCCTGCGACCTAGTAATTAACGGTGACCCACGCGATTCTTTTTCTGGTTAATGTATTTCCCCCTCCACCAGCCTTCGGTCCAGCGCAGAGAAAATAGAAATGTGTTTGCAGAAGGATCGCATCACTTCCGCAATGACGGCTAATGGAGGGTGTAGGTTTACCCTCGTTGTTGTCTCTTTCCGAGAAATTATCTCTCAGATAGCCCTCCCAGACCCGCGCATGCGCAGAACTACCCCGATGAAGATTGATGAAGAGTGATACTGTTTTTTCTCTCGCAGTTGAAACTAAATATTTGCCGGCTGTCCACAAAATATCAGAAGGAGGAAAAGCCCCAGTAGTGTTCTTGATGTAAACCGTTACGGCTGATGTTATGAAGATGAACGACGATGTTTTCGATATGCAGGCAGTCAGTCTGGGGAAACAATAGGGGAAGAAGATTGATACCCCTTCTCAGAAAACTTGATATTTCTGTATATTCCAGAGAGAACAATAATCTTGTTTTGATACAACTGGATAAGCCATTTTCGTTTATTATTCTCAATAATAAACCCTTGCAATCGAACAAGGAAAAAAACGTCTGCCAAGTGGGTGTGGCACATTGCTTCCTCGTATCCATAACCCGATTATACAAATGATCCGATGCATAGTAGTCTCAAAATACCGATCTCTAAGGATGTACCTTTCACTACCCTCATAGGGGACCATCTACACGCTAATCTGGACAATCCTAGAAAATTTCATCAAATTCGGATAAAAAATTAAGTGAGTAGATGTATGTGATTGGATCAAAAAAAAATACTTAGCCTCGGCTGGGATTCGAACCCGCGACCCCTGGGGGACAGTTGAAGTCATGGCTGTTACAAGGAATTCACGTTTGCGCATGCGCAGTCGCTTCTATCAGTCCGGGGATGATGATTTTCATAGGGGACCATCTACAACCTAATCCACATAATCCCTGAAAATTTCATCGAAATCGGGTGGAAAATGTAAAAGTTATGGCCGTTACAAGGAAATTCACGTTTGCGCATGCGCAGTCGCTTCTATCAGTCCGAAGGTGATGATTTTCATACGGGACCATCTAAATACTAATGTGTAACATCCCTGAAAATTTCATTGAAATCGGATGGAAAATGTAGAAGTTATGGCCATTACAAGGAATTCACATTTGCGCATGCGCAGTCGCTTCTATCAGTCCGGGGATGATGAGTTTCATAGGGGACCGTCTACACACCAACCCGCACAATCCCTGAAAATTTCATAGAAATCGGACAATAACTTCGTATAGTTATGCGCGTTACAAGGAATTCATGACAGACAGACAGACAGACAGACAGACAGACACGGAACCAAAATTGTTCAGGAAGGTCTAAAACGCAAAACGCGAGTGGAAATTTTGATTTTGGAGAACTTTTTTTTTTCGTCCTTGAAAAGTGAAAACAAAGCTTCCGCTACCTTGGTAGACTCGGAAGCAAAATTGCAAAAATTTGATGGCTTATGTTTCTAGGTACGTAAAATCCGGAATTGAAAATTTTCCGTCCGTACGCGACACAGTTCCCATAAACCGATTTTGATTAAATTTGCTTCATCGGCTAATTCAAGTTTTGTTGTGCCCCGAAGATTTTGGTTATTGTCAGTCACTTCTGAAGGGTGAAAAATGGGGTGAAACAGTTTCAAAACGCCCTAGCTTGAAAACTCTCAATATACAGGTATTGTTTTTTCTTTCATTTAAAATAGAACGGTTTTTAAAAATTGATTGACACCTCCCAGTTCTATGGGGCCAGCCATTTGGCTAATGAGGTTAATTCATCAGGTACCTAATTAGTGAACGTTGATGCTGTTTTTTCATCAATTTAAGATACCTAGTTTTCAATTTCTGGGAACGAATGATTCCTAGCCTCTAAGGACCCAAATCAGCCGCTGGCCATTAATAGGTTTTTCATTAATTTAAAATATAACGGTTTTTAAGAATTTATCGACACAAGCTAGAGTTTTACGAGACCAACCGTTTGGCTAATGAGGATAATTCATTAGGTACCTAATTAGTGAAAGTTATTGCTGCATTTTCATCAATTTAAGATACCTAGTTTTCAATTTCTGGGAACAAATGATCTCTAGTCTCTAAGGACCTAAATCAGCCGCTGGTCATTAAAATGGATTTCATCAATTTAAAATAGAACGGTTTTGAAGAATTCATTGAGACAAGCCAGAGTTTTATGGGACCAACCGTTTGGCTAATGAGGATAATTCATTAGGTACCTAATTAGTGGGAGCTGTTTTTTCACCAATTTAAGATACCAAGTTTTCAATTTCTGGGAAAGAATGATCCTTAGCCTCTAAGGACCAATCAGCCGCTGGTTTTTAAAGGTAGGTAGTTGACCCCGGCTGGAGTTGTTGTTGTTGGTAGGTGGTTGTCTCTCGTATGGTTGTGCGTTCTCTCGAGCTGAATGAGGTGTGAATCGCACATGAACGTTTGCTGATGGAAGTGAACCAAATTTCAGCTGATCGAATGATATCCTATTTTGGTTTATTATTTTCAATAATGATGAAAATCGAATTAAAAAAATGCAAATAACATCTTCATTTTGGTTTATTCTTTTTCAATACCTAATGAACCTTTGGAATCGACCAAGAAATTTTTTTTCAACCTTCTCAAAATTTGTTGGAAAACTGAATATAAAATTGTCCGTCCGTCCGCCGTACGCGGCACTCTCCTTAGTTGCCGTGGACCGATTTTGATGAAATTTGGTATTTGGGCTCCATTTAGGGTCTAGTTGTGCCCCGAAGATTTTGGTTCATTTCAGTCACTTCTAAGGGGTGAAAATTAAGGGTTGAAATGTTCCAAAGTGTCCTAGCTCGAAAACTCTCGAAATAAAGGTATTGTTTTTTCACCAATTTAAGATAGTATCGAATTTTTAGAATTTTTGACGCGGAGCTGAGTAGCACAAACCGTTCGTTCCTACGCGAATTTAAGGGTTGGACTTACGATAAATCAGAAACACGAGTGTGAATCGCAAAAGAGGCCTGATCTCCGTTCAAATTTTAGCTGACCAAAATGCGTTTCTTCGAGTTGTACTCAGTTTTGCGTCCTTAGCACTTCTAGGGGTTAAAAATAGCACACAAGCTCGAAAACTCCAAAATATATATTTTTCACCAGTTTGAAACAGTATTGAATTTTAGAATCATTTGGGACCACCCAGAGCCTCCTATGAACGTGAAGCGTTTATTTCTTCCAAATAAACTTGACTGTGAAGTAGGTATGTAGTAAATAGGTATTAACTCTGGTTGGCTAAAAAAAATCGAATTCGTCTTCTCAAAACTTACTATTAAGCTGCTTTTCTAGTGCTTTGCGTTTGCGCTTCATTGTAAGTTTGACAATTTCTGAACACTAAATTTATTTCGTATGAAAGGAGGGCTCCCTACCCCGTCTCCGCAACAAAATACCTCATTCGAAGTCGTTTAAATTAATTCAGAGTTCCAACTCTACGGCGATACCGCGAAACTTTCCGATTGTAGGTAGTACGATCTCTCGGCGCTTTCATCATATTTGACTTGACATTTTACTAGAGAACAACCAGCTTCAACCGTCACATGACAGTCAGAGCGAGAATTCTACCGGCAAGTTCCTCCTGAAAGATTTTATCAGTTCCGATCTTGTTTTCAACGACCGTCAGAGACAAACCAGACGAAATTCCAGACTTTCGCCCCATTTTCATCATGAAGCTACAGTTAATTATTTAATGAAAGAACGCCGACTTCGGATTCAGAATTTCCAAAAACTTTCCCCCGGACGCTAAAACGCGGGACTGAAGTTGACTTCCGATTCAAGTCGGCTTTTAGCTATCTTCCCGTTGTGTCTGGGATAACGGCGTGTTTTCGAATAATTAATTCCTTAGTCAGAGGATGCCTGGCTAATGGATGAAATGAAATATTCACGAAACCAATTCAACACCTTCACGTAATTAAATGTGTCTCGGAACGTCTTGCAATAGCACCGAGTTTCGACTCTTTCTTCGCGCTATCATTATGAAAGGATTTTCATTCTTCTTCGGGTTAATAAAGAAATGATTATTACTATATTGTTGATAACTCAAAACGACTAAGTAGGTACTTAACTTATTTCGGTCGAACCATCAGAATGACTAAGTCAAATTGTATAGGAATGGGCCCCGCAGAAATACAAAAAAAGAAATATATACACTACCCAGTTTTAGTTTATTATTTTCAATAATGAACCTTTGGAATCGAACAAGAAATTTTTTTTTTAACACCCCCTCAAAATTTGTTGGTTTACGTTTCAAGGTACGTAGAATCAAAAATCGAATAAAAACGCTGCAAATTATTACACAATGGTTTATTATTTTTCTATATAGATCACTCGTCTACAAAATCACCAACCATCCAATATAAAGGAAAAAATAAAAAATAATAAATCAAAAAAAAAAAAAAAAAAAAAAAAATAGAAAAAATCAAAATTACCAACCATCGATCGCATTTCGGGCAGCTCTAAATTGAACGGAGATTAGGCCTCTTTTGCGATTCACACTCGTGTTTTGATTTATATATATATATATATACATATATTTCAATAAAAACCCTTAAATTTTCGTAGGGAGCGAACGGTTTGTCCTACAGAGCTCCGCGTGGTCTCAAAAAATTCTAAAGATTCTATAGAATCTTAAATTGAAGGAAAAACAATACCTTTATATAGAAATTGTTTGAGTTAGACGTTTTAAAAATTTCAAAATTGATTTTGGAACCCTTAGAAGTGACCTACATCAACCAAAAGCTTCGGGGCACAACTAGACCCCGAATGGAGCCTACATACCAAATTTCATCAAAATCGGTCAATGCTAAGTGGCAAAAGTGCCGCGTACGGCGGACGGACGGCCAAATTTTTATTCGATTTTTGGATTCTACGTACCTTGAAACTTAAACCATCAAATTTTGAGGGGGTGTTAAAATTTTTTTTTCTGGGTCGATTGCAAAGGTTCATTATTGAAAATAATAAACCAAAATTGGCCTTGGAAATTGGATTTTGATGAAATTCGGTATATGGGCCCCAGTTGGGGTCTAGTAGTACCTCGAAGATTTTGGTTGATGTAGGTCACTTCTAAGGGTTGAAAAATGAATTTTGAAAACGCCCAAACTCAAAACATTTTGATGTAAAGGTATTGTTTTTCCATCAATTTAAGATAGTATGGAATTTTTAGAATTTTTTGAGACCACGCAGAGCTCTGCAGGACAAACCGTTCTCCCTATGAGAATTTAAGGGTTGGACGTACGATAAATCAGAAACACGAGTGTGAATCGCAAAATAGGCATAATCTCCGTTCAAGTGATAGCTGACCGAAATGCGATCGATGTTTTTCTTCATGTTGGATGGTTGATGGCTTTGCAGACGAGTGACCTATATAGAAAAGTAATAAACCATTGTATAATAATTTGCAGTGTTTTGTAAATGATGTTGAGGCAACATTCACATGTATGAAGGGTCGCGGGGAAGAACGATCAATGTAAATTTTTTGGCAAAATTGAGATTTTCATTACACCCAGTAGCTTGTTCCAGTACCAATCACAACGTGAATCTAAACCGGGAAAAAAGATCTGGTATCCGAGAAAATTAAGGAAGAAAAAACCCTGTGACGGCAAAGAAAGATCAAGGTCCGCGCGGTGACAGGGAAAAGAGATCAACGTTCAAAGTTCTCTCTGTAGCTTTCCACCGTGGTCATTTCACTGTTTTGTATTTTTCTACCCTTTTTTTGCGCTTTGAATATATAAAAGTTGTATTTCATGTTCGAGGATACTCTTACATGGAGTAGGATAGATATATGGGGAAAATTAATGCCAAGTCGTACACTGAGAATTCTGATTTTTCGAAGAGAGCCAACGACACCCCCTCACCTTTTACTGTAACTGACTATGCCAAAACTGTTGAGTTTAAAACCTAGACTGAGTTTCTATCAGGTACATATTCGACGAAATGTCCTGCTGCAACAAGACCAAATCGGGTCATGATGGGAAGCAATGAGCCTCGATTCTTACAATAAGCAACTTGCAATGAAAAGGAACCAAAAGCTTGATCCTGCATATTGCGGGCCCCTTCCAATAAAAGAAGGCAAAACTTGATGACTTGCTGCACCTGAAGCAATTTTTGCTGAAACCAGAAGTTCATCATTTTCATGAAAAACTTGCTATTAACGAAAATGACACAGGTGACGAATATTTAGACGAACCTCCAATGGATGATGTTATTGAATAATAACATTGAACACAAGCTGTCGTGATCGGAAATAGGTACTAGGGATGGCATATTGAATAAAATGTATCGATATGCTGGTCAAATGATAATTCGTCAATGAGATATCGATACCTCCGATATATCGGTGAAAATATATCGATATTTCGATAAACCGGAAGATCTACTTGGAAAAACGTATTGAAGTACGTAGCTGAATTAAATCGTTTTAAAACAATACAAACACCATTTTGGAGACATTTATCGACATATCGCAAGATATACTTGGAAAAACTTGTTGAAGTAAGTAAGTAGGTAGGTGAATTAAATCATTGCTAACATCATTTTGGAAAAAAATATCGATAAACTGGACATATTGGAAGCAGGGCCGTTTTTAGCCCCTCTGGGGCCCGGGGGCGAGCTATCTTTGGGGGCCCCCCTCTGGAGGAGTATCCCCCCCCCCCCACCACCTACGTAATCTAATTCATTGATAGTTAAGGTAGGAAATGGTTAGAAAATCACAAGAACACTAGCTCAACAAACGTAAAATTATATTTTATAGTTATTTAGGTATGTGCCTTAATACGAAATAGAAAAAATAACAATGAAGAATAATTGAGTAAAATATAGTAAATTTCCATATTTTCCACATGGAATGTTTATGTGTTGAATACTTGAATTTGAAAAATAAATCGGAGGCTTTTGTGAAAGACTAGGTAGACTAGGCAAAACAATAAAAACTATTTGAAAGAAGCCTTCCTTGCCTTCGCTTCAGCAAAATCTCGAATCAGGTCATTGAAATCCAACTGATGGGCTACATCATTTTCAATGGACAATGTGGCGAGTGCAGAGAGTCTGTCCTGAGACATTGAATTTCTCAGGTAAGTCTTGATTAGTTTAAGTTTGGAAAACGACCTCTCTCCACTCGCCACAGTCACAGGAATGGACAATGGAATTCGGAGTGCTACCCAAGTAATTGGGTAGAGGTTCTCAACTTTATGTGCTATTATGTAGTTAAGCATATTTTTTGGTGTTGGTTTTTGATTTTTCTCCTTCCAATTTACGGAGCGATGAAGGGCCTCGATTTCCATGCTGAGATTCATTCCATATCTTGAGTGCTATTGTGAGTCAATCGCTCCTCTAATTTCTTAAATTTCTCCAGCAGTAGAGGGTGGTCGGGTATATTCTCAAGATCGAACGAAAATCCCCATGTATCCTTGAACTTATCGAGTTGCTCGAATCTCGACTCAATCTCGGCATTGACGAGATCGACCAGAGGATTGAAAAACTCAAGTTCAAACAGTTTTTGAGGTTCCATCTCGTTGTTTTCTGAGCTCTCGTAGTCAAATTGCCTCTTCATTTTTGTTTTCTCTTTTTATTGACAAAGGTAGCATCCGTTTTGAGCTTCTCCGCTAGCTCCTTTGCTGCCATTTCACGTTCTGTTTGCCCATTTCTGCGGAAAGTTGAAAAAAAATCCTTGCACTTCTTTAGCAGACTGGTTGCCTACAGAAGATCCAAATTCGTTCTTTGCATTACCTTACTGGCTAGGTTGATTTGGAATAGAATATTGTACCACGTAGTAAGAGCAACAAGGAAATGGAATTCCTTGATCTGAGAAGCTAAGGTGGAAGCTTCATGGGACACGCCTGGATCAGAATTTGTCATAAAATTGGACAGTTCCACAAAGCTGTCGTGCACTCCTTTTTTTTTTTTAAAGCAGAAAGACCCTTTTTTTGAGGAGTGCTCCCCCTTCCCACCTTGAAAATCCGGGGCCCCCCCTGACCCGGGGCGACCGCCCCATCGCCCCCCCCCCCCTAAAACGGCCCTGATTGGAAGATCTACTTGGAAAAGTCTGTTGAAGTAATTATTAACCCACTTTTAAGAGTAACCGGGTGTGAATTATCGAAATTCATTGTTTAAAAATCTGAAAAAGTGCGAGAATGTCATGGTTTCAGAGCACTGTCACTAGCACAGGGTTTTCGGGGTTGAAAATTTGCGGGTAACTATCCTCAAGGGTCGTGACAACTTATAAAAATTGTTGATACCGTCGCCATTGTAATATTAGATTTATAAATTGGCAGGGATATACTGTAGACATGGCCCTTCAAAATAATAATAATATTAATAATAATTAAATAATAACAAAATAATAAAATGTAAATGCAAATTTATTTAAATAAGTAATAATAAAAATAAATAATTAAATAATAATAATTATTGTGAAAACCTACTTTACTTCCTATAGTAGGTAGGTAGTTTTAAACTAGACTCGCCTCCATTACTTTTGGCTCAAGTCAAATAATATTGAGCCTTGAGAGCCACTGTGGGTGTAAACCATTTATGTACCCAATCTTGTCTGAGCTGAAGTCAACAGTCAGAAATCAAGCCACCACAGAGGTAGGTACCAACAAAATTTGGAATAAAATTACTTGATGTTTTACACAGGTATAGGCGTCTTCTCATCCATTTATTTTAATATTAATTTTTACTAGTTGAAAACAAGTCGCCATATTATCGGTAAATATATCGATATGACCGATAATATCTAATCTCCATATCGATATAAATTATAGTTGTCAACCGCAATATATCAATATATCGTTGCCATCCCTTAAGTACTGATGAAGAAGAGCTGGCAGCTGTGACGGGAAATACTGATCGAGGTCAAGTTTTCCAGTTTTACATTTTTCATAACTGACCTGAAATAATTATGTTTTTGATTTTATTTTTTAAACCATGAATACAGATAGTTGAAGAACAACATGGTTTTTATCCTAACTCAAAACTTGACCCGAGGTCATTTTATGAGTAAATTCACATTAAAATTTTAAATTCTCAAAAATTAAAAATGGACATTGATAGTTCATTGCAGCGACCCTTCATGATAAATTCTGCTTTCGGTCAAACTATTGTTTCATTTTTTACCAACGTAACCTCATGTCACTTATTTTTATAGTTTGAGAGGGATAATATTGTTATTGTTGAATGAATTTACCTTGGCAAAGCATCAGTACATTGTTTACGAATAAATTTATCATATGGATGGAATGTTTGATCATATTTGCAGAAATATACATTTATGTATATTTCTGCAAATATGATCAAACTTTCCACTCGCATTTTGCTTTTCTGAGCTTCCTGAGTAACTATGGTTCCATGTCTATTCTTGTTGAAATCTTTGAATCAACAAACTCAGGCATGAATAGTCGATAACATCGACCCATTTTGAGATAATTTTGAGCTTATGTGTAGTTCAACTGAGACCTTATAAATTTCATCGCTGCTTCATCACTTACAGTAGCGTCTACAAACTTTATTATTCTTAGCCCAATCAACTTGTTGTGATCTAATTATAAATCTATTATAAAGGGTGATCGATTTCGGTAGAAGCCGAGGTAGGGTGACTTGCCCAATGAATGAACACTTAAGCTCTTAGCACACTAGCGACGAACTTTAATGTCTATAGTTCTTAAAGTTGCAGTACTACACTACTTGAATTTGTCTGATGTTGTTTAAAATTATGTAAGGAACAAGAATAGCATGGGAGAAGACGAGAAAAGTTGATTTTTATAGCTAATTTTCCACAATAAAGGAGTTAATGTATTTCACCCCATGAATGAACACTATTTCCTAGTGAATGAACCCTGAAATTCCAGTGAATGAACATTATAGTTCATACAGTTCATTCACTGGATAGGATAGTTATTTAAACAAGTTGAGGCAAAAAATCAGCAGTTTAGTTGTTTCTTCACTTGGGAAGCCTCCCATTCGATTTAAAACTGTGAAATAACCCTCCAGCCAGTGAATGAACAGTCATTTTACTGTCGTTCATTTACTGGTTGGAGGTCATGTTTTAGCTCCCACAGTATGAACACCCAACATGACATGATATATGTTATGATATATCATAATCAAAAAAATTCCCTTCTACCCAATTAGTTCTCTCTAGAAAAACATATCAGCTACAATAATAAAGCATGACATTGACTGATTTAGCATTTTACGTTCCTCTAAACACTAATCCCCACGTAGTAATGGCCAACTCCATTTCTTACCCCCAGAGACGTTCTTGGAGACAGACCTGTTGATAACATCAAAACCGAAGAAGATGGCAGACTTTTTTTTATCTACTGCTTCACCCTGCTATCTATGATATGTTGATGGAACTAATGAAAAACACCGTTATCACCAGGGTAAATCACAAGCCTTATTATTCCCAAATAACCTCGTACTGTTCCTTCACTGGGGGGTGTTCATTCACTGGGCGAGTCACCCTACATGATTGCGAAATCCTGATTTTTATTGGGCAACATCAGTGGTATTCAGTGCTCTATGATCTTGCAATCAACGATTTTTCGACAACTAAAACAAACAAGGCCTCTAAACGTCCACGTTATTCTACGTGAGGAAGATTTATTGCCCACTCGAATTGCCAGATGATTTTTTCAGTACCGACTTTGGGACCGGAATTAGCACTATGTAAGCTGCAGTATTCATCGTTTGACACCACGAGACTGCAATCTCTCTTGATTAACCGATAAAACCGCACTACTTTCCCCGCACAAAGATCTCCAACAGAGCACATTTTTTATCTGTTTCAACTAGGAAAGTAAAAACATGGAGTTTAAAACGATCAAAACTTACCTTTAGGGAGTTCCCAAGCAATAAAACTGCTTCCTGGGGTGTATTCGGAGATCCGCGAAAGTTTCAGAATGACTCCTCAAGCTACCCGGTTCAGATTGGGATCATAATTACCTATTAATAAAAATTAAATATTCAACTAGTGTTGTTGGGAATCGAATTTCTTCGTTCCACCCTTCGGTACGGAAGGAAGCTCAAGTAAGACAGCGGGTTAAAAAACATTCAATCCTCAAAAATCAAAATTTGGCATTTTAGAATTTCTTGAAAAATTTTGGTTCCGCGACTGTAAGAGTACCGAGTATATTTTAATTATATTTTAGTTTACCTAAATATTTCAGTTCTTTTTTTTTCAGTCGGATGCACTATGTAACAAAACGCGTTGTATAACAACTGTTTTGTGAAAATGATTTTGTTTTTCAACTTTTCAATTAGTGTATTCTTGTTCTGTGATTTATTATGTAACTTTGTGACAAAAAAAGTGTCGATTTGTAACAAAATTATTATACAGGAGTAAATCACACGTACACCCAATTTCAATGCCATCAAATCAACAGTACAAGATTACGTTAGTGTGTTTAGCGCAAATTGAAGTTATCGCTGAGAAAATCGACTTCATTTTCAGCATTTTAAACTATGATAATTTTGAATTTTCTGAAGTGTATCATAATAGGAAATTGACGCTTGCTGAATAAATGTATCACAATTATATTTGCTTCAAAACATTATTTAACACACAAAAATTAAATTTCTTCCAAAATTTGATTTTACAGGTCAAAAATTTCGTCCGACAGACTCATTTTTAAATTATTATTTGCAATTTAGTACGCTATTATTTGGATTTGTTTTAGCTAATTTTAGCTAGATGGGTGACTATGGTGACACCTCATAAGAAAAAGTGCTTTACTCCTAAAATCGTAAACGAATTTGAGGAAAATGTTTGAAATTTTCCATTTTCTGAATTGTTAGGCTCCTTTATTTGCTCAATATATTATTTATTTATCTATTAGTTTTTTTTTTTTTTTTTACTCATGAACTTTTTGTGTGAAACCATCGAGTGAAAATACCCCAGAAATTAGTGGAAGAAACATTTCTACAAGTTTTTTTTCCTCTCAATCCTACGACATTTCAGTTGTCCGTGAGTGAAATTTTAGAATTGTAATTTAAACATTATCAATAATGAATGAGACTTTTTGAATGGGAAATTGGTTCCCGGTAAAGTTGATTTCGCGACTGGCCAACATAAGAAAGGAATAATCTTGTTTACGAATGAATTCTGTAACATTTTTAAATGTTAAAATTTGGTCAATTTGTTACACAACTTTTTTAAAAACGGTTTTTTATAATTTCGTTTGACGCTTTGTTACATAGTGTAAACCCGTCTCCTACCGTTACCATCTCATGAAGGAGACCGAGAGGTTCCAAGTTGGGTTTTGAGCTGTTTGGGGGGAAACTCGAGTCACATTGAGAGACAATTCCGACCCGGGAAAGGGACGCGATTCGACTAGTGACACCGACCACTGAATGGACAAGACGGATGAGGGCTTGAAAAGAAGACGCGGGATCCAACTCGACCAGTTGGCTATGTCCTATCCCCTCCTACGCGGTTTTTAGTGGTAACGCCCACCCCCTCTGGCGGAAGATCGATGCAATTTATTACAAGAAAAGACCGACCGGGGCGCTAATGGGATTGATATGAACGGGGGTGTCAAGGGAAAATTAATTTCGCGGGCGGAGTAACGCGTGTTTTATAATTAACAGCGTGATAACAAAAAGGGTGATAATTACGCTTTTTTCATCATCTGGTCTTTTGTTGTAAAGACACGTACTTAGTTACGTACGTGTAGAGTTAAAAGACTCAGCTGTTTCACCATGTTGGCGTCTGTTTAACATGTTCTCTCATACCATTTACACAACTAACTGACATAACTGATCTCGTCGACTTACGTGAGGGTACTTAATGTATTTACGGGATTGTCGGGATTACAAAGGCACCATATCTCAAAGGCCATCCCCACCTCCGAACTTAAACGCCATGGGAGACGACAACAGTCTTCTTACATTTAACTGCAATATTGTACCGGGTGTCCCAGAAGTTATGGTCCACCCTCCGGCATTTCCGTATTTAATTACGTAAAACAATGGGCCCAACGCCATTTTTCATATTTTTTTGTAAAGAATTCAGGAAAAATACTTTTGCGCAAAACAATTGCGCGCAATTGTGCGCAATTGACACTAACTTTGTTTTTTCAAACGGGAACCCCAATTTTTTATTGCAGATTCAGATTCTACGTCAAATTTCATGAGAAATTCATACCCGAATCGATTTTTTTTCATTGCGTGCAACTGGTACTTTTCGCGCGCAAAGTGACCAGGGTGCGCAAAAGTGAATTTTTTTTTAACCCCAAGTGTGGCACATTTTTTTTCATTTTTTGACGCTAAATCACGTGGTGAGGTCATTTCTTCGATTTCATCGTTATTTTTCCGAATTTAGAAGGAAAAATAATGTTTATGGACTTAATTTTCCCTCCCCCTTCCGCAATACGGGCTGGGCGGGGACCTGGCTAAATTAAAAATAAATTCCTCACTTCTAAATTAAATAAAATATTGGAAAGTAGGTAAGTACTTACCTACTTTAATGTTTAAAAAAAATCAAAAAGCTTCTCATCTCAAAATTTTCAAAAAAAAAAAAATTAAAAGTTACAAAATCTCCGAAAAAAGTAGTAATAAAAAACTAAGATAGTAATAATGAAATTAAAAGAGCTTATTGATTTTTTTTTACATTAAAGTAGTAAAGTAGTACCGACCTACTTTCCAACATTTTTTAAAATTTAGATGAGAGGAATTTATTTTTAATCCTGCCATAGCCGGTCCCCAGCCCGTGTCGCGAAAGGGGGAGGGAAAATTAAGTCCAAAAACATTAGTTTTTCTTCTAAATTTGGAAAAATAACGATGAAATCGAAGAAAGGACCTTACCACGTGATTCAGCGTCAAAAATAATGAAAAAAAATGTGCCACACTCGGGGTTAAAAAAAATTCATTTTTGCGCACCCTGGTCACTTTGCGCGCGAAAAGTACTAGTTGCGCGCAATGAAAAACATCGGTTCGGGTATGAATTTCTCATGAAATTTGACGTAGAATCTGAATCTGCAATAAAAAATGGGGGTTCCCATTTGAAAAAACAAAGTTAGTGTCAATTGCGCACAATTGCGCGCAATTTGTTTTGCGCAAAAGTATTTTATCTGAATTTTTTACAAAAAAATATGAAGAATGGCGTTGGGCCCATTTTATTACGTAATTAAATACGGAAATGCCGGAGGGTGGACCATAACTTCTGGGACACCCGGTATATGTCGGCGGAGAATTCCTACAACATTCAATATCATTCGTTATATTTCATATGATATCAATATAATTGATAATTTAATTACTGATTTGTAAGATTTGATTTAGTTCAGCTCTGAAGGCAAACACATTAGGTGTCGTCTATGGACGCTCGAGGAAACCCCTCAGAGAATACCTACCTCCCTGGTAGTATTATTTTGGATTCACAGGGTGGAGGTGCAGCCCCTAAACCCTTCGTCGAGGCCCTTGGTGACACAGTTTTATGAGAGTTCTGCCTTGAGAAGGTACTAGCTATTTCGTTGGTCGTATACCTACTGCATTCGTCCTATGTTTTTCGAGGGGGGAGTGTTCCAGGTCTGGTGAGCTGAATTTATTTCATCAATACTAATATTCAATTACAAAGCCTCTTAATAATTCATTTTTGACAACAGTTTATATATAATATAAATATAGCCCATAGTTTGATTAAAGAATTCCGATTATTCTGAGACTTTTTCATCATGGGTGATTATTCGGGTCCTGAAGAAGGGGAAATTCAGGATAATCAACCTTATCCGCCGTCATATAGAAATAATAAATAGGTACGTTTGAGACACAAAATCAATCTGAGCTAGGGATGGGCGGTAGTCGATAGCTACTATCGACATATCGATAGTTCATGACTATCCTTATTGAACAGAAATAGGAACAGGAACAGTTAAGTTACACCCAGAGTCAAAGGTTTTTAGAGAGTTTGAGAATAGAGAACAGACGTTAAGAAAGAGAGAGTAGTCAAGACAGGTTGGAATGAGCGCAGGCTAGCCTGGGCCCTGCTTATAAAGACCTGTGGCTCCCTCTATTTCAGGTCTTAGAAAAAACTCAAAGCTTGGAGTTCTATCTCATAAAATTAACCCCAAAATACTAGCATGTGCCACAACTACACCAATACTACCATACGCCTCTGAGGGGGACAATTTTCCAAAAATCCGTACAAAAATTTTATTTCACCCCGCGATCACAGTATCTTTTGTTTTACTGGCCTAGAATATACAGAAAAGAATTATAGTCAATTTCATCATAGGCAACGCTTTCTGAAACTCAAATTTATTGAAATTTCTCAGTCGCTCAAATACACGTTTTCCATCCAATACTAACTTGGAGCCTCTCAGGCGAGCCACATTGCCAAGGCTGAGGCGCTACTGACGGAAGGCAGACCTTTTGGTTTATTATTTTCAATAATTAACCTTTGGAATCGACCCAGAAAATTTTTTTTTAACACCCCCTCAAAATTTTATGGTTCACGTTTCAAGGTACGTATGTAGAATCCAAAAAACGAATAAAAATTTGGCCGTCCGTCCGCCGTACGCCGTACGCGGCACTTTTGCCACTTAGCATTGACCGATTTTAATGAAATTTGGTATGTAGGCTCCATTTGGGGTCTAGTTGTACCCCGAAGATTTTGGTTGATGTAGGTCAGTTCAAAGGGTTCCAAAATGAATTTTGAAATTTTGAAAACGCCCTAACTCAAAAAATTTTGATATAAAGGTATAGTTTTTCCTTCAATTTAAGATTCTATAGAATTTTTAGAATTTTTTGAGACCACCCGGAGTTCTGTAGGACAAACCGTTAGCTCACTACAAGAATTTAAAGTTTTAAATCAGAAACACGAGTGTGAATCGCAGAAGAGGCCTAATCTCCGTTCAAGTGATACTGACCGAAATGCGATCGATGTTTTTCTCCATGTTGGATGGTTGGTGGCTTTGCAGACGAGTGATCTATAAAGAAAAATAAAAAAAATAAACCATTGTGTAATAATTTGAAGCGTTTTTCTTTAGAAATACCTGCGGTGTTGGTGGGGGAAAGGCAATGCCTCGTGATTCATGTCAACATGTAACGTTTACGCTCGCGAGGCGCCTTGTTAGTATTTCAGGGTAGTACAAGGACTTCCTTTTAGTAAGGTACAATTTGGAATTACAATGTTGAATGACGAAGAAACTTATTTTGAATTAGTTGTGAAATGTCTGAAAATATTATTTATATATGTACATTTTGGAGAAAATTTCACGACTTCCTCGTTTCAAGCCCGTACCTTTAAATTTAAACCATACCTGACCATTTTTGGTCGTTTTCGTCAGGGATTTCCATACATTCCATCACACATTCGATTGCTTAAAACAAGTGTCATGAAAGTTTCTACAACAGGCACATATATAAATCATATTTTCAGACATTTTACAACTAATTCAAAATAAGTTTCTTCGTCATTCAACATTGCAATTCCAAATAGTGCCTCACCAAAACTAAGTACTTGTACTACCCTGAAATACTAACAAGGCGTCTCACGAGCGTATACATGAATCATGCGGCATTGTATTTCCCCCATCAACACCGCAGGTATTCCTGAAAAAAAGGTCTGCCTTCCGTCAGTAGCGCCTTAGCCTGGGCAATGTGGCTCGCCTGATAGGCTCCAAGTTAGTATTGGATGGAAAATATTTATTTGAGCGACTGGCAAATTACAAAAAATTTGAGTTTCAGAAAGCATCGCCTATGATGAAATTGACAATAATTCTTTTGCTATATTATGTCCTAGGCCGGTAAAGCAATACTGTGATTGTGGGGTAAAATACAATTTTCTAAAAAAGTATTTCTCAGAGGCGTATGTTAGTATTTCGGGGTTAATTTTATGGAATAGAACTCCAAGCTTTGGGTTTTTCCTAAGACCTGGAATAGAGGGAGCCACAGGTTAGGGCCCTGGCTAGCCTGTACTCATTCCATTCTGTCTTGACTTTCCATCTTGTATTTCTCTAAACGTCTGTTTTCTATTCTCAAACTCTCTGAAAACCTTTGTTTCTGGGTGTAACCAAACCGTTCCTGTTCCTATTTCTGTTCAACAGGAAGTACCTGTCTCGCCAGTTGAGCTGTTCTCCCTCTTCAAAGTTCGTAGTTACTCCTGGCCCTGAAGTGAAGCTCTAGTTTCTCTTCAGAAAGATTTCTTGCTTCAATTTGATCGTGTAGTAGATTTAAGTTTAAGATTTAGTGAAGTTGGAAATTAGTTTAATATCCTTGGCTATCAACTGAGTAACTTTGAATTTCGTTTGAAAATAAACAAATTATATTTCATGGAAATAACAATATTTTTTTTTGGAACTAAAAAGCTTGAAGGCAAACAGAAGGGTTTTCCAGTTGAGCGGGAGGATGAAAATGGTTAATCTGGGACCCCCCGGAACACGAGTAAACACGAGATGGGTGGAAGATAAATTCGTCGAGGAGTCGGTAGGGCGTGGGAACCGACGCATGTTAAAGGTATACCAAGCAGAAGAAGAAGTCGTTAGTCATTCGGAGTCTCAGTTGTGTAGGTGTGAAGGGATTGCGGCGGACATTCGCGCTACTCTCGGACGAGACGGGCTTCTAACGATGGTTTGTGGGGGTAGGAATTTAGGATTTGCTTGCCCTTGTACCGACAAAAAAATGAATGAAAAGTTGAAGAACGTCAGTTTACTACAAAGGGAGTTCGGGTTAACTGGTCCAAACATAAATGGCTACTTTAATTGGAAGAGTTTCCTGTTAGGTTAAATCATCAACTAGAAAAACCAGATGATTTTTAAAAACATTTTTGACAGGTATTGGGTAAGAATTTGTACCGTTTCTCAATGCAGATCCTCATTAGTGAACTTAGCTAATTTCTAAACAGTAATGTAGTTGAACCTAAAAAATTGGACAAAATCAATGAACCACCATCTTGGAGCCTGCAACTACTGACCAAAATAGGGCGGTAAAAATATATTTGATGGGAATCACGTTGATGAATACATTCATAGGCTATCTTGTAGGGATTTCTATAATGAGGAAGGCGATTTTCATATGAAATGTTGATAATGGACCCATAGTAAATTAACTACATAATCCTGACGAATGGGGAATCTAACTAAATACAACACAGATTAAATCGTCATACTCGCGCTAATCTCGTCGCAAAGCGAGCGAAAGAGTAAAATTAGAGATTTGCATATGTGTTCCCGACAAACGGAGAAATTATTCCATTTCAAAGGGAATTTAGGAATCAACCTCACTAACTGCCATTATTCAGACAACAGGAATTCATTAGCGGATTAGGTCGTGTAAGATAATTGGTGAACTCGATGGGGAAGTGTTAGAGAAACAAACGCGCTACAAATTGGAACACATGATATGAGTAACTTGAGAACATGATTACTCTATTGAAATGAAAAGAGACGTTTTAACAGTGTGAAGTGTGAATTCGAACAGCGTAGAGATGTGAAAGGGTGATAACCACGCGAAGTTCACATCACAAAATTAATTTCATAATTACCAGTCGGCGGCTAAGTGTAAATGGGGAGTTTTAAAAAGAAATCGGAAAGGGATTCGTGATGGCATACTGTCGTTAAGGGATTGAATAGAGTCGGTTAACGTCGTATGAATGAAATATTACTCGTAGCCATTGCTATCGAAAACAGTTAATTCACTAACGAAGAAGGAAAAACTTTGTACTCGTACTTAGTATTTGGAAATATCTATTCGCATTTTGCCTTTCAGAGCTTCAAGTACAAACAATGTAGCTTCTATGTATGTCTATCTGTCGTTCGGGGGCCAAACTCTGGTTTGGGCAAATCCTAACACAAATAAAGCCTATTATTTAACACAAAAAATAACAATTAAAAAATAAAAAAACAATAACAATAACAATGTTTGTGATTAATTATCAATAGTTAAACCATATTGTAGTCTGCTTGGTTTTTCTTTGTTAGAGTGGAGAGATCAGTGTTTGACACTTTAAGCGAAATTCTGACTTTGACAAGCTATTAAGTCATGTTCTTCCATCTGTTCAAACTTTATTGTTACATCTACTGCTCCATCAGGATGTCCTCAAACTATTCAGTATTCAAGAAAACGACGAATTTAAGTCACAAGCATCATAAATCCGTTTTTACGAAATCAATTTTTTGATCCAGTGTTTGACAGCCAAATTTTTGATTAGACCCGTGATTGACACATCAGTATTTCTCCGATAAGTGATTCAATATATCAACAAAACATAAAAAATAAAACAATAAATAATAAATAGTCAGCTGAAAATAAAAATTTGAAAAATTAAAAACATAAATAGATAGTACTTAAGTTAGAAGAAGATATAAGTAAATAATTTAGCAATAAGTTAGTAATGTAAGCGAGTTTATAATATATAAATAGTTTAGAATAGAAGACCACGTGGTGAATGTACAATTAGCTAATAGGATTAGTTTTATCTCTCCCTTTCACTTGACATGACAGACGAACAACCTTTCACCACGTGGTCTCGTTCCCACGTGCCCCCCCTCCGTTACCTTTCTAATCCTTTTACCTCCCTTTCACCCAGAATATATAAATAGAACGACGGACTGACTGATATTATCATCTTCAGGCCATCGAAAGAGTGCTAAAGTTTGTCAGTCCGTCGTTCTATTTATATATTCTGGGTAAAAGGGAGGTGAAAGGATTAGAAAGGTAAGGGGGGGGGGGCACTTTCGATGTAAGGATATTATCCTTACATCGAAAGTGCTCTCCTCCTGTACTCGACTTGCTGGTTACGACGGGTTCTCCAATACGGTCAACAAAACTTTTATTTTCAACAACTTTATACATAAAATGAACATTTAAGTACACTTGGTTTTACTAATTCGAGTACAAAATGTAATGATTCAAATAGGTAAAGTTGAAAATATCACCGGACGATTTGTTACAAAACACAATGTTTTTTCTCAATACCTTAGGAACATTACATTTCCATTGGTAAGCTAGCAGCTTGTAAGTTGCTAAGTATTTACATAAATATAACAAATAATGAGTGAATGACAAGAATGTATAGAGATCCATATAAAGCTGTTGCATTAAAATTAGTCAAAATCATCTCTTAATCAGAACCATTTCTGAGGGTCGTCCTAAAAATATCTGACAAAATAATTGGAGAACAATAATATATTAGAACGATTGTAATCAATGCATCATTGCTCTATAGTTATTTGATTTTAATGAAATGATTCACAAGAATTGAAATTCCATCGTATTAGCTAGGGAATTACACTCATCAAACGTAGATTTTCCTCCAGACCCTCTGCTTCATCACTGGTCCAGCATTCGATTCTCATCAAAACTAAGAGAGGAATAGCTCTATTATGATTTAAGCTTCAATTAGAATAGAAAAACCTAAAAGAGAAGGAAATTGTAAACGGAATTATAAAAGGACAACACTTTTTTCGTAGGGGGTGAGGTTATCTTTTTAGATCCATTGGTGGAAATTGGATCTCGTAAGATACCCGAGGGAACCGCTCGCACGGGTTATGTGGGATTCAAACCCACTAAAACCTCACCTCCTTATCCCACGTTGGATCTCAGCCTGGAACTGTTCAACACATTACTTCAGGCTGAGTTCTGGGAGTCTTCTTAGTTCTCTGCTAGGGGCCGGTGCATGGTTCCACTTCGTTCTTGAAGGATTTTTTTGTTCATAATTTTTTCCACATAGTCTGCACAGTGGTCCATTTTTCTCGCTTTCCAGTATCTTTCCTATGACCGCCTCTGGGGTTGTGTCCTGTGCTGCGAGATTCAACTTCTCCCTTAGGCAGTTCTTCTCCTCTGTCCAGCGCATGCATTAGAAATAATGTATAAAATGCGTCATCATCCTTGTTCTCCTGGCAGTTGGGACATTTTGGGGACCTCGCCTTCCCCATCTTATGTAGTTAGGGGTAGAAAAGTCCGTGCCCTGAAAGGAACTGGGTTATGAAAAAATTTACCTCTTTATTATTTCCTCTTTAGCCATGTCTTGATTTGAGGGATCTGCCTCTGGTTTCTCCTGTCCATATATCCTGCCATCTTTCCACGGTGAGCTCTCTCTCCTCTTTGGCAATACGGGATCGCTCTCCTTGATCTCTCCTGTTGAACATTCTCTCGACTTGCACCAGTTTAGGGATTAGTAATTGTCACTTGAATTTTCTCATGATATCTGATTATTTCCAAAAAACGATAGCATAAGTGCAATCTACACAAAAACTGATTGAGGAAAACTATTGTGAAAATCTAAATTAGAAATGTGAAAGGCATGTTAAAGCAAAATAAAACACTTACCCCTTTAGCCCAATCACAAGGAACCTCAACGAATGAACGACTGCTAGTGGTTTTGTTGAATAAGATTCTCCAGATTTCACATAACCCACTTGAAAATTTCTTCCTCCTTAATATTTCACTGAGAAGATAATATCTTAATATTATTGTGACTCGAAATTCGAAAGAACCTTATTATTTACACATTTTGGTGAGATGTCAATTACTGGATCCTTGTCAAACACAAGTCCCTCCATCCTAGTTTTCAAACGTTTTTATGTGTCAAATAATAGGCTCCGTCGCTTTTCTAATAGATCTGTCTAGATCTTTGACCTGGTTAATGGCCAGGTCAAAAAAATTGTTATGATGTACACGTCAGTTGTGGATTTTACACAGTGATTTTTCCTTGAGCCCTGATGAAGGTGAATTGGCCGAAAGCTCGGCGGAAAAGGAGTGTTTCTGTTTTGCCCTCATCCTGATCGGTTAGACCACTGAATGACAGACAAAAATGCCAAAAATGCTTTGTGAAAAAACATAAAGTGGAAATCTCATTTTCGATTGTGGAGCTTTTGTTATGCCTCTGATTAACTTGAAAGCGATGATAAATAATCAAAAATATTTTGATAGTTCAGAAACAGTCGGAACAAATCAAATAATATTGATTCACCCCTATTTCCATGAAAAAGGACCTTATGGGAGACTGTTTAGGTATACGATTTTAATTCAATCTCTCGGAAACACTTCCGTATAAACAAATCACGCGTTTCATTCCCACAGTGTAATCCATTACCCCGGGAAATCTTCCTTATTTTCCGGATTATTTCGCATCCTGTTTTTTTCTCCCTCTAAAAACCCCCCGTTTTAACCCCCTGTTTAGTATTCAGATCGGTTTCCGCATATCGAAGGAATAGAAGATGACTGATCGCCACCCCGTTTTATTGGGTTTACAAATGGTGTAGAACCGGAGCACGTTTTTATGTTTTGATAAAGGGTAGGGAATTTTTGTCGGAAACACGAGCTTTAGTTAACTGTTGTGGGAGAATTCATTATTTGGATGAAACTTTTTTGGTGTTTACATAACTAGCCCAAATCCATTCCCTACGGGGTGAGAAACATGGGTAACTAATTCAGGGCCAAACAATCACAAATTTAACGTGATTTTTCTTCCGAATCTAACAAGATAGCGGAAGTTTTGTTGATCGCTGAAAAACAAATATTTTAAATAATCTAAATTTTCAGCATTCATAGTATTTGAATATATAAATAATTTCCTACTCCCTTGGAATCGAAGTACTAATTTTATACTAAAATAAGAACTTTATTTTTTTTTTTTAACGAAATGTAGAAGAAAGCAAAAAGAAAAATTACCGAAATGCTCGCTTGATGAAGCTGATTGGTTCAAAAAATAAATCAAAATTAATGTGTTCAACTATTTGTAAAACTACTCGCATAAAGTAAATAATTTGTGGTATATGAAGGGACGTAGAACAAAACATTGTTTCTGGTAACGCATGGTGGTACATGGAAATTAAGCATTTTTTGCAGTAAAGCAGGGGAATCTATTTGGCTGTGGAATAATTCGTATAAAAAAGTAAGGTATGCAACTTGACGACGACTTTCTAGGATGGCAATGCCATTTTCTTCCAGAACCTCCATATAATGAAAATCCGACCAATGAACCCCTCGTTTGGAAGCCAGATACCGTGCGAACCTGCGTTGGATTTTTTGGTTTATTATTTTCAATAATGAACCTTTGGAATCGACCAAGAAAAAGAATTTTAACACCCCCTCAAAATTTTTTATGGTTCACGTTTCAAGGAACGTAGAATCCAAAAATCGAATAAAAATTTGGCCGTCCGTCCGCCGTACGCGGCACTTTTGCCACTTAGCATTGACAGATTTTGATGAAATTTGGTATGTAGGCTCCATTTGGGGTCTAGTTGTGCCCCGGAGCTTTTGGTTGATGTAGGTCACTTCTAAGGGTTCCAAAATCAATTTTGAAATTTTGAAATTTTGAAAACGCCCTAACTCAAAACATTTCGATATAAAGGTATTGTTTTTTCTTCAATTTAAGTTTCTATAGAATTTTTAGAATTTTTTGAGACCACGCGGAGCTCTGTAGGACAAACCGTTCGCTCCCTACAAAAATTTAAGGGTTTATATTGAAATATATATATGTATAATTCAAAACACGAGTGTGAATCGCAAAAGAGGCCTAATCTCCGTTCAAATTAGAGCTGACCGAAATGCGATCGATGATTGGTGATTTTGATTTTTTTTGAATTTTTTTTAAATTTAATTTTATTTTTTTATTTTATTTTTATTTATTTTTTTCCCTTCATATTGGATGGTTGGTGATTTTGTAGACGAGTGATCTATATAGAAAAATAATAAACCATTGTGTAATAATTTGCAGCGTTTTCAATACGCTCGGTGGGATTGGCGTAAAAGGGAGACCAATATTCAAGTACGGACCGCACAAGTGCCTTGTACAAGACAATTAAAGCATCAATATCTGTAAAATCCCTAGTATGAGGGATCAATATGAGGTATAAATGACGGATGCTCATCAAAAATGACGCCTAAGTCTTTGAATGAAGTCACCCGTCACAAAATTTCGCTGTCAATTGTGTAATTGAAAGTTGATGGGTTAGCCGATCTATTGAATGTGATCACAGCACATTTGTCAATATTCAAAAACAAGCCATTATTATTAGTCTGGTTAGTCCCTTAATATGAATAAATCCCTTAGCTCTGGACAAAATCAACACTCTGTTACTGAGTAAATGCAATGCGTAACCAATTTCCGTCAAATTTACAAAAATAGTAGGTTATTCAGCAAAGCTCACTATTTGTGAAGGACATATAACCCGGATCACGCTCATACCCTTACAACCAAGTGAGGGGTCAGAAATAGTGATGAGCATCGATAGTCAATAATAATCGATGTTTTCACCATCGATGGTTTCAACCAATGTTTCACCACTGCGTCAATGTGATTGCATGACGAATCTTTCCTTTATCGTTATCAAATTATCGTATCAGTATCAAATTCGAATATTTAGGTGTTTGTTGTCGTTCTCTATTCGTTAAGAAGGTAGGAAGGCAATCTGTTCTGTTTAACCGTCCACTGAGCTGTGTTGGGACAAATCTTCAAACATTCAAATTATTCGGTGGGGAAAAGTGTATGATATTTCGATATTGAGTTGAATCCCATTTTTTATTGTATTATTTTCAAGTTAATATAAAATTCGTCAGTTTATTCGATGATGACTATCAATAGTTTCCAAACGATGCTCATCCCTAGCCAAAATGTTATGAAATTACACGTAGAATCCAAATCGGCAATAAAAATGGAGGGATTCCATTTTTTAAACAAAGTTGGAGCGCAGTTTTGTCATTTTTGAAATGCAAAACATGAAAAGCCCGTTTTTTAAATATGGACTGTAGAGGAAATGAAGAGAGTAAGACACCTTCACTAGCCACCCTGTAAACGTGAACATGATTTGACCTCCATTATATGTTTCCATTTTATTCTATGGTGATGAAACTACTGCTTACCCAACTAGGCGGACTTTTTCTCCTTCGATGTGAGGGTAATCATCCTACAGACCAACGGTTTCAATTATTCCTTGCTGAATTTTTTCCTACCTATCAACTCTACCCTCTTTTTATGTTTCGGATGACCGAAGGAATGGCCCAGAGAGAAAAAAAAAGTAAAAAAAAAGGACGGACGAGTACTGATGATCAAAAATTCGTATGTTTGTGACGTGGTAGGATAAATTCAGAGAAGATCGTCCCGGGAAGTTGACAAAAGATAATTGAGAGGAAAAAGAATTTAGGACGTGTAAGTACCATAAAAAAATTGAAGTAGCGCGGCACCGCGGAAGGCAGAGGAACTAATTAAGGCGAAACCCCGAGCGAGAAAAATGCGGACGGCGGGACATCGAGTAGAGATGCCACGGGGGAGGGATACTGGAAAAAACGGCACAGCGATGACATGTCCAGAAGGAAATATTGATGTAAAAACTTCAGCGATCCCAGCGGTCTAGTTTTTCCGTATTCCGTGTCCTCTCCAGAACAAATAACTTCTGGAAAGGCCGTTTGCTGGTTGTTGAAAGCTTCTAAGGGACCATTCCATTTTCACCTTACATATTAATTTCCGTGAGTATATAGATACAGAATAATGAATACTTATAATCTACACCTCTTACTTTGATAATAATCCGTTGTGTATTTTGAGTATGCTTCCAAGTCTACCAACTTGGACTTTAAAGCTAGATTCGCGGAAGCAATGTTTTAACTTTTCAAAGCACTTTTGGGCTGCGGAATGCCCAATGTCTAATGTTTCACGGCTCCATTGTTCTCTTGGTACTTGTGTAAATTGATTTACGACGTAATCCTTCTGGTTGAGTAGGTGTTTTTGAAATCAGAAATCAATGCAACGTTTCCAAAAATCCATTGTCACCTAGTGATTTATTGCCCCACGTATCCGTTCGAGAGAAATTGCAGCTCAACACCCGAAAACGCAGTCACGGTCGGTTGGCAGCTTGAACGATGGTTTTTCTCCGCTATTGAATTAAAACTGTCGGCCACTTCACTGACAAGTCTATTTCATGGAGTTTTACGGTTTCATTCTTTTCAGACCCGCAGTTATCTCCTGCGATGTGCAACCCCAAACTGAGTTGTTGTGTGGATTCAATAGTTGATTTAGGAACTTCACTGCTGAGCTGAGTTCGAATTAAGTCTTTTCTTGATGTATTTTGTGATCACGGCCCAAACGGCGACGTGAACTCCATCTGTCGCCACCTTTTTTGACAAATGTGGGGAAAAAAACACTATAGTGCCATATTCCAATATTGAGTGGATTATATTTCCAGTATTGAGTGGATCATCTTTCAAAGAATATATGAATTGACATTATTCAAAGACCATGGAAATGTCTCATTAACCCGAGTTGATGGTAGAAAATTACCGTTCCATCCGGAGCATGAACTGCTAAGGTGATGTTCGGGAGAGATCGTCCAGAAAGCCTGGTAAAGTATGATAAATGTAAGTTCTAAATATGAACCTCGTAACGTCCTGCGATACCCTTCGGGTCTAGGTAAGTTTAGGACGGGGTTTGGGTCTCACAGACCACCAACCGCCTTCCAAGGGTTAAGGGATTAGGGTGCAGGGTTTAGGGAGGAAAAGAGTGGGGGAACTACTTCGTCGGCCTTCGTCAAGTTATGTATGGAATTTCCCTGAGCATTCCCTCTTCCCTTATGATGAGCGATGGTGTGTGCTTTTGAAGGGAGACGAGAAAAAATATTTACCAAAGAACCTCCCACTTCCACTTACTTTTGTTTAAATACGCTATGGAAACTACGAATAAAACCGCTTCAGGAGCGGTTTTTTAAGGCCATTTTAAGCCTTTGACTATCATACAACTTAAAAGTACTCTAAAAATTTTTAAAAATTGTAAAAACAAAAATAAATAAATCATATTCTTGAAAATTAGACTTCTCGTATTAGGCTACTTTTTGGATGAATACAAAATATTCTCATCACAGTTATACACCAAAATCACTAATTGTCCAAATAATAAAAATAAAATCAAAAGAAGTGGACCTGCCACTCGAGAGAACAAACTCAAAACGTTGATTTAAACGCTGCAAATTATTACACAATGGTTTAATATTTTTTATTTTTCTATATAGATCACTCGTCTGCAAAGCCACCAACCATCCAACATGAAGAAAACATCGATCGCATTTCGGTCAGCTTTAATTTGAACGGAGATTAAGCCTCTTTTGCGATTCACACTCGTGTTTCTGATTTATCGTACGTCCAAACTTTAAATTCTCGTAGTGAGCGAACGGTTTGTCCTACAGAGCTCCGGGTGGTCTCAAAAAATTTTAAAAATTCTATAGAATCTTAAATTGAAGGAAAAACAATACCTTTGTATCGAAATTTTTTGAGTTAGGGCGTTTTCAAAAGTTCAAAATTCATTTTGGAACCCTTAGAAGTGGCCTAAATCAACCAAAATCTTCGGGGCACAACTAGACCCCAAATGGAGCCTACATACCAAATTTCATCAAAATCGGTCAATGCTAAGTGGCAAAAGTGCCGCGTACGGCGGACGGACGGCCAAATTTTTATTCGATTTTTGGATTCTACGTACCTTGAAACGTAAACCATCAAATTTTGAGGGGGTGTTAAATTTTTTTTCTTGGTCGATTCCAAAGGTTCATTATTGAAAATAATAAACCAAAAGAGCGAGGAAAATATTGTGAGGAGGGAATATGTTGAAGAAATGAACCCATTCATGGTGAAATAAATACAGAAATTAGATCATTTAGATACTCGTCGAACCAATCAGTTTTAACTATTTCGAATTCATCAAGAACAACATACCAGGGCGAAAATAGTCAATTACGTTGCAATACGACACGAAGTTGCATCAGCTATATGCAAAAATAAAGATTCGCGGTGTGTCTTTCTGATCTCAGTTTTAATTTATTGACACGAAATCGATATTTCCTAGACAACGATAAAACAAAAAGTGATTGACAGTAGTTGATGTCTGTTAAGTGCTGCATCGTAGGGGCAGAAAGTCTTACCGATAATAGGTCACATCCGTCCATACGTCGATAGGTACTAGACTTCATGGTTATTCCATAAAGATGAACGCGTTGAAAACACAATTAGGTATTTGTGCCCTGACAAAATGACAGGTTCTCCCCTCTTCATCCAAAAGAGCTGTAATTTAGTAGTTGATATCAATACTTCTTGCTAGGATAACTTGGCTTCAGGAAATGTACGTGAGATATGATAACTTACCTCACCTGTTTCCGTGATGAATGAAAAATCAATCTCCCTAAGGCGCTACGTATCACAGGCCCTAACTATCCCTATGGCCCTACCTATGATGCAACCCTTCACATTTTGACCGTAATTATATCGTTAGTTTTTCAAGTTCAAGTAAAATCACGTTTTTGCGTGAGCTCACGCTCCTGTTTGCCCTATATTGATAGAATTCATAGTGGACCGTTTCGAAGCTAACCGGGAAATGTCATAAAATTCGGTTATCGGGCTCTAGTAGTTTTGCCCTGAGCAAACACATCCCTATTCGGAACGACATTTGTTCAAAATGACAGTGGAAATTTTGATTTCGGAGGAAAACTCTTCGATAGCGAGGAAGCAACAATTAATCATAAAAACTACGATCTTTCTCAAGTTTTATCAGGTATTTGTCGTGATTATATTTTCTATTGAATAAACTACACTATCCAAGCTTGAACTTCCCCAAACGAATAGCCCAAATCCTTGCTGAAAATAATCAGGGTTTTTCAAGAGAATTTCTAGGGGGATTAGTCTGGGAAATTGCTGAAGAACAGAAAGGGGATTTAGACGGGAGCTGGGAAACAACTAAAAAGAGGAGAGCGGGATGAGTAGGGAGAAAAATCCACCTCCGTGATAGATTAGATTTACATTGTGGTCCAAGGAGAAGAAATGCCGACGCTCGTCTTATTCCTTCGCCGTGGAAATATTTATAAACCCCCGAGAAACACGAACCCCAGTCGCTACCTGAGAAGCTGTTTTTTGTATGGAGGAATGTTTTGTTTTTTGTGGGTACACCTTGTTCTTGTTACGCTTAGGTTGTTGACAGGTCCGTATCGCTACTACAGAACTTTCAAGAAGAATTTTTAAGCTATCAATGGAGGAAGGTTCAGTTTCAAGGAAAAAATTGTTTTTTCCGTTTACCTTCTGTATTTTTTCAATAATTTTTCTTTATGCATGAAGGAGAAAATAATGAAAGATTTTAATTTAGTTACTGAGTACTATAACTGAAAACTAACAACAACTAACAAAAAACTGAATTTCCAACCAAATGGAAATGAAGGGTTGAACTTTTCAAAAATGCCCTAGTAGGTAGTAGGTACCTATAGTTTCTAGGGAGGGATCTATACAGAAGGGTGATCTATACAGAAAATAATTAACCTTTGGGCAATGATTTGCAGCGTTTTTTTTTACCTACCAACTTTTTTTTACCTACTAACTTTTTTTTTGCCTACCTACCATTGGTAGATACTACCTACCTCACCATACTGCCTCCACACCTTCACAATCAAGTTTATTAGAAAGAACTATACGATTCACGCTCGATTCGAAAAATAGAGAGCTTCATATGGAAATTTGATTACTGGTCCTCAGAAAGCAAAACTGAATATAAATCGAAGAAATGAACAGCGATCGCATTTTAGTCAGAACTAGGGATGGCATATCGAATGAAATATATCGATATACACATCAAACGATATATCGTCAATAAGACAGGGCGATAGAAAAATTTAGCATGGAAAGAAACCTCCTAATAAACCTGGAGAAATCCAAAATCATGATTTTCAAGAGAGGGGGCGGAATAAAGTCAAAGAATGAACAGCGGAAATTATACGGCGAAACTATAGAGGTACTAAAATCCTATAAATATCTTGGAATGTGGTTGACCCCTAGCCTGAACCTTGATGAACACTTCGGACAAAAACGGCGAGCTTCACAGTTTGGACTAGCAAGCACTAAGAGGAACCTCCTATGCAATGATATACCATTCGAATCCAAAATGAGGGTGTTTGATGCAACAGCCAAGTCAGTACTGGGGTATGCGGGTCAAGTGTGGGGTTTTCGGTATGTGGAGGAAGCGGAGAGGGTGCTTAGGCGATTCATCAAGAGTTCACTCCATTTACCCATGAACACTCCGACTTACATGATCCATCTTGAAACTGGAGCGAGCCCTCTTTATGCGACGTATTTTCAGTTGCACGCTGATTATATAATTAAAGTCCTGGGAATGCAGCCTGAGCGTCTGCCTTACCGGGTGGCACGAGAAACGATTAAGCGTAAGATGTTTTGGTGTAAGGCGTGGGATGATTTTTTTTTTTTGGGGTTGCCTCGGTAAGCTTCCTTGAGGCTACTATTTCTGAATGGAAGTCGCTGGCGGGAGATCTTATAGTTGCGATTGAGAAAACCCATCGCGAACAATTCCTAAGACTGGCCTCTGAATCGAGTCATTTCCAGTTGTATGCTGCGCTGAATCAAAATACGGACTAAGTACATAAAGAAAAACAACCAACGCGTGTATCGCCTTATTGCAAGGGTGCGTTGCGAGCAAATGGGGTTAAATGCTAAAATGTGGAACCGAGGTACAAGAGAAGCACAGTGCTCGATGTGTAACAGGAATCAGGAGGAAACGTCCTATCATTTTCTATGCACATGCCCGACAATGGTGGAGTTAAGAATACAATTTTTCAGCAAAGGAATTGTGGAACGACAGGAGATGTTGCATATACTGAATGGACCGAACTGGATAGATCTGTACAATTTTGCGAGAGAAGCTCTGAATTATAGGGAATTCCAAATTAATAACTATAATTACAAATGAAGTTTGCACTTAAAGATTATTTTTTGTATTGTAATTTAGATTTTAGTGATTGTCTATAGGCGTATAAATGGAAAAAATGAATAAAATTAGGAACCTAATAATAAAAGCTAGTGTTATTGATAGATGAATTATTATAGTGTACAAAACAATTATTATTTATTATGAATTTATTTATTATGAATTATTTATTATGAATTAACGTAAAGCTAAGACCCGAGCACTACCCGGACAGTTGGCAAATGCCCAGTCCTATAATGTTGAATTGAAAATGCATTGGCAATATTTGTTTTCGTTAAAATAAACATTTTTTCTTTTTCTTCTTCTTCTTCTTCTTCTTCGTCAATAAGATATCGATACCTACGATATATTGGATAAAATATATCGATATTTTCGATACATCGGAAGATCTAATTGGAAAATCTTGTTGAGGTAGAATCACGTATCTGATACGTGATTTAATACATTTTAAGCTGTACAAACATCATTTTGAAGAAATTTATCGATATACTCGACATATCGGAAGATTTACATGGAAAAACTCTTTGAAGTTAGTATTTAACTCTCTCAAAAGTTTCATGGTTTACGTTACAAGGTATGTAGAAATGGCAAATCGAGTGAAATATATCGGATGATCTACTTGGAAAATCTTATTAAAGTAAGTAGGTGAATCGAAACGTTACTAATATCATTTTGGAAGAAATATCAATCGTAGTTGTAAAAGTGCGAAAAAGTCATGGTTGTCAGAGCACTAGGTCACTAAAAAAATGGTTTTTGGGGTTGCAAATTTGGGGATAAACTACTCTCAGGGGTCCTAAGCCGAAATCAGATACTCGAATACTCGTACGGTACTCCTAGCCGCTGCGCATGCGCAAACGTGAAATCCTTTTCACCCCATAACATTTACATTTCCCATCTGATTTCGATGAAATTTTCAGAAATTATGCGAGTTGGGGTGAAGATGGTCCCCTAAGAAAATCATAGCCCCCAAATTGAAAGTATTTTGTTCGTATGCTCAAACTTAAAATTATTGTAACAGCCATAACTTCTACATTTTCCTACAATATTCAGAGATTGTGCGGGTTGACGTGTAGACGGTCCCCTATAACGGTTGCGCTAAGCAGAGTTTGGCAAAATCATAATCATGAATATAATTAAAATTTTTAATCACGGGATTACGTTTCTGTGATGATGATTAAGATTAAATTCTTAATCGCACACTAAGAGTATGATTAAAATCTTAATCACGGAGTATGATTACAATTTTAATCACAGGAATACGTTTCAGTGATTATGATTAAGATTAAAGTCGTATTCACACACTAAGAGTATGATTAAAATCTTAATCACGGAGGATGACTAAGAATACATTGTTAATCACAGGAAATCTGTGATTAAACCCATGAATAATAGGATTAAATTTTTATTCACGCACTATAAGTATAATTAAAGTCATTATCACAAAAAACCTGTGATCACAGAAAATCTGTGATTAATCATAGGAATAATAGGATTGAATTTTTATTTAGATTTTTAATCACAGGAATACGTTTCTGTGATTATGATTAAGATTGAATTCTTAATCGCACACTAAGAGTATAATTAAAATCTTAATCACGGAGTATGATTACAATTTTAATAACAGGAATACGTTTCAGTGATTATGATTAAGATTAAAGTCGTATTCACACACTGAGAGTATTAATTAAAGAGTAATTAAAGTCATAATCACATAATCATACTCATACTCTGTGATATCGATTTCAATCATACTCTTACTGTATGAATTCGAATTTAATCTTAATCATAATCACAGAATCGTATTACTGTGATTAAAAATCCTAATCATATTCATGAGTATGATTTTGCCCAACTCCGGTGCTAGGTACTTAGAGATTGATGTTTTGGGGTTAAGTACTATTCATCGGATCTTCTATACAGTCGGGTTATGGATACGAGGAAGCTATGTGCCACACCCATTTGGCAGACGTTTTTATACCGTTCAACCAACATCGGTCGATCCACGTCACCGAACTGTGCTTTTGATTCCTAATTATACAAGGATTATTCCGTCCTGCAGACTCTACTTCACTTTAATCTACGGTCTTTTGAAATTTTTCAGATGAGAGGTTATGGTTTTGGGTTCCGTAGTAACTAAGCTCCTTTCATCTAGAATTGAACAAAATGAAGCGAGTATAGAGAACGGGAAACGAAATAATGGGAAGTTATTTCATTATCCCAGCTTCCTCATGCAAGCCCCGTTCCAAACATATCGGGCAATTTATCGAAAAGTTGGTCGGGGAAACGTCAAAATTGTTCCCCCAACTACAGGGAGAGGCCAAATCTGAAAAGGCGTAGCGAAGCGCTTCGAATATGCATGGCGGAAACTTCGCCAACGATTGCGGAACGGAGTTGGCGACTGGGGAATGGAAGGCGCATACATGAATGCAGGAATCGAGAACCGAAGGGAGAAATTAGGCTGGGAAGTTGAGAAGGCCTCGCAATATTGCCTAGTTATCTCGCTAGAGTTCACGTTGCGTCGAGCCGATATCGATGGAAAGACGAGCAATGGACTAACTTGGTTTTGTTGATCCATTGAAAAACAAGGTAACTAATATTGTCACTGACATTCACTTTATACTCTCAGTCCCGTAATAGTTTCTGCTCAACAATGCTTCAAAGTTTCTTTCCAGAACCCTTTCAAAATCACCGTTGTCAAAAATTGCTGGCCGAATAGCATCAATGGAGTCCCAGATCATGCCAAACCACACTTCAATTTTCTACAACATTCATCCATTCACAATCATTACGTTTTGAAAGGACAGTTTTCAAATTTGACCTTCACGACATCTGGAGGACACAGGTGTCCGAGAAAGATACGGTCAAACTTCAGAGGTCAATTTTAAAAATTTTGCAACAAAATGTGACTTGTCGTGTTATTTTAATTTTCAAAATTCATCGTATGTTGAACCTTGTTTCACTAAAATGCCTATAGCTCCCTTATTTTTCATGAAAATTCAAATCTGATTACACCGTTGAAAATAGCATTAAATTTCCCATCAAATGAGCTACTACACACATTTCTAATCTCTCATCTAGTTAGATTTTTCTAGTCCAAACTTGAAACTTTGCAATTTTTTGAGTTCAGTAAGAAGGAGAACAGTTGAAAAATCAACTGTTTAGATTTTTCAAAATCGATTTTCTCAACAAAATAGAATTTTTTGTAATAGAAATTTTTCAAAGATTTTGATTTTGATTTCAGCTTTGTAGAAAATTTTGATTTTGATATCAAATTTTAATTTTGATTTTCGATAAAAAATCAAAGTTTTTCTAAATAGAATTTTTTGAAAAATCAACTGTTCAGATTTTTGGTTTATCATTTTCAATAACGAACCTTTGGAATCGACCAAGAAAAACAAATTTTTAACACCCCCTCAAAGTTTGATGGTTTACGTTTCAAGGTACGTAGAATCCAAAAATCGAATAAAAATTTGGCCGTCCGTCCGCCGTACGCCGTACGCGGCACTTTTGCCACTTAGCATTGACCGATATTGATGAAATTTGGTATGTAGGCTCCATTTGGGGTCTAGTTGTGCCCCGAAGATTTTGGTTGATGTAGGTCACTTTTAAGGGTTCCAAAATCAACTTTGAAATTTTGAAAACGCCCTATCTCAAAAAGTTTTGATATAAAGGTATTGTTTTTCCTTCAATTTAAGATTCTTTAGAATTTTTAGAATTTTTTGAGACCACCCGGACAAACCGTTTGCTCAATACGAGAATTTAAAGTTTGGACGTACGATAAATCAGAAACACGAGTGTGAATCGCAAAAGAGGCCTAATCTCCGTTCAAATTATCGCTGACCGAAATGCGATCGATGTTTTTCTTCATGTTGGATGGTTGGCGGCTTTGCAGACGAGTGATCTATATAGAAAAATAATAAACCATTGTATAATAATTTGCAGCGTTTTTAGGACGTCCCACAGTAAGACTTGGGCGTCCTTATGCGATCGATCTGGGGTGAAGTTGGACAACACTCGACAGAAAAAAAAATTACCACACAGTAATCTGTTTTAGACCATTCTGAATCCAAATCCGCGAAGAAAACCATAGGTGTATGTTTGTGTGTGTGGTATCGTACATGGCGCTTCCTGGTCATTTGCTGCGTATAGCCACCGCATACCTGGTCATTGAGGTGCATTGTGGTCCTTTTTCCAATGACCAGTTGTGTAGGTCAACTTTAGCGGCCCCCAAAAAATCGAAAACGACCCAGAATTTTTTTTAAAATAATTTTATCTCCTTCTACGATCATTAGAGAACATGTTTAAAAAAGAAAAAACCAACATAATTACCGCAAACTATTTAATTTAATTAGAAAACCAAACCAAACCAAATGACCAGTTGTGATAGTGAAATACTGCATTCAGTTTGTGTGTCATACGCGTACTGGCGCGTTACAACTGGTCAGTCAGTCACTTCCCCCTCTATTTTTCCAAAGCTCGTTGTGTGCTGCTCGACGTTAATTTTTCGAACTAATCAATTCTCTCATTCTGGCCTGTTTTTGGAGGGCTTAGGGAGTTTTCTATCTCCTTAACCCGCGAGAGGTGATCACCCTTAAACGAGGGTTGGAGGTGATACCTGAGTGCTGTGCTCAAGTCACGTTTTCTCGTACAATTTTTGCAATAACTCCGTTATTATTTGTCCTATCGACCTACGACTTCGTATGTATACTCTCAGATTGTTGAATGACAAAATATATGAGTGGGGGTCTATTAAAAAATGTTTAATAAAATATATAAAAATTGTTTTATGTCCCAGGCCCTGTTTTTTTTTGTACATTTTCCATTATAACTCTGCTATTATTCGTCCTACCGACCTGAAATCCCGTATGTTTACTCTCAGATAGTTTACTAACAAAATGTTGGGGGGGGGGGGGTTAAATCAAAACGCTGCAAATCATTGCTCAAAGGTTTATTATTTTCTGTATAGATCATCCTTCTGTATAGATCACTGGTTCTCCATCAATAGCACCTACCACCATCTGTATTCTCCCTTGACCTTCCCTCTCAAATTTCAGCTCCTGCGTTCAATAGGATTGAAAATGGCTTCGGAGCTCACTCAGCAGATCAGTGATCTGAAGAGTTAAGAAGATCTCCTCGAATGCTGGAGACGCCTGGAAGAGCACCTCCATTCAATAGGATTGAAAATGGCTTTGGAGCTCACTCAGCTGATCAGTGATGTGAGGAGTGAAGAAGATCTCCTCGAATGCTGGAGACGCCTGGAAGAGCACCTCCATTCAATAGGATTGAAAATGGCTTTGGAGCTCACTCAGCTGATCAGTGATGTGAGGAGTGAAGAAGATATCCTCGAATGCTGGAGACGCCTGGAAGAGCACTTCCATTCAATAGCATTGAAAATGGCTGCGGAGCTCACTCAGCTGATCAGTGATCTGATCAGTGAGCAATGATTTGCAGCGTTTTTTACCTACAAACATTGTTTTACCTACCAACTATTGGTAGGTACTACATACCACACTAAATATAATGGCTTCACACCTTCACAATCAAGTTTATTAGAAAGAACTAAACGCTTCACACTCGATTCGAAAAATAGAAAGCTTGATATGGAAATTTGATTACTGGTTACGCAGAAGGCAAAACTGTATACAAATCGAAGAAATGAACAGCGATCGCATTTTAGTCAGATAAAATTTGAACGGCGATTAGACCTCTTTTGCGATTCACACTCATGATTCTGTTTTATCGAAGGAAAACCTTCAAGTACTCGTAGGGACCGAACGGTTTGTCCTACAGAGCTCCGGGTGGTCTCAAAAATTTTTAAAAATTCTATACTATTTAAAGTTGGTGAAAAAACGATACCTTTATTTCGAGAGTTTTCGAGCTAGGGCACTCTTGAAAATTTCAACCCTTAATTTTCACCCCTTATAAGTGACCTACATCAACCAAAAGCTTCGCGGCACAACTAGACCCCAAATGGAGCCCATATACCAAATTTGAACCAAATCGGTCCAGTGTTGCTAAGAAAAGTGCCGCGTACGGCGGACGGCGTACGGCGGACGGACGGAAATTTTAACACAGAATGTGTTTTTGCGATGACCTACCGAAAAAAAATCGTCACGAAAAAGCGACAGAAAAAACATCTGGTGATATGTTTATTGGTTGTCATGTTAATGTCAACTCCACATTTATTATTGTTGTTTTTTATTTATCGGATGACTAGTATCGCAAAAACACATTCTGTGTTCCTATGATTTCATACAGAGTATGGAAAAAGAAATAAACCGGGGGGTGCAGGGGGGCGGAGCCCCCCGCCGAGGCGCAAAGCGCCGAGTTTTTATTCGATTTTCGGATTCTACGTACCTTGAAACGTAAAACATCAAATTTTGAGGGGGGGTTAAAATTTTTTTTTCTCTTGCTCGATTCCAAAGGCTTATTATTGAAAATAGTAAACCAAAAGCAATGCGCGTATGCAGTATATACATAAATTTATCATATAGCTCAGAAAAATTGGTAGCTCTCATTACTCATTTAATGACAAGATTATAATACGGTATGATGACTTAGCATTCAGGCAATAAACAAATTTCAGTTATTTTGCAGACATAAATAGCACATAGCGTTGGTGAAAAAATATATTTTTTTATAGCATCAAGTGCCTATAAAATGTAGCAAAACGCTGCAAATCATTGCTCAAAGGTTTATTATTTTCTGTATAGATCACTGGTTCTCCATCAATAGCACCTACCACCATCTGTATTCTCCCTTGACCTTCCCTCTCAAATTTCAGCTCCTGCGTTCAATAGGATTGAAAATGGCTTCGGAGCTCACTCAGCTGATCAGTGATCTGAGGAGTGAAGAAGATCTCCTCGAATGCTGGAGACGCCTGGAAGAGCACTTCCATTCAATAGGATTAAAAATGGCTTTGGAGCTCACTCAGCTGATCAGTGATCTGAGGAGTGAAGAAGATCTCCTCGAATGCTGGAGACGCCTGGAAGAGCACTTTCATTCAATAGGATTGAAAATGGCTTCGGAGCTCACTCAGCTGATCAGTGATCTGAAGAATGAAGAAGCTTTTGAGCAATGATTTGCAGCGTTTTTTACCCACCAACATTTTTTTTATCTACCAACTTTTTTTTACCTACCAGCTAGGTACTACCTACCACACCATACTGGCTTCACACCTTCACAATCAAGTTTATTAGAAAGGACTAAACGCTTCACACTCGATTGGAAAAATAGAAAGCTTCATATTGAAATTTGATTACTGGTTACGCAGAAGGCAAAACTGTATACAAATCGAAGAAATGAACAGCGATCGCATTTTAGTCCGATAAAATTTGAATGGAGATTAGACCTCTTTTGCGATTCACACTCATGATTCTGTTTTATCGAAGGAAAACCTTCAAGTACTCGTAGGGACCGAACGGTTTGTCCTACAGAGCTCCGGGTGGTCTCAAAAATTTCTAAAAATTCAATACTATTTAAAATTGGTGAAAAAACGATACCTTTATTTCGAGAGTTTTCGAGCTAGGGCACTCTTGAAAATTTCAACCCTTAATTTTCACCCCTTAGAAGTGACCTACATCAACCAAAAGCTTCGCGGCACAACTAGACCCCAAATGGAGCCCATATACCAAATTTGAACCAAACCGGTCCAGTGTTGCTAAGAAAAGTGCCGCGGACGGCGGACGGACATTGCAAATATGGATTCTACGCACCTTGAAACGTAAAGTGACAAAGTTTGAGGGGGGGTTATAAAATTTTTTTGCGATATGATCACATAGGCTTATTATTAGAAATAATAAACCAAAAAAATAGACTCACAAAGATTAGATAATATTGCTTAGAGGCATTTTCATACTTGAATTAGTTGTAAAATTCTTCCCTACTGTTTTCAACGTGGCACACTCCGTAAACATACGTACTAAAATAAAATCAGAGGTATACACTCTATCCTCGCTTCTGACAGGAAGGTTGAGTTCAAAAATTTATACAATAGGTGCATTGGGTTCTCTCATAATAGGAACTGGTAGTGTAGGGTGCTATTGTTCTGTAGGTATCACGTCAGGTAGGTGAGACTACATACACTATGATTCCGTTCTACTTTGAATGACATTGAAATGAAGTAAACCATTGGCAACTAATCCGGGAAATTTCGGCGGTATCTTCTAGAGGTTTTGAAGAAGTCGAGTAGTTGTATACCTGTCTGTTTTGAAAGAACGGAATCAAAACTTACTTGAAATGAACTGTCAGGAATTCATATTCAAGTGGTCACAAATAGGTAGGTACCCGTATTAAGATTGTGGTGCTGAAGGGTTACCCAGAGTTCGTATTTTTTGTTCTTTACAAAAAATACGTTTAAACTAGTTATGATGTGGGTTTTTATTATGAGAATGTTAACAAACATTTTCTTGCCCTCTATTTCATTTTTTCTGACCATGTGTATGTATTTTTGATCGAGTATTTGAGTTATACAGGGTGTTACATTTTGTAATGGTCACAGGGCAGGATTCGATGTTACAACTGATTTTCAGCAAAAAATTCTTAATAGGAATTTTTTGTAGAAGCTTCATTTTTGAGTTATTTCACTTTTAAGATTTTTTTCATGTTCCCCACCTTCTGTCGGCAAAAATGGCTTTAACTCCCCGAATTTTCATGTTAATTTTTGGTTTATTATTTCTAATAATAAGCCTATGTGATCGTATCGCAAAAAATTTTTATAACCCCCCCTCAAACTTTGTCACTTTACGTTTCAAGGTGCGTAGAATCCAAATTTGCAATGTCCGTCCGCCGTCCGCCATCCCCCGTCCGCCGTCCGCGGCACTTTTCTTAGCAACACTGGACCGATTTGGTTCAAATTTGGTATATGGGCTCCATTTGGGGTCTAGTTGTGCCGCGAAGCTTTTGGTTGATGTAGGTCACTTCTAAGGGGTGAAAATTAAGGGTTGAAATTTTCAAGAGTGCCCTAGCTCGAAAACTCTCGAAATAAAGGTATCGTTTTTTCACCAATTTTAAATAGTATTGAATTTTAAAAAATTTTTGAGACCACCCGGAGCTCTGTAGGACAAACCAATCGGTCCCTACGAGTACTTGAAGGTTTTCCTTCGATAAAACAGAATCATGAGTGTGAATCGCAAAAGAGGTCTAATCTCCATTTAAATTTTATCGGACTAAAATGCGATCGCTGTTCATTTCTTCGATTTGTATACAGTTTTGCCTTCTGCGTAACCAGTAATCAAATTTCCATATTTTTCCAATCGAGTGTGAAGCGTTTAGTTCTTTCTAATAAACTTGATGGTGAAGGTGTGAAGCCAGTATGGTGTGGTAGGTAGTACCTAGCTGGTAGGTAAACAAAAGTTGGTAGGTAAAAAAAATGTTGGTGGGTAAAAAACGCTGCAAATCATTGCTCAAAGGCTTCTTCACTCTTCAGATCACTGATCAGCTGAGTGAGCTCCGAAGCCATTTTCAATCCTATTGAACGCAGGAAGCTGAAATTTGAGAGGGAAGGTCAAGGGAGAATACAGATGGTGGTAGGTGCTATTGATGGAGAACCAGTGATCTATACAGAAGGGTGATCTCTGCAGAAAATAATAAACCTTTGAGCAATGATTTGCAGCGTTTTTATCTGATAATACCGTTGGAAAGTGCGTAAATTTTTCCAACTCCATGATGGAGTAAAACTTTTTCTTAAATCGGGACACGGATAAAGAATGGACCTAAACAAAAACTGGTGAAATCTTGGAAAGCTGGAGTTCTGTAATTCGGCTTGTGAATTTTTGCCTGTAAGTCTAAAAGATGCGCCAAAGTCTCAGCTTTCCAACGGTTTAGTTACTTTTATTTCAATGGGGAAATTATTTTAAAAAACGCTGCAAGTTATTACACAATGGTTTATTATTTTTCTTTATTGATCACTAGTCTGCAAAGCCACCAACCAAAAAGTGCGGCAAAAGTGCCGCGTACGGCGCACGGCGTACGGCGGACGGACGGCCAAATTTTTATTCGATTTTTGGATTCTACGTACCTTGAAACGTGAACCATCAAATTTTGAGGGGGTGTTGAAAAAAAATGTTTCTCGGTCGATTCCAAAGGTTCATTATTGAAAATAATAAACCAAAATGTGTGTTTGAAAGAAGAAAAACGTGAATTTCTTCAACGAAATCAGCTTTCCGACTGAGACGATCAGAGGGATTGAACGTTGGGACGGAGTGGCAGAATTGGGCAAACTCCTATCTACTCATGAATTATGATGTTAAAATAATTTTAACACAGTAATTATTACTGATGGATATGAATAAAATAATGACAAAAATATGTTTACAAACATGATTAAAAATAAGAATAAATTTGTATTCACACATAAGAGTGTGATTGAACAAATAAACACTGTATGAATAACATTATATTCCTAATCACAGGGAACTGTGCGATTAATTACACGAAATGTGTGCTCGATTGTCTCAGTCGGAAAGCTGATTTCGTTGAAAAACAATTCACGTTGAAATGTTCATTTCGTTGAAAATAAAGGTAACTAAACCTTTGGAAAGCTGAGATTTTGGCGCATCTTTTAGGCCTAAAGGTGAAAATTCACAAGTCGGATTACAGAACTGTTATGTTTGCGTGTCGGTGAAGAGCTGACCTTCTCGCTGCGGCGTTTGACTTTTCTTTAACCCCTACTCAACGAAGAGAGAGAGATCCCTATCCTAACATGCAGTACTATCGCATCGGCGGTTCATAACCACACCGTGGTGCTAAGCACTGAGGAAGGCGGCTAGCCCGTCAGCCCCGGCGTTTCAGAGAAACCTAGGAGGATGACGGGATATTTACCTATTGAGCCTAGTACTTCGAGGAGATCCTTATTCGAAGAGAAGGTTTGAGAGCGAAATGATGAAGACGATAGACTGGACTAGATTGGCATAAGGGAGCATCCCTGAGTGATCTTATAATATAATATAATATATTTATAATGTATATTATACACATGTCGTTAGCTCGGGAGAGAGAGAGGTGGAAAGGTGACGTCATGTTGGCGTATCCCCCGTACCTCGTCTCCCCCAGTGGGTGATGACTCATTCAGGGATCCTCCCGGTAGCTTCTTTATTTAAGAACTAATTATTGATGATATGTGGGTCATTATAAGAACCAATGAGGTTTTCAAACATATTGAAATTTCCAAGATTTTACCAGTTTTTCGTTTAGGTCCATTTTTTATTTATCCGTTTTCCCGATTTAAAAAAATATTTTTCTCCATCAAGAAGATAGGGAAATATACGCTCTTTCCAACGGTCTAATCAGACAGAAAGTATCATGAAAATTCGGGGAGCTAAAGCCGTTTTACTGACATATGGTGGAAAACACGAAAAAATCTTAAAAGTGAAATAACTCAAAACCGAAGCTTCTACAAAAAATTACTATGAGGCTTTTTTTTTTAAATAGAAATGAGTTGTAAAATTGGCTCTTGCCCTGTGACCGTTATGAAATGTAACATCCTGTATAATCCTCCGTTTCCAGAAGGGCAGTTCAATAGAAGTGTGTAATTGATCTTAGTCGGAACCAGGTAACAGCAACTTGGAAAAAATTGCAACGTAAAAATCCGTTCTCATCTACTAAGGTTCATAATATGAACCTAGTAGAGAGTGGATATTAGTAGATGAGTGGATATTATCCACTAAGGTTCATAACTAAAAATAATAAATGACCAAGAAACAATATCCCCGATTACACAGGGTGTCTACAAAGCAGATCTCATTCCTTCAAGGGGTCGGTTTTACAACTAATTTGCAACATAAAGTGCCTCATAATTGTCATTTCATGTCTTAACATCGGCACATAATCGAGAAAACGTAACGAAAACTTGCCCACGCTTTAACACTTTTTCATGTTATCGACCATACTTCATTAAAACGGCCATAGCTCCCTCATTTCCCGAGTAATCTCAAATGTGAAGAGACCGTTGGAAAGATCGTGAATTTTCCTGTTTCCCTAATGCCAAATACAATTTTTTTCAGTTGAACGTTATTATGGGTTATTATAATAAAGCAACCTAACAAGTGAACTTAGCAACTTTACTTTACTTTGTACGCGGCACTTCCCTTAGTTACCATGGACTAATTTTGATGAAATTTATTATGTGGGCTCGATTTGTGCCCCGAAGCTTCTGGTTGATGTCAGTCATTTCTAAGGGGTGGAAATTAAGGGTTGAAATTCCCAAAAGTGCTCCCTATTTCTTCTCATTGAGTGTGAAGCGTTTATTTCTTCGAAATAAACTTGATTGTGAAGGGAAAATATGGTTCGTAGGTAGTGACAATGACAAAGCTGTGAGTTTAGTAGGCGATTGATCTACTCAGAAAAATAATAAATTTTGTGTAACTTGTGCAGCGTTTTTCTTCTCAATAGAATCGACATTTTGACGGGAGGATTCGGGGGTATCCCATCTGCCGCCACTATCCAACCCCGAATCCTTCCGTCAAAACGTTGAATTTGTTGAAAAAATTATCGTTTTTCCGTGTTCAAACAAAAAAAGTTCCATCGTAAAACGTTTTTTGATTATGCGATTATACGCTTTTTGATTATTTGATTTTCGATTATGTTATTAGGTATATGGTTTTTTGATTTTTCGATTATGCTGAAATTCTGGCTCAGTTTTCAGGCTTATCGGCAATAGTTCATTATCTCTAATTATTAGGACATTATGGGCATTGAAAAACGGTAAGTTTACGAAAAGTTACAAAGTTCAGTTTTTAGTTTGCTTCATTCCCCATTACATTCAACTGGAAAAATTGTATTTTTTGAGCATTAAGGAGATAGAAAATTTTACGATACTTCCAATGGTCTCTGGACATTTGAGATTACTCGAGAAATGAGAGAGCTACATAATTTTCCTGTAAAGGACATCTCTCGTCTGCAGAGATCACACCTTTGCGCCCTTGTCACTGTTTTTAGAAAAAATAGTTTAACCTATCAACCGTAGGTACTTACTACCTACCTACCTTCACAATCAAGTTTATTTACAAATTAAGAGCTTCACACTCGATTCGAAAAACAGGGAGCTTCACATGGGAAATTTGATTACTGGTTGCTAAGGAACCAAAACTATGCAGGGTGTTTCATAAGTAACGGACCACCCTTTCTATCTCCGTTGTCTTGAGGGGTAGAAAAAACTTCAAGCGGTAACTCCCCTTAAATTAAAATTTTAATAATTTTTAACGAATTTTTTTTGAGAATTTTTTGAGAAATTCAACTATCACACTTTCACGCATTCTACGCAAAATTTCATGAATTTTTGACCCCTCAACCGATTTTTTTGGTTGCACACAACCCGTCCAGAGATTAAGGTAAAACAAATGAGATTAAGGTAGACCCCAAGTGTGACACATGTTTTTTCATTATTTTTCGACGCTGAATCATTTGATATCCATTTTTGCATTTAACTGGAATTTTTCGAAATGGTGGTGGAAATTCGGTAGGTAGTTTTTAATAGAAAAATGCTGTTTTTCTTTTTCCTTTTTTTCCTTCTTTTAAATTAGTTCGGGTGGCTAACTCTACGCCATCTAGCCACCCGAACTAATTAAAATTGCGTCGTAACTCTTCAGGATGGAAGAAGAGCGATTTTCTATTACAAACCACCTAAACACCTCCACCGTTTCAAAAAATTCCAGTTAAATCCAAAAATGGAAACCACCATGTGATTCAGCGTTGAACATTGATAAAAATGCATGTGTCACGCTTGGGGTCTACCTTCATCTCAATTTTGGCACAATCCAGGGGTTGCGAATGTTTGCGCGCTCATTGGACGGGTTGTTCGCAACCAAAAAAAGTCTGCCAAGTGGGTGTGGCACATAGCTTCCTCGTATCCATAACCCGATTATATAGGTGATCCGATGCATAGTAGTTAGGTAATCTGAAAACACCAATCTGTGCCCTGACCGATTGCCTTCGTGGTGTCGGGGCCCCATCTCGGTTAATCGAGTATGTGGCCTGTCTGTACCAGGAAGGCGTGACGGTCCTCGAGGCAGGAGGTGACTTATCAGGGGATGTACGGATCGGGCGTGGGGTACGCCAGGGGGATCCCCTATCACCACTCCTCTTCAACCTGGTTGTGGATACGGCCTTGGGTAAGCTGCCCACTGAAGTAGGGTTTGATCTCGCCCCTGGGGTGCGAGTAGGAGCATTGGCATTTGCCGATGATGTTATCCTACTCGCAGAAACCCGTGAGGGCTTGCAGATTGCCCTCAATGCATTTGCTAAGCAGCTAGCCAGGTGTGGACTTTTGGTTAACCCCGATAAGTGTGGGTCGGTCTCCTTGGTCCCGTCGGGTCGCCAACATAAGGTGAAAGTTGTGGATGGGGGTTTTGTCGTAGGACAATCCCCCATTCCATCTCGATCCGTGTTGGAGGTTTGGCGGTACCTTGGAGTCGACTTCATGGGGGTGGCCACTATTACTGCCAGCCGTGTGGACCTTGGTAGAGCGCTAGCTCGCGTTACCAAGGCTCCATTGAAGCCACAGCAGAAGCTGCGCCTCCTCCGCACGTACTTACTGCCAAAGCTAACCTATGGGTTAGTCTTTGGCAGGCTTACGGCGGGGAGGCTGCAACAATTAGATCGAGAAGTTCGCTCTGCTGTGCGCTCTTGGCTGAAGTTCCCACCTGGTGTCCCAAGTGCCTATATTCATGCACCGGTCAAATCCGGTGGGCTTGACATTGTGTCTCTCTCGGCATGTATCCCTTCACTGCGCCGCCGGCGCCTGCTAGCCCTTCAAGGGTCGAGCTGGGAGGTCGCCCGTGCGGCTGCTGATCTTGATTTTGTCAGGCAGCAGTTAGCATGGTGCGACCGAGCAACACCATCTGCTCCAAAACCCAGTTCGTCTGCTGAGTTCGCTGCTGCGCTGCATGAATCGGTGGATGGTAAAGAACTCCGACAGTGCTCCGAAAGCCTTGTCTCATCCCAATGGGTAGATTGGGCTTCGGAGGGCATTGGGGCCCGCGACTACCGACACTTTCACGCCATCCGCGTGGCATCTTTGCCAACTGCGGTGCGGTGTTCGAGAGGTAGTCGCGGGACTACGCTACCCCTTTGCCGTGCCTGTCGGAGTGGAAATGAGCACCTGTATCATGTGGTGCAGCAGTGTCCACGAACTCATGGGGGCCGCATCCTACGTCATGATGCGGTTGCCAAGCAGATAGCAGGTGCTTTGTCATCTAGCGGCTGGGATGTTGAGAGAGAGAGATTGTATCACATGCCAAGTGACCAGGGTAAGAAGCCCGACATTGTTGCCGTCAAGCCCGACCAGTCTTGCATTATCCTGGATGTCCAAGTTGTCAATGGCAGCTTGGACATGGAGCAGACTTGGCGGGCCAAGATAAGAAAATATGACACAAATGATTTACGGCAAGCAGTGTCGGAGCTAAAAGGAGTGGCACCCAACAACATCAGGGTGATGGCTGCAACCTTGTCATGGCGCGGTGTGTGGTGCGGGAAAAGTGCCACGGAGTTGCGCGAGTTGGGCATCTCAGTAGGCGTACTCCGTGGTATCACCACCCGTGTCCTACTCGGCTCATATTTGAACTGGTGGTCGTTTTATAGAGGCACTTCCCTTCATCCTTCTCTCCCACCCCTACCTTCCTCATCTTCCCTTATCCCTAGGGCCGGCGTCGGGTGAGTCCTGGGCGTCCTCCCCATTATATTTGATTTATTTTTTTGTTTTTATTTATGGCGTGCCCCCTCCGTCACCAAAGACAATTTGTCTTTGAGGGGAGTTCGAAAAAAAAAAAAAAAAAAAAAAAAAATAGGTACCTTTCACTACCCTCATAGGGTACCATCAACACGCTAATCTGGACAATCCTAGAAAATGTCATCAAACTCGGACGAAAAATGTAAGTGCGGTAGTGATTGGAATCAAAAAATTTCATTGCAAGACTGGGAATCGAACCTGGAACTCCCGAATGTGAGTCCAGCACTTTGCTTACTGATCTACAGAGGGGTTTGTAGAATAGCTTTGAGATCCTCAGCTCAGACGCAACTGTTACGGCTGTTACAAGGATTTTACGATTGCGCATGCGCAGAGGCTACTGTAAATTTTAAGGCCTTGATTTTCATTGGGGACCATCTACAACCTAATCCGCGTAATCCCTGAAAATGTCATCGAAATCGGGTAGAAATTGTGGAAATTATGGCAGTTACAAGCAATTCACGTTCCGCATGCGCATCGGTTACTATCAGTCCGGGGGTGATGATTTTCATAGGGGACCATCTGAACACTAATCTGTAACATCCCTGAAAATTTCATTGAAATCGGATGGAAAATGTGGAAGTTACGGCCGTTACAAGAAAATTAACGTTTGCGCATGCGCAGTGACTACTATCAGTCCGAAGGTGATGATTTTCATAGGAAACCATCTAATCACTAATCTGTAACATCCCTGAAAATTTCATTGAAATCGGATGGAAAATGTGGAAGTTATGGCTGTTACAAGGAATTCACGTTTGCGCATGCGCAGTCGCTTCTATCAGTCCGAGGATGATGATTTTTATAGGGGACCGTCTACACACCAACCCGCACAATCCCTGAGAATTTCATCGAAATCGGACAATAACTTCGTATAGTTATGCGCGTTACAAGGAATTCATGACAGACACACAGACAGACAGACACACAGACAGACAGACACGGAACCAAAATTGTTCAAAAAGGTCTAAAACGCAAAACGCGAGTGAAAATTTTGATTTTGGAGAACTTTTTTTTTCGTCCTTGAAAAGTGAAAACAAAGCTTCCGCTACCTTGGTAGACTCGGAAGCAAAAGAAAGAAAAAAAAGTCTGCCAAGTGGGTGTGGCACATAGCTTCCTCATATCCATAACCCGATTATATAGATGATCCGATGCATAGTAGTTAATCTCAAAACACCAATCTCTAAGTACCTTTCACTACCGTTATAGGGGACCATCTACACGCTACTCTGGATAATCCTAGAAAATTCAATCAAATTCGGATGAAAAATGTGAGTCACTACTCAAAAAATCCAAAAATATCTTGGCATGGCTGGGAATCGTACCCGAGACCTCTCACTTACCAAAATGACTCGCTGTACATGTGCTACGGGCGCCAGACAGTTGGTAGTGTAGAATTTGAGGTTCTGACGTACGCACGGCTGTTACACAGATTTTACGTTCGCGCATGCGCAACGGCTACTATAAGTCCGGGGGTGATGATTTTCATAGGGGACCCATACAAACCCCATCCTGCCTCTACATTTTTATTACAGGATCTAATTCCAGATTCAAATAATCTGGAAAGAAGATTGAATTTATTGCAAAAGATTGATTTTATTGAAGCTATTTGCTACGCCCACTGTTTAGCATACTTAAGAATAGGTAGTATACATTCCACTTCATTGGCAGATGGGAAATTTGGATTTTATGTGGAGGATTTGGTTCTAGCATACCTAACATAATATATGTTAGGGTGGGGGTAAAAAATGTAATTCTACCAAAATGTGAATCTCCTGATCACCCTGTTTCCAAAAAGTACCTACACGATTTTTTATGTCGAGGATTTGGTACTAGCATACCTAACATACTGTATGTCAGAGTGGGGGTAAAAAATGTAATTCTACCAAAATGTGAATGCCCTGATCACCGTTTCCAAAAAGTACCAACACGATTTTTTATGTGGAGGATTAGGTACTAGCATACCTAACATACTGTATGTTAGGGTGGGGGTAAAAAATGTCATTCTACCAAAATGTGAATCTCCTGATCACCCTGTTTCCAAAACGTACCTACACGATTTTTTATGTCGAGGATTTGGTACTAGCATACCTAACATACTGTATGTTAGGGTGGGGGTAAAAAATGTAATTCTACCAAAATGTGAATCTCCTGATCACCCTGTTTCCAAAAAGTACCTACACAATTTTTTATGTGGAGGATTTGGATCTAACATACCTAACATACTGTATGTTAGGGTGGGGGTAAAAAATGTAATTCAACCAAAATGTGAATCTCCTGATCACCCTGTTTCCAAAAAGTACCTACACGATTTTTTATGTCGAGGATTTGGTACTAGCATACCTAACATACTGTATGTTAGGGTGGGGGTAAAAAATGTAATTCAACCAAAATGTGAATCTCCTGATCACCCTGTTTCCAAAAAGTACCTACACGATTTTTTATGAGGAGGATTTGGATCTAACTACCTACCTAACATACTGTATGTTAGGGTAGCGGTAAAAAATGTAATTCTACCAAAATGTGAATCTCCTGATCACCCTGTTTCCAAAAAGTACCTACACGATTTTTTATGTCGAGGATTTGGTACTAGCATACCTAACATACTGTATGTTAGGGTGGGGGTAAAAAATGTAATTCTACCAAAATGTGAATCTCCTGATCACCCTGTTTCCAAAAAGTACCTACACGATTTTTTATGTCGAGGATTTGGTACTAGCATACCTAACATACTGTATGTTAGGGTGGGGGTAAAAAATGTAATTCTACCAAAATGTGAATCTCCTGATCACCCTGTTTCCAAAAAGTACCTACACGATTTTTTATGTCGAGGATTTGGTAGGTACTAGCATACCTAACATACTGTATGTTAGGGTGGGGGTAAAAAATGTAATTCTACCAAAATGTGAATCTCCTGATCACCCTATTTCCAAAAAGTACCTACACGATTTTTTATGTCGAGGATTTGGTACTAGCATACCTAACATACTGCAAGTTAGGGTGGGGGTAAAAAATGTAATTCTACCAAAATGTGAATCTCCTGATCACCCTGTTTCCAAAAAGTACCTACACAATTTTTTATGTGGAGGATTTGGATACCTAGCACCCCCTACCCCCCCCCCCCCCCTCCTGCCTTTTTGCATACCTAGCACACTTATGTTTGGGGTGGGGGTAAATGATGTAGTACCCCTAAATGCAGAAAAATCTTCCCTATATAATACGTAAATGTTAACGTGGAAAAAAAACACGAGAAATCCTCGAAAACCAGAAGAGTAGGAAGCTATGTGCTACGCCCACTGTTTAGCATATTTATAAATACATTCCACTTCATTGGCAGATGGTTTCAATATTATTTAACCAAGAGCAATACAAATACGGAAAAATTAAGTTTATATTGAGGACGCCATGTGCTACACCCCTATGAAAATAAAGGCCTGAAAGTATTACCTTGTGACGTCACTCTCTGAGGCAAATTCGGAGGTCTGATGACCAGTTGGCACCTCAAAAGGACCAGAAGCGCGGTGAAAATCCGAAACGGGAAATCAGTGACCACCTTTGATTGTGGGATTCAGAGCACGGAGTGTAAGGACCAGTTGCGTTTTATACACAATGACCAGAAGTGATGGTAGAAATACCCCTAATGACCAGTTGTGCGGTGGAAATCCGAAACGGAGTGTATAAATGTCGGAGTGTATAAGGGTGGGGGTTGGTTATTTATCCGTTTCAGACATCAGGGAGTTTCATGGTGTATGTAACTCAAAATGTCAAAAATGACCATAAGGCGCCCTTGACCACAAACGGGGGCCGGGCGCGTATAGGTGTATGTGTGTGTGTAACAAAATCTTGTGTCGTCTGCACAGGCCTTAGTACTCAACCGATTTTCCTGGTTCTTTTTTTGTTCGACGCGGAAAACTATCTAGTTGTGCACTAAGTCGCCGGAATTTTGAATTTTGCCTTTTAAGGAGGGGAAAGGGGGGGTTAATGCTCAAAAAACGTGCGTTTTTCCGCTTTGGTGCCAGACTGGCACCATTGGTGGTGGGGGGGGGGGGGGGTGAACTCGAATTCGCATGTTGGGTATCGTAGATCATGGATTTTAAAATGCTCTTCAGATTCGAGGCTCCCATGCCGCTAGAAATGTTAAGGTGGATAATGGTGGGGGCGGGGGGTCACTTTTCTAGCCTAAAGTAATAAGTATATTACATCGAGTGAAACAGTTTTATCGCTTACCAACTGGTTAAACTGATCTAATGCTTATCCAATGGGACGTCCCCTGGAATGCATGCATTACTAAACAATATGTTTGAGTCTTCTTCACGTTATTTGCCCTGGTAGGCATCTTTCGGTGCAGGTTAGTTGAGTCCTGTTTGCTGGTTTTGGTATGACTTGAGTCCCAGAGTTGATTCATGGAACGTACGAGATGAGTCACGGTATGAGTGGAAGGAAGTACCCATCGAGTTGAGTCCCGTTTTTGAATTTTCACTTGCCTGTTGTAGTCACCCAGGAGACACCACGAGGAAGTCAGCATATTAGTCTCCCGAAAATGTTGTCGTTGTTGCTGTTATGTTGATTTTGGTCAGCTCGTCAATTATTGTTATGTTTCAATCGTAACAAATTGGAAAATCACTTCGGTAAAAACTTGAAGGAGACAGCTCCTAACTAACCCTTTGAAATTGAGTAGAATAAGGCCGATATATAGAGAGAAATTTATAGAGCGCAGACACTGCTTATGATATCGATGGAATTTATATCTGTGGGAAATCTAATCAAAATCGGTCCCATGATTTCTTATAAATGAATATGCCTGGGACAAGAAACTCACCACAGACAGACGAACAGTCAACCACGGTACCAAAAACGGAACCACACACGGAATAGGGTACCGGTTGTTCAAAAAGCTCTAAAACGCAAAATTTGGATGAAACTTGATTTTGGCGAACCCTTGATTTGATCTGCTACATAATTTTGGTGTTTCCCTAACTTTTGGTTTTAGAAAACAAATTGTAATTGGGAGGATGAATAGTCATTTCATGTTATTTTTGGTAGACTTCAAAGGGGAAACTAGAAGCAATCCTACGAGTTGAATTATCATTTCGAAGATGCAACCCCCCCCCCCCCCCATGCTAAGGACGATATAAAGGTGAATCTAAGCCCCAATACACCGAACTGAGGGACCGTCCTCCTTTTGAAAGTTGATCAAATTCTATTGAGAGTCTACTGAGTAAACTTAAGAGGATTTTTCTGATATTTTCACTTGACCGAGGAAGCCTTAAGCGCATCCCCAGGCTCTACCATTGGTTTAATTAACTTAAGAGTAACGTACAGTATTATTAATTTGTTAATTATGTTCAAATCTCGAGCGAACATTAACTTAATGTTGAAGTTAAGGCTGAACCATGTTGTTAGGTTTATTATTACAGAGAGTGCTTTATGACTTCCTTAGGCATTCCAGAACCCTAATGAAAGTATAAATATTCGCCGAAAGCACCGCTAGAAGTTCTCGTGATCCATTTCCTTATATTTATGTGCTGCATCCCAAAAAAGAAATTCCTTGGTACTGTTTCTTGAGTTTGGAATTTGCTTCGTACTAGGTGCAGCAAGTAAGAATCATGAGGAGGTTCTAATGGGGTGTGCGTATGGGTAGGAAAAACTATTTATTGTTATTTTTTATCTTAACTAGACTTCATTATGAAAATTTTGCGACCTTCTAGCGTAAGTAGAATTCTATGATTTTTCAAAGTTTCGAATGTTTATGACGTCACAGTTGGCTGGGGAGACCCGCCCAGGCGGGAGGGACGCGTGACGTCATAAACATTCGAGACTTTGAAAAATCGTAGAAAAAGATCTACTCATCCAAAAAGAGAACGGCTGGTGTCAAAATTCTCAGGATGAGGTCTACTTTCGATTAAAAATTTCAACAAAAAATCATACACGCCCTCCATTTTGCTTCCGAGTCTACCAAGGTAGCGGAAGCTTTGTTTTCACTTTTCGAGGACGAAAAAAAAAATGTTCCCCAAAATCAAAATTTTCACTCGCGTTTCACGTTTCAGACCTTCCTGAACAATTTTGGTTCAGTGTCTGTGTCTGTCTGTCTGTCATGAATTCCTTGTAACGCGCATAACTATACGAAGTTATTGTCCGAATTCAATGAAATTTTCAGGGATTGTGCGGGTTGGTGTGTAGACGGTCCCCTATGAAAATCATCATCCCCGGACTGATAGAAGCGACTGCGCATGCGCAAACGTGAATTCCTTGTAACGGCCATAACTTCTACATTTTCCATCCGATTTCAATGAAATTTCCAGGGATGTTAGTAGTGTTTAGATGGTCCCCTATGAAAACCATAGAGAATGGTTTTTCATAGAGAGATTCATTCATAGAGGGATAGTCCCCTGTGAGAATCTCAAATCCTATTCATTGCATCACTAGGCCACAATAGGTCAGAGGTAGAGCATAGAACTATCCCCTGGGGGCCCCGGGTTCGAATCCCAGCCGAGGCTAAGCATTTTTTGATCCAATCTACCCACTTACATTTTTCATCCGAATTTGATGAAATTTTCTAGGATTGTCCAGATTAGCGTGTAGATGGTCCCCTATGAGTGTAGTGGAAGGTACTTAGAGATTGGTGTTTTGATATTAACTACTACGCATCGGATCATCTAAATAATCGGGTTATGGATACGATGAAGCTATGTGCCACACCCACTTGGTAGACGTTTTTCAATCAAATGATAAAATTCGTCCCAAGCCAAAACCAAAACACATCAAGAAGCAAAAAATTGTCAATATATGTTGTGTTACTGTTATTCAATTTTGAAACTACATGAAAACCATGATTCACATTGAGAAACTTGTTACTATAACACCTTTGAAGTACTAATTGGGTATCAAAAACATAATTTCACACCTTCGAATTCTAAATAAGGGGTGAAATTAGGTTTGTAGTACCTGATTAGTAATATATTATGTACACGTCATTCCATGTTAGGGAGTCGATTCAACACCGAGATGAGATTTCTGAAAAGAAAGCCTATTTTCATTATTATTACACAGCCTTTCACGTGTTTCTTATTGTCTCAGTTCATCATCATAAATTTCGGCTCATTCGTGTTTAACACCAGTTGTTCCTTCTAGGGCCGAATTTCACGACCACTTTTCGAAATGATGAATACTTCAGTCCTTTCAAACAGTAACAAAAAGGTAATATAGGTACTCGAAACTCGAGAAATAAAATAGGAGTTAAGTACGTACCCTTAGAACGACATCAGGCTTTTACTATCTGTCAGATGTTTTCTTTTCAAGGGATCAAGATGAAGGTACATTTCTAAAGGAACACTGAACAAGGAAAAATACCCACCCGGAACCTTATTCGTTAAGAAGCGAACTACGTCTTTGCAGCTGAACTGAAAAGAAAACGGACGATTTTTGCCTCTTCCCTTCATTCCGTTTTTTTTTCAATATTTTATTTTCTCTCTTTTTTTTACACAAGCGCGACGTCTCTTTTCTCATTTTCTTACCGACCTCTCATTTTTGTGAGACGAAAAAATACTTCCGAACCACTCTTCATCTTCTCTCTCGCTTTTCCCTTTGTCCCGGACAGTCTTTTGACTAAGGTTTTGTTAAGAACTTGGGGAATTCCCTACCTTAATTTTCTTTCTCTCTCTTGCAGGGTTTAAAAAATTCTAAACCTTTAACCCTCCTTTGAGAATGATACTTAACTATAACCCTAAAAAAACCCGTTTTTTTCAAGTGAGTTAGAAGTTTCATGGAAACTACAATATAGAATACAACTGAATAGTGACCCTTAAAGCGACAGGGAGGAAGTCGAATCAGTAGCGGGAGAGACAAATCCAACTTCTTTCCCGTTCATTCTGGAGTGCGGAAATTTTTACGTTGCCTCGTGGGGGTGTTTGAAGTGATGAGGAGATAGCCAGATCAGCTGTATGAATAATGAAACACACTCTTTTTTTCAACCTAGTCAAATACTGAGGGGAACTCGGAATAAAAAACTGGAAACTGACATAGGTATGCTCTTCTAAATTCTAAAACACACAAATCCGCCTTTGTTATTTCCAATAACACCATTGTTTTAAAAAACGCTGCAAATTATTACACAATGGTTTATTATTTTTCTATGTTGATCACTCGTCTGCAAAGCCAACAACCATCCAACATGGAGAAAAACATCGATCACATTTCGGTCAGCTAAAATTTGAACGGAGATTAGGCCTCTTTTGCGATTCACACTCGTGTTTCTGATTTATCGTACGTAAAACCTTTAAATTCTCGTAGGGAGCGAACGGTTTGTACTAAAGAGCTCCGCGTGGTCTCAAAAAATTCTAAAAATTCTATAGAATCCTAAATTTAAGGAAAAACAATACCTTTATATCAAAATGTTTTGAGTTAGGGCGTTTTCAAAATTTCAAAATTCATTTTTGAACCCTTAGAAGTGACCTAGATCAACCAAAATCTTCGGGGCACAACTAGATCCCAAACGAAGCCTACATACCACATTTCATCAAAATCGGTCAATGCTAAGTGGGGAAAGTGCCGCGTACGGCGTAGGTTTTTTTACCTAAAAAATCTAAAATTTGATTTTTTCAAATATACATTAAATTTTTTCGAAAGTATATTATATTTTCCCCCCCAATGCTATACCTAATTAAAATGTAGTTAATCGATTGCCAAAGACTACGAACTCGCAATTACTAGCATCACAGAAGAATCTAGTATATTTTATCTACTCCGGCAGGACAAATAACTACTATTTGGTTTCAAGGAGAGCCGATCCAAACTGGATTTCGCAACCCCCTCCATCTGCAAGCAGATAGATGAAACCTCGAAAACCCTAGGCGGGTGATCAAGGGAGTGGAAGGAACTCACCACCTGAGAGCCCCAGGGGAGCTAGTCATGACTATCAGCTCCTCTAACACCACAGGTTAGGCCGAACCTTCTAGCTAAGGTTCTCCGGCATCTAGGCTTCTCCGGCAGGACAGTTGGAAGTGATTAGGAGAAATTAAAATCAGCAGTAAGAGCGATGTGGCTGAAGAACTCGGAGCTCTTCATGCAGTAACTTGTGCCCTGCAAGTAGAGGATTGAGAGGTGCGAATGCCTTCCAAGTTTGAGTTAATTACCAATCCGTAACGATAGAAGTGGTGAGTTGAGAACATACAGTATAACTGTGATCAAGCTGTGTGAAACCAGTTTCGAGTTCCAAGGAACTCTTCGTGTTGAGCAATTAAGGGGTACAGCCGACCTACAAAGGACCTGTGTAGAGTAGAAATATCGGCGAATGTGTGTTCGTGAGGACTGTGAATGGGTGTATATGTGCATAGTGGACGACTGTATGTGTGTGGGGCTGTAAAGGCGAGGGAGGCTCGACAAACGGGATAATGACGAGTGCGTGTTCCCTGATTGAGGTTGAGTTAACCTGTTTGATATTCTCGGAGTGGAGTTGGTGGGTTTCCGCCTCCCATTTCTCTGGCCTTGGATATCTATTCGACAGACACGGACACTGACGGTCCCGCGGTTTAGCATCGCTTCAGAGACACTCCCGAAGCGCGAATATCAGTGCAGAATTGACAAAGTGAGAGTTCGTGTGCCTCCATAAACCACAACTTTATCCATAAAGCTCAAAATGGTCATGAAGAGCCGACTCGTTATGGAGGTTCATGTAGGAAATTCAACTCGTTATTGTAGACTGAACATCTATGAATAGAGTCCAGTCACAATATTCTATTGAGAAAGAAAGAAGAGAGATAATTCTTAAGAATTTATAGAGAAAGAAGTAATAAATATTCTTCAACATCTTCTCCTTTTAGTGGTTAGATGGAACTACGCTAATTTTTTGTTAATAACTACCTAATGGATATTCTTGTGTTCCAGGCTCATGCAAGCCACGCAGTTGGATGGACACACCCTCTGCAGTGATCTCAAGTTTTATGGGCAAGTAGTAGGCTTATACAGTACTAAGGTAAAATGGCTGAGTCAGGTTGTCAAGAAATGGATGGTCCTATTGTCTGTATACCATAACATTCTTGAGGCTGAGTTAACCTTTTTGATCTTAGTATAATTCTAAAAACCTCCGGTGCACTTCTAGTGCAACCCAGAAGAGATCACTGGCTTTCAGATCCCGAAGGACTACGGGAAAATAAATAATTGACATTAAATTGAAGCGTAAGAGGTACAGAAAAAGAGCTTTTAGTCTCTAATAAAGGGATCAAATAACAGGAGTGCACTGTGACTATGACGATTTTTTTTAAATTCACATGAAAGAGCATTTTATAATTTATAAATCTACCAGATACTTGTTCCATGGAAGTCTGAACACTATCACAAAATGTCAGCATCATCATTCTTTGTTAATTTTCCAAAAATTCTCCTTTCTTAGCACCATAACGAACAACAGAAAATTCTTATTCATCCAAAATTCCCTCAACCCAGCACTATTACGAAAATAATGAATAAATCTTTTTCATCTTTACAAAAAATTGCTGGAATTGGAGTTTTCATAAATACTGACCACAAAATTGTTCTGTAGTATGTCTGAGTAATCATTTGCCTCGGAAAGTTCATGAAGAACCCGACAAAATTCATGGGGTTGACATCGATGTGACCTAAAATCTTGGCGAAAACCTCAACAATGAAAAAGTATGGACGGTAGAACTGTTGAATCATCAAAAATTAACTTCCCTCGACCGGGGATTGATCTCTTATCATTCCGATTCTGAATCGGAGCTCCTACCACATGAGCTAAGGAAGCAAATGGACAGCAATGCGAAGAGGTCTCTGATCATGATGATGGGAGTGCTGGCGACGATACTTGCTAGGTGTCACGGGCCTTTGGCCTTCTTTCCTAGCAATAAGTTGTTTAAATTTCTAATTATGGTCCTCTACTTTCTTTATAACTAGAAATAATTGATAATGTTGAAGAAACTGGAAGAAATATGTTATTTTGTTTCTTTTGTACAACTAAATAAAATAAATAAATAAATAAAAATAAATAAATCACAACACCCCCCCCCTGCCCGTTAGGAAATCTTGGGTACTCCGTTACCTAGTCAGGGAGGTGAGGGGCAGCTTTGGCCGGCGTTTTCCAACCCAGTGAGAACGCGCTATTTTTGACTGGCTTCGGAGTTTTTGTTATTGTTCCTTATTGACGGGGCAGGGGATCTGCTGACCTCAACGTTTGTCCAAATAGGCGGTGGCTCGACTCGTGTCTTCGGAGGGAGTTGTTTTGATGATCTAATCTTAATGAATTATTGTTTCTCTGAAAAATGCTGAGGAGACCATCCGGGTCCGGTGCGACTGCGCCACAATGTTGAATCATCAAAAATTAACTTCCCTCGACCGGGGATCGATCTCTTATCATTCCGATTCTGAATCGGAGCTCCTACCACATGAGCTAAGGAAGTGAGTGGACAGAAATGCGAAGAGGTCGCTGATCACAACAGAATACTACGTTTCTACACACGAGCGGTACGGAGTGCTCAAAGAGGGAACCTCCCGACTTTGACGGTTAATAACTTACTATAATGAAGCCCGCAAAAAAAAAAAAAAAAAATCTGGCGTGATTTCCGCGAAAAGGTAATTGTAGAAGGAGAATACCCGGGACCCCTAAGGAGGGACAACTGTGAGTTATTCCAAAAATTTAACCAGAGACTGCGTCCCGCCCTGCGTGTAGAAATGAGTTAACCTGTTTGCTATTTATGTCTACATAGAGCTCTTCAAACGTTGGAAAGCTGCAACAGTACTTTTTCTGCGATTTTCCAAGTATTCATAGAGTTGTAATCGTAACTACGAGCCTTTTGCGAGTGTCCGAAATAAGGCAGTCCTCATGCATGTGTAAGGCGGCCACTCAGACCAGCGCATGTTTTCCATACTAGTCTTCGAGCAATTATTAAAAGACTACACTTACATTAAAGTCTCTCCGACCCTCAGCAGTGAGGTTTAAAAAAGCTCATTTTCCTGATTTCTCTTTGAGTGACATTAAGGTTATTACAAACTACTGAGCCTAAGTTTAGAAAAATGACAGAATTAATTCTAGCGAATACACTCAAGAGAAACCAGAGATATCCCCACGGAAAGAAGGGTCTGAAAACGGAATTACATAAATCGTCAAGAAAAACTTCGCACTTCCATCAAGAAAAGGGGTCGGAACATGCCAACGCTCTCAGATTTATGGAAGTTGTTTCCGCATGCACATTTCCCGATGCTAACCAAACTTTTTCCTTTTCCAAGAGCATTTATTGTGGCTAAGACCGAATATAGCTCGAAAGTGGTGCTTTCGGTGCGTGGTAAAATTGCCTTTATATATGCAACAAAAGCCTTGGTGGAAGCACTATTTGGTTTTCCTTGTGAATACATATAAGTAAGTTTGGTTCAGACATTTGCCAAGGTTCGATGGGGTCACGAGCTGACCCTCAGTTGATGTTTGGTGGTTTGAATTGTTTGTCTAAATCCCTATTCATCACCCCCTCCAAACGTTCAGTTCATCTTCCTACTACCTCACTTTCTCTTCTCGTCTTGCACCTGATTTAAACCACCATCGTGGTATAAATCTAGAAAAAGTATGAGACATCAGATTCGGGTTGAATAAAAAACGGATACCTACAACTCCTCTGTCCTCGTCGGCAATTCACCTCAGTATCAGGACATCATCAGTGGACGATTGCTGGAAGTCTGCGGAACCCCCAGCATCTACGCGTGCACGCTCATCAGGTACCTACCTTTCTTATCTAATGAGGAATTTCACCGAATTCTGTTTGCATTTTTCCTGAATAGTTAATGGTGTGGGATAGATGAAAATCGGGCTGATTTCGGAAAATAAGTCTCCTGTTATTTTTGGGAGACAACCAAAATTGTTGATTTCAAAACTAACCGGGAAAACGGACGTGAAGCGGGAACGCTCGCTGATTGGGCTGTTTGGATCGCCGTCTCCTCCGAGTGTTGCCTGTTGGGACGACGAAATCGTGTTTTCTAAGAGAAAAGTTATCAAACAAAAGCCAGGGGAAACCTAATTTTCCCCATCTTGCTTTTTCTATTTTTTTCTTCAGTTTTTCGATTTCGAACTTTACTGTTTCGTGAAATTTTGCATCTGAAGACTATAGATTTCTCGATCTCAGCGCTTCAAGCGGCCATAAAGGAACTATTCCAGGATGACGTCATTTTCCCGGTTTTTTTAAACATTCGTATTTTCTACACTGTGCTGCCTCGAATGCTGGAGACGCCTGGAAGAGCACTTCCATTCAATAGGAGTAAAAATGGTTTTGGAGCTCACTCAGCTGATCAGTGATCTGAAGAGTGAAGAAGATCTTCTCGAATGCTGGAGAAGCCTGGAAGAGCACTTCCATTCAATAGGAGTAAAAATTGGCTTTGGAGCTCACTCAGCTGATCAGTGATCTGAAGAGTGAAGAAGATCTCCTCGAATGCTGGAGACGCCTGGAAGAGCACTTCCATTCAAAAGGATTGAAAATGGCTTCGGAGCTCACTCAGCTGATCAGTGATCTGAAGAGCCTTTGAGCAATAATTTGCAGCGGTTTTTACCCACCAACATTTTTTTTACCTACCAACTTTTTTTTACCTACCAGCTAGGTACTACCTACCACACCATACTGGCTTCACACCTTCACAATCAAGTTTATTAGAAAGAACTAAACGCTTCACACTCGATTGGAAAAATAGAAAGCTTCATAAGGAAATTTGATTACTGGTTACGCAGAAGGCAAAACTGTATACAAATCGAAGAAATGAACAGCGATCGCATTTTAGTCCGATAAAATTTGAATGGAGATTAGACCTCTTTTGCGATTCACAATCATGATTCTGTTTTATCGAAGGAAAACCTTCAAGTACTCGTAGGGACCGAACGGTTTGTCCTACAGAGCTCCGGGTGGTCTCAAAAATTTTTAAAAATTCAATACTATTTAAAATTGGTGAAAAAACTATACCTTTATTTCGAGAGTTTTCGAGCTAGGGCACTCTTGAAAATTTCAACCCTTAATTTTCACCCCTTAGAAGTGACCTACATCAACCAAAAGCTTCGCGGCACAACTAGACCCCAAATGGAGCCCATATACCAAATTTGAACCAAATCGGTCCAGTGTTGCTAAGAAAAGTGCCGCGTACGGCGTACGGCGGACGGACGGAAATTTTTCTATTCGATTTTCGTATTCTACGTACCTTGAAACGTAAAACATCAAATTTTGAGGGGGGGTTAAAATTTTTTTTTTCTTGCTCGATTCCAAAGGCTTATTATTGAAAATAATAAACCAAAAACAAAAGTAAAAAAGTAAAGTAAACAACCATTTCCTACCCTACACCCAACATACATGGAACGAAAATTGTTCAGAAGGTCTGAAACGTAAAACGCGAGTAGAACTTTTGATATTGGAGAAAATTTTTTTCCAACCTTGGAAAGTGAGAACAAAGCTTTTGCTACCTTGGTACTCGAAAGCAATATTCGAAACAGAAGTTCACAAAATTTGTATCAAGTTTTAATTCCTTAAGTCTTTTTGAGTTCTTTTCTCTGGTTAACTTGATGGGATTTTGAGCCCCAATACCCTCCGAATTTGGGAATTTCGGTTTTACCAAAGTGACTCAACTCATATCTCCGGTATACCTCGGGGTGTTATCACCCGATGTTTCTCAAATTTGAATTAGCAGCGACTTTGTCTCAGATTGTTTGTGTAGTCGTATTAATCGTGTAACCATCCATATTTTGAAAATCGACGTAAATGGGGAATAGTATTTGTCAATTGTGATGACGTTTCTAAATTTATAAACAATCAACATGATTGTTAACCATGTTTCATATTAGGGAATTGATTGAGCTCTAATAAATAGGGATGAGCTTTCTTTGTGCATTTTCGCGCAAACTACCACTTCTATGCAAGTAAGTAAAGTAGTAAAGTGAAGAACCATTTAAATTTGCATTTTCGTCCAACTACCATTCCTGGCGTCGCGGACGTCATCAGCAGTCTTTCTAAGGGAAGATCAGAATTTGTTCTGATGATTTCGCTCATGGCTTCCCATTGCCTCACCGTCCTGGGTTGGGACAAGGGGGGCGATGAGAGCCCTGGCCGCCGAAAAACGCACGCTGCCGGCAATGAGCCTTGAACCCACGACCCCCGCAGAAGAAGGTTCAAAGTCCACCACCAAACAATGACGCCCCAACAACCGTAGCCAAGATCTAAGATAATATCTTATGTATGTAATATCTATATATAATATATTATATTATATATTATGAGCTTTCAATATCTAAGATATCGTCGGTGAAGCGGCAACATGCTATATCTCAATTTTCCCAAGTTTTCAGGAGGCACAAAAAAACTGTCTAAATTCAACACTACTCCTCGAAACAAAAACTTTTGACAATTTCATCAACAATTAGACCCATTTCATCAATTCTGACTGATTTTACCATATATTTTCAATTAATTAAAAAAGTTAAGTGAGTTATAGCATGTTACCTCATTTCACTCTGAGTTATAGCTAGTGACAGTCCCCGTCGAGCAAGAGTTATCGTAGGTTGCCAATGAGGATATTTAGTTATAGCAAAATTTGCTATAATATATTATATTATATTTTCCGTGCTCTTCAAGAACTAATGAGATGATTCTTGATAATGAACAAAAGACTGCCTAATTCTTGATAATGACAAAAAACTGTCTAAATTCAACACTAGGTACTTCTTCGAAGCAAAAACTTTTGACAATTTCATCAACAATTAGACCCATTTCATCAATTCTGACTGATTTTACCATATATTTTCAATTAATTAAAAAGTTAAGTGACTTATAGCATGTTACCTCATTTCACTCTGAGTTATAGCTAGTGACAGTCCCCGTCGAGCAAGAGTTATCGCATGTTGCCAATGAGGATATTTAGTTATAGCAAAATTTGCTATAATATATTATATTATATTTTCCGTGCTGTTCAAGAACTAATGAGATGATTCTTGATAATGAACAAAAAACTGCCTAATTCTTGATAATGACAAAAAACTGTCTAAATTCAACACTACTTCCTCTAAACAAAAACTTTTGACAATTTCATCAACAATTAGACCCATTTTATCAATGCTGACTGATTTTACCATATATTTTCAATTAATTAAAAAGTTAAGTGAGTTATAGCATGTTACCTCATTTCACTCTGAGTTATAGCTAGTTACAGTCCCCGTCGAGCAAGAGTTATCGCATGTTGCCAATGAGGATATTTAGTTATAGCAAAATTTGCTATAATATATTATATTATATTTTCCGTGCTGTTCAAGAACTAATGAGATGATTCTTGATAATGAACAAAAAACTGCCTAATTCTTGATAATGATAAAAAACTGTCTAAATTAAACACTACCTCCTCGAAACAAAAACTTTTGACAATTTCATCAACAATTAGACCAATTTCATCAATTATGACTGATTTTACCATATATTTTCAATTGATTAAAAAGTTAAGTGAGTTATAGCATGTTACCTCATTTCACTCTGAGTTACAGCTAGTTACAGTCCTCGTCGAGCAAGAGTTATCGCATGTTGCCAATGAGGATATTTAGTTATAGCAAAATTTGCTATAATATATCATATTACATTTTCCGTGCTGTTCAAGAACTAATGAGATGATTCTTGATAATGAACAAAAAACTGCCTAATTCTTGATAATGACGAAAAACTGTCTAAATTCAACACTACTTCCTCGAAACAAAAACTTTTGACAATTTCATCAACAATTAGACCAATTTTATCAATTATGACTGATTTTACCATATATTTTCAATTGATTAAAAAGTTAAGTGAGTTATAGCATGTTACCTCATTTCACTCTGAGTTATAGCTAGTTACAGTCCCCGTCGAGCAAGAGTTATCGCATGTTGCCAATGAGGATATTTAGTTATAGCAAAATTTGCTATAATATATTATATTATGTTTTCCGTGCTGTTCAAGAACTAATGAGATGATTCTTGATAATTTCTTCTTTTCGGTCTGTCGCGTGTTCTATTTCTGATTGACTAAAACTAGAACTTTGCTGAACTGACGTGAATTTACTAAAATTTGGACCGATCGGCTATTACTAGAATTTAATCACTTAAGAAAAGATGGGGAAGGGAAACTTTGACAGGAGTTCGTCGTCCGGCCCAGAACTGATTACGCGACTAAGGTGAGGGTGTATCTTAACTGATACACAGCCGTTGATAGATTTAAATGCAGTGGTTAGGAAGAACGGCCCGTTTGAAAAAATTCACTTTTTTCCGCGTTCAAACACAAATTTTTCCCAAAATTCCATTGTCAAACATTTTTCAATTATACCGTTGAAAAACTGAGATTTTGTTGAAAACTGCATTGATTTTCCTCTACAGATAATTAGGTAAAAATCTCTTGAGAATTTCGTCAATACACTCGAGAATTGCCAAGTTTCACGTTTGGACTGGAAAAAATCTAACTAGGTCTCGGGACACCCTGCAGAACTAAATCGTAGCCAACAAGACGAGAGAAAACCAAAAGTTGAAGTGTTTTGATGTCATAGCATCCCAATGTTGAGAGTTGGCGCTTGCTGTACTAGGTGACTCTATCATGTACAGTCACTAATCAGCTAACAAGTAACAAACAAGAATTATGATTTTATTACGTTTGGGCAATGCAGTTAAATTTTAGCGAATTTTCAAAGAAAATGAAACTATTGCAATGGTCCCAAGATTTTTAGAATGGACTTTTTCGAAAAATTTCTTCACTGAAAACCGTTTTGGATAATTTTGAAACGATCCTCGAAGTTTTTCCAAAAATCATATGTACATACATATCATAAAGGTTGTCTCAAAAGTTCAACCCTCCTGCTAGAATCGATATGCGACAAGGAAAAAAATATTTCTTTTTGGCATCTATGTATTTTTGTAAGGATCTCAAATATCGTATTTTTGTACCGACTTTATTCTTTTAAATGGGAATCCCCATTTTTTATTGCAGATTTGGAAAATGTAAAATTTCATGAATGTTTGAGTCCTCAGTTGATTTTTCTACTGCGCGCAACCCGCCTCCCTGGGCGCTCCAAGTTGCGCAAACACACGATTGCGCCCAAAATCAGATTTTTTAAAACCCCAAGTGTGGCACATGTTTTTTTAATTAAATTTCGACTCTGAATTACGTGGTGGTATTTTTTTTTTTTGAATTTTATTGGAATTTTTGAAATGGCGGCCGAAAATTTGGTTGTTTTTAGCGACTTAGAAATCAGCTAAGAAGTAACAAACAAGAAATCTGATTTTTTTATTATAGGCGGTTTTATTATCATAGAAAAACACTGTTTAAACATGACAGCTATTGCTAGTTTTGAATTGTTTTGAGCAGTTTAATTTTTTACTCACTATTATAGAATTCGTCATCGGAATCGGACTCTGTTTCTGGCGGCAACAAGCACCCGCTTAGAATCGTCCTCACTCTCATAACGGACTGGCATGCCGGGCTCCGGAACCGAGCGAACTGGGGCACAACTTACCACGGACTGGAGGAGAATGAAAAAAACAAAGACGAAAATAGACGGGGGCTTACAGACCCATAGCTTATACCGCACTCCGCTCAGCTAAGTAGAGGTCACGGACTGGTGATTTCAATTTCCTGAGATGAAGTGAAGAGGAACTCTCTGGACCAGGAAACATCGAATTTGCATTCCAGCGATGTCATTTGGCACGTTGAAGCTAAATTGATTGGAACAAACCTAAAACGGGGAGTTTATGATGAGGGAATCAAAACAGAACATGTGTGGATAAGATTAATGGGCTGTAGAATCCAGCTTGTGTCAACACCTGCACAGTATTTCGAGCTGAGCTCTGTAGTTCGTTGTGCCAGTTTTGTGGAGGGGAAGCAAGGTCCGCTAAATGGATGAGAGTCCGCTAGATCCATTAGAGTACCGGCTTTCTTCGTAATCAAATCATCTTCTTCATTTATTCTTGAAGAATTTATTGTTTTTTTACCATAAAGTTCCTTCTTTGATCAATGTTTCGTCGGTCCATGATCATAATACTCGTTTTAAAGCAGCAGGGAATGTTGTAAGTCCTCTAAACCGTTTAGTTTTGACTTCTAAGAGCCCTCATTATATACTCCATGTGTTGCACAATAAACTGAGTGAGGAACTCAAGTCTCCGTCTACGTGTCCAAAAGTCAGTCTTCTGTAATTTCCTATTTAATTTCTCTGAATCTGGTAAAATGTAACTTGATTATGAAAAGTATTTATGTTTGTTAGTGTTCTCTCGTTTATCTTTTTTCATTCTCATTGCCTGTAGTCTTTTAGTTTCTATTTTTTCTTAAAGTTTATCTTGAATTTATGGTGTCGTGAGTAGCTGCTCTTGACCGTCGCTTGACCCTTCGGGCTTTCAGCCTTTAGACGGGCAATATTTTTCTGACAGTTTTGTTTTGTTCTATGTACACCATTATATGATTATTTAAGTGAATAAAAAACTTTTGAATTGAATCTAAGTAGATCTCTGGAATTTATTCGGTTGGATCCTTAATAGCTGATCAACAGTGCTGCTAATTTTAATTGCAGACTTAAAAGCGAACCTACTCACAAGTGTCATAACAGTTAAAGCTGGGATTTTTTATGAGACTGTACAACTGTGATAAATCAAGCTGAGACTGTATCTGAGGTTCACAAGTTTATACCCGATAAACTTGATATGTAAATCAAACAATGGGGTATTTCAGTCAATTAAAATATTTTAAAAAATAAAAATTTCAGAAGAGTATGGCTCAGGAATAACGTCAATTGGGCCTGTTCGTCGAGAAAATGTTTAGAAGAAATTAGGGAAGCTAATGAAAGTTGAAGATTTGAACGATGGTAGCAGGGTGTGACGAAGCAAGTTCTGTGACGTATTAAGTTGCTCACCTTTTTGGTTTATTATTTCCAATAATGAACCTTTGAGATCGACCAAGACAAATTTTTACTCCCCCCCCCTCCTCCTCAAAATTTGTTAGTTTACGTTTCAAAGTATGTAGAATCCGTGAGCTGGAGTCCTTGCGCGTTTTTGATTTTCCATTGTTCTGTACTTTAAAAAAAAGCCGGTGTTTTAAATTCATTTCTTCATTTACCGTAAATTTATCTTCTATAATTATGGGTAAGCTATTTATTTAAGTTATAAATATTAACAAAACTGCCTCAACCGTACTTAACTTATTTAATAATTAGATACCTTTTTTCAATTGGCCGTATTTTACAATTACTCTAACTTAATTTATATTATATCAAAAATCAATAATTCTAAACTCTAAACTATACCTACCTACTTGTTTCTTTGTAGTGGCGTCTCCACCTTCTCTTTATTTATGGACGTTTGGTGGTGTCACTAAATAAACAACCTTCGAGTAAGTGAAATTTGTTATTATATTTATTATTAGGTTTATGTTTGTTGTCGATTCGTAATTTTGTTGTTTTTATACTCAAAGGATTGTTAGAGTTTGCTATTAAGGGTGAATATTGTTTTGTTTTATAGGCCCTGAAGAAGGTAATATATTTACCGAAAGCTCGGCGAAGAAGGTGTTGTTTTCAGTTGACCCTAATCCCGATCAATTGACATAGGAAACTGACCAGCTATGAGATGGCTTGGGGGTGGCACTGGTGGGGGTGGCAATGTTGCTCCTTCTGAGTGGGGGGGCAACCGATCGCCGGATCGTATGAGATTAGACTAACCTGCAACGAGGACGGAACGGCGACCGACTGAGACCCCCTTAACGGCTCCTTATTTAAATATTGTTTGCTCATCTGTCCAACTGAAGGTATAAAGTTCATTTGGAACATGTTCGTTAAATATGTTATTTATATGTTCATTAAATAGTGTTCTTCCTTGTTTCACCTCTCACAATAATGCATAGTAACTTTTTCTTTTTATACATATCCCGAGCGGACGTTTCTCACTCCGATTAATTTTCTATTGCAGTGTATTGTACTCGTTGTATTGAGCTTGCCCAATATTGCGTATAAAATAAAAAAATAAATCGGCAATTTTATTATTTTATTCAATAAACTTCGAGAGGTAAGAAAAAAGTGATTTTGAGGTTGTTTGCTTGCTTATCTGTCCCACTGAAGATATAAGGTTCATTTGGGACATGTAAAGTTTTGTTAATGGTCCACCTTCCTCAGGTGAGTTTTCCATCTCCCTCAAGCGAGCTCCCTTCCACTTTTCCACATCCGTCCAACACTTCCCTACAAACCTCTTCGAGTCCAGAAGGAGAGTAGAAAAAAACTCTCGGTCCGTGATGAAGGCAAATTCAGCCGTCGGACACGGCATTAATAGCGTACCGCCCTCTCGTATATAGATGGCAGATATGAAATGTTCACATGCAAGTTAATGAATACTTGGGAATTTACAAGTTGCTGACACGTGAGCCTCGACTGAGTGGAGGGGGGATGTATCGCATGATTGATGGCAGTTTGAATCGTTTAGCGACTAGGGCGCCCCTAAGAGAGCCTGAGAGATTTATATGAATCCGAATCTGGAATTCTTGAGGCAAGGGGAACCTTCGCGTTTTCATTCATGCAATAGGTTTTCTATCGATTGACACTCTCGTTAAACATTCTGACGGAGGGGCTTTGGGGAATAATTAAGTAGAACCGCGATTTCTTCAAAAATTTAATGAAAAACGGACCTTGATGTAGAGGAATGAGGCCCAGTCGCAGACTTACACAGACTGAGAGACAAACACGAACCAAAATTTTTCAGAAAGCTCCGAAAATGTTGATTCTGAAGGACCCAAATTGGTTTGATCTGTTACACGAATACAAAATCGATAGTGAGAAAGCAAAGTAATGTCGTCAGATTCGACGAGTTGTTATTATACTTCGAAACATTATTAGTTTAAAACAAATGTTTTAATTCCAGATGTTCAACGTTTTGGATTTGAAATAAATGGACAATTAATTGATTGTGCTTAACGAAAAAGACGAGTTTAATTTTATAACAAAATATTTAAAGAGAAAAACTAGAATGAAAAGAATGAGTAACGAATGAGATGGAATGGAATGAGAATAAGGAAGTCGAGTTGTAAGAGAGTTGAATAAGTTGAAGAGCTTAAGAAGTTGGTACAGGCAAAGAAGAAAGGAAAATTTTGTCCACGACAAAACTGGTAGCAGAGTTAAATCGAGACCACGGAGATGAATCTAGAAATAGAACTGATTAAAGAAGAGATTGGAGAAATGTTAGAGGGAATACGGAGAGACGTGGAAGATGAGAAGATGGACGAAGAAAATGCGAAAGTGACTGTAAGAATGCTGAAGGTACAAGTAGATGGGATCCAAGAAGTAAGGAGTAGATTAAGTAATTCGAAAAAGAAGGATGTAGATACTATGTTTGTTGAATTGAGAAGGCTGGAGACGTTGGTAAAAAATCAAATAATCATAATAGAAGAGTCCTATATGAAAGATTTCAAAAGAAGGATAGAACCAAAAAAAGTTCCATTTGAGTACAAGAATGGAAACAGATGGTACTCTGATAGAATCGCGATTAGGGAAACGATAGCTGTGCAATCTTACAAAAGTATGGAAGATGAATTGAAGAAGGGCGTAATTGAAAAATCCCAAAACCCGTTCCAATGCAATCAAAATTCTGTAATTCATTACTTACCACATTATGTAGTAGTAACGCCTGAACAAAGTACAAAAGTAAGAATCGGATTTAATGGATCTGCAAAAGAAAAGAATGGAGAGAAGAGTTTGAATGAGTGCATTTATGAAGGAAGAATGGAATTCTTGGTTACATTGAATATTGAAAAAGAATTTCTCCGAATCGGTCCACACAACCACTACATGGCTGATCTAGCTGCTAAAGGAAAATGTGGTCATAAATCCACGAATTTTATTGTGCAAATAGTGGGGTGGAGGGCCGTACCGGTTATCCGACAAGCCTCCATTACCAGTAGAAAAGAAACGAAGAAAATTTGGAAGAAAAGAAGACTAAGAAATTCGAGGAAACTAAGACATTTGGTAGTTCCAGAAGAGAAGGAAGAAAGGTATTCACCCACCGGTCCGCATTCCCAGGCACTTCCCAGGCCCCGAGTGTCGTCAGATTCGACGAGTTGTTATTATACTCCAAAACATTATTAGTTTAAAACAAATGCTTTAATTCCAGATGTTCAACGTTTTGGATGTGAAATAAATGGACAATTAATTGATTGTGCTTAACGAAAAAGACAAGTTTAATTCTATAACAAAATATTCAAAGAGAAAAACGCTGCAAATTATTACACAATGGTTTATTATTTTTTATTTTTCTACATAGATCACTCGTCTGCAAAGCCACCAACCATCCAACATGAAGAAAAATCTCGATCGCATTTCGGTCAGCTCTAATTTGAACGGAGATTAGGCCTCTTTTGCGATTCACACTCGTGTTTCTGATTTATCGTACGTCCAAACTTTAAATTCTCGTAGTGAGCGAACGGTTTGTCCTACAGAGCTCCGGGTGGTCTCAAAAAATTTTAAAAATTCTATAGAATCTTAAATTGAAGGAAAAACAATACACTTATATCGAAATTTTTTGAGTTAGGGCGTTTTGAAAATTTCAAAATTGATTTTGGAACCCTTAGAAGTGACCTACATCAACCAAAATCTTCGGGGCACAACTAGACCCCAAATGGAGCCTACATACCAAATTTCATCAAAATCGGTCAATGCTAAGTGGCAAAAGTGCCGCGTACGGCGGACGGCGTACGGCGGACGGACGGCCAAATTTTTATTCGATTTTTGGATTCTACGTACCTTGAAACGTAAACCATCAAATTTTGAGAGGGTGTTAAATTTTTTATTTTCTTGGTCGATTCCAATGGTTCATTATTGGAAATAATAAACCAAAACTAGAATGAAAAGAATGAGTAACGAATGAGATCGAATGGAATGAGAATAAGGAAGTCGAGTTGTAAGAGAATTGAATAAGTTGAAGAGTTTAAGAAGTTGGTACAGGTAGAGAAGGAAAATAGAATTTTGTCGACGACAAGTAACATAAATTATCATCGCCAATTCTACTTGAATGATTGAAGAGGATTACAATTTTTGTGATGGAAAGCCAATGAATATTGGTTACGAAAACACTGAACAATCTATCTGTTCCCCCACAATTTTTCGGGTTTTCCTTTACTACTAGATGAGAACCCAGTAATGGTACAATTGGCCTTGGAAAATCGACTTCCTTTTTCACTTGACTCGTTCAACGCCAGAGCACGTGCTGCCTGAATGAGAGTCTAGGGTGAAGAATCTTATAAATAAACCGAGTGTCGTGAAGGATAAACTTGGATAAACAGTCGGCTTTTGCGGGCACTGCTTGTCGCGATGGTCAACGCTTTCACTGAATAAAAAGTAGTTGTTAAGTACGAGTATGTATATTTTGGGTCAACTCTAGAGTGATATGTTAGAGACAATAAGATTTTTTTCATGAACTACGGAACATTTCGTTCGTTAATTTTTAATAAGGGAAGTATATTTCAAAAATGTAAATGAATATACGCAGTAGAAGTGTTTTTTCCCCAGTTGAAGGATTGGGAAGAGTTAAATTAGTGGGGAGTTGAATTGCATTTGTAAAAAGTTGAATTACTTTTTTTTTAAATTGAATTGAATTTGTAAAAAGTTGAATATAGTTTGTAAAAGGTTGAATGTAATGTTTTAAAAGGTTGAATTGAATTTGTAAAAGGTTGAAATAAATATGTAATTGCCATAAAATCAGTGAAGAGTGTGCACAAACCAATGAAGATAGCCATTATCAACACTGTCCGCCTACTACACTGATGATATGTGAATAATAAATTGTCTAAGTCCCAAGGTAAAGAACTCAAGCATGTAGTTAATCTCATTGTAATCTACGCGTGTTTTACAACTAATTTCCAACAAAAAGTGCCTCTTGACATTTTTTGGTATCCCCACTCAAAATGCCTTTTTTTACACTTTGCAATTTTTTTTCGTGTTTTTGATCTTTTCTCAATAAATCAACCATAACTCCCTCAATTCAAGAGTTAGCTCAAATCTAAAAAATACATTGAAAGAGCGTTAAATTTGCAATCTTTTTGGTGCACAATAACATTTTTTTAAGTGGAACTGAAATTTGCAAACGACGTATGAAAAGCAAAACTCGTCAAAATCTTGAAACTTGTTTTTCCAGTCGCCTGGTAACCATTTCAATTCTTGACGCAGAATTGTGAAATTTCCCTAAAAAGTGCGCCAAAATGTCAGCTTTTCAATGGTAAAATCAAAAAATATTTTACAACAGAATTTAGAGGAGAAATTCGCGTTTAAACGCCGGAAGACGACCCACCCACTTCCACCGTCCGACGCCTCAGGCCGTCTAGCTGGAGCGCTGATTTCGTTGAAAAAATGCACGTTTTCCGGCGTTCAAACACAAATTTCTCTCCTAAATTTGGTTGTAAAATATTTTTTGACTGTACCATTGAAAAGCTGACATTTTTGGGCACTTTTCAGGGAAGTTTCACAATTCTGCGTTACCAGGCGACTAGAAAACAAGCGATTTCAAGATTTTGATGAGTTTTGCTTTTCATACGTCGTTTGCGCATCTCGACTCCACTCAAAAAAATGTTATTGGACGGAAATTAGTTAGTAGAACACATGGGAGAAAGGTCTCGACCCACTTGTTATACCCTGCATAAACCCCCTGTTTTACCTTATTTCGTTATCTTTATTTTCCTCTTTATACATTGAAAGTATTTTGTAATTCGTTTAAGTAAGTACCAAGTAACATGTAATGCAGTAGTGGAGCATGTTGTAAATTTTGTATTAAAAAAAAACCTGTATAAACACTTTGAATGAAGGTAAGGGATTTAACCACAAATTCCCCCTAATTCAACACCACCGGATTATTGCTGCAATGAGCTCCTGAAGGACCCCCATTTAATAAGGTCAGAAACACGATGACGTCAATTGTTCAATCCAGTGATTGGTGTTAAGTGAGGGAGAATACACTGACAAGTGAACAGCCACGTCGATTGGCTCCTTGTTCCGCGTCAAATTGACAAGACGGCCGACTCACCGAGCATTGCTGTCGTTGTCGCCTATTGGCATCAACATGGATCACAATCATGATTGGAAATTCATGTAGACAACGACTTAGTCTATTGATAGGTAACTCGATGTTGATGAATTATAAGGCCTAACTACCCTGAAGGCAAGAAGTGCGAGGGTTACAGGAACTCACAAGAATAGCCATCAAAAGAAGAGGAGGTCTATATATCAAATTGGCATGGCAAGTTACGACTTTTTTTCAAACCGGGTACAGCCCAAAATTTCTTATTTTTTGAACATCGACTTATGTAAAATGTTGGTGCATTATCTACCACAATGGGTCCCGATAATTTCCGATTAACCCTAATTGAACCATGGTGTCACTAGTGTCACCGAAAACATCTTACGAATTCCACAGCTGTCCCAAAGTGTCACAAGAGTAACCATAATTAAATTGCAATTTAAAAATTAATGAACAGAACTGGATTTTCTGAACCATTTTTTGTGAGTTATTGAAGGTCAAAAAATTATGTCATGAAAAAAGTTTGAAATTCGTGTCATTCCCTTGGACATTTTTGTCAAAACTCTATTTGAGACTTCCGATGGCCCACAAACAACTCTGCTGTCCACTAAATTTAAAATTTGATTTTAATTTAGGTTACTCGGGTGACAGTGAGATATTTTCGGTGACACTAGTGACACCATGGTCCAATTAAGGTTAAGGTCAATATCTCATCAGCTAGTGCAGGAGCTGCACATGTAATGATGTTCTTACCGTCTACTCAGCTCTTAGGGGGAGGAGGAGTTAGACGATTTTAACCTGCAATGGAGCGCCATCACATTTTTCTCAATATCCGATTTCATCAAACTATAACATCGTTTAATCAAATCAAACCTTCATGATCAATTGAAGAGTTTTCTTTCTAACGGGTTGTATCCATTTTTTACACTTGTTGTTTCTTCACGGATTCTGAATCTTTGGGGTGAGGCCTGCCACCTCAAGAGTTGAATGCCATCCGAAACGGTTTGTATCCCACTTGAAAATCTTCAATAATGGTTCAATAATGAACCTTTGGATACGGAATCGGAAATATTTCATGAGATCCTAATAATGACACCGAATTTAACCATGGTTTCCTATTGGAATTTGGGGTTTTGATGCTTACACATTCTTCCTTATGTTATTCATAGAGCAGACGATGTGAAATGGCAGTTTTACTAACAAAATTTTACTCCAAAAGTCAAAATTTGTTGACTTTTTTCACTAACCAGCTGCACAAGGATGGCGTCGCTGGAGTAACTGATACAGCTGTCATCGGCTTGCATTCCATCCAGCCAGCCGACTTATATCGGATATTTCAACTAGTGGAGCCTGCCAACTTCAATAGCTTCATTCTTATCAACAGACTTACAACCAACTCTTACTTTCAGTGACCCAATAGCTAATTTTTACATTTTAAAGTTGAAGTGTCAACATTGGGAATAGTGTCAACAATTGGTGCTTTCCGACAAAAAGGTTTATATCCATCCTATTGTTTTCAACAAACACTTTTTGGTTCAATATTTTTAATAATGAACCTTTGGAATCGACCAAGAAAAAATAATGTCCCCCCACCCTCAAAATTTCGAATTAAGGTACGTAGAATCCAAAAATCGAAAGAAAAAAACCGTACGCGGCACTTTCCTTAATTCCCATGAAGTTGAAATTTGGTATATGGGTTCCATTTGGGATCTAGTTGTGCTCCTAAGCTTTTGGTTGATGTAGGTCACTTCTAAGGGTTGAAAGTGCCTAGCTCAAAAATGTTTGATATAAAGGTATTGCTTTTCCGTCAATTTAAGATAGTATTGCGTTTTTAGAGACCACGCGGAGCTCTGTAGGACAAACCGTTCGCTCCCTACGAGACTTAAGGGTTGGACTTACGATAAATCAGAAACACGAGTGTGAATCGCAAAAGAGGCCTAATCTCCGTTCAAATTTTAGCTGACCAAAATCGACCTCTGTAGGAACGTGGTTGGTAGGTAGTGACAATGGCAAAGCCGAGTTCTTTGCAGACGAGTGATCTATTTACAAAAATAATAAACCTTTGTGTAATAATTTGCAGCGTTTTGGTCAAATTGGGCTCATATTTACCGTTTTTCATCATATGGGTTTAAATATCCAAATAAGAAATTGCCGTGTCTCCCTCAAAAAGCATGCCTAAATTTCGAAATTTGGTCTTACCATCCAAAGTTCTATGGGAACCCTAGACAGTTTCCTTCGCCATGAAATTAGTTTTTCTCAATTTCCCAAACATTCGAAGTGCATATAAGCCCGTTTCAAAGAAAACTCCTCAATCATCCAAGAAGTGGAATCCGACGATTTAACCGTTTACAAAGTTTTAAAGCACCAAATCCACATGGAAACATGGCTCCAAATGTGGAATAAACGAATGCTGGTTTGCCGTCAAAACACTTTCTTGTAATACCATAGTCAATTGTTCCCTTAATGGGCATCTAAAATTAATCGTTTTGTATCTAATTTGGTTGGCAATTTCAGGGGGATGTAGGCCGCTTGGAAGGGCCATGAAATCTTCGGAGGTTCTTTACAAAGCAAAGTTTTTGTGATCTCAACGAGTCCAGTGGCTGTGGTAATTGCATGAATAAATCATTAGGTTTTGTTTCCCGTCGGTCGTCAGTTCAGTTCACGAGGGGGCAAGAAAATGGAAATACTTGAAGATGATCAAGTTGGGAACGAAAATACTGTAGTCGGAGAAAAAAATTCAACAACTATTCAACAAAATAAAATGCTATTAAAAAAACATGAATGATTAGTTATTAGTCTACACAAATCTAGATAAAGATCTAGATAGTATAGATAAATTTGGGAGCTAATATGCGACTATTTCATCCTTCGATACTTGTTCGCTGATCTACATCCTCCAGAAAGCTTCTAGAATGGTACATTGGGGCATCAAGACTTTTCAGCGCTTCAGACACTTTTTAACGCATTTCATTGTGTTATGACCCACATGTTAACTTACTAATTAGTTCTTAAATAAAGAAGTACAAGAGGATCCCTGAGTGAGCCACCACCCGCAAAGGAGGGACGAGGTACGGGGAGAACACGTCACATGACGTCACCCTTCTACCTCTCTCCCTCAACTAATCTCACGAGTATATACGCTCACTCAGGGATGCTCCAGTATGCCTTCTAGTCCAGTCTTTTTTTGTCTTGTTCATTTCGCTCTCCAACTTCTCCTTCATCAAGGGATCTCTTCGATGTATTAGGCTCAATAGGTAAATCTCCCGCATCCCGTCGGTAGGTTTTTATGAAACGCCGGGGCTGACGAGCTAGCCTGCACTTCCCAGTACTCCGCATGCCAGTCTGGCTAATAAGCCGCCGATGCGAAAGTACTGCAAGTAAGGATAGGGACTTTTCTCTCTTCGTTCAGTAGGGGTTAAAGAAAACACAAACGCCGCATCGAGAAGGTCATCTCCTTCACTCGACGATACGCAAACATAACACATTGGTTCCCACAATTGGTTAGGTACCTTCTCACATTTCATCTTCTGGACTATAGCTTTTTTGAACTAGTGTAATTTAGACAACTACCAAACCTCAGAAAATCCAATTAGACAAATTCAGCCAAAGTAACACTTTTAGGTTAAGGGTAATGCACACATACTCGGGTGATGATACGACCTATTTTCTCATGAAAGCAAGCCTCTGGCGGCAAACCTCCTCGCAAACCTCCTCGCAAACCTCCTCGAATAAAAAGTGACTTGGTGGTGAAAGGAAGAGGAGTAAGAATGCAAGGATCCATCTCACAAGCCTTCGCCAATGAAAAAAATGACATTTTCTCCGTCATCCTCCCTTCAGAACTAGTTTCTTCATTCTCTTTAATTTTTCATATTTTCATCTCTATTTATGTAGATTATTTCCTATTCCATTCACTCCTCTGTTTTTTCTTTTTCTATACACAGAACTCCGTGTAAATTCATTATGATCGAAGACTGAATAAGGAAGTAGATATGTACAGAGAAAAAAGGGAAAAAAAATCACTCTTCACCCACTTCAGGGATCAAGTCTACTTTCGACTACAATAATTTATTAATCATTTGCTTTTAGGGGAAAACGTATAGAAATTTCAGTTGTATCGACCAATGGCTCTCATATTTTTATTATCTCACCTTAATAAATATCGATTGTGTCCTTGTCTGGCTGTCAGGTATTTTTTTTTTTTTTGCAATTGGCAAGGCAAAGTTCCTGGAAAGGTTATAATCGCGCTATGTCGGTGAACAACTAGAGAGGGACTACTGAAAATATTGGAAAGCGGTCAGCTGATTGAGAGATAAATCGCAATGCTCTTCCCATATAACATATACCTTTGTTCGTCGGAGGAGGGGTAGACGTTTAGTTCGTGGAACCTAGAGTCAACTAAAAAACTCGCCTGAAAGTATCGTGAAATTTGAGTTGCATCTTTTTCTTCGAACAGATCAGGTGAGATTTTGCTTCCGAGTCTACCAAGGTAGCTCCCAAGCTACCAAGGTGAGCTTTGTTTTCACTTTTCAAGGACGAAAAAAAAAGTTCTCCAAAATCAAAATTTTTACTCGCGTTTTGCGTTTTAGACCTTCCTGAACAATTTTGGTTCCGTGTCTGTCTGTCTGTCTGTCTATGTGTCTGTCTGTCTGTCTGTCTGTGTGTCTGTCATGAATTCCTTGTAACGCGCATAACTATACGAAGTTATTGTCCAATTTCTATGAAATTTTCAGGGATTGTGCGGGTTGGTGTGTATACGGTCCCCTATGAAAATCATCATCCCCGGACTGATAAAAGCGACTGCGCATGCGCAAACGTGAATTCCTTGTAACGGCCATAATTACTACATTTTTCATCCGATTTCGATGAAATTTTCAGGAATGTTACAGATTAGTGTTTAGATGGTCCCCTATGAAAATCACTACGTTCAGACTGATAGTAGCCACTGCGCATGCGCAAACGTGAATTTCCTTATAACGGCCATAATTTCCACATTTTCTACCCGATTTCGATGAAATTTTCAGGGATTACGCAGATTAAGTTGTAGATGGTCCCCGATGAAAATCAAGGCCTTAAAATTTACAGAAGCCTCTGCGCATGCGCATACGTGAAATCCTTGTAACAGCCATAACATTTACATTTTTCATCCGAATTTGATGACATTTTCTAGGATTGTCCAGATTAGCATGTAGATGGTGCCCTATGAGGGTAGTGAAAGTTACTTAGAGATTGGTGTTTTGAGATTAACTACTATGCATCGGATCATCTATATAATCGGGTTATGGATACGAGGAAGCTATGTGCCACACCCACTTGGCAGACGTTTTTTCTCTTTTTTAGCAAATACTCTTTGTGGAGCTCTCCTGGAAGGCTCTTGGGGTGGCTGACTGTCAATAAGGTGTGGAAGCCTGTGCCATTTGAACACGCTAGTTTTGACCTAGTCACTTACGAGAACATTGACGTGGTAAGAAATAAGCTAAATATTCATGAGCCAACCCTGACAGCTTCTTTGGGGTACCAATCCTGACAGCTACTTTGAAGGAGATATAGGGGGCCAATTCACATACACTAATGCAAAAATCGTCCAGCTAAGAAATTGAAAATGTCACTTTTATGAAACAACTGAATGATAATTTTGCCCTACGGTTTTTTCTTACACAACTGCCTCTTCACAACTCCAGATTGGTGATTTTGGGGGAAAATAATTAACAAGGTCTTCAACAGAAGTCAATAGCAACAAGTCAAATGGACAATGCCGTCACTGATCATGTTGCCATGGTAAATGTCAACTCGTGTGACAATATGATTGAAAATGGCATGCAATTGAGCCTTTTCCCTGAAAGTTCATCGGAGAAGGAGGAAACTTGAGTACATCCCGTTAGATTCAGTTAATACTCCAATATTTGCTTCAGCAACAATTTGATCAACCATGACTCTCTTATTGTAACCTCACCGAGCAACCTCACTGGAACTGCATGGGAAAGCCACACAAATCGTCCCCTTGTTGATTCTAGTGATTCCTCCATCAACTTTTCAGACGCTGTTCTTTGTAATGGAACACCATCACACATCATCACCGTCCATGATCCAAATGATGACAAGTTTTTGAGAGACTCTTACAAAAGTATCCCATAGTGAATGATGCCTTTGCTGATACCTAGGTAGCTTTCAAACACCTACGAATTTTTTCTGAAATTTGACTGACAATATTCTGTAGTGATGATGATTGCTGTGATGTTTTATTGTATTGGTGATATTGATTGTTTTGGTTTACTTGAATTATTAATAACTTGTAATTGCAATTACTTAATTCGGTTTTTTACTGACTTCTAAGGTAAAATTGAAATTCCTAAAATTTGAGATTGAATAAAATTGTGTCAAACTTGCATGATAATTATGCTATGGCTTTTTAAGAATCAATTTGATGAAGACGAAATTATATTAAAATTCTCCATTAGGTTCAAACTTCTAGACAGCCAACTATTCCTGCACCAAGTACAGTCCAGCTGAGGCCATAGAAGATCCCGAACCATTTTGTGTTATGTTCATTATTATTGTTGACGAACGGGTAATAATTTTCCTTTGGGAAACACAAGAAAAAATCATCCTGAACTCCTCTAAAAGCGCTGAAATTTGGTACGTACAGGATCTTAGAGATCATCGTAGAAGGGATCTTAAGATGGTCAGATGAGCTGTTTGAGCAATAAACCTGATTTCCCTTCACGTTTCATTACTACCCTTACATTAGAATTCGAGAAAACATTTTGATTTTGGAGGATTCAAATTATTTTGATTTGGTGCAAAACTGCAGTACCGTTTGAGCTAGTTCCAAAAACGAGTGATACAACTTAAAAAGTAAAACTTCAAGTTCCATTTTAGGATCGAATAACTATGGCTGGATGCTGTTGTACCGAAATAGTCACTCGTATCTCACGTCTACAACTTTCAGCAACTTGAAGGATTATAAGTCACACTCCGTGTTTTTGCCCTGTGGTTTTCGACTTGTTCCCGAGTGATTTCGCCCAACGGAACTTCCTTTTTTTCCTCGTCTTGATAGTTTCTCTCAGAAAAGCTTTAATCAAGATATAGATATAACGACGACGAGATTGAAAAACGTAAGAAAAATAACTGTCACCGTTGTTGGTTGCGAGGCTTTTAGCAGATTTGTTTGTACATTTCCCGAGAAGTGGAGAATGGAGGGAATGGAGGTTAGAGGTCGCATAGTGGGAAGAGTCTAAATCGACGATCTGAGTGGACAAAATTATTTTAATAGCTATTTATATTAATAGATTTACTCTTATTCAAAAAACACTATTTGGACCAAACTACTTATGAGGAAAAAATTATTTTAAATGCTATTTTTATTGAAAGTTCAACTCTGACTCCAAACCAAAAATTCATTATTGAAAATAATAAACCGAAACACCATTACTAAATTTGAGCATATTTCACGTACAATAATTCACGCCACCGTAAGAAGCATTTTGATGTAAAACAAAACCTTTCTTCCAGAGTTATCAGTGACGTAGATCGAGTTGAAACACAACTCTGAATTGTGGTTTTTGCCCTTTTATTAGGTTTAGTGAACAATTTGAACACTGGAATATTCATCAAAAAGAACTTCACTGAGACACACACTATTATGACCAAATTACTTTACTTACGTGAGCAAAATTATTTTAAGAGCTATTTTTGTTAAAAGTTTTACTCTTATTCCAAAAACACTATTTGGACCAAATCACTTCAACTACTTATGAGGAAAAAATTATTTTAATAGCTATTCTTATTAAAATTTTAACTCTGACTCACACACCATTTGTGAATTTGAGCATATTTCACGTACAATAATTCACGCCACTCTAAGGAGCCTTTTTCGCAAAAAAAAAAAAAAAAAAAAAATCTCTTCCAAAGTTATCAGTGACGTTGATCGAGTTGAAACATTCATGAATTGCGGTTTTTGTCCTTTTATCAATGAGCTTGAACTCAAAATAAATAGAAATTCCGATTACCTGACCTTTCAACGTAATTGGTCTTTTATTGAATTTTTCACTACACTAAAAATTTGTTGTAGGTGGCTCTTCATCACTAATGAAAAAGAGAAATATTTCATTATTTATAATGAAGAACCAATGGAAGGTTTCGACCTATTGTTTGCCCGATCGGTTGCTTTCCCACGTGATTGATTTGGCACTGCATTATGAACGAGTGAGAGCCCAGACACGATTCAAGAGCCAATTAGCAACTGAAATGTAGACGGTCCGCGAGTTAAGGTCAGGAGTTCAAAGTACAAACTCCCACCGCATTTGGTTAACATGATTTCAGTGGAGGAATGTTTGAAAAGGTAAGAGTTGAATCAGATTTAAAAGGATCAGAATTAAGAGGAATTATATTTGAACATGAATCGTAACCATAAACTGATATGGAATACAACATTTAAGCCAAAGTTGTTGAAATTTATAACGGGATTTCGATGCGAGATTAATACGATATTCTTAATACTCCATTTCAATGGTCTATCTACCTCGACGTTCCTGTGGAATAAGAACGGTTCAACTCACAAAACTAAATCAGTTGAAACTACTGTTAGAATATTACTACTGGAATCGTTAAGCAAAGTTCTATTTGACGGATACAACTACGAGAATACATAATATGTATTATACGAAATACATTCGTATATAATACGAAATACATTCGTGTATTATACGAAAAAGTAAAAAGTAACATGTGATGTTTTCTGTTTTCTCGTTGGTGGTTCATTTTCATAAGAAGGAGCGTACTAAAAGAAAAATCGAAAGAATTCCCAAGTTTTTGTAAGTGAAAACAGGAGAAAACGCTGCAAATTATAACACGAAGGTTTATTATTATTATTATTGTACAGATCACTCACCTGCAAAGAACACAGGTTCCCCATTGCCAAAACCTACCAACCATATTATTTTTGCTTCAAAATCAAGATTATTTTGGAGATATAAACGCTATACACGCAATTCAAATTGTACCTAAGTGCCTTAATTAGGACAAAATGTGATTACTTGTTGCTAAGGTTGCAAAATTGAGTACAACTCGGAGAAACGAACAAAGATCGTATTTGAATCAGCTAAATTTGAACGGAGATTAGACCTCTTTTGCGATTTACACTTGTGTTCCTGAAATATCATAAGTACAACCCTCAAGTTCTAATGGGGAATGAACGGTTGGTCCTACAGAACTCTGGTTGGTCTCATTCGATTCTAAAAATTCAATACTATTTTAAATTGATGCAAAAATAAGATGTTTATATCAGATTTTTTTGAGCTAGGGCGTTTTTAACATTCTGACTCTTATTTATCAACCAGAAGCTATGGGGCACTAGACCCCAAATGGAGCCCATATACCAAATTTCGTCAAAATCGCTACTTGGGAAGTAAGGAAAGTGCCGCGTATGGCAACATTTTTATTCGATTTTTGGATTCTACGTACCTTGAAACGTAAATCAACAAATTTTTGGTGGCGGGGGGGGGGGGGTCAAACAATTTTTTCTCTTGGTCGAATCCAAAAGTTCATTATTGAAAATAATAAACCAAAATAGGCGAAGATATCAGTTACCACTTGGGTAAGCACTTCAAACACGACTGTTCCTTCCGAAAAAGGCGCAAAATGAACAAAATGGTGATATTCGCATACCACCATGTTTCCAAGGAAGGGTTCTGGTGAGGAATCACATAGAACCGAAGACTACAAGGCTGATCCAGAGTTTTGAATGAGGTGAGATACTGACTTGAGCCATGAATTCTAATAGAAGTCACCAGCATTGGATGGTATAAGGGAACTCAAATATTATAATTAGATCCTATGACAGATAGATGTACAAAATCGATTTTAATCGATCAATTGACAATGCTATACCATTATCTAGACACCCACGTGACCTAGTTCAAAGGGATAGATCCCTCGGGAAACACTCGAGGTACCTCAAGGAACGTAATATCTGACGTCGACCACCCAACTGGATCCTTCCCATTGTTTCACTTTTTAATTTCGACCTCCAATATGAGACTCCACAAAAAATAAAAGTACTGAATCCCTCCAAATTTTTTTTTTTTTTTTTTACTGTTCGAGAGATGAGTTTGAAGGAAGAGAAATGTCTTAAATGAAACTCGAGTCGAGCTTTCCGGAAGTAATAAATTGAGAGACGTACGCAATCTGCTAGTCCCATTTCCAGCCCTTCAAGCCGGAGTCCCTTCCAGCTATAGTTTTCAGCCTCGCGCCCGTCCTAAGGGCGTCATTTCTCAATAGAAAGGGCTTCTCCAAGGGCGTCCATTTGGAGTCGACGGCCTTTTCATCTTCTTCACTTCGGTAACTGGCGGTTTTCGTTCCTTTCGAGGAATGATAAACTTGGAAATAAACGTATGAGAGTTGCTCACACCAAAACTAACAATTTTGGTTCTCCCTCGTGACTTGCAATCACTTCACTAGTACCCCGGAAGAAATTGTATGCTAATACGATTAAAAAGACAGTCTGCTTGTCACAAACTTCATTCAATTTCATCCATCATTTCCAGTGTTCTCCAAGAGCTTGTGTTCCAAAATTTGGGATAAACAGAAATGTTACTTGTATTGCTCGTGCAGGTAATGTGGCTTCAATCACGTCTAGTGAACATCCTTTATAACTAAAAAACAACTCCGATTTGTCTCCACGATTTTATAAAGAAAAAAAACCGGTGAAAAAGTTAAATTTTTGGGTTGACGCAATGTTTTGAGTCTCTCACTCACAAAAACACACATTTTAGAAAAAGTTAAGATAGGAATATGAAGGAAATGTAATCAGTTTCAATTTGAACCCCCAATCATGCCTGTAGTCATCATAGTTTCCTCAAAAATTAATAAAAACAATTGAAAAATAATCAAGTTCTGGAGAAAAATTGCGAAAATCAACAAAACTATTAACGTTGATATATTTTGGAGGGAATATGAAACAATTTCACGGATTGTGCATAATTCGATAATTTTCATAATAAGTAGAGTCTTAGTACTTACTCGAGTCTTTACAAGATTTAATGACTGAATTATGGAAGAGAAGCACAAAGTTATAGAATACTCTACTGATTCCATATCGATTCATATCGTTTTTGGTTCATTATTTTCAATAATGAACCTTTGGAATCGACCAAGAAAAATAATTTTTTAACACCCCCTCAAAATTTGATGGTTTACGTTTCAAGGTACGTAGAATCCAAAAATCGAATAAAAATTTGGCCGTCCGTCCGCCGTCCGCCGTACGCGGCACTTTTGCCACTTAGCATTGACCGATTTTGATGAAATTTGGTATGTAGGCTCCATTTGGGGTCTAGTTGTGCCCCGAAGCTTTTGGTTGATGTAGGTCACTTTTAAGGGTTCCAAAATCAATTTTGAAATTTTGAAAACGCCCTAACTCAAAAAGTTTTGATATAAAGGTATTCTTTTTCCTTCAATTTAAGATACTATAGAATTTTTAGAATTTTTTGAGACCTCGCGGAGCTCTGTAGGACAAACCGTTCGCTCCCTACGAAAATTTAAGGGTTTATATTGAACTATATATATATATATAAATCAAAACACGATTGTGAATCGCAAAAGAGGCCTAATCTCCGTTCAAATTAGAGCTGACCAAAATGCAATCAATGGTTGGTGATTTTGATTTTAACACAGAATGTGTTTTTGCGATGACCTACCGAAGAAAAATCGTCACGAAAAAGCGACAGAAAAAACCGTTACGCGAATTTTATAATGATATTCACGTGCAACCAAGCCATGGAATGCTGGGTCAATGTGGTCACGTGCAACCAAGTCAATGGAGAATGCTGAAGGCGCCTGAGTGGTCACTGATCAGCTGAGTGAGCTCCAAGGCCATTTTCTCTCCTGTTGAACGCAGGAACCTGAAATTTGAGAGGGCGGGTCAATGGAGAATGCTGAAGGCGCCTGAGTGGTCACTGATCAGCTGAGTGAGCTCCAAGGCCATTTTCTCTCCTGTTGAACGCAGGAACCTGAAATTTTAGAGGGCGGGTGAATGGAGAATGCTGAAGGCGCCTGAGTGGTCACTGATCAGCTGAGTGAGCTCCAAGGCCATTTTCTCTCCTGTTGAACGCAGGAACCTGAAATTTTAGAGGGCGGGTCAATGGAGAATGCTGAAGGCGCCTGAGTGGTCACTGATCAGCTGAGTGAGCTCCAAGGCCATTTTCTCTCCTGTTGAACGCAGGAACCTGAAATTTGAGAGGGCGGGTCAATGGAGAATGCTGAAGGCGCCTGAGTGGTCACTGATCAGCTGAGTGAGCTCCAAGGCCATTTTCTCTCCTGTTGAACGCAGGAACCTGAAATTTGAGAGGGCGGGTCAATGGAGAATGCTGAAGGCGCCTGAGTGGTCACTGATCAGCTGAGTGAGCTCCAAGGCCATTTTCTCTCCTGTTGAACGCAGGAACCTGAAATTTTAGAGGGCGGGTGAATGGAGAATGCTGAAGGCGCCTGAGTGGTCACTGATCAGCTGAGTGAGCTCCAAGGCCATTTTCTCTCCTGTTGAACGCAGGAACCTGAAATTTTAGAGGGCGGGTCAATGGAGAATGCTGAAGGCGCCTGAGTGGTCACTGATCAGCTGAGTGAGCTCCAAGGCCATTTTCTCTCCTGTTGAACGCAGGAACCTGAAATTTGAGAGGGCGGGTCAATGGAGAATGCTGAAGGCGCCTGAGTGGTCACTGATCAGCTGAGTGAGCTCCAAGGCCATTTTCTCTCCTGTTGAACGCAGGAACCTGAAATTTTAGAGGGCGGGTCAATGGAGAATGCTGAAGGCGCCTGAGTGGTCACTGATCAGCTGAGTGAGCTCCAAGGCCATTTTCTCTCCTGTTGAACGCAGGAACCTGAAATTTTAGAGGGCGGGTGAATGGAGAATGCTGAAGGCGCCTGAGTGGTCACTGATCAGCTGAGTGAGCTCCATGGCCATTTTCTCTCCTGTTGAACGCAGGAACCTGAAATTTTAGAGGGCGGGTCAATGGAGAATGCTGAAGGCGCCTGAGTGGTCACTGATCAGCTGAGTGAGCTCCAAGGCCATTTTCTCTCCTGTTGAACGCAGGAACCTGAAATTTTAGAGGGCGGGTCAATGGAGAATGCTGAAGGCGCCTGAGTGGTCACTGATCAGCTGAGTGAGCTCCAAGGCCATTTTCTCTCCTGTTGAACGCAGGAACCTGAAATTTTAGAGGGCGGGTCAATGGAGAATGCTGAAGGCGCCTGAGTGGTCACTGATCAGCTGAGTGAGCTCCAAGGACATTTTCTCTCCTGTTGAACGCAGGAAGCTGAACTTTTAGAGGGCGGGTCAATGGAGAATGCTGAAGGCGCCTGAGTGGTCACTGATCAGCTGAGTGAGCTCCAAGGCCATTTTCTCTCCTGTTGAACGCAGGAACCTGAAATTTTAGAGGGCGGGTCAATGGAGAATGCTGAAGGCGCCTGAGTGGTCACTGATCAGCTGAGTGAGCTCCAAGGCCATTTTCTCTCCTGTTGAACGCAGGAACCTGAAATTTTAGAGGGCGGGTCAATGGAGAATGCTGAAGGCGCCTGAGTGGTCACTGATCAGCTGAGTGAGCTCCAAGGCCATTTTCTCTCCTGCTGAACGCAGGAACCTGAAATTTTAGAGGGCGGGTCAATGGAGAATGCTGAAGGCGCCTGAGTGGTCACTGATCAGCTGAGTGAGCTCCAAGGCCATTTTCTCTCCTGTTGAACGCAGGAAGCTGAAATTTGAGAGGGCGGGTCAATGGAGAATGCTGAAGGCGCCTGAGTGGTCACTGATCAGCTGAGTGAGCTCCAAGGCCATTTTCTCTCCTGTTGAACGCAGGAACCTGAAATTTTAGAGGGCGGGTGAATGGAGAATGCTGAAGGCGCCTGAGTGGTCACTGATCAGCTGAGTGAGCTCCAAGGCCATTTTCTCTCCTGTTGAACGCAGGAACCTGAAATTTTAGAGGGCGGGTCAATGGAGAATGCTGAAGGCGCCTGAGTGGTCACTGATCAGCTGAGTGAGCTCCAAGGACATTTTCTCTCCTGTTGAACGCAGGAAGCTGAAATTTTAGAGGGCGGGTCAATGGAGAATGCTGAAGGCGCCTGAGTGGTCACTGATCAGCTGAGTGAGCTCCAAGGCCATTTTCTCTCCTGTTGAACGCAGGAACCTGAAATTTTAGAGGGCGGGTCAATGGAGAATGCTGAAGGCGCCTGAGTGGTCACTGATCAGCTGAGTGAGCTCCAAGGCCATTTTCTCTCCTGTTGAACGCAGGAACCTGAAATTTTAGAGGGCGGGTCAATGGAGAATGCTGAAGGCGCCTGAGTGGTCACTGATCAGCTGAGTGAGCTCCAAGGCCATTTTCTCTCCTGTTGAACGCAGGAACCTGAAATTTTAGAGGGCGGGTCAATGGAGAATGCTGAAGGCGCCTGAGTGGTCACTGATCAGCTGAGTGAGCTCCAAGGCCATTTTCTCTCCTGTTGAACGCAGGAAGCTGAAATTTGAGAGGGCGGGTCAATGGAGAATGCTGAAGGCGCCTGAGTGGTCACTGATCAGCTGAGTGAGCTCCAAGGCCATTTTCTCTCCTGTTGAACGCAGGAACCTGAAATTTTAGAGGGCGGGTCAATGGAGAATGCTGAAGGCGCCTGAGTGGTCACGCGAATTTTATAATGATATTCACGTGCAACCAAGCCATGGAATGCTGGGTCAATGTGGTCACGTGCAACCAAGTCAATGGAGAATGCTGAAGGCGCCTGAGTGGTCACTGATCAGCTGAGTGAGCTCCAAGGCCATTTTCTCTCCTGTTGAACGCAGGAACCTGAAATTTGAGAGGGCGGGTCAATGGAGAATGCGGAAGGCGCCTGAGTGGTCTCTGATCAGCTGAGTGAGCTCCAAGGCCATTTTCTCTCCTGTTGAACGCAGGAACCTGAAATTTTAGAGGGCGGGTCAATGGAGAATGCTGAAGGCGCCTGAGTGGTCACTGATCAGCTGAGTGAGCTCCAAGGCCATTTTCTCTCCTGTTGAACGCAGGAACCTGAAATTTTAGAGGGCGGGTGAATGGAGAATGCTGAAGGCGCCTGAGTGGTCACTGATCAGCTGAGTGAGCTCCAAGGCCATTTTCTCTCCTGTTGAACAAAAAATATCCTTAGAAAATCCTTAGAAAAAAGAAAATCAACGATTCATTTCTTTCATGGAACGTAGATTTGGTTTAAAACTAAAAACGGATACCGCTCTTCCAACAACTCGAGGAGGTTCGTGCATCGATTTCGTTTTCACCCGGCATCTTGAAAAATTGGAATGTAAAAACGTCGTCAGTTATTTCAGTTATCATAAACCTATACTGAGCATTACTCAAACATAATTGTCAAAAATAAACGTTGTACTTTGAACTTTTCTTCTTTTTTTGCCCCGAAAAAATTAGAGAACGTGGAAAGACGTTGGAAGGTCGTTACAGAAATAATAGGTAAAACGTTGAATGAACGTTGAAAGTCGTTAACGAAACGTTAATCAAACGTTGAAAGTCGTTCAGAAAACAATTAATTTACGTGTTCATTATTTAAATGTTTCAAGGTTTTCTGATGTCATGGAAGGTTAGACTTATCAACCAATGAGTTACAAACGCTACATAACGTTTTTGGCCTACATTTAATATCTACTCCCCCACTTACATTTTCTTTATTTTCTTTTGAAGGAATGGGGGTTTGTTTTGTATGAGCTTTACTCCTAAGGTGCGTGGGATATCCTGCTTTGTTATGCGCACATTTATAGGGTTTTAGACCAAATTAAATGTCTAACAATTATTTATTTTATTATTGCCAAAGACTCCACATTTATTATTGTTGTTTTTTATTTAACGGATGACTAGCATCGCAAAAACACATTCTGTGTTCCTACGATTTCATACAGAGTATGGAAAAAGAAATAAACCGGGGGGTGCAGGGGGGCGGAGCCCCCCGCCGAGGCGCAAAGCGCCGAGTTTTTCTTTCTTCTCTTTATATTGGATGGTTGGTGATTTTGTAGACGCTGCAAATCATTGCTCAAAGGTTTATTATTTTCTGTATAGATCACCCTTCTGTATAGATCACTGGTTCTCCATCAATAGCACCTACCACCATCTGTATTCTCCCTTGACCTTCCCTCTCAAATTTCAGCTTCCTGCGTTCAATAGGATTGAAAATGACTTCGGAGCTCACTCAGCTGATCAGTGATCTGAAGAGTGAAGAAGATCTCCTCGAATGCTGAAGACGCCTGGAAGAGCACTTCCATTCAATAGGATTGAAAATGGCTTCGGAGCTCACTCAGCTGATCAGTGATCTGAGGAGTGAAGAAGATCTTCTCGAATGCTGGAGACGCCTGGAAGAGCACTTCCATTCAATAGGAGTAAAAATGGCTTTGCAGCTCACTCAGCTGATCAGTGATCTGAGGAGTGAAGAAGATCTCCTCAAATGCTGGAGACGCCTGGAAGAGCACTTCCATTCAATAGGATTGAAAATGGCTTTGCAGCTCACTCAGCTGATCAGTGATCTGAAGAGTGAAAAAGATCTCCTCGAATGCTGGAGACGCTTGGAAGAGCACTTCCATTCAATAGGAGTAAAAATGGTTTTGGAGCTCACTCAGCTGATCAGTGATGTGAAGAGTGAAGAAGATCTTCTCGAATGCTGGAGACGCCTGGAAGAGCACTTCCATTCAATAGGAGTAAAAATGGCTTTGCAGCTCACTCAGCTGATCAGTGATCTGAAGAGTGAAAAAGATCTCCTCGAATGCTGGAGACGCTTGGAAGAGCACTTCCATTCAAAAGGATTGAAAATGGCTTCGGAGCTCACTCAGCTGATCAGTGATCTGAAGAGTGAAGAAGCCTTTGAGCAATGATTTGCAGCGTTTTTTTACCCACCAACATTTTATTTACCTACCAACTTTTTTTTACCTACCGGCTAGGTACTACCTACCACACCATACTGGCTTCACACCTTCACAGTCAAGTTTATTAGAAAGAACTAAACGCTTCACACTCGATTGGAAAAGTAGAAAGCTTCTTATGGAAATTTGATTACTGGTTACGCAGAAGGCAAAACTGTATACAAATCGAAGAAATGAACAGCGATCGCATTTTAGTCCGATAAAATTTGAATGGAGATTAGACCTCTTTTGCGATTCACACTCATGATTCTGTTTTATCGAAGGAAAACCTTCAAGTACTCGTAGGGACCGAACGGTTTGTCCTACAGAGCTCCGGGTGGTCTCAAAAATTTTTAAAAATTCAATACTATTTAAAATTGGTGAAAAAACGATACCTTTATTTCGAGAGTTTTCGAGCTAGGGCACTGTTGAAAATTTCAACCCTTAATTTTCACCCCTTAGAAGTGACCTACATCAACCAAAAGCTTCGCGGCACAACTAGGCCCCAAATGGAGCCCATATACCAAATTTGAACCAAATCGGTCCAGTGTTGCTAAGAAAAGTGCCGCGTACGGCGTACGGCGTACGGCGGACGGACGGAAATTTTTTTATTCGATTTTCGTATTCTACGTACCTTGAAACGTAAAACATCAAATTTTGAGGGGGGGTTAAAAAATTTTTTTTCTTGCTCGATTCCAAAGGCTTATTATTGAAAATAATAAACCAAAATAATAAACCATTGTGTAATAATTTGCAGCGTTTTTCAAAGTGAAGTCTGATGCGACCAAATTTTGGATCCTTCTTGCGAAGTCGTCTGTATACAGACGACTCATGTTCGCTCGTGGTCAGCTTAAGTCGGCGAGGACCTTATGAAAATTATAATATAATAAATATGAAATTCTCATTCGCGTTGATGTTTTTGATATGTTGGCGTGTGATAGAGTGAAGGCGATGATCTTCTCGTTGGTTTGACCGATTTTCTTTGGTCCCTACTCAACGGTTAGATTGATCCCTATGCAAGGAGCATGCACTATTTCCCCGGCTCGAAATACCGACCGATGAGAGTAGTGCATGGAGATAGCTATCTGCCTTCTCCAGCGCTAGGTCGACCATTGATAAGCAGAACATTTACCTAGTGCTCCTAGTGTTCCTAATGAGAATCTGAGGTAAAGAGAATGCAGAGTACAGAGGCCGGCGCCTTGGATGGCTAACTGCTTGCTCTGAGGAACTAGGCTGGTTTGTAGGACGAAGGTAACTAGATACGATCGAGTTGATTAACTGTTGTAAACTGCATGATGGGAGACCCCTGAGTGTAGCTTTTATACTCTGGGTATGAATGATGATCTCTCCTCCCCTCGTACCTCACTCTCTCTATATTGTGATGACTCACTCAGAGGTTTTCCTACAACTTTCTTTATTGGAGAACTTACCTGTTAATAATACTTGTTTTATGTTGATGATTACAGTTTTAACCTCACATATCCACCAACTTGATTGTGATACACACTGAAGGAAACAACTCCGAAAATCGTAGAAATTCGAGAAAAAATCCCCCTCCACTCCTTACACGCTGGTGGAAAATTATATTTGGAACGCGTTTTCGTAAGATTCAATACCATTTAACATGTTGCCATTGGAATAATGGCGTTTAAAAAGGGCAAAACTTTTAACTCGAGTTCCCAAAAATAACCTTTTTTTTTTAGTTGTTCCCTTGTTCCACAAGGGGTGTGACAATGTCACAACAGGTCATGTTTCATGTCAGGAAAATTTTGGGAAAAATTTCGATAAATTCGACAATCATCGCTCTAGGAGATCTTCGATTACGAAGCTCCACTGCCCGAACCATGTTTTCTGCTTCTAGCACCTTATGAAGTTTCCCTACCTTCGGCAATTAGGAAGAAAAGAACGTTGATGCACTTATAAATAGGTTCCACTTGGAACTATTGTTGTGAAAATGATTTCCATATTTTAATAGAGCCCTCAAGAAACGAGAATCTCTAACGTGTTGACGGGTCAACATTGTATTTCAACGGTGGTTGATGTGTTGGAAGGGGTTTGCTGTGCGTGCCAACCTCTCCTTTGCACGCACTTCACGCTCGGGTATTGATTGGAGAAAATCCCCGGATGGCGGTAGTTTGGGTCCAAAGGTAACCGACCTGTGCCTCACCTCAACCTGGAACACATTTCTCTGCAGATGAATAGATTGTGTTCGGTTGTTTTGACCCATGAATTCGACCATTGCACATTCGTGATTAGGAAGCTTCACTCCACACTCAACTGTTTCTACTTGTAGCACAAATATTCAAATGAAATTCTTTGGGTTGGAGAGGGTTGACTCAGCGCTCCTCTGTAAATTTCATCGTTGGGCTAATAGTAGAATGAAACACCTCTCGCGATAAAATTATAGATTTTACTCAAATTTGGAGGACAGTTGCGGACTAGCTCCAAGATAGAAAAGTGAAAAACGCTGCAAATTATTACACAATGGTTTATTATTTTTATATAGATCACTCGTCTGCAAAGCCACCAACCATCAAACATGAAGAAAAACATTGATCGCATTTCGGTCGGCTAACACTTGAAAGGCGATTAGGCCACTTTTGCGATCCACACTCGTGTTTCTGATTTATCGTACGGCCAAACTTTAAATTCTCGTAGTGAGCGAACGGTTTGACCTACAGAGCTCCGCGTGGTCTCAAAAAATTCTAAAAATGCTACAGAATCTTAAATTGAAGGAAAAACAATACCTTTATTTCAAAATTTTTGAGTTAGGGCGTTTTCAAAATTTCAAAATTCATTTTGGAACCCTTAGAAGTGACCTACATCAACCAAAATCTTCGGGGCACAAGTAGGCCCCAAATGGAGCCTACATACCAAATTTCATTAAAATCGGTCAATGCTAAGGGGCAAAAGTGCCGCGTACGGCGGACGGCGGACGGCGTACGGCGGACGGCGTACGGCGGACGGCGTACGGCGGACGGACGGCCAAATTTTTATTCGATTTTTGGATTCTACATACCTTGAAACGTAAACCATCAAATTTTGAGGGGGTGTTAAAATTTTTTTTTTCTTGGTCGATTCCAAAGGTTCATTAGGTATTGAAAATAATAAACCAAAAGCGAAAATCATCATCTCAGCCCAGATGGATGATATATCAGACTCGATTCGCCAATCTTTTGGGATACATTCTGCAATTACAAAAACTTTCGCCCTCGAAAATTTTTTTCCAACTCCACTTTTTTTTTTAAATTACGCCGAGTCGATGTGGCAATTTCAGCCATCCGACATCTGGCAGCCCAATATAAACTAGCAGTACGATAAACTCCACTAAAAACCATCGTTTTCTAATTATAAAATTTTTTCGTTTGTTCGACCTTGCAACCCTAAAATAGCCAGAACTTCCTCAATTATGAGATGACATGAGATGATGTGACTCCGGGAAGAAAAAAAAACCCATGGGACGCTCCTTAATAGGTAATTAATTATCCTCATTAGCGAACGGTTGGTCCCGCGGAGCTTTGAATGATGTCCAAACATTCTTTAAGATCTTCGCTATGTAAAAATAATTAAAAAAACAACATCTGGACTTTGAAAGTTTTACTCAACTTGAAATCCGACCTTTTCACATCTAAGATTTTACACGAGATTTCGACCTTGTATCATTACAACGACTGTAAATACCATAAATAATACTGTAAGTTCAAATCTGAGGATAAAGTTGGAAAGAGCATTCAATTTCATATACCTCCTTGATGACAAACAAAATTGTTCGATGGTATTTATTTGGTGAAAAAGCTGTTTCTACATAAAAGTTTTATTAGAATGAGAAATTCCAACTATGGTTTATTATTTTCAATAATAAACCTTTGGAATCGAGCAAGAAAAAAAAAATTTTAACCCCCCTCAAATTTTGATGTTTTACGTTTCAAGGTACGTAGAATCCGAAAATCGAATAAAAAATTTTCCGTCCGTCCGCCGTACGCAGCACTTTTCTTATCAACACGACCGATTTGGTTCAAATGTGGTATATGGGCTCCATTTGGGGTCTAGTTGTGCCGCGAAGCTTTTGGTTGATGTAGGTAACTTCTAAGGGGTGAAAATTGAGGGTTGAAATTTTCAAGAGTGCCCTAGCTCGAAAACTCTCGAAATAAAGGTATGAAAGGTATTGAATTCGGTCAAAAATCGCTGCAAATTATTACACAAAGGTTTATTATTTTTCTGTATAGGAACAACACGCGCGGCTTTTCCATTGTCACCATCACCAACCATAGATACTACCCACCTACTACTTAATAAACGCTTCACACTCAGTTCGAAGACATAGGGAGTTGAGGTTAACCTAAATATTAGGAAATTCGATTACTGGTTGCTAAACTGAATAGCTACAACTCGAATAAACGAACAACGATCGCATTTTGGGCAGCCAAAATTTGAACGGAGATTAGGTAGGCCTCTTTTGCGATTCACACTCGTGTCTCTGATTTATCGTAAGTCCGACCGTTGTTCTCGTAGGGAGCGAACGGTTTGTCCTACAGAGCTCCGGGTGGTCTCAAAAAATTCTAAAAATGCAATACTATTTAATAATTGGTGACAAACAGGTACCTTCGTTTCGAGAGTTTTCGAGCGAGAGCACTATTAAAAATGTCAACCCCTAATTTTCACCCCTTAGAAGTGACTTGCATCAACCAAACGCTTCGGGCACAACTTTACCTCAAATGAAGACCAAATTTCATCAAAATCGGTCCAATGTAACTAAGGAAAGTGCCGCGGACGGAAGGAACAGTTTTTATTCGATTTTCGGATTCTACGTACCTTGAAACGTAAACCTCAAATTTTGAGGGGGAGTTAAAACAGTTCTTGGTCGATTCCAATGGTTTATTATTGAAAATAATTAACCAAAAGCATCAATTTTTCGTACATATATTTCTTAATTAACCTAAAAAGTGATGAACCGTTAGAAAGCTGACAACTAAGGCATGTTTTGCGTAGAGCTCCCATCGAAATGGGCAGAGATTTATCTTTCTCCCCGACGATATCCTCAAATCTAATTTACTAGGTGAATAACGGGAGTTGAGGCAGTTTTCATGACATAAGGTCGAAAACACGAAAAAAAAAACGCTGCAAATTATTACACAACGGTTTATTATTTTTATATAGATCACTCGTCTACAAAATAACCAACCATCCAATGTGAAGGAAAAAAAAGATAAAAAAATCAAAATCACCAACCATTGATTGCATTTTGGTAAGCTCTAATTTGAACGGAGATTAGGCCTCTTTTGTAGGGTCGCGTGGTCTCAAAAAATTCTAAAAATTCTATAGAATCTTAAATTGAAGGAAAAACAATACTTTTACATCAAAAGTTTTTGAGTTAGGGCGTTTTCAAAATTTCAAAATTGATTTTGGAACCCTTAGAAGTGACCTACATCAACCAAAAGCTTCGGGGCACAACTAGACCCCAAGTGGAGCCTACATACCAAATTTCATCAAAATCGGTCAATGCTAAGTGGCAAAAGTGCCGCGTACGGCGTACGGCGGACGGACGGCCAAATTTTTAGTCGATTTTTGGATTCTACGTAGGTACCTTGAAACGTAAACCATCAAATTTTGAGGGGGTGTTGAAATTTTTTTTTCTTGGTCGATTCCAAAGGTTCATTATTGAAAATAATAAACCAAAACGCATAAAAACAAGGCGTTAAAACCAAATTGCTGTTTCCGTTGGAAATAACTTGTAGAGTCGATCCCTGGATTCATCACACCGTATAAAATCATCAAGTATTGCAAATATGAACCATAACCTACTGACTAGACTTGAAGCTTGACGTTACCTAGGAAACCCGAGAGAAGCTGCAACGAAGGCTCGAACATAGATTTCTGCCGTAGGTTTCTGCGTGATTTCATGCTGCAGCTCACTATCACACGCGTATGTACCGTTGTTACGAAGTGCCCATCACAGCGCGGAAAATAAAACGACGACCGAATCATTAATCACGATAATCGCACTGGAAACTGCCGTTGCCAAAACACACCGACCTTCGGAAAATGGTTACTGACTTGCGTATTGTCCGGTCAGGCGAGGAGTCGGATGAAACCGCGCATGCGTAGTAGGTTCGAAGGGCAAATACGATACAACAGCCGTTGGGAGCTCTGTTTCTGAGAAGCCAAAAGCCAGGTCTCTCTCTTGAGCGAATGGCAAAAGTAATTACGAATAATATTTTGTGAAATACAAATCAATATTTCAGTGTTATTCATCAATAAGATTTATTTTTCTGCGATTTATTGATGGCGTCGAATATTGGTGTCTCCCGCAGGGAAAGAAATGGAAGAAGAGAAAATGTGGAGAAAGAAATAATAAAATCTAGTTAAAAAAGAACCAAACCCTTATTGGCCCAAAAAGTTTGAATTTTGGTTGTCTTTGGGAGTGAAAATAGAGTTTTAAAAATTAACTCATTCTAATACTTTGCAATTATTCAAATACATTTTAAAATTTGTTACATGATGACTCGGACATCTTTTCAGAACGCAGTAAAATTCACGAGAAAAATATATTTACCCTTGGAACGGAGATTGCGTGGATGGATGATCAGGTACAAGTAGGATTCGAGAGATCAGAAAATTATCAATCGCTACCTAGCGGCTCTGGTAGTAAAACTAGAGCTTCGGAAGAAAAAAAAGTATTTTTGGTGTAACCAAAAACCACCATGGACATGTTGGTGACATGCAGTTACGACTCTTATCACCGGGTATCAGTGATAAGGAAAAATTTGGCGGTGCTGTGGAGTTTTTTTTTGTCTCGGGGTCTCTTCTGGCGTTTTGGTTTATTATTTTCAATAATGAACTTGGAATCGACCAAGAGAAAATTTTGTTTAACACCCCCTCAAAGTTTGATGATTTACGTTTCAAGGTACGTAGAATCCAAAAATCGAATACAAATTTGGCCGTCCGTCCGCCGTACGCGGCACTTTCCCCACTTAGCATTGACCGATTTTGAAGAAATTTGGTATTGTGATGCTCTGTTCTGAGACATCACAGAACTCTTGTTGGAAGGGAGGACTAGAGGGGAGGAGAGAGGGTAGAGTGGGAAGGTGGGAGTGTGAAAGCTTGAGGGATAGAAGAGTTCTTCTCCAGCAGTCGGGGATATAGTTTTAAGGAAGGAAAAAAGTGAATAGTGTCGTGGCACATGGTTGCCTTTTACCTATCTGTCACTCGAGTTGAATTTAAAATTCAAGAACTCCTAGAAATTCATCAGATTGCCACCACCACACTTGCTGTACCCCTGCACATCCCGTTCTGGAGCTGTGGGAATCACGTTTAAAGCGAAATATTAAATGCATGGATGTCTTACCATCCATGCCCAAAGTAAGTGCCATTTTGCCACAATTAATGAGATTTGTATTCATTCCCAATTTGAATAATTTGTTCGTGGAAGAGTCGCTCCCTTATTGTTGATTTATCTTGGTTTGGAATAATTTCCATTAGTGCAAGTTTACGCACGTGCCTATTGAACATTAAAACTAAATTTTTGGGTAATTGTATGTCTTTTTTTTTCTTCAAAGCTCCTTGGACAGGTGAAATTGCATTTTAGATTTAAAATCTGATACTCGTGTTCACACGCTAGACTAGCCCTACCCCTGCAGATATTAAAAGCATCGCACCCCTTTCAATCACTTAGTTTTGTTTTTTTTCATTTGAAGGGAAATAATATTTTCCACAAAGAATAATTTTCACGATTTTAAATAGGATGAAATTGGGGCGTTGCATTTGGCGTTCCAACTTTGGGGGCAAAGAAGTGGAGCAGAGTATCAGTGATTAGGTAGAAAACATGATCATGTTCTAGCAGGGCTTAAATTCATCAGTTGCTCGGGATTTGCCAGATCAACAGGTCAAGTTAGGGATTAACGGCATCAGCTCTTAACACTCCCTCACAACTCCTTGTGTTAGCATCCAAAGGTTATGCGGAGAACCGTTGTTATCTTTGATAATTGTGATTATGCGATATCAGTAGTAGGTGCACGTCTTGTTTACGTTTGAAGCTTGCGATCATTAATTTGTGTAGGTTATTACTTTATGACTTTAATTTATGAGAATCATTTGAATGTATTCAGAATTTTGGTAATTACTGCGGAATTATGTTTATAGTAGTTAGTTCTATCAATTTGTTATCTGTTGTGACAAGCATCTGTACTAGCAACATTATTATTTGAAACATCTATAGATTGAGATAAGAATATTGTTTGTGCTCGGTGATCTGGCGTTGTTATTGTGGTTGTAGGAAAGTTGACAACTCATTGCTGAGATCCTGAAGGAAAGCAGCTAGCCAGAATGTCTCGCAACTTGCTCGATGACCATGTGATTCCACGATCAGATGTCATGTCGCTGATTGATGTTGGAGTGCCTGAAGAACGAAGAAGGGACAGCGGAATATCGGAAGTGAGTGCAGCCTCTCGATCTCCTTTCAATTCTAATTTACCAACTGTTCAAGAAAATGAACCTAGGCTTGATTTAGCAGCACAGTTAGAGACATTTTACCAACGAGTTGAATCATTAGTTACACAAAACAGATGTGGTCATGCTCATAATAATACGCAATCATTTGAGGAGGAACGTTCTCGTTACTCTCATCCAAGACCTGAGCGTCATAATTCTAATAACATGGAGTCTATGGGAGGATATCCTCATAATAATCATAGCCATAGTGACCATTTGGTTAATCAAAGAGGTCAGAGTGGGGCTGATTCGTTTGGTGGCCATCATCGTAATGAGCGCCCAGTAATAAATAATATCACTACAAATAATATTGCTGATCCGAATACGTTTGATAACAATCACTTGCTCTTCCAGGCTCTTGCTGGGAGATCATTTCATAACTATATCGCTTTACCCACGTTCTCAGAAGCCCGAGATGAGCATCCAATGATATTTTTGCGTAGGCTGGATGATTATTTCGATTCATTCCCATACTTTCCGCAACATGATAAGCTTCGTGCGATCGACAGTGCGCTCAAAGGCAAAGCAGGTAGGTGGTTCCGCTCTCGGAGATTTGATTTTGAGACTTATGCAGATTTTAGGGTAGGTTTTCGGAGCGAATTTTGGGGGAAACAAGATCAGGCTGATCTTTTGGCTGATTTATACGGAGGTCATTTTCGTTCAGGTTCCATGGAACAGTATGCACGAGACTGGGTGCATGCGCTGCAGTTTCTGGATCACCCAATACCTGAAAGTACTCTCGTAGACATTATCATTCGTCATTTTGCACTATATGTCCAACATGACCTCTTCTTGTGTGAGGTTAACAGTTTTGAAGCATTATATCGTAAACTCAGAATCATGGAGAGACTCCATGAAAACCGCCGAAGCCATTATAGTCCTGGTGAAGTAAATCATAATAACTATTATGGTTCAAATAATAAGTCTGGTCATAATGATAGGTTTACATCTTCAAATTCTCGTGAGAGCTTTCAATACTCGAAGTATAATAGGAGTGAGGATCGCACACCTGCACCTCAGGAGTCATGGAAGGGGAATCGAAGTAATCAAAATCAGCAGCAATCTCGAGATGGTAAACCCACCCCTGTTCATACTGTAGAAATTCAGAAGGAAGACAGTGAAGCTGGTCATTTAAACTGCTCGCTGCCCTGACACCATGTCAAGCTGTTGAGAGTGTCAGGGCACCTTGCGATCATTCGTCATCAGATGATCAAAATATCATAACCCTCAGTACGTTGTATTCTACGGAGGATTTACATTTCTTCGAGGATCCAACGGAATGGCTTGTGGAGGAAAATTCCTCTAATGTACGGATCTTTTCATCTCCTGAATTGCTTGTTAATCTGGGTGGAGTGGATGAGTCAGCTTTGTTCGACACTGGAGCTATGAACACTTGTGTGAGTTCTGAATGGGTCGAAAATAATTCCGCTAGACTCCACATTGACAGTCAACTCCCAGTTTCTAAAACACATGTTGTAGGTGCTGTGGGTCAAAAGTCCCCTAATATAAAGAGTCAAATATTAATCAAGATGAAAATATTGCATGCTGAATTTCTGATAAATTGTTTAGTCGTCAAAGGCCTGATTAAGCCTATAATAATTGGGATGCAAACTTTGGCACATATGAAGGCAACTATTGATGTCTTTAATGGGTCTCTCAGTTTTTGTGATGGTGATGGTAAACAATCTATAGTATTTTATAACCAAAATAATGAATCCAACCTTGAACCTAGACCTCTCAGTGTCGCCCTAATTGATGTTCAAAATCTGAACATGTCTCCGATATTTAAGTCAACGTTGTCTGGTGAGCAATGGGGTCGTTTGCATTTGTTGGTAAATGATTATGGGCGTGTGTTCTCTGATTTGCCTGGTCGTCTTAGGAATTTTGAGTTCGAGTTGAGGGTATCCCCAAATATAACCAGCTTCAAAGCCCGACACTATCCAGTCCCAGTCCACTTGAAAGATCAAGTGCGTGCTGAAATAGAACGCATGCAAGAAATAGGAGTTTTGGAGAAGTGTCACAGCTCGTTCATCAACCCGCTACGAGTTGTCCACAAACCGGACGGCTCTCTCAGATTGTGCCTCGATGCGCGTAATTTGAACCAGTACTTGCTGCCTGAACCAGAAGGGCCGTCTGGATTGGACAATGTATTTGGGTTGTTCCGGGGTGCTCAGATTTTCACTAGTTTCGATTTGACCAACTCATTCTGGCAGGTGCCGTTGGGAAAGGAATCTCGTAAATACACAGCGTTTATTTTCGAGAATCAAATTTTTGCATTCAAAGTGGTCCCATTCGGTTTGAAGTCTTCAACCAGTGCTTTACTCAGGGCATTGTGTGATCTGTTTCCTCTGGAATCAGCAACATTTTGCTTAAGATTCGTGGACGAGATTTTGATATTCTCAAAATCACTGGAGGATCATTTCCATCACATTGAATTCGTTTTGAAAATTTTTTCTGATAATGGTTTAACCGTAAAGCTGGGGAAAACACAGTGGTTCAAGTCAGAAGTGAAGTTTTTGGGGTACATTCTGGATGGCCACGTTCTCAGGGCGGATCCAGAGCGAGTGCAAGCGATTGTGGATTATGAACGTCCTAATAATCTCAAACAGCTGCGAGCATTCATTGGGTTTATAAACTTTTACAGACGATTCCAACCAAATCTTGCTGCCTTAGTCGAACCTATAACCCACTTGCTCAAGAAAGGGGTCAGATGGATGTGGACCGAGGATATTCAGGGTTCATTTGAGAAAATTAAACTATCCTTTGCCGAACACGTCAGCCTATGTTTTCCTGTCATAAATCGCACTTTCTATCTCTCCACAGATGCCAGTGGCAAATGTGTGGCTGCTCATCTTTATCAATTGAATGAGGAGGGCGCTCCATACCCTATCGCTTTTGTAAGCAGGTTGCTCAATGAACATGAGCGGAGATATAGTGTCAGTGAATTGGAGTTGCTTGCTATCCATTTTGGGATCAATAAATTTAGAATGTGGTTGCGGGGAACTAGGTTTGTGATTCGTACCGATCATCGAGCGCTAGAGCACCTCCAGACTTCTGTGCTAAATTCTCCTCGCTTATCTAGGCTGATTCTTTCCCTGCAGGAGTTTGATTACAAAATTGAATATGTGCCAGGTAACCAAAATGTAATTGCTGATTGTCTCAGTCGATTCACTTCGAATGAACCATCTGACCCTGGTATTCCAATTTTTATTATTCAGGATTCACCAGAAATTCAACAAATTTTCGAAAATTTCTCGAGTCATCAAAGGAATGATTCCCGTCTTTGGCGCATCCGAGATAAGGTTGAAAAGGGTGGAATAATTCTCAGGTCCTATCGCCTCCAGGAGGGGATACTCTATCACTTGGTAAAAGAGAAATGGAAAATAGAGATACCCTCCTCGGTAGTGGACAAATTGATCCAATATATTCATGATAAATTTCTACATGGTGGTGTGAAGAAGACTCTGCATATTATTAAGGAATCCTTCTCGTTCAAATCATTGAGAAAGCGTACTCGTGAAATAATTAAGAGTTGTAACATTTGCCAAAGAGTCAAAGGAGGAACCTACCTTCATGCACCAACCCTGTCAGTGCCTTCTAATGACCCTAGAGATTTGGTTGCTATCGATTTTTACGGACCTCTTCCAGAAACTCATACTAAATTTAAATTTGTAATAGTTATGCTTGACATTGCAACCAAGTTTGTAAGACTATATCCGATAATCAAGGCATCGGGAGCTGCAGTTCTTGATTGCCTTCTCCTTGATTATGTACCCCACTACGGGCAAATCAAGGCAGTTCTGGTCGATAACGGCTCTCAGTTCACTAGTGCGTTCTGGAAAAATAAGCTGAGGATTTCTAACATCAAGTGTATTCATATAGCAATAAGGCACCCTTCTGCAAATCCTGCTGAGAGATACATGAAATCCCTCGGGCAATATATGCGTGCAGCACTGTTCCACAGGCCTCATGATCAGTGGCATCGCATGTTACCACTCATTGAGGAATGTTTTAATGATTCATACCATACCTCAACTCAAGCTATTCCAGCAGAATTGTTCCTGGGACGTAGGGTTGAAAGGGAATGGAACTCCTATTTTCCTGTTCACATCGATAGAGTTTTAACCCCTGAACTCCTGAGTCAGGAGATTGCGGCTGCAACGAGTGAAGCCCAAAGACAGTCCTTGATCCGTGCACGCCAGCAGGACAACATGCACAAATGTTTCACTGAGTTTGACGAGGGTGATCTTGTCTGGGTGAAAGCACGAAATATTTCATCACCATCAGCTCGCATTTTCCATAAATTTCTACCTCAGTATGTTGGACCATACTTTATACTCCGATCATTTGGAAATGGGTCCTACCTTTTGGGAAACCGATCCAATAATCTTGTCAAGGGTGTGTACAATATTACACATTTAAAAAAATATTACCCACCTATTATCTCTGCATGAGTTCGAACTATCTTTCTAAGTTACAAGCAATGATGCATGTGTGATTGTTCATCAAACATGTCAAAATAATAATAAAAAAAATAAATAAATAAAAAAAATATATATTTAAATTTGTTGTAATTTTTTTTTGGGAACGAGTTGGCCCATGCACTCACTTTCGTGTCGCTGCGCTCTATCTGTTCAACCAGGTCGCATATTAACAAGAATATTAGAAATAAATTGTGATGTCAGGAGTAGAATTTGAAGAATAACCTTAATGTAAACGAGCAAATTATTCACCTGTTTCATGTAAATTCCCCTCTCTTGTGGCATATGGTATGAAACTTACCTACAAGTGTTCCTGTTTTGAATCAAGCGGCTGACAGATGGAGCGAAATAAATGACACAAGAAGTGGGAAGTTCTGGCTGGTATCTCCCTAACGAAACAGAATACTGCCGTTATATACATTTGTTTCAGTGAAGCGTCCTGCGCCTGTCTTCCTTCGCCTCTATTGCTTGTGCAGTCACCTCTCAGCAGACACTCCACAGTGATTCGCTTAACCACTAACCTACACGTCTCTCATGGGATCGCTCCTTCAAGTCTCCCAGAAACACAGAATCGGTTCATCGGTGGCCCAATCATCCCCAAGAAGACCCAAGAAAGAAAACGTGAATCCACTATGTGAAGGACTAAGACAATCTTGATGATTAACATAGAAATTAGTAGCACTCTTCCACATAAGTACGTCAACAGATAATATGGCAAAGGCACTGTGTAGGAAGATTAATGTATTTATAATACTTTAGCTAGATTAAGCTAGAGCTAGCTAGATTAAGCTTGTCAAGGGTTCCAAGCTTCAGTTTTCGAGAGGGGGAAAATGTGATGCTCTGTTCTGAGACATCACAGAACTCTTGTTGGAAGGGAGGACTAGAGGGGAGGAGAGAGGGTAGAGTGGGAAGGTGGGAGTGTGAAAGCTTGAGGGATAGAAGAGTTCTTCTCCAGCAGTCGGGGATATAGTTTTAAGGAAGGAAAAAAGTGAATAGTGTCGTGGCACATGGTTGCCTTTTACCTATCTGTCACTCGAGTTGAATTTAAAATTCAAGAACTCCTAGAAATTCATCAGATTGCCACCACCACACTTGCTGTACCCCTGCACATCCCGTTCTGGAGCTGTGGGAATCACGTTTAAAGCGAAATATTAAATGCATGGATGTCTTACCATCCATGCCCAAAGTAAGTGCCATTTTGCCACAATTAATGAGATTTGTATTCATTCCCAATTTGAATAATTTGTTCGTGGAAGAGTCGCTCCCTTATTGTTGATTTATCTTGGTTTGGAATAATTTCCATTAGTGCAAGTTTACGCACGTGCCTATTGAACATTAAAACTAAATTTTTGGGTAATTGTATGTCTTTTTTTTTCTTCAAAGCTCCTTGGACAGGTGAAATTGCATTTTAGATTTAAAATCTGATACTCGTGTTCACACGCTAGACTAGCCCTACCCCTGCAGATATTAAAAGCATCGCACCCCTTTCAATCACTTAGTTTTGTTTTTTTTCATTTGAAGGGAAATAATATTTTCCACAAAGAATAATTTTCACGATTTTAAATAGGATGAAATTGGGGCGTTGCAGTATGTAGGCTTCATTTGAGGTCTAGTTGTGCCCCGAAGCTTTTGGTTGATGTAGGTCACTTCTAAGGGTTCCAAAATCAATTTTGAAATTTTGAAAACGCCCTAACTCAAAAAATGTTGAAAAAACGTATTGTTTTTCCTCCAATTTAAGATATTATAGAATTTTTAGAATTTTTTGAGACCACGCGGAGCTCTGTAGGACAAACCGTTCGGTCCCTACGAGAATTTAAGGGTTGGACGTACGATAAATAAGAAATACGAGTGTGAATCGCAAAAGAGGCCTAATCTCCGTTCAAATTATAACTGAAATACGATCGATGTTTTTCTTCATATTGGATGGTTGGTGGCTTTGCAGATGCCATTTGCAGATTTGCTATATAGAAAAATAATAAACCATTGTGTAATAATTCAAGAAAGGGGTCAGATGGATGTGGACCGAGGATATTCAGGGTTCATTTGAGAAAATTAAACTATCCTTTGCCGAACACGTCAGCCTATGTTTTCCTGTCATAAATCGCACTTTCTATCTCTCCACAGATGCCAGTGGCAAATGTGTGGCTGCTCATCTTTATCAATTGAATGAGGAGGGCGCTCCATACCCTATCGCTTTTGTAAGCAGGTTGCTCAATGAACATGAGCGGAGATATAGTGTCAGTGAATTGGAGTTGCTTGCTATCCATTTTGGGATCAATAAATTTAGAATGTGGTTGCGGGGAACTAGGTTTGTGATTCGTACCGATCATCGAGCGCTAGAGCACCTCCAGACTTCTGTGCTAAATTCTCCTCGCTTATCTAGGCTGATTCTTTCCCTGCAGGAGTTTGATTACAAAATTGAATATGTGCCAGGTAACCAAAATGTAATTGCTGATTGTCTCAGTCGATTCACTTCGAATGAACCATCTGACCCTGGTATTCCAATTTTTATTATTCAGGATTCACCAGAAATTCAACAAATTTTCGAAAATTTCTCGAGTCATCAAAGGAATGATTCCCGTCTTTGGCGCATCCGAGATAAGGTTGAAAAGGGTGGAATAATTCTCAGGTCCTATCGCCTCCAGGAGGGGATACTCTATCACTTGGTAAAAGAGAAATGGAAAATAGAGATACCCTCCTCGGTAGTGGACAAATTGATCCAATATATTCATGATAAATTTCTACATGGTGGTGTGAAGAAGACTCTGCATATTATTAAGGAATCCTTCTCGTTCAAATCATTGAGAAAGCGTACTCGTGAAATAATTAAGAGTTGTAACATTTGCCAAAGAGTCAAAGGAGGAACCTACCTTCATGCACCAACCCTGTCAGTGCCTTCTAATGACCCTAGAGATTTGGTTGCTATCGATTTTTACGGACCTCTTCCAGAAACTCATACTAAATTTAAATTTGTAATAGTTATGCTTGACATTGCAACCAAGTTTGTAAGACTATATCCGATAATCAAGGCATCGGGAGCTGCAGTTCTTGATTGCCTTCTCCTTGATTATGTACCCCACTACGGGCAAATCAAGGCAGTTCTGGTCGATAACGGCTCTCAGTTCACTAGTGCGTTCTGGAAAAATAAGCTGAGGATTTCTAACATCAAGTGTATTCATATAGCAATAAGGCACCCTTCTGCAAATCCTGCTGAGAGATACATGAAATCCCTCGGGCAATATATGCGTGCAGCACTGTTCCACAGGCCTCATGATCAGTGGCATCGCATGTTACCACTCATTGAGGAATGTTTTAATGATTCATACCATACCTCAACTCAAGCTATTCCAGCAGAATTGTTCCTGGGACGTAGGGTTGAAAGGGAATGGAACTCCTATTTTCCTGTTCACATCGATAGAGTTTTAACCCCTGAACTCCTGAGTCAGGAGATTGCGGCTGCAACGAGTGAAGCCCAAAGACAGTCCTTGATCCGTGCACGCCAGCAGGACAACATGCACAAATGTTTCACTGAGTTTGACGAGGGTGATCTTGTCTGGGTGAAAGCACGAAATATTTCATCACCATCAGCTCGCATTTTCCATAAATTTCTACCTCAGTATGTTGGACCATACTTTATACTCCGATCATTTGGAAATGGGTCCTACCTTTTGGGAAACCGATCCAATAATCTTGTCAAGGGTGTGTACAATATTACACATTTAAAAAAATATTACCCACCTATTATCTCTGCATGAGTTCGAACTATCTTTCTAAGTTACAAGCAATGATGCATGTGTGATTGTTCATCAAACATGTCAAAATAATAATAAAAAAAATAAATAAATAAAAAAAATATATATTTAAATTTGTTGTAATTTTTTTTTGGGAACGAGTTGGCCCATGCACTCACTTTCGTGTCGCTGCGCTCTATCTGTTCAACCAGGTCGCATATTAACAAGAATATTAGAAATAAATTGTGATGTCAGGAGTAGAATTTGAAGAATAACCTTAATGTAAACGAGCAAATTATTCACCTGTTTCATGTAAATTCCCCTCTCTTGTGGCATATGGTATGAAACTTACCTACAAGTGTTCCTGTTTTGAATCAAGCGGCTGACAGATGGAGCGAAATAAATGACACAAGAAGTGGGAAGTTCTGGCTGGTATCTCCCTAACGAAACAGAATACTGCCGTTATATACATTTGTTTCAGTGAAGCGTCCTGCGCCTGTCTTCCTTCGCCTCTATTGCTTGTGCAGTCACCTCTCAGCAGACACTCCACAGTGATTCGCTTAACCACTAACCTACACGTCTCTCATGGGATCGCTCCTTCAAGTCTCCCAGAAACACAGAATCGGTTCATCGGTGGCCCAATCATCCCCAAGAAGACCCAAGAAAGAAAACGTGAATCCACTATGTGAAGGACTAAGACAATCTTGATGATTAACATAGAAATTAGTAGCACTCTTCCACATAAGTACGTCAACAGATAATATGGCAAAGGCACTGTGTAGGAAGATTAATGTATTTATAATACTTTAGCTAGATTAAGCTAGAGCTAGCTAGATTAAGCTTGTCAAGGGTTCCAAGCTTCAGTTTTCGAGAGGGGGAAAATGTGATGCTCTGTTCTGAGACATCACAGAACTCTTGTTGGAAGGGAGGACTAGAGGGGAGGAGAGAGGGTAGAGTGGGAAGGTGGGAGTGTGAAAGCTTGAGGGATAGAAGAGTTCTTCTCCAGCAGTCGGGGATATAGTTTTAAGGAAGGAAAAAAGTGAATAGTGTCGTGGCACATGGTTGCCTTTTACCTATCTGTCACTCGAGTTGAATTTAAAATTCAAGAACTCCTAGAAATTCATCAGATTGCCACCACCACACTTGCTGTACCCCTGCACATCCCGTTCTGGAGCTGTGGGAATCACGTTTAAAGCGAAATATTAAATGCATGGATGTCTTACCATCCATGCCCAAAGTAAGTGCCATTTTGCCACAATTAATGAGATTTGTATTCATTCCCAATTTGAATAATTTGTTCGTGGAAGAGTCGCTCCCTTATTGTTGATTTATCTTGGTTTGGAATAATTTCCATTAGTGCAAGTTTACGCACGTGCCTATTGAACATTAAAACTAAATTTTTGGGTAATTGTATGTCTTTTTTTTTCTTCAAAGCTCCTTGGACAGGTGAAATTGCATTTTAGATTTAAAATCTGATACTCGTGTTCACACGCTAGACTAGCCCTACCCCTGCAGATATTAAAAGCATCGCACCCCTTTCAATCACTTAGTTTTGTTTTTTTTCATTTGAAGGGAAATAATATTTTCCACAAAGAATAATTTTCACGATTTTAAATAGGATGAAATTGGGGCGTTGCAGTATGTAGGCTTCATTTGAGGTCTAGTTGTGCCCCGAAGCTTTTGGTTGATGTAGGTCACTTCTAAGGGTTCCAAAATCAATTTTGAAATTTTGAAAACGCCCTAACTCAAAAAATGTTGAAAAAACGTATTGTTTTTCCTCCAATTTAAGATATTATAGAATTTTTAGAATTTTTTGAGACCACGCGGAGCTCTGTAGGACAAACCGTTCGGTCCCTACGAGAATTTAAGGGTTGGACGTACGATAAATAAGAAATACGAGTGTGAATCGCAAAAGAGGCCTAATCTCCGTTCAAATTATAACTGAAATACGATCGATGTTTTTCTTCATATTGGATGGTTGGTGGCTTTGCAGATGCCATTTGCAGATTTGCTATATAGAAAAATAATAAACCATTGTGTAATAATTTGCAGCGTTTTTAAATGGCCTAAGATTTCAGCTTGTCATCGATACAATCAAAACATATTTACAATAAAATTTTGGGGAGAAAATTATGTTTGAACACGGAAAAACCTGAAGTTTTTAAACAAATTCGGTGTTCAGGCTTGAGACTCCGGGGTTGAACAAGGGCAGCAGGTATCCTCAGAAGGGTATAAACTACTGTAATAATACTAATTATGGTAGTTACTGTCGACTTAGTGATAGAAGGTAGAAATCACGCAAAAAAACTTGAATGAAAAAATCGGATTTTGATTTGAGTAATAAATATATTACGTTATGATGCTTAAGATCATGTTGATGTGTTTGGATGACAAACATCAACACGAATATTGTTGGTCCTCTACAATAATATGTTATGTTTGTTCATCACATATCCAAGTGATCAACATGTGTAGTTGAGGACGAGAAATTTCCCTCATTCCGTTGAGAACTATGAATGGTTCATACTTTATTAATAATACAATTTAATTTTTCCACTACGGGACTTATAACTTCTAGAGGTTATGGGCCCTGCACGCTTCCAGTCTTACATTGGATATGTTTTCAAACTAGCCGGGGCAGCTATAAGCTGGGAGTCTCGGAAACAGAGAACTGTGGCTCTACCCAGCACTGAGGCTGAATACATGGCCATGCCGGAATCAACTAAAGTGCGATTTGCCTGAACAGACTACTGAAATGCCTAAGATACTAAACAAGTCCAATAGTAACGTTGTTAGGTGATAATAGATGAGTTGGCCAGAAATCCAGTTCACCACTCACGAACCAAACATATTGATATCCGGCACCATTTCATCCGCGAAGCAATAAAAGAGAAGAAAGTTGCACTGAAATTCATACCAATGCAGGAGATGCCCGCTGAGATCCTCACGAAAGGGTTATCTGGACCAAGACAAATAAAGATTAGGGCAAGCTTGGGTGTTTTCCACATCCAAGCTTGAGGGAGAGTATTGTTGGTCCACTCAACAATAATATGTTATGTTTGTTCACATGTCCAAGTGATCAACATGTGGAGTTGAAGACGAGAAATTTGCCTCATTCCGTTGAAAACTATGAATGGTTCATACTTTATTAATAATACAATTTAATTTTTCCACTATAATTTCTAGAACGAATGAGAAGTTGAACCCAACTATGGATGTTGTATTGCTTTTTCGTATGCACGTGATTCCTACTGATCACTACGAAATTTATATCATCTGCGAGCCAATCTCCACTCTCAGGATCAGTATTCTCTTGAATCCAACACCCGCACGGAATGAATGTGCCTACACCCTGACAATAATACATACATTATTCTTTCTGACATGGATATGTATTTTGGCTAGGGCTCAAGGAATTTTTTGCGACACTTTTTCTGCCACAAAAAATGCAAAGCGATACCAATAAACGAAATCATAGCAACATATCGGTAGCAATTTTCTCTAGAATACTGCGATATATCAAGTGCGATTTTTTTTAGAAAAAGAAATCTGTTTATTCATAAAAACAATGGACATATCCATGATCTACCGTTTTTCCCTCTAAGGGAGAAATTTCACGGCGTTTCTTGAAAATTTGAGTCTTGTTTCCTCGAATTTTGGCGAGAAGAGTTGTGTGGGATCTAGTTAGGATCCGGTGGAAAATCTGCTGTAATTTCAACTCTTACGGTGGTTTCAACCCACAGTAGGCTAAAATGCTTTGTTTGTTACCATGATGTCATAGAAGCTGAATCCAAGTTCACATGGATCCGAGTGTGCGGAATCAGCAAGGCAAAAAAGTGGTGGAATCGAGCTGGACTAAGAATATTCATTTTCGATTAAATTTCTACGATACGAATGTAGTCTGACGATTAATATCCTATCACCGACGGACAATAACATCCCAAAGGAAAACTGTAATATTCCATCGATCCTCATTTTAATCTTTAAGGAAGAATCACCATAAATTACCAATCTTCTCCACCTACATAACCCCACAAAATATCGTTTAGGCTGTAAATAACACCAATAGCAACGTTCAATCGATTTCTCTCGATACAAAATCGAGTTCGATGAACGGTAAGACGAAAAAGTATTGCTGCTCGCGCTGAAGAAGAGATTTTTTCACATAAAATTTGAACGTTTATCTCTCCCAGGGGAACACAAAACCTCACAGGAAAATGCGCTATTCGGCCGGCTAGTGGAGTTTTTACGTCCACAGTAAAATTTTACGGGTTTCATCTCAGTTTACGAGGAGCGGTCTTTTTCCCGTTCACAATCCCTTGCGGCTCATACATTATGGTCCGAACTTCGAAAATAAGTATTACCGTTGCGTAGAGATTAGAATCAATTCGACGAACATTGGTGGTGTTGGAATAAAAGCCTGTTTATTCTGTTCAGATTCAAAGCATCTCCGGCTCTATAAGACTCAAGTTCTTATGGTTTATTATTTTCAATAATGAACCTTTGGAATCGACCAAGAAAAAAATGTTTAACCCCCCCTCAAAATTTGTTGGTTTACGTTTCAAGATACGTAGAATCCGAAAATCGAATAAACATTAGGCCGTCCGTCCGCCGTAAAAATTGAAAAATGAATTTTGAAATTTTGAAAACGCCCTAACTCAAAACATTTTGATATAAAGGTATTGTTTTTCCATCAATTTAAGATAGTATTGAATTTTAAGAATTTTCAGAGACCACGCGGAGCCCTGTAGGACAAACCGTTCGCTCCCTACGAGAATTTAAGGGTTGGACTTACGATAAATCAGAAAGACGAGTGTGAATCGCAAAACAGGCCCAAACTCCGTTCAAATTTTAGCTGACCGAAATGCGATCGATGTTTTTCTTCATGTCGTGTTCTTTGCAGACGAGTGATCTATATAGAAAAATAATAAACCATTGTGTAATAATTTGCAGAGTTTTCACTTCCATCTGCTACCATCTGATTGGGTACGCCATTCACTATATAGAAAAATAATAAACCATTGTGTAATAATTTGCAGCGTTTTTACTTCCATCTGCTACCACTTGATTGGGTATGCCAGTCACTATATTGAAAAATAATAAACCATTGTGTAATAATTTGCAGCTTTTTTACTTCCATTTGCTACCACCTGATTGGTTATGCCATTCACTATACAGAAAAATAATAAACCATTGTGTAATAATTTGCAGCGTTTTTACTTCCATCTGCTACCACTTGATTGGGTATGCCAGTCACTATATTGAAAAATAATAAACCATTGTGTAATAATTTGCAGCTTTTTTACTTCCATTTGCTACCACCTGATTGGTTATGCCATTCACTATACAGAAAAATAATAAACCATTGTGTAATAATTTGCAGCGTTTTTACTTCCATCTGCTACCACCTGATTGGGTATGCCATTCAGTATATAGAAAAATAATAAACCATTGTGTAATAATTTGCAGCGGTTTTACTTCCATCTGATTGGTTATGCCATTCACTATATAGAAAAATAATAAACCATTGTGTAATAATTTGCAGCGTTTTTACTTCCATCTGCTACCACCTGACTGGGTATGGCCTTCACTTTCTCGACGAATTGGATTAAAATCCAGTTTCACTGATGGTGGACGGACCGCACGAATGATTTACCTAAATTGGTAAAATCTTCTCTGGAAATATACGTTTCAACTCACCGCATTTCTCAGAACAAATCAAATCATGCTTTATTTCCTTCACTTTTACAAAAAGTATGGATAGGCCAACAATTTAATATATTGAATTAATTAATAAAATAATAATGCACTAATGCAAGGAGTCGTGAGGGGGTCCACTTGACTCCCCACACAGTTGGCCGGGCAGTGATCCGACCAGATCCGGACCCCACCCACCATGGCGGTTTCCCGGGCCCAGCAACTGCCAATGGGAGGCCACGAGAACGCGATGGCTTCCTCCATCGACAGAGGCCAAGCCAAATGTCACATCAACGTTCTGTATTGAACCCTTCTGGCAGACTCCTTCTCCGATGAAGACCAGCCTTGGAACCGTAGGACTAGAGAAACAATGATACAATTCGCCAACAACAAACTAAGAAGAGCAAACCGCCTGGATGCCTTTTGGAATTGTTCAGAAATGCAAATGCGCTGGGTCGTGGAAAGGGCATCAACTCTCCAGGGAAGTTTTCTTACTTATGAAATGTTGGGATGTGACTTCACCGTTGTAAAAAGCTTGGAGTTGAAAAAGTAGTTGATGTCGAGAAATTTCCCGACTAGTTCTGCAGTTTGGACTTTACTTTTCATTGTAGTAAGATTGCGAAAACGTTTGTTTCATGACCATTACAATGTACAAATAGATGTTCAAAAGTTATTTTTATTGGGGATTTATGAACACATTCCTCACCCAGTGAAGAAGTACACTTTGTGTTCATTATTTTTCAGTATAAAGCAACCATCCACGAAACACAAGGTTTTTCCACTAGTCAACACAGTCGTTGAATAAACACCACCCCTTCCACCTTTAAATAAGCACAATACCCTTTTGGTTTATTATTTTCAATAATAAGCCTTTGGAATCGAGCAAGAAAAAAAAAATTTTAACCCCCCCTCAAAATTTGATGTTTTACGTTTCAAGGTACGTAGAATCCGAAAATCGAATAAAAAAATTTCCGTCCGTCCGCCGTACGCCGTACGCCGTCCGCCGTCCGCCGTCCGCCGTCCGCCGTCCGCCGTACGCGGCACTTTTCTTAGCAACACTGGACCGATTTGGTTAAAATTTGGTATATGGGCTCCATTTGGGGTCTAGTTGTGCCGCGAAGCTTTTGGTTGATGTAGGTCACTTCTAAGGGGTGAAAATTAAGGGTTGAAATTTTCAAGAGTGCCCTAGCTCGAAAACTCTCGAAATAAAGGTATCGTTTTTTCACCAATTTTAAATAGTACAGAATTTTTAAAAATTTTTGAGACCACCCGGAGCTCTGTAGGACAAACCGTTCGGTCCCTACGAGTATTTGAAGGTTTTCCTTCGATAAAACAGAATCATGAGTGTGAATCGCAAAAGAGGTCTAATCGCCGTTCAAATTTTATCTGACTAAAATGCGATCGCTGTTCATTTCTTCGAGTTGTATTCAGTTTTGCCTTCTGCGTAACCAGTAATCAAATTTCCATATCAAGCTTTCTATTTTTCGGATCGAGTGTGAAGCGTTTAGTTCTTTCTAATAAACTTGATTGTGAAGGTGTGAAGCCATTATAGTGTGGTAGGTAGTACCTACCAATAGTTGGTAGGTAAAAAAAAATTGGTAGGTAAAACAATGTTTGTAGGTAAAAAACGCTGCAAATCATTGCTCACTGATCAGATCACTGATCAGCTGAGTGAGCTCCGAAGCCATTTTCAATCCTATTGAATGGAAGTGCTCTTCCAGGCGTCTCCAGCATTCGAGGAGATCTTCTTCACTCCTCACATCACTGATCAGCTGAGTGAGCTCCGAAGCCATTTTCAATCCTATTGAATGGAACTTCCAGGCGTCTCCAGCATTCGAGGAGATCTTCTTCACTCCTCACATCACTGATGAGCTGAGTGAGCTCGAAACCATTTTCAATCTTATTGAATGGAAGTGCTCTTCCAGGCGTCTCCAGCATTCGAGGAGATCTTCTTCACTCTTCTGATCATTGATCAGCCGAGTGAGCTCCGAAGCCATTTTCAATCCTATTGAACGCAGGAGCTGAAATTTGAGAGGGAAGGTCAAGGGAGAATACAGATGGTGGTAGGTGCTATTGATGGAGAACCAGTGATCTATACAGAAGGATGATCTATACATAAAATAATAAACCTTTGAGCAATGATTTGCAGCGTTTTAGATTAGGATCCCCATTGAAACCATATTACAAAACATTAAGCAGAATTTTGTAAAAATAAAACGCAAAACGTGAGTGAAAATTTCGATTTTGGAGAACATTCTATTTTCAACCTTGGAAAGTGAAAACAACTCCGCTACCTTGGTAGACTCGGAAGCAATATAGCATTCAATTAACATTCATATTAAATATGAATGTCGTCACTCGCGTGAGATGACGATTGACAAATTTTGTCAATCGTCATCTCACGCGAGTGAAGAATCGCTTCCAATACCTGTTCAACAAAGAACTACAGATTCGAGATGTTGCTCTGAATTCGAAGAATATGAATATGTTTGTTCAAGTTGACAGTTTACAGAGTTTTGAGAGTTTTAAAACACACAAAATCGTTGATTCAAACGAGAGAAATGACCACTTCAAAGGCTTATTTTCACCACCCATTCTTGGATAAAGTCGGAAAAGAAGGTTCAAAACACCGAAAGTCGTTGGTTCGCTCGAGAGAACCGACCACTTCAAAGGCTTATTTTCACCTCCAATTCTTGGAAAAAGTCGGGAAAGAAGGTTGAAAACACCGAAACTCGTTGATTCGCTCGAGAGAACCGACCACTTCAAAGGCTTATTTTCACCTCCAATTCTTGGAAAAAGTCGGGAAAGAAGGTTGAAAACACCGAAACTCGTTGGTTCGCTGGAGAAAACCGACCACTTCAAAGGCTTATTTTCACCTCCAATTCTTGGAAAAAGTCGGGAAAGAAGGTTGAAAACACCGAAACTCGTTGATTCGCTCGAGAGAACCGACCACTTCAAAGGCTTATTTTCACCTCCAATTCTTGGAAAAAGTCGGGAAAGAAAGTTGAAAACACCGAAAGTCGTTGGTTCGCTCGAGAGAACCGACCACTTCAAAGGCTTATTTTCACCTCCAATTCTTGGAAAAAGTCAGAAAAGAAGGTTGGAAACACCGAAACTCGTTGATTCGCTCGAGAGAACCGACCACTTCAAAGGCTTATTTTCACCTCCAATTCTTGGAAAAGGTCGGGAAAGAAGGTTGAAAACACCGAAACTCGTTTATTCGCTCGAGAGAACCAACCACTTCAAAGGCTTATTTTCACCTCCAATTCTTGGAAAAGGTCGGGCAAGAAGGTTGAAAACACCGAAACTCGTTGATTCGCTCGAGAGAACCGACCACTTTAAAGGCTTATTTTCACCTCCAATTCTTGGAAAAAGTCGGCAAAGAAGGTTAAAAACACCGAAACTCGTTGGTTCCCTCGAGAGAAATGACCACTTCTAAAGCTTATTTTCACCTCCGATTCTTGGAAAAAGTCGGGGAAGAAGGTTCAAAAGACAAAAAGTCGTTGATTCACTCGAGAGAAATGACCACTTCAAAGGCTTATTTTCACCTCCAATTCTTGGAAAAAGTCGGGAAAGAAGGTTGAAAACACCGAAACTCGTTGATTCGCTCGAGAGAACCGACCACATCAAAGGCTTATTTTCACCTCCAATTTTCGGAAAAAGTCGGGAAAGAAGGTTCAAAACACCGAAACTCGTTGATTCGCTCGAGAGAACCGACCACTTCAAAGGCTTATTTTCACCTCCAGTTCTTGGGAAAAGTCGGGAGGGAAGGTTCAAAACATCGAAAGTCGTTTATTCTTTCGAGAGAAATGACCACTTCAAAGGTTTTATTTCACCTCCAATTCTTGGAAAAAGTCGGGAAAGAAGGTTGAAAACACCGAAAGTCGTTGATTCGCTCGAGAGAACCGACCACTTCAAAGGCTTATTTTCACCTCCAATTCTTGGAAAAAGTCAGAGAAGAAGGTTCAAAACACCGAAACTCGTTTATTCGCTCGAGAGAACCGACCACTTCAAAGGCTTATTTTCACCTCCAATTCTTGGAAAAAGTCGGGAAAGAAGGTTGAAAACTCCGAAAGTCGTTGATTCGCTAGAGAGAACCGACCACTTCAAAGGCTTATTTTCACCTCCAATTCTTGGAAAAAGTCGGGAAAGAAGGTTGAAAACTCCGAAAGTCGTTGATTCGCTTGAGAGAACCGACCACTTCAAAGGCTTATTTTCACCTCCAATTCTTGGAAAAAGTCGGGAAAGAAGGTTGAAAACTCCGAAAGTCGTTGATTCGCTCGAGAGAACCGACCACTTCAAAGGCTTATTTTCACCTCCAATTCTTGGAAAAAGTCGGGAAAGAAGGTTGAAAACTCCGAAAGTCGTTGATTCGCTCGAGAGAACCGACCACTTCAAAGGCTTATTTTCACCTCCAATTCTTGGAAAAAGTCAGAGAAGAAGGTTCAAAACACCGAAACTCGTTTATTCGCTCGAGAGAACCGACCACTTCAAAGGCTTATTTTCACCTCCAATTCTTGGAAAAAGTCGGGAAAGAAGGTTGAAAACTCCGAAAGTCGTTGATTCGCTCGAGAGAACCGACCACTTCAAAGGCTTATTTTCACCTCCAATTCTTGGAAAAAGTCAGAGAAGAAGGTTCAAAACACCGAAACTCGTTTATTCGCTCGAGAGAACCGACCACTTCAAAGGCTTATTTTCACCTCCAATTCTTGGAAAAAGTCAGAGAAGAAGGTTCAAAACACCGAAACTCGTTTATTCGCTCGAGAGAACCGACCACTTCAAAGGCTTATTTTCACCTCCAATTCTTGGAAAAAGTCGGGAAAGAAGGTTGAAAACTCCGAAAGTCGTTGATTCGCTCGAGAGAACCGACCACTTCAAAGGCTTATTTTCACCTCCAATTCTTGGAAAAAGTCGGGAAAGAAGGTTGAAAACTCCGAAAGTCGTTGATTCGCTAGAGAGAACCGACCACTTCAAAGGCTTATTTTCACCTCCAATTCTTGGAAAAAGTCGGGAAAGAAGGTTGAAAACTCCGAAAGTCGTTGATTCGCTAGAGAGAACCGACCACTTCAAAGGCTTATTTTCACCTCCAATTCTTGGAAAAAGTCAGAGAAGAAGGTTCAAAACACCGAAACTCGTTTATTCGCTCGAGAGAACCGACCACTTCAAAGGCTTATTTTCACCTCCAATTCTTGGAAAAAGTCGGGAAAGAAGGTTGAAAACTCCGAAAGTCGTTGATTCGCTCGAGAGAACCGACCACTTCAAAGGCTTATTTTCACCTCCAATTCTTGGAAAAAGTCGGGAAAGAAGGTTGAAAACTCCGAAAGTCGTTGATTCGCTCGAGAGAACCGACCACTTCAAAGGCTTATTTTCACCTCCAATTCTTGGAAAAAGTCGGGAAAGAAGGTTGAAAACTCCGAAAGTCGTTGATTCGCTCGAGAGAACCGACCACTTCAAAGGCTTATTTTCACCTCCAATTCTTGGAAAAAGTCGGGAGAGAAGGTTGAAAACACCGAAAGTCGTTGATTCGCTCGAGAGAACCGACCACTTCAAAGGCTTATTTTCACCTCCAATTCTTGGAAAAAGTCAGGGAAGAAGGTTCAAAACACCGAAACTCGTTTATTCGCTCGAGAGAACCGACCACTTCAAAGGCTTATTTTCACCTCCAATTCTTGGAAAAAGTCGGGAAAGAAGGTTGAAAACACCGAAAGTCGTTGATTTGCTCGGGAGAACCGACCACTTCAAAGGCTTATTTTCACCTCCAATTCTTGGAAAAAGTCGGGGAAGAAGGTTGAAAACACCGAAAGTCGTTGATTCGCTCGAGAGAACCGACCACTTCAAAGGCTTATTTTCACCTCCAATTCTTGGAAAAAGTCGGGAGAGAAGGTTCAAAACACCGAAAGTCGTTGATTCGCTCGAGAGAACCGACCACATCAAAGGCTTATTTTCACCTCCAATTCTTGGAAAAAGTCGGGAAAGAAGGTTGAAAACACCGAAACTCGTTGATTCGCTCGAGAGAACCGACCACTTTAAAGGCTTATCTTCACCTCCAATTCTTGGAAAAAGCCGGGGAAGAAGGTTCAAAACACCGAAACTCGTTGATTCGCTCGAGAGAACCGACCACTTCAAAGGCTTATTTTCACCTCCAATTCTTGGAAAAAGTTGGGAGAGAAGGTTGAAAACACCGAAACTCGTTGATTCGCTCGAGAGAACCGACCACTTCAAAGGCTTATTTTCACCTCCATTTCTTGGGAAAAGTCGGGAAAGAAGGTTGAAAACACCGAAAGTCGTTGATTTGCTCGGGAGAACCGACCACTTCAAAGGCTTATTTTCACCTCCAATTCTTGGAAAAAGTCGGGAAAGAAGGTTGAAAACACCGAAAGTCGTTGATTCGCTCGAGAGAAATGACCACTTCTAAAGCTTATTTTCACCTCCGATTCTTGGAAAAAGTCGGGGAAGAAGGTTCAAAAGAGAAAAAGTCGTTGATTCACTCGAGAGAAATGACCACTTCAAAGGCTTATTTTCACCTCCAATTCTTGGAAAAAGTCGGGAAAGAAGGTTGAAAACACCGAAACTCGTTGATTCGCTCGAGAGAACCGACCACATCAAAGGCTTATTTTCACCTCCAATTTTCGGAAAAAGTCGGGAAAGAAGGTTCAAAACACCGAAACTCGTTGATTCGCTCGAGAGAACCGACCACTTCAAAGGCTTATTTTCACCTCCAGTTCTTGGGAAAAGTCGGGAGGGCAGGTTCAAAACATCGAAAGTCGTTTATTCTTTCGAGAGAAATGACCACTTCAAAGGTTTTATTTCACCTCCAATTCTTGGAAAAAGTCGGGAAAGAAGGTTGAAAACACCGAAAGTCGTTGATTCGCTCGAGAGAACCGACCATTTCAAAGGCTTATTTTCACCTCCAATTCTTGGAAAAAGTCGGAGAAGAAGGTTCAAAACACCGAAACTCGTTTATTCGCTCGAGAGAACCGACCACTTCAAAGGCTTATTTTCACCTCCAATTCTTGGAAAAAGTCGGGAAAGAAGGTTGAAAACTCCGAAAGTCGTTGATTCGCTAGAGAGAACCGACCACTTCAAAGGCTTATTTTCACCTCCAATTCTTGGAAAAAGTCGGGAAAGAAGGTTGAAAACTCCGAAAGTCGTTGATTCGCTCGAGAGAACCGACCACTTCAAAGGCTTATTTTCACCTCCAATTCTTGGAAAAAGTGGGGAAAGAAGGTTGAAAACTCCGAAAGTCGTTGATTCGCTCGAGAGAACCGACCACTTCAAAGGCTTATTTTCACCTCCAATTCTTGGAAAAAGTCGGGAAAGAAGGTTGAAAACTCCGAAAGTCGTTGATTCGCTCGGGAGAACCGACCACTTCAAAGGCTTATTTTCACCTCCAATTCTTGGAAAAAGTCGGGAGAGAAGGTTGAAAACACCGAAAGTCGTTGATTCGCTCGAGAGAACCGACCACTTCAAAGGCTTATTTTCACCTCCAATTCTTGGAAAAAGTCAGGGAAGAAGGTTCAAAACACCGAAACTCGTTTATTCGCTCGAGAGAACCGACCACTTCAAAGGCTTATTTTCACCTCCAATTCTTGGAAAAAGTCGGGAAAGAAGGTTGAAAACACCGAAAGTCGTTGATTTGCTCGGGAGAACCGACCACTTCAAAGGCTTATTTTCACCTCCAATTCTTGGAAAAAGTCGGGAAAGAAGGTTGAAAACACCGAAAGTCGTTGATTAGCTCGAGAGAACCGACCACTTCAAAGGCTTATTTTCACCTCCAATTCTTGGAAAAAGTCGGGAGAGAAGGTTCAAAACACCGAAAGTCGTTGATTCGCTCGAGAGAACCGACCACTTCAAAGGCTTATTTTCACCTCCAATTCTTGGAAAAAGTCGGGAAAGAAGGTTGAAAACACCGAAACTCGTTGATTCGCTCGAGAGAACCGACCACTTTAAAGGCTTATCTTCACCTCCAATTCTTGGAAAAAGTCGGGAAAGAAGATTGAAAACACCGAAAGTCGTTGATTCGCTCGAGAGAACCGACCACTTCAAAGGCTTATTTTCACCTCCAATTCTTGGAAAAAGTCGGGAAAGAAGGTTCAAAACACCGGAACTCGTTGATTCGCTCGAGAGAACCGACCACTTCAAAGACTTATTTTCACCTCCAATTCTTGGAAAAAGTCGGGAGAGAAGGTTGAAAACACCGAAACTCGTTTATTCGCTCGAGAGAACCGACCACTTCGAAGACTTATTTTCACCTCCAATTCTTGGAAAAAGTCGGGAGAGAAGGTTGAAAACACCGAAACTCGTTGATTCGCTCGTGAGAACCGACCACTTCAAAGACTTATTTTCACCTCCAATTCTTGGAAAAAGTCGGGAGAGAAGGTTGAAAACACCGAAACTCGTTGATTCGCTCGAGAGAACCGACCACTTTAAAGGCTTATTTTCACCTCCAATTCTTGGAAAAAGTCGGCAAAGAAGGTTAAAAACACCGAAACTCGTTGGTTCCCTCGAGAGAAATGACCACTTCTAAAGCTTATTTTCACCTCCGATTCTTGGAAAAAGTCGGGGAAGAAGGTTCAAAAGACAAAAAGTCGTTGATTCACTCGAGAGAAATGACCACTTCAAAGGCTTATTTTCTTCTCCAATTCTTGGAAAAAGTCGGGAAAGAAGGTTGAAAACACCGAAACTCGTTGATTCGCTCGAGAGAACCGACCACATCAAAGGCTTATTTTCACCTCCAATTTTCGGAAAAAGTCGGGAAAGAAGGTTCAAAACACCGAAACTCGTTGATTCGCTCGAGAGAACCGACCACTTCAAAGGCTTATTTTCACCTCCAGTTCTTGGGAAAAGTCGGGAGGGAAGGTTCAAAACATCGAAAGTCGTTTATTCTTTCGAGAGAAATGACCACTTCAAAGGTTTTATTTCACCTCCAATTCTTGGAAAAAGTCGGGAAAGAAGGTTGAAAACACCGAAACTCGTTGATTCGCTCGAGAGAACCGACCACTTCAAAGGCTTATTTTCACCTCCAATTCTTGGAAAAAGTCGGAGAAGAAGGTTCAAAACACCGAAACTCGTTTATTCGCTCGAGAGAACCGACCACTTCAAAGGCTTATTTTCACCTCCAATTCTTGGAAAAAGTCGGGAAAGAAGGTTGAAAACTCCGAAAGTCGTTGATTCGCTCGAGAGAACCGACCTCTTCAAAGGCTTATTTTCACCTCCAATTCTTGGAAAAAGTCGGGAGAGAAGGTTGAAAACACCGAAAGTCGTTGATTCGCTCGAGAGAACCGACCACTTCAAAGGCTTATTTTCACCTCCAATTCTTGGAAAAAGTCGGGAAAGAAGGTTGAAAACACCGAAAGTCGTTGATTTGCTCGGGACAACCGACCACTTCAAAGGCTTATTTTCACCTCCAATTCTTGGAAAAAGTCGGGAAAGAAGGTTGAAAACACCGAAAGTCGTTGATTCGCTCGAGAGAACCGACCACTTCAAAGGCTTATTTTCACCTCCAATTCTTGGAAAAAGTCGGGAGAGAAGGTTCAAAACACCGAAACTCGTTGATTCGCTCGAGAGAACCGACCACATCAAAGGCTTATTTTCACCTCCAATTCTTGGAAAAAGTCGGGAAAGAAGGTTGAAAACACCGAAACTCGTTGATTCGCTCGAGAGAACCGACCACTTTAAAGGCTTATCTTCACCTCCAATTCTTGGAAAAAGCCGGGGAAGAAGGTTCAAAACACCGAAACTCGTTGATTCGCTCGAGAGAACCGACCACTTCAAAGGCTTATTTTCACCTCCAATTCTTGGAAAAAGTTGGGAGAGAAGGTTGAAAACACCGAAACTCGTTGATTCGCTCGAGAGAACCGACCACTTCAAAGGCTTATTTTCACCTCCATTTCTTGGAAAAAGTCGGGAAAGAAGGTTCAAAACACCGGAACTCGTTGATTCGCTCGAGAGAACCGACCACTTCAAAGACTTATGTTCACCTCCAATTCTTGGAAAAAGTCGGGAGAGAAGGTTCAAAACACCGAAACTCGTTGATTCGCTCGAGAGAACCGACCACTTCGAAGACTTATTTTCACCTCCAATTCTTGGGAAAAGTCGGGAGAGAAGGTTGAAAACACCGAAACTAGTTGATTCGCTCGTGAGAACCGACCACTTCAAAGACTTATTTTCACCTCCAATTCTTGGAAAAAGTCTGGAGAGAAGGTTGAAAACACCGAAACTCGTTGATTCGCTTGAGAGAACCGACCACTTCAAAGGCTTATTTTCACCTCCAATTCTTGGAAAAAGTCGGGAAAGAAGGTTCAAAACACCGAAACTCGTTGATTCGCTCGAGAGAACCGACCACTTCAAAGGCTTATTTTCACCTCCAATTCTTGGAAAAAGTCGGGAGAGAAAGTTCAAAACACCGAAACTCGTTGATTCGCTCGAGAGAACCGACCACTTCAAAGGCTTATTTTCACCTCCAGTTCTTGGGAAAAGTCGGGAGGGAAGGTTCAAAACATCGAAAGTCGTTTATTCTTTCGAGAGAAATGACCACTTCAAAGGTTTTATTTCACCTCCAATTCTTGGAAAAAGTCGGGAGAGAAGGTTGAAAACACCGAAACTCGTTGATTCGCTCGTGAGAACCGACCACTTCAAAGACTTATTTTCACCTCCAATTCTTGGAAAAAGTCGGGAGAGAAGGTTGAAAACACCGAAACTCGTTGATTCGCTCGAGAGAACCGACCACTTCAAAGGCTTATTTTCACCTCCAATTCTTGGAAAAAGTCGGCAAAGAAGGTTAAAAACACCGAAACTCGTTGGTTCCCTCGAGAGAAATGACCACTTCTAAAGCTTATTTTCACCTCCGATTCTTGGAAAAAGTCGGGGAAGAAGGTTAGAAAGACAAAAAGTCGTTGATTCACTAGAGAGAAATGACCACTTCAAAGGCTTATTTTCACCTCCAATTCTTGGAAAAAGTCGGGAAAGAAGGTTGAAAACACCGAAACTCGTTGATTCGCTCGAGAGAACCGACTACATCAAAGGCTTATTTTCACCTCCAATTTTCGGAAAAAGTCGGGAAAGAAGGTTCAAAACACCGAAACTCGTTGATTCGCTCGAGAGAACCGACCACTTCAAAGGCTTATTTTCACCTCCAGTTCTTGGGAAAAGTCGGGAGGGAAGGTTCAAAACATCGAAAGTCGTTTATTCTTTCGAGAGAAATGACCACTTCAAAGGTTTTATTTCACCTCCAATTCTTGGAAAAAGTCGGGAAAGAAGGTTGAAAACACCGAAAGTCGTTGATTCGCTCGAGAGAACCGACCACTTCAAAGGCTTATTTTCACCTCCAATTCTTGGAAAAAGTCGGAGAAGAAGGTTCAAAACACCGAAACTCGTTTATTCGCTCGAGAGAACCGACCACTTCAAAGGCTTATTTTCACCTCCAATTCTTGGAAAAAGTCGGGAAAGAAGGTTGAAAACTCCGAAAGTCGTTGATTCGCTCGAGAGAACCGACCACTTCAAAGGCTTATTTTCACCTCCAATTCTTGGAAAAAGTCGGGAGAGAAGGTTGAAAACACCGAAAGTCGTTGATTCGCTCGAGAGAACCGACCACTTCAAAGGCTTATTTTCACCTCCAATTCTTGGAAAAAGTCGGGGAGAAGGTTCAAAACACCGAAACTCGTTTATTCGCTCGAGAGAACCGACCACTTCAAAGGCTTATTTTCACCTCCAATTCTTGGAAAAAGTCGGGAAAGAAGGTTGAAAACACCGAAAGTCGTTGATTTGCTCGGGAGAACCGACCACTTCAAAGGCTTATTTTCACCTCCAATTCTTGGAAAAAGTCGGGAAAGAAGGTTGAAAACACCGAAAGTCGTTGATTCGCTCGAGAGAACCGACCACTTCAAAGGCTTATTTTCACCTCCAATTCTTGGAAAAAGTCGGGAGAGAAGGTTCAAAACACCGAAAGTCGTTGATTCGCTCGAGAGAACCGACCACATCAAAGGCTTATTTTCACCTCCAATTCTTGGAAAAAGTCGGGAAAGAAGGTTGAAAACACCGAAACTCGTTGATTCGCTCGAGAGAACCGACCACTTTAAAGGCTTATCTTCACCTCCAATTCTTGGAAAAAGCCGGGGAAGAAGGTTCAAAACACCGAAACTCGTTGATTCGCTCGAGAGAACCGACCACTTCAAAGGCTTATTTTCACCTCCAGTTCTTGGGAAAAGTCGGGAGGGAAGGTTCAAAACATCGAAAGTCGTTTATTCTTTCGAGAGAAATGACCACTTCAAAGGTTTTATTTCACCTCCAATTCTTGGAAAAAGTCGGGAAAGAAGGTTGAAAACACCGAAAGTCGTTGATTCGCTCGAGAGAACCGACCACTTCAAAGGCTCTTTTTCACCTCCAATTCTTGGAAAAAGTCGGAGAAGAAGGTTCAAAACACCGAAACTCGTTTATTCGCTCGAGAGAACCGACCACTTCAAAGGCTTATTTTCACCTCCAATTCTTGGAAAAAGTCGGGAAAGAAGGTTGAAAACTCCGAAAGTCGTTGATTCGCTCGAGAGAACCGACCACTTCAAAGGCTTATTTTCACCTCCAATTCTTGGAAAAAGTCGGGAGAGAAGGTTGAAAACACCGAAAGTCGTTGATTCGCTCGAGAGAACCGACCACTTCAAAGGCTTATTTTCACCTCCAATTCTTGGAAAAAGTCGGGGAGAAGGTTCAAAACACCGAAACTCGTTTATTCGCTCGAGAGAACCGACCACTTCAAAGGCTTATTTTCACCTCCAATTCTTGGAAAAAGTCGGGAAAGAAGGTTGAAAACACCGAAAGTCGTTGATTGTTCGGGAGAACCGACCACTTCAAAGGCTTATTTTCACCTCCAATTCTTGGAAAAAGTCGGGAAAGAAGGTTGAAAACACCGAAAGTCGTTGATTCGCTCGAGAGAACCGACCACTTCAAAGGCTTATTTTCACCTCCAATTCTTGGAAAAAGTCGGGAGAGAAGGTTCAAAACACCGAAAGTCGTTGATTCGCTCGAGAGAACCGACCACATCAAAGGCTTATTTTCACCTCCAATTCTTGGAAAAAGTCGGGAAAGAAGGTTGAAAACACCGAAACTCGTTGATTCGCTCGAGAGAACCGACCACTTTAAAGGCTTATCTTCACCTCCAATTCTTGGAAAAAGCCGGGGAAGAAGGTTCAAAACACCGAAACTCGTTGATTCGCTCGAGAGAACCGACCACTTCAAAGGCTTATTTTCACCTCCAATTCTTGGAAAAAGTTGGGAGAGAAGGTTGAAAACACCGAAACTCGTTGATTCGCTCGAGAGAACCGACCACTTCAAAGGCTTATTTTCACCTCCATTTCTTGGAAAAAGTCGGGAAAGAAGGTTCAAAACACCGGAACTCGTTGATTCGCTCGAGAGAACCGACCACTTCAAAGACTTATATTCACCTCCAATTCTTGGAAAAAGTCGGGAGAGAAGGTTCAAAACACCGAAACTCGTTGATTCGCTCGAGAGAACCGACCACTTCGAAGACTTATTTTCACCTCCAATTCTTGGGAAAAGTCGGGAGAGAAGGTTGAAAACACCGAAACTAGTTGATTCGCTCGTGAGAACCGACCACTTCAAAGACTTATTTTCACCTCCAATTCTTGGAAAAAGTCGGGAGAGAAGGTTGAAAACGCCGAAACTCGTTGATTCGCTTGAGAGAACCGACCACTTCAAAGACTTATTTCCACCTCCAATTTTCGGAAAAAGTCGGGAAAGAAGGTTCAAAACACCGAAACTCGTTGATTCGCTCGAGAGAACCGACCACTTCAAAGGCTTATTTTCACCTCCAATTCTTGGAAAAAGTCGGGAAAGAAGGTTGAAAACACCGAAACTCGTTGATTCGCTCGTCAGAACCGACCACTTCAAAGACTTATTTTCACCTCCAATTCTTGGATAAAGTCGGGAGAGAAGGTTGAAAACACCGAAACTCGTTGATTCGCTCGAGAGAACCGACCACTTTAAAGGCTTATTTTCACCTCCAATTCTTGGAAAAAGTCGGCAAAGAAGGTTAAAAACACCGAAACTCGTTGGTTCCCTCGAGAGAAATGACCACTTCTAAAGCTTATTTTCACCTCCGATTCTTGGAAAAAGTCGGGGAAGAAGGTTCAAAAGACAAAAAGTCGTTGATTCACTCGAGAGAAATGACCACTTCAAAGGCTTATTTTCACCTCCAATTCTTGGAAAAAGTCGGGAAAGAAGGTTGAAAACACCGAAACTCGTTGATTCGCTCGAGAGAACCGACCACATCAAAGGCTTATTTTCACCTCCAATTTTCGGAAAAAGTCGGGAAAGAAGGTTCAAAACACCGAAACTCGTTGATTCGCTCGAGAGAACCGACCACTTCAAAGGCTTATTTTCACCTCCAGTTCTTGGGAAAAGTCGGGAGGGAAGGTTCAAAACATCGAAAGTCGTTTATTCTTTCGAGAGAAATGACCACATCAAAGGCTTATTTTCACCTCCAATTTTCGGAAAAAGTCGGGAAAGAAGGTTCAAAACACCGAAACTCGTTGATTCGCTCGAGAGAACCGACCACTTCAAAGGCTTATTTTCACCTCCAGTTCTTGGGAAAAGTCGGGAGGGAAGGTTCAAAACATCGAAAGTCGTTTATTCTTTCGAGAGAAATGACCACTTCAAAGGTTTTATTTCACCTCCAATTCTTGGAAAAAGTCGGGAAAGAAGGTTCAAAACACCGAAACTCGTTGATTCGCTCGAGAGAACCGACCACTTCAAAGACTTATTTTCACCTCCAATTTTCGGAAAAAGTCGGGAAAGAAGGTTCAAAACACCGAAACTCGTTGATTCGCTCGAGAGAACCGACTACTTCAAAGGCTTATTTTCACCTCCAATTCTTGGAAAAAGTCGGGAGAGAAGGTTCAAAACACCGAAAGTCGTTTATTCTTTCGAGAGAAATGACCACTTCAAAGGTTTTATTTCACCTCCAATTCTTGGAAAAAGTCGGGAAAGAAGGTTGAAAACACCGAAAGTCGTTGGTTTGCCCGAGAGAACCGACTACTTCAAAGGCTTATTTTCACCTCCAATTCTTGGAAAAAGTCGGGAGAGAAGGTTCAAAACACCGAAAGTCGTTTATTCTTTCGAGAGAAATGACCACTTCAAAGGCTTATTTTCACCTCCAATTCTTGGGAAAAGTCGGGAAAGAAGGTTGAAAACACCGAAACTCGTTGATTAGCTCGAGAGAACCGATCACTTCAAAGGCTTATTTTCACCTCCGATTCTTGGAAAAAGTCGGGAGAGAAGGTTCAAAACACCGAAAGTCGTTGGTTCGCTCGAGAGAACCGACCACTTCAAAGGCTTATTTTCACCTCCAATTCTTGGAAAAAGTCGGGAGAGAAGGTTGAAAACACCGAAAGTCGTTGGTTCGCTCGAGAGAACCGACCACTTCAAAGACTTATTTTCAACTCCAATTTTTGGAAAAAGTCGGGAGAGAAGGTTGAAAACACCGAAAGTCGTTGATTCGCTCGAGAGAAACGATCACTTCAAAGGGTTGTTTTCACCTCCAATTCTTGGAAAAAGTCGAGAATGAAGTATTCTGAATAATCCAAGTTTTTTATAAATGTATCTATCTGGCTGACAAAAATGAGAGACTATGCCAGTAGAATGTGGTGTGTGACGAGAATGGATTCATGATTGCTACGATTACGTAAAACGTCTAAAACTAGAGTAATCAGATGATGAAACCAGTAGAATGAAAAGACCAGCAAGGGCCAACGTTGGGTCAAATTACCAATCGTCCAGGGAGGGTGGGCCACTTTAATCTAAGGGCCGAAGGGAGAGATAAAGACCCCTAGGGCTCCGAAGGCCCGAGGTAGTTCAAAGGAGAGGAGAGGTCGGGCTGATTGACGATACCTCCATCCCATTTTCCATTCCGGAGGCTCGGAATTATGGTTTAATCGGCCGATTACTATAACCGCTCAAGAACGAGATTTAGGATCTGGCGGGCTATGACGGAGAGGCTGACCTTTCCGCGTTTTCCCGAATGACAAATGGGGGACTACCAAATGAGATGGCTTCTCCAGGGAAAGTGGTTTCAAATCCCCTTCAATGATGTATTGGACAGACCGCTCCTTGGATAACGACGAACATCGCTCCTCAGTAACATGCCCTTCGAAGAACATGCTTCCTCACTACCGATGGGAGAAAAGCTATTTTTTGTTCAACATGGACATTTTCACGAGCATTAAAGCTTTTTGAACAATTTTTGCTTCCCGACTTCAATACAGTCCGTTTTTGATGTACGGACTCTTGAACCAAATGATGGTCCGATTTCACGAAACCTGCGATCCTATCAGCTGAAGAAGAACATCACCACTCTCAGTTCATCCAATACTGGCTACACTCTCTTTCATACCAGTACAGTTTCAAGGTGAACAGGTCAGAAAAGCTGAAAATTATTTCACGAAGGTTTATTATTTTTTTGTATGGATCACTCTTCTACAAAGATCACTGCTTTGCCATCGTCACTTTTTTTTACCAATCAACCATAGGTAGGTACTACCTACTACATACTTCACACCTTCAAAATCAAGTTTATTTGGAAGAAATTGTTGTGGTTCCTTCATATGGAAATTTGATTACTGGTTGCTGAGGAAGAAAAACTGAATACATACATCTAGTGACGATTCGATATACCTTTCGATGCGATATTTAACATCAAAACAATATCGGAAGACAGTATCGATATCGATAAAATATCGGAAGAAAAATATCGATATCACTGATATCGATAGAATATCGAAAGAAAAATCTTGATGTCACTGATAACGAATGTTTTTTTAAATCAAGATCAGTGATATCGATAAGATATCGAAAGAAAAATTGTGATATCACTGATATTGCATATGCTTTTGCATAGTTGTTCAAAAATATCATTGATATCGGTAAAATATCGGAAGTATAATATTGATGTCACTGAAATCGAATACGTTTTTTCATGAATATCAGTGATATTGGTAAAATATCGAAAGAAAAAGATTGATATCACTGTTTTTGCATCGTTTGTTATCGATATCGATAGAATATCGGAAGAAAAATATTGATGTCACTGTTTCTGCATCGTTTGTTATCGATATCGGTAGAATATCGAAAGAATAATATTGATGTCACTGTTTTTACATCGTTTGTTATCGATATCGGTAGAATATCGTAAGAAAAATATTGTTTTCATATCGAATAATTATGTTTTTGATTAGTTTTCCATCAATATCACAAGATTATCGAAAGAAAAACATTGATGTCACCGATATCCAATATGTTTTTGCATCGTTTTTTATCGATATCGATAGAATATCGTAAGAAAAATATTATGTCACTGATATCGAATATATTTTTGCATCGTTAGCCATTGGCAGATTCCCTAATGAAATTTATTTGATGAATTTTATCGAATTCAATACAGCCTTCCGATATTATTTGGATGTTAAATATCGCATCAAAAGGTACATCGAATCGCCACTAATTTCAAAACAGTAATAGCGAACGCGGAAACGAAAAGAAGTCTTATCTCGTCCCTCCCTTTCCCCATATCGAGCATGGGGACTGCATGTCGGACATAGTGGGTTCCTATTTATTTTGTTTTTTATTATTCTTTTTTATTTAGGGGGAAACTGATAAATTACAGTAGGATAAAAATAACCATAACAACCGATATTTACCTTTCAATATCGATATTTTTCTTTCGATATTCGATAATATCGCAAGAGAAATATCGATACAAATATCGGAAATATCGAAACAAAATATCGATATCAATAAATATCGGAAGTATCGAATCGTCACTACATACATCGCATTCTGGTTAGTGAAATTTCAACCTCTTCGGTTCGCGTGGTCTCTAAAATTTTTAAAACTTCAATAATATTTTGAATTGAATACAAAACAATATCTTTATTCTGAGAGTTTTCGAGCTATGGCACTCTTAAAATTTTCAACTCTTCATTTTCATCCTTTTTTTAAAATTTTTATCAGCATTAGCATAAGCTTTACACTAGGGTGGTCACAAGGCAATAGGGAAAATTTTTTTTTTAGAAAATCACTTGTGGCAACCCTCTAAAAGGTGCCAATTGACCAGAAAATGAGATTCCCTAAGTTTTAGGTTGATCGGAAAACATTAACCCGTGCCGCATCGAGGTTGAAGTTCAGAAAAACTCACTTTTTTTCATAAAAATATTCTTTTTTTCCTCATAACATTGTAACCATTTGTCCTAGAGACTTGAAATCGGTCTCACTTTATTTAAAATGTTATTTTCTTCAACTTTTACTCGCATAATGTTTTCGCTACATTCTATAGATTTTATGTTATTCAGCTTTTCCCATCTCAAAACGTGGTCCGTTTTAGCAAATGTGCCTTTTTACGCATACCCCTAAAAACCACACTTCAGTCGTTGAAACCGACCTCCAGGAGATTTGACACCCCTTTATCACTCTGGTTTATTGAAAATGAGTATGTTTCCGGTATAAATGTAAAGGTTGAGGCTGTAATCAGGGGTGGAGGGGGGGGGTGGTCATCAGTTGACTGATGAAGTGAAATTTGAGGAAAAAAATAAAGAAAACAAGATCTAGTTTCAATTACAGACAAAAAAGTTTCAATTACAGACGATAAATGTAATTCATTATAGCACCTAGTATTATAGTACCATTTCGAAGTTCCAGTGTATAATTAAAATTACGTAAAGTTAAGTAAGTTTTTCTTAATGAATTAATTTGTGAAGTATACTTTTTCTTAATTAATTAGTATCAAAACACAGAATCTACGGGTTTTGAACATTTTCTGATCTATTTTCTACTTAAATGATAATACAGAAGTCGGGAAATACTGATTCATCGTGCGTTTATCTAAATAATGAGTGGTATTTCGACCCGTGAAAGGTAAGAGTACCTTTTGGACTTCGGCATTGTATTCGCTGTTATCTGTTAGCTTAGATGTTTGTATCATCGATGGTGATTCACCATTGCTCTTCATCATATAGCATGCCGTCATCATATTTTGGAAATTATTTTGAAAGCCGTGTTTGATAGCAAGTTAGGCTCGACCACTGGCCCTGAACCTAGTGTTTTCAAAAAATTTCAAGTTGGGTGGCCTAAGTTCGACCAAACTAAATACAAAACTAGTCTACATGATGATAATACGGGTATTAGATACAAAATTAGTAATATTAATGAAGTTTCAAGTTTTTTAAGGGAACATTTGGAAACCCTGCAGCCCAGAGAGGATTACAAAGAGTTTCTTCAACTTTGTTTAGTGTTTTTAGGGCTTCCTCCCCAAACATTTTCTTTAAAAGCACCTGGTGCAATTCATAACGCCAGGTGGATGGCCAAAGCAATTTACTGCCTCAAAATTTATCTTTTTAGAGATCAAATTTTATTAACTCAAAAAGAAATGAAAGGAATAGAAGGAATTTGTGTTTTCATAATAAATATTTACGCCAAGGCATGGTTCAATGCCCTCAAACCTGCTTTGGCACCTAAACAAGATCTGGAAATGTTGGAAGCATTAGTAGGGTATAGGAAAATTGACACAGCAATAGCAAATAAGGCTTTGTCGAAATTTGTAAACCATCTGTGGTACCTCAGCTCAGAGAAAATAGCGTTCTCGTTTTTCGACCACACTTTAGACGACAACATTAAAAAAACGCTGCAAATTATTACACAATGGTTTATTATTTTTTATTTTTCTATATAGATCACTCGTCTACAAAGCCACCAACCATCCAACATGAAGAAAAACATCGATCGCATTTCGGTCAGCTTTAAATTGAACGGAGATTAGGCCTCTTTGCAATTCACACTCGTGTTTCTGATTTATCGTACGTCCAAACTTTAAATTCTCGTAGTGAGCGAACGGTTTGTCCTACAGAGCTCCGGGTGGTCTCAAAAAATTCTAAAAATTCTATAGAATCTCAAATTGAAGGAAAAACAATACCTTTATATCAGAATTTTTTGAGTTAGGGCGTTTTCAAAATTTCAAAATTGATTTTGGAACCCTTAGAAGTGACCTACATCAACCAAAATCTTCGGGGCACAACTAGACCCCAAATGGAGCCTACATACCAAATTTCATCAAAATCGGTCAATGCTAAGTGGCAAAAGTGCCGCGTACGGCGGACGGCGTACGGCGGACGGCGTACGGCGGACGGCGTACGGCGGACGGACGGCCAAATTTTTATTCGATTTTTGGATTCTACGTACCTTGAAACGTAAACCATCAAATTATGAGGGGGTGTTGAATTTTTTTTCTTGGTCGATTCCAAAGGTTCATTATTGAAAATAATAAACCAAAAGCATGGCCTTGAAATTATTTTCTCTAGGTGAACCCGATAGTGAAATTGATGGTAGGGATACAAAAGCGATTTTAGATTTTGCACATGTAGAACAAATTTTGGATAAGCAACTTGATTTTTTTGTCTCTTCTCAAACCTCGAATTTTTTCAAGCGGTTTTCCATAGAGACAGATTTTTAAAACACCGATCCAAGCTTATGGGAAAAAATCCTCATTATTTGCATGCTAAGAACATAGTGAACGGTTTAAGGGTAGTGAACGACACTGCTGAAAGGGGTGTGAAACTGATACAAGACTTCAACTCTTGCTTGACTAAAGACGAAGAACAGCGCCAATTTTTATTACAAGTTGTGTCAGAATGTAGGAAACTTTCCCCTGATATCGATAAAGCCTCACTAACTAAGCCTATAATTTAGTACTAAATTCAGTGGTGTTGGAATAGATAAATTGTGTAGTAAAATAAGTTCCAGACTGTTATTTTCTATACAAAAAACTTTCATTTTGTATTATTAAAGGACTTTTTTCAAAATTTGTTTTGTTCTTTTGTGCATTTGATAGTCTCAACCTATCCTCTCCTTAAGTCATATTATATTAGATTCAAATGTATCAATTTTCCATATAACAGAGTGATAAAGATACATCAAATCGCCTGTAGGTCGGTTTTATAGACTGGAGTGTGGTTTCTAGGGGTATGCGTAAAAAGGCACATTTGCTAAAACGGACCACGTTTTGAGATGGGAAAAGCTGAATAACATAAAATGTACAGCACGTAGCGAAAAAATTATGCGAGTAAAAGTTGATGAAAATAACATTTTAAATAAAATGAGACCAATTTCAAGTCTCTAGGACAAATAGTTACTATGTTATGAGGAAAAAAAGAATATTTTTATGAAAAAAAGTGAGTTTTTCTGAACTTCAACCTCGATGCGGCACGGGTAAATGTTTTCCGATCGACCTAAAACTTTGGGAATCTCATTTTCCAGTCAAATGGCACCTTTTAGGGGGTTGCCACGATTGAATTTCGGAAGTTAATTTTTTGTGACCACCCTACTGTACACCCCATAGAGCAATAACAAAATATTCAATTACTTGTGTAGGTAACTTAATTGGTTACTATATATGTACACATTACTTGCTTGTATATTGTGAAGTTTAAGCATGGATTGTCCGCTTTTATTTTGTATTTATGCGAGAACCCTTCTCAATCGCCAAACACTACACTCTGCCACGAAGCTTTTGGTTGATGTCAGTCACTTCTAAGGGTTGAAAAATAATGGCTGAAATTTTCATATAAAGGTGAATGAACCTTTTTATATAAAGTTATTGTTTTTATTTAAATTTAAAATAGTTTGGAATTTTTAGAATTGAATGAGACCACCCAGAACTCTGTAGGACCAACCGTTCGCTCCCTATGAAAACTTAAGGGTTGGTATTACGATAAATCAGAAACACGAGCGTGAATCACAAAAGAGGCCTAATCTCCGTTCTAATTTTAGCGATCGCTGTTCGCTTCTTCGAGTTGCACTCGGTTTTGCGTCCTAAGCAAACAGTAATCAAATTTCCTTATGAAGACACCCACAACGCCCTATTTCATCGAAATGATTGTGAAGCGATTAGTTCACCAACATACACTTGATTGTGAAACGAAACTATGGTTGGTAGGTAGTGACAATGGCAAATGCGAGTGATATACCCAGATAAATTATAAACAATAACAAATTTGAGTAAATTTGCAGCGTTTCTTCATTATCTTTGAGCAGCAAGAAATAAAATTAACAGGGTTCTAGCCGAAATTTGGGAAAAACCTTCATAACTGAAGGTATATGAATGATAAATTGCTCATCGGAATTTAAAATCTAAATCGCACTTTTATCAGCTCATCAACTTCGGAAATCGGAGCCACAGCTCAGCTATGTATTATTTCAGTTGGGTATTATTATTGTACTACTTCACATTGGAATGATCCTCACCACTGTTTGATGATTTAAGAGGCTGATCGAGGTGATTAACGCCGTCACTGCACTCACCTACAACAACAAAAAACACATTAAATGTAAGTTCGTAATATTTAAGATGAAATTGTCAGTGGTAGATACATATTTTATATATATATCCTAGAAACCAGAAAATAAGGGACACGAGGAATATATTGATCACATATGTTTTTGCTCTGTTTTCATATTACGTTTAAATCATCTTGTTTCTCCATTTCAAATGTATCTAAATCAAATATGTCGGCGGCATCGCCAGTATTCAAAATAGGCGCTACCGGAATATAATAAGATATCTGAATCAGCTTCTCGATGGATCGAATGAACGAGAAGCTTATTGACTCAGCTATCGATACTGGACGAGTGTATCAATGTATCGAGAGGGGGACAGGCAGTTTGAGAGAACCCCGCGAAGGGATGTCGGTCTAGTAATGTTTGATGAGTTAAATTCAATCGTAATGCTATTGTAGAGCAATGCAAGTGGTGTGATAATGTCGAGTTATGATTAGTGAATACCACAGAGTAATGGAGACAAGTTAACAGAGAAGAAAGCCAAAGTTAAAATGGCGTGCAAGCATTTTTGAGGCTGCCTCAGTTGCGCTATCTACTTTCAGCAGGTGGGGAGGGGGAAGCCACACTCTTCATACCGCTTCTTTTCAAATCCTTTCAAATGACCAGAAATTGATAACTTTTCGTTTCATCATCATTTAGATTTGCAAAAATTTCTTGGAAAAACCAATCGAGGCGAAAAGTATTTTCAGAGTTCCTCATGCTATTGTTGTTGTCCCTATCGCCAGTAGTTCAAATATTCAATTGACAACTGCCACCCAAAGAAACGTTTGAAACCCAGTGTATTATTGAAAATCGCTCGATTTTTTCGTACATATCGCGAATATAACTGAATGTTATCAAATTAATTACTTAGATGCAGCCGGTAACGCACAAAGGAGAAAAATATGTGATAAACAAGGTGACTTGTTGTGATGAGGTTGGAAACAAGTGATCATGAACGCTATCTGTTGCTTTCCGCTATAACTACGTCCTGGAGCTCCACCAATCAGAACGCTTCTTGGGCTCCCACATTCAGCTTTCAGCCCAGTGGTGAATACGCCCTTTCCGTCATCAGAAGTGGGATTATTATTTAGGACACCTAATGTAATCGAAGTTTCTCGACGGGGTCCGAAATATAACACCTGACATGCCGCCGCAGAGATTGTAACTGTAATGTAGGCAATGTAACGCACAACCCGATCTTCATTCTACATCAAATGTAACAAATTTAGGGTACTTGAGTATTAAACGGAGGCCACCATTACGAAACGCGCCGCAGCACTTATAGAAGGTTAAATTGTTATAGATGTTGTAGTAGAACTATTCTAGTATTGTTGTGAGTCGAGCGTTATCAGATGAGTCATGTGTCTACTCGCAGAATCCCCTCCAAGTAAGCCAAGGTCAGGGTCGTTGACCGGAGCGCGCGCCATTACTGCTAGGGGCGGCGACGCTTTCAACTCCATCCTGACCGACATTGCTGCGTTCTGGGGTGCACAACGTCAGAACCAGGCGTTGGATTAATTCTAAACTTCACCTGTAAATCTATTAAAGTGTGTTCTTTCCAATTATGTAGTTATTTTTGGTATCCGGTACGAAATATTTCTATAGGTTAGGTGGCCTCCGTTTAATACTCAAGTACCAAATTTTGTTACATAGAGAAATTTTTGTAGCATGAAAAGTCCCTAGAAGTTCACTAGAGCAAAGTACAAAAAGCTAATATTAAGTTGGCTAGTATAGAAGGGGGCTTTATATGCGAGAGGCTACTAAACAGCGTTTATGTATTGAGTGGGGGGGGGTCGGTTTGCCCCTGATTTTTTTTTTTTTAATTTTTAATCTAAACTAGACCTCATTTTTAGAATTTTGACACCAACCGCGACCTTCTAGCATGAGAAGACTTTTTTCTATGACTTTTCAAAGTTTCGAATGTTTATGACGTCACAGTGGGCTGGGGGTCCTGCCCAGGCGGGAGGGGCAGGACCCCCCATGTTTATGACGTCACGTGCCCCTCCCGCCTGGGCAGGACCCCCAGCCCACTGTGACGTCATAAACATTCGAAACTTTGAAAAATCATGGAAAAAAGTATTCTCACGCTATAAGGTCGCGGTTGGTGTCAATATCCTCAAAATGAGGTCTAGTATACATTAAAAATAACAATAAACAGTTTTTCCGACCCATGCGCACACCCTATTAGAGATTATTAAATAGCGTCCATTCTTCAGTCTAATCATTTCAATTCAAGTAATGGTGAAAAAAATATATTTTATCATAATATGATGATATATGACATATATTATATGTAATATAGGTATGTATTTATCAATTTATGTATCATAATATACGTATTTATCAATTTATTTACCCAGAGGGAGCAATTTTGCTAAGACCCTACCCTGCAACACGGGCCAAGCCTAATGTTGGGTAGGAAATCTGAGCAAATCGCACCCTTCTAGTATAAATTGTACAAAAAGGAGCCAATAAACAAATATCAATCTATCTATTAGAAAGGGTAAAGGGTGAGTGGGGGGATAATATTCACAAAATGTACGATATCTCTTTCTCGATCCATTTTTCAGCCCTCATTTTTAACGTGGATAGGTTCACACCTTGGAAATTATCTCATCACGGGAAATTACCAGCTGGTGGTGGATCCATCTTTGTCTTATCAGAAGTAAACGGGTGAAATGGAGGAAACGCAATAAACAACAGGTAAGGAGAAACTGAGAAAGGGGGCAGCTAACTTTCGCAAGAACACAAGTTCCAAAGGACCACTCGAGCAGCCGTAGTTGACTTCCGCCGCTTTTTCTCGAGTAGGAGTTTCTAATCCCCAGCGAGTTCTCACAGGGCTTTTGTCAGTGAGTTCTTTATTTTCAACTTTTGCTCGGCCTCCTTCGAGTACCTTGGAAATAAGATTATATTGTGAAGGTGGGTAATTACTAGGGTTAGGACTATTTAGTAAAAATAGTTTGCATCTTTCTTACCTAAAAAGTGGAGAAGAGAGACTTGAATAATTTGAATAATTTCACTTTTGAATAATTTTTCCCGTTGTTTAGGCTAACAAGTAGGCAGTAGCTATTTGCTTTATTTTATCTAGTGTAGTTTTGTTTCTATGAACTGTGAAGGGGTGACTAGGTGAACTGGATCCCCGAACTCTTAATCCTCAATCCTGCAGCCAACGAGGATCGACGCCCCTCTCCGTCGTCATGGTTGCGTCGCGACGCGCCCCACTTCAGTTCCTGCTTCGATTGCGTTTTCTTCACGATCTGCCCGTTTTCCAAAGCCCATCAGCCAATATTCTGTTTCGTTGAATTTCTCAACTTTTTCTCCCGTGAAATTCATATTCGGCAATTCCAAAGTCGGTGCATTGATCGGGAATTCCAAACAGTGAAACCCAAAATTCACTTGGTCTTCCTAATAGGCGGACGCGCCTCTGGATTGGCATCACCTATGCCATTTTGCTGTTGGCTGGACGCGGATCCTGGTGAGTGAGGTCCATCTCACCTTCTACACGACCTACATCTACCTGCCACAGAAATTAAGGTCAGGATTTATATCATCTTACTCATGATCATCATCACTCATTCGACGAGAGTTTCAACCCCGAAAATCCCTCGAAGATCCTTCAACATGCCTTCAAAGAACAATTTATTTTATTCGCCAAATTTGTAGTACCATTTCAAGTAGTTACCTACCATTATTATTGCGAAGGAGCTCCTTAGGTAGGGAATTTACAATTTATATATCTGTGTACTTCATTTCATTTCAAGCTGAATACAATTCTAAAATACCAATAGGCACTTTGACGTTTTTATTTTTCATTCCAAAACTCCGCACCATTTTTAAAGGTTGTTCGTCAGAATAATTGAAACGCACTAAAATTAACGTAGATCACTGTCTGTGGCGACCAATCACCCGTGTCTCATCAAATTGATTGATCAATAAAATCAAAAGATAATCAAAAAATTTCAATAAAATCCTTGAAAATTTCAAGTTTAGCTACATTTTATAGGAAAAACATAAGTGAATTAACGGGTTTTCCCATTTTTCTCTGGCAATTATTGTTCAATTTTGATGATTCCAGCGGCAATATTTCAGTTTTTCAATTCCCTAGAGCCGCGCACTAATGTATTTCTAAAATCCTTTAAAATTCGGAAATTAGGTACAACTTTTTAACTTTTTGCGCTTTCGATTTCGTGAAATACTAACCCGGAACTGGGACCATCAACTACTTGCTTGAAAGCTCCTAGCACCTGCTGAAAAAACTTCGACCTTTCATCCCCACCTTCTCCTATCAAGTCCACCAATGACCAAGCCCTCGAATGACCTCATATCATCAGTGATGTCTACGAGTTTATTTCAGCTTGACCTCCACAGCCACAATTAAAATTCGAAATACACTATTGGTGCTCATGAGAGACTCTAGAAGGTATTTGTCGCTACTTACCTAAGTTATGATATCAGCAGCTACTGAGTGATCGACTGGTGAACTATCACAGTCACTGAAATCAACCAAATCACTAAGAACAACTTGAGGACCATCAACCACCTGCTTAAAAGCTCCTAGCACCTGCTGAGAAAACTTCGAACTGTTGCCCTCATCTTGTCCTCCCGAGTCCGCCAATGCCAAACCCCCAAATGACCGTCCTTCCAGAAAAAAAAGACGGACCAGAGAGCCGGAAACCCCAAAATCAACTGAACCCGAAGTTATCGCAGACGCCGCAAACGCGAAAAAACCTTGGGAGGGGGTAATATAGTGGCGGGATGACGGGAAAATGAGCCGAGGTATCTGATCCCTTTTCAGTGACACGCTCCGTTGCTTCTTGGTGGGAACCTTCCTCCATGCCTCTCCTATCAGGCAACAATGCGTCCACCCGTCACACCGGGTCCATCTATTGAACAACACCCCTCTCACTCTAGTACCTACCGAATGATGGTCGGAGGGGTGGTGGTTTCGCCAGGACTGACCGGTGATTTACCGTCCGCCCGCACTTATCGTAAACATCTTCCGGTTGACCAGTTGGATTATAGGAAACCTTCCACCCCCCTGACTCCACGGGCTTTAACCTGCTTGATGAGATGGAAACGAATAAAATACCTCTTTCCATTTCTTCTCCCCGGGGTTTGTGGGAAGGGAGAGGGTTTTCTGACGTTTCTTCAAGTGAAATAGTGACTTTAATCTTGTATTCTTTCTACCTTCGGAAAAAATGGACTACGGGTACCAAGTGAATTTCGATACAACAAATTGTTACAGGAATAATAGATCAAGGTACAACCCTACAGGAATCCACATCGAATCAACAATGAATTCAGAGGTAAGTTGGGCTAGGTAATAAAAGAAGGTAAAAATAAGATTACGAGTATTATTAATCAATGGTTAATCAGTTGCATGATATTATTTTGTATTTTTTCTGTGTAGAGAATCTCTATTGAAGTACGTATCAGCAAATAAAACTCCCAGAAACGCTTCCTAAAAAATTACAGATTTTTTCAAAGAACGGGATTCTTGGATTCTGGCGGGAAAACCTACACACGGCTTGGACGCTGCGGGGTGGGGGCTACGTCACAAGTGTGAAGGGGGCCAAGAGACTCCTACACCACTGCTACCCTGACGCAAGGTTATCGAACTTTTTGTTTGTTTACGTTCGTTTGTGGCAATAAAATTGGAGAATCACCCACACTTTGTGGTGCTTTCATACTGAATTTTGCTAGCAGCGCAATCGAAACATGTTGCATCTAAGATTTCGTTTCCTTCTGGCATTCCCTCCACTGTAACTGAAACTATATATGGTTGTGAAGAAACTCGGTGTTCTGGTGATACTCGAGCCACAACCTCGTAAATTTGCTAGATTCTTCCAAGTTGGACATAACCAACATCCTTTTATTTAACAATTTACAAACAATCATTGGTACTACGTTGTACAGGATAATGACACTACGATGAAACTTCCAATAAATGAGCTACTGCAACCATTTCGATGAAGAAGTACTACACTCAAGAAAACAACTGTCAATTTAGTTTCTATAAAAGTGTCAGTTTACCTCACATTCTTGGCTCCTCATATTTCGGCGCTGACGAACTTGTTGTTATTGATGTAAAAATCGTGCAACATGCCAATATCGATATACGGAATATTTTCCAGGGAAGCCACCTCGATGGCTCTCCTTTTTGGCATATTGACATTTTATTTCAATACTTTGGCATATAAATGAAACAAAGTTAAGGTTGCTTTTCTGATGATTTCTACTTACAACCAAGTCGTTCCTACCGAACTTTATCTTCGTCATTCGTGTTCGTAGAAAAATTGTTCACCATTCGTTGGAAAGCTCTAAATGTTTGCATAAATTATATACTGCCAAAACCGCTGTACTTATGGAAGAAACTGAGATATACTTCTGAATTAAAAGAACTGTCAACAACATTCAAAAGCAGATTATTGGGTAGCGGGAAAAAGTGAAGACATGTGTTGCAGACTCGTATGCAAGCGTTTATTAAAAACTTCTTGAAACTTTACAATGAACATTATCTTTTCCAAACCAATCAACTAATAAATTATGGTAAATACCGGTATAAACTATGGTATGGTAACAACTCGGGCCGCACTACGAGAAAATTCACTAATAACGGGATAACTATGACCGTAAAAGTAACGTGAGGTGTTAGCGCCAACGCAACAAAAAGAAAAACAGCCAAAATTATGCTTCAAAACTTTCAATTTAAACGATTTATTCAAACATGTAAAGCCTGAAAAATATATTTCAAAGTTTTTTTAATAATCACCATTATTTTGCAACTATATTTTAATGTTTCTGACTCGAATTGTCCTCGATTGCAGTGATCTCAACGCACTCTATCGTGAGATTCTCGTTTAGGGATGACGTAAGAGGAGTGGCCCGCCAACACTAAAAAGGACGGTACTTCTTTATTGAAATACGGCTAAACTAAATGTAATTTCGAACTGAAAACTGGTACATATACGTTTTTAAGTGCGCAAAATTCGAATCTGAAGTCAAAAACACGAAATTCCGACCCATGCAACTACCCCATTGTAAGAGGTAGTTACGTGAGGTCTGTAGATGAACGGAAATCAGGGAAGACATATTACTTGGATTCCAACCACATTTAAAAGCTTATCGCGTGTTTTCGAGGATCTCAAATAATATTTATCCGATTCAATTGTGCGCTCATTAAAATTCGAACCATCCTTTCCACGAACCCGTAAAAAGCAACGAAAAAGCTCGAGCGTAAAAAAAACGAGCAATCTGATTGGGTGAAAAAGCATTGAAAACTTCCCTCCGAAATTGAAGTAACTTAGCTTACTTACCTACCCCATGTCACGCCATCTGTAGCAAACTAATGAGGCTACCCTGGTTGAGAGGTGGAGCGACGAGGAAAGCTGGAACCAGAAGCAATAAAGCAAACAACTTGGTTCTTAACCGACACGGAACTCTACCCACCTAAGAATGCATTTATTCAGTAACCGACATAATATTATCGTATTTTTCCAGTAGGAGCTTTTTCCTGTTCGATTGTGGATTTCTTCATGATTTAAATCCAATTTCCCTTTAAATTTCAGTTGATAAAGATCAATTAAAGAGACCACTCCACCCCCAAAAAAACAAATGTTTAATTTTTTTTAAATATATAATTTTTTTTCAAATTACATAATATCAGGAGCATACTGTAAAAAATTCGGATTTTTTGATAACTGTTGTACTAACAGACTATTTTTTGATAACAGTACTAACAGACCATCAAAGTTAGTAACTACTAACACGCAAAATGATTATTTTGATAAACATAACCGGTAGCTGTTGTTGTTGTTAATGGTAAAATTGATTTTTTTGTCAATCCTAGATAAACAGGACAGAAACAAATGGTGCAGGAAGTACAGGCAGACATGGATAATAGGAACTATATAGATCCGTTATTCGACGAAACGAGCGCGCGAACAACAGCAGACTTTAGACGATTGTAGGTTGTAGAAAACTCTTCAACCAAATTGTGTTTTCACACACACATCTCGCGTACACATATCTCCAAAACCATACGGAGGATTTTGATAATTTTTTTAATGTTTGTATTGAGAAGCTCTACCAATCTCCTGGAATGGTTGTCGAAAATAATGTTCGACAAATGCAAGGATTCAGACAGAAGTTGGATAAATGTCGAGAAAAGTTTGTAACTGTACCAAACAATCAAGTTTACGAAAATTTTAGAAATAAAATCCAGCACGTTTCTAGAGCTTAGAACGAATACGTAAAACGTCTGCCAAGTGGGTGTGGCACATAGCTTCCTCGTATCCATAACCCGATTATATGTATAGATGATCCGATACAAAGTAGTTAATCTCAAAACACCAATCTCTAAGTACCTTTCACTACCCTCATAGGGGACCATCTACACGATGATCTGGACAACCCTAGAAAATTTCATCAAATTAGGATGAAAAATGTAAATGTTATGGCTGTTACGAGGATTTTACGTATGCGCATGCGCAGAGGCTTCTGTAAATTTTAAGGCCTTGATTTCCATTGGGGACCATCTACAACCTAATCCGCGTAATCCCTGAAAATGTCATCGAAATCGAGTAGAAAATGAGGAAGTTATGGCCGTTACAAGGAAATTCACGTTTGCGCATGCGCAGTGGCTACTATCAGTCGGCAGCTGATGATTTTCATAGGGGGCCATCTAAATACTAATTTTCAACATTCCTGAAAATTTCATTGAAATCGGATGGAAAATGCAGAAGTTATGGCCGTTACAAGGAATTCAAGTTTGCGCATGCGCAGTCGCTTCTATCAGTCCGAGGATGATGATTTTCATAGGGGACCGTCTACACACCAACCCGCACAATCCCTGAAAATTTCATAGAAATCGGACGAAAACTTCGTATAGTTATGCGCGTTACAAGGAATTCATGACAGACAGACAGATACACAAACACGGAACCAAAATTGTTCAGAAAGTTCTTAAACGCAAAACGCAAGTGAAAATTTTGATTTTGGAGAACTTTTTTTTTCGTCCTTGAAAAGTGAAAACAAAGCTTCCGCTACCTTGGTAGACTCGGAAGTCAACATCTCTTATAGTAACTGAGGAACCTTAGTGAGGAAAGTTGGTACCTATAAACGTCACCATTATTGATATTTTGCATGTCCTCTATTATTCTTTTTTTCTTTTCCTTCCTGGTTTTGTGTAACATACCTTTGATGGAGTAAGTGATACAAATTTCAAGGTCTTGGTTTGAACAGGAACAGATGTAATGTAGAGTTAAGTTTTAGGTCGTGTCAGATGGAGTGATCACAGGGTCTCAGTCGAAATGTGAGAAAACCCATTTATTCAGTTTAGGTTTTTCCCACATTTCGCCGGCAATTATTGTTCAATTTTGATGATTCCAGCGGCAATATTTTAGTTTTTCAATACCCTAGGCAGATGCACTAACGAATTTCGAAAATCCCTGAATATTTCAACTTTAGATACAATTTTTAAACTTTGAGCGCTGATTCTTGAAAGAAATACTAACCCGGAACGGAAAACGAACGGCGACCGACTGAGACCTCCTTAACGTAATGTTTTTGTGTGAAAAAAAATAGTCAATTTTGAAAATTGTCTGTGAAAATTGTCTTCTTGTGAATTCTTGTGATTAGTTACTGTAACTGTTTGGAGACAAGGGAAGGGGAATTAATAAATTTAGATTTATAGGAGAACAAGCGACATGGGTTTCTGTATTCGCATAAGTAAATTTCAAACCTTAACGTTACTTCACAGTGTAACTTACTTCAGGTAATTTCGAACAGTAGTTTTACTAAATAATCAGTTCCTTCTCAACATCACTACTTCGATTCACAGTTAACAGGGAGCAATCTTTTTTTTCCACGTTTGACCAATCTCTTTTTGGTTTATTATTTTCAATAATGAACCTTTGGAATCGACCTAGCAAGAAAATTTCTTAACTTCCCCTCAAAATTTGATGGTTTACGTTTTAAGGCACGTAGAATCCAAAAATCGAATAAAAATTTGGCCGTCCGTCCGCCGAACGCAGCACTTTCCCCACTTAGCATTTACCGATTTTGATGAAATTCGGTATGTAGGTAGGCTCCATTTGGAGTCTAGTTGTGCCCCGAAGATTTTGGTTGATTTAGGTCACTTCTAAGGGTCAAAAAATGAATTTTGAAATTAAAAACGCACTAACTCAAAACATTTTGATTTAAAGGTACGGTTTTTCCTTCAATTTAAGATTCTATAGAATTTTTAGAATTTTTTGAGACCACGCGGAGCTTTGTAGGACAAACCGTTCGCTCACTACGTGAATTTAAGGTTTGGACGTACGATAAATCAGAAACACGAGTGTGAATCGCGAAAGAGGCCTATTCTCTGTTCAAATAATAGCTGACCGAAATACGATCGATGTTTTCCTTCATGTTGGATGGTTGCTAGCTATGCAGACGAGTGATATATAGAAAAATAATAAACCATTGAGTAATGACTTGCAGCGTTTTCAATCATCGCCACCAACGCCATCTAGTTTTAGAGTACCCTCCCACCATAGCCTTGAATAACTTAGAAAGAAAAAGAAGTTGAGAATTCGCTATTGAGATAGCTAATCACTAGTAGCTTAATCCTGTATGGAGAGATGCGACATGAACCATGATGCTCAAAAATGAAATTTTTTCACCACAACCTTCCTTCAAAATTATCAAGAACTAGGTACTGAATAGAGTGTCCTGAAAAAAGACTCAAAATGAGTAATGTGGTGTAGCGGTAATGACGTCGAAATATCTTCGAATATGATCCTAAACGTCTGCAATTTCATCAATTGGACGCAATAAGATAGACAGTGTTGTGATTGTCACCAATTTGTAGCTCAAGGAGAATCTCATTGAAAGTTGTCTCTCCTGTCGAAATTTGCCGCAAGAGTTTCTCACCACGATGGAATTGCTATCACGAGGTGGCACGCAGAAATGGAATAGGATCGTGGTTTTCCTCCCTCACTCGGATTGTTGAGGGGAATGCGAGTCGGTTGTGAATGGAGGATAAAAAACCGAAGGGTATGATAGCTGGTTCCCGGGATTATATTATGAAGGAGCTCCACTCCAGGGATAAAGGGGTAGGAGATCTCTTGGGGTTTTGTAATGCTGTGTTGGTAGGCGCTATGAGAAACGTGAGTTCTCGAGTAGATACCTCCCTTTTCCTTTCATAAGAGAATGGCAAAGAAGGTGGAAAGACTCGCATATTACATGAGAGGAGACTAGCCTTTTTAGGGAAGATTCAGTTATTGCTTCTTTTCACTCACCCGCCGGGGACAGTGATTCGTTTTTCCGTTGAATTACCGTACTCAACCCTCCAATGGTACGGTGGGGTCAAAGCATACCCCAACGTTCCTTGTTTTAAGCGCAAGCGCTGAATCGACATGTTGAACGACAAAACACTGAGCCATTAACTTGATCGTAAAGCTAATGTCGTCGTAATGGCTTACCGAACAGTGTCAGAACCCGCTATCTTTGTGCTTACCAGTGTCATACCGATCCAGCTGATGGCTTCAGAGAGAAAAAGAATTTTCGACAGAAGGGATGAAGGAGACAGGTCCCGCATAGCCAAGGAAGAAAGAGATTGCACGATGGTAAGCTGGCAAGAGATATGGACAAGAGAATATAGAGGACGGTGGACCGCACGGCTAGTGCCAAACATCCAGAAATGGACGGACAGGAAGCATGGAGAATTAAACTTTTTCCTCACACAATTCTTCACAGGACATGGACTGTTTCATGCCTATCTACATAAAATGGGAAAGGTAACTGTCCCAACATGTCCGCACTGTCAGAAGAGAGAAGATGATGATGCGCTGCACACCTTTTTCAAATGCACCAAATGGGCGGCTGAAAGAAGCCAGCTGCTGGCAGAGCTGGGATTAGCTCCCCAAATTCCAACACCAGAAGCTGTCGTCAGCAAGATAATGGAAGGTGAGAGGAGCTGGAGTCTTGTGGCAGCGTACGCAGAGAGTATCCTGACAAGGAAGACATTGTTAGAACGAGAGAGACAGAGAAGGGAACACCTGGTCCGTCCCGCCATCCAGAACTGATGAAGTGCCCCAGGACTCAGCCTGAAGTAATGTGTTAAACAGTTCCAGGCTGATCATCCAACGTGGGAGAAAAGGAGGTGTTTTTTTAGTGGGTTTGAATCCCACATAACCTTGAAGTCGCGGATCCTTCAAGGTATCTTACGAGATCCAACTCCACCTGTGGATCTTAAAGATTTTCTCACCTACCTGCCGAAAAAAAAGCTAATGTCGTGTGTTAAACGGTTCCGGGCTGAGTTCCAACGTGGGAGAAAAGGAGGTGTTTTTTTAGTGGGTTTGAATCCCACATAATCGGAAGACTCGGACCCTTCCAGGTATCTTGCGAGATCCAACTCCACCTATGGGTCTTAAAGATTTTGTCACCTGTCTGCCGAGAAAAAGCTAATGTCATCAAAGATGCACTTTCAGAAATTTTCCATTATTTTTACTTTTTGATTGTACATTCTCTAAATGCCGATAATAAATAAGCTTTGTGTCTGAGCAGCCAAAAAATTTCAGATCAGCGTCTGTCGTTCAGTCCGAGGCGATAAGTGGTTCAGGCCATTGGTTGCCCTCTGAAAATTTCATCGCCTTGGCCCCTATCGTTTGAACATGCACAAACATAACACACCTAATTTCCGTGAAAATCTATTTTTCACATCTAATCGCCCGTTTTTGCGCCAATTTGAAGAAAAAGGTATGAATAGCTGCTTATGAATATCATGGCGAGCTGATCAACTGAGGAAAGGCACATTTACTAAGAATATTATTCTAAATAATGGATTAATAGGGAAGAATTCTCAATTGCGTTAATATTTCTATAACTTGGAAAACCCCCAACAGGGTCGTGAATTGCATTGAACTATTTGATAATTTTTTGTACCAGGGGGTCAGCTGTGGTCGAGCTCGTTACGGCGTGTGTCTCTTGGCGACTAATCTCGGACCGGACGTGGGGGGCCGTGAGTTCGAGGCTCGCCTCGGGCTCAGTCCCCCCCCCCCCCCCCTCGTCAAAACCCAGGGGTGCAATGGGAAGCCATGAGCGAAATCATCAGAACAAATTCTGATCTTCCCTTTGGAAGACAGCTTATGACGACCGCGACGCCAGGAATGGCAGTCGGATGAAAATCCAACCTGGAATGGTTGTTCACTTTACTTACTTTTAATTTGTACCAAAAGATTCTAATCATCCATTTTAAGGAATGAGGAAGCTGTACTGCCCACTGTCCACCAAACTTGTCCAACATTTTCTGGTGTCAGACAGAGGAATTTAAAGGTTTATTTGATCTCTGAAAATAATCTCCAAAAATAGTTTCACGTTGAGGAAAGAATCCATTATAAAGGTTGATCCTTTATAAACTACCATCAACTAACTAGTTACTCACCCTTAATGAAATCAAAGGACTCTTAAAGTTATTAACACTTGGCCCCCCGAAATTTTTGGAGCTTCAACTTAGGAAAGACTGAAAAAGAAAAACTTGAAGAGAAAATTAATTCAGTCAAGTTCCCTTCACGACTGTAAAGGCGGATTCGTAACTGAATTACGGCACTGGAAGCTCGACAAAGTTTTGAAATTAGTTGCAGGTCCTTATGAAATAATTTTGTTTATTTTTCGGAATTCCCATCTGCTATTGCTTTTCTCTGCGCCAAGACAAAGGGTTACAGAGCTTTGAGATATGAACAAACTTCCCAGATAATAATTGTGCTCGGGTGGAATTTCAAATCGGGTATGTGCTTGTGCGAGGGAAACTGGTCCATTCATGGAGGCAACTTGAATGAAAATAAGTAGTCCATAGTGGGAAAAATTAAATAAAATAAAAATTAACGTTTTGGAACGAGTTCTATCCTGCACTCATGATCACTATACCCAAACCATTACTTCAGACCTCTATCCCCATGGCTGCTTTTCACAAGTCTTCCACAGTTGGGGAAGGATCGTACTGAATGGTCCACCATTTTGAACCAGTTCAACTTCCACTCCTAAATTATTTAGATCTTGGCAGTGAGTAGGTTGATAAATTAGAATAAGCAATAATTATAATGAGAAATAAAGTAACTAATAAGCTGAGGCAATCGTAAATTGAGAAGTTGCAGCTCTGGATTTGCTACTTCGGTTGGATGACGTTATCAACAGATTCGTCCAGATACAACCAAGATTCTCTCCTGAATTTTAAATCATACCACAGTCCAATGATGACGTGGGCGACGAAACCTAAACAACACAAACAAATACACCCCAGTGCCAAGTCGGGAGTCACTGTAGAAACCACCAAGGAAATGATGTACAAGAGGAGTTCATTGGACACTACCAGAATGGCATAGAGAGTCGTGCGTAGCCTGATAGGGGATTCAGTCCAGAAGAACTGAATATATCCGACAGCAGTTGCTGATTGAGCAAGTCCAGCAAGACTGTAGGTTCGCGTGAACAATTGCTTTGCCTTCTCTATTTGTTCAGGGGAAACGTGGAGCGTTGAGTACAGCTTCATACGGGTATGGCCGTCGTTCGTTATCACCCAAGTGACTTCCGTGAAGGGCTCCATTTGGACTCTGAGGCTCGAAGGGTGAAATCCACCACAAGAATCGTTATTACCTTGACATAAGTATGATAACTTGAGGACACCCGAAGGAACTTGTAATTTAAGGAATTGATGGCTCTGTGATAAGGACGTGCGAAGCAAAGTTCGATCCGATTGCTGAATCTCAATAATGTGATTCTTGCTGTCCTCAGGCACTTCTATCCCGTTGACTGTTTCACCGACTATTCCATTCATTACCAGCACAACAGTCTCTGTTTCGTGCACTTTATAATCGTCTTCGCCATACACCTGGATTATTTTTTCAATTTTTTTATCCGTCCCAATCGTCAAAAACCTGTACCTTTTATTTGCATGGAGGTCCACAGTGTGAACCGTATCAGAGCTTCCATCTGGTGACTCCATTAATTCAAAAGTACGTGTCCCTTTAGGCAGATGGATGTCAAGATGTAGAACTCCAACGGGCGTTGGAGTCTCATAAAAAGGCGTTTTAAAGTAATATTGATGCTCCGTGCCGTTGATGATGAGGAGCGACGCGTGCCCAGGAGATGCAGGCGCACCATGCAGTATTTCAGAAGCAAGTTCATCGGTTGTTTGTTTTTCTAATAGAAATAAATATAGTAACACACATATCAACGTATTGAACAAGTGAGCTATTGCGATGACCACCAGATCTCCAAAGCGCCCAATAAAACCCCTACCGAAGGACACTACAACACAAAGTAAAGGCAAAAATACCATTTGAGAAAGGTATTCGAACTTCCTGTACACTCCCCTGTTGGAAATGTGCCTGGTATTCTCGAAATCTACAGCTCCCAAAATTTTGTCGATGAACGTAATGACAAGTACAGGCTGCATGATTATCATGAACAGTGTGAATTGTCCAATATACTTATTCCTCTTTTCGCTTCTCATGTCTTTTTTGATTCCTTCAATAACTGCTTTCAAAGAGGGTTCCGTCACCACTTCTTGTTTGAGGTGATTCCGAATGGATTCTGTCAGTGTGATGATCAGTACGAATATGGGTATCTTGATGACCCACAAGACAATGATGTAGGTTTCTGGAAATTTAGATAATTCTTCTTGTCTCTCAGTTATAAAGTATTGACTAACACCGATGACGAAGTCGAAAAATGCCACCACGAGTCGGGTTTGGTCCGGCAATGCCCTGGGCTTCTGGTTGAAGATACTGCAGAATCTCAATGGAGTTGTCGCAAAGTAGGTGGCTCCAATCCATGGAATAACAAAGCCAAGTGGAGCTAACCTTGAAAGGATGGTTATAATTGCAAATACCGGAGTAATAGCATAAACAAACAGGCTGATGAAATACGTCTTGAACTTACGATTGCGCAAGTCGGCTATTAGAGCTAAAGCCAAGCATACGGCGCATTTTACCACCATCAGAAATATGATGTTAATGAAATAGGGTGTAGAGTGAGTTAGTTTGTCTCCGAAACTGCTTTTGATCGTAAAATCGCTCCACGCGTTCACCCAAGGAACAAAAATATCCAATCCCCATAAAACAGCTATGACCGCGAAGTCGGTGCGCTTGAGACCGTGAGTTCTCATTCTGAACACTGGATTGGGATCAACCAAGATCGCACTGATTAGTCCAAAACAACGACACTACAAAACTGTAGAAATATTGTTGAGATGAAAGTCTGGCTACCAGCTTCTCCTAACTACCGACAAAATTAATTTGTTCGTTGATTGTTTATAGTGAAGCCTGTATTATATACATGGAAAAGGTACTATCATCCTTTTTTTTTTTGTAGTGATTTCAGAGCTCACGGCGAACAGGAGAGAAGTCTCTTTTCTTTATATTCTTTATATTTCCCACAGCTGATCTGTCTCCTGAAATACTTCCTACCAATCCCACTGATCTTCAAGATGCCGCTTACTGAATTTTAGCGCTGATGGATGAAATGGGAAAAATCAATTGCTCAAAAAGCTGATCTATCAATCCTGTGATCTTTCGAACAACTCGGTATCCTCCATCAGGCGTGAACATTATTTCAGCGCTGCTGGATGAACGGTAGAGAAATTAGCTTTATACTTACTCAGCAGATCTAACATCCTTGAATCCCCAATCTCTTTCTGTGAACTTCAAGAGATTGTTTACTGAATTATATGAACAGGATGTTGGAAAAACCTCCAGTACTCATTGCAGGATTTCTGAAGAACAGCTAGTGTGCCATATGAGTGTGAGTAGCATGAGAAAGATTACTGGTTGCTAAGGACTCAAAGCAGAGTACCTATAACTTGAAAACGTAGTACAATGTACTATGTACATAGTATGTCATACTTATCGCTCGGAAAATCTGGACCGAAACGGCTGTTCCTCATCTGTTTGATATCTACAAAACAGTGATAATAAATGCCTACAACATAATGGACCTAGTACCCCAGTAGTACCTAGTAGTAGTACCTTGTAGTAGTAGTAGTAGTAGTAGTAGTAGTAGTAGTAGTAGTAGTAGTAGTAGTAGTAGTAGTAGTAGTAGCAGTAGTAGTAGTAAGGGAAACTAGGTCCATGTACAACTTGAGCAAGCAATAACTCGTGGAATGAGAAGAATCTAGAATCAGCCCACCAGAGTTCCGAAGCACTAGTGCTCTTTCTCGGTTATTCGCCACTTCCATAACCCATTGGTTACTACCTAGTTCGAATTTATCGACTTCTTGTTCAGAGAACTTCTGAATCAGACGTCTTCAGAAATTCCCAAACCAATTCAAATTCACGTTTTGTTCTGAGAGTTCTGAATAGAAAAATGTGAGTGAAAATTAGTATTTTCGATTCGGAGGACCCATAGATTCAATTACTTAGTAGTCGATTTTTGTTCTAAACATCTTTGTAGTATAATTTTCAATAAGCTAGGGAATGAAGAAACGTAAATAAAACGCTTGCATACGAGTCTGCAACACATTGAGACATTTTATGTCTTTAGTTCCCACTACCTCCCCCACCACTCACCATGAAATCATCAGAAATTAACAAGTGGTTGCAATAATTGAGAATGATGAGTGTACGTAATTATTCAAATACTCATGCCCATAACTCAGCTTGTTGGCCACGCACTTCGCAGTAGTTAACATAATATGGTTGGATAAATCGAGAGCTTTCGAACGAATGGTCAACGAATTTTGTGGCATGAAAAACGGCGAAGCAAGCGACTCGGTTGTAAGCGGAAATCATCAGAAAACCAACCGTAACGATTTTTCTTAACGCTTATTTCGATAATGTGCCAAAGTAAAGACAGAAAATGTCAAAAATGTGATAGATGTCAATGTTGAGTGTAAATTTCTGTCTGTATTGAAAGTTGACAGTGTTTCTTCAGTACCAAACGATTAACCCTAATAGGGTGTGCGCCTGGGTAGGAAAAACTGTTTATTGTCATTTTTAATCTAAGGTAGACCTCATTCTGAGAATTTTGGTACCAACCGCGACCTTCTAGCGTGAGTAGATCTGTTTGTTTGATTTTTCAAAGTTTCGACCGTTTATGACGTCACAGTGGGCTGGGGGGTCCCGCCCAGGCGAGAGGGACGCGTGATGTCATAAACGGTCGAAACTTTGAAAAATCGTAGAAACAAATCTACTCACGCTAGAACGTCGTGGTTGGTGCCAAAATTCTCAGGATGTAGTCTACTTTTGATTAAAAATCTAAAAAAAATCAAGGCGCACCCCCCATTGGACCATGGTGTCACAAGTGTCACCGAAAACATCTTGGAAATTCCACAGCTGTCCCAAGGTGTCACCAGATTAACTGAATTTAAATTGCAATTTAAAAATTACTTGATAGATCTGATTTTTTTAAACTTTGTTTGTTAGTTTTAGAAGTCAAAAATTGATATTATGACAAACATTTTGAACATTTTTTCATCGATTTCTTTGGAAATTTTTGTCGTAACTCTATCTTGAGACTTCAACAGCCCACAAAAAATTCTGCTGTCCATTGAATATAAAATTGCAATTTAATTTTGGCTACTCCGGTGACACCTTGGGACAGCTGTGGAAGTACTTAGATGTTTTCGGTGACACTAGTGATACCATGGTCCAATTAAGGTTAATGATCATCGGTTTCTTGTAGAAACCACTACCTGCATTCAACTAGAATATTAAACATACGATAAACCCAAAATAAGCAGTCCCCTCTGAGAAAAGCCGCCAATAGTTAGAACAGGCCATACAATTTTAAAAAATTCAGATAAATCAGTTTAATTTTTTCTCGAAAATTTATCTATCAACTTATGCTGCACATCTGGACCCATTTTTAACGGGATTCTTTGATCAAAGATAATACTATCTTTCACGTTTCTATAAAAACAAGTTCGGTATTTTTTTTTCTTTCTTGGCTGATAAAGTCCTTTCGATTGAAGTCTTATCGGGTTTTAAGTCAGCATAAATCGGATACTGACGTTGAAGAATCTACCTACATTGCCAAAATTGTTCTCAGCGACATCAAAGTATGCAGAGATAGGCGATTCTCCCCACTTCGATTTTTCGTTCATCTCAACATTCACATATCAGTCCAGTTCAGTTCAATGTGGGAGTCTTCCAAGATGAGTACTAAACAAGACTGGAAGTCGATAGTATCTATTGTGCAGCGTGAGGCAAACCTTCAGAATCTCCTTAAAGGGAGAAAAGTTGGAAACAAAAATCGGATAGCTTGGCTCATTCTCAAGGTAAGCTTACAAAATAATAATTTGGGGATGAATGCAATTTTTAGATTTTGGCTTATTATTTTCAATAATGAACGTTGGGAATCGAGGAAGAAAAAAATTGTAACACAATTGTTCACTCACCCCTTTCTTTCGAACCTACCTAAACTAGCCTCTTCGGGCCAAAGTAGGGAGGTTCCTATCTCCGTTCAGACGAATGATGAATCAGAAACACGATTGCGAATTGCGTGGAGCAAAATTTCACTGAACAAATTCGATCGTTTGCAAACGGTTGTTCTTTACAGAACAATAATAAACCTTTGAGTAATAATTTATCTTACAATATTAATGCTAGGGAATCTAATGGAAAATATGCATCACTAATCCCAAATTGAGTGGACAGTCCAGCGTTTTCATACAGAATATTAAGAACGTGCAATAATTCCTGATATTGAAAGAAAATTTCCCAATATTGTCGAACATTAAAAACGGAATATTTGCGAGTAAACAGACACTATTATTGGTCACATGGTGGAGGAATTCAAAGAGGACCGTACAGGAGCTAAACCGAGAAAACCCCAAAAATTTAATAAATGATTTATAATTTACTCCCCAATAAAATAATTTATTCAATTAAGAAAAATTGTAAAATACTTTTTTTAATTATTAAAAAATTAATAAAATATTTTTTTTTTAAATTTAAAAACAATTCTTTTTTAAATTGTAGAATAATCCGCTATTTGTATAGTATAGATACATTAGCAATTGACCACGAACAGGAAAACTACCGTTGGATTTTGAAGGTTCTACATTTGCTTTCGAGTCTACCAAAATAGCGGAAGTATTGTTTTCACTTTTGAAGAAAGTTTTGAAAAGTTTTGAAAAATTTTGGTTTTGTGTCAGTCTGCGTCTGTCATGAAATCCTTAAAACGGACAAGGTTTTTGAAGTTATTGTCCGATTTTAATGACATTTTCAGGAATTTTGTGGGTTGGTGTGTAGATGGTCCCCTATGAGGATACGATGGTGAGATTGTAGTTTTAAGATTAGCTACTATATACCGGATCATCTATCAAATCGGGTTATGGATACGAGGAAGCTATGTGCTACACCCACTTGGCAGACTCTTTTGACTCTTGATACGATGCCTTGAGGAAGCACAAGGGTTCAGACCTGCAAAACTTGTAGCTTGTGAGTCAACTTGATGGCAACTTAACCGATTTTTCTTACTATATTATGTCAGCTGATCGCGGATCCCACAAAAGCACTGCCGTTCGTTCTTGCCAACTTTGTATCAAAAATGAAGATTGAATTAACTTTTCCTGCCAACCTTGACACAAACTTCGGAAAACATTTATTTTTATTTACTTTCAGGCGGCCCGAGAGCAAAATAATGCTACGTTCATCCATCACACAGAAGTGTTACTTCTGCGTAGATTGACCTTCGACAATTATCGAGAATTTGTGAGCAAAGGTCTCTTGCACGGGTCATGGGAATTTAAACTCGTATTACTAAGAGTTTTCGAGCAATATAGACGGTAAGCGATTCGGAAATAATTTATTATTATATCATTTATATTAGGTAGACACCAATTCACGTTATTGATGCCTTCATGATGCGATCATAGTCTCTTTTTGGCAAAATTCGTTGAGGCAATTCTGAGTTTATTGGCGTTGAAAATAAATTTCTGCAGCCCAGCCCCTTGACGTGAAAGAAATGTAATGGAAAATACATCTTTTCGAGTGCAGATCTGTCTTTTGGTGAAGCAATTCAAAGGGAACCGAATCGAGGCTAACCTCAACCAAAGGATTTTTCTAAATCAAAAACCGTCCAAGGAAAAAAACAAGTTTATTCTCTTCAATTTTTTTGTTTCAAATTTCAAGAAAATTTTAAGGAAATCAAAATCTAATAAAAGAAAATTATTGTCGATTATTTCTATGGGGTAAAAAATGGGAGGTTGAAATGTTTGAGAATTCTTTCAAAAACATTCAATGTAAGGGTTGTTCCGTAATTTAAAAGTTTTAAAATTTTGGAATCGAATTGTTTCCACGAAGAGCTCTGTAGAACTAAACTTTCGCTCCCTATAAAAACTTGAGGGTGACATTTTCAATTGTCAACATTTCCGTTCAATCCGTGCTGCACGAATACAAGGCTTTCTTTGGTAGTCAGTCCAGTGCATTCATAAAATTTTGGGTTTATCCTGATGTCTACTACTTGGCTATCCCCACGTATCGGCCTCTGATAAATCGGATTTTAGTACATATAAATTATTTCAGCTCGGTGCATTTTCTGGTCAAAGCGCCGAAAACATTGAATCTCATCAGACAACTTTTGGAAAGCTTCGTAGAGGAAACAAGGAGCCGATTCGGACTGGAAGTGGACCCTTCGGCCGAAGACTGGGATACATATGCAGCCACTACTATAAAAGAGTAAAAATAGTACGATGTGTTACTTAACCAACATTGGACCCATCATGGTATGCTGAATTTAAAATACGTTAATAAACTATATTTTATAAAATTGAAGCGCCGATAACGCCTACAATCCTTCAAATAACCTCAACATACTTAACTAGTATTTTTAAACTTTTTTTTGAATTTATTTATTTTCATTTGGGTACAGAAAATTTTAGATAACATAAATAGGAAAAATTAATATTTCCATTGAGCTTTATTAGCTCGTGTTGGGAAATGAGTTACTGTAAGCTACTGTTAATATTCACTTATTGCTGTAAATTATAGTATTTAAGTCCTAATCCATTTATATTATAGAATGTAACATAACATACACTTCTCTATAGTTTATTAAAGTAAATATTTTTTAAATAATAATTTTCGTTTTCTTGCTCAACAATAGTTTTTTTCTTTCTTCAATATTTAACTTATTAAGGGGGTCTCAGTCGGTCCCCGCTCGTTCCTTGTTTCGGGTCAGTATTTCCCTAAATTGTAGGCGCTCAAACTTTAAAAATTGTATCTAAATTTGAATTTTCAAGGATTTTCAAAATGCATTAGTGCATGGGCCTAGGGAATTAAAAAACCAAAAGATTGCCGCTGGAATAATCAAAATCGAACAAAAATTATGGTTTATTATTTTCGATAATGAACCATTGAAATCGAGCCAGAAAAAAATTTGACCCTCCTCAAAATAAGATGTTTTACGTTTCAAGGTACGTAAAATCCGAAAATCGAATAAAAAAATTTCCGTCCGTCCGCCGTAAGCCGTACGCGGCACTTTTCTTAGCAACCATGGACCGATTTGGTTGAAATTTGGTACGAGTATATGGGCTCCATTTGGGGTCTAGTTGTGCCCCAAAGCTTTTGGTTGATGTCAATCGCTTCTGAGGGGTTAAAATTAAGGGTTGCAGTTTTCAAGAGTGCCCTAGTTTGAAAGCTCTCGAAATATAGGTATCGTTTTTCACCAATTTTGAATAGTATTGAATTTTTAGACCACCGGAGCTTTGTAGGACAAATTGCTCGCTCCCTATGAGAACTTAAGGGCTGAACTTACGATAAATCAGAAACACGAGCGTGAATCGCAAAGAGGCCTAATCTCCGTTAAAATTTTAGCTGACCAAAATTCGATAGTTGTTCGTTTCTTCGAGTTGTACTCAATTCTGCGTCCTTAGCAACCACTAATCAAATTTCCTAATAATTATAATTATATTAATAATTATATGATAGGTATAATAATAACTCATAATAATCCCTGTTTCTTCGAAATGAGTGTGAAGCGTTTATTTCTTCCAAATAAACTTGATTGTGAAGTTGGTATGTGGTAGGTAGGTAGCACCTATGGTTGGTAGATGGTGACAATGGCAAAGCCGTGTTCTTTGCAGACGAGTGATCTACATAGAAAAATAATAAACCTTTGTGTAATAATTTGCAGCGTTTTTCAAGGTTGGCGATATTTCATTACTTCAGTGATTGATGCTTGGCATTTCCAGATTTAATAATGGTCTCTTTACTACGCTTTCTCACCTCTTTAATTTTTACAAGATGACAATAATATTTATCTCCTACTTTCGCACTCAACTATCTGAGTTTAAGTGATAGAAGGTATATTTCTTGATCAGCCTAGTCTTACTAAACCTAATTGAAAGTTGATGACATGTTAAGAAAAACCACAATGCATCATTTTCTCTCTCATATGCAATCTTTTCAGTTTTTCTGTGTGCATGTTCGAGAGCGGAATGTTAGGAGATAAACACTGAATCCAAAATGAGGTGGAATGAGGTTCCTATTTTCAGTGATCTCAATGTTTCTCCGAGAGAGAGTTCTTACCAAATAACTGTTTTCATTTAACCCCCTCCCAGTATACGCCAGCTTCCACTCACCCCCTTTCGATCTCATATCAACGTAGGTCCCCTTGCAAGGCTCCGTTTCTCCTTATTGGAGCTGTCACACGAGAGCCCCTCGTCAAGTGAATGAGAGATCAATACTTTTCAACTCCGAGAAGAGAACCATTCAAGTGACCTTCAAGCTCAAGGATTGTATAACTTATTCACGAGCCAATCTGAAAACTTCATGGGCATCAGCGTTGTCCATGAACGATTGATGCCTTCTAGGACTACCCAACAGACAGTTTCTTATCGGAAAAGTCTGCCATGTTAAAGGTGCAGTTTAATTAGCTTACTCACATACAAGAACGTGGAAAAATATAGAATCATTTGGCGAAAAAATTATTGAATTTATTGCTGCTGAGCAAGAAACTTATTGATACACAAAATTAAAAAAACATGGTGTACACCATCATATCGATTTTTAGACTTTTCACAAGTTCCTAGGCTGTTACTGATCCTGATAAACTCGATGATTAATTATCTTCGGCTCAGCACACAAGCTTCTTTCGAATTTGACTTAAATCGGTCCATTGAACGGCTTATTCGGAATTTCGCTCAAATATGGAGGAACCTCTCCGCGAATCACGTGGATACCCTTCGTTCTGTCGTATTTTGAGGTTCCGAATGCTACGTTGGACGTCACGAAGTCTTCCTGGAAGGAATCGTATCGGAAACCGTGTTTTCTCTGGCTGATGGCGGAACCATGTAGTGAAGAAACCGATCCAAGGATTCAGAGCAACCTCTCCATCGACCACTCAAAGCCCCTTCACGTAAAAAAAAAATCTTACTCCTACTCTCTTTTCTTCTCTTCTCAACCACAGCAACTTACTCGTTCGATTACTTTCCTTGCCATTCCAAAGGTGGTACCTACATTTTGAGGTCAACAGCTAATTTGTCGGGTAAAAACTGAAAAGTCATCAAAATTGAACCCGTATTTTCCATAGTTATTCCTGGGACAAAAAAAAATTACCACAGACAAACACAGAAAAATATAGTTAAGAAAGCTACTCTAAAACTCAAAATGCGAGTGAGAATTTTGATTATGGGAGGCCAAAATGTTTTGAACTTAATTAATTAATGCAAATGCAATCGTTTCGGCTAACCGAAACCTTCAGTACCGAGGAATAAAAACGCTGCAAATTATTACACAATGGTTTTTTCTTTTTTCTATATAGATCACTCGTCTGCAAAGCCACCAACCATCCAACATGAAGAAAAACATCGATCGCATTTCGGTCAACTTTAATTTGAACGGAGATTAGGCCTCTTTTGCGATTCACACTCGTGTTTCTGATTTATCGTACGTCCAAACTTTAAATTCTCGTAGTGAGCGAACGGTTAGTCCTACAGAGCTCCGGGTGGTCTCAAAAATTCTAAAAATTCTATGGAATCTTAAATTGAAGGAAAAACAATACCTTTATATCAAAATTCTTTGAGTTAGGGCGTTTTCAAAATTTCAAAATTGATTTTGCAACCCTTAGAAGTGACCAACATCAACCAAAATCTTCGGGGCACAACTAGACCCCAAATGGAGCCTACATACCAAATTTCATCAAAATCAGTCAATGCTAAGTGGGGAAAGTACGACGGACGGACGGCCAAATTTTTATTCGATTTTTGGATTCTACGTACCTTGAAACGTAAACCATCAAATTTTGAGGGGGTGTTGAAAATTTTTTTTCTTGGTCGATTCCAAAGGTTCATTATTGAGAATAATAAACCAAAATGGTTGACACTTGAATGGTGAAACAATCTAGAATATTTACCTTCACGATTATTTAAAATACAAATGCTCTGTGGTATCCTCACAAATTCTGTACTTATAGTTGATACTACGACACTATAACAATTCTTGTATTATTGGTGAGTATACAACGAAACTAGGGGAGAATGAAAATCATGCTAGTCGACCGTTGGTATTGTAATGAGACGATAAAATTCTCGATGAAAATAATATGCACCTTCTTGAATGAAATATATTGCAGATGTTGATATTATTCAAGAATACAAGATCCTCAGCCATGAGGGACACGAAAATAATACGTAATACAATTATTTTATTGTAAATACAGTTGTCTGCATGCTGTGTGACTCTTGATGCTCTGGATTGTTATTATTATACTGCTCTGTATCCTTTTGGCGACTCATCCGGACTTTCCCCGACTTCCCTGCTCTATGTTTACGCTGCTTTGCATCACTGTTGACGGGGAAGTATTACCGGCAGGCTGATTTTAAGACTACCTTGATTTCTTTCTATTGTTCTTTGCTTTATTTGAAGTCTTCGATTGTGATGGGGGAGAAGGATTACCGGCTATCTGTTGCTCTTCCGGTCCTTTATGACCGGATTCTGATGGTTCTTTGGTTGCTATGGATCCTTTAGAATTTTTCTTTGGAGACTTCCTTGTTCTCTTAGCTTCATTTGAAGTCTTCGAATCTCGTGAGGGAGAAGGATTACCGGCTATCTGTTGCTCTTCTGGTCCTTTGTGGCCGGATTCTGATGGCTCTTTGGTTGCTATGGATCCTCTAGAATTTTTCTTTGGAGACTTCCTTGTTCTCTTTGCTTCATATGAAGTCTTCGATCCTCGTGGGGGAGAAGGATTACCGGCTATCTGTTGCTCTTCTGGTCCTTTGTGGCCGGATTCTGATGGTTCTTTGGTTGCTATGGATCCTTTAGGATTTTTCTTTGGAGACTTCCTTGCTCTCTTTGCTTCATTTGAAGACTTCGATCCTCGTAGGGGAGAAGGATTACCGGCTATCTGTAGCTCTTCTGGTACATTGTATTCTGATTCTGGTGATTCTTCGGTTACTATAGATTCTTTAGGATTTTTGTTTGTAGACTTCTTTGATTTCTTTGCTTCATTTGAAGTCTTAGATTCTGGTGGGGGAGAAGGATTACCGGCTATCTGTAGCTCTTCTGGTACATTGTATTCTGATTCTGGTGATTCTTCGGTTACTATGGATCCTTTAGGATTTTTGTTTGTAGACTTCTTTGATTTCTTTGCTTCATTTGAAGTCTTGGATTCTAGTGATGGAGAAGGATTACCGGCGATCTGTTGCTCATCTGGTCCTTTGTGTTCTGATTCTTGGTATGATTCTCTGGGTAATGGTTCTTCGACTGCTATGGATCCTCTAAGATCCTCGCTTTGAGACTTCCTTGATCTCTTCATATTGCTTTTCGCTTTATTCGTAGCCATGGGTTCCGGTAGTGAAGAAGGATTATCAGCAATCTGTTGCTCCTCGGGTCTTTTCTGGTCTGATTCTGATATTAATTCTTTGGTTACTATGGTTCCTTTAGGTGTATCATACGACATTCTGCCTTTAGTTCCCAAATCATTGCTAATCGTCGATGGCCGCACAGGACGAGGCGTGATATTTTCTTCTGGTATTTCTTCGGATTCACGCATATTAGGAATAACTGTATCATCAGTGAATGCTATTGAATGATCATGTTTCTTGAGCACACCACTTGGCGAAGGACCACGCTTGTGCCGTTCTTCCAAACAGTAATAATAAATCCCAGCAAACACTAAATGCCACAAGGTACAAAAGATTTGGAGAATCAAGATAAAGTAAGATTCAAAACGATCGAAATGGCCCAAATGAGGTTTCAACAGCCGATCTATTACTAAATCAGCAACCAAAACTGTAGCCAAAACGGTCGCTTTCAGCCTGGTTGGAGCTTGGGTCCAGAAATGGTGGATAAATCCTACTTGAATCAAACCCAAGGCGGCTCCATGAAGACGAAACGCTGTCAAAACTAGTGGTATGTCTTGAACATATGTATGGTGCTTTGTCGGTTCGGGTTTAGTCACGTCCTCATCATCGATCAGCTGCATGATGAGGAAAGATCGTAAACGATAGGAAACGTTTCCGTGATCTATTGAATGAGTGTCAATAATCAATGTGTACACGGAATACGGTTGTGTTTCGAAAGCTTCAAAGAGGCGAGTATGTCTGCCGTATTCATCCAAGGTATAATAAGAAATATTCAATGAAGATGCAGAAACATGGAGTATACTGCTTTTGGAAGAGTCTGTAGCCATAATGCCTGAAACTTCACTTGAATTTCCGTCTTCTACTTCGATTCTATGCTTCGTGTCGTTGATTTTCACAAAAGTGTTCATGAAAACCAGTATGGGTGATCTGACAGGGCGTACCCATTCGCTGCCAGAAACTTCCGAAACCTGGAGAGTATGGCTACTTACATTCCCCTTGATGATGTAATTTCGAATTTCGTCGACACCTCCAGTAGCCTCAATTCTTGTATCATTGAAATTCCCGCCGTCGGTTGTCACAACCAAATCAAATATATACAATTTGTTAACAATAGTGTACGTAGATCTTTCGCCGGCTTTGATCAAGAAATCTTCACCATTCGCATACACTCTTATCGTTCTGTCAAATAAGTTGTAGAATTCATAGATCTCAGATCTGCGAGCTGGAAGAGGTCCAACGAATTCTCTCATATGAGTTCGTTCGTCCACCAAGCTGTTGAGTTCTTCGACCTGCGCTTGCTTGAAATTGAATTCAAAGAAAATCAACACAACTGCCGCTAAATTCAGCAAATAGGGTAATCCCAAACTTAAAACTTCGGCGGTATTATCACTAATCTTGCTTATCAGTAGTAAGATTACACCTCCCACTGGAATTGCCATTATTTGCCAAATGAAAACGGTTTCTGTCGTTTCATAAGATAAATTAGGCCCTCGATTATTTCCGTCGATTTGGTATACATAAAGGTGAATAACTGATGACAATAGAATTGGAATGAGTAACAGAAGAAATATGGTAGCTTTTACAGAGTTCTTAGGTGCTCTGCAGCAGGTGAGGTTACCATTTTCGATGTCTGACTTGATGTCTTCGCGCATTCCAATTAAGATGCGACCTATTGTATGTTCTTCAACCTCTCTACGGCGTACAAATTGCCTTAGATAGAACGAAATAGGGATTACTACCAAGAAACCAAGGATCACCACAGACCAAGTACTGAGAATCATGATGAAGTGTGGATAGGGGTTCACAAAAGTAGTCAGGGCGACGTAGGTGCTGACGCAATAAGTAAATATGAATAGGGAGGACAAAAGTCTACTACAATTGCTAGACGGATACGGTATTTGGGCGAAGGTAGAGCACAGTCTGACTGGCCGACAGATGAACATAAAGGACAGTCCAAGTGAGATGAGCATGACGGAATTCGTGACTTGAAAAGTGTAAATGAAGAGACCGACGACCGGCGTTATGAAGTATATGAACGAACAAATTAAAAACGCATGGTACTCACGGTCGTGTACATCTGCAGATAACGACAGAGCAATACATAACGAACATTTGAAGATGAAAACGAGAGCCATGTTCATTTTGAAATAAGCAGAGGTCTGCAATTCACCTCCGAACAGGCTGTCGATGAATTTTTCGTTCCATGTTATCAACCAAGGATCCAATAGTTCAGGGAACCACAAGATAAATATGACTTCCAAGTCCGCTGGTTTAACAACTTGCACCAATCGTGAGTTCAATTTGCCCACGCGGGTCCCAACAGCTGCCGCAACCCGAATAATTGATATCATACTTCACTTTTCGTCGGCACATTCAGAACAATTTAACCATTTTCTGGAATAAAACTAGTGGAATTTTATAAGAGAGAATTTTGAAAACGCCACCATAGTACGAAAAATTTAGTCTTAGTACTCATTTCCAAGAGATGTTGTGTATGATTACTAAGTTTCTATAATAACGGAAAATTGACAATTTTTACAAGAACTTGACAATTTTTCAACACCATCCATCATTAACTCTAATTGGACCATGGTATCACTAGTGTCACCGAAAAAACCTCAGGAACTCCACAGCAAGCTCTCCCAAGGTGTCACCGGAGTAACCAAAATTAAATTGCAATTTTAGATTCAAAGGACAGCAGAATTTTTGTGGGCTATTGAAAGTTTCAAAATAGAGTTTGTATGACAAAAATTTCCAAAGAAATCGATTTAAAAAAAAATGTCAACATGTTTTTTATATAATTTTGGTTTATTATTTTCAATAATGAAACTTTGGAATCGACCAAGAAAAAACAATTTTTAACACCCCCTCAAAATTTGATGGTTTACGTTTCAAGGTACGTAGAATCCAAAAATCGAATAAAAATTTGGGCGTCCGTCCGCCGTACTTTCCCCACTTAGCATTGACTGATTTTGATGAAATTTGGTATGTAGGCTCCATTTGGGGTCTGGTTGTGCCCCGAAGATTTTGGTTGATGTTGGTCACTTCTAAGAGTTCCAAAATCAATTTTGAAATTTTGAAAACGCCCTAACTCAACAAATTTTGATATGAAGGTATTGTTTTCCATCAATTTAAGATAGTATAGAATTTTTAGAATTTTTTGAGACCACGCGGAGCCCTGTAGGACAAACCGTTCGCTCCCTACGAGAATTTGAAGGTTGGACGTACGATAAATCAGAAACACGAGTGTTAATCGCAAAAGAGGCCTAATCTCCGTTCAAATTTTAGCTGACCGAAATGCGATCGATGTTTTTCTTCATGTTGGATGGTTGGTGGCTTTGCAGATGAGTGATCTATATAGAAAAATAATAAACCATTGTGTAATAATTTGCAGCGTTTTAAACTTTTGTTAACCTACAAAATTGGTTCAAAAAATCAGCTTTTCATTAATTTTTAATTTGTAATTTAAATCTAGTTAATTTGGTGACCCCTTGGGACTGTGGAATCCTAACATGTTTTCGGTGACATTAGTGACACCGTGATCCAATTAGGGTTAAATACCTCAAAGGAGAAGCTACAAGAGTTGAAACTACAAGCCTACATACTTCACAATACTTAAAGAATACATTCCAACACAATTTGGAAAAGTGTTTTCTTTAGAAAACGTGTTAAAATAAAATTTAAATAGTACTTGGAAAAATAAAATCTCGTTGATAGGTGGGTAGAAATCTATCACGATCTTGGTACCACAAACCTCGCCATTTTTAGGTAATAAGAATGAAAATTACAACTTTTACATTTATTACAACGTTTTAATCAGTGGCGTCAGATGACAATATTCGTCAGGCAAACACCTTGACTAGTCTTAGAGGAATATGCAATAGAAAAAAACGCAGCAAATTATTACAAAAAGGTTTATTATTTTTCTGTGCGCCAGCATACAGGACAGCTTTGCCATTGTCACAACCTACCAACCATGTATTTGCTTCACAATGGAGCTTATTCAGATGAAATGCATCACACTCCATTCAAAGAAATAAAGAATTCCTTCATTAAGAAACTTGATTGGAATTAAGAAACTTTACTTGACTGGTTGCTAAGGAAAAGGCTTCAAACCCAAGGCACATCTTCAAATTTTCTTTGTTTTCAAGGTCACGAAACAGCTAGTCGATTGTTTGCCTTTGCTCCTGTTATTATAACTATAATAGTGGAGGTATAGGAATACTTGACCCCGCGCTGACCCCCCGCCGACCCACCGATCGTCTTTTCTCATCCATAACAGTCCCGCAAAATTCATTTTTGTGAACTGCTTGCCTTGCATCGCCAGTAGGGATGGCATATCGAATGAAATATATCGATATATCGATCAAATGATATATCGTCAATGAGATATCGATACCTTCGATATATCGGAGAAAATATATCGATATTTCGATATATCGGAGAAAATGTATCGATTTTTCGATGTATCGGAAGATCTACTTCATGTGAAGTAGGTAGGTGAATTTAATAGTTTTAAAACAATATAAAAATAATTTAGGATGACATTTATGGACATATCGGAGTATCTACTTGGAAAAACTTGAAGAAGTAAGTAGGTAGGTGAATTGAAACGTGACTAACATCATTTTCGAGGAAATATTATCGATATACTCGACATATCGGAAGATCTATTTGGAAAAACCGTGTGAAATATGTATTAACCTACTTTCAAAAGTTACTGGGTATGAATGATCGAAATTCATTGTTTAAAAACTGGAAAAAAGTGCGAAAATGTCATTGCAATGTTAATTTAATTTATAAATTGACAGGGGTATAGGTACTGTGGACGATCATGATCCTTCAAAATTGAAATTAATTGTTGTGAAACCTGCTTCACTTCGTAAAGTAGGTAGGTAGTTTTAAGCTGGACGAGCCTCCATTATTTTTGGCTTAAGTCAAGTATTTGAGCCTTGAGAGACACTGTAGGTGAATACTATGTACACAATTATGTCTGAGCTGAAGTCAACAGTCTGAAATCAACCCATCATTAGGTACCTACAAAATTTGGAATAAAATTACTTGATGTTTTTACAAGTACAGGCGTCCCTTCTCGTCCATTCATTTCAATATTTAATTGTTACTAAAAAAATTTTTTTTTAACTTGAAAACAGGTCGCGATATATTGTTAAATATATCGATATTGACCGATAATATCGTTTCTCTATATCGATATAAATATATCGATATATCAAACGTAATATATCGATATATTTCATATATCGATATATCGTTGACATCCCTAATCGCCAGGCCTCGCGCTAGTTCGTGTATCATCCGCAATCCGTCGTAGTTACCGACCTTTTCAACTCGCAGGTGTGTTGCGGGCTAGTATCCACGACAAAATACGTACTTATTTCATCTAACTTCCTTGGTAACAATGAAATAGTCCACAAATATTAAGAAAGTTTTCCAAAATCGGCTAAATATTACTTGAAAAAAACGCTGCAAATCATTGCTCAAAGGTTTATTATTTTTTGTATAGATCACCCTTCTGTATAGATCACTGGTTCTCCATCAATAGCACCTACCACCATCTGTATTCTCCATTGACCCGCCCTCTCAAATTTCAGCTTCCTGCGTTCAACAGAAGAGAAAATGGCCTTGGAGCTCACTCAGCTGATCAGTGACCACTCATGCGCCTTCAGCATTCTCCATTGACCCGCCCTCTCAAATTTCAGGTTCCTGCGTTCAACAGGAGAGGAAATGGCCTTGGAGCTCACTCAGCTGATCAGTTACCACTCAGGCGCCTTCAGCATTCTCCTTTGACCCTGCCTCTAAAATTTCAGCTTCCTGCGTTCAACATGAGAGGAAATGGCCTTGGAGCTCACTCAACTGATCAGTGACCACTCAGGCGCCTTCAGCATTCTCCATTGACCCGCCCTCTCAAATTTCAGGTTCCTGCGTCCAACAGGAGAGGAAATGGCCTTGGAGCTCACTCAGCTGATCAGTGACCACTCATGCTCCTTCAGCATTCTCCATTGACCCTGCCTCTCAAATTTCAGGTTCCTGCGTCCAACAGGAGAGAAAATGGCCTTGGAGCTCACTCAGCTGATCAGTGACCACTCAGGCGCCTTCAGCATTCTCAATTGACCCGCCCTCTCAAATTTCAGGTTCCTGCGTTCAACAGGAGAGGAAATGGCCTTGGAGCTCACTCAGCTGATCAGTGACCACTCAGGCGCCTTCAGTATTCTCCATTGACTTTTAATTATGGAAATTTGATTACTGGTTACGCAGAAGGCAAAACTGTATACAAATCGAAGAAATGAACAGCGATCGCATTTTAGTCAGAAAAAATTTCAACGGAGATTAGACCTCTTTTGCGATTCACACTCATGATTCTGTTTTATCGAAGGAAAACCTTCAAGTACTCGTAGGGACTGAACGGTTTGCCCTACAGAGCTCCGGGTGGTCTCAAAAATTTTTTAAAATTCAGTACTATTTAAAATTAGTGAAAAAACGATACCTTTATTTCGAGAGTTTTCGAGCTAGGGCACTCTTGAAAATTTCAACCCTTAATTTTCACCCCTTAGAAGTGACCTACATCAACCAAAAGCTTCGCGGCACAACTAGACCCCAAATGGAGCCCATATACCAAATTTCATTGAAATCGGTCCATGGTAACTAAGAAAAGTGCCGCGTACGGCGTACGGCGTACGGCGTACGGCGGACGGACGGAAATTTTTTTATTCGATTTTCGGATTCTACGTACCTTGAAACGTAAAACATCAAATTTTGAGGGGGGGTTAAAATTTTTTTTTTCTTGCTCGATTCCAAAGGCTTATTATTGAAAATAATAAACCAAAATGGATATATAGGAGAATCTCGATAAAAATGAATTTATTAATTTTTCAAATTTTTAGTAAGGCAAACAGTGTTTGCTATGTTTGCCTGGAGGAGACGCCACTGGTTTTAATTATTTTTAAGTTTAAAAACGTATAAAATTACATTTATTTACTTTTAATTACAACGAAGAATTGCAATTTTCATACCATTAAAATTCTACTAAGAATAATCGGATGATTCAGATTGTTCAATGATGTTAAACCCCTGATGGCCTAACCATGTGGCTAGCAGCAGGAATTTGATGGGCATCAATATTATTTCACCAAGGGGAATTTCATTGGCACAGGGGTATCAGCCGGCACGCAGAGCCTTTAGCGATTTAGGTTTATGTGAGTGTAATATACCCAATACCACTATAATCTGGTACATAGAACCGTTAATTGATGAGGGTGATAGGAGAGATTACCCGGGCTGCAGAACCAATAGCAATCGTAAAGAGTGTTTGTGGGGAAAATGGCTGTGATTGGATTGGGATTAAAAAAACTCCGTCAGATTTGGTGTCTCCAGTCCAGTCATTCACCAGGCACACATGTGGTCAACTCGAAATACCTCCTACATTTTGATGTATTTGTTCAGTCTGATATTTGAACATCTACCCTAGGAGGAAATTGTTATAAAGACAAGCCAAACTAACAAACATTCTTTCATCCCAAAAATCACCCTGCACGAAAATCCACCTTAACTACGTCTATTCTCCGTGAGGTTTATCACACAAATTCGCAGTCATTCTGTTGGATTGTTGAAGGAACTTCATTTCGAATAAATGTGCTATGTAAAAATACCTCACTATTCGCTTCAATTCATCGTGAAAAACAAGTCACAGCCCGCGGTTCGAACTATATATCAGGAAAGAAGGGGTCGATGACCAGATCTCCGAGGAAAAGTTTTTCCCGGGTGCCGAACATCATCAGTCATTTCGCTGACATCGGTTATCCCTTTTTTGGGGTGAGGTGGATCTTTCAACAGAGGATATCAGAGTGATGGATTTGACAAGGAGGCTACTTAACGGGCGCAATGGCCGATGAAATGACGGAATGACCAATGTAGGTAGAATATATACCTAGTTGGGTGACCCCACATGTTTGGTCAGGGCCGTTCCTAAGGGAAAGAGATCTAATTACGTTAATAAAGATTATTATTAACTAAATTCATTTGAAAGAAATCTATAAATCGAGAAACCAATTAGATAAATACAGAATAAATTTGCACTATACCTGGGGTTTTTCCGGAGAAAAGGTAGTGTGAAACATTTTTATGTAATTAGGTATCTCTACAGACAGATCGCTATCTGTATTAGGTAACAGGATTATTACATTTAAAAAAAAGTACTCTATCATAAAAATTCAATCGTGATAAAATACTGTTTAAACATTAATTTTAAACCCCCCTCGATAGTAAATTCAAAATCCTGAAAATCAGTACCAAAAATCGATACTGATACAAAAATTTGATGTATCAGAATTTCCGACGTATCAGAATCCCAAAGTAACAAAATGTCCAACTTATTTAATGATCCAATGTTTAAAAATGTCCAACTTATAAAATATTTATCCAATGTATAACAATGTACAGATATCAAAGTATCCAACAAATCAAAATTTCCAAGGTAACAATATTTCCTACCTATCAAAGTGCCCAACGTATCAAATTATCCAATCTACAGGTTGCAACATAGATAATAAATTTAAATTGTATAGAGTATCAAAATGCACGCAAAAAAAATGTGATAAAATACTGTTTATGCATTAATTTTCAACCGGCACGATAATAAATTTAAAAAATCCTGACAACAGGACTGGAGGAATAAAAATATCGAACGAAAATATCGGAACATCTGACGTATCAGAATGTCCAACGTATCGGAATTCCGAAGTACCAAAATGTTCAACTTATTAAATTATCCAAAGTTTCAAACTGCCCAACGTACAAAATTATCCAATCTATAGAGAAATGTCCAACGTCTCAAAAATCGAAAGTTTCAAAATGTCGAATGAATCAAAATGTCTAACAAATCAAAATTTCCAAGCAAACAATATTTCCTACGTATCAAAATGTCCAACGTATCAAATTACCCAATCTATAAGGTACCTATATTGTATGGAGTATCAAATTGCACGCAAAAAATACTATTATGCATTAATTTTAAACCGCCACGATAATAAATTTAAAATCCTGACAATAAAAATGAGTGGAGGAATAAAAATATCAAACGTTATAAAAATGTCGGACGTATCGAAATATCTGACGTATCACAATTTCCAACGTATCGGAATGCGAATGTCCAACTTATTAAATATGATCCTAAGTTTGAAAATGTCGAACGTATGATATTATCCAATATATAACACTGTAAAGTATATAATGTTTTAAAGTATATAATGAATCAAAATGTCCAACGTGTCGAATTATCCAATCTATAGAATATCTAACGTATCAAACGTATTAAATACATATCGTTCTTTTAGTTTATATTAGCCTTCAAGTTATCAAGTTATTATTATCAGCTATAATTTAGTTAAACATGTAATTCATCAATTACTATTTAAATCAGTAAACGATTAAATCCCTTGTGATTTAGATTTAAAAAAGTATGTACATCAATTATTTTGTTTATGGCTGTATGTATAAAAACTAATAATAAAATAATAAAATTTAAAAAAATAAAAATGATAAAATTTTAAAAAGTATCAAACCATCCAAAGTTTCAAATTGTCCAATGAATCAAAATGTTATGTAATAATATTTCCCACGTACCAAAATGTCCAACTTATTAAATGATCAAATGAATCAAAATGCCCAACGTATCAAATTATCCAATCTATAGGGCAATGTCCAACGTATCAAACCATCCAAAGTTTCAAAATGTCCAACAAATCAAAATTTCCAAGGTAACGATATTTCCTACGTATCAAAATTTCCAACGTATCAAATTATCCCATCTAAAGGATGCAAAACACATCATAGGTACACATTGTATCATAGGTACAAATTACTCTATACACATTGTAGGTATAGAGTATCAAAATGCACGCAAAACAAAATAAAAATAAATAAAACCATTAGAATTCCCATTGTAACAAAATATCCAATGTATCAAACTATGCAATGTACCAAAATCTACGTATTAAAACTACGGATGTATCGAATGGTACAAGGTGTGAATTAAATTATTCGAAAATTAGGTAGGATACTTTACAACTGAAAGATATTTCTTCTTAATTTCCACTTTTTGGTTGTAGACGTAGACTAGCCAAGAGGAAATATCCCCTTAATTCTTGGAAGAATTGAATTATTATTAGAAAGTGCTAAACTCCAAGTCGAGACACCATAACAGGGAAGGGATGTTGCGGAATAAAAATCTTCAGACCTTCACCGAATTGTAACCTCTTTTCGTTAATAACACAGTGGCCACTTCACATTCACAGCCATCAAGTGCGCAGAGGGCTGAGTCCAAAATTTAAATAAATTTGGAAGTTATTCACCGAAACTCTGAAACGTGACCAGTATAGTACCTCAAAGAATTCCGTTTCAACAAGTTTTTCCTATATCACCGTCACAAGAACAAAAACTCGACCTATGTAATAACCTCGTCTTGCTTTGAAGGATCAACAACTATCCAGTTCTACAAGTCGAGAAATCAAGTCGAAGAGACTTAGGATGTCAAGAGGCGCAGTCCAGAACAGACCGCCTGGCAGACGGCGTCTTGACGAGGGTCGCCCATCCTTCTCCCGCAATCCACAATCCTTGTCTTCCCCAAGGACCTTCATTACCATTGTCTTCGACTGTCCGTTTCCATTTTCTACGTTTGCTCTGGTTTCTCCCGCATCTGCCAAATGTTGATTTGCTTGTTTTACCTTATCGAGAAGCCAACAATAATTGTTAAAATAATATATCCATGTTAATATTATATCTATGTTATCCACAATTTCCATGTTAAAATAATAATTATTTTAACATGGATATGTTTTTGTTGTTTCATTCTAAAATTTGCGTAACGACACTAAAATTGGTGACGACCCGGCACTTTAGATTAACTCGAATGAAAACTGAAGGCGACCATTATTTTGAGGCAGGTACTATTTTAGTTATTATTATTATTATTATTATTGTAACGTGCCTTCAGTAATGATTGTGGAAACGTTATTATATGTTGCTTAGAAACCAGAATACACAACTTAAAATGTAAAATGTGAATAAAAGGAAAGTGGAGTTCTAAGGATGGGTATCGTTACAAAAGTATCGATATTTTGTATCGATATTGTATCGTTATCGTTATACTGTAAGTATCGATATCCCAAGTATCGTTGGGCATGAGTATCGATATTTTAAAATATCGAGTATCGATACTTTAGCGTCACAAACAATCAACATAATGCAATATACCCAAGAAAAATTTTTTTTTCAGTAATATTTATCCATTTTTCAAGAGTCCAAGCAGAGTGATTTTCTCCATGCTATTAAGGTTATTTGTGCAACCAAAGAGTAATGACCCAAAAGCCTCTCTACCTTTTTCATTTTTTAGTCATTATGTTGAATTTATCGCGAGTACTGTATCGATATTCGATATTTAGAAATATCGGATCCAAAGTATCGATATCCAAATATATCGGATAGTGCAGTTTCGATACTAAAATATCGAGTATCGGTACGAAAGTATCGGTACCCATCTCTATGGAGTTCTCGGTGAAAGATGTAATGACGTGTACTCTGTACTAATTTATACTAATTTTGTGTAATACTAAGTAATATCAAGTAATACTAATACTAAGTAATAGGTACTAATACTAAGTGTTCATACTAATGTTGAATTGTGGGAACACCACAATTATTATCCATTTCCTACTTTAGTTATCATCGTCAATTACTGATTTACCTAAACCAATTTCTGTACAATAAATTTCAAACACCAAAGTACTACTATCCATTACTGATTTACCAAAACCAATTTCTGAACAATACATTTTAAACACCAAAGTAGAAAACTTAGGTAAAACGCGTTTACAGTTAACATAACCATGATTCAATGTTTTTCCGTGAAGCGGAGAAATTTACCGCGAAATCGGTTGTTTGAATGAGAAAAAGGGGGAAAAAGTCTGCCGAGTGGGTGTGGCACGCAGCTTCCTCGTATCCACAACCCGATTGTATGGATGATCCGATACATTAAATGTAAAATCGTTGTAACAGTCATAACTTTTACATTTTGCAAATTTTGCTCACGCGCACAAAATACTTTAAATCTGGGGGCCATGATTTTCAACGGGAACTATCCCTGAAAATGGCGTCAAAATCAGATGGGAAATGTAGAAGTTATGGCTGACACAAGGAAATACACGTTTGCACATGTGCAGTGGCTACTACAAGATTGGAGGCAGTGATTTTAATAGGGAACCATCTATACCCGCATAATCCTCGAAAAATTCATCGAATGCATTCGAAATCGGATGCAAAATGTAAAAATTATATGTAGGAAATATACGTTAGCGCATGCGCAGTGGCCACTATCAATCCAGGGGATTTAGCCATGATTCACATTTGTTCTGAGAATTACCAATCAAAATTGTAAATCAATTTTGATGATATTATCAAGATATACGCTGATTATCTTCGACGGTTCGTTATGAATTTCTTCAAAATCGGACAATCTTTGATCAGTGATTTTTTGGTTTATTATTTTCAATAATAAGCCTTTTTTTTCAACCTTGAATACTGAAAACAAAGCTTCCGCTACCTTGGTAGCCTCGGAAGCAAAATTAATTGTACAGTTTAGATGGAATGAGGGGAAATAGATGAGCAGGTTCGGAGATAACCTGTCCCAAATGGCGATTACTCGGATTGGATCAGTTTCCTCCTCTAAGAAAAGTAACGTGGGGAAAATTTCGACATGAATGTCACCAGTGGACGGGGGGGGGGGGGGGGGGCTTAATCGATAAACTTAACTAACGATAACTTAACCAGAAAATAGTTTTAAAAAAAGCTGCAAATTATTACACATTGGTTTATTATTTTCTTTATTGATCACTCGACTGCGAAGAACACGGCCTTTCCCATTAATAGCTTTAAAACTTATCTACCAACAATATTATCAGGCAAGGTCAATAATCAAACACAAAGTACCTACCATGTGAGGTCCCTCCATCATGAGATCCGGTTTTTACGAGTAGTTGCTAAGGAAGGACAACTGGATGACATGAAACTCTATTCGAGAAAAACGAACAAATATCGCATTTGATAATCAAAAATTTGAACGGAGAATCACCCAATATCTGTCAGTGAACATTCATTTGTGATTCACACGCATGATTCTACTTTTCATTCGTCAGAACTTCAAGTAACCGGTCGGTCCTACAGAGCTCTGGGTGGTCTCATTCGATTCTAAATAAATGAAAACAGTCCTTTTAGAAGTGCATTACACTTGAGTTGTGATTAGGTAGGTAGGTAGGTGTTTCACTATATCAATATCAATTTTTCAAATAATATTTTTGAAATAATAATTTAAACTCCATAGTATCATTAGTACCTACCGCCCATGCACGAAAGTGAAATCCTTGTAACAAGCTTATTTCCTATAGTAGGTAGTAGAAGTAGGTAGACGAGATTTTCAGGAAATATGCGGGTCCCTCTTTAGATGGTCCCCATTAGTTTCATTGCCTACAATAAATACATCACTCTGCGCATGCGGAAACATAAAATCCACCAAGTACCATTTCCTCAGATTCTAGAGGTCCGATCGTGCTAAAATTTATAACTACCCTAACATACATGTTAGGGTGCGAGCGATTCATAACTATCATAAGGGTTTACGAACCGAAAAAAAGCGTGCCAGACGTGCGTAAGTCTAACAACCAAAACCTCAAAAACACAATTTTTCTTCCATTTGTGACCCATAGCACCCTTGGGTGTCGGATGATCGGGCTGGAAAGAAGTTAGGATCAACCAGACCCCAAATGGAGTCTATGTAATAAAAAAACCTCGAAAACACCATTTTCACCCGTTGTTTGGCTCATCACCCATTCGTGTAGGGCGATTAGTTGCTAGGGCTAAATTTCTGCGGATCTGAACTCTATCCCAGTCGATTCTGAGTCAAAAAATACCTGGAAAATGTCACCCCACGCATATTTAAGCAAAAACCTCTTTTTTGGCCGGTTATTTGCCCATAACTTCTATACGAATGAAGCGATCGGAATAGTTCGACGTTAGGACCAACTAGACCCCAAATGGAGTCTATGTGCGAAAGAAAGGGTTTTTTAGACCGATTCTAAGGCCTTTTATGGCCCGGACGGCGGACGGACATTGCAGAATTGGATTCTACGCACCTAGAAACGTAAAGTGACAAAGTTTGAGGGGGGGGGGGGGGGGGGGGGTTATAAAAATTTTTTTGCGATACGATCACATAGGCTTATTATTAGAAATAATAAACCAAAATGACGACTACTCGTACGAGGGTTGTTCCAAAAGTAAGTTCCAACATCCTAGGAAAAATTTTAAATAAAAGAAAAGTTACAAAAAATATAAATGTTTTATATGTTTGTATTCAGCAACATCTAAACCATTTTTCTGCATAATCGCCCATTTTTTCCAAGCATTTGCGATAACGGTATCCCAGTTTTTTCAGTCCGATGGTGTACCAATTTTCATCCAAATTGCGTGGCCAGCTGTGAACTGCATCCTTAACTTCTCCATCCGTACTGAATTTCATTCCTCCCAGATGGGTTTTTAGAGCCGGTAATAAGTGGAAATCGCTTGGTGCTAGGTCTGGGAGTAGGGAGGGTGAGGGAAAACATCCCAATCAAATTCATTGAGTTCTCCCAAGAAAGACAAGGTCGAGCATTCAGCTGGGGAGGTAATCGCTACAGTGTTTTGGTACTGTAAGGGTGTTCAGCTAGTTGATTACCTCGACAGGGGCACAACCATCAATGCAGAGAGGTATTGCAGTGTCCTCACAGAAGTTAGAAAGGCAATAAAAAACAGGAGGCGAGGAAAGTTGAGCAAAAACATCCTGCGGACGGATGGAAAAGTTAAGGGTGTGGTTCAAAATTGGAACACCATCGGACTGAAAAAACTGAAATACCGTCAACCGCGTTGGAAAAAATGGGCGATTATGTAGAAAAATAGTTTAGATGTTGCAGAATACAAATATATATTATATTTTACAAAATTTATTTTACAAGTATTTTTAATATTTATTTTAATATTTATATTTATTAATATTTTAATATTATTTTAATATTTATTTTAATATTTATTTTACAAGTATTTTTACTTGTAATAAATTTTTAAAAATTACAAAAAATTATATATTTTTTTTGTAATTTCTTTTTTTTCAATTTTTTCTAGCATGTCGAAACTTACTTTTGGAACAACCCTCGTATTTGGGGTCAAAGGGACTACTATTTTTCAATATAGGTTATATGATATAGGTTATGATATAGGTATATGATATAGGTTATTGATATGAATGACATAATTGTCATCATGTATTATATCGATTATTGCATCACCTCCTCAACTAGCTCCTTGAACCAGTTTTTCTCCCTGGCAGGAACTATTGTACCAGACATTTAGCAAGGAGAATTCATGTTTTTATACCTGATCCAAGTATCCTCTCCGGTCCAGTTTATCCCTCATCATGTAACCTTATAAAAAAAAAAAAGCCTAAAATTCCAAGAGCATGAAATAATAAATCTTAACAAAGAAATTGTCTTAGTAAGAAATCCTTACCAATTTATTCATTTTTGTATTCAGGTGTAGCTAAGAATGTTATTTGAAAGACTTGAAAAATTGTTACAACTGTTAGAAACAGGGTGGTTGGAGGGTAGTCGAGTAGGAGGTGAGGTTACCTACTAGACAGTCACGCCAACCTCATATTTTAAAAGGAAAACAAAATCAAAAAATAATACTTATGTCTCCTTCATACAGTATAAAACACAACAAAACCACCCAGAGAGTCCAACTTTCCTTGAAAAGTGAAAAGTGAGTCAAGCTGATGGACAATATCTTCAAATTTATTCGATCAGGTTGTCTCGTGTAACCTGAAGGATTCAAATTAGCAAAATTAATTCGCAAGTGAAAAAATTTATTCTACAACTTTTTTATGGAAACCTGTAAGAAGTTTAAGGGTTCGTAAGTTACAATAAAAGTGCTCAAACATTTTGAGTTGCAGTGAAATTTATGTTAAACTACACTGTAATGAACACCAGGTGCACTGTGAGTGTGATAGTTATGACACGGCAGAAATTCTCGTTCTCCTACGTGATTTGTGATTTTTGATGGTGATCAGCTAATTTTCTGTGAGCCTGTGGTATCACGAATTCATTTTCAGAACTCACATTTGATGAAAAGGAAGTTCCGAGAAGAGCCGTAAGGATGGAATTTGCTTCTTTCCACTGCAAAGAAAAATTCGACAAAATCCGTTGAGGATGGTTATATTTCTAAAAGTACTTATAATCAATAAATGATTATGCCAAAAAATAAATAATTCTACAGTTTTTATGCGATAAATTTGGAGACGAGTTATTGAACAATATCATGTTGTTTCCAAAATGTTTGCGAACCTACTGGATATTTTAAATTTACATGGAAAAGCAGTCTCGAGATGTTTGCAGTGTAGGTGTCGAAGGAAGGAGTACTAATCCTTATTCTATACAAAGGCTAATCCCTAATCCTGGTCGTGAACGTGGGGTTACTTGGTGATTGGGCCGACACAATGCCCTACTTGACGTATTGACATTCATGGATCATAACGTTGGTTATTCACAGTGAAGGTTGAATCAGACCAACCACCTCGGAAAGAATAGTGAAAGAAGCAAAATTATGACCTTCCAAATAACGTTGTTTTGCCTCCAAGAATTTATGACATTTTTGACCGAAACAAAACGACACTACTCCAACACAGTACTTTGGGTTATAGCATGCATTTAATTAATGATTCATGATTAATGATTAATTTAGTTAAGGTTCCATCAAGATCTTTTGATCACATTCGTAAAAACCAAGCAAACCAACATCAATAATAATATTATTATTATATTAATTAATTAATATAATTTATAATAATTATAATTATAATAATTATAATAATTTATAATTAATAATAATTTATTATTATTATTATTAATATTATTATTATTATTATATTATAATCCACTAAATCGATGTTGGTTTTTACCGCAAATGTTATTTACAGTTCTCTTAAATCAGAGGTATATCTCAGCTTCGTACATATTTGCAGCGGTTTTGGCATATAATTTACGCATAAATTGAAGGCTTTTCAACGAGTGGCGAACAATTTTCGTGGGATGATAACTAACGGCCTTCCCCTAATAATTTCTAATTTCCCTAGAAACGGGTCGGTTGTAAATGAAAATCATTACAAAATCCCTCGCTACTTTCGTACCACGGTTTCGTCATGTTTTGCCCAGTTAGGTGATGGCTAAAGCATGTTCCATGCTAAACATTATGAACGAAATAAGTCGGATACGAAGCATCTAGCTAAGAATATAATAATAATGTTTTTAAATATAAATATTATGTTCTAATATTTATGGAATTGGTAGATGAACACAGTCGATTAACCTATTTCATAAATTTTTGCCCAGGTAATGGCTAAAGCATGTTCCATGCTATAAATTATTGACCTTCTTGATGAATACAGGTTGAAAACTTATTGAAGAAATTAAAGAGTTCGGTGTTTAAGACATTATTATAAGAATTGTGCACTGGTGAAAACTTTATTTGCGTTTTTCTCAAAACTACTTTTTTTGAAATAGATCCTTTGTGCTTTAAGGTATCGATAGAGAGTATTTTTGTACTTCCCGTGATGCCAAAACGCAAAACGTGAAAAGAGCAGCTAGCGCGAGCACCCGCGCTTCCTCCTCCGTGAAATCGTGAAAAAGCGAACTCCTGTAGTGACATTAACGTGTTGCTTATATGTTGAGTTGCTTTTACTTTGGCGAGTTTTAACTCCTTATTGATTTCAAATTTTGTTCCCCCTTTAGATAAGAGATTTTTTTCTTCATATTCCTAGCATCATGATAGAAGTTGTAGAAAATTGGACCTTATGGCGGAGTCTTTTATTACCGAGGGGGAACTGGAGCAATTATTCGATGTTTATTTAAGGTCTCTGCTAGAGAAAATGGCACCCCATTTCAGAAATTCTACGTTCGGGCGTTTTCAACTGAAGACCATGGCAGAAGAGGAAGTTCTTGTCAACTTCCGATTCTAACACTAGGATATACCAAAACTGACTAAAGGATTTGGCAACAACCACTGTGGAACAATCTAGTACTCTCTTACAGACCAAATTTTGTGAAGGTTTTATTATTCAATTCGATTAATATTTTTTGATTTCTAATAAATATTATGAGAAATCAATATTATATTATAGATACTATTTATATTTTTCTTATTCATTATTTATTTTTATTGTAACTGATATTATATTATAAATATTATTTAATATTTATCAATAATCAACTGCATATGAATGCCAGTAAAATAAATAAAGAAGTGTAGAAGTACCTACCTATTGATTTGAAAACTATTGGAGAAAAATTGGAACCCATATTAAATGAAACAATAATGGGAATTTAATTAAAATAACAACAAAATAATGACGAAGTGGATAGGTAGAGGTACAAACAAATCTTTTCAGTTCAACCTTCAATGTTGCGTTGTATTATAGACGCTGTTTTTGCCTTGGGTAGCCATGGAAGAAGAAAAATAATAAAAAAATAAAATTAAAAAAAAAATAATAATAAAAAATAATCACCTCTGAAGTTATTCCCTGAAGGTGATGTTTTTCTCGCATATGATTTTGGTTTATTGACATTTTCATGTCTTTGCTTTGGCACATAAACTGAAAAATCGTCACGAAAACTAAGCAAGTCTTGCTCACGCGACCAATAAATAAATAAAATAGACTCACTGTATTGCGTAGAGAACAATCAACTGTTTTCTTATTTTGATGCTTGGGTACATGAACTAACAACCTTACTTCACTACCTTGTTGTGTAGTGGTTGACATGAAAATGTCCCAATGTGTTGCAGACTCGTATGCAAGCATTTAAAATTGAGTTTCTTCAAAAGACTACTTTCGAATCGAGTGTGAAGCGTTTAGTTTGTTCTTTAATACACTTTTTTTTAAATAATTAGGATCGTTCAGGTCGATAAGGTGGTCAAATGTTATCAGTCTCCTCTCGAACTCCTTAAATTTTATCTGAATTGGACTCACTTTCGATTTTTATTTTCAATAATGAACCTTTGGAATCGACCAAGAAAAAAACTTTTTCAACACCCCTTCAAAATGTGATGGTTTACGTTTCAAGGTACGTAGAATCCAAAAATCGAATAAAAATTTGGCCGTCCGTCCGCCGTACGCGGCACTTTTGCCACTTAGCATTGACCGATTTTGATGAAATTTGGACCTGTGTGAAATGGGCCATAGACGCCCAGCCATAGATTTAAGGCGCGCCTAGACTAACCCGCAACACTTCCCGAGCCGCGCGGCCACATCATTCCGTTACAACAGAACTTCTTATTCGCCCAACTTCTCGAATCCATCAAAAAACGAATCTCCACTGAAATTTTCTTGAAGTTCTGACATGAATGAAGCCTGTAGAACTATGGACAACCATTTTCAACAGCATTAATTCGTGCATTCAACAAGATAGGTAATAGGTAGGTACAATAGTACGCAGAGTTGAACATAATGTTGACTAAATTACTTTTTTAAATCGAAATTCCCACCCACCATTTTTTAGTATAATGTTGAGGATATAATACTCTAACATTCACTAGAGTTTGGAGACATTTGAAGATGACTATTTTTTGTAAAGTGCGAAAGTGTTCGAAATTTCTACTGAAATCAGCTATCACCCAAAATCGGGCGTTCATAACTTTTCTCCTATTGATCCGGAATCTACCAAATTTCAGTATAATGTCCACCAGTTATATAAGAAACATATCCCAGAATTTCGTGCATGTAGCTCAGTCGTAAGTACCCAGCCATAGATGATTTGTGCGAGAAAACGTGTGTTGCGGTATCAGAACAGGTGGCACACCAACTTCATACATCCATTAATTTTTTTAAACAAAATTCCCACCCACCATATTTTAGTATATTGTTGAGGATATGTTACTGTAACATCCACCAGAGTTTGGAGAGATTTGAAGATGACTATTTTCTGTAAAGTGCGAACATGTGGTTCTGTAGTAGTTATGATTACAGAACCTCCGCAACTTCCAAGACCGATTACTTTTTTTAATCGAAATTCCCACCCACCATTTTTTAGTATATGGTTGAGGATATGTTACTGTAACATCCACCAGAGTTTGGAGAGATTTGAAGATGACTATTTTCTGTAAAGTGCGAAAGTGTTCGAAATTTCTACTGAAATCAGCTATCACCCAAAATCGGGGGTTCATAACTTTTCTCCTATTGATCCGGAATCGACCAAATTTCAGTATAATGTCCACCAGTTATATAAGAAACATATCCCAGAATTTCATGGATGTAGCTCAGTCGTAAGTACTCAGCCATAGATGATTTGTGCGAGAAAACGTGTGTTGCGGTATCAGAACAGGTGGCACACCAACTTCATACATCCATTAATTTTTTTAAACAAAATTCCCACCCACCATATTTTAGTATAATGTTGAGGATATGTTACTGTAACATCCACCAGAGTTTGGAGAGATTTGAAGATGTCTATTTTCTGTAAAGTGCGAAAGTGTTCGAAATTTCTACTGAAATCAGCTATCACCCAAAATCGGGCGTTCATAACTTTTCTCCTATTGATCCGGAATCGACCAAATTTCAGTATATTATCCACCAGTTATATAAGAAACATATCCCAGAATTTCGTGCATGTAGCTCAGTCGTAAGTACCCAGCCATAGATGATTTGTGCGAGAAAACGTGTGTTGCGGTATCAGAACAGGTGGCACACCAAATTATTACATCCATTACTTATTTTAAACGAAATTCCCACCCGCCATTTTTTAGTATAATGTTGAGGATATGTTACTCTAACATCCACCAGAGTTTGGAGAGATTTGAAGATGACTATTTTTTGTAAAGTGCGAAAGTGTTCGAAAATTCTACTGAAATCAGCTATCACCCAATATCGGGCGTTCATAACTTTTCTCCTATTGATCCGGAATCGACCAAATTTCAGTATAATGTCCACCAGTTATATAAGAAACATATCCCAGAATTTCGTGCATGTAGCTCAGTCGTAAGTACCCAGCCATAGATGATTTGTGCGAGAAAACGTGTGTTGCGGTATCAGAACAGGTGGCACACCAACTTCATACATCCATTAATTTTTTTAAACAAAATTCCCACCCACCATATTTTAGTATAATGTTGAGGATATGTTACTGTAACATCCACCAGAGTTTGGAGAGATTTGAAGATGACTATTTTCTGTAAAGTGCGAACATGTGGTTCTGTAGTAGTTATGATTACAGAACCTCCGCAACTTCCAAGACCGATTACTTTTTTTAATCGAAATTCCCACCCACCATTTTTTAGTATAATGTTGAGGATATGTTACTGTAACATCCACCAGAGTTTGGAGAGATTTGAAGATGACTATTTTCTGTAAAGTGCGAAAGTGTTCGAAAATTCTACTGAAATCAGCTATCACCCAAAATCGGGCGTTCATAACTTTTCTCCTATCGATCCGGAATCGACCAAATTGCAGTATATTATCCACCAGTTATATAAGAAACATATCCCAGAATTTCGTGCATGTAGCTCAGTTGAAAGTACCCAGCCATAGATGATTTGTGCGAGAAAACGTGTGTTGCGGTATCAGAACAGGTGGCACACCAACTTCATACATCCATTACTTTTTTTATTCAAAATTCCCACCCACCATATTTTAGTCTAATGTTGAGGATATGTTACTCTAAATTCCACTACAGTTTGTAGCAATTTGAAGATGACTATTTTCTGTAAAGTGCGAAAATGTGGTTCTGTAGCAGTTGTGATTACAAAACCTCGGCAACTTCTAAGACCGATTACTTTTTTTAATCGAAATTCCCACCCACCATTTTTTAGTATAATGTTGAGGATATGTTACTGTAACATCCACCAGAGTTTGGAGAGATTTGAAGATGACTATTTTCTGTAAAGTGCGAAAGTGTTCGAAAATTCTACTGAAATCAGCTATCACCCAAAATCGGGCGTTCATAACTTTTCTCCTATCGATCCGGAATCGACCAAATTGCAGTATATTATCCACCAGTTATATAAGAAACATATCCCAGAATTTCGTGCATGTAGCTCAGTTGAAAGTATCCAGCCATAGATGATTTGTGCGAGAAAACGTGTGTTGCGGTATCAGAACAGATGGCACACCAACTTCATACATCCATTACTTTTTTTATTCAAAATTCCCACCCACCATATTTTAGTCTAATGTTGAGGATATGTTACTCTAAATTCCACTACAGTTTGTAGCAATTTGAAGATGACTATTTTCTGTAAAGTGCGAAAATGTGGTTCTGTAGTAGTGATGATTACAAAACCTCGGCAACTTCTAAGACCGATTACTTTTTTTAATCGAAATTCCCACCCACCATTTTTTAGTATAATGTTGAGGATATGTTACTGTAACATCCACCAGAGTTTGGAGAGATTTGAAGATGACTGTTTTCTGTAAAGTGCGAAAGTGTTCGAAAATTCTACTGAAATCAGCTATCACCCAAAATCGGGCGTTCATAACTTTTCTCCTATCGATCCGGAATCGACCAAATTGCAGTATATTATCCACCAGTTATATAAGAAACATATCCCAGAATTTCGTGCATGTAGCTCAGTTGAAAGTACCCAGCCATAGATGATTTGTGCGAGAAAACGTGTGTTGCGGTATCAGAACAGGTGGCACACCAACTTCATACATCCATTACTTTTTTTATTCAAAATTCCCACCCACCATATTTTAGTCTAATGTTGAGGATATGTTACTCTAACATCCACTACAGTTTGTAGCAATTTGAAGATGACTATTTTTTGTAAAGTGCGAAAATGTGGTTCTGTAGCAGTTGTGATTACAAAACCTCGGCAACTTCTAAGACCAATTACTTTTTTTAATCGAAATTCCCACCCACAATTTTTTAGTATAATGTTGAGGATATGTTACTGTAACATCCACCAGAGTTTGGAGAGATTTGAAGATGACTATTTTCTGTAAAGTGCGAAAGTGTTCGAAATTTCTACTGAAATCAGCTATTACCCAAAATCGGGCGTTCATAACTTTTCTCCTATTGATCCGGAATCGACCAAATTTCAGTATAATGTCCACCAGTTATATAAGAAACATATCCCAGAATTTCGTGCATGTAGCTCAGTCGTAAGTACCCAGCCATAGATTTAAGGCGCGCCTAGACTAACCCGCAACACTTACCGGCGTCAGAACGGGTGGCACACGAACTTCATACATCCATTACTTTTCTAAATCAAAATTTCCACCCACCATATTTTAGTATATGGTTGAGGATATGTTACTACTACTACAAAAAATGACCCCCAAACCAAATCAAAATCAAAAAAAATGAAAAAAATGTTGTTTTCAAATCTCTCCAAACTCTGGTGGATGTTAGAGTAACATATCCTCAACATTAGACTAAAATATGGTGGGTGGGAATTTTGAATAAAAAAAGTAATGGATGTGAGAAGTTGGTGTGCCAAGTGTTGCGGGTTAGTCTAGGCGCGCCTTAAATCTATGGCTGGGTACTTACGACTGAGCTACATGCACGAAATTCTGGGATATGTTTCTTATATAACTGGTGGATAATATACTGCAATTTGGTCGATTCCGGATCGATAGGAGAAAAGTTATGAACGCCCGATTTTGGGTGATAGCTGATTTCAGTAGAATTTTCGAACACTTTCGCACTTTACAGAAAATAGTCATCTTCAAATCTCTCCAAACTCTGGTGGATGTTACAGTAACATATCCTCAACATTATACTAAAAAATGTTGGGTGGGAATTTCGATTAAAAAAAGTAATCGGTCTTGGAAGTTGCGGAGGTTCTGTAATCATAACTACTACAGAACCACATGTTCGCACTTTACAAAAAATAGTCATCTTCAAATCTCTCCAAACTCTGGTGGATGTTAGAGTAACATATCCTCAACATTATACCAAAAAATGGTGGGTGGGAATTTTGATTTAGAAAAGTAATGGATGTATGAAGTTGGTGTGCCACCCGTTCTGACGCTTGTAAGTGTTGCGGGTTAGTCTAGGCGCGCCTTAAATCTATGGCTGGGTACTTACGACTGAGCTACATGCACGAAATTCTGGGATATGTTTCTTATATAACTGGTGGATAATATACTGAAATTTGGTCGATTCCGGATCGATAGGAGAAAAGTTATGAACGCCCGATTTTGGGTGATAGCTGATTTCAGTAGAATTTTCGAACACTTTCGCACTTTACAGAAAATAGTCATCATCAAATCTCTCCAAACTCTGGTGGATGTTAGAGTAACATATCCTCAACATTAGACTAAAATATGGTGGGTGGGAATTTCGATTAAGAAAAGTAATCGGTCTTGGAAGTTGCGGAGGTTCTGTAATCATCACTACTACAGAACCACATGTTCGCACTTTACAAAAAATAGTCATCTTCAAATCTCTCCAAACTCTGGTGGATGTTACAGTAACATATCCCCAACATTAGACTAAAATATGGTGGGTGGGAATTTCGTTTAAAAAAAGTAATGGATGTAAGAATTTAGTGTGCCACCTGTTCTGATACCGCAACACACGTTTTCTCGCACAAATCATCTATGGCTGGGTACTTACGACTGAGCTACATCCATGAAATTCTGGGATATGTTTCTTATATAACTGGTGGATAATATACTGAAATTTGGTCGATTCCGGATCGATAGGAGAAAAGTTATGAACGCCCGATTTTGGGTGATAGCTGATTTCAGTAGAATTTTCGAACACTTTCGCACTTTACAGAAAATAGTCATCTTCAAATCTCTCCAAACTCTGGTGGATGTTACAGTAACATATCCTCAACATTATACTAAAATATGGTGGGTGGGAATTTTGTTTAAAAAAATTAATGGTTGTATGAAGTTGGTGTGCCACCTGTTCTGATACCGCAACACACGTTTTCTCGCACAAATCATCTATGGCTGGGTACTTACGACTGAGCTACATGCACGAAATTCTGGGATATGTTTCTTATATAACTGGTGGATATTATACTGAAATTTGGTAGATTCCGGATCAATAGGAGAAAAGTTATGAACGCCCGATTTTGGGTGATAGCTGATTTCAGTAGAATTTTCGAACACTTTCGCACTTTACAGAAAACAGTCATCTTCAAATCTCTCCAAACTCTGGTGGATGTTACAGTAACATATCCTCAACATTATACTAAAAAATTGTGGGTGGGAATTTCGATTAAGAAAAGTAATCGGTCTTGGAAGTTGCGGAGGTTCTGTAATCATAACTATTACAGAACCACATGTTCGCACTTTACAAAAAATAGTCATCTTCAAATCTCTCCAAACTCTGGTGGATGTTACAGTAACATATCCCCAACATTAGACTAAAATATGGTGGGTGGGAATTTCGTTTAAAAAAAGTAGTGGATGTAAGAATTTAGTGTGCCACCTGTTCTGATACCGCAACACACGTTTTCTCGCACAAATCATCTATGGCTGGGTACTTACGACTGAGCTACATCCATGAAACTCTGGGATATGTTTCTTATATAACTGGTGGATAATATACTGAAATTTGGTCGATTCCGGATCGATAGGAGAAAAGTTATGAACGCCCGATTTTGGGTGATAGCTGATTTCAGTAGAATTTTCGAACACTTTCGCACTTTACAGAAAATAGTCATCTTCAAATCTCTCCAAACTCTGGTGGATGTTACAGTAACATATCCTCAACATTATACTAAAATATGGTGGGTGGGAATTTTGTTTAAAAAAATTAATGGTTGTATGAAGTTGGTGTGCCACCTGTTCTGATACCGCAACACACGTTTTCTCGCACAAATCATCTATGGCTGGGTACTTACGACTGAGCTACATGCACGAAATTCTGGGATATGTTTCTCATATAACTGGTGGATATTATACTGAAATTTGGTCGATTCCGGATCAATAGGAGAAAAGTTATGAACGCCCGATTTTGGGTGATAGCTGATTTCAGTAGAATTTTCGAACACTTTCGCACTTTACAGAAAACAGTCATCTTCAAATCTCTCCAAACTCTGGTGGATGTTACAGTAACATATCCTCAACATTATACTAAAAAATTGTGGGTGGGAATTTCGATTAAGAAAAGTAATCGGTCTTGGAAGTTGCGGAGGTTCTGTAATCATAACTACTACAGAACCACATGTTCGCACTTTACAAAAAATAGTCATCTTCAAATCTCTCCAAACTCTGGTGGATGTTACAGTAACATATCCCCAACATTAGACTAAAATATGGTGGGTGGGAATTTCGTTTAAAAAAAGTAGTGGATGTAAGAATTTAGTGTGCCACCTGTTCTGATACCGCAACACACGTTTTCTCGCACAAATCATCTATGGCTGGGTACTTACGACTGAGCTACATCCATGAAACTCTGGGATATGTTTCTTATATAACTGGTGGATAATATACTGAAATTTGGTCGATTCCGGATCGATAGGAGAAAAGTTATGAACGCCCGATTTTGGGTGATAGCTGATTTCAGTAGAATTTTCGAACACTTTCGCACTTTACAGAAAATAGTCATCTTCAAATCTCTCCAAACTCTGGTGGATGTTACAGTAACATATCCTCAACATTATACTAAAATATGGTGGGTGGGAATTTTGTTTAAAAAAATTAATGGTTGTATGAAGTTGGTGTGCCACCTGTTCTGATACCGCAACACACGTTTTCTCGCACAAATCATCTATGGCTGGGTACTTACGACTGAGCTACATGCACGAAATTCTGGGATATGTTTCTTATATAACTGGTGGATATTATACTGAAATTTGGTCGATTCCGGATCAATAGGAGAAAAGTTATGAACGCCCGATTTTGGGTGATAGCTGATTTCAGTAGAATTTTCGAACACTTTCGCACTTTACAGAAAACAGTCATCTTCAAATCTCTCCAAACTCTGGTGGATGTTACAGTAACATATCCTCAACATTATACTAAAAAATTGTGGGTGGGAATTTCGATTAAGAAAAGTAATCGGTCTTGGAAGTTGCGGAGGTTCTGTAATCATAACTACTACAGAACCACATGTTCGCACTTTACAAAAAATAGTCATCTTCAAATCTCTCCAAACTCTGGTGGATGTTACAGTAACATATCCCCAACATTAGACTAAAATATGGTGGGTGGGAATTTCGTTTAAAAAAAGTAATGGATGTAAGAATTTGGTGTGCCACCTGTTCTGATACCGCAACACACGTTTTCTCGCACAAATCATCTATGGCTGGGTACTTACGACTGAGCTACATCCATGAAATTCTGGGATATGTTTCTTATATAACTGGTGGATAATATACTGAAATTTGGTCGATTCCGGATCGATAGGAGAAAAGTTATGAACGCCCGATTTTGGGTGATAGCTGATTTCAGTAGAATTTTCGAACACTTTCGCACTTTACAGAAAATAGTCATCTTCAAATCTCTCCAAACTCTGGTGGATGTTACAGTAACATATCCTCAACATTATACTAAAATATGGTGGGTGGGAATTTTGTTTAAAAAAATTAATGGTTGTATGAAGTTGGTGTGCCACCTGTTCTGATACCGCAACACACGTTTTCTCGCACAAATCATCTATGGCTGGGTACTTACGACTGAGCTACATGCACGAAATTCTGGGATATGTTTCTTATATAACTGGTGGACATTATACTGAAATTTGGTCGATTCCGGATCAATAGGAGAAAAGTTATGAACGCCCGATTTTGGGTGATAGCTGATCTCAGTAGAAATTTCGAACACTTTCGCACTTTACAAAAAATAGTCATCTTCAAATGTCTCCAAACTCTAGTGAATGTTAGAGTATTATATCCTCAACATTATACTAAAAAATGGTGGGTGGGAATTTCGATTTAAAAAAGTAATTTAGTCAACATTATGTTCAACTCTGCGTACTATTGTACCTACCTATTACCTATCTTGTTGAATGCACGAATTAATGCTGTTGAAAATGGTTGTCCATAGTTCTACAGGCTTCATTCATGTCAGAACTTCAAGAAAATTTCAGTGGAGATTCGTTTTTTGATGGATTCGAGAAGTTGGGCGAATAAGAAGTTCTGTTGTAACGGAATGATGTGGCCGCGCGGCTCGGGAAGTGTTGCGGGTTAGTCTAGGCGCGCCTTAAATCTATGGCTGGGCGTCTATGGCCCATTTCACACAGGTGAAATTTGGTATGTAGGCTCCATTTGGGGTCTAGTTGTGCCTCGAAGATTTTGGTTGATGTAGGTCACTTCTAAGGGTTCAAAAATTGTCAACTTATGTTATATTGACTAGCATGAAATAATAATTAGATGTTTATAGAAAGAATGAAATATCTATTTCAGAATTATACATTAGAACTCTAGTTGAATAATATCAAGATTTTGGAAATTCGAATGCCTGGATTCAGATGGACATAATATGTCCATCATGTCCATCATATGTCCGACATATGAGACGAGCTATGGCGGCTGGAGTGGAGTGTAGGTATCGCAACTGAAGATGCAGTACCTAACTCGTGTCATCTCCCTTTTTCTTCTTGATGAGTATCTTCAATTGTGGAACCAGTTCGGTGGGTTGACTATTCTTGAGGATCTTCGTAGTTCTGGTGGGCCACTCATAGTGTCAGGAGCCGACGGCGTTGGCTCTCCAGTTGTTTTCCTCAAGAACCAAGAATTCCTCCTGTACTGCCTCCCGTTTTGTCCCTCGATTATGAATGACCTGGGTTGAGGGCCTTTTCTAATAATCTTAGCAGGATGCCATTTTCGAGGTTCCACTCTATACAGGACCTCATCTCCTTCTTCATAATCCACTGATGCTTTTTTTCGTCGATCGGCGTACCGCTTGTTCTTCATCTTGATTGATTGTAGTGCGTTTGTTACGTTTTCCTGTACAAATGGTTGGAGTAGTGAAGCTGTTGTAGGAAGAAGAGTGCGAGTTCGACGGCTCATTAGGCGCTGCACAGGTGACCCCAATGTTCCTCGAGGTACATTTCGCTGATGCAGGATGGCTAGATATGGATCAGACTTTTCTTCAATACATTTTTTCAGGAGGAGCTTCGCTTCTTGAACATATCTCTCCGCGAGACCATTAGAACGCGAGAAAAGAGGGCTGGATATCCTTTGATTAAATTGCCATTCTTTTTCAAACTGTTTAAACTCAAATGAGTTGTATTGAGTCCCTCCATCTGAAAGTAGAATGTCAGGAATACCATGAACAGAGAACCATTTTTTTAGTTCTTCTATGACGCAGGAGGATGTGGAACTTCTCAACTTCACAAAGTCATAGAAGCCAGAATAGGAGTCTGCTATCACAAGATAATCGTTTCCAGACAAATGGTAGAGGTCCGATCCAACTTCCATCCATGGTCTTGTCGGTGCGGGTTGTGGTAGTAATTGTTCTTCTTGATTGGCTCTCTGAAATTTGTTGCAAATTGAACATTTCTTCACAAAATCGGTTATTTCTTGTGATAAATTTGGCCAGAACACGTGCTCTCTTCCTACTTGTAGGGAAGCCTGGATTCCACGGTGGCCTAAATGGATGTGCTCTAAGATCAAGGGGCGAAGCGGTTTGGGAATGAACAATCTGTTCCCTTTAAAAACCAAATTTTCATGAACTGCCAATTCATCCCTATACGCCCAATGTTTTTGTACAATTGAGGGTAGTGTCGTCTTCTCAGTTGGCCATCCGTTTTGGATAGTATCACGTAGATGAACAAGTTCCTGGTCGTTGAAAATGCCACAAACTAGCCTATCTCGAACCAAAATGTCTTTTATGTTTCCGTAATCACACTTGTTAGCTTGAATTTGAACGTTTGTCAGGAAATCGTTGAACGTTTCTCCATCCTCCTGAATTATTTTGTTGAATAAGAAACGTTCGTATATGGTATTTGATTTTTTAATAAAATAGTTGTTGAATTTTTCTTTGATAGTTGCTAGATCGATGGTTTGTTCTTCGTCGTTGTCGTCGATGTCAAATGAATCATAGATACTAATAGCGTCTTCATCTATAGTAGCCATAAAGGTCGCAATTTGCTTTTGAGAATTTTTTTTATATAGATTTGTAGCTATAGCGAACCATTCAAAACGTTTGAGCCATTGCTTCCACCTAATTGTCATATTGCTATCATTATTCACTAATAATGGCGTAGGTGGTTTAAGGCTTACCGCTCCGTCATCGACGATACCAGTTTCCTCCTCACTCATATCTGGAGAGTCCTGCTTCTTTTTCCTTCCTCTAGTCGGTTTCGGCACCATGTCAACTTATGTTATATTGACTAGCATGAAATAATAATTAGATGTTTATAGAAAGAATGAAATATCTATATTCAGAATTATACATTAGAACTCTAGTTGAATAATATCAAGATTTTGGAAATTCGAATGCCTGGATTCAGATGGACATATGAGACGAGCTATGGCGGCTGGAGTGGAGTGTAGGTATCGCAACTGAAGATGCAGTACCTAACTCGTGTCAAAAATGAAGTTTGAAATTTTGAAAACGCCCTAACTCAAAAAATTTTGATATGAAGGTTTTGTTTTTCCTTCAATTTAAGATTCTATAGAATTTTTAGAATTTTTTGAGACCATCCGGAGCTCTGTAAGACAAACCGTTCGCTCACTACGAGAATTTAAGGTTTGGACGTAGGATAAATCAGAAACACGAGTGTGAATCGCAAAAGAGGCCTAATCTAATCATGTTGGATGGTTGGTGGCTTTGCAGACGAGTGATCTATAGAAAAATAATAAACCATTGTGTAATAATTTGCAGCGTTTTTTCAACAACAACCGATTTTTCAAACGCCAATTGTTGGCTTCTCCCGTCAAGGAAACTCTTTGCGTGTGGGAGTATATACGTGAAAAACGAAACGGCATGTACAAAAATACTCTAGAAGCTTGAGAGTAAGATTACGTTGAAAGAGTTGATGATTTTACTAGTTTTACTAGTAAGCAAGAAATGGCAGAATTTGGTCTATTTTGTGCAATTTATAAATATAATATATTTATAAATTGCACAAAATTTATAAAATATTATGGGAGGCCTGTCTCTATTATGGCTAGGGAGGATCTGTGAATTCTAGCCCTTCATCCTACTCTTTATTTGTCTTTCTTATTCAGAATAAATAATGATTAGTAAGTACTTGATGAATCTTTTAAATCTACAACGACGTCATAACTTATTGTCTCCCAAATTTAAAGCCAACCACTTAGAAGGGATTCCTAGAGGGGATTCGCAATATTGCATAAATATTCAAATGCTTGCATAAGAACTCCCGCAGTTCCAATACGCCCAGCTCAATCGATTCCGCGGGAGTGGGGGCACCTTGATTAAGAACTTCGAACCGATTTTGAGATAATATTCAAGAAAGCATTTCCATCTCTTTCGATTGGGTAATGGATGCCTTCCCTTCTCGGTCCCGTTAAAACGACGATAGTCCTTCGACTCTCCTTTTCGACTTAAGAGACGAAGGAATCAATTGATGAGATTCGCCTCAAGAAAAGGAAAGTAACCGAATGTTGCCTGAGTGAAGTCTGATATAAAAGCGTTAATCCAACTAAGGGTTTCTTCAAGGCGCCCTTTGAGATTTTTCTGCGAGGGTTATCCAGTAACTCAGTGATCAATAGCTATCGTTACTTCACAGCTTTCTTTTCAACAAAATTCCTCCCTTTGAAATATTATTCTCTTTTCAAAATGTGCGAGTTTGAAAAAAAACATCATCTTTTCACGTACAATCCAATAAATGAAGCTCCACGTTTTAAAAATATCATCCGAATTGAATAGGCAGTATAAATTCATCGCGTAGGCCTCTTGGATGTTGAGATTGTCTAATAGTCGAGGGACTTAGCCCCAAATTTGTCTGAGATGAAATATAAAGTATAGATTCTATGCAATGTGGATACTAAGAAGTGTGGGTATTATAAAGAAGAGATTATAAAGCAGAGACCTAGATTCCACGTATTTGCTACTAGATTACTCTATTGAAATCTACTCATTTCCTTGGATAGAATGTCAAGGAGAAAATATTTTCGACCAAAATCACACGTTTTAAGCCAGATTTACAACCAAAGTTTATTGCAAGAAGAATCACTGAAACCAGCTCCACCAGCCGCCACAAGTTCGTATGAACTTATTTGGTTGGCGGATAGAAGAAAATTTACTTTAAAATGTTTTCCAACTGATTGTAAGATATCTTGACTTACTTACGTACTTTCTTTCTGTCAATAAATAAATATACTATTCTATGCTATTCTAGAATTTCATGAATTTTTGAACCCTCACTCGATATTTTTGATTCTATATACAACCCACCTCCTTGAACGCTAAAAATTACGCAACCCCACAATTGCACCAAAATTAGGTTTGGCGGCAGAAAATATGGTTGTTTTTAATTTCAATTCGGTTGAAAATTCATAGAATTCCACGTAGAATCCGAACTTATTGATAAAATAGCGTCATTTTCCTTAACAATTCGGGTTCCTGTTTTTAAAAAACAAAGTTGGTTCAAATGAGCAGGGTTGCGCAGTGCGCAAAAATATCCTGGTTGAATTCCTCGCAAAAAGATATTGGGAGTTGAAATTCAATCTTAATTTAAAGGTGGATTGCACGCTTGGTCCATAATGGCTGGAACACCATGCACAAGGTCTTTTTCAAAAATAATTACTGTTGATTTTTTTGCAAAACGCAGCTCGAGAGATGATTTCCCAATTACGACTACCGTGTAAGATAGTTCCTGAAGAAAATGTTGAGTTGGGATAGAAGAGTGTATAGATGCCAAGAGGATCAATGTTGATAGTTCGGGTCTGAGCAGAAGAAAAACGACACCATTAATCTCATTGGCACAGAGGAGCACGATTTTTCAAGCGCTTACTTGAATAGGTACTGCTACTGAACAAATATATTACACAAGAAGTTGCCATGATGGATATAAGGAAATTGGTTGACAAACCATTTGAAAAATCTCTTCCTTTGAAAAATAACAATCATAGACAGATCTGTGTGAATCGAAGCGGTGTATTTGAAGGAATAGAACTGATTCCGAGGGATGAGGGGAAAAGGAAAAAACCGTCATGAATATTTATCAGGCAATTTTTTTTTCTTTTTTCGTCGCCTCCATTTTTTTCATTCCAGACTCATCAATCAATGACAACCAATCCGCCGGTAATAGCAGGGATCACCTCTTCGTTTTTATAATATAGTAAGCAAATAATGCAGAGGAATCTGTCAAAGTAATCGATGATCTCGAAACTCAATTCGGACGTGAAATTTCCTACCCAGATCAATCAGGGGGCCTTGCTATCACGAAACCAGAGCATCCCAGTAATTATTTGTCTTAATTGACTTCCTCCTTCAAACAACAATTATAAAATTATGAATATTATATGATAATACTAACAATAGGCATGATGGCTAGGACTACTCAACAGTTGGGGAGATATTATGAATACTCTCATAATGACCACTAGAAGAAATACCAGCCCTGCAGGATAAGGGTGGAGGTACCTCGGAGTTTTCCGGCCGAGATGCCCAAATCGAGTATCTCCATGGGCACTTTTCTTCCAGTGTCAACTATAAAAACCAAATCGCTGCTCTCCTCCTAACATGTATACCATGAGCGAGTGATCTCAATCATATTTGCTTACAATTTGGGACTCCAGGTCCCTCAACCAAACTGCCTTGGAAGTGAATCAATAATCAAAATTTTCGAGGCACAACTGGATTCCAAATAGAGTCGATATACAAAATTTCATCAAAATCGGTCGATAGGAACTGGGCAAAGTGTGTACGGGTTTTTTTCTTGCTCGATTCCAAAGATTCATTATTGAACATAATAAACCAAAAACTTACCCATCCAAGGTATAATATATGGACATACTTGGTCCATGGACACCATGGTTCCAGGAAACTGGATGGAGGTTAATAATTTGTGTACTATTACTATTATGTAATTGATAATACCTGAAAATTTTGCAGAGGGATAAAATGAACATAATTATATTCAATTACAACTAGCATTTCTTGGATAAAATTAAATAAGTAGCGATCCTGGAGAGTATCAATATTGTTCTCATGTAACACTGATACTTAAAAAAGTAAGTATATATCGATGCCTTTTTGCAGTACCACCCATCCCTAAAGATAACGTCGTGAGGTAGGTGGGACCACTAACGATAATTTATTCGAACAACAGAAGGTTTAACTTCTCTACACATGAAGTGCAGTGGTATTTTAAAATAACGTTTAGAAAACCCTTACAGCGGCTGGAAATGTCTATAAATTACGTATGAAAAATTCATACACCGTTACAACATAATTATTTGGAGAACAGAACAAAGACAGTTTAATATTTTAACGCTCCCGCTTTCACCTATGTTATTCACCTATGAAACAGTTAAGAAGTGTTTTCCCAGATTTGAAATAAATGAGGCAATAGAATTTTTTAGAAAGTTTACATATATTCCAACGCAATATTCAAACACCTGCAACTATAATCCTGGGATCTTCAACGGCAGCTTTGATCTTTCTGAGAAATAGGACAGCTTCACGACCATCCACGAGACGATGGTCGTATGTGAGGGCTATGTACATCATAGGCCGGATTTCCACTTTCCCTTTGACGGCCACCGGGCGGTCGAACGTCGCATGCATCCCGAGAATGGCTGCTTGAGGCATGTTGATGATGGGGGTGCTCAAAAGCGACCCAAACACACCACCGTTGGTTATCGTGAACGTGCCTCCAGCCATGTCTTCTACAGCTAAACTTCCTTTCTTGGCTTTCTCAGCCAAAAGGACCAACCCTTTTTCAATGTCTCCGTAGTTCATGTGTTCGACGTTGCGCAGGACTGGAACAACAAGGCCCTTGGGAGTGGCTACAGCAACAGATATGTCGACATAATCACGGTACAAAATTTCGGTCCCTTCAATCACAGCGTTTATGACAGGTTGATCCTGCAAGGCGTAAGATGCTGCTTTTATAAACGCCGACATAAAGCCCAGCTTGACTCCATGCTTCTTGGAGAATGCGTCCTGATTAGTTTTCCTGAACGCGATTATGCTACTCATGTCGATTTCGTTGAAAGTTGTCAACATGGCGTAGGTATTTTGTGCTTCTTTAAGTCTTTGACCGATTTTTTGGCGCATTTTGTTCATGGGGACTTTGAACTCTGAGCGGGTTCCAGTGATCTCCTTGGTCGGGTCGTCAGGTGGTACTTTTACAATAACAGAATCCATGGCTTTTCCTGGTGGACGTTTCAAGGATGGTATAGCACTTGGAGCTGGCCCTGAAGATGGTGGTGGTTTAGCGATGGGCGCAGGAGGTGGAGCAGCAGGCGCTGGTGGAGCTTTCACAGCAGGCGCTGCTGCTGGTTTTGGCGAAGGTGGTGTCTTGGCAGAGTCTGGAGCTTTCGAGGGTGCAGGACCGGCTCCAGCTTTTACAATGAATAAAGGCTGATTTTCATGCACTGTAGCACCATCCGGTGCCAACAGTTTCACCAAAGTGCCACTCACTGGAGTCGGTACCGGCAACGCAGTCTTATCTGTTTCAATTTCGCAAATGACTTCGTCAACATGCACTGCATCCCCTTCTTTCTTACTCCACCTCAAATCCCCCTCTGCGACTGATTCTGGGAATCTTGGAGCATTAACTGTTATCTCATTCTTAAATACTACAGAAGTCCGAAACCCTCGAAAACGCGCCATATCATCCTGGACATTGAACACATACCTGCATTTTCTATTTGAAGAGCCATCATCCGATATTCTCCATTCAAAGATTCTTGTTCTTCCATAACACCTTTTACTTCGTGCAAACGAACCAGATGTCTTCAGAAACTCACGCGATGGTCTACTCAGAAATACAGTTCTCACAAAACGGCTAAGCATAACGACATTCCTAAAAGGAAATAATTGTTTACAACCGTTTCCGATTGGATTTCCAAAGTAGCAATTTTGTTGTTGCCATGGTGATTAAAGTTGTGAGCAGCTGATGACAACTTGAATCATAACTAGAGGTACAACCAAACGCTGTCTCTGTTGAATATGACTGATATTTTGCAATAAAGGTTAGGTAAGATGCATCACACTTAACATGAATACGTCCCTTGATGCGATGTAGGGAGTAAAGAGCCAAGGATAGGCTAACCAAACGTTTTACGGTCGCCATAATTCACTGCAATGGCCCACGTTTCCTGGGTTCTTTCGCCTCACGCCGCAAACGAGGGGACATCGGATGCCCCCTTTCGTCTTCCTTTTCATAGGACCATCATCTCGTTTTCGCTCTCTCTTTTTGATTTTTTCTCTCATTTCTCCGTATTCTTTTTTTTTATATATCTTGCGAGCTTGGTTGGCTCATATCGAGCACAACGGAGGAAGGAGATAAACCTCATATTTATAAATAACAATAAAAAACCAACTTAACATTGGGAACAAAAGTGAAAAATCATAGTGATGCGCACTTCTTACTTATTAGCAATATAAAGAGAAAAATTTGATGTCCATTTTCAAGAGGCTAGTCAGATTTGAATTTATTTGTAAACTAACGGAGTTATGGCGATTTTTATGGCTTATGGGGTTCTCAGTCAGTGAACAAACGGGTTTTCCCGCTTTTCTACGGCAATTATAGGTCGATTTTGATGATCCCTGCGTCAATATTTCAGTTTTTCAATTTCTTAATAAATTCCGAAAATCCTTGGAATTTTCAACTTTTTACTTTTATTTAGGTAATTATGGAATGTTGCTTTTGGAATTGAACAAGTGCATGGATGTAGAGATTATACAAATAATAAACATGAGAGAACTTCCTGAGAAGATTCCTGAGAAAACTGGGAACAACTGCTGATGAAACGTTGTACGTTTAATGGTGTTCTGAGTGGTCAGGCTCTTTTGGATGGGTTTAGTGTACCACAAGGAACTGTTTTGGGGCCGCTGCTGTTTTTGTTACATGTCAATGACTTGATGGACATGATGGATGATATTGATGGGGACATAGTTATGTTTGCGGACGATACAGTTCTTCTGTTCTTTGCTTATTCGTGGGATGAGGCTCGAGAGAAATCGGAAAGAGGCATAGAAAAATTTATGAATGGTTAAACATGAATCTTCTAACCCACAATGTCCCGCAAATGGAGGAGTTACGACTACATCAGTCAGGTGGTAAAGATCTTCCATGCAATTTATGACCATATATTGAAAGAAAACACACGACCAAATATTTAGGGTTAATTTTAGATGCTCATTTTAAATGGGAAAACCATATATCCAGTCTGGCGGCCAAATTAAAGAAATTGATTTATGTTTTTAACAAGATTAAGACATACCTACCACTTGATGTAATGAGGACCATGAATTGTGCGCTAGGTCAATATCTGCAGCTCTACGGTAGTGCATCCAAGAATGTATTTGGTAGAGTAGAAATTCTGCAAAAAGCTCTAACTCGATTAACTTCTAAATCTCACTCTCTTGCTCATACAGGACCTATCTTCCAGAAATTATGTATCCTACCGCTTGGTCTCTTGTTTAAAATTAGTACATTCATACTATATTTAAAAAATTACCAGCCCATAGTTCCGGAACATGTTTTTACTCGATTTCTCAAACCAGCACTTTATCAATTTCTAGGTACCGCACCACATTGGCGCAAAACTTCTTTATTTATCAACCGATAAATATAATTAATACTTTTTACTCTGATTCACGAACTAAACTGTTAAGATCTTCTAACAATAATAGTTTTAGTTTCAAATTATTAAAGGACTATTATAATGAATTTAATACAGAACGAAAATAGCATCATTTAGGTTGTTTATTATTATTATTATTATTATATTTTTGTTATCTTTTTTTATGTATTGCGCAATCTTCTTCAATTTTGTTATCAGTCATATCTGCAGGCGGGACAAACTCTTCCCTGCAGTAGCCCATATTGGGGAATAATTTTCTACCTATGTAAGGGTTAAGTCTAATTTTAGTAGTATCGACATGATTTCTGTTGTATTTAGCCCAATCGATGTATAGCACTGTGACCATTTTGTTTATTGGAAATAATTTTTTTTAACTGTCCAGCTATGAGAAGGCACTGGGGGTGGAGAGTGGCAGTGTTGCTCCTTCAGACGGTGGGATGAGAAAGGGCAACCGAGCGCCGTTTCGTAAGAGAGCAGACTAACCCGCAACGAGGAAGAAACGGCGACCGACTGAGACCCCCTTAAGGTCGAACACACAAAAAAATCTCAAAAGTGTAATACCTAACTCGGATATTTGTGGAGTAAAAAATGGGACACCCTGTATATTATTTTGTCCTATCTGTAGACTTGTTAATATTTTGTTCCGCTCAATTTTTTTTGTTCCCGGAAGGAGAGGTAATTAGAGGGGCTTTGAAGACCACACGCCCATTAAGGAAGAGAACATCACATCAACTATTGAAAAGCCCACACTTTAAACTCCCTCGGGTTTTCGTTTGTCAACTCCGCACGGAACGTTTAATCCCCATCGGAATAATTAATGGGGCCTACAAGCTTTTGAAAAGGCGTAATTGGGTGAGGATGGACAAACTTCGGGGACTTTTATCGACGTAACCATCTTGTCCATGTTTAAAGCCTAATCTTGGTGGAGAAGCAAACATGAAAGAACTGTACGTGCAGGATACCTAGTGAGTGGGAAATTTGAGGTCAATTGTGAGACTGTTAAACTTGCACTCTTCTCCCGTCGATTTCGTTATTGCTCGGATGCCTCTTCCTCGACACTTGAACTCACATCAGCCCCTCGTATTCTCCTACGTCGTCTGAGTGATTGGAGCAAGGGAATCCACTCGAGACACACTGCAGAGGATGGGTTTTTGTTTCTTTGTCTATTCAGGCGTTTCTCGTTTGATTGGTTCTCCAGCCATTAGGTTCTAACTGTATTGATTTTTGTTCCTTGGTGAATTTTTTTCACTTAACATTAGAAGCACTGATATCACAGTGTTTGGGGCAAAACGTCCGCCAAATTGGGTGGGTACTATAGCTTCTTCACAAAGAATAACAAGAGCACTTACATCTTCTGTTCTGAAAATTATTGAGTTCATCTAGCAATAATAAGTCGTCACTAAAAAAACAACATCACCCAATTGACTTTTTCATCTGTACAGGGGACACAAAAAACTGTTTTATTGTAATCAATTTTCATTAAAATGTGCATTTTTGCAATATCACATCCATAAAGCGCCTCAGAAACTCATATTTTAATAAAATTTTATAATATGATAATAATATTTTGATATAATAATAAATATGATAATAATATTTTGCAATATTATTGCAAAAACCAACTTAGCCTATCACAACTACTCTCAAAATTTCTTTAAAAGGTCCAAAATCTGGTGAACAGAAAAACCGTTACGGAAGTAGCTGATTGAGAGAACAGCATTAGTTATCATTAACGGTTGGTAGGTGACTTTGTTTCAACTTTCTATGGCATTTTTCATTTATTTCTTCCGAATTGCTTCAAATCTTTTTGTACATAACAATTCCCAGTAATCTTCACCTCCAATAAAAACGGCCCCTGAAACTTGGAAATTTCTGGTTCCGAACTGTTTTTACATTTCGAGTTCTTCCTTTTCACAACAGAAGTAGTAGTGAATAAAATTCGGGATATCTGAACAGTAACTGTTCAGTTTTTGAACTACAACTTTTTGAACTACAATTTTAACACAGAATATGTTTTTGCGATGATCTACCGAAAAAAAATCGTCACGAAAAAGCGACAGAAAAAACCGTTACGCGCCTTTTATAATGGTTATTTACGCGCCTTTTATTATGGTTTCACGTTCAACCAAGCCGTTGGTAAGGAAATAGAACTCCCGCAGTGTTCATTGCACAGAAATTGTTCACTATTCGTTGGAAAGCTCTCAATTTATATAGTATTTTTCTTGTAGTTACATATTTATTTATATAACATTTATAGGGTTTTAGACCAAATTAAATGTCTAACAATTATTTATTTTATTATTGCCAAAGACTCCACATTTATTATTGTTGTTTTTTATTTAACGGATGACTAGCATCGCAAAAACACATTCTGTGTTCCTATGATTTCATACAGAGTATGGAAAAAGAAATAAACCGGGGGGTGCAGGGGGGCGGAGCCCCCCGCCGAGGCGCAAGTGCCGAGATTTTACTTGAACTACAACTGTTGTAGTTTTAACTCAGCTGTTTGATTTGATACCCTACTAAACATGTAAGGTGACTTCGTCTCGTTTAACAAACAACCCGAATCAGTTGCGTAATCGCGTAATCAATAAAATTTATTGATTTACATTTAATGTGAATGCTTTTACGCACTTTCTGTCTTGCGGAACACCCCCACTTCTCTTCTTGCGCATTACGCATTACAAACTTTACGCACCTATGTGAACCAAGCTTGAGAAATTATAAAATTTATGATTGTGATATTGATCCAAACGTGTTTTATTCGTCCATATGATTGTAGGAAAACTGCATTCATAGATTCTATTATTCAGTCAACAAACTTTCAGTCAGAAAACCTAAAGTTAGAGAAACAAGTATAACTTCTCAAGAGGCTATCAATTTCTCCCTTAGATGGAAAAACAATATATCATTGATACGTCCATTAATGTTTGTGTAATTTGAAAATTAAAATGATTAAATAAAATACACACAAGATATCTTATAAATAATTTACTTATTAGCATGATGTAGGTTGATACTTTATTTCAATTTTTGTGATGAACACGGTAGCATCTCTTCTAATAATATGTACCTACCTATTTACTTTTTCAGTGAATAAACAGAATTTTTTTCTGAAAAAAAAATTAAAAAAGGAAACGGAAAATAGGTCCTAATTGTCGAAATCAGAAACAAATGTCCAAATCAAGAAACGCCATGAAATTTCTTTCTCCGTTAGAGGGGAAAAAATAGATCAAGGATATACGTCCTTTGTTTCTATGAATAAACAGATCTTTTTTCTCAAAAAAAAAACCGGTCACTATTTATTTATTTATTTATTTTTCACCTACCAACCATGGGTACCTACTATTCACAAGAGTTTTAGAGCTAGGGCATTTTTGAAAATTTCAACCCTTAATTTCCATTTGTGCCGGGAAGCTTTGGGTTGAAATTTTCAATAATGCCCTAACTCTAAAACTCTCGTAGTTAAAAGGTACCTACGGTTAGTAGGTAAAAAAAAATAAATAAATAGTGACTACGGCAAAGCTGCGATCTTTGCAGACGAGTGGAAAATAATAAACCTTTGAGTAATAATTTGCAGCGTTTTCTTTTTGCTTCCTCACTACCGAAGGTAGGGAAGCTTTGTATACGTGAAAGAAGTGAAAAAAAATGTCCTCCAAAATCAAAATTTCCACTTGCTTTTCGCGTTTTAGAGCTTCCCGAACAATTTTGGTTCCGTGTCTGTCTGTCTGTCTGTCGGTCTGTCTGTGGTCAATCCTTGTCCCGGGCAAAACTATACTAACCTGTGGTCCGATTTTGATGAAATTTTCAGGGATTGTGCGGGTTAGGTCCTAGACGGTCCCCTATCAATTTCAGCACCTTCGGACCAATAGGAGCGAATGCGCATGCGCAAACGTGAATTCCCTGGAACCTCGGTTTCTCGGTTTCTAATGAACCGATTTTGCTCAAATTTGGAGGTTAGTTAGGGACTAACTTCTAAGAGACACCCTATAAGTTTCAATCAAATTGGTCAAGCAATAGCCGCTGCGCATGCGCGAACTTTAAATTTATCACATGCCAAGTGACCAGGGTAAGAAGCCCGACATCGTTGCCGTCAAGCCCGACCAGTCTTGCATTATCCTGGATGTCCAAGTTGTCAATGGCAGCTTGGACATGGAGCAGACTTGGCGGGCTAAGATAAGAAAGTATGATAGAAATGATTTACGGCAAGCGGTGTCGGAGCTAAAAGGAGTGGCACCCAACAACATCAGGGTGATGGCTGCAACCTTATCATGGCGCGGGGTGTGGTGCGGGAAAAGTGCCACGGAGTTGCGTGAGTTGGGCATCTCAGTCGGCGTACTCCGTGGTATCACCACCCGTGTCCTGCTCGGCTCATATTTGAACTGGTGGTCGTTCTATAGAGGCACTTCCCTTCATCCCTCTCTCCCACCCCCACCATCCTCATCTTCCCTCATCCCTAGGGCCGGCGTCGGGTGAGTCCTGGGCGTCCTCCCCATTATTTAATTATTTATTTATTTATTTTTATTTTATGGCGTGCCCCCTCCGTCAAAAAAGACATTTTGTCTTTGAGGGGAGTTAGAAAAAAAAAAAAAAAAAAAATACAACCAAAACTCCGCAACTATTCAACCAATTTCGATGAAATTTTCAGGGATTGTGTGGGTTAGGTCCTAGACGGTGGACCGCTAAATAAAATTCTACGTTGAAAATACAAACGTGCAAACGTATACGTCCATGTTACAATGAGTGAGGAAGCTATACTGCCCACCCAACTTGGCAGACGTTTTTTACCTGCCAGCCATTGGTAGGTACTACCTACCACACCATACTGCCTTCACACCATCACAATCAAGTTTATTAGAAAGAACTAAACGCTCCACATTCGATTCGAAAATTAGGGAGCTTCATACGAGAACTTAAGGGTTAGACTGTCGATACATCAGAAACACGAGTGTGAATCGCAAAATAGGCATAATCTCCGTTCATATTTTAGCTGACCGAAATGCGATCGATGTTTTTTTCATGTTTGTTGGTGGTAACAATGGCAAAGCCGTGTTCTTTGCAGATGAGTGATCTATATAGAAAAATAACAAACCTTTGTGTAATAATTTGCAGCCTCGTCTTACTTATTTGAGCTTACTAGGGCTACGCAAAATTCTATGAAATTAGAACACAACTTTTTTTGCATTTGCAAATTCAACCTTTTTTTTATATTCAGTAGAAATTGACAAAAAGGCCATGAAAATGATGAAATTAAAACATTATGTTTGGAGCTGGTTGTAGTGGAGTAGAAAGATATATCTCAGAGCAGTAAAAACGAGGTGCAGCCTACTTTTCACAAATGCCGCTAGACCGCAGCAACGGCTGCTCGTCCTTCTAATGCGAGACGCAAGTGTACTCTTGAACACAAATAGATGCACGATTGATGATTCGAATGTAAATTCCTGACATGCAACAGTAGTACTCAAGTCTGAGCCCCAGACAAGAATTCATTGACTCCTCCAAACTACCGCTTATGTCAAAGTCCAGGTAAACAGATTCACTGTTCGGGATATTTGCCAAGCTCCGATGATTGACTCTCGAAACCGGTCTTTGAGTGTTGGCGCAGCCATCGTTTAGGTTTTGATAACCAGTTAGCAGGTGAGGCAGCCACTCGTGAAAAGGGGCTCCACTTCCGTCAACATGACGGCGGGTCGCGAAGTAAACAACCAGTCGCTAAGCAAATGTTTGGGTACGCCAATAAAGACGGTCTTCCCAAAGGGGTTTCAGACCGTTGGCGCACCGGTAAACTCCAGGGAATGGCTACAGAACCAGTTCTCTCGTCATTCAATAATGAGTGCAGTTAACGGTGTACATATCATTTATAACTTACGTACTAGACTGGCGGAGTTGAAGGAAAATTGGGGCGAATGACCTGAAAATGTTCACCAAGTTTGGTGGGCAGTTTAAGTTCCTCTCCTTTGAGGACATGCATTTGAAAAATTACGTTCGTGAAGTGAATCAGCGAATTTTAATAGTTTCCAATTTCTCGACAGTAAAAACCTCAACAAATATTATATTCTCTCGTCACTAATAAGTCCATTTTTGGACCAAAATTTTACCGATTTGGACCATCTCTGCTGAATGAACGACGCGGATTCAGAATGGCAGAGTAAGGAATTGCGAAAGAACTAAGAATTACCTACTCGCAAAATGAATTCCAGCCATCAACTCATAAGTCAATTTTTCGGTGCTGAATTTCAGCCTGCAGATTTTACACACATATTCCTGTACATATTGGCTTCTGCTCCACAAACGACGCGTTTCCAAGATGGCAGAGTGTGTTTTATTGACTTACATGTAGGAGATAATTATGCAATTTCCAGCCATCAACTAATAAGTCCATTTTTGGACCAAAATTTGACCAATTTGGACCATCTCTGCTGAATGAACGACGCGGATTCAGAATGGCAGAGTAAGGAATTTCGAAAGAACTAATAATTAGCTACTCGCAAAATAAATTTCAACTCGACAAGTCAATTTTGGGACCAAATTTGGTCAAATTTTGGACCATATCTGCTGAACGAACGACGCGGAATCAAAACGGCAGAGATGGTTTTTATTAACCAGATATGCATAGAGAACTATTAAACAAAAATTCACGCGTCAACTAATAAGTCAAAATTTGACAATTTTGAATCGATTCTGCAGAGCGGAAGATGGGGTGGGGAGGAAGATGAGGTGGGGAGGGCAGATAGTTTTTTGTTTCTTTCTCGTGGATACCAACCTACTACAAAAATTTCAGCCGTCAACTAATAAGTCAAAAAATGGTCAAAATTTTGACAAAATTTGATCGATTCTGCCTGTACAGGGGCGCAGAGAGCTAGGGCTAGGGTGGCAGAGATGTATTTTCCACCTTTAGACAATTAGTTCTTGCAAGTGAATTGATTTCCAGCCATCAACTACGTAAGTCATCATTTCTCTAAATTTGGCAATTTCAAACGGCCGCCATTTATGAAAGACAGCATTTTTTTTTTTTTTTTTTTTGGAGTGGCAGCAATCCATTTTTTTACTCACCTTGGAGGACATTTTAATAAAAATTGGTTTGTAGCTTTCAACTCGTAAGCCACTGTTTTTGCCTCGGCTCCCGGTCTAGTACCCACACGTCAATTTTGCATCCGAGTCTACCAAGGTAGCGGAAGCATTGTTTTCATTTTTCCAGATTGACACAAAATGTTCTTCTAAATCAAAATTACCTCTCGCATTTTACGTTTTAGGCCTTCCTGAGCAATTTTGGTTTCGTGTCTGTTTTCCGAAAGGGGTTTAAGACCGTTGACGCAACGGTAAAGTCTATAAAATAGCTACAGAACTACAGTTTTCTCGTCATGCAAATGAGTGCAGTGATTCTAGTCTTTAACGGTATGACTCGAAGAATTGAAGGAAAATTGGAGAGAATGGCCTGAAAATGTTCACAAAGTTTGGCGGGCAGTTTAGCTCCCTCTCCTTCGAGGACATGAATTTGAAAAATCCCATTCGAAAGTTTCCAACTTTTCGACAGTAATAACCACAAAAAACTCCGGTTCTTGCCCCCTGGACCCCCGGATGCTTACTGCTTAGTCTGGCTAAAATTCAAGAAACATGGAACATGCTTTAGCCGTTGAATACTGATACGTGAATGACATAAATATGATGTAAAAAAATGATATGTAAATTAGGACTTACAAGCTCCTTAAATGGAAGTATAAATATTATGTTATCTTATATCATACCCGTTTTTCAGACTCCTTAGATTCCATTTCGTGAATACGTTATACTAAATAACACCTCTAACCAAAAATGTTGTTTACAGTTCTTTTAACTAAGGGGTATAACTCAGTTTCTTCCATAATTACGGCGGTTTTAGAAGTGTATAATTTATGCATAAATTGAGGGCTTTTCAACGAAAGGTGAAGGATTTTTCTACGAACTAGAATGAAAAGATGAAGTTCCGTAGCAACTAATTGGTTGTAAGTGGAAATCATTGCAAAATTTCGTGACACATCGGCGTCTCCCAAAAACGTGAATCTTTTTGCCAGTTACCTCAAGGCTAAAGCATTTTCCATGTTAATACTCTCCTCCCTCGTCACCCCGAACTCATAAAGTACCCACACGTCAATTTTGCTTCCGAGTCTACGCGTTTCCAGATTGACACAAAATGTTCTCCAAAATCAAAATTACCTCTCACATTTTACGTTTTAGGCCTTCCTGAGCAATTTTGGTTCCGTGTCTGTCTGTATGTGTGTATGTCATGAAATCCTAGTAATGGCCAAAACTATACGAAGTGATGGTCCGATATCGAGGGAATTTTCAGAGACGCAACTCTCAGAAGCGATGTTATTGCTAGTAGGTAGTATTAATGGAAAAGCAGCGTTCTATCCAGAAGGGTGATCTATACAGTAAAATAATAAATCATTACAGTGTAGTGTAATAATTTTTAGCATTTTATTTTGTAACATGTCAATTTTTTCCATTCTTATTGGTCGTTCTTCCTCAATTTTTTTATCCTCCCTGAACAAATCAGGTTTTTATAATTTTTCTAGATTTGTGCAGTTCCCTATGAATTTTATTTGCATCAAACCTTTGGTATTTTTTAGTGAATTTCGTAATTTCCATGGAACAGCGTTATCTCATGTTTTAATGACTGATTTGGTTCAAATTTGGGTCGTTTGTAGGATTCATGAAATTAATGATGCCCACTTTTCACGCTCTCTCTCTCTCTATGTGGTACGTACTACGATTATTATAGAAATCACATAGATTACTTCGACACTTATGGTTACTGTGTTGCTGGTATCTGCAGCTTAGCTGTCTAGACAGAAGTTGTTGACAGCAAAAATACGTTTTTTCCTTTAGCGCCAGCTCCGAGAGGGTGGTCGGCAGATCTCTTTCATTCGACTTCCGTCTCTTTCTTCATTTTCCCTTCCTTCTCAACCGACGTCAAAAAGAACATCAAAGGGGAAAACCCTCCTAGACATATTTCACCGGGGGGATCGTCAAACGAGAAACGGCCAGTAACCAGTGAGGGAAAACCTCTTCAGCTATCAGCATCGGATCTGGTTGGAGTGTTTGAATGAATCGACTATCGAATAAGTTAGATTAGTAGAAAATATAAAGAAGTGGAGGTAACTTATTTAGATATACATTTACAGACAGCGAAAGTTGATATGCACATTTTAAACAACAATAGAAGTTAATAAGGGAAATGTTAAAATGTTCAATGATGGTGAACACTTCTCGCTGATTCCGATGTGGAATTGGAAATTTCATCAAATTCGATGACATTTTCAAGAATTGTGTAGTTTACCGTGTAGATGGTAGGTATCCTATGAGGGTAGTGCAAGGTACTTAGAGATTGAGATGCATTGGATCAGCCATACAACTGGGTTATGAATAAGTGGAAGCTATGATTTTCAGATTCTAAGTACCTTGAAAAGTAAACCATAAAATTTTGAGAAGACAACAATTTTTTTTCTCTATTATTGAAAATAATAAACCAAAATCCAACGGATCAGCATCGAATGAGACCGACTACAGCTTTCCTCAATTTATTGAGGAAACTTAACCAAAAACTATTACTAGGTAACTATGGCTAAAATTATCTTCGGTTCCTCTCGAAACATTCGTGGTCTAAAACTATGCATTGGTGATCATTTCTTTTGCGTTTTTCTCAAAACTCTGGACATAGCTCCTTTGTGCTTTAAGGTATCGATAAGAACTATTGAAGTTTCGCCACCCGAATCAGGAGAACTAGGGTATCTACATTCTTTTTATCACCCTACCTAGATCTTTTGTTTTAGATTCTCACACAGCCTTGTGATTCGATTCACATTCGATTCACAATATTCGATTCAGCGAGAAAAATCACTTGGAAAACCACTCCAAACTTCACTCGCCTAGTGACGAAACAGTCACTACATCATGCTGAACCCACGAATTCAATAAAAATTTCACACTTTTTCTCTCGGAAACACAACTTTTTCGATAAATAAATTTTTTTTAAAAATCTGAATACACCTTTGGAAGGTGAACTTTTGGACCAACTTTTAGGACTACTGGAGGAAAAAAACAGTACATTCAGTGGAGCTAGCAAAAAAACTGAGAATTTTCAATAATTCACAAATTTTCATCTTTGAGCTTATTTTTCGACATTTAAATCTCTTTACAAAAACTTGAACTTGCACTATTGCGACAGTAAATTTGATGCTCTTTCCAATGGTACAGTCAAATTTGAATTTACTTCATCAATTAACGGAGCTAAGAAAGTTTTAGTGAACAAGGTCAAAAACACGAAAAAATCTTAAAAGTGAAATAAATCGAAAACAAAGCCTATAAAAAAATTGCTAATAGACATTTTTTGTTGGAAATTAGTTGTAGAATCGATCCCTAGCCGATCGCCGATGCGCCCTTAACGTTTACACCCTGTATACATAGATACATACAGGTCTGGAATTCGAGATCACTTTTTGCTGTAAACCACACCATGCCACGTGTCACTGACCGAAATAAGCCACTTGAGCCACCCACGTTCCTTTTTAGATGGAAGATACCGTACTCCCTCAGACCTCTCAAATCCACTCCTCAGGTCAACCGAATATTCTTTTGGCCCGTCGAAAGTACGCTCGAGTCTCCCCCCTCCACTCGACCGGCGGTTTGACACACCTTCTCCCTTTCACCACCCTACCTTTTACCGCCCTCCCTTTCACCTACCCCTTTCACTATCAGTACATCTTCCACCTTCGTCCATTCATTCCACCTCTCGCTCCTTCAAGTTGAGTGGTGGGCGTGTCCGGAACTGAACCCCTTCCGCGCGCTCTCGAGAAAAAATTACGAGTTTACGAGGACCGTCGAAGATGGTTTACGCACTTTTTTCTCCACCAAACACGAAATTCAATACTAAAAACTTTCAGCCTGAACCACAGGTAAAACTCCATGTAGATGCATTTATTAGGAATCAGATCATCGGAACTTTAAAAACATAGATGGCTGAAAATAACAAACAAAACAAAATACACCTCGTTTTACAGACCAACAAATTATTGCAGGCAGCTTTTGCTACTGTAAAAATCGTTACCTCCAACTGAACTGTTCAAACACACGGCGCACGTTTTTCGTTGAAAGTACGCAGGTGAAAAGAATGAACAGGAATGGCGTGACAAAGACATTTAAAACCTCATTAGCCACCTGAATCTCGCGGGAATGTTGAGGGTAGCTCTTCATTGCCTCTCGCTGCGATAAATTCCCGCGTTTCCCATGTGGGGCGACCGTAAACCGTAGGCCCGAGCTTCCCTACGCCTTCCGAATCGACTCCCACGAGGGACCGTCAGAAATCTAGCCTTTCAACATTTAAGCTGGGAAACTAGCAGGAGAATAACCTCAAGGCGAATTCAAACTTGAAAAACCCTACAGGTAGCTAGTACCTTCTCAACTCTCAAAAACTTGTATTTTACGTTAATAAGCAATAATTTGCTACAAATGAATCTCAGCAACCTAAAACCTCTCAAGTTGAGTACTCCAACTGAGTTGAGTTGAGTTGAGTACAGAGTTGAGTGCTCAAGAGAATTTTCCAAATCAAATTGAGAACTCAGAACTTTGTGGTTTATTATTTTCAATAATAAACCTTTGGAATCGACCAAGAAATTTTTTTTTCCAAACCCCCCCCCCCCCCCCCCCCTCAAAATTTGTTGGTTTACGTTTCAAGGTACGTAGAATCCGAAAATCGAATAAAAACAATTCCCTGTCCGCCGTACTTTCCTCACTTAGCATTGACCGATGTTGATGAAATTTGGTACGTAAGCTCCATTTGGTGTCTAGTTGTGCCCCGAAGATTTTGGTTGATGTATGTCACTTCTAAGGGTTGAAAAATATGGTTTGAAATTTTGAAAACGCCCTAACTCAACAAATTTTGATACGAAGATATTTTTTTCCATCAATTTAAGATAGTATTGAATTTTTGAATTTGAATTTTTTTGAGACCCCGCGGAGCTTTGTAAGACAAACCGTTCGCTCCCTACGAGAATTTAAGGTTTGGACTTACGATAAATCAGAAACACGAGTGTGAATCGCAAAAGAGGCCTAATCTCCGTTAAAATTTTAGCTGACCGAAATGCGATCGATCTTCAAGCTGGTTGGTGGTAACAATGGCAAAGCCGTGTTCTTTGTATACGAGTGATCTAAATACAAAATAATAAACCTTTGTGTAATAATTTGCACCGTTTTTCCATATAATTTTACCCATATCTTCTCTCTCCCTTCTTTCCTCTTGATACCCTCGGCAGATTCAAACCTCAAACCGGAATTCAAGAGGCAAAATGCTCTGACTTATTTGATCAGCTAAAGGACGCCTTCATAAAGTCGAGCGTTTCTGCAGGTGGTACTGCAGAATAAGGGAAAATATCTCAGAAAGTCGTTTCAGACATCAAGTTTGACGAGAAAGATCACTTTTGGGCCCTATTGAGAAAAGAAGGGTGCACCAGTAGAGTGTTCATTGCCTGCAATTTGATTTTTCTGTGTTTTAAATAAATTTCTAGTATCTTTCGGTGTTTTAGTAAATGTATGTTAACAACTATGTCAGTTTTCCTGAAATGAAGGTTAAAAATTGCTCCTGGTAGAGACGAGCGTGCCATATATGGCACGCCTTGTTCTGGTGACTGGGGTGGGGGTAGACTTTTTTGATTATTTTTTTTGAATACTTCAAAGACCCAATGACGAGAAAACACACAAAAAAATCCATAAGAGATATTTTTTCCGTTCTTGGTGGATTAATAAGAAAATTCACCGGGCAGGTATTTGGTGTGCGTCTGAACAGTTGAATCATATTGGATGTGGCATAATGGAGTGTGGATATTACAGAAGGTGAATACTGTGAAAGGTGGGTATTTTACAAGGTGAATTTTTTACCCTACGGGGGTAGGTTTCTTTTAACGATGAGAGTTAAACTTCCCAACTTCTCTCTACGAATTCCATGGAACACATTCACTTCAGTTTTTCACTTCGTTTTAAGACAAATTCTAAATCATCTCAAATGGATGGGTGTTATAAAATATCTAAATCGACCTTTTGTAAGATCCAAACGACTCATTAAACATAATATTTTTTGAGGTGGAGATCAGTGAAAATTAGCCAGAAAAGAGTGTTTCGGAACCCGTTCATCGCGTTAATAATTTGATTACTCGGCAGGACATTGGGCAGTGACCCTCTCAGATCAGCTGATTGAGCCTGCAGAATGTATTGTTATTCTTAGCCCATAAGACTGTATCCAGACGCTTAAGAACATCCCAAATCAGCAGTGCGGGCGCTTTCTCGTAATGGATCTACTGAGGGACTGCTACTTCCTGAGAAATTGAATCATACAGCAGACTGACTAAACTAAGGGAGGCCAATACTTTGGCCTTTTCACGAACTAATCATATAGGTAATATTATAATATCGTGTATGCCAACTAGGGTAGAAATGGGTAGCTCAGATGAGGCCACAAAATTTGTAATAACACACAACGCTCGAACTTGACTGATCCCCCTGACCTCAGATAACAAATTCCACCGAATTATCCAGCGATGCCGCTAGTTCTCAACATCTCTCAAAAGTCGTAGGCCTGTGATTTGCAGTTCCTTCGAAAGAGAAGGCGTGCAACTGGCAGACGGCAGGCGCCCTCGGCCTACCACCCCAACTGGTCGATGACCCTTCTGGCCTCTGTAGCTCAATAACTATCTTTCATTATACTCCTCTCCTACCTCCCGCAAAGCTTTTCCTTCTCAGCAAATGCCTGGAAAGCGACTGCCTTTTCAATGCAGATTTATCTTTTGTTTCATAGATCAAGTGACATCACTGATCGGAGACACGTTGGTAAAGGGGAAGGAAATTTCTATTCGCATTTCGCATTAATGCTTTCTGAACTATTTTGGTTCATTTTCGGTCCTGGGCATTAGTACCATAAATCGTGGTCTGATTTTGATAAAATTCTCGGAGTTTGTGCGGGGTAGCCCTGAGACAGTCTCAATAGATCTCCTTAAATATCAATTTCTCATGATTTCTCTTATCTTAAGTTGGTCTTTCAGCAACGCAGTCTGCGACAAGATCGTCATCTTAAATCTCGAGGCTTTAGAGGCAGCTTTAACCTTAATTTAACTTGAGCTTCGTAGTGGCACGTATAAGCACATCTGACTTCAACAGGAACAAACCAAATTATGGATGCTGGCTTAGGGATCATCAGAGCAGATGACGTGGCAGAACTTTCTACACTCGTACTTACAGCCAAGGAATTGAACTAAGTACGAGGAGCTCCTTCAGATTATGTATAAATTTTGAAATTATTTTCTAATAAATGTATCTAGTTTAGAATGGGTAAACTCGTTTATTTGATCTATGAGATCCTCCCAAATATTAATTGTTCAAACATGTTTTCAAATAGGTGCCATTTCTTATGATTTATCCTATTTTGCCTAAACTTGGTCGGAGCATGACGATTTTAATAATACTCTACGTGCACATGATCACCTAAAAATACAATCGGGTTATGGATACGAGTGAGCTATGTGCACACCTGTTCAAGAGCAATGATAAATGGGTAGTAACGAATACTGAGTAGTTCGAGTTTGAGAAGGCTAGGAAGGGAGAAGTGACCACAACCGAGCTGTGGGTCATTTATCGCGTTGTAGGCCGGTCGGTAGTTAAGCCTGGCCGATCTTGATCTGTCAATTAAACTCTCCAGGTTGGACCACTATCGACGCTGTCACCGTCCCGCGGTGGTCACACTCTACAACCGCCAACAACGACCACTGAAGGTGTATAATCGTGAAAGCAACCCCCAACCGAAGCAAAACCTCCCTCGACACCTCTCTATAAAATAATCGACACCAATGTTTTGACCTTATCCGTCAGTTTCTATGCCTGTCTGAAAACAGTAAGGTAGTTCCATGGGTCAGAATTTCGAATTTTTGACGTCAGATTCAAACCATATCCAAAAGGAATAAGGAATACCGTCTTTATTTATGTTGGCGGGAAAGCCGACAACAACTCTGACGCCACCTGGCAGATAAAATCACTTAATAGAGTGCAATGAGATCACTGGCAAATTAAAATCGTGGACAAATTCAAGGATACAAAATAATGTTGATTAAAAAGATAATAAACTATATTTTTTTAGCCTCTATATATTTGAATGTTTCCTCTAAATAATTTTTAGTAGTTTCCTGTGCTCGCCGACATGCTGTTCCATTGCCTAGCATTACTCAGACGTAGACTCAGGCGTCTGAAGTTTTCGACCTCTCCAAAATTCAAATCTGGTTGAATACCTGTGCTCTTAGTATACAGCACACTAGGAGGCGTTCACGACAATCCTAAATAAAGGCAAAATGTTTAATTTAACATATTTTTTTAAAACCTTTGTCTGTCAGAAAATGGATTCGTTTTAAAAGTCAAAATCATAAAGTATAAATAAAGTACAATAATTATCACACAATTAGTCTATACTAAATACCACCGATGTCTCCCTACAACCGGTTTATGTATTAATTAATAAGTATTAACTAATGATATCTCCGACTCAGAGTTAGTCTAATTGTTGAAGGAACCTTTCAACAGTACCATCATTAACATCTAAATAAATACCTATGTCTACTCTTAATGATCCTAGGCATCATTGGCAGTTGAAGGAAGTTAACAACACCTCAACTCACCTAACCTAGTAACTCGAGTCCCAAACCCAAAACATGTGGTGAACCTCTAAATTAAATAATTTAATTAAATAAATAAATTAATAAATTAATTAAAATTATTTGCCTACAAAATCCTAATTAGAAACAGTAGAGAACCCCCTCAGGTTGATAAAAACACAATAGAAAATCACCCATATGTAAGTACCTACAACCCACTTTAAATAGCTAACTCCCTTCATTAAAAAAAATTAACAACTAAATTACTGATTTCAGGTACCTACAACTCATTGAGTACAAATTAAATATAATCAAGACTATTGTGGAACCAAATACTTCCTAATAACTGGAGCTGGATGTCAATCATGTACTCTACTGACCCCCAATGCTCAACACCCTCTACAGCTCATATCTAATGGTAATGATGATACTCGTCATATTATTCCCAATTCCTCTACATGCAATGGGGTTCTTCTAAATGACGTAAATTTAGGAGTGAGACCTGACTGTGAAAACTCCAGCTTCACTGAGTTTATTGAACATAACATCAATGATGAGACACTATTGACCTGTGATGCTACATTTACTGAGCCAAACTCATCAACAAATATTTCAACTTTGGCACAACTTGTCATTGATGACATAGAAGAAATCCTTGCTGGCACAGAAGGTATCAATCCTATTGTTATAGAAATTTCTGAAGTAGACAATCAAGGGCCAATCAAGGGCTCCTAACGAAGATGCAGAAGGTTTAAAGAATGCCTGGGGAAAACATCTTTTTTTCGAAGAATTAACACATTCAAAGAAAAACACCATAAAAACTAAGAAAAACCGCCAAAGCCACGAATTCCTTTTTGTGTATCCAAGAAGGAATGGATTGAATTTGAAAGGAAGAAAATGTTGGAGAAAGAAAATAAAGAGAATGCTCGTTTAGAGAAACAAAGACTGCGTGACGAAAAGACTGCTAATAAAATTAAAAAACTGTATCAAAAAAGAAGACTGTGAACCGCAAATTTACTGCAGAGGTATCTGCTAGTTGTAGTGATATTAGCTGTAATAGGAAGAGAGTGACAGGCACTCCTAAGATTGATTTTATTTGTCCTGGCTGTGATGAAGTTTATGTAGAGCCAGCTTCTGAAGACTGGATTAAATGCAACAAATGTGATATGTAGTGACATGAAAACTGTACTTCATACAGTGGCAGAGGGGATTTTAACTGTGAAGCATGTTGAAGTACCATTGTTGTGAACCAAAGTGATGTTTTTCACTTTATTTTCTATACCTAAATACCTCAATACCTGTTTTGTTTCGTTTTTTTTTATACCTACTTGTTTTCACTTACCAGTAAGTACATAATATGTACTATATTATAGTATCGTGGTCGATATTTAGTATAGATTCCTATGTGCCAATATTTCCAAATAATGTTCCTCATATTATTCTACTTAGTTACGTTTATTTTTTATGTTCAAAGTCCTAAAATAAAAATTGATGATGTTCGATCACATTTTTCCTACCCTATTTTATGCTTGCATACCTATAGATGGTAGCTAATATAATGGATTGGTTCCTTTTTTAATTACGTTGCTCGAGTGATGATTTTTTTTTCAAAGAACCAAGAGATAGGTACCAGGAAATGTGTCTCGGAATGGAGTGTTCATTCACTGGAATTTCAGGGTTCATTCACTAGGAAATAGTGTTCATTCATGGGGTGAAATACATTAACTCCTTTATTGTGGAAAATTAGCTATAAAAATCAACTTTTTTCGTCTTCTCCCATGCTACTCTTGTTTCTTATATAATTTTAAACAACATCAGACAAATTCAAGTAGTGTAGTACTGCAACTTTAAGAACTATAGACAATAAAGTTCGTCACTATTGTGCTAAGAGCTTAAATGTTCATTCATCGGGCGAGTCAACCTATGTAAGTACCTACCTATTACCATAAAGCACCTTTATCTATAATATTATTCAACAACCTTCTAACTGCCAACAATCACTTACAGATTATAAGCTATGTCGAATTATGCGACATGGGAACAGAAATTTTACCTTTGCAATTCTGATACCAAAAATGCCTAAAACTACAGCTGTACTACAGCTTCATACTATCACTTATCCTAAATTTAAGTACCCACCACCACATAATTATACTAGTTGATTTAATCCAACTACTTTAGTATTTAATATACCACATATACTACCAATATACCACATTTACTAATCCCTAATTATTTAAGCAAGGTATAAAAAAAAACTCATAACTACCCTAGGCAACCTAGTACCTGAACAACCTAGTTTACAATTAGTGACTATCTTATCTCCTAAACTGTACTCGTTGTTCAACAATGTCCAGACGATGCCTACCAATGGCGAAAGCTAGCTCGAAAAAATAATGTATATGAATCAAACTGAGGATCTGCCGCTTTTTTCCTCCCCTTGTCTAATCAAAATCAATTGTATTAAGTACAATAATTATCACCGCTGAAGGAAATGAGACACATGCAGTACTGTTCTGAAGATTACACAAAGAAATTAGGTCGAGGTTTCCTGAAACAAACAGCCCACGTTGGGACGCGGATCCCCTCGGATTTTCCTAGGGATAAAACGGCAGGGTTTCTCATAAGACACTGAGCGAGTGACAAGGTTCCATTTGCTCCATGATAGGTGAACTCGCGTTAAGGCCCGAAAACCCGCCGTATTTGAGGTGCGCAGCATCTGGAAGCCAAGTCACGTTCCCCTTGTAAATCACAGAAGCTCACAACGGAGAAAGACCCACGACCTCGAGTATTGCGTTTATAAGGTCGACGTTGCGTTATCTCACGGATATGCTCTTCGAGAGTGGCAGAAGGGTAAATTATGTTAATTTTGAGTGGATTCACGGATACCTACGATATTTTTAAAAGATCAATTTCCGCCCTCATATGTATAATCTACTTCCGTACTCCGCAGTTAAAATTACTTGAGTAAAAATTGATTGAACAACTACTTCAGGTTGATATTCATTTTTACAAGCTTTTATTTAGTTTCACCAGTCCCGTTGTCTGCCAGTCAGACAGCCGTCCGTACTTGCGAGTGTAGTTTCATAGAATTCACATGCGCGCATGCGCATAAATCATCACCAATGAAACACAGGATAGTGGAGGAGACTTTCCGGGGACCTGCACTCTCATTTACTGAAAATGCCATCAGAATTTACTGAAAGACGTGCAAAGTTTTCGTACGGTTTTGCCCGTAAGAGTTTTGCTACGCTGCCGTGCTAAGCCAGAAAGTCGTAACGTGAAAATTTGACCAAATTGAGTTATTGGTACCCGGGGATTTTGGGGGTCGATTTCTATCGATTTTCGAAGTTTCAGAGTCGTATCTCGACTAGAAATGCCTCAAACAAGCCTCCCGATTTTTGCGTTAAGGCATGTCAACTTGATTATGCTAAGCAACTAGTCGTATCGGAGCGATTCAGAAGAAGAAAAGTCGTATCTTGACACAGTTACGAGAATCTGCCTTAGTATTTCGACGATACGACTTCTTGCATTCTGATTCGGCATGATACGACTTTTTGCCTCTGAAAATTCAGCATTTAGGAACCTTCTTACTGTTACCTAACCGAATTATTCTGCCGTGCTATGCCAAAAAGTCGTATCTTGGCTTCACCCAACTTTCGGGAAAACGACCTAATAGGTTTCGTGGTGAAATAACTCTTTCACGGGATTATTTTTCCTCCTCATACCACAACTAAAAGTTTTTCTTATGTTAAATTAGTTGTTGCATCGATTTTTGAGGTCAAAATTAAACATTTTTTTAGTGTATATTGTCAAAAAACTGTATAACATTTTTCCATTCTTGTTGCTTCCGAGTCTACCAAGGTAGCAGAAGCTTTGTTTTCACATTTCAAGGATGAAAAAAAAAAAAAAAAAAAAAAAGTTCACCAAATTCAAAATCTTCACTCGCGTTTTGCATTTTAGACCTTTTTGAACAATTTTGGTTCCGTGTCTGTCTGTTTGTGTGTCTGTCATGAAATCCTTGTAACGGGCATAACTAAACGGAGTTATTGTCCGATTTTTATGAAATTTTCAGGGATTGTGCGGGTTGGTGTGCAGACAGTCCCCTTTAAAAATCATAATCCCCGGACTGATAGAAGCGACTGCGCGTGCGCAAACGTGAATTCCTTGTAACGGCCATAACTTCTACATTTCTCATCCGATTTCGATGAAATTTTCAGGGAATATGCGAATTTAGTTTTAGATAGTCCCCTATGAAAATCACCACCTTCGGACTGATAGTAGCCACTGCACATGCGCAAAAGTGAATTTCCTTGTAACGGCCATAATTTCTACATTTTCCATCCGATTTCAATGAAATTCTCTGGGATGTTATAGATTAGTATTTAGATGATCCCCTATGAAAATCACCACCTTCGGACTGATAGTAGCCACAGCACATGCGCAAAAGTGAATTTCCTTGTAACGGCCATAATTTCTACATTTTCCATCCGATTTCAATGAAATTCTCTGGGATGTTACAGATTAGTATTTAGATGGCCCCCTATGAAAATCACCAACTTTGGACTGATAGTAGCCACTGCGCTTGTCCCAATGAAATCAATTTCAATTTTTGGCAAACTTTTGGCATACCTATTGGAACTTTTGGCAACTCATTTTGAACTTTCGGCAAATCCATCACGTTTCGACAACTACTGGAGTCCTTGTCCACCTTCATTCCTTCTACAATGTTCAATAAAGTGTTTTTTCTCTCTCAAATAATGGCTCCCAAGTTTATGGTAATTAACCACCGCGCATGCGCAAACGTGATAACTTGTAACAGAAATAAGTTATCCCATCTTTAAACGACGCATACATTTTATTTTTCGAAATGCTGTGATCACTAAATTATTTATTATACATCAACAATTTAATGTATTTGCCATCAACAATTCATTGTAACGTTAACCAATCACTCCTTCGTCATTTCATAATTTAATAATAATAAAATATATTTTCACCCTTTTCGTGTTACCTATGCTTCTGCATAACAATAACCAAACTATATTCCACATTCTACCCTAATCTACAATTCCGAACTGATAATTGAATTTATGATTGAGAAAATTGATTGAATAAATATTTTCAATGACGTATACAGTGGTTACGGTGACGAGGAAGCTATGTGCTACACCCAATTTTTTACTTACATTTAAGCCAGATATACTAAGCCTTGAAGTCGTATCAATCATAGATACGACTTTTAGTGCTAGCAAAATCGAGATACGACTTCAAGGCTTAGTATATCTGGCTTAAATGTAAGTAAAATAAGAATGGAAAAATGTTATACAGTTTTTTGACAATATACACTGAATAATGTTTAATTTTGACCTCAGAAATCGATTCAGCAACTAATTTCCTATAAGAAAAACTTTTAGTTGTGGTAAAAGGAGGAAAAATAATCCCGTGAAAGAGTTATTTCACCACGAAACCTATTAGGTCGTTTTCCCGAAAGTTGGGTGAAGCCAAGATACGACTTTCTGGCTTAGCACGGCAGTATGGGCAGACAGACAGAACGACGGAACTAAAAATGCTAAAATCGAGAAAACTATAGAAAACACGAATTTGAAGAAAACCCACGTTTTATGGGAGATTATTTGTGAAATCTTAATTCAAAGATATGTCTATGAAGGCGGGGTGTGAAAATTGATGTTTTATCGCTCAGACCACATCTGCCATCAGGGCGTCGAGGACATAATAGTTCTTCAGATCCTAACTTCTGCCTCTTTTGTCGTCGAAATGACTATTTTGGGGTTTTTAGCGCTGAGAAAAAGTTTACGAGCGGAACCGAGAGTCGCAGAAATACGACCCAGATTCTTCCTGGCGATCTGAAGGGAAGTAAAAAGCAGTAAATATTGCCTCCATGATAAACGCCCCGTCGGCGACGCTTCGCGGGCAAAAAATGGAACAGAAGGTTGTGGAATACCTCCGAGACGAAAGAAAATGATCTTCTGCAGAGGTAAGGCTAATGATATTTAAATGCGACGTCCCTCCGCCTACTGCGGTTGGCACCAATTATTTTAATATTTCTCCGCGATAGATGGCAGTGCACATACGATCTCACGAGTAAGTCGTTCTTTCCTTTGTAGTCTCTTGACTGAATTACAAGGTAAGCAGTACTAAAATCAGATTTTGACATTCAGAGATACTTATTTTTCAAAGTCGTTTCAAATTTTCAAAGTTCAATTCAAAGTTTCAATTCTCGTAATGATCTCAGAACTTTCAAAGATACATACACGAAATTGAGGGCTGCATGTGGAAGTTTCAATTCTGTCTGGACTGGGCTCCTTGCATTGTTATTACATTTTGACATGGATATGTCTTAGTTCTGGGGGTCATTCTAAAATTTTCGACACACAAAACAATGCAACGTGTTTTTTCTGATGCTGCTGAACGCAGGAAGCTGAAATTTGAGAGGCAGGGTCAATCGATACATACTTCTATACATCATCAAAGTTGATGATCACTGATCAGCTGAGTGAGCTCCAAGGCCATTTCCTCTCCTGTTGAACGCAGGAACCTGAAATTTGAGAGTGCGGGTCAATGCAGAATGCTGAAGGCGCCTGATTGGTCATTGATCAGCTGAGTGAGCTCATCATTTAAATTGCCATCATAAGACATATCCATGTACAGATGTATCTGCATGCAGTGTAGATACTCTTTCTATTTTAGTACAAAACTTGTCTGTAACAACTTGAAAGAGTCTGTTGTTTTCTCAAGCATTGTTTGTTTCCTGTAGGACGTTTTTCGACGTTTTTTGAATCAATTTCACACAAAGATAGAAAAGATTGAATCTGATATTCAATTACTTGAGTCATTATACCTAGTTTAGCAAACATTTTTTTAGTTTTCGCCAGAATGTTCGTAACAACAAACAAAAGAACGAGTTCGTTAGCCAGAAATGTTGGACAACCTGAAATGGTCCAAATTTAAAAATAGTCCAAAAACGGGGTTTTCCCGGTTTTTGAGGTTATTATCATCACAATCAAAGTAATATTAAGGTATTTCCGGATTCAGCACAAAATTTCTGATACCGATGCACTTTCCAAAAATGAAAAAAGTACCTATATATTTATATAATGAAAACGTGCGTATATTAGTTGTACCCAGAAATGCAGTAGCCGTGTGGGTACTCTATGAGTTCGTAGAGACGAGTAGAATACGAATATGGACTCCTAAGATCTCGAAGTATACCCATTGCATAAGTATGTTGGTATGGTGTACTGAAAATCGAAAAAACCAACGATAGCCGTGTGGGTACTCTATGAGTTCGTGGAGTCGAGTAGATCGTGAATGTGGACTCCTAACATGTTCAAAGCATATCCAGTACATACAATATGTTGGTATGGTATACTGAATATCGAGAAAAAAAACCACCAATAGCCGTGTTGGTACTCTATAAGTTCGTGGAGTCGAGTAGATCGTGAATATGGACTCCTAACATGTTCAAAGCATATCCAGTACATACAACATGTTGGTATGGTATACTGAATATCGAAAAAAACCACCAATAGCCGTGTGGGTACTCTATGAGTTCGTGGAGTCGATTAGATCGTGAATATGGACTCCTAACATGTTCAAAGCATATCCAGTACATACAATATGTTGGTACCTATGGTATACTGAATATCGAAAAAAAACACCAATAGCTGTGTGGGTACTCTATGAGTTCGTGGAGTCGAGTAGATCGTGAATATGGACTCCTAACATGTTCAAAACATATCCAGTACATACAACATGTTGGTATGGTGTACTGAATATCGATAAAAACAAGAATCGTGTAAAAAACTTACTGAAAGAAATTGCAACACCATTGTTCCTTTTCTTACCTATATCTTCAACTAAAAGATTTCTCTGAAAATTCGCTCATTAATTCATGTTGCATGAATGGACTTATTGTTATTGATAATCAAGAGCGCTGGCCCATTGTCACTATTGTTTTCTTGTTACGTCTATATTTCTTGTCTCTATTGTATTCTGCTGTTCTATTATTTACATTCTCAATTGCTCCAACTTGAGATCTTTCCTTAATAACGATTATTAGCTTTGTTCCCAACCTACCATGTTTAATTTACGTTGTTTTTTTTCATTAAATCTTTATTTTGAATGATACTCGTGTTAGTTAGGTAACTGGAATTCTTATCTATTAAGTACTAACTATTATCGAATCTACCCCTGATGGTAGTTCATGTTATTATATTGTTAGCATGTTGTTATGTATTGTAGTTCATGTTACGTTATATTACTTAACGGGACATGAAACTTCTGTCCTCTACCTACCAACATGGAAGAGGACCCTCAAGAATGGAACATCATGGAAGCCGGGATCCCTACTTCTCAACCAAGAGGGGTCCGCAGATGTTGGCCATCGAGCTAGCACTTGCTCCAGGACGCTCAACGACGAATGCAATGTTCCTTCCCGATTTCATAAGAAAAAAAGATTGCTGCTTTGGATCAATCTAATAACGGCTATACCAGTATTAAAACGGCGGTATGTGAAGTGCGAATCTAATTACGATATTCATTGTTTACCTAAATAACTCGATATTACTTAATTTTGTTATTAAAGCATATTAAGGGGGTCTCAGGTTTTCCCGTAGATCTACGGTTTTTTTTCCATCTACGGGTCTACGGGAACATAGGTGAAATCTACGGTTTTTTTGTTGCAAATAATGGCTGAAAGCCGATTTATTGTAGTTAATTCATGTTCTTCAAAAATTTTCTGCTTTCTATTTTTCCACCAACCGAATAACATACTCAGGAAACGTTGATTTTCCAAGTCTGGTGACTTGGCTGTTTGAGGTCGCTAGTCAAATGGGCGCCATTCCATTCCTCCATACCCTGATTCTATTCACTAATATTTAACCACTAACGGCTGATCTAGTTTTAAGTTGTAAAAAAATCAAATTGTCAATGTACGATTTTAAGGATTGAAGATTGTGAAACCATTTTGAAAAAGTCAATGTTTCGTTTAAAATTCTGTGATTAGATTCTATTCACTAGTCTCGTTTTTCCAAAATGCAATAATTAAAAAAAAGGATTGGTACCATTATTTTCTGTGATTCCCACTCAAACCTCTTCACTATTTACTCTCCTATTTTGTTGTTTGAGACTAGGTTAGTAGGTATACGACTGAGTTGTAGGTAGGCACTTATCTAGTTCTAGGTGCAATGGCTGTTACCTCAATAAATATTTGGAAAAGCTCTTCTCAATTTAATTCAATGATCCCAGAAGGTGTGGCCTTTTTTATAGACCACGCATGTGTGTGAAGATTCCTACGGGAATACCTACGGGATTTGAGATACAAATCTATGGGTTTTACGTGTTTTTAGGACTCCGACCTACGGGTTTTTTGACACGATCGCGTTGGTAACACTGCCATTAATCAATCAATCATGCTAAAAATTACTGAGGACGGTTTGCATATCAATAACTGGTCCACTCGTTTGGACGGGACTTTATGTGCATTTATATTCCTGTTTGCAGACTCAATAAGCACTTACCCTCGATTAATAAATTCGGTAAAGTTTAACCTCTTCAATGCGATCCTCTTGAAAAACTGCCGTATTTTTCATTCCGAAAAATGAGAGGTAAAGCGTACGACTATGAATTACTATAGAAGAACGAAACTCATAGACTCTACTATTAATAATGATGATGAAGTGGGCCAGCGACAGAGGATCTCTTATAAAAAAACCTCTCGTATGAAAACCACGAAAAACGGCTAGCGGGAGAGGAAATTTAAAATGCAAGCTCCTTCGTCAAGCAGAGTGCGTGACTCCACATTAGAATAACACGTTCGTATACACAATACACGGAAACGCGATACACACACTGCGGATCAGTTGGACGGTAAGTTACGACCCCGGTGGTTTCCAAGCCTTTCGTCTGAAGGTCCTCATTCACACTGCCACGTTCATCATTATTATTCATCTCGTTATTCGTACAGAGATACAAACTCACAAGCCGTCGCATGATTGGCAATGTCGGTAAACATACTCAACTGGCTTGCGATGAGTGGATAGGGCTGGGTAGGGTCATTCCCAAACAATACGAACAACGTTGAAGTCCCAAAAGTAGTGGTAAGAAAAGTTATGTGAGAGGAAAGTAATGAAAAAGGTAGCAAGAGATATCTGAAATAATAATTTTAGACATTTTATAATAATGACTTTTGATTTGTTTATTTATTTATATTTATGGTGTGCCCACTCCGTGTTTGAGAAGTTTATGGAGAAAAATATTTTTAATTAAAAAAATGTACGTTTATAGCGATTATCCAGTGAACATGCTCGTAAATAACAGGTTCGGCTAATTTCCCTTTTTGCGGCCAAATTGAACTTGATGGTGTCGAACGGGTGGAAAAAAGGATAATAAAGCGTTTTTTCTTTGGATCATAATATGATCATAATATGATCTCATATTATGAGATAAGCTTAGTTACCGATTGTGGTAAAGCTTGAGATAATTCGATGCAGCTGATTCGAGGGAAAAATGCTTTACTACCCCTAGCGGAGGATACATGAACTAATGCTGTAGGTGTGATTTAAACGTTTTTGTAGATGTATTTTGACAAATCTGTAGAATATTTGAGCAGAAGGTTCCTAAAAGGCCCTATTACAGTCTGTCAGCTCAAGAATGATCTCTCCAAGGGCCACACAAGCGCTACATGAGTCAGCAGAATCTGTCTTTAAACCCAATTTTGTTGGAGTAGAAGATGGAGTCTTGGAAAGATCCTTGTGGGATGTTGGTGTCTATTATTTCTCATAAAGTAATATATTCAAGGAATAAGGTGGAAAAGGTCACTTCATAGAGGGATCTGTGTTGCCTTTGACAGTGGCTCCATCTCTGACGGGGAAACCCAACTATTGGCCTACAAGATGAGAAATGAGGGCAGAAGGTACCTCGAAGGCCCTAATATAATCTGTAAACTCGAGAATTATTTTGTTCATTTCGTTTTCTTACACAGTCGAAAGTTGAAGTATCAAAATAGCCAACAGCAACCAATCAGTTTTGGTTTAAAAGAGGATAAACTGTTCTAGGTAAAAATTGGACTTCCTAACAGATACTTCAGGATATTAAGGGTTAAATTAGTGACTAAAGACGATAAAGAAAATTTTAGTTTCTATTATTTTAAAAATCTCCACGGTGATGTTTTGATTATTTTGCTCCAGGGCAGAAATTCAGCCATATCGTTGAAGTTGGTGCAGTTAGAAACATTTATGCTGACAGCTCAGCATGGCATTCGAAATAGGTCTGACGTTTTTTACCATAATTTCTGCAGCAATGTGTAACAACTCGTGTACGGATCAGAACAACAGTGAGAATCTCCCTTCTATGAGATCACTGGAGTCTTCCAACGAAAAAAAACTTGACGAAGGATACATGGATCACTAGTGAGTTTTTTCCCGAATTCTTATAGTGGAAATCAGTTTACATGGAATCATTGACGTACTGAAATCATTAAACAAGGGTCAACTTTAACTTAGTGGGCAACAATGAACCATTCCTAGTCCCAAGTCAGTGGTAGGAAACCAGGAACAAACAAATCTAGTTTGAACTTGAATTCGTATTCTTACCGAATGAATTTCGTAGAGCCAAAATCCATACCCGATAGGGCGTGGAACTTTTGTTCTGGAAGCGATGTGACCGTGCTCGCTGCGGCACACGTCCTTTGGTGGCGATTCTCGCACCGGCTGCTGCGGGAGGTCGTATGTTCGAATCTCGCCCCCGGGGCGTGTTTTTGTGCGCCATGGGCTCATCACCTCCCTCGTCCCAACCCAGGGCGGTAAAGAAATGGGGTGTGGGAGTCCTGGGATTGGTTATTTCATTTAACAGTAAAGATCTTTTTGCACATTTCACAATTCGATGTATAAAATTCCTACGAATATAATAACTATAATATGGTTAGCTGATATGTGCGTTTATTGAACAGCATAGATAACGGCCAGTACACCGGCCTTCAGCTGGATATATATGACGACCCGGACCCATACGATAAAAAAAACTTCGGTAATTATGGCCTCGATTTCGTAAATGATTCGATCTTCCGAGATTCGGCCCTTCGGAAAAATGCATCAATTTATGAAAAGCCCAGGGACATCAAGTCCAATGGAACCGCCACGAACGCACCTAAAGCAACCACTCCGAAGTCGAATGCTTCTCTAACTACCGCAAACATCGCAGAAAACGCTTTCGACAATTTCACAGGTATTTCTACAGAGTGTCAACACTTGAGTTGGTCAAAACTTCAGGGTTCAATTCTACAAAGTCCCCAACAAAACATTCCCAACAAAAACTATATCCTAGTAATTTTGTTTTAACCCCTTGAGTTCGATTTTAAGAATCTTTCGCGTTTTCGACCTTATGTCATTAAATTTGCCTCAACTCACATGCCAAGTACCCATTTTACCAAGTAAAACCATGATTTGCCAATAACTCCCATCAAGTGAATTCAAATTTGAGGATATCGTAGGAAATAGCGTCAACTTATCAAAATATCAGGGTATAAAACCAAAATCAAATCAAAAAATCAAATCAAAAAGCAATTTCAAAATTATCTGAAATTTGACTTTATTAATCAGTTATTACTTTTAATCCCTTTGAGAATCAAGGTTATTATGAATGAGCATTCACACTCAATTTGGAGAAATAATAAGAGTTGTGGAAGAGAGAAATTTGATTACAGGCTGCTAACGATGCCTCTCGAGGGAACCAACTCAAAACGCTGATTTCAACTGCCTAGCAGGACATTTTGAGTCATTTCAACGAAAAAATTAGCTTTCGAGGTGGACCTTCCTCTCGAGAGAACCAACTCAAAACGATGATTTCAACTGTCTAGCTCGACATTTTGAGTAAATTGGACGAAAAAATGAGCTTTCGAAGTGAACCTTCCCCTCGAGGGAACCAACTCAAAACGCTGATTTCAACTGCCTAGCAGGACATTTTGAGTCATTTCAACGAAAAAATTAGCTTTCGAGGTGGACCTTCCTCTCGAGAGAACCAACTCAAAACGATGATTTCAACTGTCTAGCTCGACATTTTGAGTAAATTGGACGAAAAAATGAGCTTTCGAAGTGAACCTTCCCCTCGAGAAAACCAACTCAAAACGTTGATTTCAACTGTCTAGCTCGACATTTTGAGTAAATTGAACGAAAAAAATGAGCTTTCGAAGTGAACCTTCCCCTAGATAGAACCAACTCAAAACGTTGATTTAACTGTCTTCCTCGATATTTTGAGTCAATTGAACGGAAAAATGAGCTTTCGAAGTGAACCTTCCTCTCGAGAGAACCAACTCAAAAACGTTGATTCCAACAACTCACACTGTCTAGCTCGACATTTTGAGTCATTTCAACGAAAACTTATGGAATTTTGATTATTGGTTGCTAAGGAAACAAAACTAAATACAACGAACAGCGATCGCATTTTAGTCAGATGAAATTTGAACGGTGATTAGTCCTCTTTGGTGATTCACACTCGTGATTTTTCTAGATTGAAGGAGAACCCTTAAGGTCTCATAGAGAGCGAACGGATCGTCCTACAGAGCTCAGCGTGCTCTCTAAATTTTCAATAATATCTTAAATTGGTGAAAAAACAATATTTTTAATTCGAGACTTCTCGAGCTAGCTTCTTCTTTTTTTATTGCACACAGGTGATTTATTGGGATGGAGAAAGGTCGATATTCGAGAATTTCCCTACGTCGTGAGCCTCATGCATCAGAAATACAAAGTACACATTTGTACTGGTACGTTGTTAAGTTCCAAAGTCGTCCTATCGTACATACGATGCGTTGTGAGGAGAAAAACTGTCGCCGACAAAGTTGTTTTCACGGTTGCCGAAGCCTACCAGATCATCGTTGCAGCCGGTAAGTTGATGATGGGATTCCTCCCTTGGTACTTATTTAACCCAGATTCTCCGAAAAAAAAATCAATTTTTTCAATTTTGATTCCTATTTTTTGGCTAATCCTTTGATAACTAGAAAAATAAATTTTTGAACAACCCTCCTCTACTTCTCTCAAAAACTGCCGTACTCATATGAGGACAATAGGAGAATGTAACGCAATGAAGTAATGGGGATCTGGCTTCAACAAAGTATATTTTCGTCATAGAAAATCGGTAACTTAGACGTAAAAAATATGAATTGTCAATCGCCACACTCCAGGTCTCAGTAATCACAGGTAGACGTCGTAGATCCCAATCCAAGGATAATTACAATGTTGGACAACCATAAAAATCTAAGAACCACTGTTTTGTCGTAGTTTGCTAGCCATAATAACCCTCTCTGATAGATCCTTCAACAGCTTTGGGCTTGTAAAAAGATTGTCGATGTATAAGTTACAAAAAGGTCAGATATCCTGGTTGATTGACATCCAATTCGAGGCACAAGGAGGAATAAATCGTGTTACAGTGACGAGTTACTGGACCTGGAGAAATGAGAGAAATTTCTCCTATTGTATTCATAAGAGTACACTGAGATTGTATTTCATCCCATGATCACCGGTGATAGAGGATGATGGAGTTAGGGTCCGTGAAACTTCAAGTCACATCTCTAGATAGGAGAAATGTGGAAATAACTGCTCTAATAAATACATAGACAATGTGGCACTTATCCATCGACGTAAAAATTAGGAAGGGCGTCAACGATTCATGAGCTCCAACTTTGGAACTTAGATTGAGGAAAAAAACATTTAAAAAAACCATATCATCTTGAACTATGAGATCTCCTCTATTCAAAAAACCAACAACGAAGTCCATCGACATACCTCCATTTCCGCGGAATTTATTCGATGTATTCATATGAGGCAAATAGGAGAATCTAGGTTAAGTAGGTACTGAGTTTTACCAACACCAAAGTCTCCTAATGAGGAGTATACCTAGGTAAATTCAAGACCAATATTAAAGATATAAATTAAGTACGTATTTCCTAGTAGCCACTCTGCGGTGCAAGTATTCCCATGTCTTATAGACAGCTATAGCGGTGACAACCTCGAGGTTGATCTGGAATTGCCCTAAGTCCAGAGAAGCCTAGCGCCTGATCACCTCAGTACCCCACTGGAACCTTGACAATATGAGCAGGACCACGACAGCTGAATGTCGACCTTGCTAGGAAGTGGTTGACGCATATCAGCGCTCACCCTGTGAGTGCCTTGATTCACTTCCATAATATTCCAACCTACTGATATCCATGAGTACTTTTATAAAATACTTTTTTTTATAAAATACTTCCTAACCTCCCTTGGTACTTAAGTAGGTACTAAGTTTTCCCAACATATAAGTCTGCTAATGAGGAGCATACGTAGCTAGATTCGAGACCAATACTAAAGATATAAAGTAAGTACGTGTTTCCTAGTACTTCCTAGTAGCCACTCTGCCGTGCAAGTATTCCCATGTCTCATAGACAGCCATTGACAACCTCGAGGTTGACCTGGAATTGCCTGAACTTCAGAGAAGCCTTCCAGCGGCTGATCTCAGTACCCCATTGGAGTACCATCTAGACAACATGAACAGGAACACGATGGCTGAATGTCGACCTTGCTGGGAAGAGGTTGACACATATAAGCACTCACCCTGTGAGTAGATTATAGATTGTGAATGAATCCGCGGATCAGGGTGATGGGAGCCCTAAGCACTGAAGCCTGGTGGCTTATTGTGCTACTCCGCGGATTCTGTTCCTAGTCAAAGAGTCCTAGCCCTTTAGTGAGAGCCAGTAGCGGTTTGGCTAGGTTTGTGCAGGGAAAAGCATCCATGGGTGTGAATTGATTGTTGATATGAAGAGTCCATATAGTATTATTATATTATTATTATAAGATATTATCCATTCATGCAGTATGAGTCGATGAGAGAGTTTTCAATGAAATCTTTCTGTTTAAAATATGGTTGAGAAAATGAATACTATGGCAACAGGAAATTGCATTTAGATAAGCTCTATATCATGATTAACACACATGGCGTTAATTTTTCCTGAAAGATAAGTATTAAGTAGGTGATGAATGATTGAGCTAACTAGACTAACCTACAAGAGTAAGCTAACCTAACCTGAGTAGATTAGGTTCGTATGAAAAAGGTTCAAGATAATATTATGGTTTTTGGAAGATAGCTGATAGCTAATAATAATATGTTTATTCGTTATCTTTTTACATGGGAAGAATGCGTCCAATTAAGGTAGGAGGTAGCTCGACTCGTATACAAGCGGCGTGGTGGCTGGAGCCCGCCCACCATGGTGGTGACCCGTATCATGGCACAAACCAGCACCTCAAACCGAGGCACTGGACAGCCCCAGACCCGCGACCATCCACCAAGGAGACCACCCTCGATTGAGGCCTAGGACGCCCAAGCCAATATCACAAGATCAGAGTGAAAGCTTAAATTCGACCCTTCAATCAATATCACATCCAATGACACACAAACATCTTATTAATAGTCAACATTTGCATAATAACAAGGATCAGAATCAACTCAATCAATCAATCATCTATCATCAGAACCAGAAAATAATAATAGCTTGTTATTAACCCAAATTAGACCATGGTGTCACCAGTGTCACCGAAAACATCTCAGTAACTCCAAGGCTGTCTTAAAATGTCACCGGAGTAACCAAAATTAACTTAAAATTTTGAATTTAATGGACATCAGAGTTTTTTTGTGGGCTATTGGAAGTCTCAAAATAGAGTTAGAACAAACATTTCCAAGGAAATCGATGAAAATATTTCCAAAGTTTTGTCATAACATTATTTTTTGATTTCTAATAAGTAAACAACAAACAAACAAAATTTTTTTACAAAAAAATGGTTTAAAAATGTCAGCTCTGTCCATTAGTTTTAAATTTTAATTTAAATCTAGTTAATCTGTTGACACCTATGAGACAGCTGTGGAATTCCTAATATGTTTTCGGTGACACTAGTGACACCATTTTCCGAATAGGGTTAAAACCCTAAAATAAACTTTAAAAAATTTCAGTCCTGAAAAATTTGGTCTTATATCTTTAGGTTCACATCGTCCTCTTTCAACCTGGATCAACAACATCACGATATCTACCTACCTATCTATCTACATAGCGGCAGTTGGGGTACTGTGCATTACTCCTGTAATGGTGAGGCAGGCCAGCCGTTGAACGCTGGTTAGAGAGGAGGAGGCTCCTACCTGGCAAACTTTTGGCCACCACACAGCAGCACACTAAGATGGGTCTTACCACCGCAGTATAGATCCAACAGACCATACTTGGTTTCAGTCCCCAGGTTTTCCCACATGAGCGTTTGGCCCTCATGAGAGCACTTTTGCCCCGATTGGCAATGTAGTGTAGATGCTTATTCCAGGTGAGTTTGGCATCCAGGAAGACTCCTAGATATTTAACCTCTCCCTTGAATGGCACCCTAACATTGAAAAGGAGAGGTTTATTTAGGCCTCCCAATTTCCTTTTTCTGGTGAATGGAACAAGTGTGGTTTTGTCAGGGTTTACACTGAGTCCCTCAGCCCTACACCATTCCTCCACCCTGTGAGTAGTGACGGGCGATAGTCGATAGTTCAGCACTATCGATAGGTCAATACTAACGATAAAAACTATTGATAGATCGATTAAAAACTATCGATACTATCGATAGTGCATCTCACTTTTCCGTACCTACATGTCCGATGGAGAATTTAATGTAATTGAATTGAATTATCTATTACTTGCAGGATTCGATATATTCATAAGATTACACAAAATTTCAAACAAAAAACGAATTTATTTAAAATGTATAAAAATAATTTCCTGTTTAGCATTGCTCCTTGTGCCACATATTGCCTGAAGGGAGATAGGAAAAGAGTTAGAAGGTAAGTGGTAAAGTCGGTACCACGAATTTTGTGTCTTTGCACAAGTGATGAATATCTCATTTCTCAAAATGAGGTTCTCACAATATACAGCTGGCAATAAAAACCAAAACAAAAAAACGAGTATCTACACTGCATGCAGATACATCTGTACATGGATATGTCTTATGATGGCAATTTGAATGATGAGCTCACTCAGCTGATCAATGACCACTCAGGCGCCTTCAGCATTCCCCATTGACCCTCCCTCGCAAATTTCAGGTTCCTGCGTACAACAGCATCAGAAAAAAAACGTTGCATTGTTTTGTGTGTCGAAAATTTTGGAATGACCCCCAGAACTAAGACATATCCATACATGTCATATTGACATATTGACATGTCAATACTGAAACGAGCCTCAACTTCGAGAATACCAGTGAATTGAGAAGTTTTTTCACATGGAATTCCCGGAGTTGAGGCTGCACCGCTCGTCTCAGATTATCACAGTTCTCCAAATGCTGAGATTTCCAAATACAAAAAAAGTTAAAATCTATCGGTAGTGGATGACTATCAATAGTACTATCGATGGTAACTATCGACTATCGCCCATCCCTACCTGTGAGCGCCTTGATTCACTTCCATAATATTCCAACCTACTGATATCCATGAGAACTTTCATGAAATATCCTCTTTTTCGCCCATTTCCGTCTTAAAATTGTGAAATTTATCCTAAAATATTGTGTTACATCTCATTCCGTGCTGATATTACAACTAGAATATCTGATATTCCTCTGACAGTTTTGCACGGCATTTACTCTACTTAATTTCATCAGGGTTGACGTCGCTTAAAATCAAAGATGCAGACACAATGGTCTTTCGACACGTGGACTTGATCATTACAACCTACGACAACGCTTTCAAGGGCCATCTCGTATTTCTCATGTTGGAGAAAGCATTGCCATACTCGATTTACCATCACCCAGTCAAATTGTACTCCATGGATTTGAAAGTCGTGGGGAAAAAGCTTCAGGAGCACGTTGGAAAATCGTTTTGCGAAGTGATAACGTGGGAGGATACGGTCATTTGTTCCGATTCAAAAATCTTAAGACCCAAGGTGAGTAACAGCTTATAGCATTCCAACAAAAAATAAATGTTGAAATCTTAGGTTCGTAGATTTGATCATGGTTATTTGAAGATAAGTGACGAGGAAGGCTTCTATTTGTGTGTGCTATTTATAAATGTCCATGAAACATTTAAATTATTTTTGACTTTTGATTATATTGTGTGTCAAGAATGATTTTTCTATTTTGATTTCTGTACCTCCTATTTCTGGAATTTTGACAGAATTTGAAAGCGTACCGAGTGAAGATCCTGGAAAGCAGTGAGTGCTCGACCCAAAAACTGCGACTAGGAGTGCGCTCTTCGGGAGACTGGTCCATCAAATCAGAAGAGTCTCAACACCATTGCTTCGTAGGTATGGGTGGACGAAGGTATGTACGTGAAATTTACAAGCAGAATTAGAAATATGATCAGAGAGAGATGCGTATTGTCTCTCTATATCTCGCGCCCTACAGTACCTCTTACCAAAGAAGAGAGCGAATAGAAAATAAGTTGGCCTCGTTGCTCACACAGCTGATCAGACTTCAATAATTCCCAATGGTAGCTGTGATCAATATTTCAATGCTTTGGGATAAACGGAAGAAAAGTTAGTTTATCGCTCACATATCTGATTGTGAACCAATCTCGAACTGTAGATGAGTAGAAAGTTTTCATCTGACTGGGTCTACATCTTTTCACTAATCCTCAAGAAGCAACACATCACAACCACTCTTTTAGATGCCCCATAGTTTAAGACATACTCATGTAAAAAAAAAAAAAAAAAAAAAAATCTGCACTTAAATGGCTGCTTTTTATTAACAAAATGAAGTCACTTGGTTAAGAAAAATCATAAAATTGTTCGCTTCAGGCACGGGCAATTACTCTACATGTTCGACTCAGGCGTTGCTCATGCGAACCAAAATGTGCCATTTTGGTTTATTATTTTCAATAATGAACCTTTGGAATCGACTAAGGAATTTTTTTAACCCCCCCCCCCCACTCCCTCCCCTAAAAAATTTGTTGGTTTACAGATAAAGGTACATAGAATCCGAAAATCGAATAAAAATATTTCCGTCCATCCGCCGTACGCGGCATTTTCCTCAGTTAGGATGGACCAATTTTGATGGAATCTGGTATATGAGCTCCATTTGAGGTCTAGTTGTGCCCCGAAGCTTTTGATTATGTCAGTCACTTCTAAGCGTAGAAAAATAAGGGTTGAAATTTTGAAAACCCCCTGGCCCAAAAAATGTCGATATAGCGGTATTGTTTTTCCATCAATTTAAGATAGTATTGAATTTTTAGAATCGAATGAGACCATCCAGAGCTCTGTAGGACAAACCGTTCGAACCCTATGAGAACTTAAGAAGTGCACTTACGATAAATCAAAAACACGAGTGTGAATCGCAAGAGTCCTAGCATTTGTTCAAATTTTAGCTGACCAAAATGCGATCGCTGGTTGTATTTCGAGTTGTACTCAGTTTTGAGTCCTTATCAACCATTAATTTAGCTGCTCCTACATACCTATCGTAGAGTTTAAAAGTTGATTCTGTTGTCTTTCTTCTAGGTACTAGATTTTTTCCGTACCTAAACTTAAGAGACTTTAATTGTTCGATCAGATGCGGTTCAGCACCAGGAGGACCGGTCGTCTGTGGGAATTCCGTCTATGGGATCATGTCTCTGGGGACATCTTGCAGCGAATTTGGGGACTTCACTGACTTCATTCCTTTGAACACGTCGGAAATTTACCTCCTTTACAAGCAGACGATCGAGGTGGAGAGGGATGCGATGAATATAAGAAGCCTTGGTTGCCTAAATACTGCTACTTGGGCTCTGATCATTTCAATGATTTACGCGTCCCTTCCAGCCGAAAGCTTCAAGCATCTGATAAACTCACGAGTATGATACATGATTTTGAACATTATTGACCAGAGACAGACCGACCAACAGGTAGATAAACAACAAACAACAATCGTTCAGAAAGCTCTGGGGCGCAAATTAGAGTGAAAATCCCTTAAGGGGGTCTCAGTTGGTCGCCGTTCATTCCTCGTTCCGGGTTAGTATTTGGCCAAATCGAAGGGGAAAAAACATAAAAATTTGTACTTAAATTGGAAATTTTAAATGATTTTGAAAATTCATTAGTGCACGGCCCTAGGGAATTGAATAACTGAAATATTGCCGCCGGAATCATCAAAATCGAGCAATAATTGCCAGAAAAAATGGAAAAAACCGTTAATTCAGTTGATTTTTTCCCCGTAAAATGTAGCTTAACTTGACATTTTCAAGGATTTTAGAAATTCATTAGTGCACGGCCCTATGGAATTAAAAAACTGAAATATTGCCGCTGCAATCATCAAAATCGAACAATAATTGCCGGAGAAATAGGGGAAAATTTTGGGAAAAACCGTTTATTCGGTAGTTTTTCCCGTTTCTCTTAGGCGATTATTGTTCGATTTTGATGATGCCGGCGGTAATATTTCAGTTTTTCAATTCCACAGGGCCGTGCACTAATGAATTTCTAAAATCCTTTAAAATTTCGGATTTAGGTACAATTTTTCTAGTTTTTGCCCCTTCATTTTGGCGAAATACTAAGAACGAACGGCGACCGACTGAGACCACCTTAAGGCTAAATGTCACGATGTTTTAGTGTGATTCTGAAATGAGGGATGGCAGCACCATCGGGGCCGAATTTCGTTTACTCCTCAGTTGAGAACGAATCAAGATATTTTAGTTCTGCAAACGGATTTCTTTTCAAGATCACCGTAGAATTCCGGGTAATTGGTTTAGAAAGTGTGCAAAAATTTTTTGCACACAGTTCCAGCAAAAATGTGTTCAAATTTTGAACATTTTCAAAAAGTGGCCTTATAGCCACTTGCAGAACTTTCATCAGAATACGAATCCGTTTGCGGAATTTTTCTAACTTGATCATAGCCGTCGGATTCACGTTTTTACGATTTGGAGAGGTGGCGAGGGGGGCGATCATGGGCTGGGGGGGGAGGGCGGCGATCAAACGCCCCGCCGCCCGCCCGACCTTCACATTCATGTTTTGCTAGTATGCACCCTTTGGTCTCTATTCCTTTTCCTGGCCTCCTAATAGGTAGCTACCATCAACCTTCCCATTTCCAACTCCTCTGTCTTGAGGTTGATCGAATTGGGCGAAATTTCCATAAAAAGCAAGACATAGACAAATAACTTATGAGAAAGATTCTGCATTAATTTGATTTAGATAATGGTTTGCACTACTAAATAGTTGGTTCAGAAATTGTGGTAATTTCAGTTCACTGTACATGGACTAGGTAGGTACCTACTTAGTTGTTCAAGTTTCGTTGTACAAAATGTAGTTGCAAAAGTTATCTCACACCGTTCTAGTTGCACTAGCAATAGATGGTTTGAGGAGCTAATTCTTGACGTTTGACGTTGATTTCCAAATTTTGTGAACAGCTAATGACGATGAAAAAATAATTAGTAGGTAATTCACTCTGCAATAGTGTTGAAAAAGGTAAAAACACCTGTTCATTATTTACCAAAAATTCAAATATCTTTGAAATAATATCAAAATAAATCTAAATAATTGAAACTAAAATCCCCCGTGTCTGAATTTTTATTCTCGAATTCTCTCTTCTAAGAGTTAAATTATCAATTTTCTCTGTTTTTTAATGTCATTTTTGATTTCATGTAATTATAACTCAAATTACAAACATGACTGTCCCAAAATTACCGTTAGTGCACTGTAATAAATATCCTAGAACTAGGGATAGTGCTGTGGTCTTGCAAGGTAATTACCATATAGATGGCAACCCTACGTGTTTACCTTTTCGGATTACTCAAAAAGTTCGAGAAGAGTTCAAGGTCGCACACCTTTCTCATTCGCTAGCGATCCCGGGTACATCGGGCACTGTTGACGTTCGAATACTATAGGCAGCAGTACTTTCGTCTAATTCGTATGATATATGTAGAAATTATGGCTGTTTCAAGGATTTAATGTTTGCGCATGCGCAGATGCTTTTGTCAATTTGGAGGCCGTGATTTTAGTAGACCATCTACACCCCAATCTTCATAATCCTGAAAATGTCATCGAAATCAGATGGGGAATGAAGAAGTTAAGACTGTTACAATTCACGTTTTCGCTTGCGCAGTCACTACTATTAGTGCGGGAGTGATTATTTTCATAGGGGACCATCTGCTCGCCAACCCGCACAATTCCTGAAAATTTCGTCGAAATCGGACAATAACTTCTTATAGTTCTGCCCGATACAAGGATTTCATGACAGACAGACAGACATGGAACCAAAATTGTTCAGGAAGTTGTAGTTGTAGAACGCGAGTGGAAATTTTGATTTTGGAGATATTTTTTTTCTTCATCCTTGAAAAGTTAGAACAATACTTCCGCTACTATTGTTTTCACTTTTCAACGTTTAAAAAAGTACCTACCTCCTTTGGTTTGGATTCCTACTCGAGTTTTATGTTTTAGACCTTCCTGAACAATTTTGGTTCCGTGTCTGCCTGTCTGTCATGAAATCCTTGTAACACCCGAAACTATACGAAGTTGATGTCCAATTTCGATGAAAATTGTTGAGGGGTATTATGCGAGTTGACGTGTAGACGATCCCCTATGAAAATCATCGCCCCAGTATCAATCAATAACATGTATAACATGCTACCAAACCATTATCAGAATCTTTCTCATAAGTTATTTGTCTATGTGTCTTGATTTTTATGGAAATTTCGCCCAATTCGATCAACCTCAAGACAGAGGAGTTGGAAATGGGAAGGTTGATGGTAGCTACCTATTAGGAGGCCAGGAAAAGGAATAGAGACCAAAGGGTGCATACTAGCAAAACATGAATGTGAAGGTCGGGCGGGCGGCGGGGCGTTTGATCGCCGCCCTCCCCCCCAGCCCATGATCGCCCCCCTCGCCACCTCTCCAAATCGTAAAAACGTGAATCCGACGGCTATGATCAAGTTAGAAAAATTCCGCAAACGGATTCGTATTCTGATGGAGGTTCTGCAAGTGGCTATAAGGCCACTTTTTGAAAATGTTCAAAATTTGAACAAATTTTTGCTGGAACTGTGTGCAAAAAATTTTTGCACACTTTCTAAACCAATTACCCGGAATTCTACGGTGATCTTGACAAGAATTCCGTTTGCAGAACTAAAATATCTCGATCCGTTCTCAACTGAGGAGTAAACGAAATTTTCTTCATTTTGGTGCTGCCACGTGGTGGCAGATTTCACAACTAAAGTCGGGACATTTAGCCTTAATTTGAACTTGCTGCTAAATACTCACTTCCGATTGAAAGTAACCAAAAGAATCAATTTCTAGCTTCATACAAACTCATTTCGTTTATACTCTGCGCAATAGGTGAGTACCTCAAGATCCAAGACTTTAGTGGACAAAAACCTCATCAAACCTCATTCAAACTGATCTTGATCTTTTGTCTAATTGTCAAAAAAATATGAGTATGTGTAACCAGCATACACCGTAGCTAGTTTTCTATCCTTTCTCATAGACTAAACGGAGATAATACCGTAGGATATTATTATTTTTGTTCATGTGATCAAAAAAAAATTAAAACGTAAAATTATCCGTACTACATGATATCGTCACCAATATGCCGGACTATCGAATTTCTTTACAAATTTTTAGGAGAGCACTATTCAATTTGGCTCGATAAAATCCAAGGTGTATTTCAATGCTGTTAATTTTAAATGGAAACTAGAAAACGGAAATTTTTCGAATTTGACTAATTTTGAGCTTCAAAATAAGGAAACAACGAGTTTTGTTTGTTTCGACAAACAAGCAATGACTGTAATGATTACAGGAACACTCAATTAAGTTTATTTCTGGATTATCCAGATAAAATTACAATAAAAGAATAGGAAAAATACAATAATAACCGTATAGGGAACTGGAATCTTTAACTACGAGGGTTCATTGATCACTTCGGGTTCTGGAAAGGCATCAGGGAGGTGATCCTCGTGATCACCTTTCATTTGGACATTGAAATTCTGAAAGTTACTCGAATTGAAAATGGGCAGCTTTCCTAAAAGGCACCCCCTTCTTGTTATTTTCGATCGAGGAAAACGTCAGTCTCTTGCATTGAAATCGATGAGTTCTGAATGAGTTACAGAGGGTCGTTATAGGATTATAGATAGGAAAAATTCTTCTAGCGTATCTGATTTGCTGATACCATTCCTCGGGAGTGTAAACTGGAATTATTTTCACTAGTTTTGAAATTTTTTGATGGATTTATCGCACTTCACGAGGTATTGCGAGCCTCGAAATAAATTTGGTTGATTTTCTGCACGCTTGAATGTACTCTGACAGCTTCTTACACGTACTCCCAAAATTCACAATTTTTGGCCGCCCATAATGATCGTTGTGACTCGAGGAAATTCCAGAATGTACTTGAATATGCACCTTGATATTACAACATTTCCTCTCTTTCCTTCTGTCTCGTCCTAGACAAAACGTCCCCAGGGCCCACAAATCGAATAATCGAAAGGCGCGAATTTCAAACTAATGAATATTGAGATTCGCGAGTTTGCTATTGTTGGAAATGAGGCACATGCAAATTCGTGAATTATTAGGTATTTAGCTGAAGTTGAAAAACGATGCAAGATATTGTTGATAGACCTTGTCAGAACCATTATCAGGGTCGCTAAAAGTTCTGTAGTTTGACGTAGTGGTGACGATCATAACTTACCATAATCTTCTTCGCCGTCGACCCATTCTGTGAACTGAAACACACAAAACCATGTATTATTAATGAAAAGTTAAATTTGTTAATGGTATACGTTATATTTTAAAACATAATCTTTGAGCAATGTTGAATGAAAATTTACGTAAAGTACAAACTCGAAGATTTGAAATTTAAATAGGTATCTACCTAAAATACGACTTTGTAATTGAAATTTGTTATTAGTTGATAACAAGAATGCAAAATGTTATGTGACATTACGTAACATTCATGTTTCAAAATAAGAGAAGATAGGTATGGGAGTTTATATTGCAGACCCACGAGAATCCTTCATTTTGTTCCTTCCCGCGATTTACAGCAACAGCTCCTTTATCCGTTTTAAGGGTTTTCTATTATCTTCAACTAATGACGAAACTCCATGCCTTCACGGGCTCCCAAAAAGCAGAAAGCAATTTATATTACCAATTATCTTGGATTTCGTGGTCGGATCCCTTCCGAGGGCTAATCTTGGTTTAATGTTTGGCCTCATGCAAATAACAAAGGCTTCTACCCCCACTCCAAATGCCGAAACCCCTTCCTGACGCTTACCCCCACCCTCACTCCACTACCCCCACCCCACTCCACTACCCCCTCTATTAACGGTTCACCCTGTCCCAGTGCCAACCTCATCTGCTTCCATCAGCGAAAGCTCGCTTATTGCTCCCGCGAGGCCATAATGTCTCTGTTGTTTCAAAGTGATTCATTGGATGTTCCAAAATGAAACCCCAAACTCCAGTTCCTACCCAGTTACTTATCGAATTCCAGGTTGAAAAGTCTTAAAAAAATAAATCTAAGGAAATTGCCAGCAAAGTACAATAAGGTACCCAAAACTTTCGGACGATTACATTAAAAGTAGGTAGGTTCCAACTTATATTATTTACATGATTTCATTATTTTTTATAGAATATTTTAACCAGTAAAAATACTTTATTAGGTAAGAAAGTATTATGACTACAGAAAATGATGTGATCACTCCAGTTAAATGTGTCAATTTGCAGAGCAAATTAACTCATCAAATTGGAAACATAATTTGTTTACGGGTTTTCTTAGGAGTATCTAGGGAAAGAAAGTGGTGGACCGGCCCGGGCGCTGTCTAGTGACGATTAGAGGAACCTTCTCTTCTTTTTTGGCAAGATGGATGCAACTCCGTTATTGACCAGTGGTAATGGTTGTAGCCCCCTGCCTAATCTCTAGGAAACCAGAAATTTGCCCTTAATGAAAAAGGCAATCAAACCTGTTTGAGGTATCAATAAGAAAGGAATTCAGTCTGAAATAAAAATTTATGTACTCGTAAGTAAACAACATTAATTTTTAAAGCTTTCTATTATTTACAAAAGAATAAGAAAGGGTGGAACACAACACACAATACAGGTCTACATCACTTAAGCCAACTGATAAGGGAGATAACCTAGGTTTTTGCGCTCCGGAAGGTACATCTTTTCTCCGCTAGGCAGCGCTCATGCTGTTCCACCATTTTCTTCCCCTAGATGCTCCTGGTTTTCTTATGGTGGGTGAGCAGGTAAGTCTAAAAATTTGGTCGCTCGTAACTATGGAAATTAGACTGCACGTAACCAGGTAACTCGACAATTTTTTAAAAACAATGGAATTTACCATTAAGATGTAATTTGAGGAGCAGTTCGAGCTATCATTTCGGTTTTAGGATACTTTCGTGAAAAAATGGCGGCGTTAAGTATCAATTAATGTGGATTCCTGAGTTAAGAATAACATTTGAAATGCACTCCTGTGAAATTCCATTTTGCTTCCGAGCCTACCAAGGTAGCGGAAATTTTGTTTTCACTTTTCAAAGTTGAAAAAACAAAAAATGTTCTCCAAAATCGAAATTTCCACTCGCGTTTTACGTTTCAGAGCTTCCTGAACAATTTTGGTTCCTTGTCTGTCTGTCTGTGATGAAATCCTTGCCACAGCCTCAACGTCTGAAATTTTCTAATTTCTAATTGTAGAAAAGCTGTGTTTTGGAGCAGCCAGGCAAAAAAATGAAGTCCTCAATAATTTTCTCAAGGTTTATATTGCTTCCCAGTCTACCAAGGTTGAAAAACAAAATGTTCTCCAAAATCAAAATTTTCACTCGCGTTTTACGTTTCAGAGCTTCCTGAACAATTTTGGTTCCTTGTCTGTCTATCTGTGATGAAATCCTTGCCACAGCCATAACTTCTGAAATTTTTTAGTTTCTAATTGTAGAAAAGCTGTGTTTTGGAGCAGCCAGGGAAAAAAATGAAGTCCTCAATAAAAATGCTGAAAATTATTACGCAATTATTATTGCTTCCCAGTCTACCAAGGTTGAAAAACAAAATGTTCTCCAAAATCAAAATTTCCACTCGCGTTTTACGTTTCAGAGCTTCCTGAACAATTTTGGTTCCTTGTCTGTCTGTCTGTGATGAAATCCTTGCCACAGCCATAACTTCTGAAATTTTTTAGTTTCTAATTGTAGAAAAGCTGTAGTTCGGAGCAGCCAGGCAAAAAGTTGAGGTCCTCAATAATTTTCTCAAGGTTTATATTGCTTCCCAGTCTACCAAGGTTGAAAAAAAAAATGTTCTCCAAAATCAAAATTTCAACTCGCGTTTTTCGTTTCAGACCTTCCTGAATAATTTTGGTTCCGTGTCTGTCTGTCTGTGTGTCATTCATGAAATCTTTGCCACAGCCATAACTTCTTCATTTCTCATCCGATTCCGATGAAAATTTCCAGGGATTGTGCGCGTTGGCGTGTAGATGGTGGTTCCTTGTTACAGCCATAAATTCTACATTTTTCAACAATATTCAGATAGAGTTTGATGTTTTGAGATTATTTAATATGCATTGGGTCATCTATACAAGCGGGTTATGGATACGAGGAAGCTATGCCTAGGGTACTGGCACCAGTAGTTGAACACCCCCCAGTAGTTGTACACTTCTCCGAGGTTTTACCACACCTATCGATTCTGATACACTTTTTATAGAAGACTGGTGAATAAGAAAACAATGTTTTAAAAACTATTTCTAGTTTTTATCTAAATATTTTACAGAGTTAAAAAAAAAAAAAAATTCATATTTCCATTTCCTGCTCCCTGATCTGCTAGTTAGAGTAATACCTATACCTACCTAGAATAACGAAATAATGAAAAAATGAATTGAATGAAGGACCAATTCTCTGCTCATAAATAGAAGAAAGCAATACAATTTATTTAATAATTATTATTAATTATTATTATTATTCATCAGGAATTATTCCTGATGAATTATTTAATAATTCCGGATGAATTTCAACACGCAAACCACTTTCCTGTCGTCAGAGCTGCAACCAGGAAATGGTGTTCAATGATCTGGTCCCATGCGTGTTGAACTACTGGGGATCTTGACTTTTTTCAGTCGAATCATTGTTTCACCACCATACTCGGTAAAACCCGTAAGTTTTTTTGTATTAAAGAGTTCTCTAGAGATATAGGCACCCAATAAAAAAAATATCCTCAAACTTGGACGTTCCTTCAAGTGTTCAACTACTGGTGACACTACCCTAATAAGGTAAGGAAGTATTATTACTACAGTTTTAGATCGATGGTAAAAAAAAGTTAGACACATAATTTCGCTACCAATTTTCCATTCAAATAGATGTATTGCACGCTGGAAATGATGCGCCTGGTAGCGTAGCCTGAGGTAAAGCACGAGAATAATGTCCTGAACGCCGGATTTAAAACCTCGCTCTGAACTCACTTCATTCAATCCACAATCAGAGTATTCAAGATAGTTATACTCGGCGCTCAGAAGAACTCGGATGAGCCAAAGGTCAAAGTTGGCGAGGTTTATCTCACGCTAAGTCGAGTCGAAAGTCTCTCGAAAAATATATATTTGGAACAAGGGTGAGGAGCTTTGCCCTCTCGAGATCACCTCAGACTGCACAAAATCAATTTCTCTTACTTTCTTATCTTTCTGCGAGCAGCATTATAGGTTGTTATTCAAAAGCCTCCCTTGAACCTGGAGGATAATTATCCCCTCATTTAGTGTGTAAAACAGGTTCACACCTATTCACCTATTTGGATGGTTAAACAACCTTCAACTGGTAATTTTCATAATTTTTCAGAAACTATAGTACTTAAAGCTCTATGGCGCGCTCAACTTTAACAGTTTTTTAAATAAGAACACCTTTTGATTTCAAATTTGGAATTATCGAGTACCTACGAAGAAATTTCTTCCAGAGGAAAGTTCAAAGTTACGACATAATACGGCTTTGGTGCCAGAGTGGCACCATTGGGGGTGAGAGGGGGGGTTGAAGTCGATTCGCTAGTTGGGTATCGTAGATTATGGATTTTAAAATGCTGTTCGAATTCGAGGCTCTCATGCCGCTAGAAATTTATGGTGGATAAGGTGGAGGGGGTCCACAATTTCTCACTCAAAGTACAAACTAGGTAAATTGCATTGAATGAAACAATTTTTTCGTTTATTATTTTCAATAATGAACCTTTGGAATCGACTAAGAACAATTTTTTTTGTAACCCCCCATCAAAATTTGTCGGTTCAAGTATGTACATAAGTTTCAAAGTATGTAGAATCCAAAAATCGAATGAAAATTTGGCCGTCCGTCCGCCGTACGCGGCACTTTCCTTAGTCCCCATGGACCGATTTTGTTGAAATTTGGTACATGGGCTCCATTTGGGGTCTAGTTGTGCCCCGAAGATTTTGGTTGATGTAAGGGTTGAAATCAAGTTGCCCTAGCTCAAAGAATTTCGATGTTAAGGTATTGTTTTTTCTTCAATTTAAAGTAGTAGTGAATTTTTAGAATCAAATGAGACCAACCAGAGTAGGACCGTTTGGTCCCTATGAAAATTTAAAGGTTGGTCTTAAAAAAATTTGGAAACACGAATGTGAATCGCAAAAGAGGCCTAATCTCTGGTGAAAATGCGATCTCTGGTTCTCAGTTCTGCGTCCTTAGCAACCAGTATCCAAATTTCTTAATGACGGCACGCGGAACCTATTTCTTCGCATTGAGTGTGAAGCATTTAGTTCTTCCAAATAAACCTGATTGTGAAGGTAAAATTGTGAAAATGATGCAGGCGAGTGATCTGTAAATTAAAAAAATGAACCTTTGTGTAATGATTTGCAGCGTTTTTGCTCTTGGAAGGTAAATAAAAATACAAGTTTTATCGCTCACCAATAGGTATTAATTGACTTAATGCTTATATAATGGGACGTCCCATGCAATGCATGCATTACTTAACAATATGTTAAAGATTGTACATTGTTTATTCCACCACAGGGTGTACCCCGCTTGTTGTCAACTCTTCATCCATCTCAGAGGTTTTGAAGTCGGCAATGATTAATACCTTGGTACACGTTTGAGAGGCAAAATAATCGACCGAGTTTGAACTAGAGGCGCTAGTAATCAACATTTTCTTAATTACATCCTCAAAGATGGCGATGAGAGGGGGGTGGTCCATTTTCCCTAATTAACGCAACCTCCAAGCGATTTAGGGGTCGGGGAAGACTGGCAGGACGAAGTGCGGTCCTTGTTAGACCGGAGAAAACCTAATAAACCAATGAGTGGAGGAGAGATGGAGTAGGGGTTACAGAAAGATATTGATGACGTCATTCTTCCTCCATCGCTATGTAACGACGAGAGTGCGAAAGTTTGAGTAACAAATAGAAAATATTTGGTACCGTTCATGTTATTCCAAAATGTTGATGAACATTACGGTTAATGGTGGTCGATTTTCCGCTGATATCGAAAGGCCTCATTTATCTTACTTGTTCCGGGAGTCAGAACTTCCCAACCTACCTGATAGAAAGAAAAGCACTCCAGTTTACCGAATCAGCAGTTGGATATAGGATTTTAACATGTTAAGTCATAGTTGAGTAGCTGTAAGAGGTAGGTTTAAAAATTAATACTGCCGCTAATTACTGGGTGCAGCTGATCAGATCTTAAATGCCTCTCATGTTCCTAGAAAGTCGGCAAGCTAGAAGCCAACTCGGAATCAGCTGCAGTCAGAATTAGGTGTATACTAAGAACACTACTGATCACACACCACTGACACCATTGTTGGTTTGTAACAAACCTGAATAACATTATAAAAAGTCAGTGAGTTCATGTTACTTAGCATTGAATCGAAACATGAACTCACTGACTTTTTATAATGTTATGTTATTTTGGTTTTTTCAATAATAAGCCTTTGGAATCGAGCATGAAAAAAATTTGTAACCCCCTTCAAAATTTGTTGGTTTACGTTTCAAGGTACGATGAATCCGAGAATCGAATAAAAAAAAATTTTTTTTTGCCCGAAGGTTTATTATTTTCTGTATGGATCACCCTTCTGTATCGATCCCTCCCTACCAACCATGGGTACCTACTAGGTCATTTTTGAAAATTTAAACCCTTCATTTCCATTTGATTGGTGGTTGGGGTTGAAATTTTCAAAAATGCCCTAGTAGGTAGTAGGTACCTACGGTTGGTTGGGAGGGATCTATACAGAAGGGTGATCTATACAGAGAACCTATACAGATAAACCTTTGGGCAAAGATTTGCAGGGTTTTTTTTTTTAACTGACCAACTTTTTTTTACTTACCAAACATTGGTAGGTACTACCTACCTCACCATACTGGCTTCACACCTTCACAATCAAGTTTATCAGAAAGAACTAAACGCTTCACACTCGATTCTTTTACAACCGTACAGAAGCCAACGATAGTGTGTTATATGGAGCTTTAGAGTAAGTTCTGCCTACGTATTCCACTGATCAAGTAGTTAAGCCGATTATTTTCATCGTTAAATTAATTGCGCTAACCATCAATCACTTCATTTCCCAGTTAGGGAAATGTCCCAGTCGAAATGGGGGTTATCCAACTGAATCCCCGAGAATCAAAAACGTGAACAGTGCATAACTTGCATTGACTTTCTAGTCAGGGTAGAGGTACAGCAATAATCTAGTATTGCAGAGAGGTAACTAGTAAGGGAGATCTTCGGAGGATATGACAAATCGATGGCTAAGAGACAACATGTGATATGAAAATTCTACTGGTTTCAGGAAAAAACTCTTCTGTTTTGCTTGCTTTAGATCTGTATACAAGTTAACAAAACGTGTTGATAACACTTGTTGTCTCAACTGCTGTTCATAACAAGTGTAGCTCAACTTGAAATTAAACATTTCCAGAGGTTCGAACAAAAAAGAGGACCACAGCACTAGATTCCCATTTTTTTTACTAGCACATCTCTTAGCCATCGAAATATGATATAATATGAAAACGCTGCAAATTATTACACAATGGTTAATCATTTTGCTTCCGAGTCTACCAAGGTAGCGGAAGCTTTGTTTTCACTTTTCAAGGACGAAAAAAAAGTTCTCCAAAATAAAAATTTTCAGTCGCGTTTTGCGTTTTAGACCTTTCTGAACAATTTTGGTTCCGTGTCTGTCTGTCTGTGTGTCTGTCTGTCTGTGTGTCTTTCCGTCTGTCATCAATTCCTTGTAACGCGCAGAACTATACGAAGTTATTGTCCGATTTCGATGAAATTTTCAGGGATTGTGCGGGTTGGTGTGTAGACGGTCCCCTATGAAAATCATCATCCCAGAACTGATAGAAGTGACTGCGCATGCGCAAACGTGAATTCCTTGTAACAGCCATAACTTCTACATTTTCCATCCGATTTCAATGAAATTTTCAGGGATGTGACAGGTTAGTATTTAGATAGTCCCCTATGAAGATCATTACCCCCGGACTGATAGAAGCCGCTGCGCATGCGCAAACGTGAATTCCTTGTAACGGCCATAACTTCCACATTTTCTACTCGATTTCGATGAAATTTTCAGGGATTATGCGGATTAGGTTGTAGATGGTCCCTATGAAAATCTCCACCTTCGGACTGATAGTTGCCACTGCGCATGCGCAAACGTGAATTTCCTTGTAACGGCCATAACTTCTACATTTTCCATCCGATTTTAATGAAATTTTCAAGGACGTTACAGATTATCTTGTTTTGATGTTATAATGTTTTGAGATTAACTACTATGCATCGGATCATCTATACAATCGGGTTATGGATACGAGGAAGCTATGTGCCACACCCACTTGGCAGACGTTTTTCTATATAGGATTTTTCCAGATCAATCGTCTGCAAAGCCACCAACCATCCAACATGAGGAAAAACATCGATCGCATTTCGGTCAGCTAAAATTTGAACGGAGATTAGGCCTCTTTTGCGATTCACACTCGTGTTTCTGATTTATCCTGTGTCCAACCCTTAAATTCTCGTAGGAAGCGAACAGTTTGCCCTACAGAGCTTCCGCGTGGCCTCAAAAAATTCTAAAAATTCTATAGTATCTTAAATTGATGGAAAAACAATACCTTTATGTCAATTTTTTTTCAGTTAGGGCGTTTTCAACATTTCAAACCTTATTTGTCAACCCTTAGAAGTGACCTACATCAACCAGAAGCTTCGGGGCACAACTAGACCCCAAATGGAGCCTACATGCCGAATTTCATCAAAATCGGTCAATGCTAAGTGGGGAAAGCGCGGCTTACTGCGCCGTTTATTGAAAATAATAAACCACAATTAAAATGATTCTTCGTGTTGCCATGGTACAAAAATCAGTAGGCTGTACCACTCAGATTTATGAGGAAGGTGTCGATGATCATGGATTTTGGAATCGTGTTCAGTTCCTGAACTGCTACGAATGTAGTTACAGAATCAGTGGCGTCAGGTGACAATATTCGTCAGGCAAACACCTTGACTAGTCTTAGAGCAATAAACAATAATTGTTATGAAAAACGCAGCAAATTATTACACAAAGGTTTATAATTTTTCTGTATAGATCAAGCGCCAGCAAAGAGGACAGCTTTGCCATTGTCATTACCTACCAACCATGTTTTCGCTTCATAATCGAGCTTATTTAGATGAAATGCTTCACACTCCATTCAAAGAAATAAAGAATGCATTCATTAACTTGATCACGGTTGTTAAGGAAGCGTAACCCATGGCTCATCTAGGGATGGCATATCGAATGAAATATATCGATATATCGATCAAATGATATATCGTCAATGAGATATCGATACCTTCGATATATCGGAGAAAATATATCGATATTTCGATATATCGGAGAAAATAAATCGATTTTTCGATGTATTGGAAGATCTACTTTAAAAAACATGTGAGGTAGGTAAGTGAATTTAATAGTTTTAAAACAATATAAAAATCATTTAGGATGACATTTATGGACATATCGACGGACATACATTTACGGAGTATCTACTTGGAAAAACTTGAAGAAGTAAGTAGGTAGGTGAATTGAAAAGTTACTAACATCATTTTGGAGGAAATATTATCGATATACTCGACATATCGGAAGTTATATTTGGAAAAACCGTGTGAAATAATATTTCATACATATTATGTATTAACCTACTTTCAAAAGTTACTGGGTATGAATGATCGAAATTCATTGTTTAAAAACTGGAAAAAAGTGCGAAAATGTCATTGCCATGTTAAATTAATTTATAAATTGAAAGGGGTATAGGTACTGTGGACGATCATGATCTTTCAAAATTGAAAATAATTGTTGTGAAAACCTGCTTCACTTCGTATAGTAGGTAGTTTTAAGCTGGACGAGCCTCCATTAATTTTGGCTTTAGTAATTGAGCCTTGAGAGCCACTGTAGGTGAATACTATGAACACAATCATGTCTGAGCTGAAGTCAACAGTCTGAAATCAACCCATCACTAGGTACCTACAAAATTTGAAATAAAATTACTTGATGTTTTTACAAGTACAGGCGTCCCTTCTAATCCATTCATTTCAATATTTAATTTTTACTAAAAAAATTTTTTTTTTAAACTTGAATACAGTTTGCGATATATTGTTAAATATATCGATATTGACCGATAATATCTGTTCTCTATATCGATATAAATATATCGATATATCAACCGTAATATATCGATATATCGTTGCCATCCCTAGGCTCATCTTCCAATTTATTTTCTCTTCTTTCAAGGTTACGAAACAGTTACTCGATTGTTTGCCGTGGCTTATGCTGTTATAGTGGGGGTACACATACTAAATATACTAAAATTAATTATAATATACTAAAATACTTGACACAGCGATGACCCCCCCCCCCCCCCTCTGATCGTCTTTTTGTCATCCAAAACAGTCCCGCAAAAATTTTTTTTTGAACTGCTTGCCTTGCATCGCCAGGCCTCGCGCTAGTTCGCATATAATCCGCAATCCATCGTAGTTACCGACCTTTTCAACTCGCAGGTGTGTTGCGGGCTAGTACCTATCCAAGACAAAATACGTAGGTACTTATTTCATCTAACTTCCTTGGTGATAATGAAAGTCCCCAAATATTATAAAAGTTTTCCAAAATCGGCTAAACTTTACTTGCAAAAAAATAGAAATATAGGAGAATCTTGATGTAAATCAATTGATTAATTTGGCTTATTTTTAGTAAGGCAAACAGTGTTTGCTATGTTTGCCTGGAGGAGACGCCACTGTACAGAATGCAGTACTATAGAATGCAGTACTTAGGCACATAATAATGTGTAACAACTCTCTGGAACGTTGTATCCTATGTACTCACACTCAAAGGCCCACATCCCTTGTAATATTTGAATCACTGAGCTAATATTATCATTTGAGTTTTTCTCGGGTTTTCCTGGGTCTTGTGGCTGAGAGACCTCCCGAATTGAAACCACCACGTGGTCGAGGGGGAGCGGTGGTAAACCAACGCGAATCTGATAACAAGTCTCGGTTAGTGGTTGTGCGTCAGAACATACCACTGCGAATGTATATGTGTGTCGGGTCAGTGCGGGATTGCGGCCGGACGGGCCGTACCTCTCCACCCAGTCGCCGTAATGTAAACTTTATTGGCTGTGAAGATAAAGGAAGGAGAGTAGAAAGTATAAATCCTCTCTCCACCATCCGACTTGAAACCTACCACAGTTTTCTGATCAATAATTCCGCTTTCAAAGGCCCATAACGCTACAACCCCGCACGAACCCACAAAGCTGTCATTAGCTTGGCTTCGCTCATGCTTGCCATGTATTGTCTGCTTCTAACCTATTTCAACTCTACAAAGCTAACCGTAAATTAATTTATAGCTCCACCTTTGTAACCGCCTACAAACTCGTTTAAAAATAAGAGACCATTAAATCCAATATTATGATGTTGTTAGCGCTGAAGCCTTTGCTGCTCTGCATGTTTGCTCCTTTGAGTGTCCTCTTAGGTTTCAATTTACTTCAATATACTTCAATAACTGTTAAAAAATGATCGTTCGTGACTGTGTATTACTTTCCCAGAACTGCTAGTGCTGAGTGCCCAGAGGGATAATTTGGACACACCCCTTTAGACCACCTTTTCGTAAGCCGAAATTTTTAATATTATCTTTCTAGTGCTTCTAGACGTATTATGAGGCAACTTACCAGGTTTCATCAGAAATTTTAGAAAAAAAATTCTATCACTAATGGAATAAGAAATTGAGTAGAGAATCGAAACCAAAAATGCTGGCTTTGCTCCAGTAATTTCTTCCGAATTTTGGTTTATTATTTTCAATAATGAACCTTTGGAATCGGCCAAGAAAAAGAAATTTTTAACACCCCCTCAAAATTTGATGGTTTACGTTTCAAGGTACGTAGAATCCAAAAATCGAATAAAAATTTGGCCGTCCATCCGCCGTCCGCGGCACTTTCCCCACTTAGCATTTATCGATTTTGATGAAATTTGGTATGTAGGCTCCATTTGGGGTCTAGCTGTGCCCCGAAGATTTTGGTTGATGTAGGTCATTTCTAAAGGTTCCAAAATGAATTTTGAAATTTTGAAAACGCCCTAACTCAAAAAATGTCGATATAAAGGTATTGTTTTTCCTTCAATTTAGGATTCTATAGAATTTTTAGAATTTTTGAGCTCTGTAGGACAAACCGTTCGCTCGCTACGAGAATTTAAGGGTTTTACGTACGATGAATCAGAAACACTAGTGGGAATCACAAAAGAGGCCTAATCTCCGTTCAAATTTCAGCTGACGGAATTACGATCTATTTTTTTCTTCAAGTTGGATGGTTGGTGGCTTTGCAGACGAGTGATCTATATAGAAAAATAATAAACCATTGTGTGATAATTTGCAGCATGAGTTTTACTTTGCTCCATGAGTAGGAATTTTGACCGCCAGGTTATCCATAAATATGAATGCAACTTGTATCTGTCAACCTTTATATTTGATAAACCCAAAGCAGACTGTCCGCATAATATGCAGATATTATCGAGTTCCAGAGGTGAGATAGAATTCGGCTGCTCACTTAGAAATCAGCTCCTCACTTCGTCGTCTCTGAACATCGAGCCAACTACAACAACTCAACAACAACTCCAACAACAACAACAACCAACAACTTTCCTGATTCAACCTTCCTGATGACTTGTACTAATGACAATGGCAGTACTAAGGCCTCTGATCACTCAATTGGGTGGATATTGAGTTTCGATAACTATGACTGAATCTAAAGGTTTTTTTCTTGCTCTTTTGCTCGTTAAACTTGACTTTCCGTTATAAATGGTGAATTTATTTGTTGTTCAAACTCTGTATTTGTGTCTTTACCTACTCTACTTTTAAAGCTTTTCCTTGACCCACAGTAGAAAACATGCGAGTGAAGTTAGAAATTTGTACTTTTCAATTCACACTTATTCTGGTAGCACTGGAATCCATTTTAAAATTTTCCTTGCAATAGGATCCAAATGATATGACTGAACAGATACTTATCCCTAATTGGACCATGGTGTCACTAGTGTCACCGTGAATAACTAGATTTAAATTGCAATTTAAAAACTAATGGACCCACAGAGCTGAATTGTTTGAACCATATTAAAAGTTGTATCGGAAATCAAAAAATTATTTTATGACCAAACTTTCGAAAATTTTGTCATTGATTTTCTTGGAAATTTTGGTCACCACTCCATCTTGAGACTTCCCCAAAAAAAATTCTGCTGTCCATTAAATTTAAAATTTCAATTTAGTTTTGGTTACTCCGGTAACACTTTGGGATATCTGTGGAGTTCCTGAGATGTTTTCGGTGACACTAGTGACACCATGGTCCAAATAGCGTTATAGGACACCCTGCAACGAACTCAAGAAATTCATTGTCCAATAAAAGAGCCGAAGCAGTTGTTGCTTCGATATCCAGGATCAATTCCGTAATAGTCCAGGAAATTTAGAGTTTTCCAAGGAAATATGTGTAAATTATTTTCTCAACGGTTACCTATGTTTTTAGGTCGCTGAATCCGAATTTTATGTCCGCTTAAAAACTCCTGCATTTATTTCGAACACGGTACGCTATAGAAAAAAATTCAAAATTAAAGTAAATAAAAGTTCCTACAAGAATATTTCAAGTTTGTTTCTATTTTTAATACGACGGCCGCAAGAGCGCTATGAAGATAGACCAAATTTTGGATACAGTAAAAAAATGCAGGAAACTCGAATCTGCCGTTATGTTTCTATGCCATTTGGTTTTTATATGGCTCTAAAATGTTTTTGTGTAAATAACTTATGTGCCCGGGTCATTATAGTTGATTCGTCGATCCCATCGAACACAACAACAGCGGTTTGCAAGTAGTGGTTTTGAACATGTTCCACAAACTTCTGACTGATTTGACCGATATTCTGCTCTTTTGACCAGAAGAATCTTAGCAATAGAAAATAGAGGATTTAATCCTCTTTCAACCACATATTGCGTGCATCGTTCCAGTATTGATAAGTCAGGCTCATGAAGAGCCTCAGACTGAAGAGCTTCATACCGAGAGGATTTACCTAGTCCCTTCTGATTTATTATTTTCAATAATAAACCTTTGGAATCGACCATAAAAAAAAAAAATAGTTTAACCCCCTTCAAAATTTGTTGGTTTACATTTCAAGGTATGTAGAATCCAAAAATCGAATAAAAATTTGGCTAAACCGTCGCTCCCTACGAGAATTTAAGGGTTGGACTTAAGAATAAATCAGAAACACGAGTGTGAGTCGCAAAAGAGGCCTAATCCCCGTTCAAATGTTAGCTGACCGAAATGCGATCGATGTTTTTCTTCAAGTTGGTTGGGGGTAACAATGGCAAAGCCGTGTTCTTTGCAGACAAATGATCTATATAGAAAAATAATAAACCTTTGTGTAATAATTTGCAGCGTTTTTTTATTCCTGGCTCATCAAATAGAGTTAGTGGACATTAGAAACTCTTTGAGCTCGTCGTCCGATTGTTTTACAATGCCCATTGTTAGGAAAAGCGTGATTGTATTCATAATGACTTATAGACTTCTTAGCTCACCTTTGGCGAGGCGGCAACCTCAAATTCGGATTGAGACCCAAAATGTTGAATACTGTTGAGATAGAAACTTCTATACAGTTTTCCTCTAAACGGGCTTTTTGAACCGAGATTTACGCCTTTTCCACTCCATTCTGAGAAGAGCCTGTCCTTGTGAGCAATAAAAGCCCATAAAATCAAAATATGTACTGTTACAGTAGGTACCTAGAGTACTGAGATCCAACATCTCCTCTCGCAGAATGAACATGCACGAGTAGAACCTACTGTTGATACGGGTATGATGCAATTCATTCATGCAGGATGCCTTCAGAATTTAATCCAAATCAGATGAAAATCGTGGGAATTATTCATACGATGTACGAGAATAATATAATAATGAGATAGAAACCGCCATTCCATCCCCTCATCCATAATTTTATAGAAAGACGCGAGAAAGCAGAGCATAACGAAGTTTGGCCCCTTCATCATTAGATATCCCGTTGCACTTCATTTCCTCGGTTCCAATCCGCTGCACTCGCGAAACTTTGTTCGCAAATTGCGGCAATGTGTTTCCTTAATGAAAGAGAGTGTGAGGAAACGGGGGGCACAGACGATAACTTATAATGAATTCAGCTCTAGGGCACTTGGGATTCAGCCCTTTGGGGAACACAGTTTTGACAACTAGACGCCTCCAACAACGGTAACAACAAGGAGTTTAACAGTTTCAGCTCGTTTGAGAGAAGACATTTAACTCTGCATATTTTAACGGTTTTGGTCATCCTTGAAGCGGAAAATTCGAAGTTCAAGGACTTGAATTGCATTGAACATGACCTGTTGACCTTTCTCATTGCTGACAACTTCATAATTCAAATCCTTGAAGGATCCTTTCAAATTCATATACCTAGTAACCACGACTCATTTTATTTTCTGTTGCTTTGGTTTGCTATAATCTCGGAATGGATTGACAGGAGCATCTAGGGGAAGGAAGTGGTGGAACGGCGTGAGCGCTGCCTAGCGGAGAAAAGATGAACCTTCCAGAGCTCAAAAACCTGGGTTATCTCCCTTATCAGTTGGCTTGTGTGATGTAGGTATCGTGTGATGTGTTCCTAGTTCCTAAATAAAATAAATTAATGTTGTTCACCTACGAGTACATAGATTTTCATTTCAGACTGAATGGCTTTCTTATTGATGCCTCAAACAGATTTGATCGGTTTGAACAGATCTGGTTTCCAAGAGATTAGGCAGGGATTTACAGACATTACCACCGGTCGATAACGGAGGTGCACCCATCTTGCCAAGAAAGAAGAGAAGGTTCATCTAATCGTCGCTAGATAGCGCTCGGGCCGTTCTACCACTTTCTTTCTCTAGATGCTCCTGGATTGACTGATTAATCGGCAACTATTCTAGAACCAACACCTCAATACCCTTCGAATTTGAGCCAAATCCCTTCCTGTCTCTGAGAATGAGGAAGCATAAGGCGTCCATGTTGAGCCAACCAAATCGTTTTTCTGTATACATAAAAACTATCAGCCATCAGTGGCGCCTCCTCCAGGCAAACATAACAAACACTGTTTGCCATACTAAAATATGCAAAATGAATAAATAGGGAAAAGAACTGTTTCAGAGGGGGAGAGTGATCAGCAGGTGGAGGGGGTCAAGTATTGTCATATTCCCACTACCACAGCATCAGCCTAGGCAAACAATCGAGGAACTGTTTCGTGACCTTGGAAGCAGAGGAACTTTGAAGATGAGCCATGGATACTAAATCCCCTCGAAGCATGACATATCCATCCACCAAGATCTCCCACCACGATTAAAAGTTTTAAATTTTTATATTTTTCAATTTTTAATTTTTAAAATTTAAATTAAAATTTTAAAATTCTAATTTTACTTCAAAGAAGTACTTAGGTATTTGAACAATTTCATGGCAATTTTCTGTGAGTGTTTATAACTGAATTAGGTAGGTATGCCGATTCAAGAGTTTTGAATATCGACTGGAAGGAAAAACTGAAGTACCCACCTGCCCTTCAGGAAATAGGCATTTAAAGCTGTATGTGCTTGCTAAGAACCACATGACTGAAGTTAATTTCCTTTTAATGATGGCAGCTGACTAAATATTGATCAAAATGTAACCTATCAGTATTAACTACCCATTAATAATCAACGTACTACTTTCTATTAGTATCTTCCAATTAAATGATCAGATCATCACTTGAAGTTAATCATCTATAGATGATTAACTTCAAGTTTAATACGAAGAATTTATTTACTTATAGTTTAGTGAAGAATGGCGGTTCCTCAATTAAATTTAAAGTCACCTACGCACGTGCATATGACCGATATAATTTTTCCCTTTTCCATTATTATTAATTCCTCTATGACTGGCCAAGCTGTTTTTGTGACGAATATTCTCACCTGACGCCCCTGTCAGCCATTGAGTTTGATGCATTGGAACGAATGGCGCTCTCGGAGAACTCAAGAGAAATTTAGCTTTAGCACACCGGGTCGAAACCACTCAGTTGTGTCTAATTTATCCTTTAAACCTACGTATGGATCAAGTTTTATGAAAATAGAAATCGGACAAAAACCTAGGATTGGTTAATCAAGGGATCATCATGAAGGAAGAAAGAAGCAAAGTCCTTACAGATTAAGTCCTTGAGCAGTTTGAGGACTTATAAAATCCAGGATATTATGCATTATCTAGTATGTTATAAGCTAAGTTTGATGATTTTAAAAATTACATTTTTGTTTTTGTGTTTTTCTGGAAAAAAGTTAATCCCTCGTTGGCAGCAATTCTTAGATCGACGGTCGTTTAATGCAGTGTTTACAAAATAGCTCTCTCTTGACTGGTGAATGTAAAATTTGATTTGAACGTGGTTTAATTATTATCTCATTAAAACCGACATAAGTTCACGAACGTCACACCGAAAATGCTTTGTCACGCCACGAGAGGTTGGAGGCTTGTTTTTCCCCTTTGCCCGCGAAAGGGGAACGAAAAAAGGTTGGTAACCGCGGAAGAGACAGAAAAGTCAATATTTTATCTGATGTTTGCAGTCATTATTGTAGTCCGTGGTTGACAGGGGCTTGCACTCTGTTCCCGTCAAAAGAACGTGTCGAAACATGTCGATAAATCGATGGGATCATTCTTCTATTTCGACTCCCCTTTCGCGCTAATGTTAGCAATAAACCTTTAGGAGATCTAAAATGTTTCATATGGAGTAATTGGTCCAGAAGGTGAGCCATAATTGATGTATTGGACATCACTAAGGTAAAGAAATGGATTATTACAAGGCAGAACTTGCATTTAATCTCCTATTTTAGTGGGAATCATTCGTGATATTGTTCGTTGTTATCAAACTCAGAGACTAGGAATTTTCAAACAACTACCAACTTCTTAAGTGCATTATAATAGATCCACGTAACGTGTTCTTTAATGACTAACTTAATTTTATTTTCCCGCACACCGTAGGTAGCAAACAGGGAATGTCAAGAGAAAAACGCACTACGTTCCCTCTCTAGAGTCGAATCGGCCGTAATTCGATTGATCTTCCCCTCCCGAAGTAACTCTCCACTCTGAAGGAACGTGAATAGCGTTTTCTTTACCGATGGGAAATTCAATTTTCCAACCCTCCTTTCCCTCATCCACCTACTTATTTCTTTGCCTTTACTTTCAATTCCTCCATGCTGAGTTCCCGACATTCTTTTGTCACCTGGTGCTCCTTCTATCGAGCATAATGAAGCCTATTCGCACGGGATGTTGCTCAACGAGTTGAAACGATAACGTTTGCATCAGATTTTAGGAATCATATAAACGTTATTTTGAACTTGGTTGGAACGATGATAAGCAGATGACTGAAAATTTGATATATTATATTCTTATTTCGCTCATATCTTGCACCCATTAATAAATTCAGTGAATTTCAGCATGGATACCCGGAAGAGTGTAAAGCCTCTACCTGTACCCACCCCCTCCAAATGAGGCTCATTTCAGACCATACTTGCAGAATATACAGGTCTTGGGCTATTGAGGAGTTTTCTTTCAAACGGGCTTATATCCACTTGGACTGTTTTGAGGGAAATTGAGAAAAACTAATTTCATGGCGAAGGAAGTTGTCTGGGGTTCCCGAATTTTCCAAATAGTTTGTTCATAAAACTTTTGATTGCTAGACTAAATTTCGAAATTTTGGATATAAACCCATTTGAGCCACTTTGAAAAAAAAGCGAGATTTTGGTTGTGTGAAGAAAAGTCTCATTTTCATTTTATTTTATTTTTTTACCCATCATTTTCAATAATGAACCTTCTCAATCGAGCAAAAAAAATATTCTATTCCCCCTCAAAATTTGATGGTTTACGTTTCAAGGTAAGTATGTAGAATTAGAAAACCGAATTTAAAAAAAAAATTGTTTATTGAAAACTACGGGAAGAATATAAGCTGTTTTGTCGGCAAACCCGATTTTTGGCAAAGTTTTAAAGCGGGATACAAACCCTTCGGAAGAAATTCAACTAGTGAGGTGATAGGCCTTATCCCAAAGATTCAGAATCCGTGAAAAAAACAAAAATTGTAAAAAAAAAAGAAAACTCTTCCATTGATGTCCCGGTGCTCTTGAGGAGGAGCCATTCTATGAAGCTGAGTGTGGATTAGACAACTAATAGTGTACCAAGGACGGTAATTCGACGAAAGCTGAATGAAATATCATTGAATTCATGGAGTACTTTATAGCGAGAACAAACGTAGACAACCTAGCACACGAAGAAGTATTTTCCATCGGTATAAGAACGACTGAATACAAATCTTCCACTGATAAGGGGAAGAATAAGGCCTACTAGCATAGCTTTGGTATAATAGGAGATGACCAGTGACGTTATGATATAGCATTTTCAAGTCAAATTAATCCTTTTCCAAACCAAATTAATGTTTTTCCAAACCAAATGAATTTGTTTCCAAAACAAATTCAATTTTTTCCAAATCAAATTAATCCTTTTCCACAATATAACAATAGGGACAGCGGTGTGGCTACGGTCGTTGGGGCGTCGTTGTTTGACGGTGGACTTTGGACCGATCTCTGTGGGGATCGTGGGTTCAAGGCTCATCGCGGGCAGCGAGCGGTTTTCATCGCCCCCCTCGTCCCAACCCAGGGCGGTGAGTCAATGAGAAGCATGAGCGAAATCATCAGAAGAAATTCTGATCTTCCCTATGGAAGACAGCTGGTGACGTCCGCGACGCCAGGGAAGGCAGTCGGACGAAAATCCAACCCGAAATGGTTGTTTACTTTACTTTACTTACTTCACCAAACATGGGACCACCTCCATTCCAACCCAACATTCCATTACTCTACATTCGAAGCTGAACGTGCTAAGTTGCTGAGGAAAGTGGTTTTAAGTGGGTAAAGGTATCCAGAAGCATACGATATGTTAATAGATAAGGGTCATTCTGCGAAACTAGGGAATTTTCAGTCCTCTCTCCGTAATTAAGATTTGGATGGACCTAAATTTTGGTTTATTATTTTCAATAATGAACCTTTGGAATCGACCAAGAAAAAAATTTTTAACACCCCCTCAAAATTTGATGGTTTACGTTTCAAGGTACGTAGAATCCAAAAATCGAATAAAAATTTGGCCGTCCGTCCGCCGTCCGCCGTACGCGGCACTGTTGCCACTTAGCATTGACCGATTTTGATGAAATTTTGTATGTAGGCTCCATTTCGGGTCTAGTTGTGCCCCGAAGCTTTTGGTTGATGTAGGTCACTTCTAAGGGTTCCAAAATCAATTTTGAAATTTTGAAAACGCCCTAACTCAAAAAATGTTGATATAAAGGTGTTGTTTTTCCTTCAATTTGAGATTCTATAGAATTTTTAGAATTTTTTGAGACCACGCGGAGCTCTGTAGGACAAACCGTTCGCTCCCTACGAAAATTTAAGGGTTTATATTGAAATATATACATATGTATATAAATCAAAACACGAGTGTGAATCGCAAAAGAGGCCTAATCTCCGTTCAAATTAGAGCTGACCGAAATGCAATCAATAGTTGGTGATTTTTTTTTTTTTTTTTTTTTTTTTTTTTCATATTGGATGGTTGGTGATTTTGTAGACGAGTGATCTATATAGAAAAATTATAAACCATTGTGTAATAATTTGCAGCGTTTTTCGTTTTTCTTTCCTCTTCATTAAAAGACTGTGTCTCATTTACTCGATCAAGTGGCTTCCTTCCATTACATTTCAGCTATCCAGAATAATTAATAAAATTGCTTAAAATCTATCTCCCTCCCATGTCCCACACCATAGGTTTGCGTCTGTCATCACCACTAATCTTCACCCACTAGCAATACAAATTTAATGATTCACAGAAATATTTTACGCATCCTCTCTACTTTACTTTTTGAAGGCAAACGACCACCTGGTGGATAATAGAAGGATTCTGTGATCATTTATGTGGAAATTTTGATTTGTAAAATCCTTGTAAAGTATAATGCTTCCAACTTGGCAGATTTGGAAGCAAAACGCTCAGATTCTTTTTGACATTTTATGCCTTTACTATGGCACATAAATGAAAAATCGTCACGCGGGGAGCGTTATGAGGGGAGCGTTACGAGGGGAGCGTCACGCGGAAATTTCTGATGATTTTCACGTACAACCAATCGTTCCTAGGGAAAACTAACTTCCTCATTTTCCACCCCACAAAAATCGTTCACCACTCATTGGAAAGCTCTCAATTTATTAAATATACGACATAAAATGTCTCTCGTGGTTGCGTACTTGTACGAAAGCTGTATCCACCGTTTGTGTTTTTTTTTTACATTTTATACTACGTTGATACAACTTCATCATTGATGATCTACATCCAAAATGCCTACATTGAAACATGTTTCTAGATCGATAGCAAGCTCGGCAAGGAGCCTAAAGAGGCTCAAACAGCGTTTCCTATCTCCCTTACTAGACATCTATGTCCCACACTCTCCAATTTAACAAAATTTCAAATTTTTACTGACACACGCAATTTTATGAAGTAATGATGGAACGGCTGCTATCATATAACCACGAAATGGAAATTAAAAAAAAAAAAATTTTTTAAATCGAAAAGGTACTATAAAAAAGGAAATTTAAAAAGAAATCAAAAAGGTACTATAAAAAAGGAAATTTAAAAAAATCAAAAAGGTACTATAAAAAAGGAAATTAAAAAAAAATCAAAAAGGTACTATAAAAAAGGAAATTTAAAAAAAATCAAAAAGGTACTATAAAAAAGGAAATTAAAAAAAAAATCAAATAGGTACTATAGAAAAGGAAATTAAAAAAAAAATCAAAAAGGTACTATAAAAAAGGAAATTTAAAAAAAAATCAAAAAGGTACTATAAAAAAGGAAATTAAAAAAAAATCAAAAAGGTTCTATAAAAAAGGAAATTAAAAAAAAAAAATTTTTAAATCAAAAAGGTACCTACTATACTTTGAATACTGGTGGTTGTGGCCTTCCAAAATTCCTTACTTTCGTGTAAATGTTTGTAAACATTCAAAATTTAAGAGAGCAAAATTTAAATTTTTCTTACAATAGTGTTCTTGGAACCCGATTGTTTTATACTGTTATGTACCAACTACAATAATTATAATTATTATAATTGTTATAAATTGTTTTCAACGCCCGTAATCATACTTGGGAGCATGCGGAATAAAATCCTTCGGTTTTAAGGGTTATTTTAGCCAGGGGGAAAAAACCATTACCTGTTGTCATGAGCCAAAATTGGCAGATAGACCACCCAGTGGAAATAGTGGCTAAGTCGCTATAGTGAGACCACAAAAAGGGGTTGTATTGACATTTTTATAAAATCAGAGTTTCAACCATATTATACAATATTTTAACGAAAAACTGTGCATCTGGGGTCATGATTTCTTCCAAGTTCTTAGTTAGGAAAGGCATAAAAACTAGCCGGACTCGGTCAAGGTCACCTGCTGCCATCAGCGACTCTAAGCCCTCTATGATCCCTCTTCCGCCCGAGCGTTCTTCGACCTCCCCTCAAGGAGAAAAACTCGAGTTCATTTTCCAGAGCATTAGCGAAAGCAGTGGAAAGGAAAATTGAAGGTCTTTTCCCTGCGCCTCCCATTCGACGAACCGACTCATATACGAGAACACAGAAGGAATCACAGTGAACATTCGCCAACCCAACAGCCAGCCGCTCTTGTCAATTACTCTTGTTTTATTTGCAGTTCACATTCGTTGTAGTAGAGAGAAGAGCATTGTAATGTGCAGACATCGATAACGGTCAGTTAACCACAATTACAAAACAACAGACGAGAAATCGAATTTTGCTTCCTGCCTACCCAAGGTAAAAGTCTTGTATTCATGCTGCAAGTCAAAACTGAGCACTCAAAATCAACATTTTCAGCCGTATTGTGCATAACTTTCGGAGATTGTTGAATAATTTGTGTGTCTGCGGTTAATTTCTCATCTCAGTCACACCTAAACGAAAAAATTATTCTTCATTTTATTAGTCACTATTATTTATTTTATTAGTCAAAATTATTCGTCATTTTATTATTCACTATTATTTATTTTATCAGTCGAAATAATTCGTCATTTTATTAGTCACGATTTTCATTTGGATTCCAAAATGAAGAGTTGAAACTTTCAAAAAATGCCCTAGCAGGTAGGTAGTAGGTACCTATGGTTGGTAGGTGAAAAACAAAAAATAAATAGTGAAAATGGCAAAGCTAAGATCTTTGCAGATGAATGATCTATACAGGAAAACAATAAACCTTTATGAAATCATTTGCAGCTTTTTTTTTACACCTTCACAATCAAATTTATTTGGAAGAAATAAACGCTTCACAGTCGATTCGAAGAAATAGGGACCCTCATATTTTTTTATGGAAATTTGATTACTGGTTGCTAAGGAAGCATAACTGAATACTCTCGAAGAAACGAACAGCGATCGCATTTTGGTTAGCTAAAATTTCATTGGAGATTAGACCTCTTTGGTGATACACACTCGTGATTCTGTTTTATCGAAGGAAAACCCTCGAAGGCCGATGGTACCCCGGGATTTTTTTTTTTTTTTTTTGTTTAGAAAAAACTAGATTTGTTTCTGAATAAAACGGTATATTATTCAAACAATTTTAAATCGTGTAATCCGCTCAAAATTAGCTCAGAAGCCACCCGCTTCGTACTCTCGATCACCCACCTCTTCTAATTCAGCCTCCACCTTCTTCCGTGCCATGCTTCCTTGCGGAAAAAAATGCAAAGTAAAGTTGAACTGCACGGAAAGGAAACAACAAGAATCTAACAACAGCTGATAAGATTATCAACACACTTATTCAAGCATTTAGTTTAGTGTATCAGAACGCCGAAGTAGCGCGAAGATCGGTAGTTTTTAGTTTTTTAGCTTTCCGGAAAAGTTGTAATTTTTGGCGCTTTTGACCCATTATCTCAGAGAGTACTCAACCGATTTTAGTTTTATTTTTTTAGACTTGTTTGTCACATCCTAACCGAAAAATCTATGGAATTAGTTTTTTGGAATTGGGTATGCACCGTATTTTTTGAATGGGGTAGAAAATAAGGCGAAAATAATGACCAACTTCGCTTATTTGTACTAATGTTTTGAATGACTATTTTCAAAATCTGATTCCAGGGATTTTTAGATCTTAGCATACCCTCGCCAAGGAAAAAAACACATCGAAATCGGACTCGGGAGTGCAGAGATAATGGGTCATGAATTTCGCTGATTTTAGAGGGGAACCAACTCCCCTTGAGTTCTCGTTGGGAGCGACGGTTTGTCCTACAGAACTCCACATGGTATCAAAAACATTTTAAAAATTGAATACTATTTTAAATTGGTGAAAAAAACGATACCTTTATTTCGAGAGTCTTCGAGCTAGGGCACTCTTGAAAATGTCAATCCTTAATTTTCACCCCTTAGAAGTGACTGACATCAACCAAAAGCTTTGGGTCATGTCTAGACCCCAAATGGAGCCCATATACATCAAATTTCAACCAAATGGGTCCAGGGTTGCTAAGAAAAGTGCCGCATACAGCGGACGGACGGAAATTTTTTTATTCGATTTTCGGATTCTACGTACTTTGAAACGTAAAACATCAATTTTTGAGAGGGAGTAAAAATTTTTTCTTGTTTGATTCCAATGGTTTATTATTGAAAACAATAAATCAATAGAATTTTGAAGGACTTCCCGGGTTAATAAAGGTTATTATGGTAATTTCATCAACATCGACAAACAGCATCGTGTTAGCATGAGCATTGAAAAATTTGTGGTGAAAATCCATTGATACTGGCGAATTTATCAGTGGCACTGCTCAATAATACCACCAAATATTTTTGGACCAACTTATGCTGATTGTCGATGTTATTTTAAGAGAGGAAGCTATAAGGCCAATACAACTCATGATTACAATCTGGGAAGCCGTTATTTCTGCCGGTAGGGTAGTTGGAATAGATGCAAGAGAAGATGCATTAAGACATGGACTGGTGATAGCTGGTGATGGCGTGGTGATACCACCGAGCACTTCTGCCGAGATAACCAGCTCCAATAAGTCCTCAGCAGTTTACCCTTCAGTTCAGAATATTTCAAGACACAAGGACTTACATTTGTCCAAAAAAAACAAAGAAAGATGTCTATCAGGCTCATCTGAAATAATTTTGGAAAAGGAAAAGATGGTTTTCTGCTGAATGAAATACTACCTGTGTTTAGGGAGTTGAGGGAAGTAAAAATATCCTGAAGGCATGCCTCGTGATGACACTTTCATGGGACATACATCGCACAGGTGAACAAACTAGAAAATTCTTCCCGAAAAAGAGAAAAACTCCCCGGCTAAACGGCTTTTTGGTTCAAGAGTTTACCTCACTTTATAAATTATGAAAAGATAATGACGCGAAGAGGGTTCTAAAGTGGTTTTTTTTTCTGCTTCCAACTTTCTGGAAGCTCGTACGATTAATTTAGGACCACCCATAATAAATCCTCTTCCTTTGACGGGGATGGATTAGAAGGCTGGTATAACTCAACGGCCATCCTAGACGGGCAAAATGTCTAAAAGAGTAAAGGGAATCAATACGTACAGAGTAATGGGGGAGGTCGCCCCACCAAAACACCATAAGTAGTCGAGAGATACAAGGAGGACTTCCAAGTAACGATTTTTAAGGACTTATCGGATACTCCACGAATTGTAAATCTTTGTAGTTCTAGTGATGAGATCTGTAGGAAAATATCATCATCTTAGATGAATTCTTATTCAAGATCGGATAGTTTCATTGATTTAGTAAAAGGACTGGAGAAAAGTTTGCTTCATCGCCTACACATCTGTTCGGCTACTTTGACTTCCTCCTAATCACACGTATTGTTTTAAGAGTACCAAATTTCAGTGCTTCTGAAGGCTGATCTGATGTCTTCAAGATGCTGATTACTTGATGTCGGCCTTCTAGGATGAATAGGATAGAGGTTGTCATTAAGTTAACATTCGACTGACTCACTTTCTACAGTCCTCAAGAATTTTTATGCTGGAAATCGAAGGACAAGGAAGATTATGAAAGATTTCGGACAATTATAAACTACGAAACTGAAGTTTCAAGAACTTCACATTTTGCGCATAAGCACATGCTACTATTGATCGTACGGCAACTAAACTCATTGATAATTGACAACCCAAGGGTTAACTCGGACTATCCCTGAAAGTTCAACAAGATCCTATCAATTTAAATTTAGAGTATTTTCGCTCGGAAAGGAAGACTTCTAGACAGACAAGAAACCAAAATTATTCAAAAAACACGAACGTAAAATGTGAGAAGAAAATAATTGTTGAATTTGAAGCCTCAAGTTCGTTTATTATTTTCAATAATGAACCATTGAAATCGAGTGAGAAAAATAATTTACCCTTCCCCCCCCCCCCCCCTCAAATTTAGGGTTGAAATTTTCAAGAGTGCCCTAGCTCGAAAACTCTCAAAATTAAGGTATTGTTTTTTCACCAATTTTAAATAGTATTGAATTTTTAAAAATATTTGAGACCACCCGGAGCTCTGCAGGACAAACCGTTCGCTCCCTATAAGTACTTAAGGGTTTTCCTTAGATAAACCAGAATCACGAGTGTGAATCACCAAAGAGGTCTAATCTCCGTTGAAATTTTAGCTTACCAAAATGCGATCGCTGTTCGTTTCTTTGAGTTGTATTCAGTTATGCTTCCTTAGCAACCAGCAATCAAATTTCCATAAAAAAATATATGAATCGAGTGTGAAGCGTTCATTTCTTCCAAATAAATTTGATTGTGATGGTGTGAAGGTATGTAGTAAGCACCTATGGATGGTAGGTATAAAAAAAAAGCTACAAATTATTCCTCAAAGATTTATTATTTTCCTGTATTTTTAACCATGGTAGAGAAGGAATGAACTCAAAATATCAACGTAATACAAGGAAAGGAAAGTTAAATAGACCCATTTATCCGCATTTCTCTTTCTTCTACATCAAGGATGGCGTGAATTGGTGTAGAGAACTTACTAAGTGCTAGGGGATGTAGATGGGACTGGACGAGAACGTAGATTTCAAGGCAAGCTTCAACCGTTTCACAAGAAGGTGGACTCTCAAAGGGGCTCCGGAGCGAAGTGGTTTGGCTCATCCATTTATAAAGGCACCAAGGCACTTACTCTGTAATTAATCAAGTGTAACTTGGCTCCCTCTTTTGAGAGGAGTAATCTTCGTTCTAGGAGGGTTACGATGAATTAGGTTAATTCACATCGTACAGAGAAGGTTATCTAGCGAATTTAAGTTGGCATACCTGGCCGGTTTTCAATAACATTTTCGGTTAACATAAATTTACTTATAGTGCCATGAGCAATGGCTAGGATCCAAGGAATGGCGAGAGGTGAAAACATTTCTTGTAAAGTACAAAATCCAGTAATTTCCTAAATTCGTGAAAAAACGTGGTGGAACATTCATTAATTAGGCGATTGAGGAGTTTGAGGAGTTAGGTGATTGAGGAGTTTCCAAAAAGTACTCAACACCATTTTTATCGACATTGAGTTAACTTTACCATGGTTTTAGGAGGGTAGTTATTTACAACGTTTACTTTACCATGGTTTTAGGAGGGTAGTTATTTACAAACAGGAAAACACAAGAAGTATCTACACTGCATGCAGATACATCTGTACATGGATATGTCTTATGATGGCAATTTAAATGATGAGCTCACTCAGCTGATCAGTGACCACTCAGGCGCCTTCAGCATTCTCTATTGACCCTGCCTCTCAAATTTCACCTTCCTGCGTTCAATAGGAGAGAGAATGACCTCGGAGCTTACTCAGCTGATCAGTGCCCACTCAGGCGCCTTCAGCATTCTCTATTGACCCTGCCTCCGTAACGCTTCAAAGGGATCTGTTGGATGACGATACCTATTTTCCTCTCACGATCATGTTGTCATCTCATTTGTTACTCACGATCATATGTTAGTAAACATGCGCATAATTCAGCTTTCCGTACAGGTACATTCATATTAGGGACCATGTACCATGTTTAATAAATTGAGAGCTTTCCAATGAGTGTTGAACGATTTTTGTGGGGTGGAAAATGAGGAAGTTAGTTCCTGCGTTCAACAGGAGAGGAAATGGCCGTGGAACTCACTCAGCTGATCAGTTATCATCAACTTTGATGATGGGTCGATGACCCATCAATGGGTCTTGTCCCATCGATGGGTCTTTGGGTCGATTGACCCTGCCTCTCAAATTTCAGCTTCCTACGTTCAACAGCATCAGAAAAATAACGTTGCATTGTTTGTGTGTCGAAAAATTTGGAATGACCCCCAGAACTAAGACATATCCATGTCAAAATGCGATTGTTTTGGAGAGATAATCTAAGATGTTTAATAAATTGAGAGATAATCTAAGATGTTTAATAAATTGAGAACTTTCCAATGAGTGTTGAACGATTTTTGTGGGGTGGAAAATGAGGAAGTTAGTTCCTGCGTTCAATAGGAGAGGAAATGGCCTTGGAGCTCACTCAGTTGATCAGTTATCATCAACTTTGATGATGTATAGAAGTATGTATCGATTGACCCTGCCTCTCAAATTTCAGCTTCCTACGTTCAACAGCATCAGAAAAATAACGTTGCATTGTTTGTGTGTCGAAAAATTCGGAATGACCCCCAGACCTAAGACATATCCATGTCAAAATGCGATTGTTTTGGAGAGATAATCTATTTCCTTGAAAAACGAGGGTGAATATTCCTTTTAATTTCAAAAGGTACTATATCCAGCACAATTGCGGTCTCTTATCCGTTTTGTTTCAAAAAGTACTATATCCATTTCTTTTGTTTTCAAAAAGTACTGTATTGTATACATCCATGCAACTGTAACCTCCACCCGATTCTCTAAGTAAAAAAAAGTAAAAAGTAAAGTAAACAACCATTTCAGGTTGGGACAACGTCATCAGCAGTCTTTCTAAGGGAAGATCAGAATTTGTTCTGATGATTTCGCTCATGGGTTCCCATTAGCCTCACCGCCCTGGGTTGGGACGAGGGGGAACTGCGACCGACTTACCCGAAAATATGCACCCGAGACGAGCTTTGAACTCACGGCCCCGCAACCCGTCCGAGCCTCTTCTCCAAAGACACATGCCGGAACTCGCTTGGCCACAGCTGAACCCCCAATTCTCCAAAACTCGTTAGCGTCAACTGAACGTTCACTTTTCTGTTCGAATTTATTCCTCTTTCAATACAAATCATTGGTGCAAATTGGAAGTATTTATTCGCCTTTTCCTCGTCGGACACAACAAGCACTACATTCACTTCGTTTGATTCCAAAAAGTACTCAAAAAGTACTTAACGCCACGTTTTGTATAAAAAATTACTATATCCATAAATCTGAAATTTCAAATCTCGTTCAAAATTGTTTTAAATTTTGAACTAATTTACTTTTTTCCCAAAAATATTTATTATAATTTAGATATATATAAAAAATAACATCATTGGTTTATAGCACGTTTTTCAAGTCGGTATGGTTTTTCGCGATTTTCTCACGTTTGACCGAAATGGATATAGTACCTTTTGGAATCAAACTCCCCAATTACCCTATTTAAGCAAACGGACAGTCCTACAGAGCTCTGGTAGTGTCGAACATTCTTTAAAATTTAGAAAATTTCTAATACATTAATGAAAAAATAGTACCTAGGTGTATTTCGAAAGTTTAGGGGCTAGGGCGTTTTGATAATGTTTTTTACCTCAAAAGTGACTGATAATAACCCAAACGGGGCCCTACTAAGCCTGAATAAATGCGAAGCAACAAATTTCATCAACATTGGTCCACAGGAAATGGAGTTTGTACGATTTTCGGATTCTACGTACCTTGAAACGTAAACCATCAAATTGTGAGGGAGGCTGCAATTTTTTTCTTGCTTGATTCCAAAGGTTCATTAACAAAAATAATGAACCAAAAGTAGCCTCCTGCTCGTGTTAAACAGAAATGGAAATAATTCTGAATGTATCTTGTACTTTATTATGAAGTACAGGTTGAACAAGAGACATTATTTTGGACTATCGACTTCCCACGTCAAGAGGAGAGGAGGAACTCAACACCTTTTTAATGATTGGATTTTTACCTAAGGTAAAATCCAAGGTAAGGAAGCTTCCAAGTCAGTGTTTCTTCGAAAGTAGCAAGCTCATTCTGTAAGGGACTCTGTGTCCCAAGCGGAGAATCCCAGTACGAGAATGAGGGGAATCACAGTTAGCAATTTTCTTGATTCAAATCAGTTCGATTGCAGTTTCACAACGTCACGGCTTTCTTTATATTTCGTCGTGTGACCTGGTCGGAAATAATACGGGAATTGAATGGAAGAGGTAAAACGTCACAAAGGAAACTTCGGATCGTCTAAAAGCGTCTTGAAGTTCACGATTCTGACCTCTCATCCATCTTCCGCGTTAAATGGACTCGAACATCCCCCGTCTCACACCCCGCTTCCTTCAACTGAATAGAAGTGTGATTTTGTAGCCTTCCGAGAAAATAAAGTTTCAAAGGCAAAGGTTTCACGCTGGAGTTACCATTGAATGACGTTCTTTTAAAGAAGCTGAATAACTATTCAACTCAGATAGTATCCGGCTTTCCTTACCCAAAAAGGGAAGTATTGCTACCACAACTGTATAATAATTTATAGTTCTTGCCACCAACTTCAATTTTCACTGTCTGACAATCAACATTCAAAATCAAAATTTTCTACACAAAGCTAAAACTCGTTGATTTTTTTTCCAACCACATTTTGGTTTATTATTTTCAATAATGAACCTTTGGAATCGACCAAAAAAAAATTTTTTTAACACCCCTCAAAATTTGATGGTTTACGTTTCAAGGTAAGTAGAATCCAAAACGCTGCAAATTATTACACAATGGTTTATTATTTTCTGTATAGATCACTCGTCTACAAAATCCCCATCCATCCAATATAAAAATCAAAAAAAAACAAAAAAAAAATCAAAAAAAAAATCGAAAAAAAAATTTTTAAAAATCAAAAAAAAAATCCAAATTACCAACCATCGATCGCATTTCGGTCAGCTCTAATTTGAACGGAGATTAGGCCTCTTTTTCGATTCACACTCGTGTTTTGATTTATATATATATTTCAATTTAAACCCTTAAATTTTCATAGGGAGCGAACGGTTTGTCCTACAGAGCTCCGCGTGGTCTCAAAACATTCTAAATTTATATCAAAATTTTTTGAGTTAGGGCGTTTTCAAACTTTCAAAATTTATTTTGGAACCCTTAGAAGTGACCTACATCAACCAAAAGCTTCGGGGCACAACTAGACCAAATGGAGCCTACATACCAAATTTCATCAAAATCGGACAATGCTAAGTGGCAAAAGTGCCGCGTACGGCGGACGGACGGCCAAATTTTTATTCGATTTTTGGATTCTACGTACCTTGAAACGTAAACCATCAAATTTTGAGGGGGTGTTAAAATTTTTTTTTCTTGGTCGATTCCAAAGGTTCATTATTGAAAATAATAAACCAAAATCAAATAAAAATTTGGCCGTCCGTCCGCCGTACGCGGCACTTTGGCCACTTGGCATTGACCGATTTTGATGAAATTTGGTATGTAGACTCCATTTGGGGTCTAGTTGTGCCCCGAAGATTTTGGTTGATGTAGGTCACTTCTAAGGGTTCCAAAATCAATTTTGAAATTTTGAAAACGCCCTAACTCAAAAAAATGTGATATAAAGGTATTGTTTTTCCTTCAATTTAAGATTCTGTAGTTTTTAAAATTTTTTGAGACCACCCGGAGCTCTGTAGGACAAACTGTTCGCTCCCTACGAGATTTTAAAGTTTGGACGTACGATAAATCAGACACACGAGTGTGAATCGCAAAAGAGGCCTAATCTCCGTTCAAATTTTAATTGACCGAAACACGATCGATGTTTTTCTTCATGTTGGATGGTTGGTGGCTTTGCAGACGAGTGATCTTTATAGAAAAATAAAAAATAATAAACCATTAAGTAATAATTTGCAACGTTTTTCAATTTTGAAACACTTGTCTCATTCTTATCTTGTAAGCAAAGTGACAATGTCACGGTACAATTCTAAGTACTAGAAAAGCTTTTATTACCAACATAATGATTCAAGATAAGTGATGATTAATTTAATTTCATAGCAGCTACTCACTCCCCAATTAGGTTGAAATTATGTGAGATTAATGTCTGTTAGCCATAGATTAATTCATTTATAATTGCTTATACACAAATAATTATAATTATAATATAATTTCTTACAGATAATTAATTAGAATGCTTTTTATACAAATCACTTATGTTTACTTTGGACTAATGTTTTTCTAAATAATCACTCATATTCTGTAGGTAATCGAGATTTTTTTAGGAAAACGTGTGAAGTACATACTTACCGACCTGATACGGTTTCAAGAAAGGATTTTGCTAATACAGGCTCCATTTGTATGGAGGATTGGAAGCTCTAGTGTGTCGCCATTCGCGACGGCGTCATGGTATACATCTCCTTCAAGACTGATCGGTCTTGCGAGTTTAGCCTATCTTCTTTCTCTCAGTCTGGGTGATATTGATTAGAAACTCCCTGAACGAATGGAACAGGCGAAAATAATGCATGTTGCAGCAGGCGACACAGAATACTATATAGACGAAGGTACCTTCCTCCTACCAGATACTGACCCTATGTGACCCAGATCGAAAATACGGACGTCCAGTCATTCTACGCCCTCAAACGAGCTGAAAACACTCGACACGTGCCTGGATTTGGCCACTTTACGTATAGCGAAAATGAATAACAATTGGCGGAGAAGCCCTTCCGGCCGAACCCTTGGCAGCCGCCCAAAGCCTTCGACGAGAGCTCTTGAACTTTCAATCCCACTGCAGTTCCGGACCCTCGAAATCCCCTGTTCCCCTTGAAAAATAAACAATATCCTGCCAGATCGTGGAACATTTATTTTAAACTGTAATAATATATAATATCCAAAAGGTGATCAGTATACTTGTACGAGGAAATCGGTGAATATGGAGGAACATTTGTGGATGTTTCGCCAGTACATCGGACAAGGTCAATCAGTACATGAAACTCATCACTACCTTCTTCAAGTTCATTGTTCAAGTTCAAAACGCCAAATATTGTGCAAGTTTCATCTGTTTTTACTCCCATAGATTTGTCGATTTAATTTTCCCGAAATTAGATTTCTTTCATATAAATTATATAATTTATTAATAATCATTTTTTGGGGGAGATCACATTCACCCCCACCCCCCCACCCGGATTCGGCCGTTTGCCAGGTTCGTACTGGGTTTGTGCATAGATTGTCTACTATTAATTTCATCAACATCACATCAACAACGTAATGGCGTCTACACACTGGCAAACATCAATTTCTCACGATCTGTAATTTATAGTATCAATTTATTTAGCGAGGTGGAGCGTTTTCGCAAAAATCATTTCATCCCTACAACACGGGCCAAGCCTAACGTAGGGTAGGAAATCTGAGTAAATCACACCCCTTCATGCATTTTGTCTTCTTGTAAAATTGTACAAAATGCCAAATAAACGTATCCATCAATCTAACTATCTTTCATCTCGAGATAAATCACGAATTTAGAAGGTAGTTTTGAGCTGGTACCAAGAAGTCTGTTGAATTATTTGTTAGCGAAGCCTCTCAGTTGGAACCATAATAGGAACCTATATGTGGAAAAAAAAATCGAACATTTCAAACATAATTGGAAACAACTTTAAGATCGTGTTGCTGTTTGTCAACTGAGAACGCAAGTAATATGATCGTGGAAATCATGTTTTATACTCTCCATAATAACCGATAATTACAATTATGTTTGTAATTATTACGCCAAATAATTTTCTGGCGGGGGAAAAACCTGGTAAATCTTTTGGTGAAAATCAAGATATCTCGATTTTCACCAAAAAAAAAAAAGCCTACAGTAAGCGTTATTTTGTGACAGCTTTCGTTTGCGAGTATCAGCGTGAGTCTACCATGCTAGCTATTGGCTGGGACGTTAGTGATTATTATTCAAAATTTCTGTTTCGAGAACAGACTGTAACTGGGGTAACGGACTGGGAGAACAGACTGGGGGGTGAACGGTAACTGAGTTTACCTACTTGTTTCCCAGTGTAGTACTAAATTGTGCTTAATCAGGCAAATAAGTAGGTTTTTTATGGAGGGTGAGCAGGTAAGTATGAAAATTTGGTTGCTCATAACCAAGTATGGAAATTAGAATGCACGTAACCAGGTAACTCGACAATTAAAAAAAAAAAACATTTGATTTACCATTAAGATGTAATATGAGGGACAGTTCGAGCTATCATTTCGGTTTTTGGATACTTTCGTGAAAAAATGGCAGGATTAAGTATCAATTACCTATTGTGGATTCCTGAATTACGAATAACATTTGAAACTTTAAAATGCTCTCCAGTAAAATTCCATCTTTTGAACTTACCCCCCCCCCCCCCTCCTGCCAGCCATTTGTTATCGAATCCTCTCAGTTGGAACCATAATAGGAACCTATATGTGAAAAAAAGTCGAAAATTTTAAACATAACTGGGAACAACTTCTAGATCATGTTCCTGCTTGTCAACTGAGAACACAAGTAACATGTTCGTGGAAATCATGTTTTATATTCTCTATAATAACTTTTTGGCAGTTTATCCAGTACTATCAGAGTTCCGCGCGCGTCATCTCGGTAGAGGAAGCCTAACACATAAACAGTTGCTGTGTGAATTAAATGGAGAGAATTGGGAGGGTCTACATAATTTTATAAGATGTGCAAGCGCTTACAGAAAATGCCTTTTTAATGACTTTAATTACTTCTAACCGTTAACTACTTCTAACTTACTATTAATACAAATCGATGTATTATGTAAAATATTTAATGATTGCTATGTTTGAATATTGTTGCGTTAATTTTGTTGTATTTATGATGTTGATAAATGTGCACAGGCATGACCAACCTGGCAGACGGTCTTACCATTGCCTAAGATGTTAATGGTGGTATTTATATTTCTTTCTTTGCTTAATGAACATCTTTATTGATTGATTCATTCATTCATTCTCTATAATAACCAAAAATTACGCCAAATAATTCTAAATTTCATTTTGTTCTATGTGATTATACACCCCAACCCCTGCACTTTTAACAGACTTTTAAACGATTGAAATCAAAGCTTCCACGACCTTTGGTAGATTCACCGAAGTCTAAAGCAGGTAAGACGAAAACGGAACACAAAGGTTAAACGAAAAAACTACCGTAGGCAAATGGAATAGGACGATTATTGATTAAAAGTTCTCAGGCTAGTTTGAGATTTTAGTTGGAGGGGGGCTCTAAGGAAAGACCTGGCAGTGCTTTACCTCAGATTTCAGGTCTGACTCCACCCCGTTCCCTCCTCCACAGCTTACCGTATTTTCTAAACCTTTCCGTGACCCATTAGCTGAAATCATTGTTTCAAACGTCAGCCCCTACAGCTCGAAAGATCAAAAGTCACCGGGTTTTTTTCTTTGTTTCAGTGGTTGTTTTGGAAGTTCCTTCTTTTGAAACGTTTTATCTGTCAATCATATCGGCCCGAAGAGCTCACACTAAGATCGGTTGCAACAGTTTGTAATATTATTGACTATTTTCAGAGTAGGAGGCAAATAAACACAACACATCGTTAGAGTTTGAAATGCGAAGTGGAGCATTTATATAAAGATGTTTATATGAAGCTTATTTACGATACGTATTCGAACGTTTGACGTAGATACCACCCATTGAATGCCTGGAGTCAGTTACTCAACGGTTAATCTTAGTAGAGATTCTGAAATAAACAAGAGGCTATTTTTGTTTCTTATTTCCTCATATAACACAACTGGAATTGAACAAGAATTTTCAATCATACACAAATTTTTGAACAACCAATGGGGTATTTCGGTGGGTCGCAAATTCAGGTTTTTGACCTCAAATTGCTTTCTGGCAAATGTAGATGGAAATTGCGGCAATTTCATCATTTTCGTGTCTTGAGGTCTCGCCGAGTGTGAGGCCGATGTTTGAACACCTTACCTTTCCAGTAGCCCCATACGAAAAAATCGAACACACTTAGATCTGGTGTTCTCGTCGGCCACCCCACATCACCCCTGACAGAGACAAGGCGACCAGGAAACTTCTGCTGCAGTTTCACCATCGAGATTTGTGCTGTGTAGGCCCCATCTTGCTGAAACCAGATACCCCCAGATCCTCCTCTTCAGACAACTGGTCCAATTCGAATTCAAAAAAATGTTTCCAGCATGGAAAGGTAACGCTGAGAGTTGACAGTAACAGTTCTTCCGCCCTCCTCAAAAAAATAAGGTCCAATCACCCAAATTTGGAAACGGCACACCTGTGACTTTTGGGGAGTGGTGAGGTCTCTCGTGAATTCCTCTTGGGTTGTGGCTAAACCGGCAGAAATTTTGTTTGTTAACCCCTCCAGAGAGATGGAAGTGGGCTTCATCCGAACTGAAAAAAGTTCGCCAAGTGGCCTTCATCAATGTATCGCTGCTGAGGGCGCCCACCTTCCTGACATAATTTTTAGGACCTAAATTATCAAAATGGGGTGAGGTGTGGAGTCAAAATAAACCGCATTCTTCTAAGTGGTGTCGTTTGTTTTTAATTGCCCTTTGAAACTGCACCACCTTGTATTTTGCTTATCTTGTTAAAAACGTCTGCAGTCAACTTCTTCACATACAATACCGTGGACAAATGGTACAATTATTTGGTGTAAAATTTCTTGAGAGAGCTGATTAATTCCCAAATACGAAACTTGATTTTCACCATCATGCTGAAGAAACATCTACACGATTGTGAAGTCGTTATTGCGTTGTCGATGAAATTCATGGGAGACAGTCTCGGAATGAGCCGTAGCAACCCTGACAATATCCGAAAATCGGACCATGACTTCGTTTAGTCATACCAGGGACAGGTAGTTGAACACCGATATACTAAATTCAATGTGATATTTTGATCTCTAGGGATATTTGTACTTTTGAGATCTGTTGGACAAAATTTTCAGACATGATGATAATCTGATGACTTCATTATGTTCGATCAGCTATGCAGGTGTAACATGTTACAGATACGTTGTTCGTTGATGCCATGAACCTCACTCACTTGCCTGAAGTTTTTCTGGATAGTGGGTACCAAAAAATGTATTCAAAATTTAATTTAGTTCAAACATTATGTTTGTTTGATGGGTTTCTAGGGGTGAATAATACCACTTCGTCTAATGGTCTAGTATAAAAATATGAGCTTCCGGAAGAGCTCGCGAGGCGGAAAAAAGGTCAATACGTCGGCCTGAGGAAAGCGATTTGCTCATCTGACGTTTTTGTCGATACACAGAAATATAATAATGGCCCATACCAGGCCCATTCTTTGGGGTCAGAAAATGGGACGATCCAGCTAACCAAAAATCGCTGTAGGAATTCACCTCTACTTTCGTTTTTTGATCCCGTTGAATTATCAGGAAATTTGCGCAATAGGTACATTCCTACGTAACTATCTCTTTTCGTCTTTTCATCAAGAATGAAAGATCCGTTCTTGATCAATCTTTCGTCAATCAAGTTAGTAGTATATGGGTCAATGGGGCCACAGTACTGCCAACACACTAACACAAAAATGTCAAGATCGTATTATGGGTGTGATGTTGGTAGCCCTGATTTGTCCCATAGTTGGCGCTCATGGTGAAGTTATCTGACCACATACCTCTTTTCTGATGACGTAATGGGACGGTCAAGTGTTAAATGTTGGTTGGTACTCTAAATGCAGGAATGGTAGGTAATGATTTTTTTGGCCATCGGGTAAGTGAGAAGTATGAACCTCAATAAGTAGGTGTTAATGTGTTTGTGACGTCATATAATGTATTAAATCAGTGCTTGTTATTGGGATTAGTTTAATCCCTCCCTACACTCCAAAAGTGTTGCCAAAAACACTGATCAAGAAGGCAGTGGCTTGTGAAGTCACAGCTCTTATCAGTCAGCTGGCGATATGCAAAAACCCCATTTCTATACTACTAACGGGGTGGGGGAAATTATAAAATAATCCCCATAATTTGATTATAAGAGTCACTATTTTCAACCACTAAATTACTCCTAGAGGAACATTATTATTAGGTACCTACAGAAAAATTAAGCATGTCACCCACATTTAAAAGAAAATGTGTAACTAGATTATCACTACTACAGGATTTAGACCTTTTGGAGTGGGGGGGATTAAACTAATCCCAAAAACAAGTACTGATTTAATACGTTATATGACGTCACAAACACATTAACACCTACTTATTGAGGTTCCTACTTCTAACTTACTCAATGGCCGAAAAAATCATTACCTACCATTCCTGCATTTAGAGTACCAACTAAAATTTTACACTTGACCATCCCATTACGTCATCAGGAAAGAGTTATGTGGTCAGATAACTTCACCATTTTTCGAAGAATACCTTCGTTTGTAAAAAGACTTTAAAGTTTGATTCGCTTTTATAAAAACTTCAAAGTGAAAAAAAGGCATTTTAAGTGAGTTTAAAAAAAATTGCTTTGAGACATTTATTGTTGGAAATAACTTGAAAAACCGATCCCTCAAGTTATACCTATCTTAAGTGTAGACACCAGTGGCGCCTCCTCCAGGCAAACATAGCAAACACTGTTTGCCTTACTACAAAATTTGTAGTTAGTAAGCATATTTAATATGCAAATAAAAAAATTAATTTTTGTTGAGATTCTCCTATATTTCCATTTTTGCAAGTAACATTTAGCCGATTTTGGAAAACTTTTATAATATTTAGGGACTATTTCTTATTATCAAGGAAGTTGGATTAAATAGGAGAATGGAATAAGAAAGTACGTATTTTGTCTTGGATACTAGCCCGCAACACACCAGTGTTGAAAATGTCGGTAACTAGGTACGACGGATTGTGGATGATACGCGAACTAGCGCGGGGACCGGTGAGGCAAGGCAAGCAGTTCGAAAAAATGGATTTTTCGGGACAGTTTAGAGTGAGAGGCGATGATCGGCGGGGCAGCGGGGGTTCAGCGCGGGGTCAAGTATTGCGATACCCCCACTACCACGCTATCAGCTGTTGCAAACAGTCGGAAAACTGTTTCGTGACCTTGAATGCAGAGAAATAATTTCCAATTATTGGAAGATGAGCCATGGATACTAATTAGCCCACGCATGGCAATACATAACATTTCCATCCAACCACATTATCTCAAGGACGGAAAGCAGTTCGTTCTTTCGCCGCCGCAAATAGCAGCTGTTTGACTGACTGGTGTCTCGTTCCCGTTTTATTGTATTTCTCTGTACCTAATCGTTTTTCTAGTTGCTAGACACTTGGAAATACAGTAGAACTCCAATTATCCGAATTAATGGGGACCGGGACCCATTCGGATAATCAAATATTCGGATAATCGGAGTTAAAAAAAAACAAAGCTTCCGCTACCTTGGTAGACTCGGAAGCAAAATTGCCATTGGAGAGAAAAAAAGCTACGTTTTGATATTGCACTATTTTTTTATTGAATTAAATGAAAGAAACATGATATTTTCACATGTTTTAAATATAAATAAAATGTACTTATGTACAAGTTTAGAAATAAAAATCATTGTTTTTCAAACATCTCCGTCAATGTAAGCTGTTTTGCGGTCTTCATCCGGACGTGAGCGAACGCGCAAACACTGGCTTCGCGGGGGGAAGAATAATAGCGCACTTAGACTTTTTTGAACAAATTTTTTTCTGAAAGTGATTCGGATAATCGGCGATTCGGATAGTCGGAGTTCGGATAACTGGAGTTCTACTGTAACTGCATAACATTGTAGAATGAAGGTTTCACGTCTTATTAGGTCTTTATTCAGATTCTCTTTTTTGGTTTATTATTTTCAAGAAAAAAAGTTTGAGCACCCTCAAAATCCGATGGTTTACGTTTGAGGTAGGTACGTGTAGATTTTGAAAATCGAATATAAAAAAATCCATCCGTCCGCAGAACTTTTCTTAATTATTATGGACTGATTTTGATGAAATTTGGTATATGGGATTCCATTTGGGGTCTAATTGTGCCCCGAAGCTTTTGGTTGATGTCAGTTAGTTCTAAGCGGTGAAATGGAAGGGATGTAACTTCCAAAGGCGCCCTCCTATCTCGAAAACTCTCGATATGAAGGTATTGTTTTTGTTTTGGTATTGTTTTTGTTTTGGTATTGTTTTTGGTATTGTTTTTTCACAAATTGAAGATAGGTGCCTACCATTGAATTTTGGTTTATTATTTTCAATAATAAGCCTTTGGAATCGAGCAAGAAAAAAAAAATTTTAACCCCCCCTCAAAATTTGATGTTTTACGTTTCAAGGTACGTAGAATCCGAAAATCGAATAAAAAAATTTCCGTCCGTCCGCCGTACGCCGTACGCCGTCCGCCGTACGCCGTCCGCCGTACGCCGTCCGCCGTACGCCGTCCGCCGTCCGCCGTACGCGGCACTTTTCTTAGCAACACTGGACCAATTTGGTTCAAATTTGGTATATGGGCTCCATTTGGGGTCTAGTTGTGCCGCGAAGCTTTTGGTTGATGTAGGTCACTTCTAAGGGGTGAAAATTAAGGGTTGAAATTTTCAAGAGTGCCCTAGCTCGAAAACTCTCGAAATAAAGGTATCGTTGTTTCACCAATTTTAAATAATACAGAATTTTTAAAAATTTTTGAGACCACCCGGAGCTCTGTAGGACAAACCGTTCGGTCCCTACGAGTATTTGAAGGTTTTCCTTCGATAAAACAGAATCATGAGTGTGAATCGCAAAAGAGGTCTAATCGCCGTTCAAATTTTATCTGACTAAAATGCGATCGCTGTTCATTTCTTCGATTTGTATACAGTTTTGCCTTCTGCGTAACCAGTAATCAAATTTCCATATCAAGCTTTCTATTTTTCGAATCGAGTGTGAAGCGTTTAGTTCTTTCTAATAAACTTGATTGTGAAGGTGTGAAGCCATTATAGTGTGGTAGGTAGTACCTACCAATAGTTGGTAGGTAAAAAAAAATTGGTAGGTAAAAACAATGTTTGTAGGTAAAAAACGCTGCAAATCATTGCTCACTGCTCAGATCACTGATCAGCTGAGTGAGCTCCGAAGCCATTTTCAATGCTATTGAATGGAGGTGCTCTTCCAGGCGTCTCCAGCATTCGAGGAGATCTTCTTCACTCCTCACATCACTGATCAGCTGAGTGAGCTCGAAAGCCATTTTCAATCCTATTGAATGGAAGTGCTCTTCCAGGCGTCTCCAGCATTCGAGGAGATCTTCTTCACTCTTCTGATCACTGATCAGCTGAGTGAGCTCCGAAGCCATTTTCAATCCTATTGAACGCAGGAGCTGAAATTTGAGAGGGAAGGTCAAGGGAGAATACAGATGGTGGTAGGCGCTATTGATGGAGAACCAGTGATCTATACAGAAGGATGATCTATACAGAAAATAATAAACCTTTGAGCAATGATTTGCAGCGTTTTTAGAATCGAACGAGACCACCCAGAGCTTTTGAGGACAAACTTTTCGTTTCCTACGAGAACTTCAGGGTTGAACTTACGATAAATCAGAAAAACGATTATGAATCGCAAAAGAGGCCTGATTATCTTTCAAATTTTAGCTAACCAAAATGAGATCACCGATCGTTTTTTTGGGTTGTACTCTGTTTTGCTTCCTTAGCAACCAGTAATAAAATTTCTAAACGAAGGAATTCTTTAGTTCTTCGAATGGAGTGTGAAGCGAGTAGATCTTCCAAATAAACTTGATTGTGAAGATAAAACATGGTTGGTTGGTGGTGACAATGGCAAAGCTGAGTTCTTTGCTGGCGCATGATATATACAGAAAAAATAAACCTTTGTGTAATAATTTGCAGCCTAGCTGTTTGCCTGACGAATATTTTCACCCGACGCCCCTGGTAGACACCCTGTATAAGGATACATCCCCTCTACTAGGGATTCTAAAAAGCGCACTCCACGTAAATTAAATAAGCAAGTATGCATTCTTCATTCAACCTGAATCCAAAATTGTTAAAATAGATCGCAGGTTTCTTTCTAGAAGTGGCCTTTTCGGTTCGTGGCCTTTTTCGTCTCAAGAAACTATGAAACGCACAATGCATCAACGTATCAGATGCTTGAATGAAAATAACTTCGATTCAAGAAAAACGGCCAACCTCTAGCACTTTGGGAGTTGGAAACGTTTCAAAAATTCTTCAACCTGCGCACGAAAGAAACACGTCTAGAATTATTTTATTGGGCTATAATTCGATCTTTGTTGATAAATTTACCTCCTGGGGTGCCGAATCAAACACCGTGTCCGTCCGAAGGAATTAAACCGGGAAATTTTCTCTCTCGGGCTCGGCTCAAGTTGACGTAAACTGACCGCTCTATCGATTCAGGTTGAAATGTTGAGGTGGTTTTGACAGCTTTATTTCATTTCCATGGCAATCACGGCTGAGGCCGGGAGGTCGGATAAATTCCTTTGTGCAACTTCGATATCCGCGGTTTCAAACGCGTCAATTGCATAGAGTCCCAGCCACCGGCGATTGCATGCTATGCACCGGCGCATTCAATAATATAGAATTACTCAAACTCTCTTGAGATCCATTTATTCAATAATCTAATTAATTTGACACGTAGGCAATCTAAACTGTTGCCATAGTAACACATCAACTCAAACTAACATTGTTCAGATGATAATGTAGTAACCCTACATCTTTTCCCCCCTTCTCCTTGATCAGTCAGCTCTTCTTAACTGGTCCGCGTGTTTACGTTCTTCTCGTCCATCCACAAGTACATGATACGACAAATCTCCTGTCCGACGGGTGATGCATCCTCTGGAGTACCCAGCTGTGGTCTTATTGAGAACCCATACCTCTTGTCCCTCCTCGAACTCTCGAAACCTCTTCCCTTGATCGCGATTTTTCTTCTGGGTCATGAGAGATTCCTCAACGTTACGACCAACTGACGGCTTCAGGAGGTCGAATGGTGTCCTCATCCGGTGTCGAAGAAGAAGCTCTGACGGCGATCGCTTGGTGGTGCTATGAGGTGTCACACGATATGATACTAAAAAGTTCCTGACTCTCTCTTGGATCGACCCACCTCCTGGTTTTGATGCTTTAACTCGGCTCTTGAATGTCCGAACCGCCCTTTCCGCAAGACCATTCGATCGGGGATGGTATGGTGTTATCCTTACATGCGTTATCAACGTTTCCCTGCAAAACGATCGAAACTCCTCTGACACAAACTGTGGACCGTTGTCCGACACTATAGAACTTGGAACGCCAAACCTTGAGAAAATTTCCTGCAGAGCATTGATCGTTGTCTTTGTAGTAGCCCTCTTCAATGGCACCACCTCCAGCCATTTGGTCGTAGCATCGACGACCACTAGCCAATAGAAGTTCTCAAAAGGTCCGGCATAATCTACATGAAGCCGCGTCCATGGTACATCAGGGATATTCCAAGAGTATATGGGAGCCTCCTCAGGTTTTTGCCGCCCTTCCTGACAAGGATGACATCCTTTTACGAACCTTTCGATCGCTGAGTCAACCTGAGGCCACCATACGTGCATTCTAGCCATGTCTCGCATTGCTCTAACTCCTGGATGTCCTAAATGCAGCATCTCAAGAAATCGACCATGTATCTTCTTTGGAGCCACTATCCTTCCATTCCATAGCAGGATTTCCTCCTCGCATGAGAGCTCTTCCCTCTTCTCAAAGTACGGAAGCCATGTGTTTTCCAGGTCCTTCTTATCTGGCCAACCCCTTTCTATATACAGTTTTACCTTCTGCAGCTCTGCGTCAGCCTTGATCGCCTCCTTCAGTTCTCTCTTTGTCACTGGGCACCCTTGGAGCCTCATATGCAACAGATGGGTCCCATACAGCTTTCCACTTCTTTCCAAACCAGTAGCCTCCCCACCGTCTACAGGAAGTCTTGACAAGGTATCAGCCACACAATTGTCCTTCCCTTGGATGTGTTCGACTTTGAAGTCATAACTCCTCAGGATTAGTGCCCACCGAACAAGTCTGTTTGCAGCAATCTTAGGAATTTCCTTTCCCTCCGACAAAATTCTCATCAGTGGCTTATGATCTGTTCTCAAAATAAAATCCCGACCCCGCAGATACTGATCGAACTTTTTGACTGCAAAAATCAGAGCCAGTGCCTCTCGATCTATCGCTGAATATCTCGCTTCTGTTTCTGACAGAACTCTTGACGCATAAGCCACTGGTTTTTCTTCGCCCCCTGGCAAGCGATGCCACAAGACTGCCCCCAACCCCTTTGCACTAGCATCAGCTGTCACTCCCAGCGGCAAACTTAATGAGTAGTGTACCAATTCTCCAGCTCTTTTTATGCTCTGCTTTACTTTTTGAAATGCATTTTCAGCCTCTTCTGTCCACTTCCATTTTACTCCTTTCCGCGTCAACTCGTGAAGTGGTGCACATACTCCCTGAAGATTCTCAATGAACCTGGAGTAAAAGTTCACAGTACCCAAAAATGACTTGAGCTCTTGAATGCTTGTTGGTTGGGGCATATGCGTTATTGCCTCAACATGGTCCTCCACTGGTCTTATGCCATTCTCATCCAGAACATGTCCCAAGTATTTGACACTTTTCTGCAGCCATTTACATTTTGCTTCTTGGGTCTTAATACCGGCTCTGTTTAGCCTAGACAGTACTTGTTCAATTGCTTCAAGATGTTCTTCGCCAGTCTGCCCACCTACAATAATGTCGTCGAGATACCACGCCACATTTGGAACACCCATCAAAATGACATCCATGGTCTTCTGAAACTTCTTTGGTGCAAAACTCACACCGAATGGTAGGCGCTTGTACCTGAAGTAGCCCTTATGCGTGGCCAGCCCTAAACAGTTTCTGGAGTCTTCCTGAACTTCCAGTTGCAAATACGCATCTTTCAGATCAATCACTGAGAAAATTTTGCTTCCTGTTAACTTCGTTACTATCTCATCGAATGTGGGCATTGGGTGCTCCTCTCCTATTACATGAGGATTGATAGTAACTCGGAAATCGCCGCAGATCCTAATTGAGCCATTTGATTTCACGGCAACAACCACTGGTGCAGCCCATTCTAATGGATTCGTGATCGTATCTACTGGCTCAATAATTCCCTGGGCTTCCAACCTCCCCAGCTCTTCCTCGACTTGCTTTCGCATGGCAAACGGCACAGGTCTGGGCCGAAACACTTTAGGCACCACCCCTGACCTAATCCTAACTTGAACCGAATGGCCGATAATCTTTCCTGTACCTTCTTTAAATACTGTACTGTGCCTCTGCTTCAGTTGTTCCAAACGCTCCTGGTAGATTGTGTGAGTTGTTCCTGGTTTTGTTAGAGCACAAATTCTGGCCCCTTCTGGCAATGGGAGCTTGAAATTTATAGCCCAATCTAAGCCTAAAAGTGGTGAGTCGTTCGTATCAACCACCACCAGCTTCAAGTTTCGAGACTGACCCCATGCTGTAACATTGACTCTTGCTTTTCCCAGAGTGCTGATTGGGATCCCTGTGTACGCCACTAGATCCTCAGTTGGGCTCAACTTGGGCGACCCCACCTTCTTCCAGAATTGTTTCCCAACTACTGTCTGAGCTGCACCTGAATCATATAGCATCTCACATTGTATCCCATTGATGACGACTGATACCATGACTTTGCTCCCTATGGCATTAATCTGATTCGTGTCACTACCACTGCCCTCACTAGCTGATTCTACTTCTGACCTCTTCTGCAGACGCCTTGTCTTCTTTGGCCTGACTACGACTGCATTCCCTTTGTTGACACACACGCGAGCATAGTGATCAAAACTCCCACACGCCAAACATTTCGACTTTTCTGCAGGGCACCTAACCCCTTTTTCGTGTTTCTCAAACCCACAACATAGACAGTCAATGTTTGGGTACAATTTTCTTGGTTCTCTGATCCTAGGTGACTCTTGCTTCACCTTGCTTGGGAAGGGTGACTGCCTTGTCTGCCCCCTTCGTGTAGGGCTGCTTACCCGCCGAAGCTCCACCGAATCTCTCCCTCTGCCTCCTCCCTCCAAACTTTTGAGCATTGACTGCTGTTGAACTGCTCGCTCTAGCCCCAAAGCAGTTGTTTCGACGTCTTGAAAAGTAGCAGTATTATTAGGGTGCAATCTGATCAATTCTTCTTGCCACCTGGCTTCGTTTATTCCTATTACGAGCTGATCTCGCAACCTCTCCTCGAGATTTTCGCCAAACTCACAAGTTCCTGCCAATGTGCGTAAAGCGCTCACAAACTTGGCCAAAGTCTCGCTAGGTTCCCGGAGCCTCGTTGCAAAAGCCCGTCTTTCCGAAAAAATGCATGTTGCCTTAACATAGTACCAAGTGAGAACCTTTCTGAGCTGCTTATATTCTATCGAACTAACATCTGCCGGCCGAAAGTGATCCACTAATATCTTAAATGGTCCAGAACCAATGCACGATAAAAACAGGACACTCTGGACATCGTCTGGCAACGATCTGCCCCTAGAAAATCGCTTAAGTTCGACCTCAAATCGACTGATGTAGTACCACCAATCTTCCTGTTCTTCCTCGAAATTTCCAAACTTGAAACATTGCAACAATTTATCAAAAAATAAACTATCATCTTTCTTACTTGTTCCTTCGTCCTCCGTGCCATCCTCCAGATCCTCACTCCACCGCGTCTTCCCCTTTTTTGGCATTTTCCGCAGCGCCAATATAGAATTACTCAAACTCTCTTGAGATCCATTTATTCAATAATCTAATTAATTTGACACGTAGGCAATCTAAACTGTTGCCATAGTAACACATCAACTCAAACTAACATTGTTCAGATGATAATGTAGTAACCCTACAAATAATAAATTCAATGACAGCCGGTCAGTGACAGGTGTCGTTCAGAGGTACAACTCTTCCTATTGTGGAGAAACTGGTCACTTTGTTGGTATAAACTGCAAGGGAAGGATTGTACCGTTCAACTGTCATAGTTGTGTACAGTCGTAGAACGAGTATATCGACCAGTTTTCGTCGTTGTAATATAACGATTAGACCGATATAACGGATTAGACCATTGTCATATTATGGAAATGGTCCAATCCTAAAAATAATACCAACCCATTTGGGCCAGATTTTTTTTTTTCTTTTCACCTAAACCAAATTGCACCAAATTAAGTACCTACAATTTATAAGTAAAATTTCTTTGATATCGTATTGCTGAGTCTTATGATGAGATTACTTATGTCAATTTTCATTGACATTTTTTACATATGTCAATTTTCGGTCCGGACATACAAACTTTTTTTTCCATAATTTGTAAATAGACTCAATTCCGGAAATTTCAAAATAAAAAATTTCTAAATCCGATGAGTGGAAGTGCTCCAAATTTGGGTTAGAACCTAGGGCTGACGAAACTTGGCTGAAACTTGGCTGACGTTCGGCAGACTGATCAACTGACCTAAAAATACTTCCCTTGAACACTTTCTTCCTTGTTCTAAAAATCCGTATCGATCTCGGCATTTTCGACTGAAAAATTCAACACGATACACGACGAGACACAACACGAACGAGACGAGACACAAAAATAAGACGAGCTCCTGTAAACATACACTCAGGCTATCATTCTTTTGAGGTAAACGATGTATTCTATTCGATATTTATCGATGTTGAACAATCGAGAGTTGATACCGCAATTCCATTGGTTGAAAACAGGCAGGAACAGTCATTCAAATTTCGATAAACCTGACCGCCCAAATTCGGCCGCGCGTTTTTGATTCAAACCGCTCTCCTGTAAAATTACGTTTTTGAGCTTATTTGATCCTTTTTCTCAAGAACTATTCATCTGATTGGAACCAAATTTTTACAGGATGTTCTTCCAGTAAGCACCTATAATTGTGAAGGAGGATTTTGCCGAATAACGCCATGGAGCCTAAATATGAGTGTGTGAAAATTCAAAATATCGCTAAAAATGTAAAACCCTCATAACTTTTTTTCTGTGAACTTCATAAAAACTTTGTTCATCAACTTTGCTTCACTATTCTTCAGGTGAATGTGTACGATACCAAAGCGAGCACGTGCAGATGCTAGCCAAAAAGTTTCTGAAAATTGATGAAATTCTCCGGATATATTTTCAAACATCTTCCGGATACGTTTTCAAACATCCATCATCTCCCGTGTTTGATTTTCAACGACGAGGAAATAACGCAAGGTCTCGATCCACAAGTTTGAATTTATGAAATAAATACGAATTTTGTAACCGAGTAAGAATTCTCTCTACTAGATTGCCTCTTCTGATGCTGCAGGCGCCGCGCCGACCTAAGTATACTAAGTATACTTCCTGATGAACAGGCGGGCTTTCGAGCTGGACGATCATGTGCTGACCAGGTGTTCTGTTTGCATTCCATCGCAAGCATGGTGAGAATGAAGAAAAACCAGTCCCTGGTAACAATCATGATTGATTTCTGCCGAGCATTTGACTCAGTTAACCATAGTCTGCTCTGGGAAACTATTGAGGCAAGGAATCAGCCATAAGTTCGTTGGGGTGCTGAGATCACTATATAAAGTGGCTAACTTTGTTGTGAAGCCACAATTGGGGGCAGAGATCTTCACCCAGCCAGTTGTGGAGGGAGTGCTGCAGGGGGACTCACTTTCCCCCAAGCTCTTTATTTTGTTCCTTGCGGACCTCGAGGCCTATCTGAGGGGTCGTGGCTGTCACGGTGTCCCGTTTGCAGGTCGGGAGCTGATGGCTCTGTTGTTTGCTGATGATGTGGCCATTTTAGCTGATTCACTTCCTGATGCCCAAAAGAAAGTTGATGCCCTGTTGGATTACTGCAAGGAGAACCAGCTGACAATAAACTCTAAAAAATCCAACATTCTGGTTTTTGATAAAGAAGGACGAGCCGCCAGAAGAAGAAAAGTCATGTGTGGTGATGAGGAGATCAGGCCGGTCCCTTCCTTTCAGTATCTCGGTGTGACGTTTTGTAGAACCGGGAAGTTCAATCAAAATAAAGAGAGAATGATCAAAAAGGCAAGAACGGCTATTGGGTGTACCAGAGATATTCTCTGCCGAGGGAAAGTGGACTCTTGGGATGCCAAATTTAAACTCTTTGACACCCTTGTGGCATCAGTTCTGCTATATGCAGCGGAGGTATGGGGACTTTGGTATTTGGAAGACATCGAGGTCGTGCAGATGTTATTTCTCAAAAGCACTCTCTGTCTATCTCGAGGAGTTCCTGGGCACTTCCTGCGACTTGAGATGGATCGCCTTCCGCTAAAAGTCGGTGTGCTCGAGCGTGCTTTGGGCTTCTTATCAAGAATTCTTAAAATGGGCGAAAATAGATGGCCAAAGTTATGTCTCCGAGAACTTGTAGCATACCACAACAACCCTAGGAACTCAATAGAATTTAACTGGGTAACGAGGCTCGATGACATATGCCAGTCCGTTGGTGTCAAGGTAGCTTGGGACAGCCTTACGTATGAAACCTTCCAGATTGACCGGCAAAACATCATGACAGGCTACAGGAACCATTGCAGGAGCGCTGATATCCAGCGGACTTGGAACTCCAAGTACAACTCGCTGTTCCGAAACATGCTGGACTATGACAGGAGACAGGGGTATCTGGAGAAGGCAGGGAACGTTCATCGAGAACGATTAATTGCACAATTGAGGCTAGCAACGACCAACAGGGATATGGGTAGGATTAAATTCTACCACAGACGTAACAGGTACGAGCTCGCCAACAGTGAAAATTGCACAACCTGTAACCTCATGGCCCCTGAAACCCTATCTCATTTTCTGCTGGTTTGCCCACTTTACAGCCCATATAGATCATTCTATCTGGGAAGATACATTCTCAATCGGCAGGGGGAAGCAGCGGAATCGGTTCTCAGTTCCCTCCTCGAGACGGGAGATGACAGGAGGAAGATTGGCGACCTGTACCAATATACGCTGAGATCTCTCATGCTGCGAGCGTTCGCGAACGGTGATCTCTAGAGGAACTCTATCCGACGAACTCTATCCTTAAATCTGTTCTCAGAAAAATGTATTAAAAACTAGAGTCCACGCAATTTTAATGGAAATTTTCTGTTTACATATAACTATAATTTCTTATCAATATTCCTGCACATATATCAAAAAACAGAAAACAATACAGAAAATCTAAATTGTTAACTGCATACATACATGTACTTATAATTTTTTTTTTTTTCACTTTTATTCTTGTTGCTCTCACTATACTTTGTTGAATGCAAATAATGGATCGTTAGAAGAGAAAGTTTAATTTATATATGTAACGAACTCCATTGTAACAATCATGTAATGATTACTACAAATAAATTGATTTGATTTGATTTGATTTGACAGCCGGTCAGTGACAGGTGTCGTTCAGAGGTACAACTCTTCCTATTGTGGAGAAACTGGTCACTTTGTTGGTATAAACTGCAAGGGAAGGATTGTACCGTTCAACTGTCATAGTTGTTTACAGTCATTTTTAGAACGAGTATATCGACCAGTTTTCGTCGCTATAATATAACGATAGACCGATATAACGGATTAGACCATTTCCATATTATGGAAATGGTCTAATCCTAAAAACTCTTTTCCACTCCTCCCTCAATAATAAAAAAATCAATTTCTCCCTTGCGAGGGAAAAACATTAAATCATGTTTAATGTTTTTCCCTCGCAAGGGAGAAATTAGATTGCCGATCACTCAGCTGATCAATGACCACTCAGGCGCCTTCAGCATTCTCCATTGACCCTGCTTCTCAAATTTCACCTTCCTGCGTTCAACAGGAGAGAAAATGGCCTTGGAGCTCACTCAGCTGATCAGTGACCATCTTGGTACAACTAGACCCCAAATGGAGCCGATATAACGTGGTAACTAAGAAATCGGTCCGTGGTAACTAAGAAAAAAAAACGTTGCAGATTTGCGTGTCGGAATTCACAGAATGACCCCCAGCCCTAAAACATTAAACATGTTAAAATAATAACAGCCCATTTGGGCCAGATTTTTTTTTCTCACCTAAACCAAATTGCACCAAATTAAGTACCTAAAATGTATAAGTAAAATTTCTTTGATATTGTATTGCTGAGTCTTATGATGAGATTACTTATGTCAATTTTCATTGACATTTTTTACATATGTCAATTTTCGGTCCGGACATACAAACTTTTTTTCCATAATTTGTAAATAGACTCAATTCCGGAAATTTCAAAAAAAAAAATTCTAAATCCGATGAGTAGAAGTGCTCCAAATTTGGGTTAGAACCTAGCCACTAGTGCTGAGGAGCGCCCGGAAGCCTGGTTCCGTTTCCATTTGATTGGCTGACGTTCGGCAGACTGATCAACTGACCTAAAAATACTTCCCTTGAACACTTTCTTCCTTTTTCTAAAAATCCGTATTGATCTCGGCATTTTCGACTGAAAAATTCAACACGAAACACGACGAGACACAACACGAACGAGACGAGACACAAAAATAAGACGAGCTCCTGTAAACATAACTCAGGCTATCATTCTTTGAGGTTTCGATGCTAAACGTTGGAATCTAAACGTTGGATGTTAAACTATCGAGAGTTGATACCGCAATTCCATTGGTTGAAAACAGGCAGAAACAGTCATTCAAATTTCGATAAACCTGACCGCCCAAACTCAGCCGCGCGTTTTTGATTCAAACCGCTCTCCTGTAAAATTACGTTTTTGAGCTTATTTGATCCTTTTTCTCAAGAACTATTCATCTGATTGGAACCAAATTTTTACAGGATGTTCTTCTAGTATGTACCTACTTATAATTGTGAAGGAGGATTTTGCCGAATAACGCCATGGAGCCTAAATATGAGTGCGTGAAAATTCAAAATATCGCTAAAAATGTAAAACCCTCATAACTTTTTTTCTGTGAACTTCATAAAAACTTTGTTCATCAACTTTGCTTCACTATTCTTCAGGTGAATGTGTACGATACCAAAGCGAGCACGTGCAGATGCTAGCCAAAAAGTTTCTGAAAATTGATGATATTCTCCGGATATATTTTCAAACATCTTCCGGATACGTTTTCAAACATCCATCATCTCCCGTGTTTGATTTTCAACGACGAGGAAATAACGCAAGGTCTCGATCCACAAGTTTGAATTTATGAAATAAATACGAATTTTGTAACCGAGTAAGAATTCTCTCTACTAGATTGCCTCTTCTGATGCTGCAGGCGCCGCGCCGACCCTTTTTGATAACAAAGGAAACTGCCAACACCTTCCTCAAGAAACTCGGAGCCAAAAGTTTTCCGAACATACAATAAACAACAGACAGGACGTCTTTCCTTTAAGGAAGGAGTTTCCTCCGAAATGTTGTTCCTTCTTTTGATCCTTTCACGGTCACGTTGTCGAGTCACTGCTCGTGGTTGCTCTTTACTCCATTTTACTCTGCCAACTTGTGACCACCAAGTATCAACTAAAACTTATCAAAAGATTCCGTGTTACGCATGCGAAAGTTGTGATGGGAGAGATTTTCTCTCTACCAACAAAATTTCTTGGATGTAACGTTGAACAACATGGCTTGAATTTTAGGATAAAACGCGTGTAGTCCCTGAAACAAACTATGTGCTACCACTGCATCTTGCCATGTCGATTGGAGGCAGATTTTAAAAGTACTGAAAGGATCTAATATACTGGTAGGTGCATAGCCTCAAGGGAACCATTGAAAGTGACTATGAAGAAATAAGAACAGATGTGTCAGTATTGAAACTAACTTCACTAATTTCAGAGCACTAAAATTTGGTGTACAACATTGTTTTGAATAATTTTAAGTGGTTGAAATTAAGTTAGATCAGCTCAGTTAAGGATAGGTACATATAATATTTCTCCTGTTGATTCAAGAGCGATGTACCAGTAAGTTGATTCCTCGTAACATTGAACTGATTAGATACATGAGAGACACAGTATAGAATAAAATTACATCTGGAATATTAGTCGAAATTCCAAATTACGAAACATGGCTTAAGATCCTGTTGACATTTTTCTGTTGGCAGATCAACGTGATCAACAATTTTCCACGTTAATGTTTTTCATCAATTTGTTACAAGTATGGTCATTGATCATAAAATATACGCAATAATTGTGTATCATCCCTAACTACTATCCGAATTTGAGCAAAACCTGTTCATTTCATGAGAAATCGGCCTCTAAGAAAAATCTTTTTAACGACTACTTTCATGAAATTCATAGGGGACCGTCTCGAGGCTAAATCGTGACTAAATTGAAATATCATCGAAATCTGGCTGATTTCATTCAGTTTTCAAGCGCCAACTGCAGCAGTGAAGAAGAAAACACTCTGCAAATTATTACACAACAGTTTATTTAATTTTCAGTAGAAATTACCCGTCTAGATTGCATTTGAAAAATACATAGTACGTAATGTAGTAACTTTGGTATTTATTGCACAAGTAAGATTACATTTACACACAAAATTATAGTAATAATGATATTTCAAGAATCTATCGGAAAAGTTAGCGTTGCTCGGTTGCCCAGCAATGGCGCGTCCTAGTCGACCGCTTGATGTAGTTGGCTTGTTTGAGAGTAGGATGCTACATCTTCTCCCCCCTTAATTGAGCTCTGCCCATAGTCCTGCATCACTCTTGGTCGTAGCTGATCCGCATGCTTCCGCTTCTCTGAGTTCCCCACTACAACGATGTACGACAATAAGCCAGTCTTCCTCTTGATTACACCTTCCACAAATGTGTGCTTCAAAGGGTCTTCAACCCACACTGCATCCCCCTCTACGAATTCTCGGACTCGCGCTTTCCTGTCATGATTCAGTTTCTGGTTAACCAATGAGTTATCAATCCGTGACTCCAGGCTTGGCTTGAGTAAATCCAACCTGCTTCGAATCACTCTACCATAAAACAATTCTGAAGGGGAGCGGCCAGTAGTCTTCTGAGGCGTTATTCTGTACGAGAAAAGGAACGTTTGGAGCCTAAGATTGACATCCTTGATGGCACTCAGGCTCTTCATCCTCGTTTTGAAAGTCCTCACCTCCCGTTCCGCAAGTCCATTAGACTTTGGATGGTAAGGAGTGGACGTGATGTGCTTTATTCCGTTACTATCGCAGAAGTCTTTAAATTCGAAACTAGTCAGTTGAGGACCGTTGTCACTGACAATTGTTCTTGGCAGTCCTGTTCTTGCAAATAGCTCCCGTAGGATCTGTATGGTTTTCGCCGACGTGATTCTCTCCATCGGAAACACCTCCAACCATTTCGTTGATGCATCCACCACCACTAGCCAATATTTGTTCAGGAATGGCCCACAAAAGTCTATGTGAACTCTGGACCAAAGTTCATTTGGGACTGTCCAGGAGTACAAAGGCACTTCCTGTTCTCGAGGCCGATTTTGTTGGCATGTGGCACACATCTGTACGTGAACTTCGATGTCTCTGTCAACATTCGGCCACCAGACGTGACACCGAGCCACCGCTCTCATCCCTGTGATCCCAGGGTGCCCCTCGTGGAGGACACTAAGTACTGCTTTCCGCAATGTGGCCGGAATGATGAGACGCCCATGCCAAATCAGAAGATTTTCTTCATATGACAGTTCAAAACGTTTCTCGAAATATGTGTATATCTCCTTTTCTTCGATATCTGTTTTACACTGGGGCCACTCATTCTGAACGAATCTGACTACTTTTGACAGTATGGGGTCCTCTAAAGTCAGTCTTTTTAAACGACTTTTACTGAGTGCAATATCCTCCAATCTGATATGCAATAGTTGATTTCCATATTCCCTACCATCATTCTCAGGATCAGACAATTCCGTGTTCGGCAACGGTAATCTCGACAATGTATCCGCTGGAACGTTGTTCTTACCAGCTTGATACTGGATCTCATAGTCAAATGCCGACAGTGTGAGGGCCCATCGGGTTAGACGATTCGCTGCCAATTTCGGGATTTCTTTGTGCTCTCCTAGAAGATGAATCAGAGGTTTATGATCTGTTCTTATTATAAAATGTCGTCCAACTAAGAATTGTCTGAATTTTGACAGTCCAAAAATGATGGCAAGAGTTTCCTTATCCAGTGCAGAGTATCTCCTTTCAGCTGCTGTAAGTGTCCTGGAAGCGTAATAAATGGGTTTCTCTCCATTATCAGGGTACTTATGTAACAGGACGGCGCCCAATCCACTATCACTGGCGTCAGTTGATAAAATTACTGGTAATGAAGCGTCATAATGTGCTAAGCATTCAGATAGCAACAGCGAATTTTTAACCTGCTCAATAATTCGAGATTCCCTAGGCGTCCATTTCCATTTCATCCCCTTGCACAGCAATTGATGAAGAGGTGCACATACAGACTGTAGGTTTGGAACAAACTTGCTGTAATAGTTTACAGAACCCAATACTGCTCTTAGCTCTTTGGTATTTGTAGGGTCTGGCATGTTCTGGATAGCTTCTAGATGCTCCCTAGTAGGCCGTATCCCCTTTTTGTCGATTCGATGGCCTAGATAATTAATTTCCTCCTGGAACCATTTGCACTTCTCCATTTGCGTTCTTAGCCCTGTTTCTTTGAGTCGCTGCAACACTTGCCGTACTCTCAACAGATGCTCCTCCCTTGATGGACCTGTAATGATGATGTCATCCAGGTAGTTGGCAACTCCAGGAATTCCTGACAAATTTGACTCCATTGTTCGTTGAAACAACCCTGGAGCAAATGAAACGCCAAAAGGTAGTTTTCTATACCGAAAAAAACCTTTGTGAGTTGAAATCACCAGATACTTTCGAGACATTTCCTCCACTTCCAGCTGTAAGTAAGCGTCCCGTAAGTCAATTATGGAAAATTGCACTGCTCCATTGAGTTTTGTGGCCAATTCTTCAAAAGTGGGAATTGGATGAAAGTCAGTGTGAATACAGGGATTGATGGTAACTTTAAAATCGCCACATAATCTTAATTTCCCATTTGACTTGGTTGCTACCACAAGAGGTGAAGCCCATTCAATCGGAGTATAGGTTGGGTCCACCTCTTCCAGAATTTCCGCGTCAACCAATCTCTTCAATTCGTTCTCCACTGCTTCTCTCAATGCAAATGGCACCCTCCTTGGACGGAAAACTTTCGGAACCACATTATCTTTTAAATGAATTACAGCTTTATGATTACGTATTGTGCCGGTTCCATCTTTGAATACTTCCGAGAATTCCTTAAATAAGTCTTTCATGTCTTTGTCTTCTTGTTGAGCAGAGTGAGTTTCCAACCTTGTAGTTCGTATCGTAGTCCCTGGAGGAAGAGGTATCCTGAATGCCAAAATCCAATTCATTCCAAAGAGTGGTGTATCACTCACCCTGGTCACTACTACTGGAAGTGTCAGACTCTTGTTGATCCCCCCAACTTCTATCGTGGCCTCTCCCAGAGTTTCCACAGCATGTCCCGTGTAAGCAATAAGATTAGGTGTTTTCCGCAAAGGTGGAGATCCAATTGTCTGCCATACTTGCTCGTTAATGACTGATTTGGATGCTCCGGAATCGAACAACATTTCCACGGGTACACCATTCAATTTTACACTAATATATGCCTCATTGCCTCTCTCAACTTTTCTAATGAAATTTTCCGTTTCAACTACGTCCTCTCCTCCTTCTGACTCATCTGATGTGTCTTTGTCCCGAACTTGGTTTGTAGACCACTGCCTCCTCCTTATTTTGACTTTGCCGGTTTTTATGCACACCTTTGCGAAGTGCCCAGGCTTTTTGCAAAAATTGCATTGTGATCCTTTAGCTGGGCACATACTAGGGTTGGCATGTATGTCATCGCCGCATTTATAACAATGTTTACCCTGAATCAAGGTGATTGTAGCAAATTTTTCCAACTTGGACTTCGCTGGTTTATTGATCAAGGAACCTGGCAAAACCGGGTTTACCTTGAGTGTTTTGCTCCTACTACCTTGCTGAGACACTCTTTGCATGCTCTCTTGTTGGAACTTTGCATTCTCCAAAATTTGAGCCAGTGTTTCTATATCCCCAAATGTGCTTTTAACTGATGGAAATTTTCGCAGTACCTCCTGCTGCCAGCTAGGTTCATTAATACCAAATACAAATGGGTCCCGAAGGCGTTCCTGTAAGGTGGTACCGAATTGACACCTATGGGCCTGTGCCCTCAGACGTGCGATAAAATCTGTCACCGTCTCTGATTCGGCCCTAATCACCTGCGTAAAAGTAAGTCTCTCACAGAGTGACATATCTTTCCTACCATAGTTTTTTTCCAACACTTTAATGAGGTCGTCGAAGTCTATCTGTTCTAACTGCTCTGGATAAAAGCAGTCAACTAGTACACGAAACGGTTTAGAGCTAACCTTGGCTAATAGATAGTCTTTCTTCTTTACCTCATCGTACACTTTACATGCTCGAAGAGCATAACTAAACCGGTAATACCAGTACTCCCACTCCTGATTATCAGCATCAAAACTATCCACGTCAAAATCCTTGAACTGGATGGATTTTGACGGACCTTCGGTGTTATCGCTATCATCATGAATAAGGCGCTGCTTACCTTTTTCCTTCTTTCTCGTCGCCATTCTGTAGTAACTTTGGTATTTATTGCACAAGTAAGATTACATTTACACACAAAATTATAGTAATAATGATATTTCAAGAATCTATCGGAAAAGTTAGCGTTGCTCGGTTGCCCAGCAATGGCGCGTCCTAGTCGACCGCTTGATGTAGTTGGCTTGTTTGAGAGTAGGATGCTACAAATACATACTACGTATTAATACTACATACTACGTAAAAAATAAGTAGTACGTCAATTGGGGTAACTTTGAAGCATGTGGTGTAACTTTGAACCACTTTACTTTTTTTCACTTCATTTAACGCTTACAATTTTATAAAAATGTGTAGTTCCTCAGCTGAATAAATAAAAGCAAGATGAGACCATCAAAACATCTGGAAAGGAGAAAACGTGCGCAGCGTGCGAACAATAATATTCATCTTTCCAAGTGATTATCAGTGCCCAGTTTTGATAGCCAGTTTTCGTTTCGTTATTAGGAATATCTGCTCCTAAGGTGTGTGTAACATTTTGATTCCATGGTTACTATTTGTATTTCTAGTTTTGGGATTACTTGCGAGTAGATTTCATTTTCATTTTCCAAGCGGACTAATCACGAAACTTTGAAGCCACCTCCAAATTGAGGTAAAATCAGGGCAACTTTGAGCAGGTGCAAAGTTGGCCATTTATGTTAAGGACGTGGAGGCGCATAAATCACATTCACTCTTTCTCCTATGAAATCAAACCTCAGGTCCAAAATTGCACCAGGTGGAACAACATTGCTGAAGGAACAAAATTTTTTTAACGATCTAAAATTTTTTGTGTGAATATCGAAGTAGACAGTAGAGTATTTTGTTGAAAAAAAAGAATAGTATTTAAGGGAAATTGGTGTTTTAAGAGGAAATCGTCCAGGCTCTTTCTGGACTCAGAATCAAGCCGAGATTATTTTTCAATTGCCGAGTTATAGGAAACCACCCCACCTCTTCTGAGTCATACTCAATTTATGCCAAATTTAATCTACTCTCTACTGATGTAAGGTGTTTTTGCCTAAGTAGCAATGGAGCATCCGAAATTTAACAGTTTACAGAAAAAACCAGAGGTGGTTCAAAGTTACCATGAATGCCTGGTTAACTTAGAACCACCCTAAAAACAAGAATTTCGAGTATTCAACAGAAAGTTTTTTTTTTAAATCTTATATTGTGCAACATATGGAGCAATTACTTCCCGTTTTCGACATAAAAGTCCGGAAAAATTGAATTTTAACACAATGCGTAGCCAAAATTTTTGAAAAGTGGTTCAAAGTGACCCTAATTGTACCATTACAGACCCATTTGAGAGATATCTTCTCTATTTTCAATACATAAGTTGTAGGTACGTTATTTTGACGCGAGTGCTTGGTAAAGTGAAGCACTCCTGGAACTGCAACTTTGGACTGCTTAGAATGTTCATTTATCGGTGGGTGATCATATAGAACTCTGGGAGTTTTCATGCTTTTCTAAAAATTGAACACTATCGTAAATTCATGAAAAAACTTCAGCGAAGGTTCAATTATATGGTAATTATTAATCCTCATGGGAAGCAAACGGCTGGTCCCACAGAGCGCTATAGTGGCCTCATTCGATTCTGGAAAATCTTCTGTATTTTTAATTAATTACAAAACAATGTCTTTGTGTCAAAACTTTTCGAGCAAGAGGTTGTGGAAATTTCAACCCTCAATCTTCACCCCTTTGAAGAGATTGACATTAACCAACAGATGTTGTGTTTATCAACTCACGGCATGCACAAACTGTCAAGTATCAGGAATGGGGTCATCCAACAAACGCTGTTATTACCGAGCTTTCGGAAAATTTATTTCCTTCATCAGGGCCTGAAAAATACAACACGCACACTCAGGCAACAGAAGCTGATGTATGGATTTCCGTTCGTGCCACACACTTCCGATGAAAATATCATTTGCTAAAGAGCTTGTTTCGAAGGTGATGAGACTTAGTAGTCCACAGTTTCATAATGACAATTGTAGGATAATAGAAAGAATCTTAGTTGAAAATGGATATCCTAGATCCTTGATATCGAGACTCGTTGTGGCTGGAAGGCCTCCAGAAATTGTAATCCCACCTATACAGACCGTCATGGATCCTGAAGCCCCAAATAGATGGTTTTCAAGGCTCACCTTTGTTGAAGGAGTACCCACTAAACTCAAGGCTTTAATTAGGAAAGAGTTTCCTGATGCACGAGTGGTATTTGCATATGCAAATAAAGCAGCACAGTTTCGTACTCGCCTGAAATCTATGGATCCACTGATCCTGCAATCCAATGTTGTTTACCAGATAAATTGTGAGTGCAGCGTTCCATACATTGGGCAAACAAAACAGTATATACGTGAGCGGATTGCCCAACATAAGCAGGACTGCCGGAGCACAGGAATGCAGCAAAAGAGCACAGCTTTATCTGACCATGTAACACAGTTTGGTCATGAGTTCAAATTTGACGAACTGAAAATATTAGACCACGAGAAGCTCATTGGTCGGCGGCTTTTTAAGGAGATGTGTTACATTCAGTTGACCCCTGGAGCATGTAACTATCGTACTGATGTAAATGGCCTGAGCTCTATTTATGCTAGCATTCTGCAGGAAGTGAAGAAGATGAAAGAATGAAACAAACGTCTGTGTCTACCAGCGGATTGTGCCAGGGTTGTGATTTTGGGGTGTGCAATAGAGTTAGTTTAGTTTTGTTTCCAGAGTTTTATTGTTATTTATACGCCAATAATATTTTAAAATTTATTGTTTTGTTATTGTTGAAAGCCTGATGCTATTTATTTATTATAAAAGGTGAGTTTTTATGGTTGCTATTTACGCTTTGTTAACATATCCTGTTAAGTTTAAAAGTTGATATAATTTTAAGTAGTTGAAGGCACTTTGGGATATTACTGATGTAGTAGTATTAGTAGAGTATTAGTAGTAGTGGAGTATTACTAAAACTCTTATCTTTCTTGATTCCAAAAAGTTCATTATTAAAAATAATAATCCAAATATTATGTTTGTATTTGATAAAATCTCAATAAGGTTTCCTGAGCGCTGTGGATCTCAATTCGATTACCCAAGCATTGCTGCTTGGGTTTTGATCAAAATATACTTCACTCTCAAAAAATCAAGTTATACCGAAATAAAAGGAGTTATGGGAGTAAGTTAGAGGATACTTACTTGAATTACAGTTTCTCCGAAACTTGAAACCAAAACAAAAATATTTGTTCCCGGTTTGATAGTTTTCAGATTTCACCGACGTGATGGGGTAAGTTGAGTCGTGACAACGGCTTGCGGTCCCCCGTTTTTGTCGACTTCAGCGCTGATACGGCTTAACTTAGAGTTGTGTCGGTCAGGAGTGAACGTATTGAAAAGACCTTATCTTCAAAACGACCTTGTCTGAACTGAACGGGTTGCCATAATTAACACGGTCATTCGTTCATCAACCCACCAATCGAGATTTCTGAAAAAATTCCGAAAACAACGGCAGAAGGACAACAAAACAAATTAATTGCCCGCAACATGGATGTATAATGTATTTGTATACATCCATGTTTACATGGATCAAGAATGTGTGAAAATTACTTGGGAGTACATCATGGATTCTAGGTCCATGGAGTACATCAACAGAAAGGAGTGGTTTTCTATGGAAGTATCAACAACATTTTTACATGGAGGTATCAACGGAAAGGAGTGGTTTTCTTCCTTCATCCAACTTCCATCATCCAAGTGCAGTATTACGTCCGAATGAACTATGGACTAAAAAGAGAGTTGAATGAATCCATGAGCTAAAAGAAAAAAACGAACGAATGATTCATTCGAATCGATGACCTGAAAGACAAAAAAGACTCAAAGACTGACTCATACGATTCGAATCAATTTTTCGTTCGTTTTTGTCTTTTAGCTCATTTGATTCATTCAAATCGCCTCCTCACTTACTCGGACTCGTTCGGTTTTTCGACTCAGCATTTTTTTCGAGTCACGACCTGAATCTCATGGATCCTTATGGATGTTGTTTGTTTGATTCCAACTGGTTCGGTTTACCGACTCACTCGTTTCAATTTCACTGACATCGAATATGTTTTGTTTTAGCATCTTTGATCGATGTCTTGTTCCTCTTCCTATATCGATTACACAAGATAACAAAATTTAGGGGTGGTCTGGCTGCCTCGTTCTTTCACCGCTTTTCTTATGGTATTTGGTGCGCTGAATCCGAATCTGACCTCAGTTTTTTTTTGTTTACGTCAGATTTTCAAGATATAGCTAGTTTCACTATTTTTATAGTTCTCACTTTTCTTCATTTTTTAGTGAGCAGCAAACTCGCTCGTTTTTTGTGACTTCTGACCGGCTGGTTGTTAGTCTTGTGTTTGTGTTCTGATCGCTTCCTTTTAAATTCCAAATCCGAATTATTTGTTGGTTTCTGGACTCTTCGGTTAACCACTTTGGTAAGTGATCGTAATGTAAGAACTCTTTATTATTTTGCAATGAAAAAACCTTATTTATGAATTACTGTATTTTGGTAATTAGCGCATTTTCTTATTTTTCTATGAGGAAAAAAAGCGCTAGGGTTGGGTATTGTTACAAAAGTATCGATACTGTATCGTATTCGAGTTGATATCCCATGCACCGTTTGGCTTGAGTGTCGATACTTTAGTGTCTCAAAATAACAACTTGACTGAATCATCAGGCAAAATATTTTTTTTATTCATTTCTTGCCATCAAGAGCCCAAGCTTAGTATATTATTGAACATTATTTCTCCATAATATTAATTAGTTTTATCAAGGACCCCCAACTGCCTCTCTACAAATCTACAAAGGTTCATTTCACTGATTGAGTTGGTATGTGAACGTAATGAACGGGTGAACGGATTCAAAAGACCTGGTCTCTGTAATGAGTGACCGTTTGGGATTCGAATCCGCCAAATGACCGTGTCTTACACACCCCTAGCTTAACTCTTCCCTCGAGGTACCCGGGAAACTATCTACATCGAATTTTACGGCAAGGACGTGCTATCGCGGGGAACCGCGTGAAAATAAACTAGCTGATTAGAAAAGCAACAACCTATTATACCCCGGTTTAGCCGACACCGCGGGAAAAAGGGTTCAACGGGATAGGCTCGTTCTTAATTGACCCTTTTCGAACTGTTGGAAGAACAAAAAAGGAAAAAAAATACCCGAGAGAGTTCGCCCTTCTCATCCTAGATGGGAGTTGAGAAGCTTAGTAAAGTCGGTAAGGGAACACTTGCGATTCCGGAGAGGTTTTTTGAGGTCTCCAAGTCGTTTACTCATAAATCCGGCGGGAGCGCTAATGTTGGGTGGCCAAAAGTTTTTTTTCTTCATCGAAGATTCCGACGGTGTTGCCTCAAGTTGGAAGGAGTTTTGTGAAAAGTCAACTTGGAACAAAACCAATGTGAGAACAACACATCGGATTTTTTTTTAAACCTATTCATGAACTTATTGATTACACAGGTACACAAAAAAAAAATTTCAACTTCCTCGAATATTATGACTGATTTTTATGTTTTTGGTGCGCTGAATCCAAATCTGGTAGCCATTTTTTTTTCCACCTCGTACAGATTTTGGTTTATTATTTTCAATAATGAACCTTTAGAATCGACCAAGAAAAAAAATTTTAACACCCCCTCAAAATTTGATGGTTTACGTTTCAAGGTACGTAGAATCCAAAAATCGAATAAAAATTTGGCCGTCCGTCCGCCGTACGCGGCACTTTTGCCACTTAGCATTGACCGATTTTGATGAAATTTGGTATGTAGGCTCCATTTGGGGTCTAGTTGTGCCCCGAAGCTTTTGGTTGATGTAGGTCACTTCTAAGGGTTCCAAAATCAATTTTGAAATTTTGAAAACGCCCTAACTCAAAAAATTTTGATGTGAAGGTATTGTTTTTCCTTCATTTTAGGATTCTATAGAATTTTAAAATTTTTTTGAGACCACGCGGAGCTCTGTAGGACAAACCTTCCGCTCCCTACGAAAATTCAAGGGTTTATATTGAAATATATATATAAATCAAAACACGAGTGTGAATCGCAAAAGAGGCCTAATCTCCGTTAAAATTAGAGCTGACCGAAATGCGATCGATGGTTGGTGATTTTGATTTTTTTTTTAATTTTTTGATTTTTTTTTATTTTTTTTTTTTATTATTTTTTTTTTTATTTGTTTATTTTGGTTTATTATTTTCAATAAGCCTTTGGAATCGAGCAAGAAAAAAAAAATTTTAACCCCCCCTCAAAATTTGATGATTTACGTTTCAAGGTACGTAGAATCAGAAAATCGAATAAAAAAATTTCCGTCCGTCCGCCGTACGCCGTACGCCGTCCGCCGTCCGCCGTACGCGGCACTTTTCTTAGCAACACTGGACCGATTTGGTTCAAATTTGGTATATGGGCTCCATTTGGGGTCTAGTTGTGCCGCGAAGCTTTTGGTTGATGTAGGTCACTTCTAAGGGGTGAAAATTAAGGGTTGAAATTTTCAAGAGTGCCCTAGCTCGAAAACTCTCGAAATAAAGGTATCGTTTTTTCACCAATTTTAAATAGTACAGAATTTTTAAAAATTTTTGAGACCACCCGGAGCTCTGTAGGACAAACCGTTCGGTCCCTACGAGTATTTGAAGGTTTTCCTTCGATAAAACAGAATCATGAGTGTGAATCGCAAAAGAGGTCTAATCGCCGTTCAAATTTTATCTGACTAAAATGCGATCGCTGTTCATTTCTTCGATTTGTATACAGTTTTGCCTTCTGCGTAACCAGTAATCAAATTTCCATATCAAGCTTTCTATTTTTCGAATCGAGTGTGAAGCGTTTAGTTCTTTCTAATAAACTTGATTGTGAAGGTGTGAAGCCATTATAGTGTGGTAGGTAGTACCTACCAATAGTAGGTAGGTAAAAAAAAATTGGTAGGTAAAAACAATGTTTGTAGGTAAAAAACGCTGCAAATCATTGCTCACTGATCAGATCACTGATCAGCTGAGTGAGCTCCGAAGCCATTTTCAATGCTATTGAATGGAAGTGCTCTTCCAGGCGTCTCCAGCATTCGAGGATATCTTCTTCACTCCTCACATCACTGATCAGCTGAGTGAGCTCCAAAGCCATTTTCAATCCTATTGAATGGAGGTGCTCTTCCAGGCGTCTCCAGCATTCGAGGAGATCTTCTTCACTCCTCACATCACTAATCAGCTGAGTGAGCTCGAAAGCCATTTTCAATCCTATTGAATGGAAGTGCTCTTCCAGGCGTCTCCAGCATTCGAGGAGATCTTCTTCACTCTTCTGATCACTGATCAGCTGAGTGAGCTCCGAACCCATTTTCAATCCTATTGAACGCAGGAGCTGAAATTTGAGAGGGAAGGTCAAGAGAGAATACAGATGGTGGTAGGTGCTATTGATGGAGAACCAGTGATCTATACAGAAGGATGATCTATACAGAAAATAATAAACCTTTGAGCAATGATTTGCAGCGTTTTTTTCTTCATATTGGATGGTTGGTGATTTTGTAGACGAGTGATCTATGTAGAAAAATAATAAACCATTGTGTAATAATTTGCAGCGTTTTTGCTACATTGGGTTATCCCTAGTCACTGGGTTATAAATAAGGCTCATTTCACTATGACAAGCACTAGCAAAGATTTATTGCAATATCCCGTAAATCGAATTCTCGTAAATGGAAACAGAAGAAAACAACGCAGTCCACATGAAAATTCAAAGAATCTTTTTGTGGGCCCGTTTCTTCTTCCCCTGAATGCTCCTCTTGGTGCGTTGCTTGGCGTATTTTTCATCAGGGGTTTCCCGCAGCAACCAGCAGAAATCGGCCATCATATTGGAGTTCCATCTTCCTTGGTACCTTCTCTCTGTCCTGGTGGAACCGCTCACCCTGCTCTTCACTGTACGCCCCCAGGTTTTCGGGAAAGTAGTTGACATGGGAGTGCATGAAATGCACTTTCAGGCTCATGTTACAGCCTTGTTCTTTGAAGGCAGTGAGTATCCTGGCAACAATATCCTAGTAGTTGTCATCCCGCCTGTTCCCCAAGAATTTGAGAACTGCATCCTTGATGGAGTCCCAGGCTTCTTTTTCCTTCTCAGACATTGTTGTAGTAAATGATGCATCTGCGATCAGTTTCCTTATATCAGGGCCTACGAACACTCCTTCCTTTAGCTTGGCTTCAGAAAGTCGAGGGAACTTGGTGCACAGATACCGGAAGCACTCGCCATCTTTTGGAAGGGACTTGATGAATTGCTTGATGAGGCCCAACTTGATGTGGAGAGGTGGTAACAGAACTTTATCACGAGGTACCAAGCTCTCATGAAAAACATTTTTATCGCCAGGCTTAGGCATACCGGATGGAACATGCACTAGCGCGAGTACTGGATTGAACCATTGTCCAGTTTAATATTTAAAATGAATACGAAACCTCTCAAAATATCATGAGGGAGTGTTTCAAGCATTACAACCTTCATTTTGGGCCATGGAAATGAATTGCCGTCAGCCAAGAAGAAATTATCTGAACATTCCTTACATGGGTAAGAAATCAAATTTTGCAAGAAAACGTTACGTGATAGAGCATTTTGGCTATTTTTTCTGGATTCAGCGTTCCAAAATCTATAAGAATCAGTTGCAAAACTGGAGGCAGTTTTTAAGTCGTGTACCTGTGTTATGTATGATATAGTATTTCCAAGTCATTTAATCCTTTTCCAAACCAAATTAATCTTTTTCTAAACCAAAAGAATATTTTTCCAAACCAAATTAAACTTTTTCCAAATCAAATTAATCCTTTCACAAAAATTAGCCCAGTCAAAATTTTTGCTAATGCGTTGTAGAAAAAGTGAGGAGTTTTTAGCTGTAGAATGTGAACAATTTACGATTCTTCTGTCCGATATCTTCGGAGGCTCCCGATGAGGCTAATGAGTAATCCTTCCAAATGCAATTTCTCTCTAATCTTCACTACCTACTGCTTTTTCCTTGAAAATTTACACGAATTTTATTTGAATTTCCAAGATGATGTTCTGATCGTATACTCACTTTCTGAGATTAGGTACTTTACGGAAATATGTTGTTATGTTGTGGAAAAGGATTAATTAGATTTGGAAAAAGTTGAATTTGGTTTGGAAATGGATTAATTTGACTTGGAAATGCTATATTATAATCTAATATTTCAAATTATCAACCTACTAACTCAAGTTCAAGAAAATGTTTAGAAAAGCCTGCCAAGTTTGGAGGGCAGTACGGCTTCCTCACTTAGAATTCAAATGAACATGATAATTCTTGTTACTATAAACATAATTTCTGCTAATTGATTTTTTTCTCCGTTTGCTCACATGGTTGTGCGTCCAATTGGTTATGATCAGGAAACCACCAGATCCATTCACCTCCACATCCTGACATGATTACTACTCTTTCGCCTTTCTTACCCTCTCCTTACTATCAATGTCGGTTCTGGGCAGGGTGATCATCCTAACCACCACACCCACATCTATTTACGGTACTTGAGTACAGGTTAAAGCAATCCTTACCCATAACTTACGTCATTTAATAGTTATGTGACGGTCAATAAACTTCTTTCATTATTCTCTCATGAGTAGGTTCTAAAGGAAAGTCAGTTTAAATAGTTCAAGTTCGGTCAACTTATTCAAATTCTGAATTGTGGACATTCAGAAATACTGTCATAACATCTGGCATTGCCTACGTTGCCGACTTTCGTCAATAACGATCAACTGAGTATAAAAATCGATATATTAAATCTCTAAAGACCCAGGTAATTCGTCATTCAACCCTTGAAACTAGGACGACAGAAGAGGCTGTGAAACCCTCTACAAGGTCTTTTTGCATTCGAACAGGCTGTCGAACGACCACCAATATTATGACGACCTATTACACACAATCCTGAGCTAGAAACTGTTAGATGGGGTTCTTTAAATCGTGTAGAATACAATTCGGAATCGAAACTGCAGAATTCCACGATCTACGATTTGTTTTGCCTGTCATAGCATACTTTATAGCTTGTTTTTTATAATTTATGATTTTTTTTAATAACATCATTGGCTTATAGCACGTTTTTCAGGTCGCTATGGTTTTTCGAGTTTTCCTCACGTTTGAACAAAACGTATGTAGTACCTATTGAAATCAAGCTCCACAATTTTAATCCAATTTCGACGTTATTGTTTGGTACAAACTATGTGCCACTTGCACAAACTTAACTTGTCTCCATTACTCTGTGGCCACTTGTCTTTTATGACCGATATTGCTGATTTTCGTCAAAAACGATCTACACAGTATACAAATCGATATTTCAATCTCTATAAAGACTCAGGTAATTGGATTCGACATTGCTCTTCATTTAACTCTTGACACTAGGATGATGGAAAACGCTGTAAAACCCTCTACCGGGTCATTTTGCATTGAGATCGGAAGCTGTCTTTTGAAATCAAGCTCCACAATTTTAATGCAATTTCGACGTTATTGTTTGGTACAAACTATGTGCCACTTGTCTGTTATGACCGATGTTGCTGATTTTCGTCAAAAACGATCTACACAGTATACAAATCGATATTTCAATCTCTATAAAGACTAAGGTAATTGGATTCGACGTCGCTCTTCATTTAACCCTCGACACTAGGATGATGGAAAACGCTGTAAAACCCTCTACCGGGTCATTTTGCATTGAGATCGGAGGCTGTCTTTTGAATTCAAGCTCCACAATTTTAATCCAATTTTGACGTTATTGTTTGGTACAAATTAAGTGCCACTTGTCTGGTATAACCGATATTGCTGATTTTCGTCAAAAACGATCTACACAGTATACAAATTGATATTTCAATCTCTATAATAACTCAGGTAATTCGACTGACGTTGCTCTTCATTTAACCCTTGACACCAGGATGATGGAAAACGCTGTAAAACCCTCTACCGGGTCATTTTGCATTGAGATCGGAGGCTGTCTTTTGAAATCAAGCTCCACAATTTTAATCCATTTTCGACGTTATTGTTTGGTGCAAACTAAGTGCCACTTGTCTGTTATGACCGATGTTGCTGATTTTCGTCAAAAACGATCTATACAGTATACAAATCGATATTTCAATCTCTATAAAGACTCAGGTAATTGGATTCGACGTTGCTCTTCATTTAACCCTTGACACCAGGATGATGGAAAACGCTGTAAAACCCTCTACCGGGTCATTTTGCATTGAGATCGGAAGCTGTCTTTTGAATTCAAGCTCCACAATTTTAATCCAATTTTGACGTTATTGTTTGGTACAAACTAAGTGCCACTTGTCTGGTATGAACGATGTTGCTGATTTTGTCAAAAACGATTTACAAATCGATATTTCAATCTCTATAAAGACTCAGGTAATCGGATTCGACGTTGCTCTTCATTTAACCCTTGACACTAGGATGATGGAAAACGCTGTAAAACCCTCTACCGGGTCATTCTGCATTGAGATCGGAGGCTGTCGAACGACCGTTTTCCAGACGTAGCTCTCCCCCTCATAAGCCAATTAGAAGCTTCATGAATAAATTACCCCCACCCCCATCAACCCTTACAAGCGGACGTCCCTTCAGTTCCTTATTTTCAAACGACAGAGCAACCTCGTTATTTCGCTTTTACACTCCACGGAGGCGTCTGTGCATAATATTTCACGTCGCTGGTTGGTTACGTCGGTCCTACGGCATTTTCCAAGTTTATACCATTTTCGCATACGCTGGAATGGATACAACCGAGTGAATGCGAAGTTTCGTTATAAAAATGTGGTAAATTGAACCCGTGCATTACTCGCTCGTTTCGCGAATCCTCTATTTCTATCCTCAACGAAGATGTAATGAGAAAAGTCACGAAATCGGCAGAAACCTGCTAAAAACTTGGCAGCCAATCAAAGTGAAAATTTTGAGTACACCAAGAAATATTACTCTTGTGAAGCTAAGTCCTTCTCTTGTTTACAATCTTTGAAATCAGGTCTGAGTGACATTTAATGAACTTTCTCCATGTTCTGTACAAAAATATCCGTGTCTATGTATAAATATGTAACAATGTAAATGTCACGATTAAAACTTCTGCGTGGGCAATCGTGACCTCTGACGTAAACTCATTTGTCCAAACCTAAAAACTTTACAGTTGGCAAAACTTATAGACGTATAGAATAAGAAAGAGGGCATTGCTTGAATGCATTATTTTAGAAACATGAATGCAGTAATTTCCCGAATACCAAGTGTGATTATCAGGATCATAACATCAACAGACTAGAGAAATTGATCTTGATTCTGTGCTTAATCGGATCATTACCTCGTGAGAGCTCTCAACGTTGAGTTCTGAAGGTTTGTAGCAGCAACTATGAAGCAAACTATCATAAATCTGGCAGCAAACATCATCAATTATGATCATCACTACCATAATTCATGAATTTTTAAACATCGATAGACTGGAGAAATTGATCTTGATTATGTAGACGATTTTGATAATGAAATCGATGAATTTGAGCTAAATCAGATCATTACCTCGTGAGATAGAAGAAAATCAAGAGAGTTCCCAACGTTGAATTCTGAAGGTTTGTGGCAGCAACTATGAAGCAAACTATCATAAATCTGGCAGCAAACATCATCAATTATGATCATCACGACCATAAATCATGAATTTATGAAACATCGATAGACTGGAGAAATTGATCTTGATTTTGTAGACGATTTTAATAATGAAATCGATGAATTTGAGCTAAATCGGATCATTAGGCACCTCGTGAGATAGAAGAAAATAAGAGAGCTCTCAACGTTGAATTTAGAAGGTTTGTGGCAGCAACTATGAAGCAAACTATCATAAATGTGGCAGCAACTATCATCAATTATGATCATCACGACCATAATTCATGAATTTTTAAACATAAATAGACTGGAGAAATTGATCTTGATTTTGTAGACGATTTTAATAATGAAATCGATGAATTTGAGCTAAATCGGATCATTACCTCGTGAGATAGAAGAAAATAAGAGAGCTCTCAACGTTGAGTTCTGAAGTTTTGTGGCAGCAACTATGAAGCAAACTATCATAAATGTGGCAGCAACTATCATCAATTATGATCATCACGATCATAATTCATGAATTTATGAAACATCGATAGACTGGAGAAATTGATCTTGATTTTGTAGACGATTTTAATAATGAAATCGATGAATTTGAGCTGAATCAGATCATTACCTCGTGAGATAGAAAAAAATAAGAGAGCTCTCAACGTTGAGTTCTGAAGGTTTGTGGCAGCAACTATGAAGCAAACTATCATAAATGTGGCAGCAAATATCATCAATTATGATCATCACGACCATAAATCATGAATTTTTAAACATCAATAGACTGGAGAAATTGGTCTTAATTTTGTAGACGATTTTAATAATGAAGTCGATGAATTTGAGCTAAATCGGATCATTAGGCACCTCGTGAGATAGAAGAAAATAAAAGAGCTCTCAACGATGAATTTAGAAGGTTTGTGGCAGCAACTATGAAACAGCAATGAAGATAAGTTGTGGAAGTTTTTGTTATCGAGAGGATTAACAAATGAAATTTTTACATAGTAATTACCCTTATGAGATTAACAATAAGGTTTACTTTGGTAAGTAGAGTATTCAACCTACCTCAATACCAAAAACTGGCCAAGTTGGGTAGGCAGTAAAGCTCCCTCATATAACGTGGATGAATAGAATTAACCAGAAGTATTATTCAAATAGGTATTATTAAAATAACGCTGATGAATTCACTAATATGAAAATTGAGTTCGAAAAGTCGCCAAACTGCAACACAAATGAGAAGTCGTTCGCGATTTGTTGATGGATTTCCACTTCCATGATGAGGTCTATGTGATCTATCAGATTGAATTACATTATGAAATCTATGTGCAAACATCCTGGATTCCAACCCCAAGCTACTCTCATAATTCGAGGAAATTCAAAGTTCAGTGAGTTACTGGTGGTGTTCTGGTGAAATCACGTTAGCACAAGAGCACTTGCTCCTGTTTGTCCGGTGTCAATGAAATTCATAGGGGACCAAATCAATTTTAACCCTCTAGTTAGTCCCTAGATCGTGGTCTCTATAAATTCCGTCATTATCGGACCAATAGCAGCATCTGCTACCATGATTATGCTGAGAATTTAATTTCTCAAAAGCAATTGGCCAGATATCACTAAGGTCTGGAGGGGATTTGGTCTAAAAATGATTCCTCAATGATTTCGTCACAATAAGGTCATTAGGAGCTACAGTGCATGTGAAAGATCGGGAAATAACATATCGCGAATATCGTCTCAAGGGTGTTAATATTTGTCAATTTAGAGAATTAGTAATAGGGGCACTGATATTACTTTCAATCATTTTCACATCTACTAATTCTGTAAGGCATAAGAAGTAGCTCAAATGCCCATCCTACTAGTTTTTTGATTCCTCAGTATCGAAGTTTTCAGGAAAGCTGTAGGTAGGACCTCTAAAATCAAAATTTCCACTCACTTTTGGTTTATTATTTTCAATAATGAACCTTTGGAATCGACCAAGAAAAAAAAAATTTTAACACCCCCTCAAAATTTGATGGTTTACGTTTCAAGGTACGTAGAATCCAAAAATCGAATAAAAATTTGGCCGTCCGTCCGCCGTACGCGGCACTTTTGCCACTTAGCATTGACCGATTTTGATGAAATTTGGTATGTAGGCTCCATTAAATGGAGCCCAAATTTTGGGGTCTAGTTGTGCCCCGAAGCTTTTGGTTGAGGTAGGTCACTTCTAAGGGTTCCAAAATCAATTTTGAAATTTTGAAAACGCCCTAACTCAAAAAATTTGTATATAAAGGTATTGTTTTTCCTTCAATTTAAGATTCCATAGAATTTTTTGAGACCACGCGGAGCTCTGTAGGACAAACCGAAAATATATATATATAAATCAAAACACGAGTGTGAATCGCAAAAGAGGCCTAATCTCCGTTCAAATTAGAGCTGATCGAAATGTAATCGATAGTTGGTGATTATGATTTTTTTTAAATTTTTTTTTGATTTTTTTTCCTTCATATTGGATGGTTGGTGATTTTGTAGACGAGTGAACTATATAGAAAAATAATAAACCATTGTGTAATAATTTGCAGCGTTTTTGATTCCTCAGTATCGAAGTTTTCAGGAAACCTGTAGGTAGGACCTCCAAAATCAAAATTTCCACTCACTTTTTTCGTTTCACAGCATAACAATAAAAAAATTGATGCTCATTATTAACTTCAAGACTGTCCTCTACGAAATTTATCATCGGACAAAAAGCAACTTCAGCGCACGGGCAAACGAGATTTCACCTGAATACCAATTTCTCACTATCTAATAATCTGATGTTTCTCAGATGTTGAGGGAAGGGTAGTTGGGGCGTTGCTCCAAGAATGCACATCGATTTCATGACGATCCGGAAAAAATGAAGTTCAACGTAACCATGAATTACTTAATCGTGTTGCTATTTGATAACTCATAAAACCGTAAACATGATCGCGAAAATCATGTTTCAAATTACTAGAAGACGCTTTTTCAAACTTAACCCATTCTTCCATTGTATTTGGTAATAATATTAAGGTTATTATTATTAGGTTGGTTATTATTGTATGAAGTTATTGCTTACAAGGAAGAAAGAGACTATATTATGGTCTCTTTCTTCCTTGTAATCAATAACTTCAAACGATATTTTGGAGTTGATAGTTCCTCTTGTTTGAGTTGATCTCCGAATTCTACTCCTCAGGAGAACCAACCTTATCTCAATACTGAAAAAATAGTAAGTCTCTTACTTGAACTCTTCAATTATGAAACATGATTTTCTTGATCATGTTTCATAATCAAAACTTGCGTTTTGAGATCCTTTAAAACTGGCTATTATAAAAAATACTTCTAATCATTTTAACATGAACTAATTCTGTATGGCAATGTGTGGCAACTACGTAACAAAACCCTACTATCCATTTTTGGTTATTATTTTCAATAATGAACCTTCGAAATCGACCAAGAAAAAAATTTTTTAACACCCCCTCAAAATTTGATGGTTTACGTTTCAAGGTACGTAGAATCCAAAAATCGAATAAAAATTTGGCCGTCCGTCCGCCGTACGCGGCTCTTTTGCCACTTAGCATTGACCGATTTTAATCAAATTTGGTATGTAGGCTCCATTTGGGGTTTAGTTGTGCCCCGAAGATTTTGGTTGATGTAGGTCACTTCTAAGGATTCCAAAATGAATTTTGAAATTTTAAAAACGCCCTAACTAAAAAAAATTATGATATGAAGGTATTGTTTTTCCTTCAATTTAAGATTCTATAGAATTTTTAGAATTTTTTGAGACCACTCGGAGCTCTGTAGGACAAACCGTTCGCTCACTACGAGAATTTAAAGTTTGGACGTACGATAAATCAGAAACACGAGTGTGAATCGCAACAGAGGCCTAATTTCCGTTCAAATTAAAGCTGGCCGAAATGCGATCGATGTTTTTCTTCAAGTTGGTTGGTGGCTTTGCAGACGAGTGATCAATATAGAAAAATAATAAACCACTGTGTAGTAATTTGCAGCGTTTTTTAAAAAATATTTGTGTCGGATATTGACAGATTACATACAGTTATTAGACAAAATATAACGTAATATTGAAAGTTTCAAAAGTAGGTATGGAATAAAAATTGAGAAAAACGTAAGATGAAAATAAGAATCAATCGTTAAAACTACAAAAAATAATGTGAGCTTTGAAGGAATATTAAACCTTATTTACAAAGATTATTACAATAATTATTATTAACTTTTTTTGAAAAAATGAGGTTATCTTTGGTAATGGTATTGGTAGTGTTGTACCTTGACGTGCCTCTTGGAGGCAGCGACGGCCCGCGACTTTGCTCGTAACGTCTCCAGGATGATAAGGAGATATCACCGAATATCACAACATGTTGTCGGTCAATCGCCCGCCGATAATCGCGGAAGTAATCGCGGTTCAACTGAACAGAGAAACCCCGCGGGACGAATCGCGGGATAACCGTCGGTTAACTAACCTCTGAATAAGTTGATCGGCGGTTTAAGTTGTGGTTAACTAAAAAGAAAAAATGTTGTCCAATGCAAATGGGTCACAAGGGTGGTCGAGGGCGCGACGCCCGGTGCTAGCTCATGCCCGCCCGGTTGTGGCACCGCTACTAAAGTCGAGGGGAGCGGAGCGGTCGGCACCTGGGGGCGGCTCTTTGCATCCACGCAGCGCGCGGGCGACACTGCGTGGTCTCATTCGATCCCGAAAACTGACAAAAGTCCTATTTGCGCTGCATGAATTTATAAACGGATTTTCAAAGAAAATTTTCAACCCAATTTCAGCCATTTTTTACTTAACCCTATACTTCGCAACGTCTAATATACCATACCTACGTGTTTTCTGTTCATTATAGAAGCTTTTTCAGTTTTACCATGTATTTAGAGGGCCAAGGGTACATTTTAACGGAAAAAATGAAACAAATCGCCATAGAAAAACTGCCAAAATTTTAGATAAACTCGTTACGTCTTCGATTGAGACTGCATAATTGTATTCATGTATATTCACGTTTACTACTTTATCTAATTGGTGCGTGCAGCAAGTGAGGAAGTATAATTACTAGTGATTCTTCCATTATTTTATTTTATAGATTCTTTTCTCTTCCAATTTTATTCTGATTGAAATAGAACGAAATATATTTTACTTAATAACAATTCTCATTCATCGGTGACTCGATATACAGTGTACGATAATATCGTACATAAGTTCGTATATTATGCGAACTTACTATACCACATGTGTTCAAAACCTGCTCAAATTTGAATATTTTAGAAGCTTTGTAAATTTACCATGATTTTGGAGGGCCTAAAGTACACATTAGGAGAGAAATTTGTAAAGAATCGACATGGGGTACTTTTGCCAAGTACAGGGTTAAATCTTATTTTAAAAAACACTGCGCAGCTTTGCGTTTTCGTTTATTATTTTCAATAATAAAACTTTGGAATCGATCAAAAAACCAAAATTTTTAACCCCCTCCCCCCACAAGTTTTGTTGGTTTAAGTTTCAAGGTACGTAGAATCCGAAAATCGAATAAACACTTGGCCGTCTGCCATACGCAGAATTGTTCCTGGTTCCCATGGACCGATTTTGATGAAATTTGTTATATGGGCTCCATTTGGAGTCTAATTGAGACCCGAAGCTTTTTGTTGATGTCAGTCACTTCTAAGGGGTGAAAATTAAGGGTGAAATTTTCAATAGTGCCCCTGCTCGAAAACTCTCGAAATAAAGGTATTGTTTAGGTTTATTATTTTCAATAATGAACCTTTGGAATCGACCAAGAAAACTCGGCGCTTTGCGCCTCGGCGGGGGGCTCCGCCCCCCTGCACCCCCCGGTTTATTTCTTTTTCCATACTCTGTATGAAATCATAGGAACACAGAATGTGTTTTTGCGATACTAGTCATCCGTTAAATAAAAAAACAACAATAATAAATGTGGAGTTGACATTAACATGACAACCAATAAACATATCACCAGATGTTTTTTCTGTCGCTTTTTCGTGACGATTTTTTTTCGGTAGGTCATCGCAAAAACACATTCTGTGTTAAAAATTTTTCAACGCCCCCTCAAAATTTGATGGTTTACGTTTCAAGGTAAGTACGTAGAATCCAAAAATCGAATAAAAATTTGGCCGTCCGTCCGCCATACGCGGTACTTTTGCCGCTTAGCATTGACCGATTTTGAAGAAATTCGGTATATAGGCTCCATTTGGGGTCTAGTTGTGCCCCGAAGATTTTGGTTGATCTAGGTCACTTCTAAGGGTTCAAAAATTAATTTTAAAATTTTGAAAACGCCCTAACTCAAAAAATTTTGATATAAAGGTATTGTTTTTCGTTCAATTTATTATTCTATAGAATTTTTAGAATTTTTTGAGACCATGCGGAGCCCTGTAGGACAAACCGTTCGCTCCTTACGAGAATTTAAGGGTTTGACGTACGATAAATCAGAAACACGAGTGAGAATCGCAAAAGAGGCCTAATCTCCGTTCAAATTAAAGCTGACCGAAATACGATCGATGTTTTTCTTCATGTTGGATGGTTGGTGGCTTTGCAGACGAGTGATCTATATAGAAAAATAATAAACCATTGTGTAATAATTTGCAGCGTTTTTCCTGATTCTCATGGACCGATTTTGATGAAATTTGGGGTCCAGTTGTGACCCGCTTGGTTGATGTCATTCACTTCTAAAGGGTGAAAATTAAAGGTTGAAATTTTCAAGAGTTCCCTAGCTCGAAAAATCTCGAAATAAGGGTATTGTTTTTTCACCAATTTTAAATAGTATTGAATTTTTAGAGACCACCCGAAGCTCTGTAGGACAAACCGCTCGCTCTCTACGAGAACTTAAGGGTTGGACTTACGATAAATCAGAAACACGAGTGTGAATCGCAAAAGGGGCCTAATCGTTCAAATTTTAGCTGAGCATAATGGGATCGTTATTCGTTACTTCGAGTTGTATTCAGTTCAGCGTCCTTAGCAACCAGTGATCGAATTTCCTAATAGGAAATCAAATTTCCTAATACTAGATAATAGTAAGATAGTATTGAATTTTTAGAATCGAATGAGACCACCTGGAGCTCTGTAGGACAAACCGCTCGCTCCCTACAAGAACTTAACGATAAATTTACGCTAAATCACGATAAATCATAATCGCGAGTTTGAATTACCAAAGTTTTAGGGTAATTCATTATGGTTTATAATGGTGGGGGGGGGGGTGTCACTATTTCTTCCCTAAAGTAATAGATAAATCACATCGAGAGAAACAGTCTTATCGCTTAACAACTGGTTACACTGATCCAATACTTATCCAATGGGACGTCCCCTGGAATGCATGCATTACTAAACAATATGTATTCGAGTTGTATTAAGTTTTGCATCCTTATGAACCAGTAGGTACCTAATCAAATTTCCAAATGAAGGAATCCCAATTCCCTATTTCTTCCAATCAAGTGCGAAGGTTGGTGAAAAAAAATTTAAAAACGGTGAAAATGGCAAAGTTGTGATCTTTGCAGACGAGTGATCTATACAGACAAAAATAAATCTTTGTGAAATAATTTGCAGCGTTTTGGGAAACTTATCATAACAAGTGGTCAAATTTTTGTCATCTTGCGTGTCATGATATTGCAAAAGCATCAAATCGTTGTACCAATAATTTACCTAGTAGACTATTTTCATACCTAGGGATACTAGGTCCATGACTGCATAGGATACCTACGTCCCGCCGTATATAAACCTAACCGAATCCACTAGGAACTCTCTATTTTCGAAGTTAGAATTTAATTGACATCCCAAGAAGCCCATAAACAAAGAATGATAAATCATTTCAATGATACATAACAAAAACAAGGAGAGATCCGTTACTGTTAATCGGTGTGGACCACTAAGAGACGTTTTCAAAATAATTTATGCTGTAAAGAGTGTTGGTCTTCTTATCTTACATACCTACTTAAAAGATAAAGATAGGTCCACCTCCAAATGATGTTTTCATAACTAACAATATTATCGAGAAAACCTGGAAAAACTATTGCAGGACCGTTGAAAACACCATACAAACATGAAGAGGTTACCTGGGAGGTACGACATCCCTACTGGTTATTCCTGATGAGGAGGTAAGCAGCATCGCAGGCATTCGATGTAAACCTTCACTCATTCACTGTCACACGCGTACCGAAGGTCGAAATGCTCATCACAACGCGAAATTAGACGACGGCAAAGAGGAGAAAAAATAGTCGCACTAAAATACTGAAGAATCAATCACTTCCTACAACACAACCCCGACTCGACAAAAAAAATGACTGATTCCTACAAGTGCCCTCTCGACGTAAGTTGAAATGGCGGCTACTTGCGCATGCGTGTTAGGGGTTTGTAGCAGTGTTGCCACCCGTCCGATAATGCATTCTGTAACATTGGAACTGGTGCGATGTACAGTCTATCTCATGCGTCATTTTGAACCTATCTTCACCTACCTATCAGTTTCATGAACTGGGTCAAGTCTAATGTAGTTCAGTTCTCTAATTTTCGACTCATTTCCTTATAGAATCGGCAAATCTACGATTATAACCCATTTACGCCGAGAACTATAAATTTTGAGATATAATATAAATTTACCTCAAATCAATGTCACTGAACCTCAAATGAGCTAGGAAAAATATTATTTTAAATTTTGCACCCATATGGGGGGCGTAACCCCCCGTGCCAGATCTGGCACAGTCGTCACTCAGAGTAGTTTTTGAGAAAATTTCAGAAACAAAATTTTTATCAAACAATATTTTGACAAGTAGAATGGAGTATAGTACGTCAATGGAATGTGATTGGTTCACATGATATTTGGTGTGATATTTTATGAAACTTGGGACTCAAAGCCCAACATCACATTTATTACAAATAGATTTTGGGCAAGATGAGCAGGTTTCATAAATTTCTAAATTTTCTTCTAAATTTCTAAATAATGTTCTCGATTGGCGAAAGCAAGTGATCCTAATGGTCGTACCTGATAGTGCTCAAGGCTACATTTCTAGAGTGAGCAGTTGGTCTCTGAGCTTTTTTTTCAGTTGGTCTGAGCTTTCGTTACTTTGTAAAGAATAAGAAAAGTTTATAAAATCCAGTTTAGGCCTTTTACGATCACCAGATATTAGACGAGCATTGTTGAGACCAACGTCTATGAGCAACGTAAAAGTGGCCACTACCACTTTTCCCCTCTAATACCAATTTTATAACTGTTGATGTCCTGGTCTATGCGGTCAGTCCCCCCATATCACGATTGTACTGATGGATAAGGTGTGGTTGAGGGACAGAAATGATTTTCTTTTCTGCTTTTGAGAACCTCTTAGCCATACTTTAGGACTCATGTCCATATTTAGTGGAAGATACAGCCACCAAACTGTTCATTATCCAACCAGTTGCAAATCACGACCCCACTATAAAATGTGATCGAATATTTCGTGGCTTGAGCCTCGCTTTTTTTAACATGTTTAATGTTTTAGGGCTGGGGGTCGTTCTGTGAATTCCGACACGCAAATCTGCAACGATTTTTTGGTTTATTATTTTCAATAATAAGCCTTTGGAATCGAGAAAGAAAAAAACATTTTAACCCCCCCTCAAAATTTGATGTTTTACGTTTCAAGGTACGTAGAATACGAAAATCGAATTCTCGAAAATTTGTTATATGGGCTCCATTTGGGGTCTAGTCTAAACTGGTTAAACTGACCTAATGCTTATCCAATGGGACGTCCCCTGGAATGCATGCATTACTAAACAATATGTTTGCTTGCGAGTTTTAATTACAGCCGCTGGAGAAAATACAAAGAAAGTAGTACTGAAGTGATTTTTTTAATTTTTTTTTTCCTAATGTTAGAATAAAAAAGGGATTTTTTCACGTTTCATGTTGACGTTTTTCAATAAAATCAAAAAAATTGTTTTCTGTTGTATTCATTTGTACGAGTAATTACCTAGATAGATTTGCTTTCCAAAAACCCAAACCCCAGATTTTTTCCGAACATTTTTCTGACTGAATCAGGGTGATGCAAATCTATTTTCGAGGTGTTTAGATGTATTTTAAAAGAAAGATAATTTGGAGAAGGTCGGTACGATAATGGAAATGACTCTAGATCTAGGGGTTTTAGATTGGTATCGTAGTTTTAGGGTATTTAGTTAACTGATAACCGGGAGTTGGCAACATTGGGTCGCTGGGAAACCATCTCTCGTCTCCAACAGAGTGGCTTTTTCTAAGAATCTTCCTCTTCCGCTCACCTCACCGACCTGTGCAGGTAGGGTCATTGGAATAGTCAGAAGATGGGTTCCAGGAAATTGGCGTTCACATTCACTACTCGTACATTACACCAATGAATAACATTTATTTAATCATTAAATCGACTGAATAATTTTGGGCACCCTGTAACAGCAGTTCACCAATTACTCTTATAAGGTAAAAAGCCAAGCTGCAATAACACTTTTTCTTGTATTCAAACTCCATTTTGGCCCCCTCACATTTCATTTAACCCTAAAAAAATGGGTTACCGATGGAAAGCTGATAAAATGGAGCATGTTTTAAGCTCTTGAGGGTCTCTGGAGAAAACCATTCTTTAGCAAGAAATAATCATCAAAATGTTTGATAAATATACAGGGTGTCTACACTCAAGATGAGCATAACTTCAAGGTTCGATTCTACAAGGTATTTCCAACAAAAAAATATCTCTTAGCAATTTTCTTTTAACCCACTCAAAATTCCTTTTTTTCACTTTAAAGTTTTTTATCGCGTTTTCGACCTCACGGCACTGATTTGGTCATAACTCCCTTATTTCTCCTGAAAATTCAAATCTGTTAGAAAGAGCGTTAAATTCCCAAGCTACCTAGTCCAAAATCAAAATCTTTCAGCAATAAAATAGTTTCAAAAAATCAAGCCAAAAAGCAAAACTTTAAAATTTTTCGAAACTTTCTAAACTCTCTAAATACTCTCTTTCTAATGGTGTAGTCAGATTTGAATTTTCAGGAGAAATAAGGAAGTTATGACCACATCAGTGCCGTAAGGTCGAAAACGTGAAAAAAACTTTAAAGTGAAAAAAAAGGAATTTTGAGTGGGTTAAAAGAAAATTGCTAGGAGACATTTTTTGTTGGAAATACCTTGTAGAATCGAACCCTGAAGTTATGCCCATCTTAAGTGTAGACACCCTGTATAATATTGAAAAAATTTCAATAAGAAGGTTTTCTCATCAGTCTTTTTTTCCTAAACTGGTCAAGAGCTCATCGAATGGAAAATTATCGCTCTTTCCAAGTATAATCAGATATGAGTTTGCATGGAAAATGAGGAAGTTATGGTCATTTAGTGCCGCAAGGTTGAACCACAAAAAAAATCAAATTGGAAAAAGTTAAATTTTGAGCGGGGTCAAGAAAAGGTGCTAAGAGGGAAAAGTTGTTACAAATTAGTTGTAAGATCGATTCCTGTAGCGCATCTAACAATTTTCGTTTCTAAAAATTAAACCTTAATACACAGTAGGTAATAAAAAAGCAAAAAATTCCTAAATAGATTTTGAAAGGCAACATGAACCTTTGTTAATCAGGTGACTAATTAGCCTCTTTAGGCCCTCGGAGCTTCGGGTGGTGTCATTAAATTTGTTTAAACCGTCACGATTTTAAATAACTGAAAAAACAACCTGTATATCAAAAGTGTTCGTTTTGAAAAAATTTCCTACCACTTTTTAGAAGGGACTGACAATAACCAAAACCGCTGGGGCACTAATAGACCCTAAATAAAGCCAATATACTACATTTCATAATAATTGATCCATGGGAAATGGGCAAAGAGTAGTGCACGGCTGACCGACGGTAACATTAGCTCGATTTTGGTTTATTATTTTCAATAATGAACCATTGGAATCGACCAAGAAAAAAAAAATTTTTAACAACTGTATTGGCCAAAGTAGACATCCTTATCTGATGTTTACGTCGTCCCCTCCAAGTCCCCTCAGGTGAACTCGCCTTCAGCGATCAACCAGGTTTAAGTACGCACCTGTTCATGGCCTGCCCTTCTCTCTCTTGTAACCCTCCAGTATTTTCTCGCTTTTCAAAAGTTGAAGCCCCAGTGCAACTTCATCTTAAGTGCAACTTCCCCTCGTAGTTTAACGACGGAAAACTTTAGCTGTCACTTTTCCGCGAGCGTGAATTTTCACCTGATTTCTGCGGATTTGAATCGTCCGACTTCGTTGCGCCTCATCTCCCCGGCCGGGGAAAGTAATGAAGATCTTCACAACGGTGAGCTAGAACTGTTAAAATTTTTCCGTTCGTTTTTCCCCAATTCACTGGTCCTATTCGATTGCCGGATCTCATTTTCATTTGTTGCACTGTAGTAAATTCGTAAGTTGAAACGTGTGTTGAATGCTCATTTCCTTTGTTCGTGACGTCCAGTTGGAACAGGTCACATTTTTCCTTGGCAAGGTCATTTCCTTATAAATATAGTATCCTTTCTAGATAGAAACTAGCCTATCTATGGCTAACAAAGGTGACGATGATCTTCACCTTGAGAAACGTCTTTTAGAATTAAAGTACAATGTTGATAGGCGGTCTAAACTGTTTGCTCAATTGACAACAGTTTATGATGGTGCATCAAATGTTGCCCCAGGTACTGTTTCTCAATTCTTGGCACGATGTCAAGATATAGGTAAAATCAAGGATAAATTTGACACAATCCAAGATTTGTTGCTAGAAATCAACGTTTGTGTCGAAGCTGAAGAAGCAGCCGAAATCGATAATGTTCAGAAGTCCTTTGATGATCTATATTATAAAATTCGTTCCGTTGAACAAGATTTAAAATGCCGTATGTCTAGTTCTTGTTCCAAGTCTCAAGATCCATTGTCTGTAATAAATGTTAAATTACCTAATTTTGAAATTCCAAAATGGAATGGTGAAATGGATACATTCAATGATTTCTGGATATTATACGAATCAGTTATTCACCAAGGTAATTTTAGTAATGTACTAAAATTCACGTATTTACGTCGAGCTTTGGAGACCGCGCCAAATGCTTTCAATTTAATAAAGAATTTATTACTTTCTGATGATAATTATGCGACTGCTTATTCTATTATTAAGAGTCGATATGGTAGTGCCCGTTCGTTGGCGGCTCACTATGTTAATAAAATATTAGATTTCAAGCCTCTCATTAATAATACTTACGCCAACTTGCAACAATTCATAGGGATTTTTGACACTTCTGTTGCGGCGTTCAATTATCTTGACCTTGACCAACATGATTTCTTACTGTTTCAATGCGCTCTGCGCGCATTACCTACTGAGGTTTGTGACGACTCTACATTTTTACGGAACAAACCCGTTGGTTTGTTCTCAATTTGTTGAAGCTACGCCCGTCGAGATATCCGATTCATAGAGATATGAATCGATATCCTCTTCGGGCCGGCTGGTTAATCTAATCACTGGTCTGAAGGGGGTAGGGTCGTCACACCCTCCTCTGTCTCATATATGGGCAATTAGGTGAATTTCTCATTTGTTGTTCAGATGGAAATTCAACCTATATTAGAGAGTTCCTAGGAGATAGCGACGTTGAGATACCACACTTTATCGCCTCTTGCGCATGCGCAGTAGACACCACCGAACAGATACCACTGGTGGCAGGAGATGCCACAAATTTATCTGTGGGAAAGATACCACTCCTTATCTCAATAGGGATGAATCGTATCTTTTGGTGGTATCGTGAAGTACCCTTCCAAGATTATAACACTATCGTAACCAGAGGAAACATTTTTCTTTTGTGAGTTGGAGACTAGGTACTTATCAAAATCTACTGGATGTTTAATTGATTCTCCACACTGAAATTAAGTTAAGTTGACTGAAAGTTAAGTTGGATTTATGTGAGTTGTATACATTACTATTTCAGTGACGAAAGTTTGTAAATGCAAATCCTTGATACATTTTTAGACTTGGATTAACGAGGGTGATGAAGTTCTTTTACTGTTTGCTCTGAGTCAATGCACACTGTAAACTCGTTAGTTGTGTTAATTTAATATCAAGTAAAATGTTTTATATTTATTCATCGTTCTTCACTAACCACCAGTTTTCTCCTACATTGTCGGTCTGGGGGATAAACCTACCTTTCCGACCCAGCTAAATAGCTAAATTTAAAATTAGACTAGCTAAATCCACCTTGCACTTATCCAGTTTTCAACTGTAACATCTAAAATGTGATGATTTCAATAGTTTATGCCCAGTATCTATTTAAGGCCAGGTTAAATTTGTTACTGGTTTAGACCAACTGGAGCTTTACAGTTTAATTACGGAAATACAGCAATTCAAAAATAGGTAATTTTCCCTTGAAAGTGCAAATTTAGAGTCGCGTTTATTGAAAGTCGTGTTTTTAGAGTTCGACTAGCTAAACTACTAATTTCAACAAAAAAATAAGGAGAGGAATTTGGAGGCAATCTCAGCTACAATTTGGAACTTTAATCGTGCCCGTAGCCATAGTTTTCCCAAACATAAAAACCAAAGAAAAAAAAAAATTGAAAAATATCCCAACTCCTAAGTAGTTAGCGTAAGTAAATTAGGAAAAATTCGAAATTTTCCAACGGCATAACCAACGTTATCCTTTAGAGGAAAAAACATTAGATCATGGATATGTCCATTGTGGTCGGTGTAATTTGAAAATTGAAAAACGTACCATCTCTTCTAATAATACGTACCTACCTATTACGAATATCTGTCAAAGGGTCAGGTAAGAAAACTGCATCTTTGGCGTAGAAATGAAAAAGAAAGCAAATATATTTCAGGTCATATCTTGAGTAGTCTACTAACATTGTAGAGGCGCATATAGGTATACTTTCATACGACTAACTTTCATAAGAAGAGTAACAGCTCTCAAAAACTAAATACTCAAAAACTGTTGTCAAAAGGCCACTGGAGTGTAGTCAGTAAATATTTTCCACTTGAGACATTCTAGAGAAATTATCACAATCAGCACTTTTTTTTCGAGAGTAAACCAAACAGCAGCAGAGAGATTAAACCACAAATAGCAAATTCTTAAAATTTTCGGAAAAGAACTTTTTTTTCGAGAGTAGGTAAACTAAACAGTTAAAATCACGTTAATGTGACTTGCAGGTGCAGATGAAAAACGAGCTGATAAGAATTTTAATAAGCTAGAGTCTGTATCGCCGCCATTTTTGGTTAGCCTCCACTTCGGTCGCTCTAGACACAGTAGATACCACAATTTGTATCTTTAGGGTCGCTATCTCCTAGGAACTCTCTATTGTTACAGGTTCGTGTATTATTTGAAAGGTCCTTGAGTAACCGTGATGAAATTCCTTCATTTTCTCAATTATTAGGGTACGTCCAAGATCAGTGTACAATTCACGAATTAACAAAATGTTCGTCTGGTTCTACGTCTATTAATTCTAGAAGTGGGCGTAATTCTCAAACATTATTAGTTACCCCAGCCAATGAAAACTCGCGTTTGTCGAAAATTGTTGATAATAATAATTCTAATGTATGTCCTATTTGTAAGGACTCTCATGTTATTTATAGTTGTATGGTTTTTCAAAATATGTCTGTGGACGAAAAATATGGTAAAATTAAAGCTCTTCGCAGATGTTTTCGGTGCCTAGGTGCACATCACAGGTCAAAATGCACTTCAAAAAGGAACTGTAAACATTGCTCTAATCCGTCGCATCATAGCTTTCTCCACGACCCTAAAACTGATGTCAACTCGAACCTTCAGGTAGATGTTCCTCTCTCTTCTATTGTTAACCGGGTTCCAGCAGACCGACGGCCGCCGGCACCACATGTTTCCAATAATTCTACCGATTGTAGAGTTTCTCAGTCACAAACTCTTTTGACTAGCCCTGCCATTGTTCGTCAAAACACTCGTACCGTACTACTCGGAACTGCACAAGCTCTAATTAGAAATAAGTGGGGGCGGATGGAACCTATACGTCTAGTCATCGATGTCGGAAGTCAAATTTGTTTAATTTCTTCGGAATGCGCTCAACGTTTAGCATTACCAGTGTCGTCTCGACCTACTACCATTTCAGGTGCTCTTTCTCAGAATTTAGGCACGTCTGAAGGAGTAGTGTCTTGTGTGTTGTCTCCACGTCATTCTCGTACTCCCCTCCTGGAAGCTGAAGCCGTTGTAGTGCGGAAGGTGTGTTAAGACCTTCCGACAACCTCTTTATCCGATGATGTCTTTCGTCAATTTTCACATTTGCAGCTCGCTGATCTATCTTTCTGCCAAAAAGGGAAAATAGATTTTCTACTAGGAGCCGCGCTCTATTCTAGTTTGTTTTCTGATAGTCCTGCCGTACTTCATGGTAAACCTGCCGCCTTTGAAACCGTTTTCGGTTGGGTGATTATCGGAGACGTCTCGTCAGTTACCCCTTCACCTCAGGTTGACGTCTCTCTAATGATATGTGATGTTGACTTGGACAAAACTCTGCAAAGTTTTTGGAATTCTGAAGAAGTTTCTCCTCGTACGGTGAAGGATCCGTTGCATGAGTATGCAGAGCAAAGTTTTGTCTCGTCGCATTCTCGTCGTTCAGATGGCTCGTATGTGGTTCGAATGCCGTTTAAACCAAATCATGACGTCACACCCTTCGGTGACACTGAAGACATTGCACGTCATAGGTGGCTTCGTCAGGAGTCTCGGCTAAAAAAGGACATCAAATTGAAGGAAGCTTACAATAACTTCATGAAGGAGTATATTAGAATGGGTCACATGAGACCTTCAATTGAGCGGGGAATGGTATATATACCCCATTTCGCCGTAATGAGGGATTCCTCCACTTCTCCTATTCGAGTGGTGTTCGACGCTTCGTGTAAGGACTCTCTAGGTTCCAGCCTCAACGATCGTTTGCTAGTCGGCCCTCCTCTACAGAAGGACATTTGTACTATTATAACTCTTTTTAGCCTCGAAAAGGTAGCCCTTGTTGCTGACGTCCGCATGATGTACCGTCACATATGGATGCATCCTGATGACTGTCTCTTCCAACACGTCCTTAGGAGAGAAAATGATTCAGACCCTCTTCTTCAGTATCAATTGTTAACACTCACGTATGGTCTCGCTAGCGCCCCGTTCTTAGCACAGCGAACAACGATGCAGCTCGTGAGAGATGAAGGTCATAGTTTTCCCATGGCTTCCAAAGCGGTATTATCATGTTGTTACATGGATGATATTTGTACATCTTCACCGTCGGAGAAAGAGGCGCTCACTCTGAAAACTGAGCTGATTGAATTGTTCAAGTCTGGTGGTTTTGAGCTCCGTAAATGGGCTTCAAATGTACTATTACGATCTTGAGGTTAGTAATAGAAATTAAACCACTCGGTTCGGTTTCAAGAATAGAAGTGAACTTTTTATTATTTACCAAAGTAACTAATAGAAACATGTGTTTGGTAATGAATGTTAATTGTGTGTAGTGTCCCTAACATCATCCCTCTTCTCCCTCTTCAAGGCCACCTGCTGCATATGGAGCAAGACGGTCTGCATGAACCACCCTTGGCCTGCCTCTTGGTGGTCGAATCCGAAAAACGACGTCGGAAATAACTTTGATGATTTCACACGGGCCCACCCAAGGCGACTGAAGCTTAGGGCACTTACCAACTATGCGCCGTGGTCGAAAGCACCATACTAAGTCACCAACCTTAAATCTGGGTTGTGTTGCCCGGATATCATATCGTTTTTTGGAATCTTCGGCTGCAGTTATCAACTTTTGTTGTGCCAACTCATGTATTGCAACTAGCTGTTCCTGCAACTTCTTGGCGTAGTCTGCCTCAAACAGTAGTCCTGGGACTGAACCAGTCAGCAAATGCACCGGTAAAGTAAGGTTTCTACCCAATGTCAGTTCTGCAGGTGAGAAGCCAGTTGAAGCATGCTCTGTGGCCCTATAAGCAAGCAGTACACAAGGGAGCCACTTATCCCAATCTCTCTGGTTCTGGCCAACGACTTTAGCAAGCATGTTCCACAGTGTTCTATTAAATCGCTCCACCAGACCGTTGCTTTGAGGACGGAGGGGGGTACTTCGGGTCTTCTGTATCTGCAGCAGTTGCATGACCTCTTTGAAAACAGCTGCTTCGAATGTTGTCCCTTGATCCGAATGTATTTCCCTTGGAATACCAAATCGGGATATAACTGTTTCAACCAGCCCATGGGCTACTGTTTCAGCTTTTATGTCCTGCACAGGGAAAGCTTCGGGCCATTTTGTGAAGTGATCAACCACGACCACTATGTATTTATTTCCCCGATCTGTCTTTGGCAAGGGTCCCACAATATCCACAGCTACTCTCTCAAAAGGACTCCCAGAAACATAGCTCTGGAGTGGTGCTTTTCTATTTCTTGTGGATCCACCTCGCCTGCCACATACATTGCAGGCCAGACAATGGAGCTTGACATCCCCCTGGAGGCCAGGCCAGTAGTACTGGGATCTAACTACCCCCAGTGTTCTTCGACGCCCAAAGTGACCCAAACTATGAGCCCTTTCCAAAACCTCCTTTCTACATGACCTAGGCACCACAATCTGGTTCAATTTTTTTCTGCCTGAGTCATCCTCCCAAACACGTATTAGTACTCCCTCCTGAACAATTAAGGAACTATACTTTGCCCATAACGTTTTTACAACCTTATTTTTAGGAGCTACCTGATCCCAGGAAGGCCGTTGTTTGGATGCAACCCAAGATGAGACAATTCGAAGATCTGTATCTTTCTGTTGTTCATCTACCCAATTGATAGTATTAGTATCCAGCTTGACCCGCTGAATAGAGAGTAGCTTTTCGTGCTTCAATTCTTGCCTACTGCAATGACGACAATTATCATTGATGCAGGGCCTTCGTGAGAGGGCATCTGCATTTTGGTGTTCTCTGCCTGGTCGGTAAATGATCCGGTAGTTGTATGAGGATATCAGTTGTAGCCACCTTGACAACTGACCATCGAGTTCCTTGAAGTTGCGAAGCCATTGTAAGGCAGAATGGTCAGTTCGGACAACAAATTCCTCTCCACTGTCCAATCCAAAGGAGTGGAAGTGCTTCAGTGCTCTGACAATACTGAGGAGCTCTTTCCTTGTAGCACAATAATTTCGCTCTGGCTTTGAAAGGCATTTGCTGAAATAAGCAAGAACAATCTCTTTGCCATCCTGCACTTGTGATAAGACCGCCCCCACTGCTCTGTCGCACGCATCAGTATCTAGCACAAATAGTGAACCAGGAAGAGGATGTCCCAATACTGGAGGTTCTGTCATAGCCGCTTTGATGTCCTGGAATGATGCAGCACATGCTGGAGTCCACTCAAATGTGCTTGTCTTGTCTTGCAACGCATATAGAGGAGCCATTCTCTGAGCAAAGTGAGGAATAAAACAGCGATAGTAGGAACACATACCTACGAAAGTTCTCACTTCCTTGCTGTCTTTGGGAATTGGCCAATTCTTAACCTTCGAAGTTTTTTCTGGATCAGCCTCGATTCCTTGTCCAGATATAATAAACCCTAAGTATGTAACTCTGGTCCTGAACAAGTGGCACTTTTTTGGATTTAGTTTCACTTTCTTGTCTCGCAATATTCTAAATACTTTCTCCAGCCCTGCTATGTGATCGTCGAAATTAGCATTATCCAGTAGAATGTCATCCAAGTAAACTTTTACTCTCCCTTCTCTGATTTGGTCTCTCAAAATCCCATACATTGCCCTCTGGAACGTTGCTGGGGCGTTACATAATCCAAAAGGCATGGTCTTGAATTGCCAGAGGCCACGTGGAGTGCAGAAGGCTGTTTTTTCCTTATCCTTTTCAGCCATTGGTATTTGCCAATATCCTGATTGAAGGTCCAGAGTGGAAAACCAATTGCTCCCAGCCAATCCCCCTGTCAGCTCATCAATCTTTGGTAGGGGGTGAGAATCCTTTCTGGTGACCTCATTCAATCTTCGATAGTCGATACAAAAACGTGTGGATCCGTCCTTTTTGGGGACCAAAACTATTGGGCTTGCCCAAGGACTATGAGAAGCCTCAATCACTCCAGTATCCTCCATATCTTTCATCATCCTCTCAATTTCTTCAAGGCGATGAGGAGCGATTCTTCTGGGTGCTTGGCGAATGGGTGCACTATCCCCTACATCCACAGAATGTGAAAATCCAGAAATACATCCCAAATCCTTTCCAGACTTGGCAAAAACATCTGCGAACTCTTTTAGTAGGGCCAGGGCTGTACTTCTCTGTGCATCAGTGAGACCAGCAGTCGATTTCTCAGCCAAAGTGTGGATGTGAGATGGAAGCATTCCATTAGCATGTGGAGTGTCCTCTGACGACTCATCAAGTGGGCTAATGTCCTCGAAGCTATCATCGTCCTCCTCACTGACTGAAGTACTATACGCTGATCCAATTGTACTTTCAATAGGACTCTTACCTCGAAAAATAATGGCTTTCTGAGCTGGATCGATCAAACAATGGTGCCGTTCAAGAAAATCAAGACCCAGGATGCAATCCTCGTGTATTTTGGCGATAAGTACTGTGTGGTGACGAAGCACACCATCACCTACATCAAGTATTGGATAAATATTGCTCTGGTATTTATTCATAAACCCACAGGTGTTTTGATGACCACGTGTTCAAGTGCCCTGAAGAAGTTTTTTCTAATTGTCTTGAAAAATCTTTATGTATGTCAATACAAGTATTTTGTGCCGTTTCACTATCGTCCATTATTACGTGAAGCCTTACTCTGCTAACTTCAATTGGTTAAGGGACCAGACAACGTGAGAAAGAAGAGGAGGCACTGTTTTAAACACCGCTTCGGAAAGAAAGAAACATGATGAGTGAAACGGAGGTGAAGCTGGACAAGTTGAGGAATGCGACAGAATGGCCGACATGGAAGTTTCAGATATCGGTGATTCTAAATTCGATGGAGGTAGAAGGGAAAAATCTATTGGAAATCGTGACCACTCCCAGACCAACGGTAGATCAAGTTGGGGCCGCAGGAGATGCGGTAGTTCCGGGTGCTGACTTGAACGCATGGAAAAAGGCAGATAGCAAGGCTCAAAGGATCATTGTGACTTCTATTCACACCACGCTCATGACCCATATAATGACATGCACTTCATCCAAAGAAATGTGGGATAAATTGTCAAGCGTTTTTGAGCACAGATCAGAAGCAGCAATTCATATGGAGCACCAAAAGTTCTATGAATATAAGAAGAAGTCAAGTGATTCCATCAGTGAACATGTTGCAAAGGTTGAAGAAATATGCCACAGACTTGCAATTTTGGGAGAACCAGTGACAAATAGTGCCAAAATTACGAAAATTCTGATGACCCTTCCTGCGTCCTATAATCATTTCTTTTCAGCTTGGGAATCAACTCCTAAGGATTTAAGGACAGTGTTGAACTTGACGACTAGACTAATCACTGAAGAAAGTCGAATCATCTCACAGCACAAAAGTGCCGATAGTGAAGCTGCGTTTACAGCAAAGCAAAAGTGGTACAAACATTTTGACAAAAAGTTTCAAAATAGCAACTGGAAAAAACAATGTTTCATCTGCAAGAAAGATGACCACTTCAAGAAGGACTGTCCACAATACTGGAAGAATCGTCAAAACCAGGACAAATCTGGTAATGACGAAAGAAAAAGAGGAACCGGATCGGCATTCGTAACATGCTTAGCTGATATGACTGACTTTTCTGACAATAATGGGTGGTATGTGGACTCTGGAGCGAGCCATCATATGAGTTCCAGAAGAGAATGGTTCGGAGGGTATGAACAACTACCAGACAAAATACCTGTTGTATTAGGAAATGGCCAGATAATCTATGCAGAGGGAATGGGGTTCATAAACATTGAAGCATTTGGGAATGGCAATTGGAACAAGAGGCACTTAGCTGGTGCTTTGTATGTTCCTGGTCTAGCGGTAAATTTGTTCTCATTAGGTTCGGCTTTAGATAAGGGGTTGAGAATGTTTGCTGACAGAGATTCTTGCGAATTCCAGCTAAATGGTGAGGTTGTCGCTATTGGTCATAGAAAAAGCTCGTTATTCAAATTGAAATTTAAAGTTAAAAACACGGAAATGGTGGGAAAATCAGAAAAAGTCGTAATGAGGTTTTTCGAAAGCCATGCAGAAGGAAAACATTTGAACAGAAATGAAAACGAAGAAAATCATGATCCAAGAGCAGAACAAAACCAAGTACACCATGAAAATGAAGAACCTCGCAAAGTCGAAGAACTTCGATATGGCCTAAGAGATAGAGCTGCTATCCAATCTCCTTTGAGATACCCATCATTAATAGCAAAAACTGGTGTGAGTATTCAAGAGAGTATCGAACCTACTGATGAAGCTGATAAGTGGAAGTTAGCAACAAATCAGGAGGGATGCATAGAGAAGAAAATTGAGAAATTCAATATGGAAACATCCAACTCCATATTATCAACTCCTGCTGAGAAGATCGAAATCGGAGGAAATCAAGCAGTGGGGGTTCCCTACACAAAAATGATTGGTCGAATCATCAGAGGCGAAACGAGTTTTACAATACCTGTTTGGAACAAAAAAGTACGACCGTTATTCACTGGACAGAATTGCAACGAAATCTTACGTTATAGCGGTACCAACTACGCTGGTGATGTGAGTTTTAGTCGGTCAGTGTCGGGCTACGCAATTCTGAGAGGGTGGTCAGCTTGGAGTTTCAGACCAGCCGCAATAAGTGGGGGTATTGGATAAATATTGCTCTGGTATTTATTCATAAACCCACAGGTGTTTTGATGACCACGTGTTCAAGTGCCCTGAAGAAGTTTTTTCTAATTGTCTTGAAAAATCTTTATGTATGTCAATACAAGTATTTTGTGCCGTTTCACTATCGTCCATTATTACGTGAAGCCTTACTCTGCTAACTTCAATTTCAAGCAACAATGATGATTGTCCTTGCACTGGAATACGCTCACCAGAAACTGAACGCAAATACAGAGGCATCGTAAGAGGATTTATTCCATTGTTCGTGTGCTCCAGAAGTTTAGTGTTTAGAATAGTTTTTGTTGCCCCAGTATCTACAACAAATTCACAAGGCACGCCTCCGGCAATTCCTTTCAAAATCAACGATCCATCATTGGCTGCCCGATATATGAAAGTTTCTCCTCCTTCTTGCTCATGAGACCTTTCTGTAGAAATCAGAGTAGGCCTCCTCACTCTGACCTCCTGGCGTTTCCCACCGAGGATACTTGATCCGGTAGAGCACATTGTTTAGGAAACCATCCAGTTGCTTGGGAGTTTGATGGTTGAGATAGTGTTACAGGCTTCTGCATCTGGACAATAGCACTAACTGGAGGGTATGTACACCGCCAAGCTTCATGACCTGGAGCAGAGCATCTCTAGCAAATGATTTGACGGCCATGGCGTTGCTCATCCGAAGCTCGAGTAAATGGTTTGTCTGAAGGCGACAGTTCGCAATTCCCACCATTGTCTCGTTGCTCCACAGTTTCCACTTGTCGGATCGAGATTGGTGTTTGAGACGCTTGAGCAACAGTCTCAAATCGCAAGGAGACATCCAAAGCATCGTCGAGTGTTTTTGGCCACACACCTAACACCTTCTCCCGAACAGCTGGGTCTCGTATACCTTGGACGAAATGGTACACGATCATGTCTTCTCCCGGCCCCGCTTTAAAATCTGTGGCCCAGGATTTCCTCGCCAACTTCTGTATAGCCTGATGATACGTTAAAATGTCTTCCTTGGGTAATTGCTTTCGGGTCAAAAGCATGGTCATGAAGCGTTGAGCCTGTTTTTCATGGCCAAATCGTTTTCCCAGTGCTTCAGCCAATCTGGTAAAGGTACGTGGCTTTTCAACCAGTGGTAAAACCTCCAACGCAGAGCCTGTCAAAGCATGAGCTAACGCAGTGGTTTTTGTTTGGTCATCCCATCCATTGTTTAGGGCTATTTCCTCAAACTGAAGTTTGTAGGCCTCCCAATCGACATTACCATCATAAGGTTTTGGTTTGAATAGCTCTTGTCTATTTCCTTGAACTAGTTGAAAAGCTTCTGGTTTCGAAGCGCACTGACAGCTCCGGAATTCTGCTAGAAAACTCCTCCAATCATCTTGCATAGCCTGTCTGAGTTCTCCGAGGGAGGCGCTCCACTCAACTTGCAGTTGTTCCACTAAATCAGCACGTTCTTTTTCCCAGTATTGTTGAAATTGCATAAGAGGTGAACGTATAACTGATTCAAATTCACCATTGGGTTCGTTCCGTTCCACGGTTTCATCAGTACTTGGGGTGATATTCTCTTCTCCATCATTCACCCCCTGTCTATCTCTAACAGTGGAGCGGGTATTAACCATAGCTGCCACCAGTATTACGATCTTGAGGTTAGTAATAGAAATTAAACCACTCGGTTCGGTTTCAAGAATAGAAGTGAACTTTTTATTATTTGCCAAAGTAACTAATAGAAACATGTGTTTGGTAATGAATGTTAATTGTGTGTAGTGTAGGCCTGCTACTTGTGGCGATTGTGTCGATGACCACAGAGGTAGCGTCCCGGCTTACTCGTGGTGATTGTGACGATTGTGGCGACACACCAGTTGTAAGCGGGATTTACGTTCGACAGGGTTAAGGTTTCGTTCCGCGGCGTAGTTGGTAGCAGCACGAGGTTGTGACGCCACGTGCCGATCCCAAGTTCACCGGATGACACAAAACCTAACGTGGCGAGCTCAGGTGGGGAGGGGAAGACAAACAAATATCGAAACAATAGTTAATTTTACAAGGGTAGCGTGTGGTATTTACCTGTGACGAGGCGGTGAAGCGGCCAGTCGGATTCCTCGGGATGATGCAATCTGAAATGTTAGCCTTAAGGGCGTCCTACTGAGAAAATGGCGTCCGCCAAATGCGACGCTGCCGAAGGGGCCTACGAAGGCGTCTGAGGGACGCCTCGGAAAAGATGGCGGAGTGTGACGCGTCACCAAGCTCCGGTTTTTCACACTGAGGAACCAGGTAAAATGAGAAAAGATATTCAAATGCAGATTTACAACAATAAAAGGTAAGTTTATTAAATATGCAAATGGTTTTCTGACTAGGCACACCGAAGGGTGTGTCGAAAAGAAGCCTGACGGGCGCAACAACACAAGTAAGTATGGCACAAGATTCAATGTTCAATAGGATAGATTTTCAGATAATGTTTCAAAGGTACAAATTAATAACTCCAATTTGACTTTATGTTTCAGGTTTCCAGAGTATATCAGTTCAACGTTCCAGGTTTTCAACAAAGGTGAGTATGGTAAGTATAGGTTAACTTTGTGTTGCAGGTACGAATTTAGCATTAAATTACAACTTTCAATATTACGACTTTTGTCCAATTGTTTCAGAATTACTTCTACGCACTGTCCTAACTGCATTGGCCAATGGTTAGAAGGTAAGTTATAGTTTTCACTCACACGTGTCAGGGCCCTGAGGTATCCTTCCAGGTGTGATGTGGCGGTTGTGGTGGTTGTGGCGACGGACGTCCAGGGAATTCAAGTGTTCTTCCTCCAGATCAATTCGGCGCGAGACGGCAATTTCGATGGTCAGGGATCTTACGAAAAAGCGTTGTGAAAGTATTTAAGGGGGCGGTTTGACTCTAGCAGGTTCAAGTTCACGGGCAGCAGGGCTCAACAAGGGGGGTCTGCCTGTGGAGGGGGCTGCTCGTTGGTTTTGTTCTGGATGGTCCCCCTCCGCTCCCTCGACGGACGGGCGCCTGCCAGGTGGAGACTTCTGATTGGCTCCCCCCGCCGAGGGAGGGACGCTCTGGCTGGAGACGGCGTCTTCATGTTGAGGGGGGGGTGACGTCACCTTCCGAGCTGACCACGGATCCGAATTTGACAATCATCGCCGCGGGTGGCTATGACAAATTCGGATCGGAAGGGAGTTAACGAATTAACCCAGTCTCTTCACTGGAAAGGTTCCCCAGTGAGTGGAGACTCACATCCCCCTTCCCTCCGGGAGCCAGCGTTGTCAAAGACGACGCTGGGTATTCCCAGAGGAGCCAAGGGACGCGCCTTCCTTATGGCCAGCTCGTAGGCGTGGCGACGACACCCGCGACAGTTGGCTGGGTCGCGCTGTGCCCGATGGTCCTCGGGGCACTCCGGCAGCGGTCGTCCCTGGCGGTGGAAATTCTTTAGACGTTGCCAGAACTCCTTACATCCCGGGCACCGGAAGACGAAGAGCTGTGGTACCTTCTTGGTGCAGACGGGACATTGACGCTTTCGGCTGATTCGCAGCACGATCCTCGGGTGGGCCGGAGGCGGTATCGTTTTGGCTGGTTCTGCTTCGTCTTCGCTGGATGTCGCGGGAGAGCGCCCGGGTGTCGGTGGTACGTCCCGGGTGGGGGACTCTTCGTAGGAACTAACTCTCCCACGAGCGCGCCGGGGTGGTCGAGGCGTCGTTGGCGGCGAGTGTAAGGGTGACAAGGCCACGTACGGGTTGAGCTGCGGACTCCTGACTTCGACGGCCTGAGGCATTGGTGACGGGGCGGGGGACGAAGCGGGGGGCGGAGCCGGGGAGCGAGCCAACTTCTCCTCAGCCTCCGCAGACCTCGCCGCAGGTGCCTCTGCAGATAGCTGGTTGGTTGCCTCAGGTGTAGCGGTCTTCGCCGCAGGTGGCTCCACTACCACCTGTGCGTTGGCTGCCTTGGACTCCGCCACGGCTGCGTCCCGTTGCTGGATCAGTTGTTGTCGATCCAGCAGCCACTTGGCTTGGCGGTCCAACAACGCATCCCGCTCCTGCACGATCCTCTGGTAGATGGGAATCCACCTGTGTATCTGGAGGATAGTGAGGAGCGCCGAATTCCCGGAAGTGTGGCGGCTGGTTGGAGTGTCGCCACACATCGTGAATCGCACGAAGTTGGAGAGCGTCTCCAGTACGTCGTAAGGGTCGTCGGGTGGCGCGGGCGTGCTCACGTGTCCCGGCGACTGGTCTCGAAGGCCGGCGACAAACCTTTCCGTTCGCCTCCTCATTAGTTCCACCATGGGGTCCGGCGACTGGGGACCCCCGTCCACTATCCACTCATCTAGCGGTTCTTGTGCCATCCTACAACAAACAAATAAACGCCCTACTGTAACATCCTGCCTAGGAAAAGTGACTCAGGAATTGATCTCATTGTACTTCACACAAATAATTCTGGCCTTGTTCACTGGTCGAGGAGCGATCTGAGTGTCGATCCGCGTCCTCGAGGTGAGTCGGTTGTGGCGAAGCAGTCCCCTGGTTTGACTGTTCCGAAAACGGTGTAGTGGGAGCGTTCTCGTGAGATCCGGTCGGCACATCGCCACATTCCATCATGGTCGGGTTTGGAGGCGGCCATCGCAACTCCTCATCAGAGTCTTCCATTATTTCTTCCTGTGTCCCCGTTTCCGGTTCGTGGCTGTTCCTTATTGTGTCTATTTCCGGAGTTTGATTGGATTTGGTATGGTCCAGGAAAGTATCGTCCGGTACACCCAGCACAAAGGCCGGTTTGAGGCGGTTAATGTGTACTACCTGACGTTTTATGTCGGGTGAGTCCCTGATTTCATAGGTAACATTCGAGTGTTTCTTCAGCACCGTCCACGGTCCACTCCATGGACTCCAGAATTTTTTTACGACACCTGGGGGCGGCTGCATGTCTTTTAGGTACACCATATCCCCTGCCTCAAAAGAGCGCAGAGAGCGGCGGGCGTTGATGGCTTCCGTCCGTTTCTTCCAGGCCTCGTGTAGGCACTGTGTCGTGGCGTCACGGGCCATTCGGAGATTCTTCAACAAGGAGGACTCAGGTAAAGGTGTTCGAAGTCCTTGAAAGGTGTCGTTCGGGAGGCGTATTTCTCTCCCAAAGGTAAGAAAATTTGGAGTAAATCCAGTACTCTTATGGGGGCTGGATCGGTACGCTGCGAGTGCTACGGGCAACACGGTTTCCCAGTCCTTAGTTTTTTTGGTAATTTTCGCCAAAATGTTGGTCAAGGTTCGGTGGAAACGCTCGCACACCCCATTTCCTTCTGGGTGGTACGCGGTCGTGAAGATCTGCCGTATTCCCCATTGGGCACAAAGTTCGCGTGTCGATCCGGCGGTGAAGGCGGTTCCGCGGTCCGAAACAAGTCTCTCGGGTACACCGTGTCTCGGTATAAATTCCTTCGCTAAAATTTGCGCGACAGTAGAGGCGGTACAATTGGTGGTAACGTATGCTTCAGCATATTTGGTAAAATGGTCGATCACGGTAAGGAGGTATTTGGATTTTCCATTCGTCACGATGGGCCCCACGAAATCGATGCCGACGATGTGTCCGGGTCTCTCGGGGAGGAGCGGCTTCTGAATCGGGCTTTTCAGATTCGTCGGGGTGTTGCGACGTAAACACGTTTCACAACGTCGCACCTGTTCTTTGACGTCTCTCGATAGTCCAGGCCAGTTTCCGAGTCGCCTCACCACCTTTTCCGTCACGTCGGCCCCGGGGTGTCCTGCCCACTCATTCTTATGGCATCTGTCAATCAACCATTCACGAAGTGAACTAGGGATGAGGGGTACCCATTCGTGTCTACCATCGTGTCGCACTCTCATTTCCCACACTCCGTTAGCTTTTCGCAATCCTTCCTTACCGCGACTCAAAACCATCGATTGGACCCAATCATCGAGATCCTGTGCCGCGATCATTAGTTCGCGCGGGAAATCGAGATTTACAACGGCTATGTCCATTCGACTCAATCCGTCCGCATGCTTCATCTGAGTTCCGGGTCTGTATCGGGGAACGAAGTCGTATTCAGCGAGCCTTAGAACCCACCTCCCGATTCGTGATGTCGGGTCGCGGAGGTGCATCGCGGCCGTGAGTGCCATGTGGTCCGTTTGAAGTTCAAAGGTCTGACCTAAAAGATATTCTTGAAAATGGCGGACCGCCCACACAACGGCGAGTAACTCTCTCTCCGTGACGGAATACCTGGTTTCGGCCGGATTTAGCTTTCGACTTGCATATGCCACGGGTCTCTCTTCCCCTTCAAAGTTCTGCGAAAGGACAGCCCCCAAAGCGGAGCCGGAAGCGTCGGTGGCCAACACAAAGGGTTTATTCAGGTCAGGAAAGGCGAGTACGGGTTCCTCGGTCAACTTGACCTTGAGTTCGTCGAACGCTTGTTGTTGTTTACTTGTCCACTCGAAGGGTCGGTTCTTCTGGAGGAGGTCGGTCAAGGGCACCGAGAGCTCCGAGTATCGAGGTATGAACCTTCGGTAAAACCCAGCCAGCCCCAAAAACGACTGCAGTTTCAACGCCGAGGTAGGTACGGGAAATTCCTTAATGGCCTTGACCTTCTCGGGCTCGGTAAGGATTCCTTCGGGCGTGATGCGGTGACCTAGAAAGCGAACTTCGTTTTTCAAAAACTCGCACTTCGACAAGTTCACTTGAAGACGGGCCTCGGTTAGTCGATCAAAAACTTGAGTCAATTTCTGGAGGTGTTCCTCTCGAGTGGCGGAAAATACTATGATGTCATCCAGGTAAACGAGACAATGCTCTCCGAGGATTCCATCGAGGGCATCATTCATGACTCGCTGAAATGTAGCGGGCGCATTCTTCAGTCCAAACGGCATCTTTTCGTAATGAAAATGACGTCCTAATACGGAAAAGGCCGTTTTCTCCCTTGACTCGGGGTGAACTGGTATCTGGTGATAACCCGATATTAAGTCGATGGTTGTGAACCATTTACACTGACCTAACATCGCAAGGGTCTCCTGTAATCGGGGAAGAGGATAAGCGTCTCCCTTGGTGATTTTATTGAGCTGTCGGAAATCCGTGCAAAATCGCCAAAGCTGCTTTTCTCCCGGCGGCGTCTTCTTTTTGACGAGTAGTACAGGCGCACACCATGGGCTAGTAGACGGGCTAATTACCCCATTCGACAGCATGTCCTTGATTTGAGTTTCAACGACGTCGCGGAGGGCGTGGGGAACCGGGTAGGGTTTTTGTTGTGTAACGGTGGGTTGAGTAGTAACTATCTCATGGGATACGTTCAATCGACATCCCTCCCCCGTAGGTGGCTTAAATAAGTCCCGAAATTTACACAACAATTCCCTAGTTGGTTCCGCGTCCGAAGTTGTGAGATGTCGTAGTTTCTCTTGCAAGGTCACGTCGAACTCGGGTAACGGGGTTTCCCATTGGTCGGTCGGTAGCTTCCCCCACTCCTCTTCTTCTAGACCGTCTGGCGTGGCGCTGAGACATACTTCTTTTTCGTAGTTTTGAATCGGGGGAATAATCGAACAAATCTCGGCGCAGGCCTTTTCTTCTCTAAGGGATACGCTAGAACTCGTTTCATTAGGGGTATCGACTGTATCGGGACATGGTTCAACACATGGGTCGATTGTGGCGAACTGGGTCGGGCTGTGCCGGTTCGCTGTGTCGAACTGTGTCGCACTGTGCCGATCCACCGTGGCGAACTGTGTCGCGTTGTGACGATCCTCTGTGGCGAACTGTGTCGCACTGTGACGATCCTCTGTGGCGAACTGTGTCGCACTGTGTCGATCCACCGTGTCGACATAAGTCCGATGGTAGTTGTGGAGCATCCGATCGAGGCATTTTTCGAGGGAGGTTTTCCCATCAAAGTCCGGCGCGGGGTCCGTGCTGTCGCCTGCGTCGTCAACTTCCCGGAATTCGGTCGGTGTAGTGGGGGTTGCACAACGTCGTGAAATAGGTGTACCGAAACGCACTTTCGGAGGAAGCGGAAGGTTTTGGGCCGGATCCTTCGTCAAGTTTTCGTAGTGGGGTGTATCGTCGTACCGCTCAACGGGTGTCTCGATAGGGACAGAAACGCCCCTGAACTGCCGATTCCAAAACTTCATGCTTCCGACGCCATCTTGATTTGTGGCGAAATTTGCCCGCACCTCCGAAATGTCGTCCGGTTTTTCGCAATCCACGCACGATAGCCTTTGCGTGGCGGAGGCAGTTGTTGCCGCCGAAGGGGTGCTAGGGAGAGGAGCGTTGTGATCATGAATTTCATTTTGACCCACAAACGTCCCAAATTCCCGCCCCTCGGGCCGCAACACTACCCCCACGCTGTAGATTTCCTCGGGTGTGTCGACCGGCGTATATGGGCGGATGACGCCTTTTGGGGTGCGGAATCTCATTTCTGGTCCCGTTGTAAACGTGATGGGTACCCTCCGAAGTACGTCGAGCCCCAAAAGATCGAGCGTAGCGCTTCTCCTTGCGAATACTAAAAATGTGTGCTCAAATACACATTCGCCGATCCTCGTGACGACGCGTTGTTCCCCGGAGAAATGTAGGGGCATTCCATCAGCTCCCCACGCGATCGCTCGGGTTGGGAGAATTGGAATCCCCTTTACGGGTGTTGAAAGTACCGAAAGCGTAGCTCCGGTGTCCAGGGTCATCTCTCGTTCCTCCGGGCCCAGTCCCACGGTGATTTTCATAGTCCGCGACATTGGAGCTTCCACGGCGGGAACATGTGCCTCCTCGATTGGCTTCTTGTAACGGGCGACCTCCATTGAATGTGCCGGCGCCATGACAGGTTGCGACACGGGGAGGAGACGTTTCTTTTTGTAACAATCCTCCTCCAGATGTTCTCGGACGCCACAGAAGTCACAAAATATGGTCTTGTTCGGGCTGAATGGGCAACTCACGGGGAAATGTGTTTTGTCCGCGCAAAACATACACGGATATCGCGGGGTTGGTTTCTCGGCGCTTCGGCGCTCGCTGGGCTTATCTTGGCGGTGGTCCTCCTCCCTGTGTCGATTGTGACGCTGTAGGGGTTCGTCTTTTCGCGGGCATCGAGCGGCGAAATGTTCAGGACTTCCGCAGTTGTAACATCGGCGGTCGTTGGTAATGGCCGCCAAGTCCCAACGTTCGTCTGTGTCGATTGTGTCGTCTAGGGTTTCCTCCAATTCCTCCGCCTTGCTCAGTGCGTCCTGGATCGATCTGGGGCGATTTGTGATGAGCAGTGCGCTCATATTTTTGCTGACACCACGTATGAAAGCGCTCAGGGTTTTTCTTTCTACCCAGTCGTGGCGTTCGTGACGTCGGAGTTGTCCTCCTTCTTCCATGACGGCACACCGGGCGAGGCTGCGGACTCGGTCGGCAAATTGGCGGAGCGTTTCTGTGGCGTTCCGCTTGACTGTCCACAGGAGGGCGGCGGCGTGTTGTGGATTTTCCTTCTGGAACCACTTGATCATGTCGTCACGGACGATCTCGTAGACATTGTCTACGTCGAGCGTATCATCCCGATCGATAAGGAATTGCTTAGCGGTTCCCCGCGCTTTTGTGCGGAGTAAACGGTATCGTTGTCGCGAGGTCAAACCCGTGGTCACCATATCAAAATTCGCAAAAAACGACACAACACTTAATGCACCGGTCGCGTCTGGGTCCCACGACTCTACTTCGAGGAATACCGAGCGCGGTATGTCCTCCTTATCGGCTTCGTGTGTTACGTTATTATATCGCTGAAGGAGAATGTTCATCTCCTTCATTGTCTGAGTCATTGTTTCTACTGCTTCCGTGCCGGAGGACGATTGGGTTTCGGTCCCCCTGTCGCTAGGTGTCGGATTATTGAGGAACATGGTAGCGATTTGTACTAACTACCACCTAGGCACGAAGAAGTCTGTCGGCGTGAATCGGTCTAAGTCGAGAAAAATACAACTACGAGAAGAGACGTCTTCTCGCGTCGTTTCGTGCGGAAGGCTGCTTCTAATGTCACTTTTCCTGTATAATAAATGGATGTACAGCCTACCTATTTTTATTTTTACCTGTCTCAGTGTGTTTTATTTTCAAGGTTTGTTTCGATAGACTCTAAATTTAGAACTGAGCTCGTGTCGAACGGCCTACGAGTTTGAGTGGGTTCGTGTGAGGCTTACTCACACCGGGATCCACTCCGCTGCCACCAAATTTGTAGGCCTGCTACTTGTGGCGATTGTGTCGATGACCACAGAGGTAGCGTCCCGGCTTACTCGTGGTGATTGTGACGATTGTGGCGACACACCAGTTGTAAGCGGGATTTACGTTCGACAGGGTTAAGGTTTCGTTCCGCGGCGTAGTTGGTAGCAGCACGAGGTTGTGACGCCACGTGCCGATCCCAAGTTCACCGGATGACACAAAACCTAACGTGGCGAGCTCAGGTGGGGAGGGGAAGACAAACAAATATCGAAACAATAGTTAATTTTACAAGGGTAGCGTGTGGTATTTACCTGTGACGAGGCGGTGAAGCGGCCAGTCGGATTCCTCGGGATGATGCAATCTGAAATGTTAGCCTTAAGGGCGTCCTACTGAGAAAATGGCGTCCGCCAAATGCGACACTGCCGAAGGGGCCTACGAAGGCGTCTGAGGGACGCCTCGGAAAAGATGGCGGAGTGTGACGCGTCACCAAGCTCCGGTTTTTCACACTGAGGAACCAGGTAAAATGAGAAAAGATATTCAAATGCAGATTTACAACAATAAAAGGTAAGTTTATTAAATATGCAAATGGTTTTCTGACTAGGCACACCGAAGGGTGTGTCGAAAAGAAGCCTGACGGGCGCAACAACACAAGTAAGTATGGCACAAGATTCAATGTTCAATAGGATAGATTTTCAGATAATGTTTCAAAGGTACAAATTAATAACTCCAATTTGACTTTATGTTTCAGGTTTCCAGAGTATATCAGTTCAACGTTCCAGGTTTTCAACAAAGGTGAGTATGGTAAGTATAGGTTAACTTTGTGTTGCAGGTACGAATTTAGCATTAAATTACAACTTTCAATATTACGACTTTTGTCCAATTGTTTCAGAATTACTTCTACGCACTGTCCTAACTGCATTGGCCAATGGTTAGAAGGTAAGTTATAGTTTTCACTCACACGTGTCAGGGCCCTGAGGTATCCTTCCAGGTGTGATGTGGCGGTTGTGGTGGTTGTGGCGACGGACGTCCAGGGAATTCAAGTGTTCTTCCTCCAGATCAATTCGGCGCGAGACGGCAATTTCGATGGTCAGGGATCTTACGAAAAAGCGTTGTGAAAGTATTTAAGGGGGCGGTTTGACTCTAGCAGGTTCAAGTTCACGGGCAGCAGGGCTCACAATGACTTTTACTGAATATCAAGGGGGGTCTGCCTGTGGAGGGGGCTGCTCGTTGGTTTTGTTCTGGATGGTCCCCCTCCGCTCCCTCGACGGACGGGCGCCTGCCAGGTGGAGACTTCTGATTGGCTCCCCCCGCCGAGGGAGGGACGCTCTGGCTGGAGACGGCGTCTTCATGTTGAGGGGGGGGTGACGTCACCTTCCGAGCTGACCACGGATCCGAATCTGACAATCATCGCCGCGGGTGGCTATGACAAATTCGGATCGGAAGGGAGTTAACGAATTAACCCAGTCTCTTCACTGGAAAGGTTCCCCAGTGAGTGGAGACTCACAGTAGTGTCCCTAACAGTACCCTCTATCCTAAGTGACATTCCCCCTGAGCATCAAATCTCTTCCTTATCTATACAGTCCACTGAAATTAGTTCGTTACACATTCTGGGATTACACTGGGAACCACGTTCTGACGTTTTTACCTATTCCGTGAAGCCGCTACCGGTTTGTAATTCGAAACGTCAAGTACTCTCTCGTATCGCCTCGCTGTTTGATCCCCTTGGATGGATAAGCCCTGTAATTTTCAAAGCCAAGTTATTTCTCCGTGAGCTTTGGGAGCGTGGTTTGGATTGGGATTCACCACTCCCAAGTGATCTAAAATCTCGTTGGGAAGAGTTCCGTTCGCAACTTCTGAATCTTCCACAACTCAAAATTCCAAGACGTCTCTTGCATGAGAGAGCGAATCAGTATCAACTCATTGGGTTCAGCGATGCATCTATGTTGGGTTATGCAGCAGCTGTATACTTACGATGTTCTACCGAGGATGGAACTTTCTGTTCATCGAAATTGATACGGGCAAAAACTCGTGTAGCTCCTCTCAAAGTTGTAACGGTGCCCAGGTTAGGACTCAATGGTGCTCACTTGCTCTCTCAACTGCTTGAATCAATCCAATTTCTAGTCTTGAGATTGAAAATAACCGAAGTACACCTATTTACTGATTCTTCAGTTGTCCTTGGGTGGCTTCATACCCCTCCTCATCGCCTGCAAACTTTCGTCGCTAACCGAGTGGTAGCTATCTTGGAAAACACCAAGGTTTCTCAATGGCGTCATGTTGTCTCGGCCAACAATTCTGCAGATATGGCATCTCGAGGACTTCTTCCTAACGAAATAATTGAGAATCCGTCATGGTGGGCGGGGCCCGATTTTCTTCGCACCCCTACTTCAAGTTGGCCAAATTTGGAACTCCCAATGTATGATGACTTGCCAGAGGTGAAGCACACCAAGGTTACTATGTTTACTGCTTCAAAACGTACTAAACCAAAGGAACCTCCGCTCGTTGTATCGATTATCGAAAGATTCTCGTCACTTTCTCGTTTGAAACGAGTAATGGCTTGGATTCTACGTTTTGTCCACAACACTCGTCAAGTGGGTCCAAACAAATTTCGAATGCGTAGATCGGGACCACTCCAACCATTTGAACTACATGCAAGTATGTATGTCTGCGTGAAGGCTACCCAATTCCACTATTTTGGGAGTGAGCTTCAAACCATTCAAAAGGGCAAGTTACTCTCACCACGTATTCGACGTCTTTCTCCGTTTATTCACAATGGAATCCTCAGAGTAGGTGGACGCCTCACTCATTCGTTATTACCATCGGATGTGAAACATCCTCCGCTGCTGCCGAAGCAATCTCATTTATCATCGCTGATTTGTGATTCGTATCATCGAAAGTTGCTACATGCCGGACCACAATGTACCCAGGCTGTTATCTCTCAAGAATTTTGGATACTTTCCCTCCGTGCGCTTTTGAGACATCGCATTTTCAAGTGTATGAGTTGTTATCGGCATCGTTTGAAGGAAAACCATCCGATTATGGCCGATCTTCCTCCTTCAAGAGTAACTCCTTCTCGCCCCTTCTCCCGAACTGCGGTTGACTTTGCCGGTCCATTCTTGATAAAGACAAGTACTCGAAGGAATGCCCCCTGCGGTAAGGTCTATCTCTGTGTATTTGTTTGTATGACAACCAAGGCAGTCCACTTGGAGTTAGCAGGAGACTTGTCAACCGAATGCTATGTTGGAGCCCTGAATCGACTGATCGCGCGTAGACGGCTCTGTTCTGACGTGTACTGCGACAACGGCACAAATTTCGTGGGCGCTTCGAGTGAAGGAGAGAAGCTCAAACAGTTCCTTCTTTCATCTGCTGATGCGGTAGCGGCTAACTTGGCAGATCAAATGGTTACTTATCACTTCAACAGTCCTGGAGGTCTTTGGGAAGCTGCCGTGAAGGCTGCCAAACGACATCTGCGGGACATCTCAATTCGACACCTCACCTACGAAGAGTTCCTGACAGTTATCACGCGTGTTGAAGCTGTACTAAACAGCCGTCCGCTGTGTCCCATAGGTGACTCTCCTGACTCCCTCTATCTCTCTCCGGCTCATTTTCTGATTGGCGGTCCGATGTTGACTCAGCTAGAGCATGACCTGTCCGAAGAACCCGCAAACCATCTTTCGCGTTGGCAAAGTGTTCAACAGGCTTCACAGGTTTTTTGGAAACGGTGGTCTACGAACTATCTCCAGACCCTGATGGAACGTCAGAAATGGGCGAAACCTCGCAAGCCACTGTGTGTCGGAGATGTAGTGATCCTTCTGAAGAGCCAAACGAGGCCTCAGGAATGGCCCTTGGGTCGTGTCTCCGACCTTCTTTATGGTCCTGATGGGATCGCTCGAAGTGCGATAATTGAAACTGCCAAAGGTTCCTTCACGAGACCAGTGGCGAAACTCGCTCTCCTCCCAACGGAAAAGGAAGATTAATTTATTATTTATTGTTCTTCAACCTTGTTGTTTATATAAAATGTTTTTGTCTAAAACTAACTTGTTTATAAATCTTACTAACTAGCTTGTTATATATACTAAAATTGTGCAAAATTATGTTACAACACTGATCTTGAGTAGACGGTATTGGACTATTGTTACTTGTTTCTGAAATGTTATTTCTGTTTCTCCCATGTTTCGGGATAGTTGTATGAGCATTCAACTTACGCTATTTATTTTTTGTCTTCTCAAAATTCTTCAAATTTTGGGTGGGCGGTGTATTGGCCAAAGTAGACATCCTTATCTGATGTTTACGTCGTCCCCTCCAAGTCCCCTCAGGTGAACTCCCCTTCAGCGATCAACCAGGTTTCAGTACGCACCTGTTCATGGCCTGCCCTTCTCTCTCTTGTAACCCTCCAGTATTTTCTCGCTTTTCAAAAGTTGAAGCCCCAGTGCAACTTCATCTTAAGTGCAACTTCCCCTCGTAGTTTAACGACGGAAAACTTTAGCTGTCACTTTTCCGCGAGCGTGAATTTTCACCTGATTTCTGCGGATTTGAATCGTCCGACTTCGTTGCGCCTCATCTCCCCGGCCGGGGAAAGTAATGAAGATCATCACAACGGTGAGCTAGAACTGTTAATATTTTTCCGTTCGTTTTTCCCCAATTCAACAACCCCTCAAAATTTGATGGTTTACGTTTCAAGGTACGTAGAATCCAAAAATCGAAAAAAAATTGGCCGTCTGTCCGCCGTAAGCGGCACTTTCCCCACTTAGCGTTGACCGATTTTGATGAAATTTGGTTTGTAGGCTCCATTTGGGGTCTAGTTATGCCCTGAAGATTTTGGTTGAGGTAGGTCACTTCTAAGGGTTCCAAAATCAATTTTGAAATTTTGAAAACGCCCTAACTCAAAAAATTTTGATATAAAGGTATTGTTTTTCCTTCAATTTAAGATTCTATAGAATTTTTAGAATTTGTGAGACCACCCGGAGCTCTATAGGACAAACCGTTCGCCTACTACCAGAATTTAAAGTTTGAATGTACGATAAATTAGAAACACGAGTGTGAATCGCAAAATAGGCCTAATCTCCGTTCAAATTAAAGCTGACCGAAATGCGATCGATGTTTTTCTTCATGTTGGATGGTTGGTGGCTTTGCAGACGAGTGATCAATATAGAAAAATAATAAACCATTGTGTAACAATTTGCAGCGTTTTTGGATTATACGCAAAATGCGAGAACTTTGTAAATTTTATTGACCTGCTACACGAATACAAAAGTTTACCTACATCATGTAGCAAAGAAACAAAATTGCTAAAACTCGGTTCAAATTAAATTGTTCGAAAATCCGCTCATCAACTCATGCGACACATTTCTGTCGATTAAATATTCCCTCGATTGAACTTTCAAGAGTACAATGGGAAATTGCAATAATCACTAATAGTACACTGATATTCAAGATTTCAAGCAAACCCATCAACTACGAAATGTCCGGTTATCCATTATAATAATAACAAGAGAAAAGCCCTTCTGGTCACTTTCATCATTACTTTGATGAAATTGATCAATTCAATTATCTCAGTTGCTAGGGAATGCCCCAAAACAGTCGTAAATACGTACTATTAAGCAACGCTATATACGTGATATCAATAACTTTGGTTTCAACTTCAGTTCCTTCACAATTTCTAGGTCACTATCACCGGTCACACTTTCAGATCCTTTAATTTATGAAATTAGGCAAACTTTTTTTTGGGCATCCTGACTATCGAAAATTGAAAAGTATTTTCCTCCTTTTTGAGTCCTCCAAAATCAAAATATTTACAGAAATCATACAGTTGTTTCTGTTCTCACACAAAAATGTCTATTGCATTCACGATTTCCAAATTTTTAGGAATTTATCCATTTGAGGATGACGGTTTGTCCTACATTTGGTTGTCTTGGAGCGTGGTAATTTGTACGGTTTACTTGGCAATTATGATTATCTTGCACATGTACTTTGCTGCATTCCAACACTCCATTTTGCAGCACTCCGTGCAAATCTTGATGGACATTTTTTGGTATTTGGAGATTTTGACGCACATTTTCCGCACTACGATGTCTCGCGAATTTTTCGACTTGATCAGACCCGTCTCACTGTTCTCCGCACCACCGACTTCACTTGGATTGATATGCCTAATTCTCTTTACAACAATCAAAACCGTGTTGTTCCCCTATGAATTCACATATTACCCATTATACCTTATTGTTGTGAACGTCTTTCTTCTCGTCGGATTTCAATATTTGATATTTTTGGAATACAACATCGCCAAAATCCAAAAACTAACTGACACCTTACACAAATACCCAATGGCGGCTTGCATCGACACCGAGAAAACCCTAGAGTCGGCGAGAAACCTTCACAGAATATTTTCACCCCAGCTCTTATTGTTTTTGTCGAAACTTGTTGTCAACGTGGTTTACTTTGCGTACCATGCCATAGTTCGCAAAACGCTCAGAGAGAAGCTCTTCTTGATATATCTTTGTTTAGACAGTTTCACTTACCCTGTGATAATATTATGCCGATGTACGACATTTCAGACCAAAGTAAGTTGAAATCTCTGCATTCTGTAACAAATTTCAGAATCGTAAAAAAAAAAATCTGAAAATTAAACGAGCTGTTTCTTCAAATGAACGAATTTCGGCAAGTAACACTAAAAGTAAGGCTTTTATGGTATGAGTAATTTTCAGTTAATTCTCTAGTGTCTGTTGCAGGTTGAAAACTTCTATAGGGTGTTGTTGGAGGTAATAATGACGACGGAAGGGTTCGATTCAAATGTAAGTAACCTGTAGGTCAAACTTCATTGCTAATTTGGATTCGTTCACGCATAACGTTCCCGAAGCTAGGTAGCTCAATTTTGCTTCCGAGTCTACCAAGGTAGCGGAAGCTTTGTTTTCACTTTTCAAGGACGAAAAAAAAAGTTCTCCAAAATTAAAATTTCCACTCGCGTTTTGCGTTTTAGACCTTTCTGAACAATTTTGGTTCCGTGTCTGTGTGTCTGTCCGTCTGTCATGAATTCCTTGTAACGCGCATAACTATACGAAGTTATTGTCCGATTTCTATGAAATTTTCAGGGATTGTGCGGGTTGGTGTGTAGACGGTCTCCTATGAAAATCATCATCCCCGGACTGATAGAAGCGACTGCGCATGCGCAAACGTGAGTTCCTTGTAACGGCCACAACATCTACATTCTCCATCCGATTTCAATGAAATTTTCAGGGATGTTACAGACTAGTATTTAGATGGTCCCCTATGAAAATCACCAATTTCGGACCGATAGATGCCACTGCGCATGCGCAAACGTGAATTTCCTTGTAACGGCCATAACTTCCACATTTTCCACCCGATTTCGATGAAATTTTCAGGGATTATGTGGATTAGGTTGTAGATAGTCCCCTATGAAAATCATCATCCCCGGACGATAGAAGCGACTGCGCATGCGCAAACGTGAATTACTTGTAACAGCCGTAACTTCAACTGTCCCCCAGGGGTCGCGGGTTCGAATCCCAGCCGAGGCTAAGTATTTTTTTCATCCAATCACATACATCTACTCACTTAATTTTTGATCCGAATTTGATGAAATTTTCTAGGATTGTCCAGATTAGCGTGTAGATGGTCCCCTATGAGGGTAGTGTGAAGGTACTTAGAGATTGGTGCTTTGAGATTAACAGCTATGCATCGGATTATCTATATAATCGGGTTATGGATACGAGGAAGCTATGTGCCACACCCACTTGGCAGACGTTTTTCTTCAATGTTTGAACACATTATTTTGGTAACAATCGTCCTGATACTTTTTGAGGTCAGTTGCGAAACCAAGTCAAAGTGAAAATACCCAAACCGTACCATCAACATACTGACAGGGTTTCTATCGACCCAGCAACACTATCAACCACCGATCTCTTGGCGATAGAAAAGCGCTGCAAATTATTACACAATGGTTTATTATTTTTCTATAGATCACTCGTCTGCAAAGCCACCAACCATCCAACATGAAGAAAAACATCGATCGCATTTCGGTCAGCTATAATTTGAACGGAGATTAGGCCTCTTTTGCGATTCACAATCGTGTTTCTGATTTATCGTACGTCCAAACCTTAAATTCTCGTAGTGAGCGAACGTTTTGTCCTACAGAACTCCGGGTGGTCTCAAAAAATTCTAAAAATTCTATAGAATCTAAAATGAAGAAAAAACAATACCTTTATATCAAAATGTTTTGAGTTAGGGCGTTTTCAAAATTTCAAAATTCATTTTTGAACCCTTAGAAGTGACCTACATCAACCAAAATCTTCGGGGCACAACTAGACTCTAAATGGAGCCTACAAACCAAATTTCATCAAAATCGGTCAATGCTAAGTTGGGAAAGTGCCGCGGACGGCGGACGGACGACCAAATTTTTATTCGATTTTTGGATTCTACGTACCTTGAAACGTAAACCATCAAATTTTGAGGGGGTGTTAAAATTTTTTCTTCTTGGTCGATTCCAAAGGTTCTTTATTGAAAATAATAAACCAAAATAGGATATTCCGACATGGTGAAATTCCTCATTGTCCCGAGTAGGCAATCATTCACTATTAGTATTCTGAGACGTAGGTATAGGTTTAATCTCTTCAAAAACGACACTAAGTTACAAATTTTAAGCTCGATATCGAGCTCCTCGAAATATATGAGTCTGACACTCCAAAACGAAGTCATCTAATGCATTTGTAACATCTTACCAAATCTTTTGAAATTAATGATGGTTTGAAAGCAATAACGCGAGAGATGAATATTGAGAGAACACGTTATTTAGACGAAAGGCGTTACAAGACTGGTTGTACTCGTAGATAAAGAGAGGAGAGGTGTGAACAGGTAGATAGTGGGGATAGATTAGATGAAACTAGGAGACGCTCTAGGAGCTAACAACTCCAACACCCCACTACAATTCTAGAAGGTACAGAACTATTCAAAAAGAAATGGAAGAACACCTCACCTCAGATAGAGCAAACATTTAGAAAATAACGCTGCAAATTATTACACAATGGTTTATTATTTTTTTATTTTTCTATATAGATCACTCGTCTGCAAAGCCACCAACCATCCAACATGAAGAAAGACATCGATCGCATTTCGGTCAGCTTTAATTTGAACGGAGATTAAGCCTCTTTTGCGATTCACACTCGTGTTTCTGATTTATCGTACGTCCAAACTTTAAATTCTAGTAGTGAGCGAACGGTTTGTCCTACAGAGCTCCGGGTGGTCTCAAAAAATTCTAAAAATTCTATAGAATCTTAAATTGAAGGAAAAACAATACCTTCACATCAAAATTTTTTGAGTTAGGGCGTTTTCAAAATTTCGAAATTGATTTTGGAAGCCGTAGAAGTGACCTACATCAACCAAAATCTTCGGGGCAAAACCAGACCCCAAATGGAGCCTACATACCAAATTTCATCAAAATCGGTCAATGCTAAGTTGGGAAAGTGCCGCGTACGGCGGACGGACGGCCAAATTGTTATTCGGTTTCTGGATTCTACGTACCTTGAAACGTAAACTATCAAATTTTGAGGGGGTGTTAAATTTTTTTTTTCTTGGTCGATTCAAAAGGTTCATCATTGAAAATAATAAACCAAAATCACTCGCGATGAGATTGCGGAAAACCATTTTAATAAAACCGGAGTTGAGTAGAACGTTGTCTATTTCCACGAAAATAATGAGTTACAAGTTGAAACGATTTCGACGGTTAGGTCATCATCAGTAACACACAACGTTATTAATCGTCCGTTTTTTTAACGTTCATATTTTCTACACTGTTTTGTTTATTCGTAAATTAGGAAGTACGGGCAGAAAGTTCTCGTAGGAGGTTTTTCGAGGTGCTGAATCCGATTTTGGGGTCAAAAATAGGAAATTCCGACATGGTGAAATTCCTCATTATCCCGAGTCGGCAATTATTCACTATTAGTATTCTGAGACGTAGGTATAGGTTTACTCTCTTCAATAACGACTCTAAGTTACAATTTTTCAACTCGATATCGAGATTCTTCTCGAAATATATGAGTCTGACACTCCAAAACGAAGTCATCTAATGCATTTGTAACATCTTACCAAATCTTTTGAAATTAATGATGGTTTGAAAGCAATAACGCGAGAGATGAATATTGAGAGAACACTTTATTTAGACGAAAGGCGTTACAAGACTGGTTGTAGATAAAGAGAGGAGAGCTGTGAACAGGTAGGTAGTGGGGATAGAATAGATGAAACTAGGAGACGCTCAAAGAGCTAACAACTCCAACACCCCACTACAATTCTAGAAGGTACAGAACTTTTCAAAAAGAAATGTATGAACACCTCACCTCAGATAGAGCAAAAATTTATGAAAAAAAGTGACTTTACAATTTGTCAAAAAACATTTAAAACAGAAGCTCAGCAATCACCATAAATTCATCTTTATTCTATGTTGGGAATGTTAAGTATAAGGCAGAAAATTTGTAAAACTATCTATGTTCGAAAATTCTACTATTCAGTTGTGGAGTTTATCAACAGAAGAAACGGAGGAGTTCCCTGAGGTACAACAACAATAATAATAATAACGTTATATTCCGCAATATCACTGATAAAAACGGCATTTTGAATTGCAACAAACCGTTATATTCCGGTAAGTAGAATTCTGTTACGAGCCAGTTCGTAGGAACTGCTGAGGTCAGCTGGTTATTGACCTAGTTCCCCCGATCCCCTCTCGCCATATCGTTTTTTCCGATCAATTCAGCGGTAGCACCTGTGCTCATATCTTTTTGTCATTCACAAACTTCCGTCAGTAGAACGTACGAAGAGGTTCTCTTGTGATTTGTATTAAATGTCTACCAAACTAGTATAGTAACCAGTTCCTCTATATTCTAAGTTTTAGTATAGTCTACATACATTAGTAATTTAGCCTATATAATAGTCTACATATAGTCTGATATAGTCTAAGTCTTAAGGCCAATCATCCCCGATCTGAATGCGATTTTTCTTCACTAGATGGCAGCACCGTAGCAAAAGGGGCAGTTGTAATTCACGTTTCTCTCTCTCCACCAGTTCAAGTGATTTTCACTTGAAAACGGAAATGCATTCATCATTAGTTCCCAAAGGACGCTAAAATGCATTTTTGGAAATGCATTCATCATTAGTTCCAAAAGGACGCCAACATTTTCAAATTAAAATATTGTAATTTCAATTGTATTCAGAATTTTAAAGTTCAAATTTTGAAAACATTTCCATTTTTTTTTCAAAAACTGAGTCGCCAAACCTCAAACTTGAGTATGAAACTATTTTGCTTCCGAGTCTATCAAGGTAGCGGAAGCTTTGTTTTCACTTATCAGGGTTGAAAAAATAAATGTTCTCCAAAATCAAAATTTTCACTCGGGTTTCACGTTTCATACCTTCTTGAACAATTTTGGTTTATTATTTTCAATAATAAACCTTTGGAATCGACAAGGAAAAAAAATTTTTCAACACCCCCTCAAAATTTGATGGTTTATACGTTTCACGGTACGTAGAATCCAAAAAACGAATAAAAATTTGGTCGTCCGTCCGCCGTACGCGGCACTTTTGCCACTTAGCATTGACCGATTTTGATGAAATTTGGTATGTAGGCTCCATTTGGGGTCTAGTTGTGCCCCGAAGATTTTGGTTGATATAGGTCACTTTTAAGGGTTCCAAAATCAATTTTGAAATTTTGAAAACGCACTAACTCAAAAAATTTTTAAATAAAGGTAATGTTTTCCCTTCCATTTAAGATTCTATAGAATTTTTCAAATTTTTTGAGACCACCCGGAGCTCTGTAGGACAAACCGTTCGCTCACTACGAGAATTTGAAGTTTGGACGTACGATAAATCAGAAACACGAGTGTGAATCGCGAAAGAGGCCTAATCTCCGTTCAAATTAAAGCTGACCGAAATGCGATCGATGTTTTTCTTCATGTTGGATGGTTGGTGGCTTTGCAGACGAGTGATCTACGAGTAGGTATATAGAAAAATAAAAAATAGTAAACCATTGTGTAATAATTTGCAGCGTTTTGGTTCCGTGTCTGTCTATCTGTCATTAAATCCTTGCCACAGCCTTAACTTCTACAATTCTCATATGATTTCGATGACATTTTCAGGGATTGTGGGGGTTGATGTGTAGATGGTCCCCTACGAAAAATCATGGCTCCCAAATTGAAAGTGTTTTGTGCGCACGCGCAAACGTGAAATCCTTGTAACAGCCATAACTTCTACATTTAAAACAATATTCAGAGGTTTTGCGGGTTGACGTGTGGATGGTCTCCTATGAGGGTAGTGGAAGGTACTTAGTGATTGATGTTTTGAGATTAAGAACTATGCATCGGATCGTCCATACAATCGGATTATGGATACGAGGAATCTATAAGCCACACCCACTTGGCAGATTTTTGCTTCCGAGTCACCCAAGGTAGCGGAACCTTTGTTTTCACTGTTCAAGGTTGCAATAAAATTGTTCTCAAAATCAAAATTTCCACTCGCGTTTTTCGTTTTAGATCTTCCTGTACAAATTTGGTTCCGTGTTTGTCTGTCTGTGTGTCATCATGTGTGGCAAACCATGCCACAGCCATAACTTCTACAATTCACAACCGATTTCGATGAAATTTTCAGGGATTGTGCGGGTTGGCGTGTAGATGGTCCCCTACGAAAATCATCGCCCCCAGACAGATAGTAGCCACTACGCTTGCCCAAACGTGTATCTCCTTGTTACATCCATAACTTCTACATTTTCCATCTGATTTCGATGAAATTTTCAGGAATTATGCGAGTTGGTGTGGAAATAGTCCCCTATTAAAATCATATCCCCCAAATCGAAATTATTTTCTGCGCATGCGCAAACGTAAAATCCTTGTAACAGCCATAACTTCTAAATTTTCCAACAATAATCAGAGATTGTGCAGGTTGACGTGTAGAGTATACCCATATAAGGTTGAAGTGTACCCATATAAGGGTAGTGCAAGGTAGTTAGAGATTGTTGTTTTGAGTTTAACTACTATGCATCGGATCTTCTGTACAGTCAGGTTTTGGATACGAAGAAGCTATGTCCCACACCTCTTAACAGACTGTTTTAAATTTAAAATGTACACTCCTGCTCAAAATTAGCGCACCACCATCCATTTTTTCGTTTATCTCTTTCCTTCTTCCCTTATAAATTTTGTATCCTGGACTGGCCACCAAGGAGCCTAAACATGAATCCGATAGAGCATGTTTGGGACATGCTGAAAAGAAGAATTCGAGCCAGAGATCCACCATCAGACAATCTTCAGCAGCTGGAAACAGCAGCGAAAGAGGAATGGGACAATATCCCCAGGAAGGTATCCAAAACTTGATTAGAGGCATCGGTCGATAGCTGCAAGCCCTCATCCTAGCTAGAGGAGGTAATACCAAGTATTGAAAAGCTAAACTGGCATAATTCAAACCTTTTTTTCAATTTTTGTAATTTTACCACAAGAAGTACATTTTTCTATAATTCATTAAAAACATATTTTTTTCTCGAATTTGTGCCTTTTTTGGTTACATTTTTTTTCTGAGTTTGTAAACAATGTGTGCAAATAGATAAAAACTTGATAAAGGAAAAAATAAGGGGGCAAACGAAGAAATAGATGGTGGTGCACTAATTTTGAGCAGGAGTGTATTTAATATAATAAATTATATTAGGCGTAAAGCGTCGGCGGCGTAAAACAAAAGAATTCCAAGAAGGGGGCGGTGCTGGGCAGCCGAGCCTCTAGGTGTCATCCTCTGGTTCTTGACTAGAAATCTGTTGGACAAAGTATTATGGGTGGTACTTAAAAGAAGCTCAGAGGAACTGAGTAACCAGAAGACCTGCAGACCAGAACAGTTACTAGAGGTGTGTCGGTACAGCTGTACCGGGACTGTGGAACCGAGTATCAACTTGGAACAGTTCCACGCAGTGATTAAAACTGGGAAGGGATCATTGGGTAAGATGGAACCGGACCGATAAGATATCATGGAGAATGGCTCTGGACCGGGAAGGGTTTTGGACCAGTAAACATGGATCTTGTTCTCAGTTCTGTTCCATGTTGTATATCGCTCTTGAGTGGGAAGTGATATTCTGGACTGGTTAGCATGGAAGTTGTCTCCATTATTATTAATTTATTATTGACATGTTAAGATCTTAAACTGCAACGTCATTATTCTTTCCTTGAATTGTTTGGTCACTATCATTTATAATAAATTGTCTCTTTTGTAACACTTGTTCAAATTCCTTCCTTTTAGCGAATTTTCAAGGAAAATGATGCTATTGTATTGCAAGTTGAGATCATAAGCATGGAAGAAGGACGATAGGGATTTGACTGCCTGCTTCATCCATGTCATGTGAGTGGGATTTGACCGCCTGTACTCGTAATGGAACTGTACCGGTAATTTGGAACGGTTACATCTTTGTCACTGTAACCGTTGGAACCGTTCCAGGGAAACACCTGGACCGACACACCCCTAACAGTTACTCTGTGGTAGACTTTAAACATCCCTTGTAAACCATCTGGCATACTAAAATTCATCTGAAACCGTAGGTTATCCTTGAATATAATTCGAACAGTTGAAGTGAGTCCATTTTACAACGGGACCAGCTTCTAAGAGTGAATTCTTTAAATTTCACCATCATGTTAACCTGGGGTCTACTAAGCTCGTTAACTTGGTTAATCAGTTGAATAGAACAAGAGATTCAAGCTCAGAGCAAACATGATTAAATAATTAATTAATTAAAATCATTAATTAAATTTTACTCCGTTATATCCTAAGTGTTCATTGAAGAAACAAGTTACCAGCTTTCAGGAGACATTTTCCTCTGGTTCTTGTGGTCAACTTTTCAGTCCCACTCGCCTAACTCCAGTTTAACATAAAGTGTTACAGCTCTTCATTCAACCTAATTGCCCGGTTTGACAATTTCATTCTGAAAGCGGATTTTTTTGAGACGAAGAGAGTTCACCTTCTCAGCTTGCGGATTTTTCACGTTTGGGAGGCCACTCGTCACTTCTGTAAGAAAAAAAAGTAGTTAAATAACAGTTAAAATAATATAATGTACATATTTGAAAATAACTATTCCAATAATCATTTTTCCTTTTTCCTTTGTTGACATGAGTAAGTCCATAATATCTACATCCAATCTCAGAAAATTATTGTCGATGGCTGTATTAGTAATTTTTGGTTTTTGCTAGCCAAGGAAGCTTTAGAAAAATGGTTTTATCTCCTCATTTATATTTTGCCTTTATTTATAATCCTCTGTAACTCAGCTATTCAATATTAAGAAACTATACCTGAACCTGAACATGTTACCTAACCTCTGTTGTTTAATTTCAGATTATTGCTGTGGCCATTACTTTGTTGGTCATACTTATTCAATTTGATTAACTGACGAAGGAAACAAAGAGTGTGATGGCTTTTTTTTGTGTGGATAGAAGCTAAGACTTTAGCTGGATGTAACCAGTACATTGCACAATTTTTCTTCCTCTCAATCGATCGTGTGGAACCTTTGTATTCGAGCACTAGAGTGGATGACCACGCGAGTCCTGACAGGAGGAACGTGTATCTGGTCTGTATTCAGGGCAAATGGGCCCCGTGGGACTTGGTGCTGAACTCGAACACCACGATGAGGAGAAGCGTCGGCTGATGGCATAGCCAGAAGAGGCACAATCCTCCCTCCATCATTCCTGGGACAAGGTGATTCAATCTTGTCCCTCGCTCTTTTTGTCCGAGGCCGGATCTCGGATTCTGAAATCAAGCAGCCAGACTGCTAAGTGCTGAAAGTGCCGATACAATTCGGCGATGTAAATATTTATGCACAATTGGTACCATCGATTGTAGTGGTGAAATATTTTTTCCCAAATATAAAAAAAGGTCCCCCAAAATCAACATTTCAACCCGCATTTTGTGTTTCAGAGCTTTTTGATCAACTTTTCTTTCTCACTTATCTGTGGTCAAATTTAGAGGGTAATTTGGTAATGAAGAAAAACTTCATCGTGGTTTTATCAGTAGGAGCCACAATACACTTGAAAAGTGAAAAATTCATCAACGTAATCACGAATCGCTATCGTGTTGCTTTTCATCAACTAAGAAATTGCGAAAATCAAGTTCCGTATCGAGAAATTCATTAATTGCTGCTGCCCAATAAGTGAGGAAGCCCAACTTGGCAGACTTTTTTGTTAGTAGAAATGATGTTTAACGTTCGTATTGTTTGAAATTGATCAATTGTTTTAAACTTAATAATTCAATACTTTATTCCTGATTAACACGTTGGCTGCGTAAGCCAATTCCCGAGTTTTGCCGTGCCCTGAAACGTTTTTTCGAGCAAATCAGCGCCTAATGCAGGTTTTCCATCGCTTCTGCGCATAATTGTGACAAAACGAAAATATTGAATTTTTTTCGTCACATTAATTTTTTTGATTAGGTCCATCATCCGGCCCGCGAGGAATTTTGCTCGGCGCCTGCAGAAACGATGAGTAATGCGCGTATAGACTAGACCCGCACAGCACCAACCTCTGCAAAAAACACCCCTTTTCCTGACAGTTTCTTCGTCTTCCTTCGAAGTTCAAAGACATAGAAACGATTTATTATTACTCAGGAGGAGTTGAGGAGCAAAACTACATGAGGAATTTTTTTTAAATGCCTCACAGACTAAAATATTCAAGAAAATCGTTTCTTCAACGTAAACTGATTGGCAATCGAAAAATATCCCATCCATTGTGGAACTGAAGGTACCAGTCCGTTAAGAAATCAATAAAAATCGAGATTCAACATCGATTACAATATTAAAAACGAAATTAGGCTGAGGAACACTCTAAAACCACAGTTACGTCAGGTGCTTTTAATGATTACCTGTACATCATCCCGCACACGTGCTCAAACGATTTGATGAACTGCATTTCTATTTCCATGTAGGTATTTACAAACTAGACTAGAAAATTGAGTCGTAGGATTGTGGAAATTGTTTCCGATTCAACTGCAGAATTGATATAAATTCATTATTCCACATGGTTTATGTTGATTTGTTTCCAAAATTAAAAGTAATAAATTTAATGTTTTCGAAAGTGAATCTTGAGTAGTTGTTTCTCCCTAGAATTTTATCTATTCGATAATAAAAATAGAAAAGATTTTTCTGAAAAACTAAGCTTAGTAGACTTGAAAAGGTTTTCTGCTGTCTATCTGCAACTAAGTACGAGTTTTTGTAGTTTTTTATCCTCTGTTGTACCTACCTACGTTCTTAAGAAGCACTTACCTAACTCGAATTGTTTTAAATAAAAATATTGTGAAAACAGATGTTTTTCCAAGTATAAACATATTTTGTCTAAATGGATGGATACCTACGCTAGAAATAGTAACCCGCAACATGTAGGGTACTTTCCCACCTCGTAACCAAGGATCTACACAACAACTTATTGATGTTGCATTAGATTATAATTTTAAATGCGATAAATTTGAATTAGGGGAACTCACCAAATTGAACTTGCGGGAATTTCCCACATCCACCCTATTTTTCTTAAAAGTACAACCAACGACTACTTTCCAATTTACTAAAGATCCAAAGAACCCGAAATAATTCCCGTAGGTATTTCGTAGTCAATAGATAATTTACCGATGTGATGCCCGAAATTGTTTATAAAGGTACAGAAGAAGGTGGTTTAATAAGAAGTCTTCCATCAGTAGACTTCGAAGAAACAAACAGATTATTTAATTTTTAGTTTTAATATATTATTTAATATATTAGTGAAACAGTTTTATATCCTTGGTTATAACAATGTACATCGAACGTACCGAGTTATCTTACATTGAATGTACCATTTTATCTTCCATCTTGATCAGGCAGACAGGGGTTGATATAAAAAAAATATAATAATAAGCTTAAATCCGACAATTGGAGTTTGAAGGTTGACGAAAGTCGTTTGACAAACAGTCTTTTGACAAAACGTCGTATTGACATAGACGTCTTTTGACCAAGTCGTATGAAAAACAGTCTTTTGACAAAAATGTCCTCCTAAACTCTTCGGAAACAAGCTTTTTAGCTTAAAACAAGCAGTTTCCTTAAATCCAAGTCGTTCCAACGCTTCTTCGCGTTGCTGATGAGTCACCGTATGACGACAACGATTGACTTAAGTCCCATCTACACTGAAACAAAACTGACTGCCCCTTCTGCATCAAGAACGCTTGGGTACAGTCAAAACGTTTCAAATTCCCACTTTCAGTGGTGATCGTTTTGTTTGGTTCTTCGTTTCGATCTTTCGGATCTCTTCAGCTAAGCGTGCGCAAACTAGCCTTTTTAGGTGCTAGCTTAGGACAAAGTTGAATTAAACAGAGTTGACGAACGTCGTTTGACAAGGGGTTGATATAAGTTTGGACGCCTACTAATGGCAATCGCTGCGGACCCGCATAACATGTACGTCTTATGGGTCCTGGCTGGCATGATGTTTGAAGGGACTAGGCATTCTAGTCAGATCAACTGATTAGGCATACCTCATAAAATACGAATAACAACACTACTGTTTAACATTTAGGCCAATCATCCCCGATTTTAATAAGATTGTTTTTCACCAGATGGCAGCACCGGCGATTGTAGCAAAAGGGGCAGTCGTAGTTCCAGTTTCTCTCTTGGATTGGAACCTACATATTCCCCACCATGTTGGTTTATTATTTTCAATAATGAACCTGGAATAGAACAAGAAAAAAAACTTGATGTTTTACGTTTCAAGAAAATCGAATGAAATATTTTCCGTCCGTCCGCCGTTTTTTTCGAAATGTACGCATCCAGTACTTTTTGGTTTATTATTTTCAATAATTGGGATCGTTCCGAAAAAAAATTAACCCATCCCCCTTAAAATTCGTTGGTTTACGTTCCAAGATGATGTATACCTACTTAATCCAAAAATCAAATAACAAATTATCCGTTTGTCCGCCGTACTCCGTACGCGTCACTTTGTCCAGTTACCAAGGATCGATTTTCATGAAATTTGGTATATCGGCTCCATTTAAGGTCTAGTTGAGCCCCGAATCTTTCAGTTATTGCCAGTCACGTCTGAGATGTAAAAAGTGGGGGAAACGTAATTAGAACCTCGAAAACCTCGAAAGGGATGATGTTTCATCACTTAAGGCTTTGTACACCGAACCGATGCTGATGAGGATGATTTATTACCTAATTAATAAATGTTCCATGATTTTATTAAGTTTTAAGAAATAAGTTCTGTTTTTAAGAAACGAATGAAACCATCCACAACTGTCTTTAAATAAGCAATTATTGTTAAATTCATCAGAATACTAACACTCACGTATACTAGTTATCCTTGCCAGCTACCCCAGTTACCTGCGGGTCCTTAAAATGGTTAGAGAAACCGCGTTCTTCGCAGACAGGTGAGTCCTCCAAAGTCAAAATTTTAATCTAATCGATTTACTACAATCTGCCTGTCTCTCAGTCTGTCTATGTCTATGTCAATGGCCTGATTTTTTGCCTTGATTTTTTTTTTTTATTTTTTTTCGTGATTTTTTTTGCCTTGATTTTTGTTAGATTTTTAATCGAAAGTAGACTACATTCTGTGAATTTTAGCATCAACCGCGACCTTCTAGCGTGAGTAGATCTGTTTCTATGATGTTTCAAAGTTTCGACCGTTTATGACGTCACACGCCCCTTTCGCCTGGGCCGGACCAGCCCACTGTGACGTAATAAACGGTCGAAACTTTAAAAATTCATAGGAAAAGATTTACTCACGCTAGAAGGTCGCGGTTGGTACCAAAATTCTCAGAATGAGGTCTACCTTAGATTAAAAATAACAATAAACCGTTTTTCCTACCCAGGCGCACACCCTATTTCTTATCCCAAGCAAAATGCCCTGAACCCTACTGCAGGTGTAAAAAAAAATCGAATTTAGCTCTTAGACAACCGAATTGTTCAGAATCAACTAAGTTTCATACCCATAATGCCCATTAGTAGTGGGATTTTATTGACCCGTTAATTTCTCAAGATCTGCCCAATTTTACTCGAATTTGGAGGGTAGGGTGGGAGTTCACGTTTGTTGTAGTTCGGTTTTGCCCATGGCTGTCTTCATAGTAGTCAGAATGGTAGTTTAGGGGAGATGCAAATTATAGCTTTGTTTACTACACCGACCACTACCATTCAATATCAGTAGAAGCCACAATACAAGGTGAAATTGATCGTTTTGATAATTATAAGTTCAAGACCTCCAATTTGGCCGTGAAAATCATAAATTGAGTCCTACATAAAATATTACATTGAATCATTTCTACTGGAACTAATTACATTTTTCCATGTTGTTCCTATGGGAAGAAACTGTCGGTATTCCCCACACTTTGAAAGAAACTGTCGGTATTCCCCACACTTGGAAAGTTAGTCAATGAAATTTTACGATGAGACTGAAACCTCTGTGCATCGCATGATATTAATATACATAAGCAACTTACATAACTAATTTTGATTACTAGCCATGGGAGTCAATTTCCAAGGTGGGACCAACGAGTCAATTCTCATGTTTACTAACCTGACAAAAAGGAGAGAAAAATCAACCCTCGCCCGTCAATCTGACGAGAACAACGTAATAAAACCCAAAAAGGCTACACCCCCTCGTTTTTCCTCCCTCATAAATTACTGTCGATTCTCCCCTTCTGACTAGTTTGACAGCGGACTTCCTTCCTCGGAAGATGCCCAATCAGACCCCGTCAAGCAGGTAAGCTTTGAAAGGTTGTCACGGCAAACGCCAAAAACGCATACAGAGCGAACGGATGCTTCCACAATGACGACCCGACCAGGCAATCACCCGAAAGGAACCCAACAAATTGTTTTTCTAGGACAAGAGAACCCCCAGGAGGACGCACAAAGGCGATTTTACCGCCCGCAGTATTTCCCGTCTCTCTCCAGTTCCTGTTTACTATTTTCTTCGGCGTTCCTCGAAGGTGAAAGAGGAATTTCACACCGAAAAGCCTTTCTGAGGTGCAGAAAGGGAGACGAAAGGTGGTTTAAAAGTATTTTGTGCTACAGCAGTTTAAACTTTGACAGGAGAGTTTCGAATTTGTCGAAGGCATTTGATTTGGTGGATTTTTACCTCCTGCTCAGAAGCTCTGGTTATACGGTATGAATGATACGCCTGTGCTCTGATTGTGAGAAACGTCTGCCAAGTGGCTGTGGCACATAGCTTCCTCGTATCCATTACCCAATTCTATAGATGATCCGATGTATAGTAGTTAATCTCAAAACATCAATCTCTGAGTACCAATCTTGTACTACCATCTTAGGGGACCATCTACATGCCAATCCGCATAATCCTTGAAAATATCGTCGAAATCGGATGAGAAATGTGGAAGTTATGGCTGTAACATGGAGTTCACGTTTGCGCGTGCGCAGCAGCTACTATCAGTCCGGGAGTGATGATTTTCATAAGGGTTTTACACGCCAATCCGCACAATCCCTGAAAATTTCATCGAAATCAGATGGAAAATGTAGAAGTTATTGTTGTTACAAGGAAATACACGTTTGCTCATGCGCAGTGGCTACAATCAGCCTGGAGGCAATGATTTTCACAGGAGACCACCTACACCCCAAACCGCACAATCCTTGAAAATTTCATCGAAATCAGATGAAAAATGTAGAATTTATGGTTACAAGAAATTCACGTTTGCAATCGGGCAATAACTTCGTACTTTCGTATGACCGTTACAAGATTTCATGACAGACACACAAACAGACAGACACGGAACCAGAATTGTTCAGGACGGTCTAAAACGTAAAACCAGAGTGAAAATTTTGATTTTGGAGAACTTTTTTTTCAACCTTGAAAAGTAAAAACAATACTTCCTTTAGGTACCTTGGTAGACTCGGAAGCAAAAAAAGTCTACCAAGTGAGTGAGGCTTCCAGAATTCGTAACACGATTGGTTAATGATAAGTTAAGTCGTTAGGTAGATGATTAGAACTACCAAAAAACCAACCAAGTTAGAGAAAAATCGTAGGATTATCAGGTAATGAGAAAAATTGTCTCTCCTAATTTAATTAAGATTAATGTTATTTTTTATATTTTTTATTATTGTGGGATGCCTACAACAGGGCAGTATTGCTGAAAAATGGTTTAATGCTCGAATTGTCGATGTGGAAGTAGAATGGAAGCATTGGAAAGCTTCGTTTCTTACAGCTTTCGGCCAGAATCCGGTCCAGTCGGTTTCAGAAGCTCTTACTCTTCAATACCATGCTGGAACTCTCATGGAATTTTATTATGAGAAGCAACGTCTCCTACTCCTTGCGTTTGGGCACCTTCCAGATCGTGCATTCAATCTACTGGTCCTGCAGGGGTTGCCCTCTTGTAAGTGGAACTTGTTATTGGGAAATGTAACTGATATGAGTTCTAAGGAAAGCTTTAGAAGATCGATGGAGAACCTGAGACCTGAGTTTCCAGATATCGAGGAAGAAACCCTTATGGAGGATTTCCATCATTCTCGGAGCAGGACCAACGATCGGAAACCTGATGTTGAACAATCGATGGTGACTGGGGATGAGCATCTGGTGAGTGGTAACAAACCTCTTAATGTTCTTTCATCTTATCTTTCTTCTAGCTCCTGTGATATTCCCCTTGTGCATGTTCTTCACCTCAACGGCAAAGGAATAAAATCGTATTGGATACTGGGGCCATGGTCAACTTGGTTTCATCTAAGATTGTAGCAAGATATAATTGGAAATGTATACCAGAAAGCCGTGTATTGAGAGGGTTCAACGGTTCACAAGAGAATGTTTATAATGCAGTTGAGTTGAATATAAGTCACAGTAATTCCTTTGTGAATTCCAAGGCTTATGTTATGGACAATCTTCCACACGACGCCATCACAGGCTGGCCAGCACTCAAGGGCTTGGGACTACGACTTGTGGGTTCATGCGGTGGAAGCATGATAATGTTGGCAGGAACTAGAATCGAAATTTACAATAGGGAAGATGATACCAAATTGTTTCCCATACAAGCAAAAGGACTACCAGGACCATCTAAAGTTATAGATTTCACTTTGATGCCTCTCCTATTGTCAGCTCATTACAATTGTCTCTCCTAATTTAATTAAGATTACTGTTATTTTTTATATTTTGGATTGACGGAAATGATTAATTTGAATAATATAGATGTACCTATATGGAGTCATTTAAGGCCGAATCCATATCATCAGTGGCGCCTCCTCCAGGCAAACAAAGCAAACACTGTTTGCCTTACTAAAAATAAGCAAAATGAATAAATTAATTTTTGTTGAGATTCTCCTATATTCCCATTTTTTGCAAGTAATATAATAGCGAATTTTGGAAAATTTTAATATAATTTAGGTACTTTTTCATTATTACCAAGTAAATTAGATGAAATAGGAGAATGGAATAAGAAAGTACGTATTTTGCCTTGGATACTAGCCCGCAACACACCATAGACTTGGAGAGGTCAGTAATGTAGATGATTGCAGATGATAAGCGAACTAGCGCGGGGCAAAGCGATGCAAGGCAAGCAGTTCAAAAAATGAATTTTTCGGGACTGTTTAGAGTGAGAGGCAACGATCGGCGGGTGGCGGGGGGTCAGCGCGGGGTCAAGTATTGCTGTACCCCCACTACCACGCTATCAGCTGTTGCAAACAATCGGAGAACTGTTTCGTGACCTTGAAAGCAGAGAAGATGAGCCATGGATACTAATTAACCTATGCATGGCAAGACATAACATATCCATCCAACCACATTATCTCAAGGAAGGAAAACTTAGTTTTTTCGCCACCGCAAATAGCGGCTGCCTGGCGCTGACTGGTGTCCCGTTCCCGATTTCACTGTACATTTCACTGTTCCTAATCGTTTTTCTTGTTGATAGGTACCTACTTGGAAATAATTGCGTAATATTGTTGATGGTTTACTTTTGAGGTTGTAGCTACTACGTATATTTTGAAAATCGAATATAAAAAAATCCGTCCGTCTGCGGAACTTTCCTTAATTATCATGGACCGATTTTGATGAAATTTGGTATAAGAGCTCCATTTGGGGTCTACTTGTGCCCCGAAGGTTTTGTCAGTCACTTCTGAGCGATGAAACATTAGGGCTGTAACTTCTTACGGCCCCCTCTCCCGAAAACTCTCGTTATGAAGGTATTGTTTTTTCACCAATTTGAGATTGGTACCATTAAATTATTAGAATCGAATCAACCCACCCAGAGGAGCTGCCCTATTAGCTCTCCATGAGAACTTGAAGGTTGAACTTACGATAAATGAGAAACACGAGTGTGAATCGCAAAAGAGGCCTTATCACCTTAAAAATTTTAGCTGACCAAAATGCGATCGATGTTCATTTCTTTGAGTTGTACATGTTTTGCTTCCTTAACCAACCGGTAATCAAATTTCTAAACCAAGGAATTTTTTATTTCTTCAAATGGAGTGTGAAGGGTTTATTTCATCTAAATAAACAACATTTTGAAGCAAAAACATGATTGGTAGGTAGTGACGAGGGTAAAGCTGACGCTTTATCTTCAGAAAAATAATAAACCTTTGTGTAATAATTTGCAGCGTTTTTCATTATTGTTTATTCTTCTGTGACTGGCCAAGCTGTTTGCCTCACGAATATTCTCACGAGACGCCCCTGCATATCATCCGTATACATCAGTTTCATCAGATTTCATGAGTTCTGCAAGGTTACTAGTGAGCATGCGCAGAAGCTGCTCATCCTTGAGCGATGAAATTCAAAAGCGATCTTCTAGACTCAACCAGCCTAATCCCTGAAAATTTCATCAAAATTGGATGACTATGTCATACTATGACGAGAGGACTATGTCATACTCGTTATGAGGATTTTATGTTTGTGCTTGCCAATTATTGTAAAATCACGATGGAACTCACAGGGAATGATTAAGTTACGTGTGTTTTCTGAGTCCGTGGAGACGAGTAGTGTTGTTTGAGGTTTTTGGTGTAAAATACTACCTCGTTTCTATGTGGTATTTTGGAATGTGCATGAATGTCGCCGTTCCTATAGAAATAGCTACCTTCTAAAGAGAACAAAGCGTCGTGGAATCAGCAACACCACCGAGCTCGTTTTTCAGGCTTTAAGGCTAAAAGACGACTAAAAGAATAAATATTTAAAAGATTAAACAGTTTCTTTGAAAATTCTCTCATGCACTCATCCTGCGTGAAATTTTGAGGAGAAATATCCACCAGTAGTGTGGAAAAAACATGAATTCATCAACTGAAAAGGGATTTATCAAGCTGACGCCAGAGATGATTCGATCGATGTCGAGCGGAAACAGTGACTTAGTCCAGCGAACACGCCGCCAATCCCACGATCCTCGTCACAGAGTAGTATGGAGATAAAACTGGTGTTTCCTGAGTGAATAACTGCACCGTGTTATCTGTGGCCTGGCGTCAGCCGCCCACAGACGCTAACTAACAGCTATTCAAAAGTAAATCGAAAATAATGATTTCGGATTATTCACAAGGGTAATACACCCGGAAGTTGCCAAGACAGGAGTGAGGAATTTGTCCTGAAACCCGAAACTTTTCAAGGGTCATTGGAATTATTTCACCCTTAATTTCTCACTTGTTCAAAAAAATTGTTTAAAAAAAAATTAAATTCAGATGTATTTTGTCAAATCTATAGAATAATTGAGTAGAAGGTTTCTTAAAGGCCCTATTACAGTCGATCAGCTCAAGATTGATCTTTCCTAAAGCCACACTAGCGCTATCTGGGTCTGCAGAATCTATATATAAACCCAATTTTGTTGGAGTGGAAGAAACTTGGAAAATCCTTGGTGGGATGTTGGTGTAAGTTATTTCTCATAAAGTACAGACCAAACTGAGGTGGAGAAGGTTCACTTCATGGATGGATCTGTGCTGCCTCAGACAATGGTTCTCTGGCGAGGAAACCCAACTAATACCCTACAAGGTGAAAAATGACGATAGAAGGTATTTCGAAGGCCATATTGCAGACTGTCAACTCGAGAATTATTTCATTTTCTCTTTGAGATATTATGTTTACACTGCTACGGTTTTTTACACAATCGATAGTTGGATTATCAAGACATCCAACGGCTATCAGTTTTGGGCTGAAAGTGGATAAACGTTTGTAATAAGAATCGGGCTACCAAAAAGATACTTCAGGATATTAAGGGTTAAGGCGCGCAAAAATCCGGAATTCATCGTTTGGGGATTGACATTTACCTGTTTCAGCTAATATTAAGGAATAAACTGGGTGTCCAAGAAAGATACGGCCAAACTTCAGAGGTCGATTCTACAAGTAATTTGCAACAAAAAGTTCCTCGTAAAAATTTTTTAAAGATGCTTTGTTTTCGAGTTATTTCACTTTTTAAGATTTTTTTCGTATGTTCAACCTTGTCTCACTAAAATGACTGTAGCTCCGTTATTTTTCTTGCAAATTCAAATCTAATTACACCGATGAAAAGAACATTAAATTTCCCATCAGATGAGCTGCAACACACTTGTTTACCGTCGCTGCAGTTAGATTTTTCCTAGTCCAACCCCGAATCCTCTCTTCAAAACGTCGATTTCGTTGACAAAATTCACTTTTCTCCGACACACTATTCTCTCAGTTCTATTGTAAAACACTTTTTGATTATTCCGTAGGAAAGTTGAAATTTTGAGGATGTTTTGCTGAAAACTGCATTGATTTTCCTCTACTGGAAATGGGTAAAAATATCTTGAGAAATCGTAAATTGAAAACTTTCAAGTTTGGTCTAGAAAAAATTTAACTAGATGCGAGGTTAAAAATGTGTGTTGTGGCTCACCTGATTGGATATTTAATGCTCTTTTCAACGGTGTAATCAGATTTGAATTCGCATGGAAAATAACGGAACTATACTAATTTTAGTGAGACAAGGTCGAACATACCAAAAAAACCTTAAAAGTGAAATAACTTGGAATCGTAGCATCTAAAAAAAATTCTACAAGACACTTTTTGTTGAAAATTACTTGTAGAATCGCCTCCTGAAGTTTCTTTCTCGGACACCCTATATATCGTGATAACTAATCCAATGCTACGATACTGTGTATTCCTACCGTATCAAGAACAAGAGTAATGTTCACATGCAAGGGATGTGACACTCATTAACTTAATATTATTACAAAATATATTAAATTTCAAAACTCACCGAATAGTAGGATTGGAAATATGATACGGAAGAAAACCTCTCTGCTATCTCCAACATTTCCACAAGCAGCATGAAGCAGGTATTCGGGCTTGGAGTTTAGGGACGAGTTTTCGGTTTGCATAGAGAAGTAATACTTTGCCAATCGTCTTCATAACTTAAATACTTGAGGTTTTAAAATAATTAATTAGGTGGAGGAGATGAAATAAAGAAAACTCGAAATTTTTACAGTTGAGTTTTATCCAGAAGCTTGTGTTTATAGGGAAACTTAGGGAAGGGCTCCTAGGAAAGCATAAAGACTTACCGACATAGAAAAGTAATACCTCCTCTATAATTCATGCCTAGCATATACAAGAGATTACTCGTAAAAACAACCAATTTGCTAGTTGATAACTAGTATCGTTTTCTATGATCATTCCCTTCTGGATGCTTCTATCTACAGATACCTATGTAAATATTAGCGATGAGTAATGGTTGTACATGGTCAGGATGATCTTAGATTCGTCACAGCTCAATTAAGTAAATTATTATTTATCATTTATTATCATATAATTTATATCATCATTATCGTTTCGGCCCATGCGGCTCCTGTGCTGCACATTTAGTGGCGTTACAGGTATTTCCTTCCCTTTAGCCTTTTGGTTGCCATTTTTACCTGTCTCAGATGAGGTTTCGGCGTATTTAAACCAATAAAGTATTACTGAAACATTTCTAAAAGAGGGAAAGGGCGAAAGTGGGGAACTGGCTGAAACTATTTTTTGGGCTAAGTTTCTTGTCAACTGAAATGGTATACAACGCTTTCAACTTAAATTGAAACCCCTCTTGAACGTTACTCGTTCACCTACTACAATCTCACTACCTACATAGAAGATGATTGCAGCTTTCCTCCTAGTATCTGGGCTTCTCTTCCACCCAACAACCACCTGAGAACGACTAATGCGGCTGAATCCTTCCACTCGACTATAACAGGCTGTTTTATAACCCTCATCCTCACATATATAAAGTAATAAGCGTTCTGGAGGAAATTCAACAGGAAACGAACCTGAAAATAAGAGGCATCAAGAAAGGTTCGGTGAATCCGCTCAGACGTGAAACACAAGACATGATCAATTATTGGGAATCACAGTGGGAAATTTTTGAAAATAACCGGTCCTCGAAAGTCCTTAACTATCTCTCTGACGTGGCGAACAGATTTTCACCCCCAGCACAGTGACTCACATCATCATCCAGACACTACAACCCCATGTTGTAAAGGAACGGCTGAGATGACAGAGGTAAGAGTCTTCACTTCAAATAACTTAGTAAAGTAGAAATTATTCAGACAACCCGGGAATTATGCACTTGGCCGAAACGAATTCCCCTTCCGAAAACTTCCTTAGTCGAAACAGATTGAACTGTATGGTCGAAACGAGTTGATTTCTCAGGCTCATTGGTCGAAACGCGACGCGCTCGGATTAACAAGAGTTGATAAAGACAGAGTATAAAGGAGTGCGTTATCAGGGTTCATCTAGGCCTTATCATGACTTAAACCCCCACGATTTAAGCCGCCTTTTCAGGAAGTTCAACTCTGTGATCGGTGGATTAACTTCGAATCGAAAGTTGTCATATTGTGAACGCGTAACCTTTGGTTAATCCACGGATGAAAACCTTGTCGTGAAACAATCGGAATCCTGACACGTGGATTGAATTTTAATCATGGCTCCGAGGTTCATCCACGCAGATGATCTCAATGTATTGCAATGAGGGGCATCGATCCAGGCATCAATATCGCTACCTACAATCCAAGCTCAAGATCCTATGTGTTTCCTTGTTGGATATGCTGATGATGTGGCTGCAGTAGTACTCGCAAGGACAATGGATTCAGCCCAAGCCAAGTTGGAGCAGATCATGACACGAGTAACGGAGTGGATGGTAGAACATAGCCTGGCACTAGCTACATCAAAAACAGAGGTAGTCATCTTCACGCGTAAGCGCATACCTACCATCATCCCAATGCGGATCGGAAACACTGAAATAACAACTAAACCAGCAGCCAGATATTTAGGAGTCATGTTGGACACAAAAATCACATTTGATGGACATATAAGAAGAACTGCAGACAGGGCTGCACAAAAATCGGCAGCTCTTTGTCAACTTATGAGAAACATAAATGACCGTAGACCATGCAAGAGACGCTTAATGATGACAGTGGTGGAGTCAATTCTCTTGTAAGGAGCGGAAGTGTGGGCGGATGCATTGAATGTGGCATATCTCCGACAGAGACTGATAGCTGTGCAGCGAAAAGGAGCTATAAGAATATCCTGTGCTTACCGAACAGTGTCTGAACCCGCCATCTTTGTCCTTACCAGTGTCATACCCATTCAGCTGATGGTTTCAGAGAGAAAAAGAATTTTCGACAGAAGGGATGTAGGAGACAGGTCCCGCATAGCCAAGAGATTGCACGATGGCAAGCTGGCAAGAGATATGGAAAAGAGAATACAGAGGACGGTGGACAGGAAGCACGGCTAGTGCCAAACATTCTGAAATCGACGGACAGGAAGCATGGAGAATTGAACTTTTTCCTCACACAATTCTTCACAGGACATGGACTGTTTTATGCTTATCTACATAAAATGGGAAAGGTAACTGTCCCAACATGTCTGCATTGCCAGAAGAGAGAAGATGATGATGCGCTACACACCTTTTTCAAATGCACCAAATGGGCGGCTGAAAGAAGCCAGCTGCTAGCAGAGCTGGGGTTAACTCCCCAAATTTTCAACACCAGAAGCTGTCGTCAGCAAGATGCTGGAAGGTGAGAGGAGCTGGAGTCTTGTGGCAGCGTACGCAGAGAGATCCTGACAAGGAAGACATTGTTAGAACGAGAGAGAGAGAGTCCGTCCCGCCATCCAGAACTGATGAAGTGCCCCAGGACTCAGCCTGAAGTAACGTGTTAAAAAGTTCCAGGCTGATCACCCAACGTGGGAGAAAAGGAGGTGTTTTTTTAGTGGGTTTGAATCCCACATAACCTTGAAGTCGCGGACCCTTCTAGGTATCTTACGAGATCCAACTCCACATGTGGATCTTAAAGATTTTCTCACCTGCCTGCCAAAAAAAAAAAAAAAAAAAAAAGCTCAAGATCCTACAGGTGCATAATGCAGACTGGCAGGACTGACTACCCACCGTATATCTTGCGTAGTAATTTCTTGGAGTTCTCTATCACCCGAATTCCTTCGGGTTACAACATCCTGTGACTCAGCCGGACGTTTCCTGTCCAGACGGTCTCCTGCGATTTTCCCTTTGCAACCTCGCTCGTATCTCCTGTGCAACGCACGAGCTCTGGACATTTCCCACCTCGACCCCGAAACGTCCATTCATTTTTCGAAGGAAGCAGCAAAAGGCGTTTCCTCATCCTCTCAGCTGCCTTCTCTCCCCCTCCTAATCGGCGTCTAACTGTCCGCCTGTTTCCCAAACCCGGTCCCGCCAGTCAGTGTTCGGCTCTTCATCGCTTCGTTTGGTCGAGGTATCCTTTCGTGGCCTCCTTTCGACACTTTCGACGATCTCCAAGGAGCTTTCTTCACGACTTACTTTCCACCTGTAAGTATCAGTTCATTCACTCGTTCGTCAATTATGAATATTAATATTAAAAGAGCAAAGACAGATGCACATTTTTGTAGTTGAGTTTGCAGGCTAGACTTCTTCCTTTATTTTGGAAAATACAACATTTCTGTTAGTGAATTACTACATTTGACGTCAATAACACTATGTATCATAAGTGTACGTGCTCAATTGATTCATTCTACTTGTCTGAAACACATCATATTTCTTCTTTCTATTTGTCTGAAACACATCATATTTCTTCATCACTTTTGAGCCTTATTAGGGGACAAATCGAGCTAGTCAAGTTATTTCATTCGACGAACCTCAAGGTCCATATTCCACTCGTTATGAACACATCTGCACGTATTTATGTTATGTACACCTAGATGCTTGCTTCTTTTCATTATATGCTTAGATTACATAAGATGCTTTGAAATATGCTTCGCGAGTCTGCAACACATTGGGACATTTAATGTCTTTACCTTTTTCCGGTGTCTTCGCTACCTACCTATAATAATATGATGTTTTCTCATAATTCTCAAATTATTGATTGTTAACGTATAACAAACTCTTACCGCGAATGTTGTTTACAGTTCTTTTAACTCAGTGGTATATCTCAGTTTCTTCCATAATTACTGCGGTTTTGGCAATACACAATTTATGCATAAATTCGGGGCTTTCCAACGAATGATCAACAATGTTTGTGGGATGAAAAACGACGAAGCTACTATTTCCCTAGCAACGACTCGGTTGTAGGAGGAAATACCTAATCAGAAAACCAAACTTAACGCTTTTTCTCAACACTTTTTTCGTTTATGCGCCAAAGTAGATACACAAAATGTCAAAAACGTCTGCCAAGTTTGGTGGACCTTCCTCGACTGGAATGATAAGCAGGAATGGAATCAATCATCGGAGGAATTTATGAAATGCAATGTTATTGAGCAGTACCTACTCTTGAATCCTTGATATGCATCGTGAGCTACTAGGGATTGCGATGGAATTTATGAAGGTCTAACCCACACTAACCTCTCAGATATTTAGATTTGAGGGTGATTTTGTATAGTTACACTAAAAGCAAGAAATTTACCACAAACAGGAAACACAAAACTTGAATTGTTCTGAAAAGTTCTACAACGAAAAAAGTTACAGAAGATTTTGAGTTTGGAGGAACCATATTTTTAACCACCAAGCAGCTCAAATAACCATCTCAACATAATATAGTGCCATAATTCTTTTGACTACATCATTCTTTTGACTGAAAACAGCAGCCAAGTTGGAGAGAGTAAAGCCACCTCTTGAACTTAAACAATGTAACAGCTGGAGTACTGAGGAAATCAATAAGCAATAAACCTAGAGCCAAACTGTCCTCCAAATAGATTACATAAACCACCCATACATTACATTAGAAGTTATGACATCTGTGTTATAAATTCACTACCCTGGCAGGAAGCGGCTCACGTATTCCTCACTTGAAACGAGGGTGAATGCAAAGGGTTGACAACAACCTATTTATTTCCTCGTTAGGAAGGCAAAAAAAAAGCTTTTAGCCTCCGAAGCTAATTTTACGCCTTTTGAAAGTGTCTTAGTTTGTTTTGTTTTGTGAGGGGCTTTTCTCAGCACGGCCTATTTGGAAAGATCAAACTTAAAACAAGAACCTCGCTGGGAAACAAAATTTTAAAAACACCAATCCTAATTGTGCAGATGGTGCATCTGTTTCATCCCAAATCGGACGCGCTCCAGTTTTAAGATCCTGTATAAAAACAACACACAATCCTTTTGTATTTTATTATTAATTTAGTTCCATTCAGTCCATTCATAAGCCACCGTTTTCGGTCGGTTTTCGTTTGACTCGAAACTCAAAACAAGGAAACGTCGGCAGTTCGTGAGAATCGGGCGAGAAGGTTCGCTACATATCGTGCCTCTAAGCTCGAACCTACAGAATCACGTTCTGAAACGTTTATTTCCATCATTACCTGTGATTAAAGTCGTTCGTGCGATACACAGCGAAAAGGAATCATAATTGAGGAACTTGATTTCGATGAGTCAAACATGTACTGTGGCTCCCGCAGACCACCATGAAATCAATAAGCAACGAAGTTGAAATATCCTTATCACCCCTATAAATAAATTTTAATTTTATAAATTTTATAAATTTTATCGTGAAAGAAAATTTTGTCCGAACGTGCTCAAGTTCACGTGACTATACTGCCGTCCAAATCTAAAACATCCTAAGTCCATTATGTCAACTTTATTGGGATTTGGGTCCAACAGCAAAATCCTCCTCTTTCACCAAATTTTCTAAGAATTTATTTTCTTCATCAGGGCTCAGAGGATGAACATCAAACCACGGTCGGGAATGAAGAGGTTGTATAAACCATTCCCGACCGTGGTTTGATGTTAAAACCTAAACTCATCCTCTGAGCCCTGATGAAGAAAATAAATTTTTCGAAAATTTGGTGAAAGAGGAGGATTTTGCTGTTGGACACAAATCCCAATAAAGTTGACATAATTTACTTCGGGTCGATTGTCATACACTACTGCCTAAGTCCATTTTTTCACTTTTTGAGATAGGGACATGATCTTGTAGAGCTCAATCAGCCGAATCATTTGTGCTTGCCTAGAACGTCCTAAGTCGATGGGAAAGTAAAGAAAAATCACTTTGTCCTAACTCCATTTCGCGAATTTTGCTAGTCATCCCAGGCTAAAATGCCTAAGCAAGGCGTACTAGGCTAAAATGTCCTTCGAGGAAAAAATTCATGGACATAGGGCAGTCTAGTCTAGTAGCAGTGGATCATAAGACGCTAAAGCTTTGTACGAATCATTCAGTTCTGTGTCTTGAACTTGCTTAAACAGTCCTAGTTTTGTAGAAAAACAGTACCTACCTACGTTGTTCAATCGATGACGTCAGTTGAGTAACAGCACTGTGATTTTCTAGTTGTCTAGAGTCAAAACAGAGTTCATCTAATATATACAACATATCTAATATATTTCAATTTTCTAATTCAATGAAAATTTTTGAAAATAAAAACGCTGAAAATTATTACACAATGGTTCATTATTTTTCTATATACATCACTCGTCTACAAAGCCACCAACCATCCGACACGTAGAAAAACATCGATCGCATTTCGGTCAGCTTTAATTTGAACGGAGATTAGGCCTCTATTGCGATTCACACTCGTGTTTCTGATTTATCGTACGTCCAAACTTTAAATTCTCGTAGTGAGCTGTAGGGAGTTTGTCCTACAGAGCTCCGAGTGGTCTCAAAAAATTCTAAAAATTCTATAGAATCTTAAATTGATGGAAAAACAATACCTTTATATCAAAATTTTTTGAGTTAGGGCGTTTTCGAAATTTCAAAATTTATTTTTGAACCCTTAGAAGTGACCTACATAAATCAAAATCTTCGGGCACAACTAGACCCCAGATGGAGCCTACATACCAAATTTCATCAAAATCGGTCAATGCTAAGAGGGGAAAGTGCCGCGGACGGACGACCAAATTTTTATTCGATTTTTGGATTCTACGTACCTTGAAACGTAAACCATTAAATATTGAGGGGGTGTGAAAAAAAAATTTTTCTTGGTCGATTCCAAAGGTTCATTATTGAAAATAATAAACCAAAATTTGCTTTTGAAGGTAATACTGGATTTTTTAAAGTGCTAATTTCAGAAACCCAATAGCATTATAAAACAAATTATTACTCAAAATACCACGGACGTAGGACCTTTTAGCCTTGCATCAATTTGAGTCAACCTGTCCTTAGTCCTGGGTTGCTAAAGCGTCCTATGTCCTTCCGATGGGCTTAAATGACCCATTAATTACCCAAATGATATTTCGACGAGAAACATATTTCGACAGCCCCACTGCAAAACCCTGTATGTTCGATACCAAAAAGTTTCCAGGCGACGAAAAAAACTGTGACATTTTTAACATATGAACCTGGCTTACAGGTTATTACATTTTACCAAAGAAAAGAAATGAGAAGCCATAGCCCGATTTTGGAGACACTATAAGAGCACAATGTGCACAGTCTATCAGAAAGGCTCAAATCCTTATTTTTGGAAAAATTGGAACTTACAGGGTTTTGCAGTGGGGCTGTCGATTTGTAGGTGTTTCCAGAAAAAAAGGTTCTTCTGTCTGCAACGAGACGAATATCCCAGGCAACTTGACACAAACTCGTTTTTCTCAATATGCGAAAAATGGACTTAAAACGTTTTAGCTTTGGACGGCAGTATAAACAAATATGTATACCCTGCCTAGCCTTCGATGTGTATGCTGGGTTGTTCTTCAAGGCACATCAATGCCAAATTGCACCGGCCAAGAGTCGATCATTGGATTCCAATAAGTGACATTAGGAGAGAGGAATTGAGAACTAGAATAAACTCGTCCAAGCCGTCGTGTTGCTCTTGTTCTACTGCAAAAAGGTCGATTGAAGAAACAAAATCGGACATGAAACTCCCAAACATTGTAGCGGCCTTGCGAAATTAGGGAGAATTACGTCGGCCTATTTTCTCAAGAAGGACAAAAACGTGCTGGAGGTCGCTTTCGAGATGTATTGCGTTACCTGAGCCATATTAATGATGTATTGTCACCCGCACTTCATTGTCTGAACTCCCACGAATGAAGGTTGAAGGCGGCGGGAACTCGTTTGTCCTCAGAAGTCGAAGCACGTGTATGAAGACTCCCACCACTTTCATCGCAAGAAGTTTCACTATAGAGGCACAATGAAAATCTCAGCATATCTCTTCGTCAACAGGGAACTTTTTATTTTGGTCTCCCAGATGGAGTGAAACTTGCTAAAAACGTTTGCCAAGTAGATAGATATGCTGCCAAAAATGGTGCGATTATGAAAACACAATGGGCACATGAGAAATTCTGGCCGTTTCAATTCCATTCATTGAAGTAAGAGATCACAGTAGGTCTTTCCAAAAAGGAACTATGATATACAGGGTGTAACGCTATAAGAACGTCAACCCGAAGAATTTCGATTCTATAACTAATTTCCGAACGAAAATGCCTTTTAGCAATTTTCGTTTAACCCCTTGTTTTTCCATGTTTTTACAATTTTAGGATTTTTTCGTTTTTTTCTCCTTATATCATTAAAATGATTATAACTCCCTTTGGATACAGTAAAAAAGTAAAACTAATTATACCGTTGGAAAGAGCGTTAAATTTCCCATCTTTCTGTTACAGAATTAAACATTTTCAGGTACATAATAAAAGGGAAAAATTGGCCTGAAGAGTAAAATTTGTAAAATCTTCTAAATTTGAGGTTTTTTCAATCGTTTGAAAGAACTAGTAATCATATCGATTGTTTCCCACTGTAACCACAAAAGTTGACCAAAAAGCTCAGATTTCCAAAAGGTTGATGCCAAACTAAGGTGGAAATCCCACGTTAAGAAGAAAAAAGCTGAGCTTTTGATTAAATTCAGAAAAATATACTGGCTGATGGGCCGACGGTCAAAATTGTCTGTCCACAATAAGCTTATACTGTACAAGTAAGTCCTAAAGCCTGTCTGGACTGAGCGGTTCATAACTGTGGGGGTGCACAGCCCAGAGCAATCGAGACATAATTCAGTGCTTCCAGAATAATGTACTGCGATGCTGCATACAGATACTTTAGAAATGACAGACTTCACTACGAGCTGAAGATAGAATCTGTCAATGAGGTCATTCGCAGCCAAGCCATGAATCACCTTTTGAGGCTCCAAGATCATGTAAATGAGGATGTAATCCAGCTACTAAACACAGATGATCTGCTTAGAAGACTTAAGAGAACCAAGCCACACGATCTAATCCACTTAGTGGGACCATCATGAAGTGCAAATTTCAGGACAATAAGAACTAAGTGAAGAATCTTAGTTTTATTAACGTACACCAACTACGTATCAGAAGAATGTTGCTTATAAGTTGTAACTTGGTGCAATAAAACAAGGAAAAAAAAAGAAAAAAAAAAGATTTCCAACGGTATGGTCAGAATCGTTTCCAATATTTTTATTAAAGGAGAAAACCGCGCTTGAATGCGAGAAAACGTGATTTTTTTTTTTTTTTTTTTCAACGTCATCGACGGTTTGACGGGAGGATTTGGGGTTGGATGGATAGATAGATAGATAGATAGATAGATATGTTTATTTCGCCAGTTTGTACACTTTTACAATAATATAAATGCATGAAGGGATGCAATTTGCTCAGATTTCCTACCCGACATTAGGCTTGGCCCGTGTTGTAGGGTAGGATCTTTGCAAAATCGCTCCATATCGGTAAATAAATTGATGTATACTTTACAATTACAGTAATAAGTAAATTAATAAACAATACATGATTGGACAGAATTAAGGACGCATTATGATAAACTCCTACATATACTAACTTACTTTAATATTCTCTAACTTTAATAATCTCTAAAATTAAATAGTCTCCTATACATATATGCTGTTTAATAGCCTTTCGCATCTAAAGCCCCCTTCAGTAACTAGCCAACTTAAGACTTGCTTTTTGTATTTTGGTCTAGTAAACTTCTGGGGACTTTTCATGCTACAAACAATTTCTCGGTGTATCAAATGTAGAATGAAGATCGGGCTGTGCGTTGTCAGAGTCAGTCTAGGTCTAGGGCCAATTACATTCCCTGCGGCGGCATATCTAGTATCGTATTTCGGATCCCTTCGAGAAACTTCAATTAAGTTGGGTGTCCTAAAGAATTGCAATAGTAGATTTTTCAGATAAAGTTGTCTAATAGTAAATACCTTAGCAATATCAAATAGATCTACGGAAGGGGTCCTACGCGGTAATGACAACATCATTTTTATGATAATTTTCTGCCGAACATGTAACTTATTTATATGGGTGGAGTACGTTCCTCCCCATGCTATTATGCCATACTGCAATACAGATTGCAACATGGTATAATATATAAGTTTTATTGTTTGCTTCGGGAGCGTGTGTCTAACATTGTAGAATATATAAATATATTTCCTAATCTTATCATGGATGTAGTCTATATGGGGCTTCCACTTAAGCTCTTCATCCAGAACTAGCCCCAGATACTTATGCCTTGCAACTCTTTCTATCGAATCACATGAGCATATTTGATCTTCTACACAAGAGTGCAGGATGATTTTCAAGTGTTTTTCCTCAATTTGTGACTTATTTCCTCCGTAAACTATCAGTTTGGTCTTTTTAGCATTCAATGTGAGATAACTCTTGTGAAACCATTTCCCTACTTGATTTATAACCTGATTGGCGTTGCTGAAAACGTTTTCCCAAGTGTCACCTTCACAGAGTACTGCTGTGTCATCAGCGAATAAATATAATTTCGAGTTAGGTAAATCTAAATGTGCTACTTCATTTATATATATTAAAAATAGTATTGGTCCTAATGTACTTCCTTGAACGACCCCAAAATCATTAATGGATTCCTCACTGGTACAGTCGCCAATTGAGACTATCTGCCTTCTGTCAGTCAAGTAGCTTCTGAACCATTTCAGGGTAGGCCCCACGATTCCAAGACTCTCCAATTTGTACATTAGTGATTCCCTAGGAATTGCGTCAAAAGCTTTTGCTATATCAAGCAGTATTAGTACATGTTAGGAATTCAAATTGGCCGAGGGATTGCAAAATGGAAACTATTAAAACGGGAGAAGACAATACGAGAACGCATTCACAAGATGAACTGAACTTTTATTCGGTGTCCTTGAAGGACCTGTTACAACCTGGGAAGGAGAGGAGTTTGATCCACAACATATCTCCCCCCTAAAAAAAACTTGAAAATTAATTGAAATTTGAAAGAAAATTTTATCTTATGTACAACTGACATAATTTTAAGAAAATGTATTAATCAAGGATACTTCAAGCAGCAAAAATGTTGTTCATTGAAAGCGTTGAGGTTTAAATCTTTTGCGTTGTGATCTTCTAGGAGTTTCTGGAAACGGAGCTCCAACAGACTGTCTTGAAGGGTTAGGATTGGGTCCCTGCATAAGTGGTGGTGTATAAGTTGGTGTCCCTCCAGTGCTATGTGCGGGTGTCGTTGGGTTTTCCGATAGCGGTTCCTCCGTAGGTTCTGGTCCAGATTTACTAGGCGATCCGGGCCAAATTTGGTCAATGTGTCTGGTCCAAATTTTGTCGTCCTTTGTTTTGACAAGAACTGTTTGGCTTCCCAAAACTTCTTGGACAGACCCCTGAGTCCATTTTGGCTGACCCTCACGATAGTCTCTGGTCCACACCGTTTCATCTTTTGTCAATTCGAGATTTCGTCGTCCTCCTTGCTTAATCATGGATACCTGACGTCCAAACGCTACGTCATCTGAACAAGGAATCATTTGGTCGAATGGCGTCAATGGTCTCTTTTTCAAAAGCATGTTTGCTGGTGTGTCCCCTGTTGCTGCATGAATAGTGTTTCTATACTGAAACAGGTATCTGTTAACTGACATACTTAAAGGTCTTTTCAGTGAATTATCAGCTTGACTTTTTTTTATACACCTCTTCACGATCTTCACAGCGCTCTCGGCACTGCCGTTAGATCTTGGATGAAATGGTGGTCCACGCAGATGTAGGATTCCATATGATTTCAGAAATCCTGTGAATTCATCTGAAGTGAAACATTTGGCACCATCTGAGGTGATAGCCCGAGGCAAACCAAAGCGTGAAAATACTTCCTGGAGTCTTTCGATCGCCACCGAAGCTGTAGCTGATGACACGAAATAGTTCTCAATCCATTTGGATGTAGCGTCTTGTATCACAAAACAATAAAATTTTTGATTAACCGGTCCAAGGAAATCAATGTGAACACGGGTCCACACTACAGAAGGCCATGACCATGGCTGGAGAACTGATTTCGGGGGCGCACTTCGGAATTGACAGCATACTGTACATTCTGTAGCTGTTTTGTCGATATCACGATCTAGTGAAGGCCACCAGAAGAATGATCGTGCGTGACTCTTCATTTTTGTTGCCCCAAAGTGGTTCGAATGGAGTTCCTCAAGTACGGCTTTCCTCAATTTGCTTGGAATTACGATTCGATATCCCCACATGAGGCATCCTTTTTCAACGGAGAGTTCCAAAATTCTTCGTTTGTAGGGTGAATATTCTTCCTCGGCAGGTAAATTCTCTCCCAGAATAATTTTACCAACCACCTTGGACAAATTTGGGTCTGTTCGTGTCTCCTTCTGAATTGTGTGCCAATCGAGTCTGAAAGGGCAGTTTTCATTAATGAAATGTAAATAGGAAATTTTATCGAATGGATCTGCATCATTTTCTTCAGGAATGTTCCAGCGTATCCGCGATAAATAATCTGCACAGTTTTCATGAGTGCGAACACATTTCAATTTATAATTGAAATTGGAAATAAAATAAGCCCAACGTTGTATCCTGTTGGCTGCATAAATCGGCAATCCTTTCTTTGGACCAAATATGTAAATTAGTGGTCGATGATCCGTGACTAGGACAAACTGACGGCCATAAAGAAAATCTTTAAATTTATTTATTCCATACATGATGGCATAGGCCTCCCGCTCTATGGATGCGTAACCCTGCTGAGTTTTTGTGAGAAGTTGAGATGCATAAGCAATTGGCTTGTCACCTTCTGGTAATGTGTGTGCCAAAATAGCTCCTACTGCTATAGATGAGGCGTCTACTGTGAGTATTAGTGGTAAATTTGGATCAAAATGCGTTAAAACAGGTCGCGAGATCAAAATTTGTTTGATTTTCTCAAACGCTCTACGCTGTTTTTCTGTCCAAATCCACTCGGCCTCCTTCTTGAGTAGACCATACAATGGTTGTAGAATCTCAGCAGCTTTTGGTACAAATTTTATATAAAAAGTTATCATACCCAAGAATGATTTTAGGGTACCGATATCGCTTGGAGATGGAGCTTCTTTGATGGCTCGCAGGTGCTCATCCGTCATATGTAGTCCATTTTTGTCAATTTTGTGTCCTAAGTACTGGATGGCCGGCTGCGCAAAGGAACACTTCTCAGGTTTGGCACGAAGATTGGCACTGTCCAAAATCTCCAAAACTCGACGAAGGCGTTGATTGTGTTCGTCTCTTGTGCGACCTGCAACGTAAATATCGTCAAGGAGAGACCCAACACCCTTCATACCCCTAAATAGTGAATCCATCACTTTTTGAAAACAATTAGGAGCAGAAGCAATTCCAAAGCAAAGTTTTCGGTACCTCATCAGGCCCATATGCGTAGTGATCGTAGTTAATACTTTGGAGGTTTCATCCAACTCCAGTTGCTGATATGCGTCCGCCAAGTCAATTTTTGAAAAAACAGTGGCACCTCCAAAATTTGAACACAAGTGATCTAGACGGGGCAAATTTTGTCCAGTTTCCTCCAAATATGGGTTTATTGTAAGACGGTAGTCCCCACAGATTCTGACGGACCCATTTGGTTTTAAAACAGGCACAATTGGGGTTCCCCATGGACTGCTGTCAACGGGTTCCAACACGTTTAATTTTATCAGTCGCAACAGCTCGGATTCTACCTTATCTTTAAGAGCTATGGGTAATGAACGGGCTTTAAAAAATACTGGACGGGCATTCTCCTTCAAAGTTAGAGAAACCTTATATTTCGAAAAAGTTCCTCCCTCTGAAGAAAATACTTTGGGAAATGAATCCAAAATACCCTTGATATCTGGTGAAGTGCCTATGAAATTCTCAGTAGAATGGTACTGAAGGGCATGTTCCCAAGAATAGTTCAGTGCAGCCAGACCACGACGTCCAATAAGAGGTGGGCCTCCCCCTTTGATCACATAAAACTCCATATCACCCACAAAAGATTTGTGTTTGATGGGTAACACCACTTTCCCAATAGGATGTATCTTGTGCCCAATGTAATCGTTTAACTGGATGTCGTTGGGTAATAATTGATATCTTGTAAAGTGTTCGTGATAATATTCATGAGAAAACACATTATTCATCGAACCCGTATCAATTTCAAAAACGTAAGGTCTGTTATTTATCACAACAGAAATTTGGTAGGGTTCCAGAGAATTAGTAGGTAATTTATCGGAGTTCATGGTGGGTAAACAATACAAGGAATCACTCAAAGACACGTTTACCTCTTCTTTTTCTTCGTTTGTCAAAAAATGTTGATTATTTGACTTACCCGAAGTTGATTTTGATCGGCAAATCGAAGCTAAATGTCCCACTGCACGACATCGATAACATGAGGCATTTCGGAACCGACATTCACTGGAACTATGTGATCGCCATCCACAATGTTCGCACTTGGGTTTAATCTTTGTTGATTGGGTCGAGGTTTTCTTTGATAGTGATTTAGAGTTCCTGTTTGGTTTGAACTTACTTTGTTTACTCGATATGTATGAAAGTTCACCGACTCCTGGTTCTGATTTCACCTTCACCGTTCCGTTTTCCTCCACCTGTTTTCCAGCAGCTTCTTTCGATGCCGCAATCTGTATTGCTTTTGGTAAATCGAAGGTTGAACTGCTGGCATCTTCTTCGAAAAGACGATCCTTGATTTTCTTATTTGAAATTCCCATAATAAAAATGTCCCGTAGAACTACGTTCAACTCAGCTCCAAATCCGCAAGTGGTTGCTAGCGTCCGAATTCGTGCGGAAAATTCCATCACGCTTTCGTTTTCTGCTTGTTTTGCAGTATAAAACGCTTGTCGAGCCGCCAAAAGCGCTCTCACCGGACGTAAATGATTAGTCAATAACTCAGAAAGCGATTTGAACGTATACGAAACATCCTCCGGTTCCTTGGGTAAACAAAGGCTGTGTAGGAGGTTATATACTCGATCTCCCAAAGACGCTAGTAGGTACGCCTTTTTTACGTCCTCATCGTCCGTTGCGTAGGTAATAAAGATATTTTCCACACGCTTCAAAAAAAGTTTCCACGATCCCTTACCGAGTTCAAATTGAGTCGGTGGTGGTAAATGGTGTGGCACAGTCATGATGTCGAATCCGTAAAACGGAAACTGGTAGAAATTTCCCGGATCCAGAGCACTTAGTAAGTTACCGAACGTGAAAATGCACTACTTGTAGGTAATTACTCGTCGCCAGATATGTTAGGAATTCAAATTGGCCGAGGGATTGCAAAATGGAAACTATTAAAACGGGAGAAGACAATACGAGAACGCATTCACAAGATGAACTGAACTTTTATTCGGTGTCCTTGAAGGACCTGTTACAACCTGGGAAGGAGAGGAGTTTGATCCACAACAGTACACCTTTCTGGTTGTTGTCCCTTATTTTGTAGAGGTCAGTAGTTAGGGAAAATAGTGCATCATTTACTCCCATATTTTTGCGGAAACCGAATTGATTGGGGTTTAACAATTTATTTCCTTCAAGGTATGAATACAACTGGTTTTTGACAAATTTTTCTAATATTTTTGATAGCGTGCTCAACATGGAGATGGGTCTGTAATTCCCAAAATCACCCAATTCTCCCCCTTTGAAGAGAGGGATTACTTTTGCTGCTTTGAAGGCTTCGGGAAATGTGGATGTTGAAAGACTAAGATTGTATATGTGAAGGAGAGGTTCTTTAAGAATACTAATATGGTTTTTTATCAGCCCCAACTGGATTCCATCTATTCCGGGAGCTGAATTTCCCTTCATAGATTGTAAGATTTTTTCTAAGTCAGTGTCCGTCATGCTATCCAAGACGAGAGCGAAATCTGTTGTTTTTTGAATGGGAGGTTTTGTTTTTTGGTGCATACATGGAAAGTTAGCGAAGAGCTTCTTCCCAACTTGAGAGAAAAACGTATTTAGTGAGTCGCAGGCTTCTTTTTGTGCTTCTTTGTGGGACACTCGCCGAGTGTCCGAAAGCTTGGCATTTGTAACATCTGCTAACATCAATGAAATCACTTACGTTGCATCTAGAGAAACCTATGTTAAGGTATCGAGCCCCCAACAATAAGTCACGGACTTTAGGGGACACCTTAACGACCCAAGTAACTTCTTCTAAGTCCTTTGGTCCTTTCCTGAATGCTGGGACAAAGCCTTCAGCCATCTCCTCGCCAGTCATCAGATCTCTGAGGAACGAATTCTGGTTCCATACTGCTCTGCTTAATTGGGTTCCTTCTAGGGAACTATCAATCTTATTTATCCTCAGTAATAAGGGTCTCCAGGGTTTTACTGGGTTTGTCACATTGAAGCCCTTATCTTTTAGCGCTCGTGAGAGTATCACCTTGTCTTCATGGTTTCTTGGGTCAAGCAGGAGTTTATCCCGGCCTTTCCTGCAGGAATTTATCCCCACCCCAAGTGAGATGACATCTATTTCTCTGTTTATCGCTTTTTTAATAGATCCCGGTGACAAAGGGCATCCTTGCGCCTGGTCTTTGGTGACCATAATGGGATCTGGTTTGCTTGGGTTTGTCCATTTTCTAGACCGAGACAAAACATCGGCGTATAGCTTCTTGGGCTGAATCTTACGTTCCTCGCTATGACGCTCACCCGAACGAGCCCTTGACGTTGGTAGATTCCCTCTTTGGAGATTATCTTGCTTATTTTCGCTAGCAAGTTTCCGAGTTATTTTTCTCCTTCTAGAGACACGAGTAAAGGAGCCCCCATCCGTGTCGGTATCCCCTGTAGAAGCTATTGAATCAGACGGGGGTAGCTGAACAGTGAGTGTCTTTTTCGAAGCTTCCTGTTTCTCGATTCGCTCATTCGATATTTCTTTGACGTGGCGAGAGTGAAAGGAGCGGAATCCACCCGTCAAACCGTCGCCAAAATTTCACGAGTAATATTCTCACTCATTTTATAACTAGCAAAATAAAATTCCGACCAATATAGGTGAACTGTCATTTTGCTTCCTCAAAATCAAAGATAAGGATGCTTTGTATTCGTGCAGCTGGTCTTAAAAACGTCGGTTCTCCAAAATTTGTACTCGCGTTTTGGAGCTTTCTGGACAATTTTGGTTTCGAATTTGTTTGGCGTAAACTCCTTGCTCTGAACATGACTGAACAAAAATATCCAATCGAATAATCGCTGTTAAACGAATAGTAGCTTATACCAACTCCAAAATGAGATTTTCTTCGGATGATAATTCCTCATGACCTAGTGGTCTGATTTCGATTTACTTTGTACGGTAGTTTGGATCTGGTCTGATGATTGCTCGTTTATTTCATCAAGATCGTATCATTAAGAATCTTCCGAGGAGGTTAATTTCGTGGTATGCCTATAAGGCAATTAAGGAAATAACCAGTTCTTCTCAGTCAAGACCCAATGCTATTTCGCCACGTTGAGTTTTGTAAATCAGCAAAGAAAAACCTGCAACCGCGAACCGATGGCGAGGTCGTTGGACCACTGGCCAGAACTAATTCCTACTTTTTGCGGCTTTGCCTTCCCTCCTCCTCAGGTCTTCTTCTCCATCGTCGTTCATCAAAGAAATAAAGATGATCGCTGTGGTCACAAATGAAAGAGAGCGTTCGCTACGCTCCAGTTGCCAGGCAGTAATGAGGCTAACCAGCGTGACGGACGCCTCTCCTCGCGCCCTCCAGGTGAGAGATTCTCCTGGAAATCTTGCCAAAATAGAATCCAAGATCCAGGACAAGGTCGAAGTTTCTACATTTTCTCTCTCGGCCTTTGCAGATTGTAAGACATCGAGATTTCAGATTTCTACTTAGCGCAACGTGAGCCATCAGTTGGTCTTGTGGTGGCGTGCTAAAGTGACCGTGTCCATTAAAGAACAACTCGTATGCCATTTTGAGAGAGAAATACCTTCCATGGACATATTCGCAGCACACATTATTGAATGAGGAATTTCACCATGTCGGAATTTCCTATTTTTGACCCCAAAATCGGATTCAGCACCTCAAAAAACCCCCTAAGGCAAACTTTCAGCCCGAACTTCCTAATTTACGAATAAACAAAACAGTGTAGAAAATACGAATGTTTAAAAAAAACCGGGAAAATGACGTCATCCCGGAATAGTTCATTTATGGCCGCTTGAAGCGCTGAGATCGAGAAATCTATAGTCCCCAGATGCAAAATTTCACGAAAAAGTAAAGTTCGAAATCGAAAAACTGAAGAAAAAAAAAGAAAAAGTAAGATGGGGAAAATTAGGTTTCCTCTGTTTTTGTTTGATAACTTTTCTCTTAGAAAACACGATTTCGTCGTCCCAATGGGCAACACTGGGAGGAGATGGCGATCCGAACAGCCCAATCAGCGAGCATTCCCGCTTCACGTCCGTTTTCCCGGTTAGTTTTGAAATCAAAAATTTTGATTGTCTCCCAAAAATAACAGGAGACTTATTTTCCGAAATCAGCCCGATTTTCATCTATCCCACACCATTAACTATTCAGGAAAAATGCAAACAGAATTCGGTGAAATTCCTCATTGATCATCCCTAATACGTAGAAACGTAATCTCCACAATCAAGTTGATAGTTTGCTGAAACCACAACGCATCATCAATCGAATTCTTGTTTATCGTTCAACATGATCGAGAAAATCCACGATTATATTGTGGACTTAGTCAGTGGTACTGCAACAATTGTGCATTTTTACACAAACTAATTCGATACGTCCTCGTTATTCTATTCGGGTAAACAATATTGACTACCCGAGCTTGCAGCCTTTTTTGAATTGACAAATGACAATACTGATAGATCCGTGATGAATAAATTTAAATTCGGTAATTTTCAAGTAAAATCGAACCTGGGAATTTCATGTTTACAGAAAAGGACGCAGAACCAACTACTGATTCAATGACGATGAAATTTAAGGTAGATCTTCTAGATGTTCCTCGTTCAATCATGAAAATCATGAAAATTTATTAAGAATCGGATTGTTAATTTAACTATTCATTTCTGGGACGAAAAACGCTGCAAATTATTACACAAAGGTTAATATTTCAATGTAGATCATTCGCCTGCAAAGAACACAGCTTTACCATTGTCACTACGTACCAATCATATTTTTGCTTCGTAATCAAGTTCAATTTGGAGAAATAAACGCTTTACACTCAATTCAAAGAATTGGGGAGCTATGGGTGCCTTCATTAGGAAATTTGATTACTGGTTGCTAAGGACGCAAAACTGAATACAACTCGAAGAAAGAAACAACGATCTCATTTTGGTCAGCTAACATTTGAAAGAGACCTCTTTCGCGATTCACTTGTGTTTCTGATTTATCGTAAGACCAACCCTTAAGTTCTCATAGGGAGCAACCGGTTGGTCCTACAGAGCTCTTGGTGGTCTCATTCGATTCTAAAAATTCAGTGGTATTTTTAAATTGAAGAAAAAATAATACCTTTATATCGAAAGTTTTTTTAACTAGGGAGTTTCCAAAATTACAGCCTTTTTTTCTCAACCCTTAGAAGAGACTGACACCAACCAAAAGCTTTGAGGGCACAGCTAGACCCTAAATGGAGCCCTTATACCAAATTTCATCAAAATTTGTCCAAAGGATAGTGCCACGTACGGGAGACGGGCGGCAAAACTTTTATCGATTTTCGGATTACTAACAAATTTTGAGACAGGGGTTAAACAATTTTTTGGTATCGAAAACCTTTGGAATCGATTTAAAAAATTTTGATCGATTCCTTTATTGAAGTAATAAACCAAAATCGACAGACAGACCGACTGAAACGGAACCAAAACCGTTCAGAATTGAGCAGCAAAAGCGAGTGATAATTTTGCATTAGAAGAATCAATTTCTTTCGACTTGTAGGTATAAAAGCTTCCCTACCATCGGTAGTGAGGACCAGAAACTATCAAGCGGAATAAATAACTAATGAGGCGAAAATTTATTGTTGGAAGTATCAAAATAACGTTGAACGAATGCGTCCGTATTCCCTTTATTCTGAAAAATAGTTCCCTCTTAGAAGATTTTTCTGCTCCATATAAAAAGAAACATTGTCGGGGTCATTTTGACGTTTCTCGGGCACCCCTGGAGACCTGGATAGGAGGATAAAGGCGTTTCTATCTTATTCAGGACTCGTAAAAGTGAAGCGGGCACGAGATGGTTTAACTCGACAAAGGGAACCCCGCAGGCCGCAAATGGTCATAGCAGATGCCGCCTCACCTGTCCCAGCTCACCTGGATCCTCTTCCTCTGGCAACAGTCTTTCGCCGGGCCTCCGGTCCGTTCGAGTCTGAAATAGTGAACTTGCACTTCTTGCACGAATACAAAGGCTATCCTACCTACGCACAATGAGCCTGATCCAGAATCTACAAGTTCAAAAGTAAAAACATTGAGGTCAACAATAACATGTCATAAGGTGGTGACTGCACATTTGGGTTACGGAAGGGGAAATGCCAATAAACTGGTTTTAGAAGATTTCTTGTCATGCAGCATGAGTTAATGGTTTTCGAGGAATCTGTTGGGAAATCAGCTGGATTGAAACAAGCCTGCCATCCCCAACCGTCAGTGAACTTACATGACCATTCGATGATCTGATTGACCTAGATCTGATTGAGTAGTTGTGTCGCTGACTAGTAAATTTTTCACTAATCCCTAAAACAATCAATTTTAAACATTTTATAGAAGTACAACAATACAGCACAACATTTTCCAAAATTAGGAACCTACAAATAGAATTCCAAACACACAAAAAATGTTGGTTATAATATAACCTATTATAATATAATAAAAGTAGGTACATTCTACCTACTATTTACGTAAGTTTATTTGGAAGAAATAACCGCTTCACGCTCAGTGCGAAGAAACAGGGAGTTGTCGGTGCCTTCGTGAGGAAATTTAATTACTGGTTGCTAAGGACGCAAAACTGAATACAACTCGAAGAAACAAACAATGGTCGCGTTCTGGTCAGCTAACATTTGAACGAAGATTAGGCCTGCTTAGCGATTCACACTCGTGATTCTGATTAATTTTAAGTCAAACCCTTAAGTAAAATTCTCATAGGAAGTGAACGGGTGAACGGTTGGTTCTACAGAGCTCTGGGTGGCCTCATTCGATTATAAAAATTCAACAGGTACTTTCTTAAATAGATGGAAAAACAATATATCGACATTTTTTGAGCTGGGCGTTTAGAAAATTTCAACACTTAAAGTGACATCAACCATAAGCTTGACCCTAAATGGAGCCCATATACCCTATTTCATCAAAATCGGTCCATGGGAACTGAGGAAAGTGCCGCGTACGGCGGAGGGACAGAAAATTTTTTATTCGATTTATGGATTCTACGTACCTTGAAACATTAACCAACAAATTTTGAGGAGGGTTAAACATTTGTTTTCTTGTTCGATTCCAAAGGTTCATTAATGAAAATAATAAACCAAAATGAAAAGCGGATGGGGGTGAAATATTCACTCAAAAAGTTCTCATATACACTCCAAGTTGAAGCAAAAATGAACAGTAAAGGTACAAGTAAAAAGAACAGTAGGTTACAAGCATTGAGAAACCGAAATTGGAGGCAACACCTACGATTTAAGGATGAATCAACGATCCAAATGTATCAACTATTTTCGGATGGTTTACCGAACTTATAAATCAACTGTGTTCTTATTTTTCATCTTTTATACACAAAAATTAACCGTATAGATTTTGCGTACATTTTGGGATTGATTTTGCGTACAAGTTTATTTTTGAAAGTGAGAACGAAATAGAAGAGGATGACTGTTCATAGGTGCCCATCATGTAGGGATAGATGTGTAGTAACTGACCACTGTGTAGTAATGCGCACACGCACAACACAAACGCTGTCCATTTACCGTGTTATCGCACCCCGTCGAATAATATTTCCATCGAAACAACGTTCTAAGAAAACGAAGTAATGATTGAAACCTATCGGTTAAATTGGTAAAATAATGATTGATTTTAACCGTAGTGAGAACTGTTTGGTGAAATTGGCCGGATTTTACATTACACGGATACAATAGTAAGAGGTATTATAATACATAACCCCTATGCAGCTAACGCCATTTTCTCATTTGCTCACACACAATTGAATCAAAATTGTTCAGAAAGTTCGATATAATAAAGTAGTTCGGTGTGAAACGTTGACTTGGAAGTAATATTATTTAATTCTCTTGTTTATATTTTAACTCTCCGCACAATTTAACATTCTTCGTCTGTACCAATTTGGGTATTTATTATCGTTCAAATATGAATAGTTGCATAGTTTGGAACACAAATTATTATATGTCTTGATAATTTTAACGACCCATCGTTTTTTTATGAGGTTGTTCTTCCCTTAACTAACTTTAATTGAGGGAATCAATTCTTCTTGGTAGAAGTCAAAAGTCAAGTGAGGAACTCACCCGACTTGACTGATGAAAGGGGAGCCGAAGAATGGGTACCAATTTCAGCCAATCAGCGGGGAATGTGAATGACTAACAGCGGTGAGTAGTTTCAAAGAGGACCACCTAATTATGGAGAAATTGAAGATACGTCGTACCACCTGTTAATTATTATATTACTGAGACGTATTATTACTTTCTACTACTTGCTGGGTACTTCAAATCCAAAATTCAAAAAATCCATTCATGCAGCATGAGTTAACGAGCGAATTTCCAAGGAAATCTTTCAGTTAAAGGTATGGTTAGTGGTGGGTGTAGCACATAGGTATCACAAAAATTTATACAACCAACCCTTTGATTGAAAATATTTTTAAAACCCCTCAAAAGTTACTCTCCTCGTCCCCAAACTCATGGAGTACACACATGTAACTTGTTATTCGTTCCTTTTTTCTATATACTAAAAGATTGTGTTCTGATCATAACAGATGTCATATTTGGTACTGACGATTCGGAACAATAAAGGTGACAGTTGTACCACTAGTATAATTTGTCGATGCTGGTCCAGGAAAAAGCTCTCTCATCACGATCACAATACTATTCCGGCGCACATGTGTAGTTCTGGGCAGCGCCTCTGTCATACGAAACAATACCCAGGAAGTTCGACAGCCACAGGAACTTTGAAAAGAATGAAGAAAGAAACGAGGGGAGGAGGGACATTTTCAGATAATGCCCAGGATACCCCATTCAAAATAGAAAGGACCTCCTAGATGCCTTTTCACCGGGATTCGAATGAAATTAATGACTCATTTTTTATTTTTCATTTGTTCTTAGCTGAGTCGTTATAAATACGTGGTTTCCCACGACGCGAACACCATGTCAATCCCCTCCTTCTGCCATCCCAATGTCGTGCAATAGGAACTACATGTGACGCTTCAAAAAATACGTGTTTTCTTCATCTTGTACTTCGAAAGTCCCCATGGTATTATAACTACTCATACATACGAATAGTGTAGGCATCCAAGTGGATTAAAAATTGCCCAAACAAAACTCATTCAATTTACAATCATATCAATAATTTTTCATCAAAAAGGTTGCCAATTTGTGACAAAAATTAATCAAATTACTTTTTGTCAATTTTCCGACAAATTTAAAATAGTAGCGACGATTTTAAAGAATTTTTTGACTTCAGAGTTTTTTGGGACCAATGAGATAATTACTAACCCAATTAGTGAATGTTCATGCTTATTTTTTCGTCAATTCAACATAGTGTTTAATTTTTTAATGTTTAGAAACGAATGATACTATTATGAGACACTGGAACACTACGCTGAGTTATAACACTGATAATTGTACAATCAAAATAATACAATACGATTCGGGTTGGTAGCAAACCTAGAACTCACCTTTTTATTAGCAGCAATCGTTTCCATATTTTAATGATAGTAATCACTACTGATTCTCTACAATACCACTATGACGATCAAAAATAGTTAATTGTGCGTTTATTGGAATTTATCAAAACACTTGTCCTTCCTAGCCTGTAGAGATACCAAATCCCCACCTCTCCTTCCCTCATGTCACCGGTCCTTGGAAGGTAGTTGAAAGTTGCCTCAGTTACTCAGTGTAAGACGAATAATTCGTCTCATAATTATTATGAGTCAGAAACAAAATAGTTAATTGTGCGTTTATTGTGAAATTTATCAATACACTTGGGCGCCAGCCTGGCTAGGTCCCTCCTAGCCCGGAAAGGTCCCAAATCACCACCCCTCCTTCCCTCATGTCACTGGTCCTTGGAAGGTAGTTGAAAGTTGTCTCTGTTATTCTGTGCAGGACGAATTATAAGTCAGAAACACGAGTATGAATTTCACAAGGACGTTCGTTGACGGAAACGAGCTTATATTTCAGCTGATCAAGCGATATTTTGTCGTTTCTTCGAACAGCATTGCATGTCACTCACTTGTGCTTCTTCAACAACCAAGAATGAAATCGATTGAAGGCACCCACAACTTTGGGTTAACAATGGCTGGTAGGAACTTTCTATCAAAATAAACTTTATTGCTGAGGTTGCGTGACTTAATGGAAAAGCCGTGTTCTTCCCAGACGGGTGGTTTTTACACATCAGATAAACAGAGTAATAATTTGCAGCATTTTTATTTTAGAGGACCTTAATTTTTTGTCTGCCTGCTCGGGAATACAGCTTTTCTACAATTAGAAATTTCAAAATGAAGTAGGTATAATTTGCTGGGATTTTTGTAATTCAGCCCTCTTTCTTTTCTTACTTCCTGCCAAACTCGTATGGCCCCAAATTTGTATCGCATATATGTAATCCGAACCAAGGATGGACATCTGCTGTGCGTTTTCCGGTTCAAGGCCCAAAGCGGATGGTCAGTCGGATCGTAGGAGCGTCCGTCGGTCCTAAAAGGCGCCTGTGGGACGTGACAGGCGCATCACCGTCTGCATCCGGCGTTTGAGTAACCAGATATCTCTGCCCAGCTGGTATCGGATTGAGGACCCCCGTGTTTGGACATCCTTCACTTATTTACGGTAAAGGCTTTCTATTCAATGGTTCTCTTTGAATAAATCGCTCCCTTCTGAAAGCGTCTTCAAAGGATAGGTAAATGCGTTTCCGGGGTACAATAAGGGAAAATAGCGCTTCATTTAGCAATAGAGATAGTTCCAGTTGGCATATCAGACTTCAACTCTCAAAAATGAAGTGTTGAGATAACAGCAGATTGTAAGCATGTTGTTGGACGAATTCCCAGCTGTAGCTAATTCTTACTGCCTTTACCCACATAAATTTGCGGTTTTTTTTAATTATCATTTTCAATAATGAACCTTTGGAATCTACCAAGAATTTTTTTTTTTTTTTTTTTTTTTTCTACTCCCCTCAAATTTTGTTGGTTCACGTTTCAAGTACGTAGAATCCAAAATTCGAATAACTATTTGGCCGCCCGTACGCGGCCCTTTCTTTAGTTACCATGCACCGATTTTGATGAAATTTGGTATACTGGCTCCATTTCGAGTCTAGTTGTGCCCCGAAGCTTTTGGTTGATGTCAGTCACTTCTAGAAATTAAAAAAAGATTGAAATTTTCAAAACGCTCTAGCTCAAAAAATCCCGATATGAAGGTCGTATTTTTTCATCACTTAAAAATAGTATTGAATTTTTAGAACCGAATGAGAACTAGCTCTGTAGGACCAACCGTTCGTTCCCAAGAGAACTTAAGGGCTGGTCTTACGATAAATTAGAAACACAAGTGTGAATCGCAAAAGAGCCAACTCTCTGTTCAAATTTTATCTGACCAAAATGCGATCGTTGTTCGTTTCTTCGAGTTGTACTCAGTTTTGCGTCCTTACAATAGGCGATCAAATTTCCTAATGAAGGCACCCACAAAACCCTATTTCTTCAAATTCACCCCTTCTCTTTTTCACTAAATGTATCATTGTTTCATCCGATCTTTTTTTAAAAATTATTTTGTAATTGGGCTCGCCCGTTTGTACAATAAATAAATAAATAAATAAATAAATAAATAAATAAATAAATTGAGTGTGAAGCAATTATTTCTCGAATTATTCTATGGTTAGTAGGTAATGACAATGGCTGTGTTATTTGCAGACGAGTGATCTACACAGAAAAATAATAAACTTTGTATAATAATTTGCAGCGTTTTAAAAACAAATTTCCTCTAAGAACTTCTTCCTGTTCTAACATTAGGGAATTTACAGGCATTTTTTGCTTCTTCGCCATCTAAGGTAGGGAAACTATATTCGTGCTGGGGATAACAAAAGAGTCTTCCAAAATCAAAGTCATTACAGCTTTTTGAAAGATTTTGGTTCCATTTTTGAGGTAAATTTCAGTTCCGAGCGTATCTAAACGAAATATTGGTCTTATTTCGTTGACATTTTTAGGAACTGCACAGATTAGTCCTCCAACGGTCGCCTATGAATTTAATCGCAAAGCACGTTCAAACTTCTCAATAACTAATGGCATGAATTATAAAAAATTTGGTTTTGGTTTTTGAAAATTAGGTTAGGAGCTGGAGCCCTCAAATGATTGCTTACAGATAATTTTTCATCTCGTAAACAATATAAAAGCAACATAAAACAACAACAATATTAAGCAGGGTTTGTACTATGATGTTGAACGATAAACAACAATACGCTTGAGAAGTCATTCGCGATTTGATGATTATTATTTTACTTTATTTTTGAGAGAAAAACATTTGTTGAACATGTTAGGAGTGAAAAAGGCGAACAAGGACTCTAGTAGTTGTTAAAACGTGAGGGATTTGCGGAGAAAGAAAAATTGATTTGCCAAGTTCAAATTGGTTTGTCAAAAGTTCAAAATGAGTTTAAAATTATTTGCCAAAAGTTCGAATTGATGTTTTTTTTTATTTGTTTTTTCGACCGATTTTTGTTTCCTATTAGGGAGTTTGTTAGTGCTCTGATCAATTCAACCATTTTTGCTATGGCCTAGCTATACTTCTCACCCAAAATGGCATACGATTTGTCCTATAAATAGTCACGGTCACTTTAGTACACCACCATAATATGGTGGTACTATCTGATAGTACCTATGGTTGTTGTAGACAAGACCAAAGCTGTGTTCTTTGCAGACGAGTGATCTACATAGAAAAACTAAACCTTTGTGAAATAATTTGCAGCGTTTTTTAACTAACCTAGTTGGCAGGTAGATACCTGCGAGTACAAATTACCTTTAATTCTTCAAGAACAAATGTCGATCGCCTCCAGAAAATTAACCCATTTCATCGACTAAATCGGCGTTGAAATTCCCAAAAATCCGATTTTTTTTCAAATTTGGTCTTTAGGTGGGAACCCATTTTGTGGTATCCATGCTGTACCAACCAAACACCTTCTCAGTCATGCACCATGGTATTTTGGTGGGTTTTACCTACAACATGAGTTCTGATTGTGAAAGTTTTCTCCTTACAGGAAGAGTAGTTAACAGTGTATTAGTTATAATCCTTCAAATAATTGGGTAGATGTGGAAAGAGGAAGGTTTGTTTGGCTCAACATGGATACCAAACCTATTTAGGGACTTTGATTATCAAACCTAGTTTTTCAACTCGCAGTAAAATGGTATGGAAAATACCTCCGAATAGCAGTTCTTAGATAGATGGAAAGAAAGCTGCAATAATTAATATTCGTGTTTTGAACCCCCAAAATTAAATAATTGCCGTTCGTGGTGGTAAAACCGAGTCAACAGATGGACTGTTGAGGCTTGGGAGAGACGATGGAACGGAGAGAGGACGATTGTATTTAAAGTTGTCATTAATACTGACATCCGGTCACGCTGAGTGGGGACGTCTCCCAGATGGGAGGCGATCGACAGGAAACGTCGTCGTGACGCAGGATACCGCAGCCAGCTCGAAATAGACTAATCGCGAGTTTCGTTTCCGATCCGCTGCCCCAATTTTCGGCAGGCTATCGATGGTGAGATTCGTCCTGTCATTTCGCACCGCTGCTGATCGTACACAATTCCTGCTGATTGGTAAAACATCCGGTCATTCAGAGTACCTACCTACATACTATCAATTGAGGAGTGTTTTATCAAAATAGAAAATATCCATTTTCAAAAAACGGCAAGGAGAACAAAAATCACGGCTAATTTTATATTTTTTTCAGGGGTTCTGGGCGTAGTATCTATTATACAAACAAGCGTAGAGAATATTAACCCAAAATATTAACGGCTTACATTTAATGGAGGAGAAATCGCCATTTTAATTTTTGATATAAGCCCTTATGGTTGAAACAGAGTGCGCTCTCTCCGATGAAAGTTATACTAACCTTGTCTCCGAAACGTAAGGTTACCTCAACCGTTATCTATTGGATGAAGTTTCAATCAATCAATTACTAGTACTACCAGAAGATTACACTTAGCGCTGTCGATTTTGAGCCCTTTTGAAAAAACTGAGTTTCGATTCAATGTGTGAGGCTTAGTATGTTCCTTTTTGATGGATATGATCGGAAAAAAATTAAAGGGAATGGATTTTTTACCTTTTGGTTGAAACCCCTATCTTTGCCTATTAAATGGTGTTTGTTTGGGATGCTACAGCCTGCAAGATTCGATGAGGTTTATCCAAAAGATGTGGAAAATTTTAAAAAAAGTTTCTCAAAAAAGTGGATTTGTTCCTTTTTGAAAAATACTCCTCAATTATTTGTTGTGCAAAAATGTCTGCCAAGTGGGTTTGGCACATAGCCTCTTCGTATCCTGTAATGACTCTCCACTATTATAACAATAACAACATTCCTGATGTTTCATGTTCATAGTTACAACACATAAAAATATATCTTTTCTATTCTGCAATTACGAAAAACTGCGTGCAATTATTCAGTACAATAATCTAAGGCCATTTCAGTTGGCGACGATCGGAAAAATCGATCTAAACACCAATCAAGTAAGATCTACATTACTTTTCAACCAGTAGACACAATGGATGAAACTCAATTCACTGCTCTCATTGCAATGTTCAAAGAACAACAGAGAGAACTCTTAAAACAAGTTTCAGTTCAATTCCAAGTGCAAGCTCAGGCAATAGCTTCAACCTCACGAATGACAGGATCTGGAGACCATCTGCCTAACCAAAATAGTATGTATAACGTAGCTCCATTCGAACATTTTGATGCCAAACGAGAGAAGTTCACCAGCTATCTAGAACGTTTCGAAAACTATTACAATATGAAAGGACTGACAGATACAAAGAAAATTGCTCAACTCCTATGTGTATCAGTTGGAAGTGACCACTACAATAGCCTAGCAGCATTCCTAGGTCCCGAGAAACCATTAAAATCGCTAGAATATCGGAATTTAGTCGATGAGTTCAAGAAAATGTTGATTCCAAAAAAGAGTGTTGTAGTTTCACAGCATTATTTTCTCAGTATTTATCAAAAAGACAATCAATCAATATCAGATTTTGTAGCTGCGCTTAGACGAGACCTATCTGACTGCGAATTCTCAGTTGAATGTCAATGTGAGTCTTCCGTTTCAATTGCCGACGTATTCTTAAGAGCACAATTTATCAGAGGTCTAAAAGACGATTGGCTGAGAGAACAAATTTTACAATCAGCTAAAACTAAGTTTGATGATATCCTGACACATGCTCTTGCTCTTGAAGCATCAAAAATAGAAAGTAAAGAGTTAGCTCAACGAACAGGATCAAGTCATGCAAATTTCAATTCTTCGGAAATTAACAAAGTTTCAGATTTCAGACGTTCTCGTTCACGCCAGCGATCTCACAGCCGTTCTTCAAGCCAGTTTCAGCCGCATTTTCGAAAATCTCGTTCACGTCAGCGTCAAGTAGATTTCAAGGCGTTAGGAATCGAAAATTTATGTCTCAGATGTGGTAAGGGCAATCACACCGTTACAGACTGTCGAACTAACAAATCAAAATTGAAATGTGATGAGTGTTCAAAATCAGGTCATATTTCAAGAGTTTGCATAACGACATTGATGTCGAACAAAAAGAAAGACAATTCAACAAATTTTCTAGAAACATATTCTGATAATGACTCTAATGACTATAGTATCAACAAAGTCGATACAGTTATTCAGTCATGCGATGTTGTCGACTTATTCGTATTAGGACATGATTCGGACAAATACATGATTTCAGTCAATCTTAATGGAAAACCTCAGCGCTTCGAAGTGGATAGTGGAGCAAAATTCTCTCTAATTCCAAAAGATAAATTTGAATGTTTAAATCTGGGTGTACCATTACTACCTTCTAAATTAGCATTTCGATCATACTCAGGAAATATTATAAAACCTGAGGGGAAGATAACGGTGGATATTTCCTACAAAGGAAAGCTAATAAGAGGAGAACTTCACGTAGTTCCTACAGGACATGATGCACTTTTGGGACGCCAATGGATTAGAGGTTTGGGAATTGAATTAAGTAAAATTGACGCTGATATGAACCAAACACATATCGCTCAAATTCAACCTCTCAAATCACTCGATGAAATCCTTCAAAAATTCGCACCTATTTTCGAAGAAAAAGTAGGATGTGTTCCAGGATTCAAAATTTCATTACAGCTTCGGGAAGGAGCCAAACCAATATTCAATCGAGAGAGGAATGTCCCATATGCATTACTTGACCGGGTGAACAAAGAGTTGGATGCACTCGAGAAAGACAACATCATCACACCTGTAACATCCAGTGATTGGGGATCACCTCTGGTGGTTATCCCGAAACCAGATGGTAGCGTTCGCCTCTGCGTAGACTACAAAATTGGGGTCAATGATCGAATAGTTCAAGCAAATCATCCTATTAGAAAGATAGAGGATGTTATTGATAGTTTACGTAATTCAGCTTTTTTCTGTAAACTTGACCTTTACAAAGCATATCTTCACCTTGTTGTCGATAATGAAGCCAGCATGATCCAGACCATGTCAACTCACCGGGGAACCAACAAAGTCAACCGCCTAAGTTTCGGAATCAAAACCGCACCTTCCGAGTTCAATCGAATTCTTTCTCAAATATTGAAAGGATTGCCAAAAACGGAGGCATATTTTGATGACATTATATGTCACGGCACCACCAAGGAAGAATGCATGAATAACCTCCAAGCATGTCTACAAAGACTTTCAGATTTCAACCTCCACGTCAACAGGCGAAAATGTTCATTCTTCCAAGAAAAGATAGAGTATTTGGGAAGACTGATAGAGTTAAACAAGATCAGCAAAAGCCCAAAGAAGATTCAAGCTATTCAACAGATGCAACGTCCTTCAAGCGTGGAAGAAGTTAAACGCTTTTTAGGACTTGTCTCATATTATACCCGATTTATTCCAGACGCAGCAACTATGACTTATCCATTACGAGAACTTCTGAAGAAAGGAGTAAAATGGATGTGGTCATCAAAATGTGAAGCAGCATTTCTCCGGATCAAAGCTGAACTCTGTAGTGATAGGGTACTTGTACCATTCAATCCTGAAATACCGTTGATTCTTACGACAGATGCAAGCCCTACTGGTTTAGCAGCAGTTCTCAGCCACGTGATCCAGGGAACTGAAAGACCAATAGCGTATGCATCACGTTCACTATCAGAAGCTGAACAACACTATAGCCAATTGGATCGAGAGGCACTTGCCATAATTTTCGGAGTTTCACATTTCTACTATTATCTGTATGGAACTCGAATTTTCAGGCATAATAGAGCTCTACCACAAATGACGTCAGCACGCCTATTACGATATGCATCGTACCTGTCTGGGTTCAATTACAAACTTCAATGCAAGAAGGGAATCGAGAACAAAAATGTCGACTGTCTTTCAAGAGCACCAATTCAACAAGCTCGTCCCTCGATCGATCAGACCATCGGTGATGAAGTAAACCAGTTATGTTCTCAGGTAATTTTCCAAATTTCAAGTCATGAGATTACAGCAGAAATAATAAAGAAAGAAACGGGAAAAGATCCAGAGTTGTCAAAGATTTTAAACGAACTTTCAACAAATTCAAACGATTCCGAATTCACTCTGGCTGATGGAATTTTGTTCAGAGGAGATAGAATAGTCATTCCAACCGGGCTCAGATCAAAAATCCTAGAAGAATTACACGAAACACACCTAGGTACTACCAAAATGAAACAGTTAGCCCGTCGTTACGTATACTGGCCCAAAATTGATAAAGATATAGAAAACCTCGTAAAAAGTTGTGAAAATTGCGCTATTTCTCGAACAAACCCTCCTAAAGCTCCTGTACATCCTTGGGAAACGCCTCAAGAGAACTGGGAGAGAGTACACATCGATTACGCCGGACCATTCCAAGGCTTCAATTTTCTGATGTGTATTGATGCCCGATCCAAATGGGCTGAAGTAAAAATTCTTAGAGATGCGCCTACTAGCGCGAACACAATCGTTTTGCTTGAACAAATTTTCGCTGTTCACGGATATCCGCAAGTTCTAGTATCGGACAATGCGACGATATTCCAAAGTGACATGTTCCACGACTATTGCAAGACCAGGGGAATTTTTCAAAAATTCATCGCCCCAGGACATCCCGCAACAAACGGTCTAGCAGAACGTTCAGTCCAAACCTTAAAGCATCGACTGACTGCAGCATCGACTGATAACAGCACCATGCCAGAAAAAATTCAGAACATCATGCTGAAATATCGTGCAACCCCACTTGCATGTGGACAGTCTCCGGCTGAACTTTATTTACACCGGAATTTGAGAATCCGGATGAATGCCATATTCCCATATCGACCTCAACCATCCAAAGCAGAAGAAGGTACAGAAAGAAAATTTAAAGAGGGGGAGAGAGTGCAAATACGATTCTACATAGATAACAAACAAGTATGGAAATTTGGAAACGTTAAAAAGAAACTGGGACAGCGGCATTATTTGGTTTCTGTAGATGATTCAGAAAGAATAGTGAAACGACATCTAAATCAGTTGCGTTCTTCACTAGTACCATCTCGAAAACAGTGACTCTGGGACCGACTGTTGTGTACGAGGTTCCAAGAGCTTCAAGAATACCGAGAAGTCAACAGGAAACAACTCCACCAACCACACAAGAAATCGTTCCAGATTCCATTCCAACTTCCACATCACCAGAAATATTCGAACAACATCAACATAACGGAGAACAACCTAACATCCCCGAGCAACCCTCTAATCATCAAAATTCAACAACACAACCTTTGAGACGTTCACAACGAATTCGACGACTACCAGCTAAATTCAACGACTACATAATATAGTGGGGGAGACTGTAATGACTCTCCACTATTATAACAATAACAACATTCCTGATGTTTCATGTTCATAGTTACAACACATAAAAATATATCTTTTCTATTCTGCAATTACGAAAAACTGCGTGCAATTATTCAGTACAATAATCTAAGGCCATTTCATATCCAAAACCCGATTGTATAGTAGATGACCCGATGCACAGTTAATCTCAAAACATCAATCTCTAAGTACCTTGAACGACCTTTATAGGGGACTATCTGCACTTCAATCCGCATAATCCTTGAAAATTTCGTCGAAATTTCGGTCGAAATTTATAGCTGTTACAAGGAAATACACGTCTGGGGCAATGATTTTCATAGGGGACCATATACACGCCAACCCGCACAATCTCTGAAAATTTCATCGAAATTGGACAATGACTTTGTATACTTACGCCCGTTATAAGGATTTCATGACAGACACGGAACCAAAATTGTTCTGGAAGGTCTAAAACGTTAACCCTTAGAGTGGCATGGTGTCTCCAGTGATACCACAGATATTCCTCCACACCACTACCTTGGCATTTACAGCGGGCAATATTTGTATCAGGCAATCAGTAGGATGTGTGGAAGTGAAAAAAGTGCAAAAAGAAGAAGATATAACCAACAAACCCTGAGAAACCTCCCTCAAAAGTCCGCCACCTCGAGGGGAAGAACCTGTTTTGCAACGTCTCACCATGCCAGAAAGTTCAACGACGATTCCTCACAATATTTCCAATTTCATGAAAATCGTATAAGAAAATATTCATTGCTAACATCTAGGGAAGGAGTAAAATGCTTCAAAACAAATGTTTTTCCATAAATAAGTTTGAAAATCACGAAAAAGTGGAGGTGCCTCCAGTGACACCTTGCCCAATGCTCATCAATATAGTTTCTTCATCATGGTGTCGCCTGCGACACCTTGCCAGACCCATCTCTAAATGAAAACTCTGTAAAGGTATCGTAGATGACACCCTGCCCTACGTCCTCCCTCCCTTGAGTTTTCATTGTTCAATACTTTTAGCAGATTTTCCGCGAATCATATCTGTAGGGAGTGGACAAGATGCTCTAGGAGACACCCAACTAACATGCGGCGATGAGCGAGCATTGTATAAGGTGTCACTGGAGACACCTAGCTTATTCATCGTTGCTTGCGGGCATTGCGCAGGGTTTCACTGGAGGCACCAAATTTAAATTGGCTGTAAATTTAGTAAATTCAATCATATTATTGATTTAGGTGTTTCTATGGAGTCATTTGAGGCCTAGAATTGAATTTCCATGAACAAATTTTTTTAAACTACTTGGTTCAATTCTTGCCACTCTAACGGTTAAACCAGAGTGGAAATGTTGATTTTGAAGAAATTTTTTTTAACCTTGAAAAGTGAAAACACAGTTCTGCTACCTTGGCAAACTCAGAGGCAATAACTAAGTTAACTCACCATATAGCGACTAAAAAAGATTACGCCCTATAAATGCTACGTACCACCTCGTCATATCCACTAATTTCAGTTTTTATCAGTCATTCGCAAATTTTGTTTCAGTAAGCAGATTTTGAAAACGCTGCAAATTATTACACAATGGTTTATTATTTTTCTATATAGATCACTCGTCTACAAAATCACCAACCATCCAATATGAAGAGAAAAAAAAATCAAGAAAAAAACCAAAAAAAAATCAAAAAAAAATCAAAATCACCAACCATCGATTGCATTTCGGTCAGCTCTAATTTGAACGGAGATTAGGCCTCTTTTGCGATTCACACTCGTGTTTTGATTTATATATATATACATTTCAATATAAACCCTTAAATTTTCGTAGGGAGCGAACGGTTTGTCCTACAGAGCTCCGCGTAGTCTCAAAAAATTGTAAAAATTCTATAGAATCTTAAATTGAAGGAAAAACAATACCTTTATATCAAAATTTTTTGAGTAAGGGCGTTTTCAAAATTTCAAAATTGATTTTGGAACCCTTAGAAGTGACCTACATCAACCAAAAGCTTCGGGGCACAACTAGACCCCAAATGGAGCCTACATACCAAATTTCATCAAAATCGGTCAATGCTAAGTGGCAAAAGTGCCGCGTACGGCGGACGGACGGCCAAATTTTTATTCGATTTTTTGATTCTACGTACCTTGAAACGTAAACCATCAAATTTTGAGGGGGTGTTAAAATTTTTTTTTCTTGGTCGATTCCAAAGGTTCATTATTGAAAATAATAAACCAAAAAATTACGGATTTTTCAGATTCACATCGATGGCTCTGTGCACAATATGACAAATTCAGGGCTTTTAGTAGTTAGAGATTAATGAGATAATTCTGATTGATGGTCCCATACGAATTTCACCCCAATTTTTCTTTTTTGAGGGTGGTTGACTCAGTGCACTTTAGATACAAAATTTACTCTTTAGGATGCATTTGTGAGATCCACCAACATGGAAAGAAGGTATACTACTCATTGTGCATCTAGGTACTAATATTATCTTATTGCGTTCGTAGTTATTTTGAGCTTCGTTGACGGGTGAAGCCTGGCCCCATAGTGTATGGCCTTAGGTACTCGTAAGTATCCAATCATATCAAGATTACAGAGAAAATAGAACCTTCCGATCCGGCGAGTCATTGATTTCGTGGTTGTCGTGGGCGGCGAACCCTTAGTATTAACCCTCATAATCAGGCCTTGCACAGGAAGTCCGCCACCGAAAGACGAGAAGCTAGTTTGTAATGTCACACCCGTCGAAACCCACCAGACACCCATCAACGGAGACCCTAAATGGATAAGGGAAAAGGTGAATTATCGAGAGGTCGGTTTTAGACCCGAAGGCGTGCGTTTCGAGCGCGGAAACGGCCATTAGTCTTCAGGGGGTGGTGATGTTGAGAATGAGGTGAGGGGTTCCTGTAATTAACGGAAAAGAGAGGGGAAGAACACAGGGTAGAGATGCGCGCGTTTTCTACGCGATGTCTGAAGGGGAGGTTTGGATGGCATATGCTCCTACCGGGCTTCCTATCCGTAGTCCACCGGCAGGAAATGCTGTTTGTTTAGACGTTTCCTTCCGCAAGGGCGCAGGGTACAGCTACCTATATGCCAGTTGTCGAGAACTTCCTGCGTCTGGCTGTAGATCTCTCCATTCATCCTACGTACAAGGGAGCTTGGAAGGTCTAAAAAACAAAGTAGCTAGACACAATTGCTCCACACTTAAACGTAGGTACTTACTACTACCATCACCAACATACCAACTGGTATATCCTGGTATAGGTACTTACTACTACCATCACCAACATACCAACTGGTATATCCTGGTATAGGTACTTACTACTACCATCACCAACATACCAACTGGTATATCCACCGGCAATTCTATACAGCAGAAGATCTAATCCACCAAACTAACACAATTGCATTACTAACAGCTATACTGCATACCCAAAGGTATTCGTTCTGCCAATTCTGGTGAATTTCCTACCTGAGAGTCAATTTAAGTGATGGAGAATTGACTACAAGTCAGTTGCTTCTGTTCATCCTGGAACGTTGACTTTTGCTTCAATTTCATCCTCTTGGACTTGGAGGTCATGGATAGTACCATAATGTAGTACCATAATGCATGTAACTTTGGACAGTGTTGGTAACTTCGGACAAAATCGAATTTTAGCAGTAAATCGCCTCTACAGCATCCCTAGACAGTTCGTTGATGAGTTTCATTATCACCTGTTGTCAGTGTTCATTTCCCGCTCGTTGTTCTTGCTTTTACTGCTCGGTTGTCGTCCAATTATTGAAAGTATATCATTTTCAATTTATCGTTTATCTCAGAATGTAGCAAAACCTCCTTTGGCACGCAATGTTAAGTGGGGTGAACCAACAAAAAATACTTCAATTTGTAGGGGATATTGCTATGAAGCGATCTGGCTAGTTTCATTTCTCTAATGCTATAATTTCCGACTGCAGCAGTATTTTTGTACTTTCTTTCACTTTGTATAGGAAACTTCGGACAATGGGAAAACCTCTTCCAGTGCGGCCTTACCGGGTGTACAACCCAGCTTACCTCGAAAATGCTATCAAAGATGTAAAGATGAAGCTTCTCAGAAAAATATTGATTGGGGACAATTTATCCTCCCATGTTTCCATCAGAGTAATAAGACTGTGTGAAGAGAACAACGTTGAGCTCGTCTTGATGCCACCAAATTGCACTCACCATCTACAGCCGCTTGATGTAGCCTTTTTTGCTCAATTGAAAAAGAAATGGCATGTAGTCATAACTGAGTGGAAGAAAAAAAATCGAGGGGTCCTTCCCGAAAGTGAGTTCTCTGGCATCCTGAAAAAGGCCCTTGACTTGCTGGAAAATAAATCACAGAACCTCATTGCACGTTTTAGAGCAAAAGGCATTTTTCCCCTTTCCTCAGAGAAAGTCCTTCAGCAGTTCCCCGAATTCAGGAATCGCAATGAAGATGTGTTTCACATTGAACAAGACCACCCTGCATGGGCATCGTCGTTTGAATTGTTTCTGAAAGACAATGTTCGCCAACAACCACTCAAACCTCGAGGGAAAAAGATCAATGATCAACCTGGCTCACATATTTGATCAATTTTTAAAAATTGTTCCCGCTTGAAAACTCTTAAAAACGCGAACAAGTGTCCGAAGTTACAAATTAAGAATGAAATTTTCGGTTTCTATGGAATTTGTATGGGTGCCCGAAATTATCAGCACGTTGTTGGTAACTTCGGGCATTCTTAATTTTTTTTTAAAGGCGTAATTATTCGGCTAACAAATGGTTTTTAGGCTCATCCGATAGAGGAATAGCTAGCCTGTATACATTATTTGTTCCAGATTTTTCAACTAGGTTTTAGCTGCTGAAAAACAGGAGGAATTGACTAAAGTGTCCGAAGTTACATGCATTGACGGTATTGATTCTTGATAGTACAACTTTAATTTGCTCACAATCTCTTTGAGAACACAGGAATTCACTAGAAAAGTGACTTAGGTGTAAGTTTAAACTTCCTTCTTGTTAGGTACTGTAGCCTGGATATCAGATCCTACATAAACATGAATTAAAAGATCAAATGCCTTTCTATTCTTGCAAGAACGTTCGTACAAGCTACATAGGTGGACACACAGCGATATCCAGTTCCACTCGTCCTGGTATTCTCGCACTATTGAGTGTATTTGTATTACGGTAAGAAAAGTAGTGTTATAATTCATTCCGGAGTTTTTAAAAAACTTTTCTAGCTGTAATGAGCGTCATTCACTCCCGATTCACCACAGCCAACTATTCATCACAGAATAATACCGCGGTTAGTTTCGCTGAACCCCTTCAATTCACAACCTCCGCAACCAAAACAATTTCCAAAATATCCCGTCAAGATCGCATTCATCCGACCGAGAATTCACTGGTACGTTCAGCCCGTAGCGTTCCGTTAGTCTCAACCGTTAATCCATTTTCACGCTCCACGACAGTCTCTGTAAGGGGTCAGGATTGAATTATTCCAAGTGGGTCGATAATTTTGTTTAGAAAAAATTCTTGTTTTACTGGAGCCGCCTGGAAGATTGAAAAGAAAATATTGCAATACTCAAACAATGTTGCAATACTCGGAAAACAGATTTTTTGAAAAACTTCAGATCGTCCTGACGATGTTCATTCATATCTACGATTTTTCATCATTATTTACGATTCAATCCAATTTTGGTTTATTATTTTCAATCATGAACCTTTGGAATCGACCAAGAAAATTTTTTTTTAACACCCCCTCAAAATTTGATGGTTTACGTTTCAAGGTACGTAGAATCCAAAAATCGAATAAAAATTTGGCCGTCCGTCCGCCGTCCGCTGCACTTTTGCCACTTAGCATTGACCGATTTTGATGAAATTTGGTATGTAGGCTCCTTTTGGGGTCTAGTTGTGCCCCGAAGATTTTGGTTAATGTAGGTCACTTCTAAGGGTTCCAAAATGAACTTTGAAATTTTGAAAACGCCGTAACTTAAAAAATTTTGATATAAAGGTATTGTTTTTCCTTCAATTTAAGATTCTATAGAATTTTTAGAATTTTTTGAGACCACGCGGAGCTCTGTAGGACAAACCGTTCGCTCCCTACGAGAATTTAAAGTTTGTACGTACAATAAATCAGAAACACGAGTGTGAATCGCAAAAGAGGCTTAATTTCCGTTCAAATTTTAGCTAACCGAAATGCGATCGATGTTTTTCTTCATGTTGGATGGTTGGTGGCTTTGCAGACGAGTGATCTATAGAAAAATAATAAACCATTGAGTAATAATTTGCAGCGTTTTTATTCGATTTTTGGATTCTACGTACCTTGAAACGTAAACCATCAAATTTTGAGGGGGTGTTAAAAAAAAAAATTTCTTGGTCGATTCCAAAGGTTCATTATCGAAAATAATAAACCAAAATCGGATTTAGACCATTCTGAATCCAAATCCACGAGGAAAAAAACCAAAGGTGTATGTCAGTGTGTGTATGACAATGGAAATATCAACACCTTATCATTATTTAAGTAAGTAAGGATGCGTTCAGTTAATTTATTTGAGCTGTACACATTTCTATGTCGTGTCCCCTCCTACTGTATCATGAAAATAATTGGTACCCAAGAGCTTGGATGGTACCTACGAACAGGATAGAATAAGTGTAATTTTGAAGCTTAGTTTTAGCACAAATTTAATTAGTATGAACCAATAGAAATTTCAGCTCTCGAAGTCAATAATTTGCGGAAATAGCCTACCAGGGTATTTTGATTAGGTACCCATTAATATTGACATGTCCTGTGACATCGGGTTCGTCAGCTAATAATTGATCAAGGCCTCAAACATATTGACTTCCGATACCCAGCTAGGTATCCAATTAGTCGGTTTCCTCCCTGGCGAGCGGCAACCATCTTCCAGCCGGTCGAAGGAGAAAAAAAGGCCTCCTAGGAGGTCCTCCTTCACAATGGGCGATACATCAAGAGGATCTCGTTATGGCCAGGATGGAAGGGAGGGGGTCGCCTGGGAGTCTAATCTCACGGAAGTTCTTTGACAAAAGGGAAACGCCAAATGGGCGGCATATGTCACCCTGTGATTATGTGTTGGTTAGTGGAGCTCCTGGTGTTGTCACAACACAACCTCGTTTCAGGTCTTAGCTACAATACTCGACTTGACGAAGACCTCATTTTTCTCGGCAATACAAAGGGGAAATTAGTTGTTTTCCCCCAATCAAATCTGCCTTTTGAACCCCAGGTTTTCACTCTTCATCGAAAAGATAATTCTCCAACACAGATAATCTTTCAAACTACTTAAGTTTGTCTTTCAGTCTTTCAACCCCATTAAGAAACACCAATCTATCAACAAATCAAGTTCCGTGTCTGTCCGGATCTGATTCAAAAAAATTTTCATGTAATTTTGTACTAGAAAATTTGTAGAAAATTTTCATGTAATTTACTTCTAGAAAAGGGGCTCCAATGGAAAAGTGAAGTAAACTTTACTCCTTAAGAAGGGGGTATAATGGAATCATGAAGTAAAAATTACTTCATCCAAAGGGAGTTGATTGGAAACGAGGAGTAAATTTTACTTCATCCTTCGTACCTTATTGGAAAGGAAGTAATTTTTACGTGTAGGGTTTTGGTTTCTTGCCTGTAAAGGGCAAATGGAGATCAGCACGGTGTCGCAGGTTAAGCCGAACCTTAGAGGACATCTGGGGGCAGGCATAGATAGAACCCTGGCACCCCCTACCCTTTCTACCCTCGTCTACACCATTTTACAGGCGTGAGACGTAAAATTTACGTCACCTTTCCATTTCAGGGTTAAAAACTCTACAAGTAGGTACGAATATTAATCCAATTTTGACATGTTTTGTGTCTTCTTCTTGAAGCACTACAGACTCAGTCGGTCTTTGGCTTGAATAACCGCCCGTTTCCAAACTGTTCTGTCGTCACTCCATCTTATATTTGTGCGTCTCATATCACTCTCTACCTCGTCTCTTCACCTTGCAAATTTGGTTCCGTGTCTGTGTGTCGTTGAAATTTTCAGAGATTATGCGGATTGGGTTGTAGATGGTCCCCCATGAAAATCATTGCCCCCAGACTGATAGTAATCAATGCGCATGCGCAAACGGTACTTCCTTGTAACAGCCATAACTTCTACCTTACCCATCTTTTTGATTTTAATGAAATTTTCTGGTATTATGCGGGTTGAGGTAAAGATGGTCCCCAATAAAATCATGGCCCCTAAATTGAAGGTATTTTGTGCGCAAGAGCAAACGTGAAATCCTTGCATAACTTCTACATTATCCCGCCATAACTTCCACATTTTCCATCCGATATTACCTATTATGAAAACAAAAAAAAATTGATTATTGATTATTTGTGAAATAGTCAGAGATGGTGCGGGTTGACGTGTAGAGTCCCCTATGAGGGTAGTGCAAGGTACTAAGAGATTGATGTTTTGAGATTAACTACTATGCATCGGATCATCTATACAATCGGGTAACGGATACGAGGAAGCTATGTGCAGACGTTTTCCATGTTCAGTGGGCACCCTGTAAGCTAAGATAGATACCTACATATCGTTTTTCGCGGGACAGTACCTTATTTCGGTGTCCCGCCGCAATGCAATATCAATAATACCGTAATGGTGACGAACATACCTCGGCACAGAGATGGGCGAATTCTTATTCATACGATTACGAATACAAATCATATCTGCGATTTCATGATTATGAATACGAATACAATCGTATTCACACTTTGAATATGATTTTCCCCCGTACTTGTATTTTGAATACGATTTTTTTCTATGATTTCCCTAAAAATCAAATTTTTTAAACGATTTTCCCTGAAAATCATACTTTTTGCTTCCTCACTACTATAATTTTGGTTCCGTGTCTGTCGGTCTGTCTGTCTGTGGTCAATCCTTGTCCCGGGCAAAACTATACTAACCTGTGGTCCGATTTTGATGAAATTTTCAGGGATTGTGCGGGTTAGGTCCTAGACGGTCCCCTATCAATTTCAGCACCTTCGGACCAATAGGAGCGAGTGCGCATGCGCAAACGTGAATTTCCTGGAACCTCGGTTTCTAATGAACCGATTTTGCTCAAATTTGGAGGTTAGTTAGGGACTAACTTCTAAGAGACACCCTATAAGTTTCAATCAAATTGGTCAAGCAGTAGCCGCTGCGCATGCGCGAACTTTAAATTTATTGTTACAACCAAAACTCCGCAACTATTCAACCAATTTCGATGAAATTTTCAGGGATTGTGTGGGTTAGGTCCTAGACGGTGGAACGCTAAATAAAATAATAAAATTCTACGTTTAATTTTAAACAAAACTCAAATTACGAGGGTATATAACAAATTAATACCCATAATCCTAATACGCACACCTATTATAGTTTTAGTATTGAATAATAATAATCATTATCGTCATAACTTCGTAGTTTTATTTTATACCTACACTCTTTCGTTCTTTTATTTCAGTGGTTTATATACCACAACTATTTACAACACTATTATAAACATTAATACCTGCAACCCTATCCCGCATATTATCGCCAATATTTTGGTATTCAATAACTCTTTGAATCATAATTTTTTCGCCAACTGATTCTATACGTCCATGTTACAATGAGTGAGGAAGCTATACTGCCCACCCAACTTGGCAGACGTTTTTAATGATTTTCTCCCGAACAGTGGACATGTTTATGACCAAACTTTGTCAAAATAATCTATAAAAATTGAAAACGCTCGCCAATCCTTGTAGGATTTTTCCCGCAGAATCGAAGACCAACTCCAGATCGCCACGACCAACCGTATAGAAACTACGACGTAATTTCTACTGAAATTTTGTAATCATGATTTTCACTGAAAGTTTTTGTTTTACTACAACTTTCACCGAACTTTCTTAACGCTGAAAACATGATTACGAAAAATTCAGTAGAAATTACGTCGTAGTTTCTATACGGTTGGTCGTGGCGACCTGGGGTTGGTCTCATTCGATTCTGCGTCAAAAATCCTACAATAATTGGCGAGCGTTTCGAATTTTGATAGATTATTTTGACAAAGTTAGGTCATAAATATGTCCAGAGTTCGGGGGAAAATCATAAAAAAATTACTTATGATTTTCAGGAAAAATCGTTTAAAAAATTCGATTTTTACGGTAATCATAGAAAAAATCATATCGTATTCAAAATACGAATACGGGGGAAAATCATATTCAAAGTGTGAATACGATTGTATTCGTATTCATATTCATACCTGTATTCGTATTCATCACAACGATCCTAAAGATCCCAGTGTTCTGGGTTGTTATAAACATTAAATGGTTTTACAACTATAAACATCAATATTTTTACCGTATTTTCTATGTGGTTGTAAATATTAACAATCCAATGTTCTGTTACGATTAATTCCACCCAGTGTTCTTACTATTATTTTTCTTTTGTTGCAGATCAAAATGCAAACCGAACTTCTATCCAGTCCCAATTACTACAACACGTGGAGCGGACCAAATACCTGCGAACCAAATATCCCGAACGGTAGGCACTTATTTAATTAATTGCCCATTGTTCCACCGATCATCCATAAAGATATGAACGCCATTTCCTTTAATGGGGTACTTACCGAAGTACTCGTCGTTTCTAAATTCGTGTTTCGAAAGCTCGAGGCAACGTAAGTTGGATCTAATCTTCGAGATATTGGATTGTTCTGTTTAAAATTATTCGTAAGAGTCATTATGTCTTTATGACTGAGCTATCCATGTAGCTCTGTGGTAAGGACGTTCGATACCAGTGAAGTAACAAATATTTCCCTTCGATATTAAATATTCATTTTGTTGGTTGTTGTGGAGAAGGAAGCAGAGGACGTCAATATATTTATTCACATTTATTCGGCAAGCGCTTTCGGGGCAAACTATGGCCCCTTTCTCAAGCCTACAAGAAAAAAACAATTAATTGAAGACTAAAAAATAACAGTAGCATGAACAATGGGGAATTTGCCTCAATTTTAGATTTTGGAATTTCAAGTCAAATCCTATAATAGGGCCCTAGAATAACGTTTAACACTAGGAATAACCAAGGGGAAAAAATTACCGTAGGAGAAAATGCCTAAACAAGTGAACCTCTGTTACAAAACACCGCGAAAATCGAGGAATATTGTTGACGTCATACGAAAAAAAAAAACGACGCGAAAACAACTCCGACAACAGACAGAGTTCTAGCACCGCCACACAAAACGATCCAGTGAAATGGCTACTTGAATAATGTGATTCAAATCTTGAAACTAAATAAGAGAAGATGAAGACTAATAATGCTTGATAAACTAGTAGGTAGATTCGTATTGTAAAAAAGTGAGTACCTAATATTGTTTCTTTTGGTCACTTTTGTGTCTGGGTTCTTCCCGCCAGTTCGCAGCGCTTCTCTTGTGTGCACTACTCGTAAGCTAAAAGTTCGCGTATGTTCTGCTTCTGTGGTAAGCGCCACAGAACCTCCTTTGAAGTCAGATTGGTAGAATATCCGTTATGTTTCAAACATGGCTGCCTCTTACACATTGCCACCACATTTGAAATTTCCATCTTCCTTAAATTCTCTAAATTTTTTGGATGCGTTTTCGAGCAGCTCACTATGGTTTTATTCCATAAAAATAAACCCTCATTCGAAAAAAAAAAAAAATGTGAGGCAAATTCCCCATTACGGTTAGTATAACCAACCAGTCAAAAATATTAGTTAGTATAACCTATCTCAAAAAATGTTATAACTTGATAATTACTTTTTATTAAAACCATTAAAAATGAGCCAACAAGATTAAACCTATTCTTCGTCATCTAAAAACCAATAAGAATATAAGCAATCAAAAACTGAACTATACACACACGAACACACAGACAAACCTCAAAAATAGAAAGAAAACAAAACAACCTACCTATGTTCACTCTGCAATTATTCTCCCACAATCTTCCATCCCTCCTCAATCATCTCACCTCTGCCAATCTTGAAAACCATTTTCACTGGAAACCAGTAACACATTTCAATATAATTTTGAAGAAATTTCTACTAACTAAAAACATACAAAGGAGTAGCATGGAGCTATCCTACTAAAATAAATAGCTTTGAACCTTCACTTAAGGATACATTGGACCCATAACATTGGATTTCTTGTAGGCTTGAGAAAGGGGCAATAGTTTGCCCCGAAAGCGCTTGCCGAATAAATGTGAATAAATATATTGACGTCCTCTGCTTCCTTCTCCACAACAACCAACAAAATGACTACAGCAGAAGTACAGAACATTAAACATTTATGGCATTTCATATGTGACATGAGTAAGAGCACTTATATCGATAATTTGGCCCTCTACGAAAGAAATTCTCCAATACGTATTGACGAAAGACACTAAAATTCCTACAAAAATTCCCACATAGCTATGAGTTTTTATCAATCAAGTTTTATCGAATTTTCGATGAAAATTTAGCCAATGCAATGACCTCAAAAATTGTAGTAAGGAAAGTTATGAAAGTATTCATGAAGGAGAAGCATTTTGGGAAACATCATGGGGTCGAATTTTCAATAAATTAAGATTAAAAATGTCGAGATGATGTCGATTTTTTGGAATGGATATTACCAATGAATAATTATACATACACTATGGTATTCTCAGTATCAGGGCAAAGTTGTTTATGAGAACACATTACCACAAAAGTTAATAAGTCAGGTCAAATATGGCTAAAATTGGCTTCAATTAGCTGTAAAATTAGCTATTTTCGTTCGTTCCTCGTTCCGGGTTAGTGTTTCCGTAAATAACAGGCGCTCAAACTTCAAGTTTACCCAAATTTGAAATTTTCAAGGACCTTTGAAATTTATTAGTGCTGCAGTCTAGGGAATTGAAAAACTAAAAGATTATCGCTGGAATAATCAAAATCAAACTATAATTGCCAGAGAAAAATGGGAAAAACTTGACTGAATAAACTGTTTTTTCCCATTTTCCCTGGCAATTATTGTTCAATTTTTATTATTCCTCAGGCAGTAGTCTAGTTTTCAATTCCTTAGACTGCTGCACTAATGACATTAGAAAATACCCAAAAGTTTCAAATTTAGAAACAACTTTTCAAGTTCGAGCATCTGTAATTTACGGAAATACTAACCCAGAACGAACGGCGACCGACTGAGACCTCTTTAACACTACTAAAGTCGTGCCCGTATCCATTAAAGAATTTTGGTTAGATTTATGACTCGGACTTCTGGCTGTGTTCACAATTTAGACACTATTTCTAAGGTAGCCTACTCCGATCTTCCCTGGGAGAAAGAGTTAACATGTTTAATGTTTTAGGGCTGGGGGTCGTTCTGTGAATTCCGACACACAAATCTGCAACGTTTTTTTTCTTAGTTACCACGGACCGATTTCTTAGTTACCACGTTATATCGGCTCCATTTGGGGTCTAGTTGTACCAAGATGGTCACTGATCAGCTGAGTGAGCACCAAGGCCATTTTCTCTCCTGTTGAACGCAGGAAGCTGAAATTTGAGAAGCAGGGTCAATGGAGAATGCTGAAGGCGCCTGAGTGGTCACTGATCAGCTGAGTGATCGGCAATCTAATTTCTCCCTTGCGAGGGAAAAACATTAAACATGATTTAATGTTTTTCCCTCGCAAGGGAGAAATTGAACAGAGAGTTTTTTCATAAACCCTTCTCCTTACCTTACCTTTACTTAAGTTACCTTCAATTTCAATAAACATTCGATTCGATGAACGAATCAGACTTAATACCCCCCCTATTAGGTATCTCGAGCTTTATCAAAATAGGTACCTGACTTATCTCATCTGATTAGAGGGAAAAACGCTTTACTAACCCCAGTGGAGGATACATGAACTAATGCTGCTGGTGTGGTTTTGACGTTCGTTTACACAAATAAGGTTAATCATAAAACTGTAATGCCTCACCAACATGTCGAATAATGATTTGTGTTTTGACAGATCCAAGATATTGGAGCCGAGCGGACGTAGCAACTTGGTTGAACCACATGGCCACCGTCCACCACTTGCCTGCCGTCCCAAACGACCGGTTAGTATTGAACTGACCTTAAATTCCTAGTTGTGTCTTTTCCTACTTTCCTTCCACCTAGGAATAATAAGAAAATCATCGTACTGTTTTATTTTCGAGTTTTGCGCTCATTTCAAACAGTCCAACTAATAGGGATGGCAAAACGAATGAAATATATCGATATACAGACCAAATGATGTACCGTAAATGACATATCGATACCTCCGATATATCGGTAACAACATATCGATATACTCGATATGTTGGAAGATCTACCTGGAAAAACTTGTTGAAGTAAGAAGGTAGTGAATTAAAACGTTTTAAAACCATACAAACATCTTTTTGAAAGAAATATATCGATATCGATGTACTCGACATATCAGAAGCTCTAATAGGATAAATTGGTTGAAGTTAGTATTGAATCTACTGGGTATGAATGGGGTATTTCAGTCAATTTAAAAAAAAAAATTTTAAAGAGTATGGCTCAGGAATAACGGTAATCGGGGTCTGTTCGTCGAGAAAATATTATTAAAAAATCAGAGAAGCTAAGGGAAGTTGAAGATTTGAATGGTATGACGTAGCTAGCAGCGAACAGAAAACAACCGATTACAGATGGGAGACGTAGGTAATGCTAACGATTGAACCATAAAGTAACGCTATCTGATGAGAATCTCTTGGATACTACAAAATACTACTCACACACACGCGCGGCGTAGTGTGTGTGCATTTATGGCAGCCCGCCTTTATTTCAAACGTGTGATCTCCTCAATTAATTTTTCTACCACATGTTATAGTATCATTGGGCTAAAAGTTGGAGTACATAGGTTTTCAAGGGTGCTGAATCCAAATTTGAGGTCAAAAACCTGAATTTCCGACCCACCGAAATACCCCATTATCGAAATTATCATATATGTAGTTAAAAAAAACTTTAAAAAGTGCGCATGGTTTTCAGCTCACTATGGCAGTAGCACAGGGTTTTCGGAGTTGCATATTTGGGGATGAACTATCCTTCGGGGTCCTAAGATATTTAAAAAATCGTAGATGCCCTCGCCATTGTTAATGCTAGATTAATCAATTGACTGGGCTATACTGTAGGCATGGTCGTTCAAAAGTAAAAATAATAAGTGAAAACCTGATTCACTTCGTATAGTAAATTCATAGATAGTTTTGATCTAGTCGCGCCTCCTTTGCTTTTGGCTCAGTCAAGTATGAAATCAAGCCATCATGTAGGTTGGAATAAATTACTTGATATTTTAGCGAATTTTCAAGGAAAATTAAGCTATTGCAATGGCCTCAAAATGTTTAGAATGGACTTTTTCGAAAAAATGTTGAACTGAAATCCGTTTTGGAACATTCTGAAACGATCCCTGAAGTTTTTCCAAAAATCAAAAAGTTTTTCAAAAAAAAATATATACAGGGTGTCTACCATTTGGATGGACCAAACTTCAAGGATCGATTCTACAACTAATTTGCAACAAAAAATATCTCCTAGCAATTTTTTCGTAACCCACTCAAAATTCTTTTTTTTCCACTTTAAAGTTTTTATTCGTATTTTCGACCTTGCAGCACTAAAATGGTCATAACTCCCTTCTTTTTCATGCTCCTTCAAATCTGAGTACACCGTTGGACAGAGCGTTAAATTTTCTATCCATTTAGTGGGAAAACCAGTTTCTTAAAGCTATTTGTAAAAGTAAAAAAATAAATCAAAGTCAACATTTATAATTTTTTTCGAAAATCGACATTTTTCAGGCTAACGATTCCCCGGTAAAAAATACCGCTATCGTGGTGCACTCAACGGGAAAAACTACCCCAAGATCTCACCTTTCCAACGGTATTTCAGTTTTAAGGTCTAGGAGGAAAGTTTCTTTGAAAAAATTGAGTTTTATGCGAAAAAACGTGCTTCTTTAGGCATATTCCGTTAGAGTCGACCAAGTATTATTGCCTTCACTTTTCAAGGATTACAATGTTCAACGTTACAATGACAATTTTTTCTGCTAATTGTTCTTTAATTTTATTTTAGTTCCATTTTTAAAATCAAAATGAAAGGTTTTTCCGTTGAGTGGCCCACGATAGCACAACTTATTCCAGGTTAACAATAAACCTAAAAAATGGTAATTTCTAAAAAAAAAAATAAAATTTTTGAATTTGATTTTGGAAATTTAATGTTTTGACTTTGATTTTCATGGAGAACATCGCCAAAAATTACATCGAAATCGGACAGTAGCTTTGTATTGCTTTTGCCATCTACAAGGACTTTCAGACAGACAGACTGACTGTCAGATGGACAGACACGGTACCAAAATTGTTCAAGAAGGGCCAAAACGTAAAATACGAGTGGAAATTTAATTTAGTGGACTTTTAAATGCAATCATTGAAATGTGAAGGCAATAATACTTGGTCGACTCTCTAGCGGAATAAGCACGTTTTTTCGCATTAAACTCAATTTTTTCAAGGAAACTCTCCTCCTAGACCTTAAAACTGACATACCGTTAGAAAGGTGAGATCTTGGGGTAGTTTTCCCCGTTGAGTGCACCACGATAGCGGTATTTTTTACGGGGGAATCGTTAGCCTGAAAAATGTCGATTTTCGAAAAAAATTATAAATGTTGACTTTGATTTATTTTTTTACTTTTACAAATAGCTTTAAGAAACTGGTTTTCCCACTAAATGGATAGAAAATTTAACGCTCTGTCCAACGGTGTACTCAGATTTGAAGTAGCATAAGAATTTAAGGGAGTTATGACCATTTTAGTGCTGCAAGGTCAAAAATACGAATAAAAACTTTAAAGTGGAGAAAAAAGAATTTTAAGTGGGTTACGAAAACATTGCTAGGATACATTTTTTGTTGCAAATTAGTTGTAGAATCGATCCTTGATGTTTGGTCCATCCAAATGGTAGACACCCTGTATATGTGTGTGTATGTGTGTGTCATTCCGCACGATAACTTGAGTAATTATTTAGCTTTTTTTTTTTTACTTTTCGCCAAAATGTTCGTAACAACAAACCATAAGTCAAGTTCGTTAGCCAGAAATGTTGGACAATCCAAAGTATTCCAAACTTCAAAAAAAGATCGATAAATCGTTGCCATCCCTACAACCGATCAAAATTTGAATTATAATCGAGGAATTTGGTTTGAGTTTTGTTTAATTAACGTGATTGAAGCATAGAAGTAGATTTTCATTCCTTGTATATGTTTTTTTCCGTAGGTTCATCATGAACGGGAAAGCTCTATGCCTCATGACAGTGTCCATGTTCCTGGACAGAGTCCCACTGGGTGGTAAACTCCTGTACAAAGACTTCCAGCTGCGCCTCGCCAAAGCCATGTACCTCAGCGACATGTCACGATCCTGCTAAAACCTGCTGCACCTACTCCCTGAGTCCTATATTAGTTAGTTCAGGGATTATGTAGTATACCTACCAGCTTACTATTGAGTACCTACCTATTATGAAGGAAGCCAAAAAGAGCGTATTTATCTTGTAAAATGTTGGAAGGTTTTAGCAGACCATCATACATGCTGTAGAGAAGGGCCTGAGAACTCTTGCTAGAACTCCCATTCCTAGAGACTAAACAAGCTGTACAGCTTTGAGTTCATTTGTCTTGACCCATCTACTTGTCTTAGATAGAAAGAATGCGGCTGGCCAATTTTTCAAAGCGTATACCTGCTAACATAGACGACTACCTGTTCCAAAATCTTAGGTAGCCTGGTGAGTCAGGCTGGGGAAAGAGCCGAGCCTCCATATCTCAGACCTTCGTAATTTGTGCATTGAGCAGCTCGAGTCATAATGAGTTAGAGAGCCCCTCCACTCAGTCAGTGGGTATTTCAGTCAATTAAAAAAAAAAATTTTTTTCAAAAGAGTATGGCTCAGGAATAACCCAATCGGGTCTGTTTGTCGAGAAAATGTTTTTAAAAAATCAGAGAAGCTAAGGAAAGTTGAAGATTTGAACGGTGTGACGTAGCTAGCCAATCATGACGTAGCTAGCCAACTGTCTTAAAAAAAGTCTCCATGCACAGAGAAGCGATGAAACCCTTGGAGGACGTCTTGGATACTAAAAATACTACTCACACACACGCGCGGCGTAGTGTGTGTGCATTCATGGAGGCCCACCTTTTTATCAAACGTGTGATCCCTTTAATTAATTTTTTCTACCACATGTTATGGTATCATTGGGCTTAAAGTTGGAGTATATAGGTTTTCAAGGGTGCTGAATCCAAATTTGAGGTAAAAAACCTGAATTTCCAACCCACCGAAATACCCCATTGAATTCCATCTCAATTGCGAGTTCACTTGGCCTTCAGGTTTACTTTTCATTCGCCTTTAACATTTGAAAGAAGCACCATCCTTTACTGGAAATAATTTTTTTTGTAGGAAAATAGGAAATTTGGCGCCCTTTCTAACGGTGCCCTTATTTTTACTAGATGTTTACGGTAAATTAAGGTAGTTCTGGTAATTTTAGCAATATGTTAAAGAACACGAAAAAAAATTTGAAATTGAAAAAAAACTTGAAAAAACAAGGGGTTAAAACAAAGATGCTCCGATACATTTTCTTACTCAAATTAGATGTACGATCGATCCTTGAACTCTGTATAGAATTGGGAACCACTGCCTTAAAGTACGCGAACGGTCTGTGAAAATCGATCCTTCTACTTCATCTTTGGTCGGTAGTCAACAACCCTCGGTCTCATTTTCCCTGGCTTGAGTGGCAGGTAGAAGAATGAGGATGTTTTTGGGACTGTAATACACAAGGACACCTCACCAAACCATCTGCATTCTTTCCATCTGCAAACAGCACCTAACGTTTAACCTAAGAGGACAATATCGTCATCCATGAATCTGCTAAAATCTCCAATATCTAGAAAGGTAGTACCTACTAACTGCTATCAATCAATTATCGCTATACCACGATGAAAAATTCACGATCTACGTGAATCAATCCATAAATACCTATACTTCCAAGCTTAACAAAAATGCCGCCTTGTGAATAATTGCAATAAATTTGCACAGCAAGATTCAGTCTGATTCTGAACAAAAATAGCACATTAACTAACACTATTCGACATGTGTCCCCAAGTGTTACTTCGTCCATTATTTTTTAGAAAATAGATAAAGTAAGCGAGGAAGTTATTTTTGAATACGTAAGAAATTATCGAGAAATTCCTGAATAAGTATTTACCTATCTATAGGTTTATACATAGGTGGTAGTCATGTTAATTATAAATCCTATTTTAATTAAAATTATTAACGAACTGTACATTTTCATGTAAGTAGATAAATATCAACCATTGTTTTTAGTGGAATTTTAAAATCCAAAAGTGAATATTGTCTTTTTCGAAATAGCATCCAAAATGTTATCATATGGTTTGTAAATCAGTCTCTCAACACAGTTGTCCAATTTACACATTAGGGTGGAGGCACCAGTTTCAGAATCTGGTCCAGTTTCAGACACTTTCAACTTCAAAACTACCTAAATTATTTTACCGACCGAAAAAGAAGTGTAATTTTATATCTAAGGATGAAAAATTAATGTTATTTTACCAAAGAATAATATAGATAGGGCGTCGAGATACCTCAATAATTTATCAACATAAATCCTATTCCTCTTATTCAGATTTTTCCTATCGCGAAAGCTTTTTTCCTAAGCGAAATTATTGAAATCTGAACGATAATTTTGATAAGTTTTGACACAGAAATAGGGTACTTGGAAGATTCATTCCAATTTTAGTAATACATACATGTTTAGGTATATTTAAATAAATTATACAAAAATATTTATACAAGTATGAATAGGTGTGTAAATATGTACATAGGTTAAAACTTGATACCAAAGGAAAAAGACAGAAGAAGGCACAGTATTTTAAATGTAAAAGTAAATTTTAGGAAGTTCGTCCACAAAGAAAGTTTTTTAACAGTTCGAGAGATACTGCTGTAAAGGTAAAGTTAGGAAGAGCAGGTTCAAAGGTCAATCTCTATACTATACGAAAGATGCCTAATTTTGAAGTCACAGTGACGTCACTTGTTGGATGTAAATGGAACTTATACATGTGTAAGGTTAGGATCTCTTGAATGGAGTTCCTTGGTGGACAAGATGTCAGTATGTACAGACTGTGTTTGCAGTAGTGTGAGCGATGTAACCTTACATTTCTATAACACAAATGGTCTGTTCAGAGAGGCAGTCCTGAATGGTTCAGAGGGGTTTGGAGGAACCCAGAGGAATCCATTCGCCTCTATCCCCTCCCCTTTTCAGTTCCAGTTTGGTTCTGGACTGCCTTTCCAAGCAGACCCAAAGTCATGTTGGAACCCACAGATAAGGTTAGATTCTGGCTGGCACTATTACTTCCTTGTTACTGCCGTCAAAACCAACCCTTTCGAAAACTTTCCATTAGTCTTAACTTAGTCTCAATAATTGTAAGTGAAGTTAGATGTTAAAGTGACGCATTGCAAAAGGAATCATGTTTGTAATGAAATTGTGACTTGAAGAGAATAAATTTATGAAAACTGCTGATTTACGAGTTGATTATTTCCCTTTTTGTATTGTTTGGAGCTCAAACCTGGAGAAGGACGGTCAGTTGGTCCTCGGGAGGTATGACTTCTTCTATATTGTAAGTTCCAGCATGAAGGCTAATCACGAAGCAGGAAGCACCTGAAAATAAAGAAAACTGGACCTCAGACAAGGTTTACAATACCTCGTAAATAGGTTCCTCAAAATGGAAAAACATCTCCCTTGGGTGAGCAATATTCTCACAAAACATAAAATGGGGAATTTGCCTCACATTTTTTAGATACACTTGTTTACTTAAGAACCTCTGAGTAGACACTGAACTAATTTTACACTACTGATTGTTGGAAAAAGCAGGAAGTTTTCGTTACTTCTAACCTTCACCTGGTTGTTCTTTACTCCACTTCAACTGTATAACAATAGCAAAAGGAAAAACCTCCACTCAACACACACAGTAGTTATGCCCAGAGATTACTCATTGTAATGCCAGTCTTCAACCGCCCTTGAATTTGAGTAAAACAAGGAAATCAAACCGTGAGATCGATGATTAAATAATACGGTTAATTATCATTTTCTATAATGCTAATCAGAAATTTGCTTCAGTTTTAAATTTTTTTTCGAAAGAGACTGATATGGAAGAGAATTATGGTATGCTGTTCGAAAAAACATCGAAAAAATTCAGAGAATTTAAGAAAGATGGAAATTTTAAATGTAGCGGCAATCTGTATGGGGGCAGCCATGTTGCGACGTATCTGGCTTCCTAACCAATCTGACTTCATAGGGGGATCTGTGCCCCTTACGTCAGTAGTGCTACCTCTGGAAGCGTAAATGAAACTATAGCGCATGTGGTGGAAAACAGGAGTGCTGGTGGAGCAATTTTACTCACTCTTTTGGTATATTATTTTCAATAATGAATCTTTGGAATCGACCAAGAAAAAAAGTTCAACCCCCTCAAAATTTAATTGTTCACGTTTCAAAGTACGTAGAATCCAAAAAATCAAAATATCAAATAAAATCAAAAAAAAAATCAAATAAAAATTTGTCCGTCTACCCGCTGTACGCAGCACTTTCCTCAGTTTGCATTGACCAATTTTGATGAAATTTGGTATTAGGGGCTCCATTTGGGGTCTAGTTGCGCCGTGAAGCTTTTGGTTGATGTAGGTCACTTCTAAGGGTAGAAAAATAAGGGTTCATATTTTGAAAACGTCCTAACTCAAATATTTTGATATAAAGGTATTGTTTTTCCATCAATTTAAGATAGTATTGAATTTTTAGCATTTTTTGAGACCACTCAAAGCTCTGTAGGACAAACCATTCGCTCCCTACGAGAACTTGAGGGTTGGACTTATGATAAATCAGAAACACGAGTGTGAATCGCAAAAGAGGCCTAATCTCCGTTCAAATTTTATCTGACCGAAATTCGATCGACGTTTTTCTTCAAGTTGGTTGGTGGTGAAAATGACAAAGTTGTGTTCTTTGCAGACGAGTGATCTATATAGAATAATAATAAACCTTTGTGTAATAATTTGCAGCGTTTTTTACAATACGATTCTACCTATTAGTTTATCAAGCATTATTAGTCTTCATGTTCTCTTATTTAGTTTCTATAATAGTTAGTTTCGTTATTTGATTCACATTATTTGAGTGGATCATTTTCGTGTAGTCACAATGGCGCCTACAACTCTGTACCTCAGAGGTCGATTATCGTAAGTGACATTTTGGCGATCTTACAGCAGAGCCAAAAGAAGTTGTGGGCACACCTATTTTGATCCCTATGGCCCATTCTGATGACTTTATCATGCTCAAACTAATTCTGTAGAATCTGTTTATGCCTACCAATACAATAGAATACAAAATACAATAGAAAGAATGCACATACAAAACAAAAATCTCGAAAACGAGAATTATGGACATACGATAGTTGACCTCTGAGGTACAGAACTCTACCTGTTGTTCTTTGATACTATTTGCTCAGACTTCTTGCACAGCAGTGAATTCAGTCAGTTTTTGCGTGACGTGCTCAGCCTCCTCGATTTTCGAGTTGTTTTTTGACGGAGGCTTCACTTGGTAATTTTTTCCCTTGGGTATTCCTGGTGTTAAACGTTATTCTAGGGGCCTACTTTAGGATTTGATTTGAAATTCCAGAATCTAAAATTGAGGCGAATTCCCCATTTCCAGAACAAAACCCGATAAAATTTCGATGGTGCAAATTGTATCAAATATCCTGAATAAAACATGGATAGTTTCGAAAAGAAGAGTATCCATCCCCCCTCCCCCCCAAAAAATAGTTTTCCCTTTGTTAGTTACAGTAACAACGTTGTTACGTTTGAAGAAAATATAACTTTTTTCAGCAAAAAATCGATTTCTCGATCAAGTTTATAGTTTGCTACAACTTAAAAACATCAAGACAATTGAGAATCCTCCCTTAAAATATGTTTCTAAAAGATTGACGGTGAACTCGCAAAACCATGTAGGAAGGTATTGTCGGAATACGCCAATCTACAATAATTGAGCCTCTGAAAAGCCAAGTGGCATAAGTCAAATTCCGGATGAAACGGAGATTAGTGCGGAAACGTAATAAGAACATTCAGCTTCGTTTATTGGCCAAGTGGCATAAGTCTAGCGCTTCGAGAATAGCCCAAGAGAAGGCATCACAAGTTCGATGGGCAACATAAATTTAAGAGTTTTTCAGTAAGCTGGACGCAACAAATGCTTTATCTCAAAAACAGATTTCCATGACTTATGCCACTTGGCTTTTCAGGGGCTCAATTACCTTACAATAATACCTCCTTCAGGGGGCAGTCAGCATTCTCTAGAACTCTATCGCTTGACGCTTTATAATAATCAAATTGAATTAAAAACACTACAGTCAATCGCTGTGTTTTTCTGAAAAACCCCTACAGGTATATTGCGTCGAATTGTTTTGAATATTTCCTTTGGTGCTAGACATTTAATAGAGTAATGAATAGTTACGAGGACCTACCAATAACCCAAAACACCACTTGACCGACTCCGGCCCAATAGTACAGCGGAAGTGAGCAAAGACCGACGATTCCGTATTGCTGGTGCAAAGTGATTTCCTTATTGCCAAACTGCATTTTCTTTTCGGCGTTTCGCAGAGACAAGAGGTAGCAAGCGACCAAACTCGCGAAGACTGAGAGCAGAAGAAGAGGGGAAGTCAATCTGAAAAAATTGTACAAAATTACCTTCAATTCGAAACATCATAAATTATACAATCAGTAATCGAAGCATGCAAATACTCCACTACTAGAGACCGTGTACACCTTAAGTTGAGTTTGTGTAAACTAACTCCTCCAGCGCTGGGAGCTGGGGAACGTTCAAACTGAGGAGATCGTAGATCGTAGCGATAAGTGGGAGTAACCGTTTACACGTTCAGACGAATCGCTAAGATTCGCAGAAATTGATGCGGGCCAGCACCAACCAGGGACGGCACGATACTCCACAGTATCGATACTTCTTTCAATAACATAGTTCTGAGGAAGTATCAATGCCGATATTATTAGATATCGATACTTCCATAATATCGGCACAAAGTATCGATACCACCGATATTTCAAATTAACCCACCGATGATTTCACAAACCAAATAAAAGCCCCATCAATTAAGAACTATGAATATTGACTTAATTATTATACTTAATAATAACGTCAATAATAAATAAAATGTTATAAATGTCAGTAGTAATTTAAAATGTTATAAAAGTCAATAATTTAAAATTTAATAAAAATGAATCATCATTTTATTTTTATCCCAATGGGGTATTTCGGTCAATTTTTTTTATTTTTTTTTTCAAAAGCGTATGGCTCAGGAATAACGGTAATCGGGTCTGTTCGTCGAGAAAATGTTTTTAAAAAATCAGAGAAGCTAAGGAAAGTTGAAGATTTGAATGGTGTGACGTAGCTAGCCAATCGTGACGTAGCTAGCCAACTGTCTTTGAAAAAGTATCCATGCACAGAAACCCCTCTTGGATACTACAACATTCTACTCACACACGCGCGCGGGGCTGTCCGCGGCGTAGTCCTTGCCTAGTGTGTGTGCATTTATAGCGGCCCGCCTTTTTCAAACGTGTGATCTCTTTAATTAATTTTTCTACCACATGTTATAGTATCATTGGGCTAATAGTTGGTGTATATAGGTTTTCAAGGGTGCTGAATCCAAATTTGAGGTCAAAAACCTGAATTTCTGACCCACCGAAATACCCCATTCCTGTTTGCAAGAAACCTGTTCAATGATTTTTTTCCTCCGCTACAAAAATAGAAAGAATCAAGTAATAAATCAGTTAAGTACAATACAAATGATATTTATTATCAAATCACAAAAACATAAAATTGAATACATAGCTACACTTGAATTTTTTTTTAAATAAAAAAAAAATTGTTGTGATTTGAAAAGTAAAACAGTGATCTCAACGAACTGTTCTAGAACTCCAGCGAAATTAAAAACGCAAATTTGCGTTTTTATGCGCGGTTACAGGGAGATAACCTGTGGAAAGTTTTTGAATATCGATGAAGAATATTAGAAGCGATATGTCGTTTCAATTGATACTATTCAGAGGCTATTGAGTATTTTTTGTGGCAAACAAAATATGATACTTTTTTCTGAGTAGGTACTTAATATATTGGTATCTTTTGACCGGTCTGCAAACATTTTTGAACGGTGGCAAACATATCGATAATATTGTCAAGAAAGTATCCGATATTTTAGGTAAAAGTATCGATACGAATACATCGGTATGAGTTTTTCATCAAAAGTATCGATACAAATATCGGTATCCATACAAATTTCGGTATTGGTACAAAAAAAAGTATCGATACTCCGATATATCGGTGGTATCGTGCCGTCCCTAGCACCAACCTTCCAACCCAATTCCAACTCCAATAAATCGCTAAGATGTCCTATTTAGACACGTCGATAAATTGCTCCAATTTGATTGAGACGATAAATTGTTACAATTTATCGTTGCATGTAAAGCGGCCTTTAGAATTGATTGAGACCACCCAGAGCCCTGTAGGACCAACCGTTCACTTCCTATGAGAACTAGAGATGGGCGGTATTTAACGTAACAGTTAAAAATAACCTATTACCGGCTTTTGTTAATTCCGCTTGGAACCTACTACCAAAATAACCCTGTTACTAAATAACGTTTCAGGGAAGGCTCCAAAACGTGTGGAGCAAGAACAATAGCTTGGGTTTTTTAATCGAAAAAAGAGTGAAAATACACTAACACGTATACCTATATGTCGGGAATAACTTGATAGAAACCCCAACTTGGGTAGGTAACGAAAACTAGAGATCAGCGTGATGACACTTTGGAATGGAATAACAATATAACATGATAAACAAACGAGCATAGGTCGGGAACGAAAAGTAGATATCACAGAAACGATACCTTGGAATGGTACGTCGGAATGAGCTTTGAGAAGGTCCCTGAGATAACCTATTAATAAATAACAGGTTATTGGAACCTATTACCAACCCAGAGCGGTAGATTGTAGATTGTACCTGAATCTGCGGATCAGGGTGAGGGGAGCCCAAAAGCACTGAAGCCTGGTGGCTTATAGTGCTTCTCCGCAGATTCTATTGTCTAGTCAAACAGTCCCAGCCCTTTAGTAAGGGCCAGTAGTGGTTTGGCTAGATTAGTGCAGGGGAATGCCTCCATGGGTGTGGGTGACCCAAAGAGTTGGAACCTGCGGGTTGATAGAGCTTGGCAATCAAAAATTATGTGGGAGGCCTTTTCTTCAGCCTCACCGCATAGCCTGCATAGGGTTGTATCTTGCGTCACCCCTATGCGATTAAGGTGGAATCGGAGTGGGGTGAAGCCTGTTACCAGACCAACCACTAGCCTGACTTCCCTGCGGCTTAGCCGCAGCAGCTCCTCAGAGGCGCTGGGGTTAGGTTTGGCCACCATGCGCTTACTTAGAGCATGTCCTCCTAGGTTTGACCATCTTCTTGTGGTTTGGTTTGTGACCCACCGATTTATGGTCGCCCTGAAGGAGGATTTGGGAATGCTGACGGCCGGCTCCGGACCAATGAACGGAGTCAGTGAGCCTTTTCTGGCCAGCGCATCAGCATTCTCGTTTCCCATTACCCCACTATGCCCCGCCACCCACTCCAGGGAAACCCTGTTGCGTTGTGACAGGGAGCAGAGGTTATGGTAACAGTCCCACACTAACTTAGAGTTAATGGTGGAAGCTGCCAAGGCCTTGATCGCAGCCTGGCTGTCCGAGAGAATGCGGATGTGTACACCATTGTGTCCCCTCCGCAGACTCTCCCCAGCGCAGACATCGATTGCAAGTACCTCGGCTTGAAAAACTGAGGCAAACGCTCCCAGAGGAGCTGAGTGGCTCCATCCAGAGTTTGCCCCATAAATTCCAATCCCTGTCCCATTCCCCATTTTGGATCCATCTGTATACCAGAACAGGTCGTTGGAACAGCATTGAAAGACTCGCCGCCCCTCTGTCGTTATGATCGATTTGAAGGGGTGTGTTTCAGCGTAAGTTCTGGGCATAATGTCTGCTACCATGTCAAGCATGGGTTCGCACCCAGAGCGGTAACAGTGGAACCTAATACGCAAATGTAACCGTTTCGCCCACCTCCTCATTGAGGACTTTACTTATAGAGTTGGACGTATGATGAATCAAAAACACGAATGTGAATCGCAGAAGAGGCCAAATCTTCGTTCAAATTTTAGCTGACCAAAACGCGATCATTCTTCGTTTCCATTGCGTCCTTAGCAACCAGTAATCAAATTTCCTAATGAAGGCACCCTCAATTCCCTATTTCTTCGAATTGAGTGTGAGGCACTTTTTTCTTCCAAATAAACTTCATTGTGAAATAGGTACTTAGGTAGTACCTATGGTTGGTAGGTAGAGGCAAAGTTGCTTTATTTGCGGTCGAGCGATCTACATAGAAAGATAATAACCTTTTGTGTAATAATTTTCAACGTTTTAATTATGTTTCATACGAACTGAATTGGCATCAATTACGGAGCGAAACGTTCAAGCAGGAGACGTCAGTGATGAGGTAGACCTATCGAGATTATTTAATTGTTCCATGAGAGAGAACACGTATTCTTAGCGCTGGATTGGAACATGTAAAGAGATAAAATTACCAAAATAAATAATGAAAGAAGCCACTCCAAAATGCAGGATTACGTAGTTTCGTTATCTAATAAGAAAGCCTGTCAACCCACTATCTAAGGCGACGTGGTACCTTCTCTCTTGAAAGCTTCCCGACTCTCAATTTTGAGTGCCTAAAGATTATCAGCTACCTTCTTTGCTACTTCTACTGCGATAACCAATAAAGATGAAATCTAAATTGATTTTACAACCATTGCAACTCCAAGAGCATTCTCTGTTCAGAAAAATTTTGAAAAAAAATCGCACAAGAAGGATTTTAATGAGGAATTTCACCATGTCGGAATTTCCTATTTTAGACCCCAAAATCGGATTCAGCACCTAGAAAAAACCCCTACGACAAACTTTAAGCCCGTACTTCCTAATTTACGAATAAACAAAACAGTGTAACAAATATGAACGTTTAAAAAAACCGGGAGGATGACGTCAACCTGGAATAGTTCATTTACGGCCGCTTGAAGCGCTGAGATCGTGAAATCTATAGTCCCCAGATGCAGCATTTCACAAAACCAGTAAAGATTAAAGTCGAAAAACTGAAGAAAAAAATAGAAAAAGTAAGATGGGGAAACTTAGGTTTCCCCTGTTTTTGTTTGATAACTTTCCTCTAAGATAACACGATTTCGTCATCATTTTTAAATCATAAATTTGTATTGTCTCTCAAAAATAACAGGAGACTTATTTTTCGAAATCAACCCGATTTTCATTTATCCCACACCATTAACTATTCAGGAAAAATGCAAACAGAATTCGGTGAAATTCCTCATTTTAGAGTGCAACGTTGCGTTTCAACTCCTACAATTTTACGTTCTTCAATTATAACTAGTTGATTTAAAATTCACATTAACAAGCACCAATTAAGATGATTTCTGATATATATCCATATTAAAGTACAAAGCAACCAGAGGTCTAAAGAGCATACATAGTATGGTGGAGCATACTTGCAAGCATACTTACAAGTCTGCAAAAATTGAGGCATTTTATGTCTTAACTTAAGACATAAAATGTCTCAATACCTTATATTATAAGGTATAAAAATGTCAACAACAAACTCGTCATTTATGATATTTAATTTTTTTTTCACGGCCTGGAATCGACCCCGGGTTTTTCAGACTAATGATTCTTGCAGTTTCGTTGCAGAATTTGTTTGTCAGTCTTGCGTAATGCTTTTCTTCTATGTGCCATACTGAAGACATAAAATGTAAAATGTCCATCGCAATAGTTTAACAGCTTTACATCACTAAGGTGAACTTACAAGCAGTAGGCCATCAGTGTGATGCTGATGACGATGTAGTTGCCTTGGAAGTATTTGATGTTATTCACAGCCCTCTTCAGCAGCCTGGATAGATTAGGCGGAGCCTTGAAGTTGGACGTATTGATGAACGTGCTCCACGGTCTGATCCTCTCTTTGCTCGACTTGATGAAATCCTGGAGTGAGGGGATTCTGTTGAGTCCGGGATAAGTGAAGCCCGTCCTGGAATACGAATTGAAATGTATTTACAAGGTGTCCACATTAAAGACCGAAAAACTTCGGGAGTCGATTCTACAAATAATTTAAGTGAGAAAATGTCTCTTAGCAATGGGGTATTTCAGTCAATTTTTTTCAATTTTTTTTTTTTTTTTTTTTCAAAGGAGTATGGCTCAGGAATAACGGTAATCGGGTCTGTTCGTCGAGAAAATGTTTTCAAAAAAATCAGAGAAGCTAAGGAAAGTTGAAGATAGCCAACTGTCTTTGAAAAAAGTATCCATGCACAGAGAAGAGATGAAACCCTTGGAGGACCTCTTGGATGCTACAAAATACTACTCACACACGCGCAGGGCGTAGTGTGATCTCTTTAATTAATTTTTCTACCACATGTTATAGTATCATTGGGCTTAAAGTAAGAGTATAATATACTATATTATAATATACCTATATTATAGGTTTTCAAGGGTGCTGAATCCAAATTTGAGGTCAAAAACCTGAATTTCCGACCCACCGAAATACCCCATTTTGTTTTAACCCCTTGTTTTTCCAACTTTTTCCCACTTCAAGATTTTGCTTCCGAGTCTACCAAGGTAGCGGAAGCTTTGTTTTCACTTTTCAAGGACGAAAAAAAAAGTTCTCCAAAATCAAAATTTTCACTCGCGTTTTGCGTTTTAGACCTTTCTGAACAATTTTGGTTCCGTGTCTGTGTGTCTGTCTGTCTGTCTGTCTGTGTGTCTGTCCGTCTGTCATGAATTCCTTGTAATGCGCATAACTATACGAAGTTATTGTCCGATTTCGATGAAATTTTCAGGGATTGTGCGGGTTGGTGTGTAGACGGTCCCCTATGAAAATCATCATCCTTGGACTGATAGAAGCGACTGCGCATGCGCAAACGTGAATTCCTTGTAACGGCCATAACTTCTACATTTTCCATCCGATTTCAATGAAATTTTCAGGAATGTTACAGATTAGTATTTGAATGGTCCCCTATGAAAATCACCACCTTCGGATTGATAGTAGCTACTGCGCATGCGCAAACGTGAATTTCCTTGTAACGGCCATAACTTCCACATTTTCAACTCGATTTCGATGAAATTTTCAAGGATTATGTGGATTAGGTTGTAGATGGTCCCCTATGAAAATCATCATCCCCGGACTGATAGAAGTGACTGCGCATGCGCAAACGTGAATTCCTTGTAACGGCCATAACTTCCACAATCTCAATCCGATTTCAATGAAATTTTCAGGGATGTTACAGATCAGTATTTAGATGGTCCCCTATGAAAATCATCACCTTCGGACTGATAGTAGCCACTGCGCATGCGCATACGTAAAATCCTTGTATCAGCCATAACATTTACATTTTTCATCCGAATTTGATGAAATTTTCTAGGATTGTCCAGATTAGCGTGTAGATGGTCCCCTATGAGGGTAGTGAAAGGTAGTTAGAGATTGGTGCTTTGAGATTAACTACTATGCATCGGATCATCTATATAATCGGGTTATGGGTACGAGGAAGCTATGTGCCACACCCACTTGTATTTCGTGTGTTCGACCTTATATCACTACAATTACCATAACTACCTAAATTTACCGTGAAAATGTAAAAATAAGGGCACCGTTGGAAAGAGCGTCAAATTTCCCATCTTTATAGTGCCAACAAAAAACTATTTTTGGGGTCCTGATAGGTGAAAAATCAAGTCGTAGAGTTGAAAATTTTCTCATTTTTTCTTTTGGTGTTAGGATTTTCCTTTTCCATAGGTTTTCACGTACCTCAACACCAAAAACTGCCGAAAAATCTTAGCTTTCCAATGTTATAATCAAAAATTATTTTACAATCTATTTCAAGGGATAATTTTTTTTAAATTACTACCAAAGTCTCTTTTTGATGGTATAGATACAGTATAATGGCACAAAACTTAGTTTAAGTTATAATTTGAATGAATTTTCCCAAACGCTACTTTCCTTCAAAACATTTTTTACTGGACAGTCAAAAATGAGAGCAAATAATTGATAACGAAATGAAGGAGGGCAAAGACACCCATTTATTAAAAAGAATAATATTTAATTTATTTCAAGGAAATACACCGTTTAAGGAATTATACGAGACGCAACGTCGATTTCTATGTATTCAACTGAATGCTTAATCAAAAAGTGAAACTACAGAAAAATTTTGACAAGAATTGATTTTTCAAGAAAATGGTAGGGTAAAAGCCCCAGTGGCGGACACTTGAAAAATCACGTCTTTTAATAAGAATATGAGTTGAGTTTTGCCATTGATTCCTTCTTATTATGGAAGCTATAAGACTTACAACTAAATGGAAGTGAATAGAACAACGTTGGTGCTAAATTGATGTAGCAGTTTAAAAAAAATAACGACAGTCCACGTTTTTGGTCTTTTGGTCCTTATTCCTAGTGAAAAATGACAAGAGAACGACTGTGAATGTTAGCTATTTTCCGGTTTCCAACATAACTGCAACCATTTTTGTGATTGTGACAACTTCAATACTATTCAACTTAAACATATTTCAAATAATTCACCTGATTTTGATATTACAGAACCCTAATTTATTCATGTCCTCCACTGGTACACGCAAAATACAGCCTGTATTAGTGTAGGACACACTGTCCGCCATTGGTAAAACCAATTTTTAAACGTGGTACTAAAGGAGGACAGGCTTTTAGTATACCTGTCCTTCACTGGAGTTTAATAGTGTCCTTCTCTAGTTCACTGTTTTATCCATTTTCCCAGCCTTCCTAGTTTAATTTGTTGTTAGATAGGTAGTTTTTGTCTTTCGTTGTTTTGGGCAAAACAACAAGAAATCTCCTAGAATGAAGAAGAAGACCAAACATATTAAATTATAGTGAAGAGGCGATGTTCTAATCCAAGCAGGATGTTCGGGGGGGGGGGGGGGGAGACCAACTGCTCAAGTAGCGAGGGAGTTTGGTATCCCCCACAAACTATAGCACATGCAGTCAGTTATTACTATGTCAGTTATTGCACTTTTGGCAATTTCGTTGGGGATGCACTCGTACTTTAAAAGCCACAAGCGGAGGAGTTAACTGCCACCCAGCATTAGCTGTCATCAAAGCAGTCACACTCTCGTCTCATCTTGTTGATAAACTACTCTGTCACTTTTTGGAGCCAAAACAGCCAGACCTTTCGGGTTAAGAAAAAACGCAGTTTCATCAGCATCAAAGACTCTAGATGAGTCTGGTAGCATTATATTCTTGATTGAACTGTTCCTAATTTGTGACAGCTGAAGCCCAATGGCTCAGATCTTTAGAGGTCACTGTATTTCTTGAAGTACGAGTATTAAGATTTAGGGCAATCCTAGTTGACACTTCAGGATTTCTACTCCTGAAGGATTTTTACCACGATCGGCCTGGTCGGTTAATGGTGGAATTATTTTCCCACTTAAGGTCTTACAAAAGTCATTGGACACGGTCCATTAAGTCAGCTTTGGTGATAAGAAACCCAGCACGCGAACAAGATATGATCCAATTCACAATAGTGTTCTCCTCCTTCTTCAGAACAAAGTCAGGGCTAATTTTCCTTTCAATTGAACGCTAATTGCATAAATGAACTAATTTTGAATGAATACAAACGCTTTCATGCAAATTACATTGACTTTCTGAAACCTGCCCTCCACTGGCACACTAGGTGTCCGCCACTCCAACAATGAAAAATCTGGGTGTCCGCCACCGGTACATTTCATATTCACTTCGAAAATAACATTTTGTGGACAACGATGTGATTAAAACCACTTTTTTGCATTGATAACTCGTTCATAAATGTCTAAGGTACATGTTAAACCCAAAAAAAGTCGGAACAGTTGAAGAGGAAAACATTTAAAATGCAGAATGATATGGTATTCCTTAACATGTCCGCCATTGGGGCTTTTACCCTACTTGAGTACTTTAATAAATTTTAAGGCGAGATACGGAAGAAAATTTGGAGAGGATTGCTTATTTTTTCAACAATAAATACTTTCCCAAAAAAAATCACTTTTCGGTATACTACCTATATATATACTGAAAATTTTAGCTCTGATAGGGTAGGCAAGGTAATGAGTATTAGGTACCTAAGTACCATTACCTGGATACCTGAAAGTAGGTACTGAGTAGCAGGTACTCTCCTACTCAAGAAAGACAAGAATAATAATGGTTCTTTAAATTCAATTTTTTATACCAGCCCTTCTACTGGTAGTAGGAAGTGTCTAAATACGTTTGACATGACAGCTATGTACGGAGTAGCTAGTTACCCTGAGTTGAGTACCCAGTCAACATCTGGGTTTACGCTAGAATTCGCCATATTGATAAAGGAAACGAAGGTTACTTTTGACGTGTCCATTTAACTTCCTTACGGTTATTACAGTTCCTGATTGATTCGTGAGTTTCCAGTTGAGGGAATCACGTTCTGTCAGAACTGGTATGAGCTATCGCGAATCGAATAAAACAAAGATACACCAAAGATGAAAAAAGTAAAAGAAACAACGATACTTAATTGGGATTGGGAACTTGGAGACAGTCGAATACCCCCCTTGAAGAACCGATACGCCAATTTTGCCCATGGTTGTTGCTTAGTACCTACAGATACACACAAATCACTTACCCCGTTTTATCCATGATTATCGGAGCCGAGAGCTCCCCAGACATGTCAATCGCAGCGTCCGTCATGATTGCGACGATGAATGCTAGCGATGCGTACACGACGACTTTGAAAATATTTGGGTGAATGAGAAACATTTGAGGTTGCAGCTTGGTTACTGATAACAAAAGAAAGTGAGTTTCCTTTCGAACCAACGACGTCCTACTTCGATATCTCGGCTCACACTACTAATCTGGGGAAAATGAGCTGAGGATTTATCTTGTACTGAGAATGTTGGTGGCCCAAGGTTTGAATTTCAAGTGGTTATTCTGTCTTATCACATTGTAAACACAAATTATGAGAAGGGAAATGGGCAGTTGTAGGTAGGGGTGGGTAGAAGAGAACAACAGCCATGGAGCATGGAGGAAGATGGATGAACAAACACGGATGTTAAACATCGATTCAAACCGATCATCGATATCGATATTTCAACATTTCAAGTAGAAAAATGTTCAAAAGTTTTTGCTTACAAACTCAAACATCCATTTCAGAGCCATTCACTTTTTTCTGTCGAAAAATAATAATTGAAGGTTTAAAGGACGATTCATCAGCAAAAGTATTCCCTAAATATCGATATTAATCGATTTAGAAAAACTCAACAACAACAACGCGATGCGAATGATAACAGATAACGATGTCAACAAGTGTCACGCGCTTCGCAATGGACATTTTGTTATTTTATTCTCAATATTCTTTAGATAGTTTAGTAAACTGTTCTTGAAAAATACGTACTTGAATGCAGTTACAAGAAAGCATTTAGCGTAAGATTCCTGTATAGATTTTTCGTTCTTCCGACTCCGTCATGGGGGACTCCGTTGATGTGAACTCTCAGCTGTGAGTGCCTACATTTTCGCTTTTCGTTTTTTGGATTTATCAAGTAGGTACCAGTTTTTCCAATAATGAAACTTTTAAACGAGTAATACACAGGAAAACTCTTGGCCGGACCAAGAGTCAGCTCGAGGGAGTGCTCCACCAATGAGGAATTTCACCATGTTGGAATTTCCTATTTTTGACCCCAAAATCGGATTCAGCACCTCGAAAAACCCCCTAAGGCAAACTTTCAGCCCGAACTTCCTAATTTACGAATAAACAAAACAGTGTAGAAAATACGAATGTTTAAAAAAACCGGGAAAATGACGTCATCCTGGAATAGTTCATTTATGGCCGCTTGAAGCGCTGAGATCGAGAAATCCTGAGTCCCCAGATGCAAAATTTCACGAAACAGTCAAGTTCGAAATCGAAAAACTGAAGAAAAAAATAGAAAAAGCAAGATGGGGAAAATTAGGTTTCCCCTGTTTTTGTTTGATAACTTTTCTCTTAGATAACACGATTTCGTCTTCCCAATGGGCAACACTGGGAGGAGACAGCGATCTGAACAGCCCAATCAGCGAGCGTTCCCGCTTCACGTCCGTTTTCCCGGTTAGTTTTGAAATAAAAAATTTTGATTGTCTCCCAAAAATAACAGGAGACTTATTTTCCGAAATCAGCCCGATTTTCATCTATCCCACACCATTAACTATTCAGGAAAAATGCGAACAGAATTCGGTGAAATTCCTCATACTAATAATTGTACTGGTTGAACACAGATTTTCCTATTGATAAAACCTAAAGAACCATCACTGCAACCTGCAAGAAACGAAATTGAGTTCAACGGAGGGCAGACTTATTCAAACAGTGCCTTAAAATGAATAATTGTTTATGGAAAAAGTAAGGCGGAAAGCCCCTACCGCACATATTGCAGTAAGGATAAATAATAGGTCTGCCACAGAATTTCTGTATCATGTTCTTGAGAAGATAGATCTACTATCTACTTATCTCTTATCTTCTTGAAAATACCGCGCGTGCGATATATTTTCGGGATATCTTCCCTTAAAGTGACTTAATTACCTACTTTACCTTTTAATTAGAGATGGGTTGTGACAGGTTTTTCGAGTCACAGGAGCAACTTGTTCCTGTTACTTTTTGGTACCTGATACTTTTACCTGATACTTGTCACAAATGTTCCTATGAGCCAAGTCACGGTCGTGGAGCAATCCGGTGGGTGGGACTCCGCCTCTGGTCCCCTCCTTGTCCGTTTGACCCGCACTGGTGAGCTGCTGCAGCCAAAGTTCCTTGAATTCCAATTGTACTCGATCTCGATAGGAAGGTACATTCTTGGAAACAGAGCAATGGGTGTACGCTTACTCTTGAAGTGTCAACGAACTTTCGAACTTCAATCCTTGCATTTCAATTAAAATACTGAAAATAACTATTTCTGCGGGAAAAATTTCTGAAACTTTTTTTTGTATGTTTGTTTGAAGGGAGAAACCTAATGCTTAAAACAATGCAGATAAATTAAAAGGAAACAAAATTAAAATGGCAAATGAGTAGGTAGGTATATTGAACGATTTAAAATGAATGGAAAAGACAATGAGTGCAATATTGGAAGATTATTTTGAAGGAACAGGAAGGGGAGAAAATCAAAAGAAGCGCTGGCGGTTGCACAGCGGAAAGGGGCAAAGGGGGAAGGTGAGGGTGGAGGGAGGCCTGTGAAAGAAAGGAAGGAGAAGAAGGACGGCAGCGGAAGGGGGAAGGGGGGAATGGGAGCAGGACGCGAATGCAAGGACGGTGCGAGGGTGCAGGCGCATTGGCCGAAGATGTGACTGCCCGATGCGATTGTGACTTGAAAAGTGGTTGTGACAGGAAGAGGAAACTGAAGAGCCACCAGGAAAATACCTGGGACTGGACCGAAAATGAAAGGTAGGTACGAGGGAACAGAGCAAACGGTAACACCTACACGATGTGACTGCAGTCTCTGATACTTTCGGCTTGTCACATTTGAGAGTACCTGCTACTTTCCAGTCACTGGGACAAAGTATCAGATTGATACAGAACAACCCATCTCTAGTCTACATACAGCGTGACCTTTTCTCACTCCGGCACTGCATTGTGATATGAACACGCCGTATCTGATCTGGCGCTGGGTTCTACCGCTATATTATGGCGCAGGAACTCTCTAATATCTAAATTTTTAGATCGCGACAGTCCACTCCAAAAGTACTCAGGCTGCTGAATGCAACCAATCAAATGCCCCAACGTGTAACACCGTTAACCGCCCCCATGTGAACCTAGCTTAACCGTGTCAACCCAGCTATAGTTCAAAGATCCGCCTCCTAGATGGCGCCACATGGATGTAGACTTTCAGTGGTAGACATCTAGTCACCCAACTGGGGGAGCTAGCAGTAAGGTATGGCTGTGCTTTTGTGGGGGAAGTGTGAAAGTTGTCCTCCTGGCTACACCGGATGGAAGCACTGGTAGAGGCGGTTCGTGCATCATGGATTGATGAGATGCGCGCATGTGCTTCACAGTCCAGAAGCCCCATGTACCCCCAGCTAGATTACATCGTGAGACCGGCGGATTTGCACGACGAAGCTTCTGGGAACCCATTGTGGGTTCGACGCTGGGTATTGAAGTTCAGAGGTGCACTTCTTGCTCTCAATGATGGTCCATATCGGAGATCGGAGAGCTCACGCCGAACCTGCTCTCTCTGTAACATGGGTGCCAACGAGGACATCATCCATTTTCTTGGGGTGTGCCCTGTGCTGTCCGAGTTTCGGGTTTATTTTTTGGCGGCGGTTCGGCTGGACACTGCTGACATCATTCGACTGCTGGATAGCGGAATGTGTTGGGTGAAGGTAGCCCAGTATGGCCAGAAGTGTTGGTTTTATCGATCAAAACTTATTGAAGAGTTCCATTGGGATTAAATTAGTATTAAGTAGATGTAGTAGTGATGTAATGTATAGTTTATTCAAAATTTAGTACCACTCAAAATATGTCCACAAATACGCTCGTACCACTCGGCAGACGGACGTCAGGTCCATGCCTACCATGTTTCTATTTTGTTATGCCAGTTTTTGTTTTGTGTCCAATGAGGAATTTCACCGAATTCTGTTTGCATTTTTCCTGAATAGTTAATGGTGTGGGATAGATGAAAATCGGGCTGATTTCGGAAAATAAATCTCCTGTTATTTTTGGGAGACAATCAAAATTTTTGATCTCAAAACTAACCGGGAAAACAGACGTGCAGCGGGAACGCTCGCTAATTGGGCTGTTCGGATCGCCGTTTCTCCCAGTGTTGCCCATTGGGAAGACGAAATCGTGTTTTCTAAGAGAAAAGTTATCAAACAAAAACAGGGGGAACCTAATTTTCCCCATCTTGCTTTTTCTATTTTTTTCTTCAGTTTTTCGATTTCGAACTTTACTGTTTCGTGTATGGCGCTTCAAGCAGCCATAAATGAACTATTCCAGGATGACGTCATTTTCCCGGTTTTTTTAAACATTCGTATTTTCTACTCTGTTTTGTTTATTCGTAAATTAGGAAGTTCGGGCTGAAAGTTTGCCTTAGGGGTTTTTTCGAGGTGCTGAATCCGATTTTGGGGTCAAAAATAGGAAATTCCGACATGGTGAAATTCCTCATTGTCTCTTGTGAATAAACAAGTTCTTTCTTCTTCGTCTAGTCACCCTAACCTGGTGCAGGAGTTTGTTGTTATGACAGTATTCGCAATAATTGCACTTCATTTAGAATTATTCATCTGTTGCAGAGTACTGGCATTTATCGCTGCGGCAGGTTCAAACGGATGCCTTAATGCAGATTTAGAAAAAGGAGTGCCAGACATCAGCAATGAAAATCGGGTAGCAGCCATCAATGCTTTAATCACTAAGGTTTGTCTTAAATCAGTAAGACTATATTATATTACAAAATTGTGACTCAATTACGATGCGAACTCTGGAAACTTTTGTAGCTCTCCAATTTTTAAAATTTGGATAGTATTGGTTAAGAACCCATTGTGCTCAAAGGCTTGGCATACAAGATGGCTTGTCCTGATTTTGGTGGACCAATGGAGTTCCCACTCGTTATTTGGTTCTTCACCATATCCGCCAGGCATTGTGGTCTTTGCCATGAAAAAGCTGGATTAGTAGTCACTTGAGGTAGGTTGGTCTAAAGTGGCTACTATGAGCTGATCCTGGTAGTCGGCATAGGATGTTCTTCTCAAGTAGATATGTGGGTTTGAAGTAACCCTGAAATCACGTTCTGGTTGGTTCACCTGATTTACCCTCTGATATTGATTGTTAACTACCTACACCTGATTCAACATTCCATCTTATCCTGTTTCTTTATTCCAGAGGCTCATCGACATTTTTCAAGTAGGCTCGAAATTAGGGTACAAGATAAAGCCTCAAGACAACGAACCGGCTGACCTTTTAAACGCGGATACCGAAGAAAAGATAGTTTATGGAGTCATCAAAGAGGCCGGCAACAAGGGGATTTGGATGAGGGACATTCGTCTCAAATCGAACCTCCAGCCTACAGTGCTCAACAAAGTTTTGAAGAGTTTGGAGAACAAAAAACTTATCAAGGCTGTCAAGTCGGTTTCGGTATGAGCCTTTCGAACATTTTTCTATACATTTTCTTGATAAAATTTGGCGAAAATATAATTGTTGAATAATGACCTAATGTTTTGGAGTCATTCGGAGGTAACTCCAACAATTAATGGTTTCATTATTTCATGTTTCAGGCTACAAAAAAGAAAGTGTACATGCTTTTCGAGTTGGAACCTGACAGCACTTTAACTGGTGGCTCCTGGTACAGTGATCAAGATTTCGAATCTGAATTTGTCGATGTTTTAAATCAACAATGCTACAGGTTCGTTAGGTTCCAGTCTAACATAGAATAATAGATAGATTACAAAATAGGAAAAATTACTAAATTTTTCACTTTTATCGTCATATTTTGGTAGGTATTGGAAAATTTAAATTGATAATGTTTTGGAACTAGCAAATATGAACTCTCACTCTGAATACGGTGAAGAAGCCGTTTTCGTGACCTCTTCAGAGCATTCAACGGGTATTTCGGCGATCTTGGGTCTGATGTTGTTCCTGAGGACTTCTAGGGTCTTGGAACGGGTCCTGCAATTTTCTTCCTGTGGCACTTCCTCAAATCCGAGGTTTGATGGTCATCTCTATTAGGTTTAAAAGACTCTCTATCAGAGAGTTTTTGGTGCCAAAAATTTACGGGCTCCATTATGCGGAGACTAAGGCGAGCAACGACGATGCTACCCAGTTGAAACAGGAGGTCCAGTTAACAATGGACTGGAGGGGAGAGAAGGTGCTCGTGCCGGGAGGGGGAAGGGGGCTCTTGAAACGGGAGACTGTCAGGAGAACCCTTTTATCGTCGCCCACTGTTGATGGGAGGCAACTTCACGAGGACACTGAGCTTTGTGAAGAGGTTCCACGGGCCCTGGTAGTGGCGTGCAAAAACTCTCCTTGGATTTGAGGCAGCCACACAGGAAGAAAATTGCAGAGGGCTTAATCTGGGTACATGCTGGCCAGTTCAAATCGTCTTCCAGGTAGATGCACCTGGCTTCATTATCACGCGACCTCAATTCCAAGACAACTATCATCCTGTTGGGATGCATATGAGTATGTCCTTTAATTATTCGATGAATGAAACGTCTCGAAATGCCAAGAACTCGTGAATGTTTCCAAACTGACTAACTGGGATGGAAGACAAGTGCAGATGGGACTAAGTGTGATGGTAGACAAGATGGCAGTCAATTGGGGTAACTTTGAACCACTTTACTTTTTTCACTTCATTTAACGCTTACAATAGGGTGTGCGCCTGGGTAGGAAAAACTGTTTATTGTTATTTTTAATCTAAGGTAGACCTCATTCTGAGAATTTTGGTACCAACCGCGACCTTCTAGCGTGTGTGAATCTTTTCCTATGAATTTTCAAAGTTTCGACCGTTTATGACATAACAGTGGGCTGGGGGGTCCCGCCCAGGCGGGAGGGGCGCGTGACGTCATAAACGGTCGAAACTTCGAAAAATCATAGAAACAGATCTACTCACGCTAGAAGGTCGCGGTTGGTGCCAAAATTCTCAGGATGTAGTCTACTTTCGATTAAAAATCTAAAAAAAATCAAGGCGCATCCCCCATTCTATAAAAATGTGTAGTTCCTCAGCTGAATAATTAAAAGCAAGATGAGACCTTCATGTATTAGCCAAAACATCTGGAAAGGAGAAAACGTGCGCCGCTTGCGAACAATAATATTCATCTTTCCAAGTGATTATCAGTGCCCAGTTTTGATAGCCAGTTTTCGTTTCGTTATTAGGAATATCTGCTCCTAAGGTGTGTGTAACATTTTGATTCCATGGTTACTATTTGTATTTCTAGTTTCGGGATTACTCTCGAGTAGATTTCATTTTCATTTTCCAAGCGAACTAATCACGAAACTTTGAAGCAACCTCCGAGATGAGGTAAAATCAGGGCAACTTTGAGCAGGTGCAAAGTTGGCCATTTATGTTAAGGACGTGGAGGCGCATAAATCTTATTAACTTTTTCTCCTATGAAATCAAACCTCAGGTCCAACATTGCACCAGATGGAACAATATTGCTGAAGGCGTAGCCACATTTATTTTTTTGATCTAAACTTTTTTTGTGAATATCAAAGTAGACAGTCAAGTATTTTGTTGATGAAAAAAAGTGGATAATATGTAAGGGAAATAGGAGTTTTAAGAGGAAATCGTCCAGGCTCTTTCTGGACTCAGAATCAAGCCGAGATTATTTTTCAATTGCCGAGTTATAGGAAACCACCCCACCTCTTCTGAGTCATACTCAATTTATGCCAAATTTAATCTACTCTCTACTGATGTAAGGTGTTTTTTCCTAAATATCAATGAAGCATCCGAAATTTAGCAGTTTACAGACAAAAACCAGAGGTGCTTCAAAGTTACCCTGAATGCCTGTTGGTTTATTATTTCTAATAACTAGCTGAAAAGCCTACTAAAAGTAGGCAAAAACGATTCCTCCGACTCTCTCCTCCACCCACTCCCTCCGACTCCTCCCGCCTCCGATTCCCCCCCTCCCGCCCCTCCGACTCGTCCCACCTCCCACGACCCCTCCGTGCATACGTACGTACGGTTGGCGTTTTATTATTTCTAATAATAAGCCTATGTGATCGTATCGCAAAAAATTTTTATAACCCCCCCTCAAACTTTGTCACTTTACGTTTCAAGGTGCGTAGAATCCAAATTTGCAATGTCCGTCAGCCGTCCGCCGTCCCCCGTCCGCCGTCCCCCGTCCGCCGTCCGCGGCACTTTTCTTAGCAACACTGGACCGATTTGGTTCAAATTTGGTATATGGGCTCCATTTGGGGTCTAGTTGTGCCGCGAAGCTTTTGGTTGATGTAGGTCACTTCTAAGGGTGATCGTATCGCAAAAAATTTTTATAACCCCCCCTCAAACTTTGTCACTTTACGTTTCAAGGTGCGTAGAATCCAAATTTGCAATGTCCGTCAGCCGTCCGCCGTCCCCCGTCCGCCGTCCCCCGTCCGCCGTCCGCGGCACTTTTCTTAGCAACACTGGACCGATTTGGTTCAAATTTGGTATATGGGCTCCATTTGGGGTCTAGTTGTGCCGCGAAGCTTTTGGTTGATGTAGGTCACTTCTAAGGGGTGAAAATTAAGGGTTGAAATTTTCAAGAGTGCCCTAGCTCGAAAACCCTCGAAATAAAGGTATCGTTTTTTCACCAATTTTAAATAGTATTGAATTTTTAAAAATTTTTGAGACCACCCGGAGCTCTGTAGGACAAACCGTTCGGTCCCTACGAGTACTTGAAGGTTTTCCTCCGATAAAACAGAATCATGAGTGTGAATCGCAAAAGAGGTCTAATCTCCATTCAAATTTTATCGGACTAAAATGCGATCGCTGTTCATTTCTTCGATTTGTATACAGTTTTGCCTTCTGCGTAACCAGTAATCAAATTTCAATATGAAGCTTGCTATTTTTCCAATCGAGTGTGAAGCGTTTAGTTCTTTCTAATAAACTTGATTGTGAAGGTGTGAAGCCAGTATGGTGTGGTAGGTAGTACCTAGCTGGTAGGTAAAACAAATGTTGGTGGGTAAAAAACGCTGCAAATCATTGCTCAAAAGCTTTTTCATTCTTCAGATCACTGATCAGCTGAGTGAGCTCCGAAGCCATTTTCAATCCTATTGAATGGAAGTGCTCTTCCAGGCGTCTCCAGCATTCGAGGAGATCTTCTTCACTCCTCAGATCACTGATCAGCTGAGTGAGCTCCAAAGCCATTTTCAATCCTATTGAATGGAAGTGCTCTTCCAGGCGTCTCCACCATTCGAGGAGATCTTCTTCACTCTTCAGATCACTGATCAGCTGAGTGAGCTCCGAAGTCATTTTCAATCCTATTGAACGCAGGAAGCTGAAATTTGAGAGGGAAGGTCAAGGGAGAATACAGATGGTGGTAGGTGCTATTGATGGAGAACCAGTGATCTATACAGAAGGGTGATCTATACAGAAAATAATAAACCTTTGAGCAATGATTTGCAGCGTTTTAACTTTGAACCACCCTAAAAACAAGAATTTCGAGTATTTAACAGAATTTTTTTTTTTTAATCTTTTATTGTGCAACATTTGGACCAATTACTTCCCGTTTTCGACATAAAAGGCCAGAAAAATTGAATTTTAACACAATGCGTAGCCAAAATCATTGAAAAGTGGTTCAAAGTTACCCCAATTGACTGCTTAAGGGGGTCTCAGTCGGTCGCTGTTCGTTCCTCGTTCCTGGTTAGTATTTCTCTCGGCACTCAAAATTTAAAAGTTGTACCTTAATTGAAATTTTCAAGGATTTTCGAAATTAATTAATGCAGCAGTTTAGGGAATTGGAAAACTAAAAAATTTCCGCTGTAATAATCAAAATCGAACAATAATTGCCGGCGAAAAATTGAAAAAAACCCTAACTGAATAAACGGGTTTTCCCATTTTTTCCGGCAATTATTGTTCGATTTTGATGATTCCAGCGGCAATCTTTTAGTTTTTCAATTCCCTAGGCAGATGCACTAATGAATTTCAAAAATCCTTGAAATTTTCAAATTTAGGTACAATTTTTAAAGTTCGAGCGCCCGTAATTTAGCGAAAAACTAACCGACTGAGACCCCTTTAAGGGGGCGCGGGACCCAGTGGTTTTTCTTGAGTCGTTACAGTATTCTTCCTGAGGGTTGCGATGTGATTTATTTTGGTCTAGGAACGAATGTTAATAACACTTCTAGGGAATTTTGAAGGCCACGATCCTCTTATCTTATTCAATCAAATTCTTATGATAAAAAAAATATCCCAAAATTGCTGGAAATTCGTTTAATTTTTCAGCATGGATTACATTATTAGACGCAGCTACTAGGGGACTATTAGGAAAGGAAGAGCGTGCGAATCATGAATTGCCCAGTTCGGTGTATATTTACATAATGTTTATTGTATTCCATTCATAATTTCCAAATTTTGAAGGAAAGTACGGGCAGTTTTCTCCGGGTTTCTGTAAAAATAATAATAATCATAAAAGGAAGAAAATGATCATACTTGAAGACGATAGTGAATTTTTTGAAATTAGAGCTTATTCCAGGATTATGATCACTCAATTCTCAAAAAAGAGCTTGTTTTGTGAAATTGAAAGGTTTTAACATGGAGAAGGAAAGAAGGAATCTGCCACAAAAATCCCACAGGCACTCTTTGATTGGAGCTCTCTTTCCCCCCTACTTTTGGCCTTTCAATCCTTTTCAATGGTTACACTTGCTTCAAAAGGTCTTATTGACTAAGTGCTATGCCTCCTGTATTTCTTATTTTAAACTCTTTGATATTCAACCGCTTTTGCATGGAATGTGCGTTCATTGTGCCACTAGTTTTGTGTTTTTTTTCCTATTCCAAAAACAAAGGTATCTGGTGGAGCTGCGGCATAAACACGAAAATGATCAATCGAGTACGAAAAAAGGACCTCTTGCGATGTACAACCTTTCATCGGCTAATTGTGGACAAGTTTGCAAGTTCATCACCGATTTGGGGATCAGCAAAGTAAGCAGTTTTTTTTCCACATAACACCAATCAAAATGTAAGGTGATAATCCTCTTTTACTTCAATGTACCGCATAATTCGAGTCTTTGACGGCCGAGCTTCCACCATTCACCTGAAACTAGATGTGGTGGCCTTTGTAGGTACCGCTGTCCGAAGAGGACATCCGGACGATCCTGGATACTCTCTTGTACGATGGAAAAGTCGAGAGGAAGCTCACCATCAACGGAGAATTTACCTACCGAGCAGTCAACCCATTGGTAAGCCCCCCCGGCCTGGTGATGCTGCCTTGCGGCATCTGCCCGGTCATCAGCGAATGTCACCTTACTGGAAACGTTTCACCTTTCTCCTGCCCATACTTGAAGGATTGGGGATCGAAACCAATCATCAAAGTGCAAAGAGAAGAGATCTGAAGCTTGAATGATGAGTAATTTTTAAATAATTTATTATACCTATCTAACAAATTTTGTTGAATAAAATGTCAATTGTAGTAGATTTTGTTATTGTCGGTTACCTTGCAATGGGTACCTAATCTATTCGGTAACTGTAGAATGAATACAGGAACCACTTCATGCTGCCCACAGAACTGCTCTCTATTTAGTAGGCACAGATTAGTGCCTTCAGTTAGGCAATTCCGTAGATCAATAGTCACTTGGTGTTCGACTATTAATAAATTAATTTCCTCAAGATTGGAACAAATAACTACTATTTGGTTTTAAGGAGAGCCGATCCAAACAGGATTTCGCTACTCCCTTCATCTGCAAGCGAATAGATGAAACCCCGAAAACCCTAGGAGGGTGATCGAGGGGGTGGAAGGAACTCACCACCCGGGAGCCCCAGGGGAGCTAGTCATAGCTATCAGCTCCTCGAGGTACCTGTTTGTATTAACACACCAGGTTAGGCCGAAACTCCTTGCAAAGGTTCTGCCAACTAGACAGGTTGGTACCCGAGTTCATAACAGAACTCACATGCCAAGAGACATCTTCAGGGGGCTAGCCCCTGAGGAGGCCATCTCTCCCCTTGTAGCCTTCTTGGTACAAGCCCATGAAGTAGGGTTTGCTCAACCACGACCACCACGAATCCAACCTCAACTGAGGGGCAGGCAGGTGATGCTTTGACCGAGGACGGTGCATCTGTAGCCTGGGGCTCCCATCGCCCGTGGTACTGGTAATTGAGATGAGTAAAAAGCCTTTTACGGCATTACTGCTATCCCTGGAAGCCCGACCAGGTAACAGGCCCGGAAGCAGAGAATTTGTACCTGCTCCCTAACCGCTCTACTCCTGTCAGAGGCATGTGCCAGAGCCCTAAAATTACAGGGGGTACAGGAGAGGGAGGCAAGATTGGAACAATTGGAACCATTTCATACTCCCAATAGAAATGCACTCTATTAACCCTTAATAACCAGAAGTATCTTTTGGGATGTCCAAGTTTTACCTGATACGCCATCCGTGTGGCAACTTTGCCAACTGCAGTGCAGTGTTCGAGAGGTAGTCGCGAAACAACCCTACCCCTTTACCGTGCCTGTCGGAGTGGAAATGAGCACCTGCATCATGTAGTGCAGCAGTATCCTCGTACTCATGGGAGCCGCATTCTACGTCATGATGCGGTCGCCAAGCAGATAGCAGATGCTTTGTCATCTAGCGGCTGGGATGTTGAGAGGGAGACATTGTATCACAAGCCAAGTGACCAGGGTAAGAAGCCCGACATCATTGCCGTCAAGGCCGATCAGTCTTGCATTATCCTGGATGTCCTAGTTGTCAATGGCAGCTTGGACATGGAGCAGACTTGGCGGGCCAATATAAGGAAGTATGATACAAATGATTTACATCAAGCAGTGTTGGAGCTGAAAGGAGTGGCATCCAACAACATCAGGGTGATGGCTGCAACATTGTCATGGCGCGATGTGTGGTGTGGGAAAAGTGCCATGGAGTTGTGTGAGTTGGGCATCTCAGTAGGCGTACTCCGTGGTATCACCACCCCTGTCCTGCTCGACTCATATTTGAACTGGTGGTCCTTTTATAGAGGCACTTCCCTTCATCCCTCTCTCCCACCCTCACCTTCCTCATCTTCCCTCATCCCTAGGGCCGGTGTCGGGTGAGTCCTGGGCGTCCTCCCCATAATATTTGATTTATTTATTTATTTTTATTTATGGTTTGCCCCCTCCATCACAAAAGACATTTTGTCTTTGAAGGGAGTTGGTTAAAAAAAAAAATATATCAACTTTTAAGCTAAAACTGATAGCCATTGGCTATTTTGTTACTCAAAGAAGAAACAAAATAATTCTCGAGTTGATAGAATGAAATAGGGCCTTTGGGTACCTTCTACCCTCATTAATTTCTTATATTGTAGGGTATTAGTTGGATGCCCTCGTCAGAGATGGCGCCACTGTCTAGGGCAGCACAAATCCCTCTATGAAGTGCACCTTTCCCACCTTATTCCGTGGTTATTTACTTTATGAGAAATAACTGATCCCAACAAGGATTTTTCCAAGTTTCCTTCTTCTATTTCAACAAAAGTGGGTTTATAGACAGATAGCGCTAGTGTGGCCCTTGGAAAGATCATCCTTGAGCTGATACCGTAATATGGCCTTTAATGAACCTTCTACTTAAATGTTCTATAGATTTATCAAAATACATCTATCAATAATTTTTATAAGTCCGAAAAAACACAATTTTTGAACAAGTGGGAAATTGAGCGTTAAGCAGGTACTGAGCTTGTTGCCTTTGGTATTTTTTCCTTGTGAAACGACTCATCTGCCTCCATTCTTAGGGAGTGTATGAAGACTGTCAAAGACAAACTTTGTTTGGTTCATCTACTATCAAGAAGTAGAAAGCAAATATTGAGGAAAGAACCTCCCCAAGTACTTAATTCTGATGTAAACTTACTAACGGAACCTTAAATTGAATATTATCTCACGTATTTGGCTCAGTCTTCTGCGAAAAGAAAAAACTCTCGGCTTCTTCCAGGTACTTCCCTTTTAGAAGAAACTCGCGTACGAGAGGGCTTTCAATGAGGTCATAAGTTGTGGCTGATTGTTGCCATATTTTCAGTGACTCTTTGGCCGCTTCTAGACGTAATCCCTTACCACAATCTCCAACGTCGAGAGGTCGAACGATGGAGTCCAAATTACTGAATTCTCCGGACTCTGTGGATATTGTGTTCCTGGGACAAAATCCACGAGGGCATGAGTGAACTAGGTATATACATAATATATTCAAGATGAAACTACGGTACGATGTTTAATAGAAAACCTTGTAGTTTCTGAAGCGAGTGATCCTCCCACTGATTGGGTTCTCCAAAATCTAAGTCTCTGTCTTTTGCTCCATATAGACGACGCAAAAGAATGGTAACTCTTTGAACCGCTCAGGAAACTGGCTTTAGGCAGATGCCCAAGCAGACCGTAAACCATGCACCTTATAGAAGGCAAATATGGAGGAGTTCTGCTATATTTTTCAAACATCTTGCAATATAGAGGAGATCTGACGTCTTTGTATATTTTTAAAAGTGTGTTCAGTCTCCTGAAAATCAGAAGAATCATCGTTTAGCTGATATTTGTTAAGGAGTTTAAAACTCCTTTGTAAGCTGGCATACTATTATTTCAAATTTCTTGGATTTTCTCCAATCTATCAGAGAATTGGAAACTCTAAGGCAGTTAGTATCATGTGTGTGGTGACCCTGAAGGTATTGGTTCAGAGAACATACTTAGCTGTTGACTATAGGTCTACCAACAAGACTGCATATGTGGTGCCCCCTTGGTGGCAGATCCGCGAACTAACGGAGTTTCTGCGGTAGACCTTTGATAAATATATTGAATATTAACCCTAATTGGACCACGGTATCACTAGTGTCACCGAAAACATCTCAGGAACTCCAAAGCTGTCCTGAGGTGTCACTGGAGTAACCAAAATTAAATTGCAATTTTAAATTTAATGCACAGCTCTATCTTTTATGGGTCTTTGGAAGTCTCAAAATACAGTTATGACCAAAAATTTCCAAAGAAATTGATGAAAAAATGTCGAACATTTTTGATTTACTATTTTCAATGATGAACCTTTGGAATCGACCAAGAAAAAAAAAATTTAACCCCCTCAAAATTTGTTGGTTTACTACGTATCAAGGTTTTGACTTCTGATGCCCACTTTCACCAAACAGTCGAAACGAGTTTAAACCAAGAGTGCCAAGAGATAATCGACGTTTAGCAATAAAGTCTTTCACCAGAGTGATTTACTCCATCTCGAGGGGTTCGAGTTTAAACGGTCGAAAGTCGGCCGAATAAACTCGGTTTGTTCGTTTAACTACAAATTCAATATGGCTGCGTAGTGAACATTTTTTATTGTTTTGAGATTTTTGTGTGTTCTTGGAAGTGTTTTGTGTTTGGAAATGGATATGCCATTACAAATAATTTATGACTTGTCTGACGACAACGACGACGTCCCCAGGAGATGTCCGAGGAGAATCGTTCAACGTGTTCCACACTACCAAGCCCACAGTCATCAAAGTCCTAAATTTGATTGATACTCGGCTAGAGTTCCCGACGAAATACCTTGTAAACCGGGAACAGGTCGAACAGAAGAAAGGTCGTCCTTAACTTACCTACCTTTATTAATACGAATTATTAACTGATAAAAAATTAAAAGAACCGATATTGTATCAGAAGTACCTAGGTGATTGGCAATAAAGAAATCGAAATGACTCGCAACGAACTCGTATCACTGAACAGAACATCACTGATAAAGGCGAGAATCTACTGATAGCAAGCGCGGGAGTGGTTGTTGTTCAATGCTTCTATTGCCCTAAATGCGTCATAATGTCCAAATTTCGTTCATTTCACTTGACATTTCAAGATTAGCTAAGCTCGATTATCTCAATCGCCGTTTAAGTTTGATTTGGGTTGGTGAAAGACGCTCGCCATCTTGCTGGGTTTATTCCTCCAGATTAACAGTCAAGGCGTTTAGTTAAACGCGATTTGAACAACTTTTGGTGAAAGTTTGCCTAATAATGTACAAAAAATTCAGCTCAGTCCATTAATTTTTAAATTTAAATATAGTTACTCTGGTGACAACTTCGGACAGCTGTGGAATTCCTAAGATGTTTTTGGTGACACTAGTGACACCATGGCCTAATTGGGGTTAATGAATACGTTGTTGAACATTGCTGTAGAGTGCGATGGTCCTTGGTGCTGTTGTTGCAACAGGTTCCATTGTGTCCTTGTTTCACTATGGATACTATAATTTACTTGTTGTAGAGCCAGGAATAGTTCTCTCATTACTCCCGACTTTTGGATTGAATCTTACTTATATTTTGAATAATGGTGTTTACGCATGTAAGCCCAGGTTAAGGTCATACGATGAATTGCTGGCATTGTCAATCCGTTCAAAACACTGTGGGTTGAATGCATATTATGCAGGCGATGCAGTTTGTCCGCCACGTTGATGTACTTTCCAATCAGTCGGGCCCTCATCTGTTGATCAATGACAAAAAAAAATCGAGAAAATCTTGATTCTAATTAAATTGAATTTTTGCCATTGAAAACATCGGCTCAGTTTTTTTTTACCTTGAGAGAGTCGAGACGAACTATTTCACTCACAATCAGATTTGCTATTCTGTCAGAAAAATCTACCATCAGTCTTATGTTTGGGGCGTTTCTTGAAGACTTTTCGCTGGCTAAAGTTTCAAGCTCAGTCGGTGGAATCTGCATTCAAAATATGTATAGGTTATGTTGTGATCAGCTACCTCTTCGCATTTCTGTCCATTCACTTCCTTAGCTCATGTGGTAGGAGCTCCGATTCAGAATCGGAATGATAGGAGATCGATCCCCGGTTGAGGGAAGTTAATTTTTGATGATTTAACATTGTGGCGCAGTCGTACTGGACACAAATAGTCTCCTCAGCATTTCTCAGAGAAACAATAATTCATTAAGATTGGGTCACCAAAACAACTCCCTCCAAAGACTCGAGTCGAGCCACCGCCTATTTGGACAAACGTTGAGGTCAGCAGATCCCCCGCCCTGTCAATAAGGAACAATAACAAAAAACTCCGAAGCCAGTCAAAAATAGCGCGTTCTCACTGGGCTGCCTCTCACCTCCCTGACTAGGTAACGGAGTACCTAATATTTCTAACAGGGGGGGGGGGGGGAGATGTTGTGATCGGCCATCTCTTCGCATTTCTGTCCATTCGCTTCCTTAGCTCATGTGGTAGGAGCTCCGATTCAGAATTGGAATGATAGGAGATTGATTCCCGGTCGAGGGAAGTTAATTTTTGATGATTCAACAGTTATATTCCACATAAATTTTTCATGAATACTAGTATAGCAAGCACTCTGCCTAGCTAAGGTCACGTCAGACCCAGGAAACAATGTAGTTACCTTTACCTCAATGATTTTGATGGGCTCCAGCGTTTACCAGCCTTCCAGAGTTCCCACCACACCTTTAAAATTTGCTTGTTAAGGGCCAACTAGTACAATACTACCTATCGTCCCTGATTATCTGTATAAAACATGATTTACCATCAGGAAGAAATCTCTATCGAGCAGCGTTAGTTGGTACGATAAGATCGTTGAGTCGAAATCCCAACTAGATACAGAAATATCCATTTGAAGCTGCTTCTTGAGTGTATTGTAACTTCCTGGAATAACGAGTGAATTTTCAAACCGACGTTACATGGAAGCCAGCCATAGAAAATATTGGTTTGAGTACTTACTGACTGGTTTCAGTAGCGGTGGAATTATAATGTCTCTTTTTGGCACGTTCTGTTTTTTCATTCGTGTCCAAATCGATTTTTTCTTCTTTACACCTGAAATACTTCTATTCATCATTTTTACATTTGCCTTTCTTTCTCAATTTAACAATGAGTAGAGGAGGTGCTCTGGTAACTATTCGGATTTACCTAGTGATTTTCTGTAATCATTGATTTGCGTCAGGTGCCTCCGTAACTTGCAGTATAGTGTTGAAGTTGGTTTCGAGTATTCGGCTTCGCGACGTGTCCAATACAAAACCCTCCTGTAATCAAAATGCTCGTGACTAAATTGTCGAGGTTTGCAATTTGAAACATCATTATCGAGGAGGATCGAGGTTCCTCAGTTCTAGTATAAATGTGACTCAGGTTGTTGATACGATTGCATTCCACAAGTGATCTGAAACTATAGACCATCCTCCCATGCGGAAGATGGGAGGATGATAAGCAGGAGCTGCTACTGATAGGAGCATAAGCACATGTGCACTCCAGCCAATTTTTAAAAAAAAATTTAAAGTTTGTTCCTCTTTGTTTGAAGAGTAAGTTGGCTAGTGACAGAAGACATGATCATAGGTACTGTGCTATTTGAATCTATGCGCGAAAGCAGAGGCTGGAACTCCCTCTTTCATGACTGATCAGCGGCAGTTAGGAGCATCTTCAGTTTCCTGCTCTGTATGTTTGGGAGGGTGACGTGTTTCGAGGGAGGCGGGGATGGAGATTGACCAACCAGAAAGCAGGAAATTGTCTCGTTTTGAGCAGAATTGATTCATTGCACCCCCACCAGAGAGCTCTGCGATCTGGGTTTCCTTGTCGAGTAATCCAGTTTTTGAGGCAAACAAAACTGATAAGGGATTTCTGTTTTTCGTTTTCGGTCCACAGTTTTGTTTACTTCCTCGCCAGTCCCCTGTCCCTGGCTTTTCAAAGTATTGTGGTTATTTATGAGTGTAGGTACAATGAATGATTCGGTGCATTATATTAAAGTAAACTAATCGCGTTTGTTGATGGTGGGAAAGTGCGACATTCGAGAAACTGGCCGCCCTTTCCCGTCTCTACCTGGACTCCAGCAGACGTTGGTACCGTAAGTTTAACGTCGAATATTATATGGAGGTAGATTGGCTTTGTGGATGTGAAGTGACTAACAAATTATTTTGCTTTTTTTGCCTTCTTTGTTCTACTAACTGAAATGAGGCTTGGGTTAAAGACGGGATAAGCGATCTGGCCCATTTAGCCAAAAAAATTATAAACATGCATTGGGTGACTCCCATAAGAACGCTCTGGTAGACTTGCGTATATTTGGCCGGCAAAATATAATTGAACAACTCGACAATGCATATCGTCTTAATCTGATGCAAAAAAAAAGGTTAAGAAAAATGGGTACATTCTATCTCGAATCATTGATTTTATCAAGTTCTGTCGTGTTTTCGAGCTAGCCATGCGTGGGCATGATGAGAGGGAAGATTCTTCAAATCCCGGAGTCTTCAAGGGGCTCGTTAATTTTTCTTCCGAATTGGACGATGTTTTGAATCGTCACGGGCAAATATACATTTCAGCTATTGCAATAAGACGGATGCATTTCTTGGGTTTAGACCTTTTATGATTAAGTATTTCAAAATTTCTGTTTACCAGTAGAGCATTTATTATCGTTTGCAATTTTAAGATGGAAAAGTTGCCAAGATTTATCCCATTTGCATATCGTTGAAATTTCTATTTGGCAGAGAAAAGCACCTATTCTGTCTCCTCGATAGCCGCTCCTGATCTCTGTGCACCCCCTGCGTTTTGGGGCAGGAGCCACTGATGATAAGGTATGGCGTTGAGAATCATCCAGAATCCCAGTTCGAAAATTCTGACCATGTAACCTAGGCTATCCTAAGTGTGGAAACAAAATTATCATAAAAACTTGCTTACCCAATGGTTCTGTTGTATCTCCAACTCTGACGAACGGGCAGATCTTCCATGTATTCTCTTTCACGATCTTGAAGACACTCGCAGCTCACACTGGACACCAAGAGTCGTTTTGGTATCGCAGTTGTCACTTCTGAGCGCTTCACTAAATTCACTTCAGAAGCGCATTTCTTCAACTGTAATTTTAAATTCACACCTCTGTACAGTCAACGTCACATAGCTTGGAATCTGTACCTAGATGGATTTTTCTATTGACCATTCAAAAAATTATGTCCTCTGGAGTACACGCTTGATTCCTCATTCTAAGAGCTTGAACCTCAGATCCAATGCATTGAGATAAGAATAGATTAGAGCGAACTCTCTATATCCCTGAAAATAAGTAAGAAAATCCACGAAAATCCACAATCAGAAGCTTTGCAAGTCATTTTCGTACTGGGTCCTTCCGCCAAGAGGATCGTGGAATGAGGAGTTCCTATAATGCTGCATGAATTTTCAACGTTTCCTTTGTACTGAATTTGCTCTGTTACTCTTTGCTGAACTAGTTCTTATTTAAGCTGGATTCACATGGGACGGAAGAAGACGGGATTGGAAAAGACGAGAAAACCAGTGGAGGGGGTAGCCGGAGTTGGCGGAAGGTTCACATGGATGATGGACGGAAAGGACAGAATGATAACCTTCCTCCTGGAAGCCTCTGAAATTATAACCTCTCTCTGATCTGTAACCTCTGTTGACTGTGTTTTGAATTTGACGTTCAATTCCTCGTTAAAATTAATTTTTAATTAAAAAAAGAAGAAAACCAGAGAATGCTTGCATACGAGTCTGCAACACATTGGGACATTTTATGTCTTTAGTACGGTAACCATCAGAAATTTCCGCGTAACGCTCCCCTCATAACGCTCCCTGCGTAACGCGTAACGATACCCGCGTGACGATTTTTCATTTATGTGCCATAGTAAAGACATAAAATGTCAAAAACTAGCAAAAAAAGGACAGCACAACAAACAAATGAAGCACAAGCGTGGAACCTCGGGGTGTCCAATTGTCAATTGCAACAATCGATTGTTCTTTCCAACAATCGATAGTTTCGATGGTTTTTTCAACAAAGGAGTAATATTGCTCTTGGAATTTTCAATTTGCCCACCTGCTCATTCATTTTTACGAATGCCAGCTGAACAATGTTTCCAGAAAATTCACAGTTGGGATTCTGGGAATACATTATAACAACTCCTCAATCGCTTCGATTGTATCAAAACAATCGATTTTTGGCTACTATCGACAGTTGGCCAACACCTAGTGCAACCTCCACTAGTGGTTATCATTCCTGACCACTGCGCAGGCGCACGGAAAGGACGGAAGACGGACGGCGGTATACAAATTTCTTCCGCTAATGGGTTCTGTCAAGATGGCGGCCACCATTCTCAAACAGAAAAAATCAGCCAATCAGATTGTGATATTTCTTTCCGTCTTTTCCGATTCCACCCTCTTCCGTCCCATGTGAATCCAGCTTAACGTCGTCAGAATACAGCATTGATGGGACAGCTTGGAAAAATGTTTCATCAGCACGCGTTTTAACCTCAACTGAGGTTCCCCTCTCCCAGAAATTTGAGCATCCCCGGCTATCATTGTCCCTCCTCTTATTATTCTCTCGATGGTCCTCGTTTACTGTTATAATATGCTGCTACTCGGGAATATTCCCTAAGTATCCACTTCAAGTTCTCCTAAGCTCGAATGATCCTTATGAGGTTTCTCCAGATTCCTCACCTGTGCAGAAACGAGACTCCCACTGGTGATTTCCAATCTACCAAAACCCAAGAGATGGTTGGCAAAAGGTACAAGCCCGGATGATCGTTTATGTTTCTTAGGTTTAGGAGTAGCCTTTCCTTGGTTTCTTTCCCATATCCGAACTGCCTCCTCAGTTAAACACATCATTTGGTAGCAAGTAGTGGCGCTCTCCTGTTGAAATTAAGTGCCTGATGAAACTTCGCCATTATAGAAAACTTGGATCTTCTGAATCTGTGGTCTTAAGGCTACAAATTCAAGACATCTGGAACGTATATTGAGCCAAATCTTGGCATTCACTGTGATTCCAATACTGGTACATAAAAATTAAGACCAGCTCTTTAAGATGGGACTGGAAAATATTTCCAGAGCGCTTGGTCGAGGATTCCTACGGTGAACTCAAAAGAAAGAGGTGAGAAACGTTGATTACAAGCTTCTCAACTCCCCTTCTTTTCAACACTCAACACTGCTATTTCAACTTCTCTGCAGACTTTTCGAGGTCGGCGTCCTTCCGGTTTTACTAAAGCGGACGAGGCTGTTATTAAATTTTGATTTCTGTTGAGTAAATCATGATTGTCATTCTCTCCCTCAATTTCCTATTCGAGGATAATTTCCCATTGGGAATAATTGTCACTCAAAATTAATGAAAAAAGGGCTCCAAAATTGACAAACACATTTAACTAGAAATGAACAATAAACATCTACAGAATGACGTATACAGATTTCATATCCGAGTTCACAGTCTTGAGAAAATGTGAAATAAAAACGGGATCATTTCATCATCATGGGGAATTCGCCTCACATTTTTTTTTTTTTCGAAAGAGGGTTCACTGACAAGGAGAAAACCATAGTTTGCTGAAATTTTAGAGAATTTAAGGAAGATGTAAATTTTAAATGTAGCGTCAATCTGAATGGGGGCAGCCATGTTCCTGGTGTCAAACGTTATTCTAGGGTTGTCAGACACTCACGCTGACAAAGTCTCATGTTTCTCCCTGGGAAACCGAATCGTTGCAATTCGACTCCGGAAAAGGAAAATCGACGGATCCCAGGGGAAAAATTCGTAAGGCCCACGACGCCAAAAAGCACGGCACGTGGAGTCCCCTCCACGGTAAAATATACCGCGGCCTGATTAGCGGAAATCTATCCCCGCTTTCGCTAATCAGCCGAAAAATTAACGCCCAGGAAAAGATCTGCACCCAATCAGCGAGGAGAGGAGGAAGGAGTGCAGGAAAAAATACCGAAAATATTCAGCCACAAATATTTCTGAAGACACGCCCCCAGCTGTGCAACAAAACCATTGTGTGCCGCCAGAACCGGGGTTGTGCATCAGTATCCGGAATCAAGTGCTCTACGATCCAAAAGCACCCAGTTCTGCTGCCTTCCGCTGAGTGACAGAGAGCGGTATCACTACAGGCTACGTCGGTCCGAGAGAACCAGCCGCCTCCAGGAAAGAAGTGGGTAGCTGCCACGTCAACGCCTCCTGAGACAAATCTCCAAAGTCTATCGAGACCCGAAGAAAGGATCGCCAGGTCAGTCCTAAGTAGGTACTTAGCTTCAGCTTACCCGATCTCTACTTCCGCTGTCGCCGTCGCGAACCCGCGCCTTCCGCGAAACTTCGTAATCTCGCGACGACACGCGGTCAGGAGGCACATAGGTAGGGATAGACTAAGCTAAGTACCACCTATAGCTTCACTTTCACCTTTATATTATCAAAATTGAATCCCCTTTTCCAATTGTCAAATAAACCCGTTGCTCATTCAACAATCCAAACAAGTGTTTTCTCTCTAAAGTCCACGAAGCCCGAAGGTATCAAGTACTTAGGAACAAGCATATATGCTTGTAAATCCGGGGCTATTGCCTTCGGATCTAAATATTTGACTATATATAGTCAAATATTTAGATCCGAAGGCAATAGCCCCGGATTTACCCGTTCCCCGGCTAGGTTAGTTAGGAAACTTGGCGCCTAGGCAGTGCAGAGGCAATTTATCGCAAATTCCAATCCACGAGTAGGCGCAGAAATAAGTCAGGCCTAACCACTGAATAGGCGAACCTTACAAGGGTCCTATTATAGGATTTGACTTGAAATTCCGGAATCTAAAATTGAGATAAATTCCCCATTCATTGCCTACCTCATCCGAAGTTGCCGACGTAGACTTTGGTCTTCCATAATCGTTGTAGATCAGCGCTGGGCCAGCGGGTAAATAGAGACTCGTCTCACAATTTTCATCTATACCGGCGCCAAATCTGTCAACCCTTTGATAATAATCGGCCGAACTTGTCCTGCAAAGCAACTTGTCCTCAACAACTACGCAGATACATTGGCTCCTTCAAAATCACGAATAATTTATTAAAAATAAAATCAATTAGTCATATAGTACCCGTATTTTAGTTGTAAGTTATTCCTACTTCATATCTAAGGGTTCTTCATATTTCTCGGAAGAAGATCTCAACGCTGATTCGTTAGTGTGAGAAACAGATTGTTTGCTTGAGCATTTGATCAAAACCTCGTTTTCCGTTCTAAATTCGTTTCCCAGGTATAAGTTTCTTTCTTCCCACTGAAATCGTCGAATACGTGCCTCTAAAATCTGAAATACCACCTATACTACGCGAATTTATTAATAATTGGAAAATAATTTCCATTGGCGTATTACTCACGGATTTAGGCCCTGAAAACGGTCTAACTTTCAACGAAGAGCTGCTGGATGATGAAGACCCCACGCTCTCTTCAGACGAAGCGGAGGAACTTCGGTCATACTCTGGGCACAGAAATTTCATTCTGTCGCACCATAGGTTCCAAAACATCTATAACCGTTACATCAAAGTAAATAATCTATTTTTCAGGTGGGTCTGCTCAATATAAACCTATCGTGCAAGTAAGTACCTACCAATATTGGTATGAAAAAATAATTTTGAGATGAAAAAATGTGGCTTAAGCAGGACTTGACATATTAAATTCCAATTTTTCTTTAATTTTCAATTATTTTAAGTCTACAATTACCAATCTTGCTTAAGGGGCTCTCAGTCGGTCGCCGTTCATTCCTCGTTCCGGGTTAGTATTTCCCTAAATTACAGGCGCCAAAACTTTAAAAATTGTACCCAAATTTGAAATTTATTAGTGCAGCAATATAGGGAATTGGAAAACTAATAAATTGCTGCTGGAATCATCAAAATTAAATAATAATGCCAGGAAAAACGCTAAAAATTATTACACAAAGGTTTATTATTTTTCTGATAGATCAATCGCCTGCAAAGAGTACAACTTTGCCATTGTCACTACCTACCAACCTAATTTCGCTTTACATTCAAGTTTAATGTTTAATGAAATAAACGCTTCACTCAATTTAAAGAGAAAAAAAGAAAAAAATGTTGCTAAGGACGCAAATCTGAGTACAACTCGAAGAAACGAACAGCGATAGCATTTTGGTCAGCTAAAATTTGAACGGAGATTAGACTTCTTTGGTGATTCACATTCGTGTTTCTGCAGTATCGTAAGTTTTCATAGGGAGTGAATGGTTGGTTCTCAGAGCTCCGGGTGGTCTCATTCGATTCTAAAAATTCAATGCTATCTTCAATACTACCTTATTCTTATATCGAAATTTTTTGAGCTAGAGCTTTTTCAGAATTTCAATCCATATTTTTCAACCCTTAGACTGACGTCTACCAACTGTGTGTGTGTTTAGTGTGTTGCGTGTTTTGAGCGTTGGACCGGGGTTCTTGGCCGGCCTGGGGGCGGCCCCCTTGGCGCTTTTATTGAGGTGTGCGGTTTGCCTCTGCGGTATACCACACAGTTCGTAGGGCTACCTCTCCAGTAATGGATTGGTGGCCCCGGGAGCCGCCATGGTGGGTGGGTCCGGGACGCCCCGGCCGGTACGGTAGCGCCCCACACACACCTTATTCCTGGGAGTACCGATCACACTAGTTCCTATTACACTTAGTTCCTGTTCTTAATCGTTTTTTATAGTTCGAGCTCTTCATTGTTATCTTTCTTGCCTAATTATAATTGTTGTTGATGCCTTGCCCTACATGTTAGGATTAGATAGTAAGTTAAGTAAAAAGCTTTAATATTTGTATTGACTTATACTATGTACATATATGTACCTACAGTATTAAGAATAAAATATCAATATCAATCAATATCAAAAGCTTCTGGGCACAACTAGACCCCAAATGGAGCCCATATTCCAAATTTCATCAAAATCGGTTCATGGAAACTAAGGGAAATGCCGCGTAGGGCGGACGGACGGAACATTTTTTATTCGATTTTCGGATTCTACGTACGGAAACCAACGAATTTTGAGGGGAGTAAAAAAAAATTTCTTCTTGGTCGATTCCAAAAACCTAACTAATAAATTCATCATTCCCCCATTCTCCAGCAATTACTAATTCTCTGGCAATTACTGTTCGATTTCGATGATTTCAGCGGCAATTTTTTAGTTTTTCCATTCCCTAGGCAAATGCACTAATAAATTTCAAAAATTCTTCCGAATTTTAAATTTAGGGAAATATGCCTGTAATTTAGGGAAAAATGCCTGTAATTTAGGGAAATACTAACCCAAAACGAGGAACGAATGGCTACCGACGTAGACTCTCTTTAGGTCAATATTTGAATTGAAGTAGGTATATTTTGAGGAATAATTCCCTACCTATTGGACAGTTTTGCGGTGGTTTACAGTCAATTACAAAACAATTATTTTACTTTGGTGGAATTCGAGTGTATAAATTTAAACATTTTAGTTCCGAATGTTCTTTAATGAAAATTAAGGTTCCTGTTCCGGAAAATACAAGATGTTTACGTCTTAAGGGGGTCTCTGTCAGTGAATAAACGGAGTTTCCCGCTTTTCTCTATCGATTTCAGGTCGATTTTGGTGACCCCTGCGGCAATCTTTCAATTCCCCTGGTAGGTGCACTAATGAATTTTGAAAATCCTTGAAAACTTCAATTTAGGTACAGCTTTTGCTTCCGAGTCTACCAAGGTAGCGGAAGCTTTGTTTTCACTTTTCAAGGACGAAAAAAAAAATTTCTCCAAAATCAAAATTTCCACTCGCGTTTTGCGTTTTAGACCTTTTTGAACAATTTTGATTCCGTGTCTGTGTGTCTGTCTGTCTGTGTGTCTGTCTGTCTGTGTGTCTGTCTGTCTGTGTGTCTGTCTGTCTGTGTGTCTGTCCGTCTGTCATGATTTCCTTGTAACGCGCATAACTATACGAAGTTATTGTCCGATTTCTATGAAATTTTCAGGGATTGTGCGGGTTGGTGTGTAGACGGTCCCCTATGAAAATCATCATCCCCGGACTGATAGAAGCGACTGCGCATGCGCAAACGTGAATTCCTTGTAACGGCCATAACTTCTACAATTTCCATCCGATTTCAATGAAATTTTCAGGGATTATGTGGATTAGGTTGTAGATGGTTTCCTATGAAAATCATTGTCCCCGGACTGATAGAAGTGACTGCGCATGCGCAAACGTGAATTTCCTTGTAACGGCCATAACTTCTTCATTTCCCACTCGATTTCGATGAAATTTTCAGGGATTATGTGGATTAGGTTGTAGACGGTTCCCTATGAAAATCATTGCCCCCGGACTGATAGTAGCCATTGCGCATGCGCAAATGTGAATTTCCTTGTAACGGCCATAATTTCTACATTTTCCATCCGATTTCAATGAAATTTTCAGGGATGTTACAGAGTAGTGTTTAGATGGTCCCCTGTGAAAATCACAGAGAATTGTTTTTCATAGAGGGATTCTTTCATAGAGGAATGGTCTCCTGTGAGAATCTCAAATCCCATTCATTGCAGGTCATCGGTAGCTCAGAGGATAGAGTCTTGATTAGAGCTCCCAAGGTCGCGGGTTCGAAACCCAGCCGAGGCTATGTATTTTTTGATCCAATCACATACACCTACTCACTTAATTTTTCATCCGAATATGATGAAATTTTCTAGGATTATCCAGATTAGCGTGTAGATGGTCCCCTATGAGGGTGGTGAAAGGTACTTAGAGATTGGTGTTTTGAGATTAACTACTATGCATCGGATCATCTATACAATCGGGTTATGGATACGAGGAAGCTATGTGCCACACCCACTTGGCAGACGTTTTTACCTTTTATTTAATTTTGGAATTTAACTTTTGGAATTAAATAAATGCATGGGTGTAGTGATTATAAAAATAAGAAGAATGCCTCAATAAACACGAAAATTGGATGATTATTTCCTGAGAAAACTGGGAGAAACTGTTGATGAAAACTGGCCAGCTATGAAAAGGCACTGGAGGTGGTGGGTGGCAATGTTGCTCCTTCCGAGGGGGGACGCCGTTTCGTAAGAGATTAGACTAATCCACAACGGCCAATAAACGGCGACCGATTGAGACGATGCGCTTTTGCACTACAATTTAAATGTTCGATTGAACTATAATATTACGAGCATTAGGTACCCTGAAAACTCACTTCTCTCCTAAAACTGGCCGCCAATTCGAAGTAAAATACTTGCTGATTGCAAAATCGAGCTTTTATGGTGTTTCTCGTTTTCCTTCTATAAACCGAGAGATTGACGAATTCAACGGGCAGCATCGAGACGAGCTCGAGGGTGCCAACCACTGGATCTTCTTTGCAACTGGGGTCGTCTTTCCATTCCAAGAAATCTTTAGCGAGTATCAATTTCGTGGGCGTCAAACCTGCATGTACGGAGGCTATGAGTAGACAGAAGACGTATAGAATTCACCTTTGTGTGCTTTATCAGTGAGTGCATATACCGTTTTATAAACATGAACGTAATTACATCGATCCCAGCTCAAAGCATAGGCATACAGGGTGTCCCATATGTTATCCACCAAACTTTGGGAGTCGATTCTACAATTAATTTGCAACATAAAATGTCCCTTAGCAAGTTTTTTTAACCCCCTTAAAATCCGACTTTTCTGACTTAAGATTTTTTTCGTGTTTTCGACCTTACACCTTTAAAACGGTCATAACTCCCTTAAATTGCACTGCAAATTAAAAATAAGGATACCGTTGGAAAGAGCGTGAAATTTCTCAATAGATGAGCTGTTGAAAAATTGAGAAAAAGTGAACGCTAGAGTAGTTTTTTTACCTCAAACTTTAAAATTTGTCAATTTCTGTTTTTTTTTTTCTTCAAAAATGTTGATGATTTTTCCCCATGGAAACGAGGTATTTGCAAAAGAGGCTCAAAAGCTTAAAAACTTCTCCATTTCATCAGCTTTTCAACGGTCACCCAATTTTTAGTTTCATTGTGGAATTAGAGGGAGAAAATGGTGTTTCAATGCGAAAAAACGTGCATTTTTTTCAACGAAATTGACGGTTGGACGGGAGGAATCCGGGGTCTGCTCCGCCGTCTCTCCTCCCAAGCACCACGTCCCCACGTCAAACCGTCGATTTCGTTGAAAAGAATATACGTTTTTTCGCATTGAAACACCATTTTCTCCCTCAAATTCTACAGTAATACTAAAAATTGGGTGACCGTTGGAAAGGTGATGAAATGGAGCAGTTTTTAAGCTTTTGAGCCTCTCTGGCAAATACCTTGTTTCAATGAGGAAAAATCATCAACATTTTCACCAAAAACAGAAATTGACTATTTTTCAAGTTTGAGGTAAAAATACTACTCTAGCATGTTGTTTTTCTCGACTGGTCAACGGCTTATCTATTGAGAAATGTTTCGCTCTTTCCAACGATACACTTATTTTTAATTTTTGAGTCTAATTTAAGGGAGTTACAATCGTTTGCATGGTGTAAGGTTGAAAACACGAAAAAAATCTTAAAAGTCAAAAAAGTCGGATTTTAAGGGGGTTAAAAGAAAATTGCGAGGAGACACTTTTTGTTGCAAATTAGTTGTAGAAATCACTCCCGAAGTTTGGTGGATAACATATGGGACACCCTGTAGATGTGTAATATATGAACTATCCTTTGTTCAGAGGATTCTGTGGTGGTCGAAGTAGATTCTGTGTGGGTGGTCGAGGGGCATTGGAAATTATACCCACGTTTATACTTAGGTCATAGTTTTATTAAAAAGAAGAAATAATCCTGTAAATTGCTTTGATTTATTCAAACAATTTTGCGAGGGTAGTAGCTTAAAAAAGCTAGCTTTTTTGCAATTTCGGTAGCTCAAACTTTTGAAATTGTACAAATTTGTTTATTCAAGTACTAGGTACTTACTTAAATAGATGTTTGACATTAATAATTTCAGTAAATTACAAATGTCACAGGATAGTTTTTTGACTTGAATACGTCTTTTAGCTTGGGATGAAACTTTTTTCAGCAATAACTGGCAAATCGAGCAAAATTGCCCCAAAAAGTAAAACAGGTGCAGGTGTGGTGAAGGGGGGTAGCTTATTTTAGTCTTGTCCACAGGAATAATAATAGTCTTTATTGCGTCATAAATTAAATGATAGCAACACGTCATAAATAGTCAATGGTATGATAAATTCAGAATATAATAATAACAAAATATGGAGACAATTTAACAATTTATGGTCAGGAAGTTGGACAGGTTGTTCTACATAATTTAAAAAAATATTCAACACAATAAATTGCTGTTTTTAGGCATACGCGTTTCATAGCACTTTTGAATTTAGCTTCCTCACTACCGAAGGTAGGGAAGCTTTGTATTCGTGAAAGAAGTGAAAAAAAAATGTCCTCCAAAATCAAAATTTCCACTTGCTTTTAGCGTTTTAGAGCTTCCCGAACAATTTTGGTTCCGTGTCTGTCTGTCTGTGGTCAATCCTTGTCCCGGGCAAAACTATACTAACCTGTGGTCCGATTTTGATGAAATTTTCAGGGATTGTGCGGGTTAGGTCCTAGACGGTCCCCTATCAATTTCAGCACCTTCGGACCAATAGGAGCGAGTGCGCATGCGCAAACGTGAATTTCCTGGAACCTCGGTTTCTAATGAACCGATTTTGCTCAAATTTGGAGGTTAGTTAGGGACTAACTTCTAAGAGACACCCTATAAGTTTCAATCAAATTGGTCAAGCGATAGCCGCTGCGCATGCGCGAACTTTAAATTTATTGTTACAACCAAAACTCCGCAACTATTCAACCAATTTCGATGAAATTTTCAGGGATTGTGTGGGTTACCACAACTATTTACAACACTATTATAAACATTAATACCTGCAACCCTATCCCGCATATTATCGCCAATATTTTGGTATTCAATAACTCTTTGAATCATACTCATGCCAACTGATTCTATACGTCCATGTTACAATGAGTGAGGAAGCTATACTGCCCACCCAACTTGGCAGACGTTTTTTTATTGGGAGCGAATTGTACCTACGTGTCTGGTATTGCATTATACAGCTTGGTGCCCGCGAAGTCTATGTTGTATTTTTGTGTCGAGGTTAATCTGCATCGGTCGAATTTCAGCAAATCGCGTTTTCGCGTATTATATCCGTGTTCCGCTGCAGCATACCTATTTAGATGACTATGTACCTCCGTCAGGCTTTCGAAAATGTACTTTGCTCGGACTGTCGAAATTCGGTGTTCTGGAAACGGGGGTTTGCAGGACTCTCTCCGTCCTCTGCCACTCAGGATTCGGATGGCCGTTTTTTGGAGCCGGAAGATTTCATCAATTTGCTGTGAGTTTCCCCACAAGAGAATACAGTACGAGAGACGCGAGTCGAAATATGCAAAATATACGCTACGAAGAACCCGTAACGATACCGTGCATTTAAGTTTTCGAAGGAGGAAATTAGTTTGGGGTAACTTTGACTTGAGGCCCGTTAAATGAGCATTCCACGACAGATTTTCTCGTACATTTATACCCAGTAGAGTGGCGGTCTGGAGTTCGGGACTAGGTACGTAGTGACAGTTCAAGGCGTTGAGTTTTGTTGATATTTAGGCTTAATTTATTCCCAGCACACCACTCCACCATTCTTGACTCAACAATTTTTTGGTTTTCCAGTTTCTCAATTGAGGTTCTGCCTGATATGCAGGCTGTAGTGCCATCTGCATATAAAAATATTCCGGAGGAGTCGTTGGCTATGTATCGAGGCAGATCATTTATATAGATGTTGAATAAAATTGGGCCCAATTTTGAGCCCTGTCTAACTCCATACAAGAGGGGGAGATCGCACGATCTTGCTCCCTTAGCTCCACGATCTGTGACCTTCCAGTGAGGTATGATGTGACCAGTTTTGTGCTGTTTTTGTCAAAGCCGTACTTGATGAGTTTGCTTGATAGAATGCCAGGATCCAGACAGTCGAACGCGCGAGACAAGTCGTACATGACAGGAGATGTGGGTCTTGAAGCTCCATATTTTTGTACACCATTCTTAACACTTTCAGTGCGGGCGTCTACCCGGGTAGACAGAGAGTCTTCCCCAGCCCACTGCCGTCTACTCGGGTAGACTGAGCCCGTTGCATTGACTCATCGCATTCCAAGGTTAGTAAGTTACCGAAATAACCGTTACAAGCGCCAGTTGGGCGGAAAATTCCTTCAATACCTTCCTGGCTTCATGCTAGATAGCGTCGGAAGCAGATTGGAAGGTTTGAACACAAGTTTCAGTCATACCTTCGAGGCAACCCTTGTACGTTGACGCTCGGTCAGGCAGGTAGCGTGCAGTGGGTGGCGTTGGACGGCTAGAGGCTCCCGCATTGAAAGTGTTATAGCGGAGAGCGCAGTGGTTGTGCTCGACGAGCTTCTAAAACCAAATTGGTTTGGTGACAGTAGATTTTCGCCTTCGAAATAGTCTTCAAGCTGTTCACTAATAATGTCTTCCAAGATTTTTCCGATGTATGTTATTATGACTATGGGTCGGCTTTGCTCATAACTGAGGGGTTTCCCCTTTTTGGTACTGGTACCACCCGGGTGAATTTGAGACAAGATGGAAAGACTCCTAGAGACAGGTGGAAAGACTACTTAGAGAGACAAAGGTGGAACAAATACAGAATAACGCGTGGGTGTTAGTATTCTGATAAATTGCACAATATTTACTGTGGTTTCATTCGTTTCTAGAAATTAAACACTATATTAAATTGATGAAAAAATGTCATGAACATTCAGTAATGATTACCTACATATTAGCTAATTAATCATCCTCTTTACGCGGTCGGTTGGTCCCACAGAGCTCTGAGTAGTGTCATAAAAATGCTTGAAAATCATATCTATTTTAAGTTAATGAAAAAATGTCGAAAGTTTTCGAAGTAGGGCGTTTTGAAAACATTTTCTCCCACTTTTTACATTTCAGAAGTGACTGAGTTTAACCAAAAGCTTCGCGAAAAATTCAAAAGGTTCATTATTGAAATGAATATACCAAAATGTTCTTAAAGATGGAAAAAAAAAATCTACAAAAAAAAATATAAAAAAAATTAAAAAAAATACGAAAAAAAAATAACTAAAAAAAAAATAACTAAAAAAAAAAAAAAAATAGAAAAAAAAACAAAAAAAAATTAAAAAAACTCACAAAAATAATATAAAAAAATAAAATACCTACAAAAAAAAATAAAAAATAAATAAATATCTACTCTATTTTGTATCAATTTATGTAAAATAAATAAATATCTACTCTATTTTGTATCAATTTATGTCTATCCATCTTTAAGAATATTTTGGTATATTAATTTCAATAATGAACCTTTTGAATTTTTCGCGAAGTTTTTGGTTAAACTCAGTCACTTCTGACTTGAATACTCACAGTTACTTATTGAACTTGTATTTTGTCAAATAAAAGAGTCATAGGTATTTGATACAGGAAAGTCATAATCATGAAAAAAGAACATTGGAAACTATTTTGAGAGGAAGCAATGAAAAAAAATTGTGAAAAAAATTAAGTTAGTGTCAATTGCGCACGATTGCGCGCAACTTTTTTGCGCAAAAGTATTTTTCCTGAGATCCTCACAAAATCGAAAGTAGTCTTTTGAAGAAACTCAATTTTAAATGCTTGCATACGAGTCTGCAACGCATTGGGACATTTTCATGTCAACCACTTCACAACAAGGTAGTGAAGTAAGGTTGTAAGTTCATTTACCCAAGCATCAAAATAAGAAATTTATAAATAAGAGATAAATAAGATATTAAATAAGAGTTTATTGGTCGCGTGAGCAAGACTTGCTTAGTTTTCGTGACGATTTTTCAGTTTATGTGCCAAAGCAAAGACATGAAAATGTTTGTATTTTGCACACTACTCATCTCACGAGTAACTTTCTTTGGGTCAAGTTCAGCCCTGAACAACTTCAACGCTCAACTCTGGATTCAAACGCCCATTATGCGATTTCCGCAGATTCCGTCCCGTTTTCCGCCTATCTGGCTCATACAGGCTATTTTAAACCCTGCTAGACCGGATATTGGAGATCCTCTGTTACGTACCTATCTCAATCGATTTATGTGGGTTGGTGTTGGTATTGCCTGGTTACCGTTGCGGATTGCGGGAACTGGAAATTTCGCTCTTCACTGCCGATAGTAGGAGAACTCTTGATTTGCCAAATAACTCTGAAAAATATCCTTCAAAATTTCCACTCTTGTTTTTAGAACTCTTATTCTTCGTTTCCTTCCCTTTTTTTCTTCGTTCCCTGTTTTATTTGTTTTTGTTCCCTTCTTATTTCTTCGTTTTTTCCTTCTATTGTTGTTTATTTCTTTTTTCTCCCTTCTTCGTTTCTTTCTATACTTTTTAGGACGTCCCACAGTAAGACTTGGGCGTCCTTATGCGATCGATCTGGGGTGAAGTTGGACAACACTCAACAGAAAAAAAATAACCATACAGTAATCCGTTTTAGACCATTCTGAATCCAAATCCGCGAAAAAAAAACCATAGGTGTATGTCTGTGTGTGTGACAAAATCTTGTGTCGTCTGCCCAGGCCTTAGTTCAACCGATTTTCGTGGTTCTTTTTTGTTCGACGCGGAAAACTATCTAGTTGTGCACTACGTCGCCAGAATTTCGAATTTTGCTTTTTAAGGGGGGGAAGGGGGGTTAATGCTAAAAAAAACGTGCGTTTGCGGGCATAATCCTGTAAAATCTGCCCAGGCCTCAATTTCCAACCGTTTTGAGTGTTTTTTTTTTTTTTTTTGTTCGACTCATAAATCTTCCAAATTGCACACTATTTCACCAGAGTATCAAAATTCGCAAGGAGAGGGGGTGAGTGGGGGGATAATATTCACGAAATATCAGATTTTTCAATATTTCGGTTCCTTCATAGCTTACTTACTAATTGTATCCAAGTTCTGAAATTGAGGAAAAATTCTCATTATACCTCCGGATTTTCATGAATTATTCTCTGTCTCACCATGGAACTAATAGAGAATGCCAGAACACCATAAATAGCATATTTCATGGGTTTTTGAATTTTTTTTTTTTTGTGTTTTACCTTGAATACGGAAATGAACTTCGACGGGGACTGCCTACCAAAACAAATAGATGGAATTTCAACGTTACGAAGTATTGCCACTTTGGTGCCAGAATGGCACCATTGCCTGGGGGAGGGGGGGGGGGACTCGAATTAGCATTTTGGGTGACGTAGATCATGGTTTTTAAAATGCTCTTCAAATTCGAGGCTCCCACGCCGCTAGAATCAATCAATCAATGTTTTTATTTGCCAGGACACAGTGTGCAAAAGCAATTGTCAAAATAATAATAATAATAACAAAATAGTACCTAATAACAACACTATGTCTAGATAGGAAGAAGGAGAGAGCTATTTATACGTATTTACTCTTTCCTGCCAAGAAGACCCGATAGTGAACACCCTGTGTAGCAGGGAACACCGCAGCACGCGATGCGGGGCCGGGGGAAACCCCAGCCCCGCCCGGACCCGCCCACCATGGTGGCATCCCGAGTCCAAAACCAGCGAGGAATCACTGCGCAAGAGTGGGTCCCCCGGCAAGGACAGCAGAAAAAACCCACCAGGAAGGCCACCCCCGGGCGAAATGTTATGGTGGATAATGGTGAAGAGGGGGGAGGGTATCACTATTTCTTGCCTAAAATGCTTAATAAATTACATCGAGTGAACAGTTTTTTCGCTTACCAACTGGTATTAATTGACCTAATGCTTATGCAATGGGACGTCCCCTGGAATGCATGCATTACTAAACAGATGTTTTCTTCAAGAATGTATGCTTTTAACCTTGAAAAGGTTTTAGCGATGGGACCCCCCGCCGAAAAACGACAGGAAAAATCGACAGTAAAAAGCGACAGGAAAAAGCGAGAGGAAAGTAGCGCTATGATTTATCATATGCTTGACAACCTGATGTTATTATGAATAAGGAGGTATCTTAAATATTACAGAGGAAGAAATATAAAGAGGGAGAGGGAGCAAAAACCTTTTCAAGGTATGTCACATTTTAGCCATTAGGCTCTAAGCGGAAATCATCCGGGGGTGCAGGGGGCGTTTTGCTACCTTATACCTCCTGTGTTTGCAACAATGTGTGAAAATGGATAAAAACTTGATGAATAAATAAATACTTAGGGGAACAAACGAAGTGTGTAACGATAGTGTTAATTTAATTTTGAGCAAGAGTTTATTTCCGTTCCACCTGAAGTAAATGAATACCCAGTTTGAAGTTTGAACTACGAAGTATGATCTAAAATTGGGAGTAATCATAGGTTATATCTACTTACAAGTGCACTTGAATAGGATTTTTGATGACACGTAGGTTTCTACACCAAATTACTTACGTGAAGAGGTACTTGCATTGAGAAGACATACGTACTTACGAGGAGACATTTTGTGAAATAAGGGTAGAGAAAACGTACTGGTAGGTACTTACATTGAGGAGACATTTTTTCTTACACAGAGTAGACATTGATGTGGGATGTGTATGGAGAACCTTATGAGGATTGAAGTGATTTAGTTTCTCACTCTCATTGAGTAGACATGGTTATTTTTGAAGACTTGAACAAGATTGCTGATTGTGTCGAAAGGTGATTTCGGAATTTCGAAGATTTACTGGGACGAAGCTCAAGGTACTACTACGTAAATTTCAATAATCTTACCAACATGTAACTGTTGAATCCCTTCTCCGTCACGCGTCGTCTGCGCGAACGGACACTCCAAAAGAACGGTGTCCTCGAAGTCGCTGTATTCTGTGAAAAGGAGCTTTTGAATCCTATTCAGAGTCATCACTTTTCTCCAGCATTCGATAATTTACTGCCTCTCGAATGTACACAATGCAGTTGCTACAGTACATCATCAGCTATTGACACCTGCGAGGTTGCTAGCTTTCGTTCTAATGATGAACGAGGAGAAGTAAAACTTGTCATGTTACCTACGATGCAGAAGTACATTTTCTCAACATGAACACATTAAGCGTGTAAAATATCAAAATCTCTCCTCTGGCCCCACAATAGAGTGTGCGCCTGGGTAGGAAAAACTGTTTATTGTTATTTTTAATCTAAGGTAGACCTCATTCTTAGAATTTTGGTACCAACCGCGACCTTCTAGCGTGTGTAAATGTTTTCCTATGAATTTTTAAAGTTTCGACCGTTTATGACGTCACAGTGGACTGGGGGGTCCCGCCCCGGCGAGAGGGGCGGTCCTGCAAAGAATATGCGCCAAAACAATTGTACTCATCACAGGCTATGACCTTAAGGAGGAATGCGGCCCTGATCAGTTGTGTGCTGGAATGAAATCTGGAGTGGAAGGAGCTATCCATGGAATGCTTAAAAAGTTTGATGACAATGAAACAGAAGGAATGCTCCTTATTGACGCGACAAACGCTTTCAATTCTCTAAGCCGGCCTTTGGCTCTCTGGAATGCTCGGAACTTGTGGCCAAGATGTTCAAGATTTTTGTTTAACACATACAGAGGCTTTCCCATGACGGTTTTCAGACAAAGTAACGAAATCATACTCAGCCAGGAAGGGACCACTCAAGGAGACCCATTGGGGATGATGATGTACGCCGTCGGAACCCTCCCACTCATTCGAAATCTTAAGTGCAACAGCTACCAACAAAACTGGTACGCCGATGATTCGGCATGCGTTGGGATACTCAGTGAACTAAAGGCATGGTTTTCCCAGTTACAGATTGAAGGGCCTAAGTGGGGATACTTTCCAGAGGCCAGTAAAAGCTACTTAATCCTCAAGCCTGGGCTAGAAAACGAGGCTCACGCCTTATTTGAGGGCACTAATCTCAGAATGGTGAACTCTCAACGTTTCCTAGGCGGCCATATTGGAGATCAGACCTCAGCAGCCGAGTTTGTCAGAGCCAAAGTTCAGGGATGGGTCGAAAATACAAAGAAACTGGCCACTGCCACAAAACAAAGCCCTCAGGCTGGTTACGTGGCATTCACAAAATCATTGTCCAGGGAATGGGTGTTTTTACAGCGAGTTGTAGGAGAGTGTTCTGATGAATTCGAACCTCTAAGAGACTGCATCCGCCGAGTCTTCATTCCAACGCTTGTGGGAGAAGCTGTCAGCAACTGGGAAGCTGAACTCTACGAGTTACCTGTCAAAATAGGAGGATTGGCCCTGGAGGATCCAGTTAGAACAGCCAGTGTGAATTTTAATGCTTCAAAGAGGTCCACCTCCATGTTGTCAGTAGCCCTTGAGACTGGAGGGAGCTTTGATCACAACCAGCATGAAGACCGGGTGCGAGAAGTACAGGAAGAGGAGAAAACCCTGAACATAGCTGCTGCCTTAGCTAAACGGGAAAGGCTGCTCCAAGACAGTAGTTTACCTCACCGACCGAAGAGAGCCATGGACAGGATCTCACAGAGCCACCATTCGTCACAATGGCTGACAGTCATACCACTCCATCGGGACGACCTGGATCTTTCACCGACCCAACTCCGTGATGCCCTCGCCCTGAGATTTGGACGTGAACCGATCGGACTCCCTCGCCATTGTGATGGATGCGGGGCTCAAATGGATTTAGACCATGGGCTAAACTGTAAGAGAGGAGGCTTAGTCAAGCAAGGACATGACCAAATAAGAGATCAATGTGCGAAAATGGCCAGCCTTGCATGGAGGTCAGTTGGTCTAGAACCCGTCATGGTAGAAGGTTCGAAATCCGCGGATGGTACCTAGCAGATATAAAAATTCACGGAGTGTGGAACCAGGAGAGGACGGCGTACTTCGATATCCGGGTCGTGAACCCTGACGCCCCCTCTTATGGTTCCCTCGACTGGAATACTACCGCCCAGAGCGCTGCAAATGCCTAGCACAGAAAATATGACACAGCTGCTGAGGACCTGAGAGGCTCGATTACCCCCCTCGTGGTAGCCTGCGATGGAACTCTCCACAAAGAATATGACAGATTCCTGAAGAGGCTGGCAGAGGTACTGTCCGAGAAGTGGGCCAAGCCTCTCTCTCAAGTGACCTGCTGGGTACGTGTTAAAACACAAATGGCCGTAATCCGAGCAGTGTCGATGAGACTTCGTGGATGGAGAGTGCGGTGCTTAGGACTTGAGGATGGTGCTCTAATGCCAATATAACCCTTCAACAACTTCATTCATTTAGATCTTAAAGTAGTAAATTCAAAATTCAACAGACATGGACATCAAAATTTGACAGTGAACTCACTACATAGAAACATCACTGTTATGGCTGCTTGTTTTAGTTATGTTGTTACTGTTGTTGTTGTTGCTGAGTTTGTACATTTATCTATGAATATACATTTATTAATTAAATGGTTTAAAAAAAACGGGGGAAAAAAATAGAAATAGATCTACTCACGCTAGAAGGTCGCGGTTGGTGCCAAAATTCTCAGGATGTAGGGCGGAATTCATAGTCATTGCTCAAGGAAGCGTTGAGGAACTCCTCAGAGGGATAAGGAACTCCTCGAATTTTGGTATTCATAGTTCAGATGAGGAACTCCTCATCTTTTTTGAGCAAGGCCTTCAATTATGATTATCGAAGCATTATGTACGGATTCTGACTACAGAAAATTGGAAAAAAGTGGGTAACCCAACCCGATAGTTATCAAAAAAAGTGTTGAGGAACTCCTTGAGGGACCTTTTCATGTACCTCGTTATTCTACTCTTTTTGAGCCGATTTGAAGGATTTCCTCAATGTCGAGTTAGGATTGTGAATACGACGCTGAGGAAATGGTCATACGACTCGAGGAACTCGTCAAGGATTTCCTCGACATGATGACTGTGAATAGCGCAGAGCATGCGACGGTTCTTCATCGCCTCCTTGAGGATTTCCTCGGCGTTGAGGAATGACTGTGAATTCCGCACGTAGTCTATTTTTGATTAAAAATCTAAAAAAAAAAAAAAAAAAAAATCAAGGCGCACCCACCATTTTAAGTGGCCATCCTTATCCTACATTCTTTCACTTACATCACTTTCAATTTTTAATAAAAATCAATTTCATCGGTTAGGTAACTAGTTTCAAATCTTATATTGAAATTTGAAAATTTCAGGTTACTTTCGTATTAAATAATTGTATTGCTTCCAAGTCTACCAAGGTAGCGGAAGCTTTGTTTTCACTTTTCAAGGTTGAAAAAAAAATTGTTCCCCAAAATCAAAATTTCCACTCGCATTTTATGTTTCAGACCTTCTTGAACAGTTTTGGTTCCGTGTCTGTCTGTGATGAAATCCTTGCCACAGCCATAACTTTTATACAATCCTCATCCGATTTCGATTAAATTTCCAGGGATTGTACTGATTGGCGTGTAGATGGTCCCCTATGAAAATCATCACCCCCGGACTGATAGTAGCCGCTGCGCTTGCGCAAACGTGAAATCCTTCCCACAGCAATAACTTCTACAATTCAGGTCCGATTTCGATGACATTTTCAGAGATTGTGCGGGTTGGTGTGTAGATGGTCCTCTATGAAAATAATTGCCCCCCGGTTATGGATACGAGGAAGCTATGTACACATATCATCGTTTTACACATTAGGCTCATAACAAATTAGTACAAATTCATGTCTGTTATTTAGATCCTAGGTCTAAGTAGGCTCCGACTCGTGACTTTGAAATTACCTGTTCAAAGGACTTTCGCCAGTCAAGTTATGCAGCTATGCTTTGTTCCTCCAAACTCATCCTGTCCGTTCTTTACTTTTTGTTAGCCCCTCGAACCTTGACCCGCTTGATTCTACACTATTGTTAATCGAAAGAATAAATAACAACAGCCTGATTACGCCAGGTTCATTACCAGATGAGGAACCTGTACGTGCTATCTTACAAAATTTCGTTTTGAGTTTCACGTTTGGACGAAATTGTAGATTCCAAAAACCCAATTTAGTCGAGAAAAAGCTTTCTGAATTTATGAAGCTTTAATCAAAACCACAAATTTTTATTTATGCTAATTGAGTGTGAAGCGTTTATTTCATCAAATTGAACTTGATAATAAAAAATAAGCAAATTTTTGCCGTTTGAACAGAGAAAAAACTCATTCATAGATATGTATTTTGGCAATAATTATTTATTTACAATATAATGCAATGTAATTAAAATTCGATACTTACACATAATAGGGGGCGGTGAGTACCGAAATATGAAAAATGTAATCACGCGTTTCTAGATTCACATGACGGCTAAATACTGCATCGATTCATGTATTATTTCTAGCGTATTATTGTTCAATTCGAGTCCAAACTCTTCAGACATGAAGTTCTCCAATTCAACTCCTCTAAGATCCACATTGAAATCACCGGCAATAATGATTGGTATAGAATGTAGGTCTAGTTCATCCATGTACTTGAACAAGCCCTTCAATTTGGGACTATATGTGCGAGAATTATTATTGCTAAGAAAAAGTTACATCCTCATTTTCTGGATGAGAGTAGCGTGATTAGTCACGTAATTAAATACCTAGATTACTCATAAACACGATAGTTTAATATCCAAGAAACACGTTGTACTAAACAGTAAACAACTTAGTTACCATACGTTTTTGGTTTATTATTTTCAATAATGGACCTTTGGAATCGACCAAGAAAAAAAAATTTTTTTGCCCCCCCTCAAAACTTGTCGGTTTACGTTTTAAGGTACATAAAATCCGAAAATCGAATAAAAATGTTTCCGTCCGTCCACCATACGCTGCACTTTCCTTAGTTTCCATGGACCGATTTCGATGAATATTGGTATATGCGCTCCATTTGGGGTCTAGTTGTGCCCCGAAGCTTTTTGTTGATTTCGATCACTTCTAAGAGTTCCAAAATTAATTTTGAAATTTTGAAAACGCCCTAGCTCAAACAATTTCAATATATAGTATTGTTTATGCCATCAAGTATTGAATTTTTACCACGCGGAGCTTTGTAGGACAAACCGTTCACTCCCTACGAGAACTTAAGGGTTGGACTTACGATAAATCAGAAACACGAGTGTGAATCGCAAAAGAGGCCTAATCTACGTTCAAATTTCAGCTGACCAAAATGGGATCGCTGTAGGTACGTGGTAGGCAGGTGGTGACAGTGGCAAAGCCGAGTTCTTTGCAGACGAGTGATCTATATAGAAAAATAATAAACCTTTGTGTAATAATTTGCAGCGTTTTGATCATGGTCACGATCACGCTTATTTTGTCATGACCCCAGCCAAAAGACATATCTATGTCAAGTATGCTAACAAGTGACCTTTTCCTACGTACCTAAATGATTATGTACCGGCGTCTGTAAAGTCTTAGGGCAATTTACCAAATTAAAACTTTCAGATACAGCAAATAAATTAGTTTTTATTTTACAATAATTCACAGGTAAAAATTTACAACAATTAAGTACATTAGTCTAAGAAAAAATGTACCTAAATTTTTCTTTTAAGCATAGAAATTGGTAGGTAACTGAAGTAGTACCCACGTATTTAGAAGCTACTAAATGTATGTTGGTAGAAGTGCAAGAATATGGTATTTTAGTATGTATTTCCTACATCACAAGGATATTAGGCTGAACAAAGCCTAGTATTAAATTACTTCACTCACAATTTGACTGATAATGATCGCAAATAGCGTGTTATCGCGTGTTTAGTTAACTGGATTTATTATTCTTCTAAAAAGCGACGGTTCAAACTAAAAAGCTGTGCAAATGCGCAGGGTGACTCCATACATTACAAATTACATGGTAGGTTTGATAAATTACCTTCCTAAACTTTGTAGGTATCATAAAAGAAACACTTCAACGATAAATACACAAATTCCAGACGGTAGAATGAAATGTTATTCCATTTTAACTATGAGTTTATTGTTATTTAGTTGTGTTTTATAATCACATGACTCAGTTTGAAAAATTATCTCTCTGACAGACATACTTATTCGTACGAGTAGGTACGTGAACATCTACCCTCTAATTCTATAAATTATTGATGAAATGGAAATGAAATCGTAGAACGGTTAGAGTGGTTAAATAATTTGGTAATTAATTATGTATTATATGTAACGACTTGGTAACTTTTATATTGTCATCTAGAATAATAGTACCTTCCTATTATAATTATGAGGTATAAAATACAGTGTTGGGGATCAGAATGGGGAGAGGTTGGGCTGTTTGAGGCTAGGATGGCTAAAGAAAAATAGAATTGGTTGATGGTTAGGAATGGTTCGAGTACGTCAGAGGTGGTTAAGGATGATTGGAGGTGGTTAGGAATGGTTCGAGTACGTCAGAGGTGGTTAAGGATGATTGGAGGTGATTAAGAATGGTTGGAGTACGTCAAAGGTGGTTAAGGTGGATTGGAGGTGGTTAGGAATGGTTCGAGTACGTCAGAGATGGTTAAGGATGATTGGAGGTGGTTAGGAATGGTTGGAGTACGTCAGAGGTGGTTAAGGATGATTGGAGGTGGTTAGGAATGGTTCGAGTACGTCAGAGGTGGTTAGGAATGGTTCGAGTACGTCAGAGGTGGTTAAGGATGATTGGAGGTGGTTAGGAATGGTTCGAGTACGTCAGAGGTGGTTAAGGATGATTGGAGGTGGTTAGGAATGGTTCGAGTACGTCAGAGGTGGTTAAGGATGATTGGAGGTGGTTAGGAATGGTTCGAGTACGTCAGAGGTGGTTAAGGATGATTGGAGGTGGTTAGGAATGGTTCGAGTACGTCACAGATGGTTAAGGATGATTGGAGGTGGTTAGGAATGGTTCGAGTACGTCACAGATGGTTAAGGATGATTGGAGGTGGTTAGGAATGGTTCGAGTACGTCAGAGGTGGTTAAGGATGATTGGAGGTGGTTAGGAATGGTTTGAGGTGGTTGAACATCGAAGTTGTCAAGTATGGTTTGAAATGGATATAGAGGTTGGAAAAGGTCAGTGATGGTTTTGAGGGGTTAAAGATGGTTGGAAAAGGTCAGAGGTGGGTGAGGATAATTAGGGATGGTTAGGAGTGGTTAAAGATGATTGGAGAAGGTTAAGGATGGTTGGGTAACTTTGGTGTGATCAGTACGAATAAGAACTTGAGGAACTGTAGTAGAAGTATGAGGTATGAGGCCTCTTCAGATCTCCGGGGCTGGATCGAAATACAGTTTGTCTGGCATCGGGATAATGTAGATCCCAGTGTCCTTGACCGTCGTCCCAGGAGGGCCTGGCAAAGGGGGAGGACTGAGCTGGTCGTTTGGGGCCGGCGAAGGGAGCACTCTCCCATGCCTGTGGTACCCATGATCGTGTCCTGGGAAACCCTTCGTGTACCCTCCGGAAAAACCTTTGTCCAAAGGGTAACTCGAAAAACCCCCGGAATACCCCTTGTCCAAAGGGTAACCTCCGGAAAAACCCCCGGAAAACCCCTTGTCCATGGAGTAACCCCCGGAAAACCCCTTGTCCAAAGGGTACCCGGTAAACCCCTTAGATGGGATGTAGCCGGAAAATCCTTTAGACACAGGGTATGAGTACCCAGCGTATCCTTTGTCCAGACCGAAGCCGTTTCCTCCGGAGTACCCTCGAGATCCACCATTGTATCCTTTGTAGTTGTAGGTGTCACCGTACCGCCCTGCGTTCCCAATCGCATTCCTGTTGAGGTTTGTATCGTGGTAGCCTCCTCTCTTCGCATTCCCTCCCTGATCTCTGAACCTGTTGACAGATGAAATGTTCCACTTATAATACTGACTACTCAACGCTTCCTCACTACCGATGGTAGTAACCAAAACTTCTCTCCGCATTTTGCATTTTAGACCGTTTTGAACCAACGTAGTTCCATGTATTTTGGTTTATTATTTTCAATAATGAACCTTTGGAATCGACCAAGAAAAAAAAAATTTTAACACCCCCTCAAAATTTGATGTTTTACGTTTCAAGGTACGTGGAATCCAGAAATCGAATAAAAACGCTGCAAATTATTACACAATGGTTTATTATTTTTCTATATAGATCACTCGTCTACAAAATCACCAACCATCCAATATGAAGAAAAAAATGTAAAAAAAAATCAAAATCACCAACCATCGATCACATTTCGGTCAGCTCTAATTTGAACGGAGATTAGGCCTCTTTTGCGATTCACACTCGTGTTTTGATTTATATATATATTTCAATATAAACTCTTAAATTTTCGTAGGGAGCGAACAGTTAGTCCTACAGAGCTCCGCGTGGTCTCACAAAATTCTAAAAATTCTATAGAATCTTAAATTGAAGGAAAAACAATACCTTTATATCGAAATTTTTTGAGTTAGGGCGTTTTCAAAATTTCAAAATTGATTTTGGAACCCTTAGAAGTGACCTACCTCAACCAAAATCTTCGGGGCACAACTAGACCCCAAATGGAGCCGACATACCAAATTTCATCAAAATCGGTCAATGCTAAGTGGCAAAAGTGCCGCGTACGGCGGACGGACGGCCAAATTTTTATTCGATTTTTGGATTCTACGTACCTTGAAACGTAAACCATCAAATTTTGAGGGGGTGTTAAAAATTTTTTTTTCTTGGTCGATTCCAAAGGTTCATTATTGAAAATAATAAACCAAAATTTGGTCGTCCGTCCGCCGTACGCGGCACTTTTGCCACTTAGCATTGACCGATTTTGATGAAATTTGGTATGTAGGCTCCATTTGGGGTCCAGTTGTGCCCCGAAGATTTTGGTTGATGTAGGTAACTTCTAAGGGTTCCAAAATGAATTTTGAAAACGCCCTAACTCAAAAAATCTTATTATAAAGGTATTGTTTTTCCTTCAATTTAAGATTCTATAGAATTTTTATAATTTTTTGAGACCACGCGGAGCTCTGTAGGACAAACCGTTCGCTCCCTACGAGAATTTAAAGGTTTTACGTACGATAAATCAGAAACACGAGTGTGAATCGCAAAAGAGGCCTAATCTCCGTTTAAATTTTAGCTGACCGAAATGCGATCGATGTTTTTCTTCATGTTGGATGGATGGTGACTCTGCAGACGAGTGATCTATAAATAATAAATAATATTATAATAATAAATAATAAACCGTTGTGTAATAATTTGCAGTGTTTTTCCATTATTTTTAACTATCTGTCGGTAGGTGAACCCATTTCCGGCCATTGATGCTTCTTGCAACGTCATAATAATGATTTTTTTAAATATTGAAATAGTGGAAAATCTTTGTAGAAGAATTTTTTCTCGTTCATGCTGTTCCTAAACTTTTCAAAGAAAAATGTCTTCGACATTCGGGAGCTCAATGGGATTTGGGAATTTTTTTTGAAAAGGAGGCCTTTTGGCCGAAAGCATTATTATGGCTGCTCAAATTTGGTCCTGGGAGAGTGAGCGTTCTGGGCATTGAGTCGAAACAGATTCCGGTTAATAACAATAGAATTTTAGATTTTATATACATTTGTTTTTTTTTTAAATTTTTGACAATGAAACGGAAAAATCATATCTATTTAGAAAACTGAGACCTCTGAAATCCTATTAAAATGTAAAATTCATAAAATTAGGAGCATTTTTGCTCTCTTGGTGAGCAAATGATGCCTTATTTCGGCCGCCATTCTGTAAAATAGTTCATCCTCCTCCCCCAATTACTCTGTTGTTTCTACCCTCGGCTTGAAATGGGTTAAATCGCGTGTTGAATTTGAATTAAGTTTGATTGGAGTGGGTGTAGACCAGTCAATAATATTGAATAAAACCACAACAAAAAGTCTGATTTTGTTGAAATTTTTTGAATTTGTGCAGCCTCTAATGACAAATTTTTTGCAGAACACATTGATCTGATCCAATCGCTTTTCATGTTCCTCAAATTTATTGCAATTTTACCTGAAACCGATCCAATAGGTTTTGGTTTATTATTTTCATTAATAAACCTTTGGAAGCGACCAAGAAATTTTTTTTTAACCCTACTCAAAATTTGTTGGTTTACGTTTCAAGGTACGCAGAATCCGAAAATCGAATAAAAAATTTTCCGTCCGTCCGCACTTTCCTTAGTTCCCATGGACCAATTTTGATGAAATTTGGTATGCGGTCTCCATTTAGAGTCTAGTTGGTGAAAATTAAAGTTGAAAATTTCAAACGTGCCCTAGCTCGAAAACTCTCGAAATAAAGGTAAACTTTTTTCACCAATTTTAAATAGTATTGAATTTTTAGAGACCACGCGGAGTCCTGTAGGACAAACCGTTCGCTCCCTACGAGAACTTAAGGGTTGGACTTCTGATTAATCAGAAACACGAGTGTGAATCGCAAAATAGGCCTAATCTCCGTTCGAATTTTAGCTGACCAAAACGCAATCGCTGTTCGTTTCCAGGAACCAGTAATCAAACTTCCTAATAATTAGAGCAACCTTCTAGAGTATAAAGTTCTTCGAACTGAGTGTGAAGCTTTTATTTCTTCCTAATAAACTTGATTTTGAAGTATGTGGTAGGTAGGTTTTACCTATGGTTGGTAGATGGTGGCAATGGCAAAGCCCTGTTCTTTGAAGACGATTGACCTATATAGAAGAATAATCAAGTTTTGTGTAATAATTTGCAGTTTCCGATGTGGGTGCCAACTATCAATAACATTCAAAATTCCACCCCAAACTCATAGGCGAAAGACACTTTTTGCTCAAATTGAATACTGAGATTTTGAAGAAATTTTGACGAATGGAATGATGTGTTGTAGGTAATGGTTATACCTATTCGAAAGAAATGGATCTGAAGAGGAACCCTTGTGTCAGAGTTGTGTTTGGGTCGAGTTTAGTTTCCTTTTCAATTCTGGTAACGTTTCCTTTGCCTTGTAAAGCCGGACTGGTGAGGATCGTAATGAACTTATCAAGCAGTCCTTCCACTGTTTCCTTGACTGCGTCTGCTCCGTTTTGAGCTGGGGTACCCCTGCCAAATACGAGCAAACTCAGTTTCATCAAAAAACCCCTGAATGACATTTTTCACAATCGCAATTTAAAAAATAATATTTATGAAATAGGTTAATCGACTGACATGTGTTCATCTACCAATTCCATAAATATTAAAACATATTTTATATTTATAAACATTATTATTATATTCTTAGCTAGACGCTTCGTTTCCGACTTTTTTTGTTTGAGAGAGAGAGAGAGAAAAAACACTTTATTGAACATTGTAGAAGGAATGAAGGTGGACAAGGACTCCAGTAGGTAGTTGTAAACGTAATGGATTTGCCGAAAGTTCAAATTGAGTTGCCAAAAGTTCAAATTGGTATGCCAAAAGTTTGCCAAAAATTCAAATTGATTTATGCCAAAGTACTTTTTTTAAATAATTTTTTTCGTATTATAGACTCTATGACCTAAAATTTGTTATATCATCCTCAATTTCGATTCGAAAACCACATTTGACGGTGTTGATGGAAGGAACGCTAAATTTTCTATCCCTTTAACGTCGATGCAAATTTTTTGAGTAGATTTAATATGGCCAGGATCAACTTGAGAACTGAACTTCATCAAAGTGAAAAAAATAGAATTTTGAGTGGGATAAAAGAAAATTGCGAAGAGTCACTTTTTGTTAGAAATATTTTGTTGAGTCGAACCCTGAAGTTATGCCCATCTTAAGTGTAGTATCACCCTTTTTAAGGATTTGCGGACAGACAGATTCAAAACCTTGTTGTTCAGTTGTTAAGTTGTTCAGAAAATTTAGATTTTGTTAAACTTTTCATTTCTTTTACCTTGATAAGTTAAAACAATGCTTCCGCTACCTTGGTGTAACTCTGAAGCAAAAAAGTGCTTTAAAACTAGGAGTGGAAGTTTGGAGGGGAAAATCAATACTTTTCCTTCTTCTTTGGCACTCTTTCTCTTTACTTTCCTCCTGCTTAGGTATTAATGGGGATTTAATTGAACAATTAATGACAATCTTGATGCAGGAACTTCTTCAAGTACAGCAAGTACAGGCCATTATACTTCTCCGTTGGTATTTGCAGCCAATTGATGTAGAGTTTGGGCCAAAATTGTTGAATCTAGAAACACTCTTAACTCAATCGGGCCCAAAAATGAGTTAGCTCATGTTGCCATTTCATCCTCAATTTGTTGATATGAGAGTCTTTTGGCAATAAATATTAATATTATTATTATGAATCGAATTTTCAATTCACGCAGCTCCCTTTGCATATTGTACTCTACATGATTAAATTGAGAATCTTCCTTCGAATTCCAAAACTTTCCTTAAAGCTAACCGAAAAAGAATATAGCCTCAGAATGGTTCTTTATAATTAATTATTCCCCGTTGAATGTAGTCCAGTCCCGACTTAGATCTATCATACACCTACACGACATTTCGTACGACATCAAGAAGGAAATCTTGATACAAAAATCGATTTTGAAAATGAGAGCCACGTTTTTACAAAGAATAAAATTGCATAGCTAATAATTTGTGGCGTTATTTCAAGTTACATTCGAAATATCTTTTAGAAGATATTCTTGTCCAAGTTAACGTTCGCTATTGATTGAGCACTTTTCCGTGTAATTTGATAAGAACCTATCTGGGTATTTAAGGCTGGGAAACCTTCGTTAGTACGTATATAATACACCTAATCCGTGAAGTGCAAGTCTTTGTTCAATCTAATTGGAGAAGTGTGAATCTGGATGAATAGATGAGGATTTGAAGGAAATCCTTACGTAACCGTAGCATCAATAACATGAGTAATTAGACAAAACGCTGCGAATTCGAGTTCAACAAAGCTTATAGCCCTCCTGACCGGAAACTAGGCGAGAAGCACGCGAAAAGAATTATTATCGTTCGTAAGAGCTTCCTACTATAATTGCTCCTGAAGAAAGCCTTGTATTCGTATATTTTGCGTTGTTTAGAATTCCGAATATCTTGGGATATGTGGTCTTGTTTCATGCAATTCCTAGACGGTCCCTAATGGGTTGCTTCGCAGTCTGGCCAAAGGTAGCTAAGGGTATCTCTAGATAGCGATTTTTTATGAGTTGTCAGGACCTGTTAAAGTAGTCTATCCCCAAATTTGCAACCCTGAAAACCATTTTATACTAACGTAAAGTGATGAAAACCTAAAAAACAATGAAATGTTAGCTCTTTTCCAGTTTTTCAACTACTATGATGTAACCCAACTTTGATGATTCCAATAATTTATGTCAATTCACTTTTTAAATTGATTAAATTTGTGCTTCAGAAAAGACCAACTGCAGCTCTGTAGGTTGAATAATTACGGAGATAAAGCAGTTCAAATATAGGTTAATTTTTTCAAAAAGTTGAATGCGTGTGTTATGATCGAGTTTTGAGCCTTTCATTCGCAACACTAGTCAGTTTGGAAAAAGTAAAGAGTGAGGAATTTTAAGGCAATGTAATCAGCTTCAATATGAAACCTTACTCTTACCTGTAGACATTATAGTTTACTCAAAAATTAATTTTAAAAATGTAAACAAATGTTAGTTGATCAAATGCAAATACTCGAGTCCAGGGTTACATCTCAAATGGTGAGCAATTGCTCAGCTTACACTCAGAACGCCAAGTTCCGAGTAAATGCTCATCGGCATTGAGGCACGCCTCAATATGAACCAGGTTCACTTCTGTGGTACACAGATGGGTCTGTGATGAATGGAAAAGCTGGCCTAGGGATCAAAGGCCCAAATTTCAGCCTAACTAAACCCCTAGGAACAACAGCGACCATTTATCAGGCTGAAACCCATGCCATAGAAATATGCGCACAAGAGATCGCCAAAAAACGACTCAAAGGTGCGAGAATTTACATAATGTCTGATAGCCAGGCAGCCCTAAAGGCTATTGCAGCCTACTCGATAACATCAAGGCTAACCTGGGATTGTCTGGACTCCCTGAAGGCTGCGGCTCGGGGCAATAAGTTAACTCTGGGTCCCTGGCCATGAAGGAGTAGATGGCAATGAAGAAGCCGATCGACTCGCTAAGCAGAGATTGGAATCCCAATGTTTTGGTCCTGTACCTCTACTCGGGGTTACCAAGAGCTTCATTACTCAACAGGTCCAAAAATGGGAGGACAGCAAGAGAGCTGCGTACTGGCGCAACACTCCAAAGCAGAGGCAAGCCAAGCAAAAAAGAGCAAAATCTCTGCTGTCGCTAAGGAGGAAGGACCTTCGCACCATTGTGGGTCTCCTGACTGGCCATTGCCCCCTGAGATACCATCTCAACAAGATGGGCAAGGCCAGGACAGATGAATGTCGGCTCTGCCGCGAAGGAGTCGAAGCAGCAGAACACATCCTCTGTGAGTGCCCTGCTGTAGCATCTGCCAGATCCCGGCATTTCGGTAAGGGTACTCTTGTCCCGGCCGAAATTGCTCGGGAAACGCCCGAAAAACTTCTTCACTTTGTGAAAGAAGAGGTTTTCAAACGGGCACTTAAGTGAAAAAGGGAATCCTGTCACAATAGATCAAACGTATGGTCTAAGTGACTAAGGGCTTGCCCCGTCCCAGTAAATAAAAATATAAAAAATAAAAAATGCTCATCTCCTGAGAGTGATTGGTCGATGGCCCCTGCGTAAAGCTCTATTTTAAATTTTTTGTCGAGCAACTTCCGCAATCTTCATCCAACTTCAATTGCCTTTGTTTAGGCATGATGGTCGTACACGATCATTTCTCTCCTACATTTATATTTCGTTGTAATCGGAGTAACCTTACCCACTAAGCACGAACAAATGTACATATTTTCAAATATAGATTCCTCAATACCTCTTTTCCCAATTTCGCTAAAACATGGAGGGTTTGGTGGTTGATGTGTCCACGATCCCTTCGGGTCTTACCTGGCATCCTGAGCAGCGTAATTGATTCTCGCGTTGTGGCCGAGTCCGTCGTCGTAGTACGTGGATTTATCTCCGCTCTCGTCTTTCCTGTAGGAATTCGAAAATCCGGCCGCCTGGTGTCCTTTGTTACGGCCGCTGAGGTCCCGAAACCCACCACCTGCTACGGCCCCTTTGCTGAAGTCCTGCCCACCTAAATAAAAGACGGAAAGCCAGTGATTGGCGATCTTTGGGGACATAAGAACATCACCGAGAGAATGATTCAACTTGGGTACTTTGAGAAACAATCCTCTCACTCACTTGGCATACTATTGGCACTCAAGTACTGCATACTATAGCCCTTAGTAGGTATTATCCGGTCTGTTTTCGTCTTAGGGATGTGTCACAGGCAGATCGTCAGAATGGAGCACCGGATTGCCTTGTAGGGCGTATGTATAAGGTATGAAGATTATTGGTATATACTTGTCCATTTTCTTGGAGTGTGCCCTGTGCTGTCCGAGTTTCGGGTTTACTTTTTGGGATATTCAAAGCATCATTGCTGAATAGTGGAAGTTGTTGGTTAAAGTATCCTAGTAGGTGTGGCGAAAACTGTTAGATATATCGACAATTCAACTGGGATTAGAATTAAGTAGGAGTAGTTTTATTTTATGTAGTTTATTTAATGTTAAAACCAAAATGGCTCAAAATAGAACGACCATAAAAAAGCTCATAGGCCTACTCATAGCCTACCACTCGGCAGCCGGACCATTCCTATCATCTTTTAATTTTGTTATATCGACTTTTTTGTATCCAATTATTTTTTTTATCAATAAACATGTTTTCTTCTTCTTCTTCTTTTATAGAGATTATTGTACAGTACTAGGTACTAAGTACTACAGTACTAAGAGAGTGACAGACTCGATTCTCAAGGTACTTACCTCCTGATTATATTCTAAGAAATACGAGTCCAATTTACCTACTTCTAGAATCAAATATATAGTGTGCCTACTCTTGTTTGCCAAAACTTCAGGGTTCGATTCTATAAATAATTCCAACAAAAATATTGGCAGAAATTTGACGAAAAAGGTCAATGAAAAAATTCAAATTTCAAAAATTGTTATACTTACTTTGTTTTTGACTTGAATTTTTTTTAAATGTTTTAAAACTTTTAGGTTTTGCTCTAGGTAGCTTGGAAATATGTCATTTTTCCCCAATTTGAATTTATTTGGAAAATTAAAACAAGGGCTTAAAGGGATTAAAACAAAAATGCTAACAGAGATTTTGTTTGGAAATACCTTGTAGAATCGAACTCGGAAGTTTTGATCAACTTGAGTAGACTCCCTGCAGATACACAATTTCTTGAGTAGCTTCAGCCTCCAGATCTTATGATATCAGACTCGAGAAATTACGTTGATTCTTACCTCCGTACGCTTTTCCGATGTCGTAGGCGTTCCGTGTAGACATGAGGTCATCGTAGTACCCGTTGCCATCTCTGTACCCTCCAACCCCTTTGTAATTGTCGCCGTACCCCTGAAAACCTTGCGATCCAGCTTGCGAATACCTGATACAATTCAAACGTTTGTCAGCAAATGTCCCTTTGTACTCGAAACGATATCTTATTAACAGAATTTAAATTTAATAAAACAATCAACAATATTATTATTATTTCATTTTCACTGAAGTTGAAAAGAATCTACGTTCGCGTACCTTCCAAGCGCCTCTGGCCACGGCACGGGAGCAGGGTCGAAAGCTGGTAACGCTACTGGCATCACTGGCCCTACTTGATAAAACTGGCTGCCATCAGCCTGTTGGAATAGAACCCGTAATAATACAATAATAAAAAACCAACAATAAAACTAACTAAATAATATTCCAATTAAACCATAGTTATTTAAAGACATCACAAATACCATAATATGGTATCGTCCACCCAGAAGACCCTTGGATTCTACTATCCTAGATATAACTAATATCACCCTCTACTTATTTATATACCCCCAGAGGCCAATCGTATATTGTTCATTTGGCTTGATATCTTTATTGCAGTACGTTTGTGTGCGTTGAATAGAGGTTTTTGTCTTTTTAAAAACCTTCGTCGTCAATCTCCTCACCTAACTCCATTAATTTTTTGAAAATATGATTGATATTTACTATACGTATTTGGAGCTGCAATGCCCGTACGGGGAGGAATCAAAGGTCCCACTCTGCAGAGATAATCTCAGATGCAGTCTTAAACAGATCACAACGACTCAGTGCTTTGAAGACTCATAGAAACCTTACTGTGGGACTTCAATGCGGATATCTTACTTCGTGGTAGGTATGTCTCAGACATCTCGTAGATAACTGTACATGATGCACATGGTAAACACCTAGTTTTTGAGATGTAAGTACACCATAAGTAGTGCTTAACGTCCTAATGGTAACATGCAATATAATGGTATACTTTGCGTGGATGCACAGCAGGCTTTCATCTGGAATTCTTTGAGGAAATTGTACTCATAGAATGGTAAACAAGAGCACAGAAGTCAGCAGTAAGAACCATTTTTCTCCTGAAGACATCTCAGAGCTGCCGAGTTTATTTTCGGAAATTGGGGTCTCCGACTGTACCAGCTCTCTTCGTACTGAGAGCTTTCATTTACGTACGCGAAAACATTGAGCAAATTCCGCAGCACTCCGATACTCACTCTTACTAGCCCCGGAGATGTGATAATTTGTGCCCACCCCCAGTCCGTATCAGCAAGTCGATGACAGGAAGCCCTTTACAAGTAGGGTGTAGACTCTACAACCTTCTTCCCAGGGAGCTGCGTGAGATGCCTGACGCATTGTTTACGAAAAAATTGTAATGATTGACACCGAATTATACACTGTGTCGAGTTTTTCTATGATTAACTTTGACAAATATCTGTGAGACAAATTGCGATTTGGATTTATGTATTTATTTTTAACTTTAATATTTATTAACCTTTCATTTAATTACCATACATGTAATATTGACGATTGTATCGCCTTGCAGGCTTTTTACTGAATAAACATTTCAATTTCATTACCAGACACTTCAAACCATATACAGGGTGTCCCAGTAACTACACCCTCCCCCCCCCCCCCTTATTTTCTCTAATTGTGGACGAAAAAAATCGGACGAACGCTATTCTTCATGATGTTTTGCGTAAAATTCAAAAATGACAAAATTGCGCCGCGCGCAACCAAGATCAACTTTATTTTTGTTATTGCAGATTTGGGTTCTACGTCAAATTTTATGAACATTTTACAACAATTATTTTTGAACGCGCTTAATCCGCTCAGCGAGCGCTCAAAGATGCGCAACCCAGGGATTGTACCAAAATTTAAGACTCACACATTACTTATCACTGTTTTTCTACGCTGAATCGTGTTGCGATATCTCATTCTTGATTTGATTCCATTTTACCGTACTTAAAGCCGAAAAATTCACCTTTTGAGGAAGAAATCATCGATTTTCGTACGAAGAGTAACGAATCAATCCCAATAGAGTGTAAACGAATTGTAAAATTTACCAAATCGTGTATAAAATTATGTCTAGCTGCACAAAGGAAAACTAATTCGTGAAAGGAACGATACGCGGAAAAAATTCCATCCTGTATATCGCGGAGACAACACAGCGACGTCGAACCTGATTCTGTGCATGAAATAAGATATCAACCTATCAGTCGCTGGTAACTTACATTTTTCACTGTGAAGTTCAGATAAAAAGCCGCTAGCGCCAAATTGAGCAAACTGCTGGAGGTCCTGTTGCTGGATGTTCGTCCCATCGTGACGTTGTTCGCTGTACTGAAGGGCAGGCTGAAGTCAGCAACAGCTGTCGAGTTGGGAGTCGTTGAATTCGAATCCACCTTGAAATTGTACGAAGCAATAGCAATCTATCCTTAAATTTATTACTATTAAAAAAAAAATCGTCCCATGACACATCGAAATGAGATTCCTTCTTTTTTGGAGTCCAATAACATAAAACTTGTTCGTAAACTCCTATGAACACAACAAAAAATCCAATTTTTATTTCGTGAGTGGAAACTGTTTCAGTCATCAAGATTAATATGTGAGGCGGAAAGCGAAAAGGGACCTCTTGTCGGCAAAGCTGATTTCGAGGAAAAGGCTGAAAACTGGAAGAAGGTCGAAAATATCGATTTTTCACTTTCTATCGATTATTGATCCTTGGACCCTCTAGAACCCAAGTGTATAGGCCTGAAAGATCGAATCGAATCGAAAATAACCTAAATAAGAAAATATCGATTTAAGAATCTAAGAATTTAAGGTAGCATTTTGAAGTTTATGGTCGTTTTTCTCAAAATCCATTTTTTCTGTTATAAAACACTGAAATACTGCAGCTTCGTCATTTTTTGAGCTACAAGGATGCTTTTGATCTTAAATTCTTCATAAATCTATACAGATTGAGAAAATAGCAATAACTCAATTTCGAGGAACGCCGACAAGAGGTCCCTTTTCGCTTTCCGCCTCACATATTCTGTTAAATTTTAAAAAGTCTGTTAAATTTTAAGAAAAGGGTGTGGCACATAGTTTCCACGTATCCATAACCATATTGATATGAAGCTAATCTAAAAATATCAATCTAGTACCTATCACTACCCTATGGGAACCATCTACATGCCAACCCGCACAATCTCTGAAGATTTCACCCAATTCGGGGAGAAACTATTGAAAATATGACTATTTCTAGGCAAGTCAAATTTACTCATGCTACTATCAGTCCGCGGGCGATGATTTCCATAGGGATAAAGATCCCAATCTTCATTGAAATCGGATGAAAAATGTGGACGTTACGGCTGTTACAAGGACACTATCGAGTTGGGGGTGATGATTTTCATAGCGGACCATCTAGACTCCGATCCGCACAATCTCTGAAAATTTCATCGAATTCGGATCGAAAATGTAGAAGTTATGGCTGTTACAAGGAGTTCACGTTTGCGCATGCGCAGTCGCTTCTATCAGTCCGGGGGTGATGATTTTCATGAGGGATCGTCGTGTGTAAACTGCTGTTACAAGGAAATACACGCATGCGCAGTTGTTATTACCAGTCTGGAACAATGATTTTCATAGGGGACCATGTGCAGGCCAACCCTCACAATCCCAGAAAATTTCATCGAAATCAGACAATAACTTCGTATAGTTATGCGCGTTACAGGGATTTCATGACAAACACACAGACAGACAGACACGAAACCAAATTTGTTAAAAAACGGTCTAAAACTGTTCAAAAAGGACCAGTATCTGGATAATCCAGTCCATTATGATCAGATTGTTCATTCGAGGACACAACGAGTCTACAAAGCATTATGTATTTTCATTAAAAAAATGTGTTTCCTCTAAAAATGTGAAATTTTTAACGTGGTATTTATATTTATTTATTCATTTTTTTAAAAAAAGATTGGAGCAGATGGTTTAATTTTTAAATAAACGCTTCATGGCTAAGGCCCCGAGCTAATGCCAAATGAAGAAAAAAAAGGTCTAAAACTTAAAACGCGAGTGAAAATTTTGATTTTGGAGGACATTTTTTCTTTCAACCTTGGAAAGCGAAAACATAGCTTGGTAGACTCGGAAGCAAATAGTAGTTTCCAGCACTTGTATGATCTTAATCCATAAAAAACTTCAAACGAAAAAAAAAATTCAAAGAATTTTATTATGAACGGTTTTTGTCACCATTCATCTCCAGCAAAAGAAACATGAGTAAAAGTTAACGTTAAAAGTTACAAAAATTACCATTTTAGGGACTTACTGGTGGAGAAAGAAGAGTAAAGCCTTGCTCTTGATGTTTTTCTTGCAAATGTTTGTGACTATTTTCATTTTCTCGATTCGTTTGTTAAATAACTAGATTATGTATCATGTTATGTCGAAAAGTCACTTCGTCATTTTAAATTACATAAGCGTATCACCGTGGAAAATTGAGCTAAAATATATAGTCATCTCCATCGCAATTCGAATAGTCATGTAGTCATATCATGCAAGGTCTTTTTCACCCCTCTTATGTGTTTCTCACCAGAGGGTATTGAAGTTTCTGTTTTCTATCTCGAGATATGACAGAAATGAGATGCAAGAGAGGGACAGGAAATTTCACAAATGTCTTCAAAGTTCTAAATAGGCACCTATATGTGCTATGAAAGATTTCCTTTAACTTAAGGTAACCAGAAGTAGGTATATAGGTAGGTACTCTTACGAGCTACAAAACCAATATAGGGTTTTCTGTGTCTTTCTTACCATCTTCTAAAAATAGTATCCACCAAATAGCGTTCGTGTTTTCAAAAAGTTATAAATTCGAAAGATTACGTCAATTGATTGGGATTGAGGTCAACTGGAAATTCAACACATTCTTCTGGGCTCGAAGGATGTTTTATTCAGTGAAACCACCAAACGTCAACATAAAAATTTATGGTGGAGACCATAATTATAGAAGATCAAAATTTTATAATAAATTGAAAAATCAATGATAACACCGGCTTTTGGTAAAGAACAATGAATTATACACATAATTTATTGTCTGTGGAGGATAATATTCCCTTGGTTATCGACCGTTTCAGTAATACCGAACCTCAAAAACCTCTTCAAGTATAATTTATTGTTTACAAACAATAAATACAAATATTTAATTATTCAAAAAATTAATATTTATTCAATATAATATTTATTTATTAAATTAATAATTTAATGCATTTAATTATTTGTACAATTTATTGTTCCGTGCCAAAAGCATTTTTTTTCATTCATTTTTTTATTTTACCATAAAATTTTGATCTTTTATAAAATTATGGTGGCGTCTCCACCATCTCTTTTATGTTGAAGTTTGGTGGTTCCACTAAATAAAACATCCTTCGATGGAAATAAACAAAGAAGGTAATAAATTCATCGAAATTTCGGCGAAGAAGGAGTTGAATTTCCAGTTGACCCCAGTCCCAATCAATTGACGTAGTCTGTTGGGTCGATCTACATAATTTGCTATTCCAAAGATTCTTCACTTAGAAGTATGTATACAGGGTGTTTCACGAAAAGGTTACACCCCCCTTCATTTCCGCAAAATACAGCGTAAAAAATTCCGACCAACGCAATTCTTCATGATTTTTTGTGAGGATCTCAGGAAAAATACTTTTGCGCAAAAAAGTTGCGCGCAATCGTGCGCAATTGACACTAACTTCATTTTTTCAAATGGAACCCCCCCTTTTTTATTACAGATTCGAATTCTACGTCAAATTTCATGAGAAATTCATACCCATATTGATTGGTTTTATTGCGCGCAATCTGGCTTTTTGAACGCTCTAAGTTGCGCAACGCCACAATTGCGCGATAATTATGTTTTGGAGAACCCTTAGTGTGGCACATGTTTTTTCATAATTTTTTAACGCTGAATCTCAGGATGTCATCTGTTTTGAGAAAAACCAAGATTTAAGAGGAAAAATTAACATTTCTTTCACGAAAACATCAGTTTTGAGCTCGAAATCATGTTTATTTTTTATTTTCTCACCTCCTTTTGAACCACGGGCTTGGGGCCGTCTACGGTGGAGTTAAAAATAAAAACTGACAGCATGATCATGCTTGAACTGAATAAAATTACCTAAAAACTCATACCGATTTAAAAAGAGCGATTTTTTCACTAAAAATAACCGAATTTTTGGCCGCTATTTTGAAAAATTCCAGTCAAATTGAAAAACGGATGTCGCCATGTGATTTAGCGTTAAAAAATGATGAAAAAACATGTGCCACACTAAGGGTTCTCCAAAATCTAATTTTTGTGCAATTGTGGAGTTGCGCAACTTAGAGCGTTCAAAAAGCCAGGTTGCGCGCAATAAAACCAATCAATATGGGTATGAATTTCTCATGAAATTTGACGTAGAATCCGAATCTGTAATAAAAAAAGGGGGGGTTCCATTTGAAAAAATGAAGTTAGTGTCAATTGTGCACGATAGCGCGCAACTTTTTTGCGCAAAATTATTTTTCCTGAGATCCTCACAAAAAATCATGAAGAATTGCGTTGGTCGGAATTTTTTACGCTGTATTTTGCGGAAATGAAGGGGGGTGTAACCTTTTCGTGAAACACCCTGTATAGAAGAAGTAATTGTTCTCTTCCGAACATTCCTAAACCCCCGATTAAAATTAATCAATGTTTTCAAAATGGTTTCATTTCACTAGTGTAATCAATTAGACATTAGGCACTTCGTTTTCATGTAAAGTTATGATAAAACCGTGCTTTAACTTCTAAACGTTGTTAAGAAAAAAAAAAAATTAACGTACTTGAATTTTTCGTTGGTTTGTTTGACAAATACGATGTTTTTGCTTCTGAATATCATTTTGACAGCATTCTGAAGGTATTTTCGATAAGAAAATGTGATTAGGTACGATTGATTGTGTTTATGTGCATTGCTACACAATGGTGCGTTATTTTACCAAGTATCCCTACTTGATGATACTTGATTTCCTGAATGGAATCAACTAGATACTATGTATGTGCTTCGTTTACATGAAACTTTTTGGTAAACGTTGTTTTAACTTTTCAAATATCGATTCAACGTTGGTGGCTATTGATCAAAGTGATTGGACTAGTTTATCAAGTTTCAAGTGGGGATTTATTGCCGACTCGACTTGGTAGAGGCATTTTTAAATATATGCAGCTGTACGTACGTAGACATGTTTCTGTGCAAATGCATATTATAGTGCAACAAGCACAACGCAAACTCAGACTTACCTGGTTCTATCATACAGCCCTTCCAAGTCAAATTCAGAATTTTTCAAATAATCATTGGGTTTTACTAACTGATGGCGTGCATTTGACTTGAACAACGCTGTAAATAATAGTACATGTATAATTTGTAGGATATAATGTCGACTTACTTTGACGATTTGACGTGTATACACCGGTAAATCACTAAACGCAACACTTTGAGTACTACCGGCTGAATCTCTAGGTCTTGGGATTATATAGGGGGCTTGGCCGCCCCTCTACTGAGTAGAACCTCTCCTGGGCGGGACCTTGGGGTCCCCTTAGGGAACTCTTTCCCTCAACATGAGTGGAGTTTTCTCCTGCTACTTGGGCGGTTTACTGATGGTACAGGTAAGTGGATAGAATAGTTTCGTGCTCGCATTATGTGTGTTCATTTTGAATTAATTGGAAGATTTCTACCACATCCTTCCTGAATTATTCACGTGGCACAGCAAAAACGCTGCAAATTATTACACAAAGGTTTGTTATTTGTCTGTGTCGATCACTCGACTGCAAAGCACACAGCTTTGCCATTGTCACTACCTACCAACCGTATTTTCGCTTCACAATCAAGTTTAATTTGGAGAAATAAACGCTTCACATCAATTCGAAGGACTAGAGTTGTGAAGGCTTCATAACGATATTGATTAGGTACTGGTTGCATTTTGGTCACATAAAATTAGACGGCAAGAAACTCTATTGGTTGGTGGGGGGGCCAATATTGTTTAATGTACTTCCTTATAAGATTCAGAATTTGGGAAATTTGAGTATTTTTAAAGCTGCCTGTAAGGGTATTCTTTTGAGCATGGAGCCGTATGACCTAGATGAATACTTTGTCAAAATTACAAAACTTTAAATTATATGTTCTACTTAATATTTATGACGTGCATCTGACGGAGAAAGTTTTTTTAAAAGTACTCTGTTCAAATCATGCTTAATTTTATTATACTAGGTTAGTTCTGGTAGTGATATTTTTCTGTGATAATAGTGTAACTGTATTGTGATGTTAGGATTAGGGTAACTAGGAGCATTTTTAATTTGACTGTGTTTGTAGAGTAATATATTTTATATGAGTGCTGATTTTAACACAGAATGTGTTTTTGCGATGACCTACCAAAAAAAAATCGTCACGAAAAAGCGACAGAAAAAACCGTTACGCGCCTTTTATAATGATTTTCACGTGCAACCAAGCCGTTGGTAAGGAAATAGAACTCCCGCAGTGTTCATTGCACAGAAATTGTTCACCATTCGTTGGAAAGCTCTCAATTTATATAGTATTTTTCTTGTAGTTACATATTTATTTATATAACATTTATAGGGTTTTAGACCAAATTAAATGTCTAACAATTATTTATTTTATTATTGCCAAAGACTCCACATTTATTATTGTTGTTTTTTATTTAACGGATGACTAGCATCGCAAAAACACATTCTGTGTTCCTATGATTTCATACAGAGTATGGAAAAAGAAATAAACCGGGGGGTGCAGGGGGGCGGAGCCCCCCGCCGAGGCGCACAGCGCCGAGTTTTAACATGTAATTATTGTTGAATTTGAAATTTGTTACTTCTATGTTTTAATTCTCGTAGTCACTCAAAAAATTTTTTAATGTACCTAAGTACCTATTTATCTGTTATTCTGTTCACATATTGTTGCATAAATACATAAATTTACCTATTGTACCTACCGAAATGTGACTATTGAAATACCATTATTGGTTTTGTTCAATAAAAAAAACTTCATTCATTAAAGATTTACACTCGTATTCTGATTTATCGTAAGTCTAACCCTTAAGTAGGTGCTCATAGAGGGCGAACGGTTGGTCCTACAGAGCTCTGGTTGGTCTCATTAAATTCTAAAAATGCAATAACAAAACATGCACAACATGGCAACATGGCATTGTTTTTTCAGTTGATGAAAAAACAATGCCCAACTTTATATCGGGAGTTTTTGAGCTATGGCGTTTTGGACATTTCAGCCCTTATTTTCTACCCTTAGATGTGACTTACATTAACCTAAAGCTTCGGGGCACCAAAATATCTACCAAAATCGGTTCATGGAAACTAAGAAAAGTGCCGCGTAAGCGGACGGACGTTACATTTTTTATTCGATTTTCGGATTCTACGTATCTTGAAACGTAAACCAACAAAATTTGAGGGGGTTAAAATTTTTTTTTCTTTGTCGATTCCAAAGGTTCATTATTGAAAATAATAAACCAAAAATGGGACTTACCTAAGTGTTCTGTTTCAGTTGAGAGTACTTTCAAAAAACGTTTATTTTTATCACTTAATTCAAGAGTCTCACCACCACTTTTTCAGCAATCGAGAATCGTTTGGAAAACAATACTCAATATTTTTTTACTCACGGTTAGGTCTAGCAAATCATTTTGTACCTGCTTGATTTTCTTAAATGCTACGTTTTTCTTTGCCAATCAAATGCAATTTTGGTTTATTATTTTCAATAATGAACCTTTGAAATCGACCAAGAAAAAAAATTTTAACACCCCCTCAAAATTTTATGGTTTACGTTCCAAGGTATGTAGAATCCAAAAATCGAATAAAAATTTGGCCTTCCGTCCGCCGTCCGCGGCACTTTTGCCACTTAGCATTGACCGATTTTGATGAAATTTGGCATGTAGGCTCCATTTGGGGTCTAGTTGTGCCCCGAAGATTTTGGTTCATGTAGGTCACTTCTAAGGGTTCAAAAATAAATTTTGAAATTTTGAAAACGCCTAACTCAAAAAATTTTGATATAAAGGTATTGTTTTTCCTTCAATTTAAGATTCTATAGAATTTTTAGAATTTTTTGAGACCACGCGGAGCTCTGTAGGACAAACCGTTCGCTCCCTACGAGAATTTAAGGTTTTGACGTACGATAAATCAGAAACACGAGTGTGAATCGCAAAAGAGGCCTAATCTCCGTTCAAATTAGAGCTGACCGAAATGCGATCGATGTTTTTCTTCATGTTGAATGATTGGTGGCTTTGCAGACGAGTGATCAATATAAAAAATAATAAACCATTGTGTAATAATTTGTAGCGTTTTTCCCTTTTGTTAGTGCACGAAAATCAAAAACTTCACCCAAATTGAGTGGTCTGCATAGTTTTCTTTACAAACAACTACATAAAGATAACTTCCCTAATATGAAATTAAAAACGTTTCAATTAGGTATCATGTTGACAGTTTCATAGGTTGACGAAAATTACACAATCGAGAAGTTATTCCAATTCTCTTGATGATTTTACGGTTTCTCATTTTAGCTCCAACAGATCGGATCTTAGGGAAATCGATGAGCATTTAACTCAAACAGCTACAAGATTTGGACCAATCAAATCTTCTTCAAAGCAGCTTATAAACATTTGTTCATAAGAAGCTTTGATCGTCAAAAACGTATCTTACTTGATCTTTTTCAATCTCAAAAATAGGTATCAAACATTATTGTAAAACAAAAAAATCGTTCCTTGAACAACATAATTTAATTTGAATTGCAATAATAGCAAACAAAAACGTCTGCCAAGTGGATGTGGCACATAGCTTCCACGCACCCATCCTATGATCCGATGCATAGTAATTAATCTCAAAACATCACTACCCTCGTAGGGGACTCTACTCGTCAACCGGAACAATCTCTGAATAATGTTGGAAAACGTAGAAGTAATTGCTGTAACAAGGAAATATAAAAGTAAAAGTAAAGTAAGCAACCATTTCAGGTTGAATTTTCGTCCGACTGCCATTCTTGGCGTCGCGGACGTCATCAGCTGTCTCCCTAAGGGGAGATCAGAATTTGTTCTGATGATTTCGCTCATGGCTTCCCAAACATCACCGCCCTGGGTTGGAACGAGAGATTGCCGATCGTCTAATAGACAGAAAACTTTCTGCGACGACCAGACTCGAACGCGCGTCCCCGCTAGACGGTCCTCATCTTATCACCGCAGTCCGGTACACTGTCCACTAGACCACCGACGCCCACAACAAGGAAATATACTTGCTACTATCAGTCCGGGGGTAACGATTTTCATTGGGACCATCTACACGCTAACCCGCATAATCCGTGAAAATTTCATCGAAATCGGATGAGAATTGTAGAAGTTATGGCTGTGGCAGAGAATACATGACAGACTGACGTGAAACCAAAATTATTCAGGAAGGTCTGAAACGAAAAAAAGGGGGGAAATTTTGATTTTGGAGAACTTTTTTTCAACCTTGAAAAGTGAAAACAATACTTCCAAAACCCTGGTAGACTCGGAAGCAAAAAAAGGCTATCAACTGGGTGAGGAATCTCTAAAATTGTATCTAACGACCACTCAAACCTATCGAATTCGGATGAATAATAAAGAAATTATATCGCAGAGGTCACGAGAAGACGGTCGAGGTTCACTCGAAAGACCATTAAACTTCAAAGGCTTGTTTTCATCTTCATTTGATTGAAAAAGTTGGGAAGGAAGGCCCAAATCATCGAAAATACTTGGTTCACTTGAGAGCCACGACAACTTCGAAGGTTTGTTTACAACTTCATTTGATTGTAAATTCGTGAAAAAAGGTCGAAATCATCCTTCGATTATTTGAAAAAATCGAGAATGAACGTTGAAATCATAGGAAATCAGTGGTTTACTCGAGAGAAACGACCAAAGGCTTGTTTTCACCTTCAATTGTTTGAAAAGTCGAGAATAAACGTTAAAATCATAGGAATTCGTTGGTTTACTCGAGAGAAACAACCACTTCAAAGGCTCATTTCTACCTCCAAATCTTGAAAAAAGTCGTGATAGAAGGTTGAAAACACCGAAACTTGTTGATTTGCTCGAGAGATACAACCACTTAGAAGGCTCATTTCTACCTCCAATTCTTGAAAAAAGTCGTAATAGAAAGTTAAAAACACCGAAACTTGTTGGTTTGCTCGAGAGATACAACCACTTAGAAGGCTCATTTCTACCTCCGAATCTTGAAAAAAGTCGAGAATGAACGTTAAAATCATCGGAATTCGTTGGTTTACTCGAGAGATACAACCACTTCAAAGGCTCATTTCTACCTCCAAATCTTGAAAAAAGTCGTGATAGAAAGTTAAAAACACCGAAACTTGTTGATTTGCTCGAGAGATACAACCACTTCAAAGGCTCATTTCTACCTCCGAATCTTGAAAAAAGTCGAGAATGAACGTTAAAATCATCGGAATTCGTTGGTTTACTCGAGATATACAACCACTTCAAAGGCTCATTTCTACCTCCAAATCTTGAAAAAAGTCGTGATAGAAGGTTGAAAACACCGAAACTTGTTGATTTGCTCGAGAGATACAACCACTTAGAAGGCTCATTTCTACCTCCAATTCTTGAAAAAAGTCGTAATAGAAAGTTAAAAACACCGAAACTTGTTGGTTTGCTCGAGAGATACAACCACTTAGAAGGCTCATTTCTACCTCCGAATCTTGAAAAAAGTCGAGAATGAACGTTAAAATCATCGGAATTCGTTGGTTTACTCGAGAGATACAACCACTTCAAAGGCTCATTTCTACCTCCAAATCTTGAAAAAAGTCGTGATAGAAAGTTAAAAACACCGAAACTTGTTGATTTGCTCGAGAGATACAACCACTTCAAAGGCTCATTTCTACCTCCGAATCTTGAAAAAAGTCGAGAATGAACGTTAAAATCATCGGAATTCGTTGGTTTACTCGAGATATACAACCACTTCAAAGGCTCATTTCTACCTACAAATCTTGAAAAAAGTCGAGAATGAACGTTAAAATCATCGGAATTCGTTGGTTTGCTCGAGAGATACAACCACTTGAAAGGCTCATTTCTACCTCCAATTCTTTAAAAAAGTCGTGATAGAAGGTTGAAATCACCGAAACTTCTTGGTTTACTAGAGAGATACAACCACTTCAAATGCTCATTTCTACCTCCAATTCTTGACAAAAGTCGTGATACAAGGTTGAAAACACCGAAACTTGTAGGTTTGCTCGAGAGATACAACCACTTCAAAGGCTCATTTCTACCTCCAATTCCTGAAAAAAGTCGAGAATGAACGCTGAAATCATCGTAACTTCTTGGTTTACTAGAGAGAAATGACCACTTCAAAGGCTTGTTTTCGCCTTCAATTGTTCAAAAAAGTCGAGAATGAACGCTGAAATCATCGAAACTTCTTGGTTTACTAGAGAGAAATGACCACTTCAAAGGCTTGTTTTCGCCTTCAATTGTTCAAAAAAGTCGAGAATGAACGCTGAAATCATCGAAACTTCTTGGTTTACTAGAGAGAAATGACCACTTCAAAGGCTTGTTTTCGCCTTCGATTGTTCAAAAACGTCGAGAATGAACGCTGAAATCATCGGAACTTCTTGGTTTACTAGAGAGAAATGACCACTTCAAAGGCTTGTTTTCGCCTTCGATTGTTCAAAAAAGTCAACAATGAACGCTGAAATCATCGAAACTTCTTGGTTTACTAAAGAGAAATGACCACTTCAAAGGCTTGTTTTCGCCTTCGATTGTTCAAAAAAGTCAACAATGAACGCTGAAATCATCGAAACTTCTTGGTTTACTAGAGAGAAATGACCACTTCAAAGGCTTGTTTTCGCCTTCAATTGTTCAAAAACGTCGAGAATGAACGCTGAAATCATCGAAACTTCTTGGTTTACTAGAGAGAAATGACCACTTCAAAGGCTTGTTTTCGCCTTCAATTGTTCAAAAAAGTCGAGAATGAACGCTGAAATCATCGAAACTTCTTGGTTTACTAGAGAGAAATGACCACTTCAAAGGCTTGTTTTCGCCTTCGATTGTTCAAAAAAGTCAACAATGAACGCTGAAATCATCGAAACTTCTTGGTTTACTAGAGAGAAATGACCACTTCAAAGGCTTGTTTTCGCCTTCGATTGTTCAAAAACGTCGAGAATGAACGCTGAAATCATCGGAACTTCTTGGTTTACTAGAGAGAAATGACCACTTCAAAGGCTTGTTTTCGCCTTCGATTGTTCAAAAAAGTCAACAATGAACGCTGAAATCATCGAAACTTCTTGGTTTACTAAAGAGAAATGACCACTTCAAAGGCTTGTTTTCGCCTTCGATTGTTCAAAAAAGTCAACAATGAACGCTGAAATCATCGAAACTTCTTGGTTTACTAGAGAGAAATGACCACTTCAAAGGCTTGTTTTCGCCTTCAATTGTTCAAAAACGTCGAGAATGAACGCTGAAATCATCGAAACTTCTTGGTTTACTAGAGAGAAATGACCACTTCAAAGGCTTGTTTTCGCCTTCAATTGTTCAAAAAAGTCGAGAATGAACGCTGAAATCATCGAAACTTCTTGGTTTACTAGAGAGAAATGACCACTTCAAAGGCTTGTTTTCGCCTTCAATTGTTCAAAAAAGTCGAGAATGAACGCTGAAATTATCGGAATTTGTCGGTTTACTCGAGAGAAATGACCACTTCAAAGGCTTGTTTTCGCCTTCGATTGTTCAAAAAAGTCGAGAATGAACGCTGAAATAATCAAAACTTCTTGGTTTACTCGAGAGAAATGACCACTTCAAAGGCTCGTTTTCGCCTTCAATTGTTCAAAAAAGTCGAGAATGAACGTTAAAATTATCGGAATTTGTTGGTTTACTCGAGAGAAATGACCACTTCAAAGGCTTGTTTTTGCCTTCAATTGTTCAAAAAAGTCGAGAATGAACGTTAAAATTATCGGAATTCGTTGTTTAACTCGTGGGAAACGACCACTTCAAAGGCTTAATTTCATTTTCATTTGGAAGAATAAGTCTTAAAGGATGGTCGAAATCATCTAGTTGGTTCACTCGAGAGACATGATAAATTCAAAAGCTTATTTGTAAATTTCAAGAAAAATAAAGCTATCGGAATGGACTCGATGTTTTTACCACGGACAAGGTATATTGAAAATTTTCTTAACTGAAATCTGTTTTTGAACATGCTAAAACGATTCCTGAAGTTTTTCCGGTTATTTTCATCCGGGCTGATTGTTCCCTTCTGGCTTGGATTGTTCCCTTCTAATCAATACCTACAGTTGAGGTAAGTCACCAGATGTTAGGTTAATTTAAATAAAGTAAAAACTTGGACAAATTATTAAAGAACAATTTCACTTTACAATTCAATAATACTGGTAATTTCCGTTACTGAACAGAATTTGTCAAAAAAGTGAGATTTTCAACCCACGAAAACTGTCAATTATACCATGAAGAGCTTCCATTCAACCGACAATAATTGGTCGACGGCAAGGACACACTTGCGGTGTTGCCGATGGAACCTACGCATCTTGTCCCAAAAATGTGTGAAACAGTTCTTTGTTAGAGAAAATATCGGGACGGTTTACGGTGACAAGAAGATCATGATTGAAGTAACAAGAAGAAGACGACTGAATCTAATTCAATTCGGGATAGGGAATTCAACAGCTTCCTTCTCCAAGATTTCCATCTCCTGCAAGGTAGGGCTCGAATAGGAGTGGATAACCTACCGCGGAAATACGAGTCGGAGATCATATTTCTCCGGAGTGAAACTTTTGATGGATCAATATTGATAATGGTCCTATTATAGGGTTTGTGGTCAATTTTGAGGGAAACAACGATATTATATCGTTGAGTTTTATAAAAGGCCATCTCAGAGCACAAACCCTCAAAATTTAGTAAAAATCGGATAGGTAATGATTATGTCCTCCAAAATCAAACTTTCCTCTCACGTTTTTGGCCTTCCTGAACGATTTTGATTCCATTTCTGTCTGTCTGTTGGTGATTATACGGTATCATAATATGAACATCATCTCCATCGGATTGATAGAAACCTCTGTGCATGTTCACAAGTAAAACCCTCGTAATAGTATACCAGCAATAACTTCTACAATGAAGGAGCTTCGACAGTTTTCCTCCAAAATGAAAATTTCCTTTCACGTTTTTGGCCTTCCTGAACGATTTTGATTCCATTTCTGTCTGTCTGTTGGTGATTATACGATATCATAATATGAACATCATCTCCATCGGATTGATAGTAACCTCTGTGCATGTTCACAAGTAACACCCTCCTAATAGTAACAGCAAAAACTTCTACAATGAAGGAGCTTCGACATTTTTCCATCCGAATACGATGAATTTGTCAAGTATTGTGCGGGTCAGGGTGTAGATGGTCCCCAATGAAATTCATCATGATCAACGTTATGGTAGACACTGACTCTGGTAGACACTGTTTTACACCTCTTGTTCCTTTGTTACATCATAATAGTTTTATCGTTCTGTTTCACAGTGTTGCTATTGTTTAAATCACAAGTCTTTGTTTATTATTATTTATTATCTTTATGTTATATTGTTTAACCACAGAGAATTTATGAGCCGATGTTATGAGATCTGTTCTTGTTACTTATACAGGGTGTCCCCGAAATCGTCCCCTCCCCCCTGCTAAAATCGTCCAGGTAGTGGTAAAAAAATTTTTTTTTTTAAATCTTCATGATTTTTCCCAAGGATCTCAAATATGACCACGGTGCGCACGTGCGCAATCGTGCGCAGCGAACACCAACTTCGTTTTTTCAAATGAGACCCCCCATTTTTTATTGCAGATTCTTTGCAGAATTTTCTCGAGAAAAAACCGTTCTGTCTACTTGAGAATATTTTTTCGATTATCTTGGAAAAAAGTTTTTAAGTAGACAGGGTGGTTTTGCCCTTAAAAAAATGAAATTTCCCTTTTTTAAAAGTTCATTTTTCGTCGATAATTTGATAAAAATGCAGTAAAATCAAGAAACTAACATCACCACGTGATTCAGAGTAAAAAAATACTAAAATATCATGTGTCACACTTAGGTACTTCGTACATGCACATTTTGACACAACCTTGCGGTTGCGCATCTTTGAGCGCGCACTGAGCGGGTTACGCGCAATAAAAAAAAAATCGGTTGAGGGGTGAAATGTTCATGCAATTTCAAGTAGAATCCGAATCTGCAATAAACAATGGGCTTCGTTTTCTCATTAGAAAAAACAAAGTTGGTGTGCGTTGCGCACAATTGCGCACGTGTGCACCGTGGTCATATCTGCGATCCTTGGAAAAAATCATGAAGATTAAAAAAAAAACCAAGTGGGTGTGGCACATAGCTTCCTCGTATCCATAACCCGATTGTATTGATGATCCGATGCATAGTAGTTAATCTGAAAACACCAATCTCTAAGTACCTTCCACTACCCTCATAGGGGACCATCTACACGCTAATCTGGACAATCCTAGAAAATTTCATAAAATTCGGACGAAAAATGTAAGTGCGGTAGTGATTGGAATCAAAAAATTTCATAGCCAGACTGGGAATCGAACCTGGAACTCCTAGGTGTGAGTCCAGTACTTTGCTTACTGATCTACAGAGGGTTACAAGTGTTTTACAAGGTGTTACAAGTATTTTACGATTGCGCATGCGCAGAGGCTACTGTAAATTTTAAGGCCTTGATTTTCATTGGGGACCATCTACAACCTAATCCGCGTAATCCCTGAAAATGTCATCGAAATCGGGTAGAAATTGTGGAAGTTATGGCTGTTACAAGCAATTCACGTTCGCGCATGCGCATTGGCTACTATCAGTCCGGGGGTGATGATTTTCATAGGGGACCATCTAAACACTAATCTGTAACATCCCTGAAAATTTCATTGAAATCGGACGGAAAATGTGGAAGTTACGGCCGTTACAAGAAAATTAACGTTTGCGCATGCGCAGTGACTACTATCAGACCGAAGGTGATTATTTTCATAGGGGACCATCTAATCACTAATCTGTAACATCCCTGAAAATTCCATTGAAATCGGATGGAAAATGTGGAAGTTATGGCTGTTACAAGGAATTCACGTTTGCGCATGCGCAGTCGCTTCTATCAGTCCGACGATGATGATTTTCATAGGGGACCGTCTACACACCAATCCGCACAATCCCTGAAAATTTCATCGAAATCGGACAATAACTTCGTATAGTTATGCGCGTTACAAGGAAATCATGACAGACACACAGACACACAGACACACAGACAGACAGACAGACAGACACACAGACAGACAGACACGGAACCAAAATTGTTCAGAAAGGTCTAAAACGCAAAACGCGAGTGAAAATTTTGATTTTGGAGAACTTTTTTTTTCGTCCTTGAAAAGTGAAAACAAAGCTTCCGCTACCTTGGTAGACTCGGAAGCAAAAATTGTTAACAATCAGCATTAAATTATTTTTGTTACTCTTGTTGACGATTGTAGTCCATTTAGGGTTTTACAATAAATACGTCTGCCAAGTGGGTGTGGCACATAGCTTCCTCGTATCCACAACCCGATTGTACAGATTATCCGATGCAGAGTGGTTAATCTCAAAACATCAATCTCTTAGTACCTTGCAATACGGGAAACATACATAGGGAAACATCATAGGGAAAATGTGGAAGTTATGGCTGTTACAAGGAATTTAAGTTTGCGCATGCGCAGCAGCTACTGTCAGTCCGGGGTGATGATTTTCATAGGGGACCGTCTACACAACGACCCAACCCGCACAATCCCTGAAAAATTCATCGAAATCGGATGAGAATTGTAGAAGTTATGGCTGTGGCAAAGATTTCATGACAGACACACAGACAGACACGGAACCAAAATTGTTCAGGAAGGTCTGAAACGTAAACGCGAGTGGAAGTTTTGATTTTGGAGAACATTTTTCTTCAACCTTGAAAAGTGAAAACAAAGCTTCCGCTACCTTGGTAGACTCGGAAGCAATAAAATTCTTTAACCCGTCAGTTCCCCTGGCTAGCTAGATTAATTTTTCTCGAATTTTTCCCAGTAATTCTGTTTATTTTTTTCGTTTTTTTAATAGGTATCTATCTTGGATTGTCATATGAAAAAATGACTATTTCATATATCATATGAAAATAGGGTGACAGACATCTGGAGGTGCCTTGAAACAACTACTGTGCATAGTGAAAGAACATCGGTATATTACTCAATGTGTTAATTCATTGAAACTATAGGTTTTCGAAGTCAGATTGAGAATTTTCCAAATCAAAATGAGAACTTTCCAAATCAAATTGAGAATTTTCCAAATTAAATTGAGAACTTTCCAAATAAAATTGAGAATTTTCCAAATCAAATTGAGAATTTTCCATTTCTAACGACGAAACTACGAACAGTGATTATCCGTCATTATAGCACAATCCAAAAGTTGCTGAACAACTTGGGTCATGGATATGATGGTTCAACTTCCAAAGGCAGCTGCTGGAATTCCAGAGGACTTCTGGAAGTGGACTTCACTAAAAGTGCCGTTCTTTAATTTCATCTTCAATTTTTTTAAGGATGAGTTTGAATTTACAGTTACTTCATAATTTTCATATGAACTTGAAAAAATAAATGAATTCTTCCCATCTTGCATTATTCATCTTTTTCGTCTCTTCTACAAAATATTATACTTACCTTTGCCAAAAAATTCTGAGATCTCAATTTGATTTGGAAAGTTCTCAATTTGATTTGGAAGATTCTAAATTTGGTTTGGAAAATTCTCAATTTGATGTGGAAAATTCTCATTCTGACTTGGAAAACCTATACAGGGTGTAAGCCTAACTGGTCTGCCATACGGTACCAGTCGATTCTACAACTAATTTGCAACAAAAAATGTCCCTCAGCGATTTTTTTTTAAACCCTTCGTTTTCGAGTTATTTCAACTTTAAACTTTTTTTCGTGATTTTGACCTTATGTCATTAAATTGGTCATAACTCCGTTAATTAGCTGTGTAAATTACAATTTGAGCATACCGTTGGGAAGAGCATTAAATTTCCTATCGGATAGATGCCTTAACTTTTTTTGAGTCACGGTTTGAGACATGAAAACGTCCTCTAAAAAGAGAATTTTACGTAATTTTGGAAACCTTGCATTCTTTCAATCTCAAATTGAACTACGAGAACCCATACTTTTTCAAGATGCAAGAACAGTAAAAACTGTGCCAGAATTTCAGCTTTCCAACGGTATAATCAAAACATATTCTACAGCTGAATTTAGGGGAGAAATTTGTGTTTGAACGCGGAAAAACGTGCATTTTTTCAACGAAATCAGCGCTCTGGCCTCCTGTTACCGGGGGCCCCGCGGTTAAAAAATGCACGTTTTTCCGCATTCAAACCCGAATTTCTCCCCTAAATACGGTTGTAGAATATGTTTTGATTATACCATTGGAAAGTTAAGATTCTGGCGCAGTTTTCACTGTTCTTGCATCTTGAAAAAGTATGGGTTCTCGTAGTTCAATTCGAGATTGAAAGAATGCGAGGTTTCCAAAATTACGTAAAATTCTCTTTTTAGAGGACGTTTTCATGTCTCAAACCTTGACTCAAAAAAAAGTTAAGGCATCTATCTGATAGGAAATTTAATGCTCTTTCCAACGGTATCCTCAAATTGTAATTTACACAGCTAATTAACGGTGTTATGACCAATTTAATGACATAAGGTCAAAATCAGGAAAAAAAAGTTTAAAGTTAAAATAACTCGAAAACGAAGGGTTTAAAAAAAAATCGCTAGGGGACATTTTTTGTTGCAAATTAGTTGTAGAATCGACTGGTACCGTATGGCAGACCAGTTAGGCTTACACCCTGTATATAAAAGAAGAGAATAAATTCTAAAAAACTAATAGAAATCATTTAACTTTTTCCTATTTTAGTGTGGAACTCAAGCGCACAATGGATTTGGAGTCCTTCCTTTACGTTCTATGAGATTCAAGTGCCTTACACACTAAACTTTAACAGTTGAGGCCCGTCGTTATATCGCACTAAGGTGTTCCTGTTTACATAAAAAGTTTTCCTGTTTACTTCAACAGGCAAAAACACTAGTTACACCCATTATGTCTTGATATAAATCGGAATTATTCTCTGTACTGTGCATACTTTTTTCCAATGTCAGGAAAATCCTGTTTGAGTCAACAAGTTGAGGTACAACTCAAAATGATACATATGATTTATAGTTATGATACAGGCAAATCGAGAACAGCACCTGTAGGTTCCATTGGGAACTGATAGGTTAAAACGAAAATAACCTGAAATTTTCAAATTTCAATATAAGATTTTGAAACTAGCTACCCGAGATGTTCTTCGAACTGAGTGTGAAGCGCTTATTTCTTCCAAATAAACTTGATTGTGAAGTAGTAATGTGGTAGGTAGGTACCTAATTCTCGAGGGTCGGTAGATGGTGACAATGACAAAGACATGTTTTTAATTTCAAAATGTCCTTGAAAACCTGAATTTTGAGAAATTATGATCACATTTAATTATATTTTAATTCATTATAAATTGTGTAACCCTGGAAAATATGAACATTGACCCTGGAATTTTTGTTCGGGGAATCATCATCTGTACTATAGGGTTATGGATATGAGGAAGCTATGTGCCACACCTACTTAAGAGACGTTTCTTCTCGTAAGTAGTTACAAAGGCAGATGCCCGTTCATACATCCACTTTTCCGACTCCCATTTCTGATTCCTGCAGTTTACACGGGGGAAATAGCGGAAAAACGTCGCCAGCCGGCCCCGGAAAATCGGCGATTTTCCAGGATTCGCCGCTCTAAATCCGCGGACAATGTCAAGACCTCCGGAGGAACGCGGGGCGGATGGAGGATGCGTCTAATTGTTGGAAATCTTCCTCTTCCAAGGGCGAGCTGACCAGACGGACCGACGAATTTTTCGGGCGTGGAAACCAACAATGGCCGGCAGGTAGTGAGTGCTAAAAGTTTAACCCAAATTTAACCCAGAGTGTGTAGACGGGTACCAACAATTTTCTCAGGTCACCGTTTGTTCCGGGTTAGTATTTCCATAAATTGCAGGGGCTCAAATTTTAAAAGTTGTACCTAAATTAGAAATTTTCAAGGATTTTCGAATTTTATTAATGTGCCTAGGGAATTGAAAAACTAAAAGATTGCCGCTGGAATCATCAAAATCAAACAATAATTGCCAAAGAAAAGGGGAAAACCTGACTGAATATACGGTTTTTCCATATTTGTCTGGCAATGAGGAATTTCAGTGATTTGTTATTTTTTTTTTTTTCTCGAACGTTCATGCAAATATACGAGCAAAAATCGTGGTGGAATCGAAAATTCTCCTTTCTCTAAATTTTCAGAAGCATCTCAAAATTGATATTTTGAATATGAGCGGAGAAAAAAAAGTAAAATTTGGCGATGACGTGGTGCGGATATGTACTGTGGTTGGACGAGACTAGTGCATTCGGCTTATTTGGACGTTTACCCCACATTCCAGCCAATGGGCGTCCATTTACAGCACCTCGTCACTGAGCGGTTATTTCAAATTGTAAAATCATTCATATCAGTTTATTATTTCCAATAAACAATACATTCCTTAACTATTCAACTTTTTCACGTTTTTAGGGCAAGTTGAATAAAAATCCAAAATTACACGAGATTTTTCTTACACACTGAAATTGTCCATTATTGTGCGATTTTGATGATTCCAGCGGCAATCTTTTAGTTATTATCTCCACAATTATCAATTTTTGGTTGAAAACTGTTGCTACCAATAGTCGACGAAATTCACCTCTGCTCTAAGTATACACAACCAAATTTCGAGTCCAGAGAGCTCCGAAAATGCAAAATTAAATTTATGCTAAACTAATATATGAGTATCAGTTGTAATTATTTATATAACAAATGTTTTGTATGTGTCCTTGTATTAAGTTTTTTTTTTCGATACCATTTAATTCTTGGTTCTGCAATAAAAAACCTTTTAACTTTGAATTGAATTTCCACTAAAAACGGAAAACACCCACGAAAAAAAATTCAAAAATTTTGAGCATTGCATTAGTAACATTTTTTGGTTTATCATTTTCAATTATGAACCTTTGGAATCTACCAAGAAATAAATTTTTCACACCCCCCCCCCCTCCCCCCAAATTTGTTGGTTTACGTTTCACGGTACGTAGAATCCAAAAATCGAATAACAATTTTTGCGTCCGTCCGCCGTACTTTCCTCAATTACCATGGACCGATTTCAATCAAAATGGGCTCCAGTTGGGGTCTAGTTGTGCCTCGAAGCTTTTGGTTGATGTCAATCACTTCTAGGGGTTGAAAAATAAAGATTAAAATTTTGAAAACGACCTAGCTCAAAAAATTCTCTGTTGGATAAACCGTTCGCTCCCTATATGAACTTGAAGGGTTGGACAGATCAGAAACACGAGTGTGAATCGCAAAAGAGGCCTAATCTCCGATCAAATTTTATCTGACCAAATGCGATCGCTGTAGGTACGTGGTAGGTAGGTAGTATGTATGGTTGGTAGGTGGTAATAATGGCAAAGCCGAATTCTTTGCAGACGAGTGTTCTGTATAGAAAAAAATAAACCTTTGTGTAATAATTTGCAGCGATTTTTCAAGACTATCTGAAGTCTCAAAATAGAGACAGAAATTTCCAAGGAAAACGAAGAAAAAATTTTCAAAATTTTTCTCATAAGTAACATTATTGTTGAATAATTAAATAAATTTCAAAAACAAAGAAACTGTCCATTAATTTTTAAATTGCAATTTAGATCTAGTTAACCTGGTGACACATATGGACAGATGTATTCGGTGACAATAGTGACACCATGGTCCAATTAGGGTTAACCGATTTTTAGCAATTTTTTTAGATATTAAACGGAGATGCCGAATATACCGTACAGCTATTGACGGTAATTTATACTAACCTAATATCAGATGAGTTTCAGTTGTAATGATTTATACAACTAATGTTTTGTATGTGCCCTTATATCAAGTTTCTTTCGAGTATTTTAATACCATTTAATTCTTGGTTCTGCCATAAAAAAAATAATAATAATAAAAAAACTTTTTGACTGACTTCAATTTCCACTAAAAACGTAAAACACCCATGAAAAGACATTTTCAGCAACATTTTAAGCGTTGCATTTGTAACATTTTTTCTCAAAAGGAAGCCAAACGTGTACAAACCACTCACGAGCGTTAGTATTAGAATGCCAACGTTATCGCTAGACAGATCCCCTCTACTTGAAATAACTGCCTCCGGCAAATTTAAAATGAACAGTATTAACCCTAGAGTGATAGACTACATAAAAATTACGTAATGAGCGGGGAAATGAGACCATTACAAACCCCCTCTCGGCCTTCTTAACTGGGCCTCGACTTCTTCCCATCAGGATCTTGGTTTTCCATAACGCCTACACGTCAAAGATACGTAGTCTACTATTTGTTGAAAATTATTTGGAGTCCCTCCCTGCCAACCATAGGTACCTACTACCTACCTACTAAGGCATTTTTGAAAACGCCAAGCCTTCGTTTCCCTTTGGTTGGTAGTTGGGGTTGGAATTTCCAAAAATGCCCTAGTAGGTGGGTCCCTCCCGTGGGTAGGGAGGGATCTATACAGGAAAATAATAAACCTTTGTGAAATAATTTGCAGCGTTTTTCTATAACATTTATATTATGAAAACTTCGAGAATGAAGCACACCTTTTCTCCACATCTCAAAATAGCAAGAGATTTCTCTTCTTTCTCAAATTTTCATTCATTTTCTCTTTCAAAATATTTCAAGCATAATATTTCATTTCAAAACATTTAATTTAGTGAGTATAATATATTATCCAGAGTAAAAATCGAGTTTTGGATGTGATATAAGAACATTTATGTGATATAATTCAGGTATTCATAGCTTCTTTTTAGAAAACATTATTTTATATACCTACTCAACATGTAAAGGTAAATACTAAGAAGAATGAGTTTATGTTCGTTTTTTGTTGAATGAATAAAAAATATATGACCATTTTGTGTTGAAAATATTTTTTTCAGTTTCACACGTCATTTTTACGTAGTCTACTAATAACTGTGTGTCAGGGAAGTCTACTACTCTAGGGTTAATTTAAGAACCCGGGTAATCAAACAAAATGAACACGAAAACATTGAAAATGTATACTGATTGCTATTTAATAAAATACGAACAACGTTCGTTATCATGCCAGATCGTTCAGCTTTGGATTTCATTGAGCAAATGTTTGCTCAGAATCCGACATTTGGGTCAAGTCTGCTTGAAATTAGACAAATTAATCGCTCCCATATTGCTAAGAAGAAAACTTGAAAATCTATACGTAAATATTAGTTACAGAAAATATTCCAAGATTGATAATGATAACAATGTACACATCTGTCATAAAATTTATGACATTTAATGTAAAATTTTACATTTAATGTAAAAATCACTTATCAGCTCTTCGCTTCGCCCGAATGTTCTTCAATTTTCGAAGTGTTTTCTAACGTGACGCCATTAGTTTTAGAGATGTCTCCAGAGTCACTTTTGCCAGTCGTGCAAGAGTCGTCGTCTTTTTCCTTAGTTGCATCTTCTTCGGCTTCATCTTCATTTCCGCCGTTTTCAGCGATCAACGCGTGCTGCCGGTGGGCTTTTCGGATGTCGAACGTGTGCATCGGTAACGTCTCAAGCCATGATATCATGCTGTTGAAGCTTCGTTAAGGTAATACACGGAGTATCATGTGCGAGAGGAACATCAAATCCAAATTATGTAATGATCGATTAAAACCAAGAAGGGTGAAAATAAATTCAAGACTAATCAGTAGGTGGTTTTCTCGTGATGTAATAGACTATCGATATGCTCTGAATAATCGCTTTCAAATAATCTGTCGGCCTCCCTTGAAGGTCCGCCATTGTTGACCAGTCCTTCCGGCAATTCTGTCATTAAAAATCAACTTCTCTCTACTGGTGATCGGTCTCCAGTTTTTCCAACTAAACTACACAAACCAGAATCGAGCGCTCTACCACTGATACGCCGTAGTACACAAATGGTATGTTCAGAGAAGCAGTTCAGAACCAAACCAGAACTGGAAAGGGGAGGGGATAGAGGCGCTTGGACTCCTCCGGGCTTCTCCAAACCCCTCCAAACTGTTCAGGACTGCTTTTCCGAACAAACCTTAAGGTAGGATGATGCGGAACAATCTCAAGTTTGAATCAAGTTGAAATTCCTGAAGATTCATGACACCTGATTCCAAGATACCAATCTGGTTCCATTTATTAGTTTCATTGGGGTCTGATGTAGCCACGGTCGCTGCGTGAGCGTTGTTTGGAAGTGGAATTAAGACAGACTTCTGCGGGGTCGTGGGTTCAAATCTCATTGCCGGCAGCGTGCGTTTTTGTGCGTCTGGAGCTTCATTGCCCCCCTCGTCACAACCCAAGGCAGAGAGGCAATGGGAAGCCGTAAGCGAAATCATCAGAAGACCGAGTACAGGTGATTACTTCTGTTTTAAAGGTAAGTAGGAACCTAAACAAGAACTGAACCAATGTTTCTAGGCTGCAGGACCAGGCATGCAATAAGAGACTGGTCAAAGATGGCCGACAGTTCCTATCTTAAGAGACTGTCAATGATGGCAAAGAGCGCTTATAACTGCCGTATCTCTTCTCAACCCACTATAATACTCGGTTATCAAGCCTCAAAGAAACCACCCATTACTCGTACACTCCAATAAACATCCAAAACGACGTTCTCAAAGGATACGAATTTTCTTCTTTCTCCGTTTTCACGATAGACGTCAGAATAAATTTATGTTTGAACTCATCCAGGGTTGGTTGGACGCTCGACCACTCGATGGCTTCGTGCATCCCATCACTCCCGTAACGTTGATTATAGCGATCGTAATGTACCTGTGAACCACACAATAAGAAACATCAGTTCAACTTAAACTTATCATAATTAGAAAAAAATTAGTTTCTGTATTTAGTTTCTAAAGTCACCCCCACTTTGTGCTTCAAAAATAACGAAAATTCAACTTTTGAGTTTTGTTGTAATTAACGATGTCGCAGCTGGGAAAAAGAAAGCCCTGCTCTTGACTTGGATATTGCAATTGACTTTTCTGTTGAATAGTTTGTGTCTACTGGCAGCACCTGATTATAACAACGTCTCGTTCGATAATCTCATTAGTCTCATGGATGCCCATTTCAAACCAAAATGATACCGGATCCCATCCTCGTCGCCAAATATTAGTTTTGGTATTAATTTGAACACTGAAAAACTAAAGAATCCAATCTGTGATTTCAAAAAAGAACGGACACAACGTGCTTCGCAAAACCTATCACTTTTATTACTGATTAGACCAGTTTTATCTTGTGAAGGGTGGTGGTTGAGAGTATAAGCCATTAGAGCCTGAAACTCTTTTCCAATGGCAACCCCAGCAGTGAGTGAGGGTGGTGGTTGCAGACACAACACTATCGAACTTAAGAGTAACTCACCTCTTCAAGCACTAGCCCTAAACCAGGGGCGATGGGGATGTCCAGTTTTTCTTCTGCCCACGCTTTAGTGATGACAGATTCCGAGCAGCACCCGCGCACAACAGCTATGGCTAGCCCGACCATTTTTCTTATTTGGTGCAGCATGAAGCTTTGTCCTATAGTTGAACAAAATGTGTAAGAAGGTAAAACGATCTTCTTAGGGGTATTAATTTTTGTTTGGAAGTTTCAGGTTTTGGTAGTTTTATTCGAAAATTAAACATTAGATTTAATCTAATGGTAATCTAATCGTTCATAAGGAACTAAATAAGTATCTGGAAATAAACTAAAATAAGTATCTGGAAATAAATTGCGGATACTAAATAAGTATCTGGAAATAAACTAAAATAAGTATCTGGAAATAAATTGCGGAGTCACTTTTGTACAAAACCTACAGGAGAAACTGAATACATATTTTTAACCTACAGAAGTTTCAAGAAGTTTTTAAGAGAAGGTTTTTTAAAAAGAGGTTAAAGAGGTCAACGTCAATAAAGTCATTAAATACATATTTTTAACCTACAGAAGTTTCAAGAAGTTTTTAAGAGAAGGTTAAAAAGAGGTTAAAGAGGTCAAAGTCATTAAAGTCATTAATACATATTTTTAACCTACAGAAGTTTCAAGAGAAGGTTAAAAAGAGGTTAAAGAGGTCAAAGTCATCAAAAGTCATTAAGTACGTATTTTTAACCTACAGAAGATTCTAGAAGTTTTTAAGAGAAGGTTGAAAAGAGGTCAAAGTCATTAAAGACATATTTTTAAACTAAAGAAGTTTCAAGAAGTTTTTAAGAGAAGGTTAAAAAGAGGTCAGAGTCATCAAAAGTCATTAAATACATCTTTTTAACCTACAGAAGTTTCAAGAAGTTTTTAAGAGAAGGTTAAAAAGAGGTTAAAGAGGCCAAAGTCATTAAATACATATTTTTAACCTACAGAAGATTCAAGAAGTTTTTAAGAGAAGGTTAAAAAGAGGTTAAAGAGGTCAAAGTCATTAAAGTCATTAAATACATATTTTTAACCTACAGAAGATTCAAGAAGTTTTTAAGAGAAGGTTAAAAAAAGGTCAAAGTCATCAAAAGTCATTAAATACATATTTTTAACCTACAGAAGTTTCAAGAAGTTTTTAAGAGAAGGTTAAAAAGAGGTCAAAGTCATTAAAGACATATTTTTAACCTACAGAAGTTTCAAGAAGTTTTTAAGAGAAGGTTAAAAAGAGGTCAAAGTCATTAAAGACATATTTTTAACCTACAGAAGTTTCAAGAAGTTTTTAAGAGAAGGTTAAAAAGAGGTCAAAGTCATTAAAGACATATTTTTAACCTACAGAAGTTTCAAGAAGTTTTTAAGAGAAGGTTAAAAAGATGTTAAAGAGGTCAAAGTCATTAAATACATATTTTTAACCTACAGAAGATTCAAGAAGTTTTTAAGAGAAGGTTAAAAAGAGGTCAAAGTCATCAAAAGTCATTAAATACATATTTTTAACCTACAGAAGTTTCAAGAAGTTTTTAAGAGAAGGTTAAAAAGAGGTCAAAGTCATTAAAGACATGTTTTTAACCTACAGAAGTTTCAAGAAGTTTTTAAGAGAAGGTTAAAAAGAGGTCAAAGTCATTAAAGACATATTTTTAACCTACAGAAGTTTCAAGAAGTTTTTAAGAGAAGGTTAAAAAGATGTTAAAGAGGTCAAAGTCATTAAAGTCATTAAATACATAATTTTAACCTACAGAAGATTCTAGAAGTTTTTAAGAGAAGGTTAAAAAGAGGTCAAAGTCATTAAAGTCATTAAATACATATTTTTAACCTATAGAAGATTCTAGAAGTTTTTAAGAGAAGGTTGAAAAGAGGTCAAAGTCATTAAAGACATATTTTTAACCTACAGAAGATTCTAGAAGTTTTTAAGAGAAGGTTAAAAAGAGGTCAAAGTCATTAAAGACATATTTTTAACCTACAGAAGTTTCAAGAAGTTTTTAAGAGAAGGTTAAAAAGAGATTAAAGAGGTCAAAGTCATTAAAGTCATTAAATACATATTTTTAACCTACAGAAGATTCTAGAAGTTTTTGAGAGAAGGTTAAAAAGAGGTCAAAGACATATTTTTAACCTACAGAAGTTTCAAGAAGTTTTTAAGAGAAGGTTGAAAAGAGGTTAAAGAGGTCAAAGTCATTAAAGTCATTAAAAAGAGGTCAAGAAGAGGTTAAAAATATGTAAACGCCTAGACTGATCTACTGCAACCAACCTTTGACGTAAATTGTGACGAACTCCATCCCTTCACAAACCACAGGTTCATCACAAGTCATCTTCATTATATAACGATTGGCGCTTGGATCGCTGAAGCTCCTGAAAGCACGAATGATTTCAAAATAATGAAAGTTGAACTAATGGTCTACCAAGTTGATTTCTGTTCTACAAATCTCCAGGCATTGTGTTCATCGACCAAAAATTGTATAACGTGAATAGTTTACGAAATCATCTAACTTTTTAGAGGTGAAATTGTGATAATTGTGCGTTCCGAGGTAAATGCTAAGGACTTCGTTCGTTCGATCGATAGTCTCCTTGGTTATCCTAAAATCAGGCGAAATCGGATCATCTTTGGAGGAAAGCGCAAAACTGGGCATCATGTACGAATACGTCCGAGCATCCGCGTTGCCTTTACAGTTGAAACCTGCGAACAATTGAGAAAAATCAATACATTGAAGTAAATAAAGAAAAAAGTAGTTCTAAAGGTTCTCTTTAAGGAAGTAAATTTGGCTACAATTCAACAACTTCACGTAAAAATTCATCAAAAAATATAAAAACATATTTATATTAGATGAAAGGCATAAATCAATTGTACCCCTTTAAACTCCCAAAAGTAAAAAACAAATCATAGAAAGTGAAATGTAGGAATGCAATAAAACAATTATGATTTTTGATCATCATAAATGTAAGACAAATAGCATTCCTTTATTCATTTGTTGAAGAACAAAAACAATGTAAAAAGACATCTTGTAAAAGTAGTTAACTTTAAATTTTCAAGTTTTCTCTAAGTTTTTGAAGTTTTTTTTTTGTTCATGAGTTTTTTTAAAAGTTTTTTTTTGTAGTAGTTTTTCTTCAAGTTTTCTTTAGTTATCTTCAAGTTTTTTTTTTGTTTAGTCTAAGTTTTTTTTCTTCGTGTTGTGAATTGAAAATATCTTGATGAGAACTGTAGCCGAAGGATGGATTCTTCTGTAGAACAAATGGATTCCTTCATTCATTTGTTGAAGAACAAAAACAATGTAAAAAGAGATCTTGTAAAAGTAGTTAACTTTAAATTTTCAAGTTTTCTCTAAGTTTTTAAAGTTTTTTTTTGTTTTTGAGTTTTAAAAAAAAAAGTTTTGTAGTAGTTTTTTTTTAAGTTTTCTTTAATTATCTTCAATTTTTTTGTTTGTTTTATCTTTAAGTTTTTTTTTCTTACTGTTGTGAATTGAAAATATCTTGAGGAGAACTGTAGCCGAAGGCAAGGATTGACTATTATCGTCTTTCACATGGTCGATTGCATGTTTTTCGGTCGAAACGATTCGGGCACTTGTTAATGGAAAGAAACTATTGAGAACTATTCACAATGTCTATTCAAAGTGGTTAATATGAATTTGAGAACTCGAGTTACCTTTCGTTGCACGTTTCAGTGCCACCATCCTGATTTGCTCGGGAAGATTTCGATTTACTTCATCAACGTTCACTTCCAGTGCTAGAAAAAACGATTGCAAGAAAAGTAATAATTTAAAATAATAATAATATATAGCCTGACTACAAGGAAAATCCCAACCTAGAACAGATCATCTATTCAACTGACTGTTATAAGCCCTCCACGCGAAACTGCGAGGGCCTTTGAAGGGGCCAATAGAGAATTCCTAGTAGGTTTGGTTCGGCTTTGATACGGCGCGACCTTTTCTCAATCCGGCGCCAGATTGTGATAAGAACACGCCGTATCCGATCTGACGCCGGATTCTACCTCATTACTACGGAGCTGGATGGACAGTGAAATGTATCGAGGATGAATCCATGAATGAAAATTCATCAAAATTGGACCAAATTATTGATACTTATAAGATCTACAAGGTTGACTATTTGATTAAATGATTGGTACCTCTAAGCTCTTCAAGATTGATTAGCACAGCTCAATTGATGCTAGGGAGTAATTTGATGTGGTGGACATTTTCTAAAGAAACTCTGCAAATAACAAACTTACGAAGTTTAGCAGACAGTATTTGGCGAACGGCAGAAACACCTTTGTCAGTGCGGGCAGCTCTCTGAAACTCGACTGCTTTAGCATTTGCAAATGCTTCATCCGTTATCACTCCAGCTTCGAGCCAAGCTTTCAACAGGTCTTCTTCGACCGTTTTCATGCCAGGGTTCCTTAAAATCGAAGAACATTTTACGGATAAATTTTAGACAGCAATGAATAAGAAGACATAACTTAATAACTCGTGATGTGAAAAAAACATGGGAATTTATTCAAAAACATTCCAACGGCCGTTAATTGGTTTAATGAACCGGTTCCCGTGAGATCATCGCAGCTACGCCTGGTTGGCTTGGGAGATTAGAGGTTTCACTGCCGAAATTTGACGGGCCTCATTAGGAGAAGACTAGTGCGAGCAACGACGATGCTACCCAGTTGAATGAAGAGGCCCTGTTAACATTGGACTGTGGGGAAGGGGGGAGCTCTTGAAACGGGGGACTGTCAGGACCAATGTATTCTTGCGAACAAGAAGCTGACTCCACTGAGCACTTTTTACTTAGATGCGACCGCTTCTGGAGGTCCAGAATGGAAGCATTTGGTCACCACATCGTGGAACGTGCATCCATACGAGAAATTTCCTGGAAAAGGATAAAAAAATTCGCAGATCTCAGCGGAAGATTTACTGACTCCAACACGGGGTAGCCGGCAGAATCCTCTTTTTTAAATAAAGGGGCCTCGCAAGAGGGGGAGTATAAGCCATCGGAGCCTGAAACTCCCTTCCAATGGCAACCCCGGGCAGTGAGGGAGTGAGTGAGACTGTCAGGGGAACCCTCATATCGTCGCCCACTGTTGACAGTCCACAGACCCCGAGCTTTGTGAAGAGGTTCCACAGGCCCCAGTAGTGGTGTGCAAAACCTCTTATTATCTAAATTGGTAACTGCTTGTGGGTGGTATTGAAAGTCCTGATAATTTTTTGAGTTGGACTGTTGGTGATCGTCCCTCATTTCATCGGGTGAGACAATAAGTTCCAGCAGGCTATGGAACAGCTGGCACCAGCCACACAGCAGACCCTAAAACGCGTCATTGATGGAAATGCCTCACAGGGGCTCACAAAAATTCCACTTGCAGCAGATAGCCTTGACTTATCCCCCACACAATTTCGAGACGCCCTCTGCCTGAGGTATAACAAACCCTCACTCACACTGCGGGGAAGGTGTGATGGCTGAGGGGACGAAATGGATAAGAACCATGCTCAGAACTGCAAAAGAGGGGGGCTTGTCAAGCAAGGTCACGACCAGATCTGGGATGTGGTGGCAGGACTGGCCAGACAAGCTTTCGCTGGGGTGGTTGTTGAGCCTGTAATGCGGGAAGGAACAGCAGAACAGCCTGGACTCATTGCTGACATCAAAGTCAACGGAGTGTGGGTTAGGGACTGGGCGTCGTTTTTTGATTTCTGCGTTGTTAACGCTGACGCCGATTCCTATTCCACCTGGGAGCTAGGAAAACAGCTAGAGCCAAGCATCGGAAATACGACCTAGCTGCTGAAGATCTCCATGGCCTGTTTTCGCCTCTAATCACATCATGCGAAGGGGTCCTTAATCAGGAATTCAACTCATTCTGCAGGAGGCTGGTAGATGGCTTGGCGGACAAATGGGAAAAACCCCGTTCAGTGGTCGCCGAATTCGTCCGCATAAAATTACAGATTGCGACGATTCGAGCTGGTTCACAAAGGCCTCTGAGGTATATGGGATATGGCGAAAACTGGCAGGAGGATCGTGAGGAGGAGGCTTTGAGGGAAGAAGACGGTGCTGCACTGCCCCTGCAGACCAACTAGTCCGGAAGAGCCATCATCAGCTCTGGTAGCATCATCTAGGTGAGAGAAGCTCGATGCCCGGCGTGCTAGAGGTGTGTCGGTACAGCTGTACCAGGACTGTGGAACCGAGTATCAGGTTGGAACGGTTCCACGCAGTGACAAAAACTCTACCGTTACCGGTCCAGTTCCACGGACTGATAAGATATCTTGAAATGACTGTGGACTGGGAAGAGATCATTCTGATTGGTAAGGATGGAACTGGACCGGTAAGGATGGAACCGGACCGATAAGATATCATGGAGAATGGTTCAATGGCTCTGGACTGGGAAGGGTTTTGGATCAGTAAGCATGGATCTTGTTCTCAGTTCTGTTCCATGTTGTACCTGGAAGCGCCCTTACTACTTCCATGGACTGAGAATGGTTCATGGAATGGCTCTTGAGCGGGAAGTTATCTTCTGGACTGGTTAGCATGGAAGTTGTCTCCAGTATTATTAATTTATTATTGTCATGTTAAGTTCTTAAACTGCAACGTCATTATTCTTTCCTTGAATTGTTTGGTAACTATTATTTATAATAAATTGCCTCTTTTGTAACACTTGTTCAAATTCCTTCCTTTTAGCAAATTGTCAAGGAAAATGATGCTATTGTATTGCAAGTTGAGATCATAAGCATGGAAGAAGGACGATAGGGATTTGACTGCCTGCTTCATCCATGCCATGTGAGTGGAATTTGATCGCCTGTACTAGTAATGGAACTGTACCGGTAATTTGGAATGGTTACATCTTTGTCACCGTAACTGTTGGAACCATTCCAGGGAAATACCTGGACCGACACACCCCTACGGCGTGCACCTCACACCTTGTTGCTGGCTGTCACCTCGCAGCAAGCTTGCTTTTGGAACGACGGCTTTTGTAGTTATTTGTTATCAAAATAAAACTTTGATTTATTGCGTATAAGTAGCCATGAACGAAATTATCTGATCGAATTCATATCTTCCCTGTGGAAGACAGCTGCATCGCCAGGAAAGGCAATTGGACGACAATTCAACCTGATATGGGTGTTTGCATCATGTACTTTAAGGTACTTTATTAAATAGCACAAATTTAACATACAGAGGAAGAATATTTTCAGTAAGGAGAGTTTCAGGAAGGTGCTATGTACTCTTATTACCGACATAAATATAGTACTTATTACTCAGCAGATACACATTAGCCGTCTCACCTAGAGGTGAACAGCGCTTTTGGCCCCTACTGAATGTCTTCCACTCAGGCTCTTGTAGATAAGCCTGTTCAATGCGAGCTGTAGCAGGAGTTCCTAGGCCTCCCTCAAAGGTGCTTAGATCTTATTGCATGATCAAACCTGAGTAGGCAAACCATGGAATTCCAAGCAACGTAGAGCAGCACATGATTTTGCTACAACATTGGTTCTGACAGTAACTTAGAGATAAAATTACCTTTGAAGTCCAAGGTAGCCCTGACCAGAATAGCAAATAAGCACTGCGTATTTTCTTCTTTTAATCCTTTGGAAATCGGATCGCGGCTTCTTCCCCTGAATGTCACCCTCTGCTTCTTTGTCTTCTCCATCCTCGTGGGGCCTTTTCTGGGGAAGCCCGGGAGACTCCTCGGCAACGACTGTCGTGCTCATTCTCAGGGAAAGAGCTGGCCGGAGGAATTTGAGAAGACCTGCCCACAAACAGTCAACGGCTCAGGACTCGTCTAAGAGCGACCTAAAAACTGAAGCTGATGAGGCTTTAATGGACAATTGTAATAAAACCATTCATTAATATTAAAACTGTACTACTTAAAGTACTATTTAGACTTCTAGATAGTGGTGTTACCTAAAAATTACTTACAAGATGCGAATGAGGAAGTTCTGGTAGCAAACATGAACAAAGTTTTGTTGACAATTCACTGTACTCCAATTTGAAGATCTGTCTGTGAATGCTCTTCAGCTGGAACAAAGATAATGAATGTTGAAGGGTAGGCACCTACTCTATCTATTTATTTATAAAAAATTACATGAAGCAAAGGACATTGGTCCCATTGAATGCAACATACTAAAATTAATGAAATAAAGCCACTGCCAAGAAGAATTAAAAAAATTAAAAATATATAAAATAAGAATACTTTTGTGGTAAATATGTGAGAAAAATATTAAAATAAGCGAAGGGGGATGTAATTGAGTAAAGGAATAGAAAGAGAGAGAGAGTGAGAGGAATGAAATAGAGATAGGTAGAGGGGGAATGAAATAGAGAAAGAGGGGGAAAGAAATAGAGAAAGAGGGGGAAGGAAATCAAAGAAAGGAAGAGAAAGAAAAGTCAGCTTCCAAAATGCGCCACCAAAGCAAGCCGCAATCGTGTCAACGTCGGAAGGGAACGAATCCCCAGGGGAAGCGAATTCCAGAGCCTCGCACCTGGATGATGGTATTCAATCTAGAGCACTCACCCATATTAAAGAAATTCGTAAGGTAAGAAGGTAAAACAAAATCTCGGAGATTAATTAACTTAAAAATAAAAACGGCCATTCTTAATTTGTAAAAATTGGTCAGACTACAACCTAAGATGTTGTTGACAAATGCAGAAATGTGTCCTCGGGGCTTCAAATTGTAGCAAAACCTAGTACATGCATTCATAAGTACTTGGAGCCTCCTACTAGAAACACTATCGAGAGAACTTGAAAAAATCAGATCGCAATATAAAAAGTGAGGAATTAAGAGAGACTTGACTAATTTCACTCTAAGCTCTACTGTTGTCAAATGGGACAACTTTCTGAGGGTGTGCAATGAACCATAGATGAGCTGACAAATATGAGACACCTGCCTACGCCATGAGAGGTCAGAGGAAAAGAATAGTCCAAGGTTTTTAACTGTGGTGGCAAAAGGCAAAATAATCCCTTCCAGTACTATAGGTGGAAGGAAGGAGGTGGAGATAGCAGACTTCCAAAGGATAATTGCTTGACTCTTCTTAGGATTAATTTTCAAGCCATTCTGACGAGACCAGTGCGAAACTCTCACCAGCTCCTCATTGACGATTGCGATGCCATGCGTGAGCTCATCTATTGAGCATTGGTGAAATAATTCAAAATCATCTGCATATAAATGTGGTGTGGACGAGAGCAAAACTTTTGGAGCATTATTAATGAAAAGACTGAAAAGAAGAGGTCCTAAGATGGAACCCTGAGGAACCCCTGCATTCAACGGCAAGGACTTGGACTCAAACTCATTACTGAGAACGAACTGAGATCTATTCGAAAGTTATGAAGCTATTAATTTACAAGCAGAGGTTCCAAAGTTGAAGATAGAGGCCAATTTGTCAATGAGTTGGAATGAAATGGTCATGAACAAGTCCTACCAAACTTGCTGTTCCGGAAATTTTTGTTAGAAAAACCGGTCTGTTCCCATCCAAATTAATCTCCCTAGGTGGGTTGGTGTGACGTAGGTAGGTACTCATTCTCTAGGTTCAGTGAGTGTTTATCAACGAAATAGGGACCTGTCGGAGCTATAAAATATGTACAAAGGTAGACAGGCTCTTCTTGTAGTGATAAGTACTAAAATACCCTAACAATTCCTATTCGCGCGGTATTATTATACCGAATTGTCTTTATAGTCTCATAATATGACGACTCAACTTAATAGAGCCTTATATTTGCAAGATTTTCTCAATCTACTTACCAACTCTTCTGGAGGTCCAACGCTAATGTACGGAGCGTGTGAAATATACCTCCAAAAACTACGATAACTAATAACGAAGCCAAATTGATAAAATTATACCAAATTTGGAGATGACAACGTACAACGGAAGGAGACAACGTGGATCTGGCGGAGTGCGGAGACAATCGAACACACCGGCGAGGATCACTTCACAGCTGGACCCGTTTATATTGGTACAATTAAAACCAAAATTTATTTTTCAATTCAACAGTTATTTATCAATTTCCAAGAGTAAGTACTTTATACTTATACTACATAAAAATTCCAGCCGAATAAAAGCCCTAAATGAAAATAAACATGTGTTGTTGTTGTTGTTGACATGTGGATCATGGAAGAAGATCGCTACCTACGTACCTTCTTCCATGTATGGATCGTGGCTCCACGTCCACATTGGTTGTGTTTACGTGAAACTCCATGGATGGAAGTTGGAAGCAGTGATTGGAAGCAGTGTTGATTAATGCTATTCTAGTACATTATATATGTGTTCAAAGACCCTATAACTACTAGGGTAATTTCAGGATCTATATATGTGTTGCATAAAAACAAAAAAAATTATAATTTTTGTTGGAGAAACAAATTTTTTTTTGTTTTTTACCCCCACATAAGGCAACACTGCGCTGCAGCTCAAAGTTCATTACTTTTGCCTTTGTTTATCATCAAAACATGTTTGTTGAAAAAAATCGTCCGTTTCGGTTTTGGATTTGAGCTTATATTTTTTTAGCGTTTTGGATCAGTGAAAATGCTCTGTAGTTTTGGTGTCGTTCATCAACTTCCATCGTACGCAACTTATATCATCCCCATTCAATCTCACTCAACATTTTCTCTGATTGTAAGTAAACACCACAAACGGAGGTGCCTCATTGCTGAAGACTACTCATACTATACAAATTTATCTATGTCCAAGGTAAGTAAAATGTTTCCTAGATATCGTAACACAAATTGACCTACATCAAAGATGTACTTACCTGCCAAAAGAGCAGAGTATGGGTAGATGAGTTTTGCCTCTTAGGTATTGTAGACTACTAGTATTTTTAAAGTAAATTCCATGCTCAGCTTAATTTTAGTAATGGTGTTAGTCTTCACTCTCCGATACATAGTGAATTGCGACAATGATTTGACTAGCCGAGGCGAACCAAGGTAGGTTTTTTTGCCAGGAGTGTAATTATCTACTTATAGATTCATGTGTCTACCTTGGGGTGTATCTAATTCCCATGTACAGGGTTCGAATTGCTTATATCCAGGGGCGGTGGGTGACCTTCGAAAGTGGCAGGGCACCAAACCAGAAAGTACAAAAACTTGACCACAGGATCACACATACCTACTTTTGCGACAGAGGACCTACTGGGGAACAATCACACCTCAACTCCTTTCCAGCGATTAAAATATTCGGGGATTAATTTTAGTCAAAAATGTATAGAGATATGCGATAAAAACGTGTTGTGTGACTTCCTACGGTGATAGTCGAGCAATACCAACAACTTTTTCGTAGAACAAGAACTCCCCTGAGAAGAAATTGGTGGATTTCAATCTTTCCGAGCTCTTAGCAAGTCATAATGTGCGGTTATAGCAAGGCCTACATTATGAGAGGCTAACGTATGAGCGTATAACTTATCTGTTTGACGTCCCATTGCAAATCTAGGATGAACTGTGAAAACGTAGGTAGGTTCTCCCAAATAACACAGCTAAATTATCTATATTTAATATAGATCATGAAGCGAACTCAAATAACATTGATGGAAATTAATACATTAAAATCAATGTAGAATAATAATTCCCTGATAAGTTTTCTATTCATATTTGTGAAAAACCCCAGTTTAGGTAAGAAAGGTTGTTGTGATTGTATCTTAGCGCAACTTTGCCGAGCAAGATAAGATAACTGAATTTTTGATAGTTGAATTTTGAGTGGGGGAGTAGGCCAGCATTTTTACACTACTGGGTATGCACGGACGGGGCAAAAACTTTAAAAAATTGTGACTGTGATAGCAACTCTGGGGCATGAATTGTTTGATCCCCAGAGTTTCCTTGGCAACATGATAATTTTCCAAATATAGGAAATTTGGGAGTGGACAATCGATTGTTAGATACCTATCGATTCGATCCTACTTCTTCTCCTGCTCTCCGATCCATAGTTGTGTGAAAGCTAAAATGGCCTCTGTGTTAAGGGCTATTACTTCACAAATTCATTTCATTAATAAAACCTTGAAGTTGTTTTTGGTCATACTTCAGATTGATAATGACAGTGACTTGCACTGCTTTGAGACTAGAAAGAAATATATCATAAGAATCTCATTTAACTATTACTAATTATGAAACATCCTCAATGTTGGAAGATGTCTCGGCAGACATCTCACGTTCATTTCTTAGACCTTCCTAGCTGAAATTCCTCTATAAGTAACCTACCACGCGAAGATCTTATCTTAACCAAGTATCAAAGGAGAGTTAAGTACCTCTAAAATGCTGTAAATGTATTCATTTTCAAGACCGCATCTCTACTTGAATTGATTCTCACTCGTCCGTTATCCATATGTTACCAGGATGGATGGTTACTCCCCTGTAAAAATTGGAATCTCACCCACAATTTTGAAGGTTTTCGTCAAAGGGAATATGCTGGTAAGAGAATTTTCAGAACGACGAAATGTGAAAGTCGATATTGATTTTAATTTAAATTTAGTTATGTGAAAATAGGTGTCCCTAGGTAGTAAATACGGTTTGAAAGATTCTTTAGCGTGGTGTACCTACCCAAAGTCCATCTTGGACAAGATGGACATCAACAGAAGAGTAGGTGTAGGTACTAATAGGCATTTATTTCGTGAATTAAATCGGTTGATAAGAAAACGATGTTTATGGTCTTTTAAGTTCTAATTTTTCGTTTATTTTCAGCCCGAAGACATCGAGAAAATATTGGAATTGTATGCCAAAGATGACAAATCCCAAAACGAGGCTGAGCAGAGTAAAAATCCTGTGATAGACTACTTGGAGAAGATCTATTCATTTAGGAACTACGACCTCCTAAGGCCCTACAGATCTATTTTTCGGGGGCTGAAAACCTTCGGGAAACGCGACCACACAACTCAATCATCTTGGCTCAAATTCCTTCGTCGAGGGAAGTACTTGACGGACGACTACTGGGAACTGAATGAACCGGAGGTGACCAAAATGCCGTATCATCGTCTGAGGGAACACGCGAGGCTCGAAAAACTCAATTTGAGAGCGAAAAGTGCCTCTACTATTCAACCCACCACTTTGGCCGTTGCTAATTTGACGAACACTACTCAGAGTAAGTACTTTTGCGATACAAATTATTTTTTTTGAATTTTTGATTGCAAATTATTACACAAAGGTTTATTTTTTCTATGTACCTAGTCCTGCCATAAGTTCTGTTACGAGGAATAGTTCATGGAGACATAATGTTACGCTTAAAGCTTACCTTGAATTATTTTATTTTGAAATTATAATGTGTTGCAAGATAGAAAAGCGATGAATTACTCAAAATGTCCGCCTTTGGCCTTCACACAGGCTTGCAACCTCCGGGGCCAATCGTCAATGGCAGCACGCAGCACTTCCTGAGGAAAATTGCGAACAGCTTTCACCAGAGACGACTTTAAACTATCCAAATTACGGTGACCTCTGTGACAAGCCATCAGCTCAAGATGTGACCAAAGCTGGTAGTCCAAAGGGTTCAGATCAGGGCTTCCTGAGGGCCAATCTGACGCACTAATAAACTCAGGAACGTTCACCTCCAGCCACTGCTGCATCGTCCGTGCCTTGTGAGCTGGAGCAGAGTCCTGCTAAAAGACCAAGTGTTTTCCCTCGAACAGTGTGTCACTCAGGGGCTTCACTACTTGCTCAAGGATATCTTCCTGGTAGTTTCTGGCCCGAGTTTTAACTCCTTGTTCACAAAAATGGAGCTTTGTGGTGCCATCAAAGCAGACTCCCCACCAAACCATCACCGAGGCAGGATGGTGGCCTCGTTCGACCCTCCCAATTGCTTCTTGAGCCTCCCGAGGGCTACGAGCATAAACCCTTTCGTTTTGACGGTTGAACTTTTGTTCAATTGTGAAAATCTTTTAATCTGTGAACAAAATGTTGCGATGACCACCGTTAGCGTACCTGCTCAGCAGTGCTTTGGCTCTTTCAACTCTGATCTTCTTCAAACCCACTGAGAGTCTTTGCCCAGTCATTCTTCGAAAGGCACCCATCTTGAGGTCATGTTTGATGAGCCGGGACATGGATCGGGGAGAAATATCCATCTCCCTAGCCATGATTTTCTGCTTCCGAAGTGGATTTCTTCGAATTCTGTTTTCGACTGCTTTGATGGCTTTCTTCGTCCTTACACAGCGAGGACGACCAGATCGCTGCCTGTCCTTGACAGACTGGATGGACGTGTAAGGATCAATAGTCCGCCACACAAACATTCGATTAATATTTAACGATTTAAGGGTTTGGAAAATCACAGAATTTGATTTACCTGCCTTATGAAGGGCTATGACAGCGTGACGATTTTGTTCGCGTTCACTCTCCATCTCACCGATATGAGTAATAAATAAGAACTGAGCGGTGATTTCTAGCACCATACCTAAGATAAACACTGAGTCCAAAGGCAGGTCTCAGCGTGCACTCGTTCGAGCTACACAGTTCATCAAATGATTGTAACAGAACTTATGGCAGGACTAGGTAGATCACTCATAGGCATAGAACTCGGCTTTTCCATTAATTCTACCTACCTTTGTTGAACAAAGACCCACATCAATGACACCATTATCCCAGATTGATAAAACCAATCTTAATATCCGTCCTTCCAGAATCTTTGTTACGTGCAGTTCAGTTACTTTTTCGAACAACTTTTAGTTGTGATACAAATCTCTACTTCAGCAGCTCCACGGTTGTCTAATGAATTTAGCTTGCATGAGGTCTCAGTTGAGGAAGTCTTTGCGACGATAATGAGGCTGAAAAACATTAGTGCTGCTGATGTCTTTGGATTTACAACAGAAATGTTTAATTGTGCGGCGTTCTTCTTGGCTGAGCCTCTTGCTTATCTCTACAATTTACATTTGTCTTCTGGTGACTTTCCTGACTGCCTAAAATTTTCGGCAGTGAGTTCTATTCCAAGAAGAAGGGAAAAGCACTGACTGTATGGTTATCGTCCTGTTATCGTCCACACTTGCAACATTCGGCCGCTCCAAACCTTTCTCCGATCCTCTGGCGTGTTCGGGGCGGCAAAACTTCAAAGAAATGAGGATCGGAGGAGCGGAGTGCAGTCCGATCGCTCTGTTGGCGGTTTTTCGTCCTGCATCAAAGAAATGTTCGGAGTGGGGTGAGCTTTGTATGGGCGGAGCGAGGTTCGGAGTGCTGTGATGTTCGGGACCGAAGAGCGGAGCAGGATCAGAGCAAGGTTCGGAGCGGCCGAATGTTGCACGTGTGGATGCGGCTTTATGGAAAATCTTGTAATGGTCCAAATTCGTGAATATTCGAACAAGAAGGTTATCCTCCATTCCCGCCAATTCGGATTCCAGCTTGGTAAGAGTACCGAAAATGCAGCCAATGCTCTGGTTTCTGATTTTCTGTCTTGCCTGGAGGATAGAAGGGTACTTCCATTAGGCTATATGATCTCAGCAAGGCGTTCGACTTGGTTCCTCACGATAGGCTCCTGTTGAAGCTTTCAGGGTATTACTTTGTTGACTTAGCAGTTTCCTTCTTTGAAAAATTCTTATCCGGATGGAGTCAGATGGTCTTTTTCAATGGCTCAGCATCTGGATCATTCCCAGTACCATGCGGAGTTCTTGATCCGACGCTTTTCTTGTTGTATATTAACGACTTTGCTTATTGGTTTGATGATTGCCCATAAAAGGTATTCTTATTTGCCGATGATGTGACGGTCTTGGGTTTTGGCGGTTCTGACCCTGATCTCGGCAACAGCATTGGAAGCAGACCAGCTGGTGAAGACCTGGTGTTGTGCAAACTCCCTCCATGTTGACAAAACGCAGGATCTTCTCTTTTCTCTCAGTAGACGTTCTGTAACCTCTTTTAATTTTCTGGGACTACATGTGGACAACAGGCTCTCCTGGAAGTCGCACATCAAGCAACTTGCTGCTAATTTAGCAAGCGCCAACGTCGCACTACGTTGCCTTCATGGCTCTGTTTCTCTTCCGGTGATCCACGATGTGTTCTTCGCACTCTTCATGAGTAGGGCTTCATATGGTATTGGTTTTTGAGGATGTTCTGATGGGAGGGATGCAGTTTTCAAATTGCAGAAATCGGTGATCAAAAGAATGCTGGGCCTTGATTACTTAGAGTTGTTGCGATCGCTTCAAGGAATTAAAGTGCCTAACAGTTCCAGCGCTTTACATGTCCACGTGCTTGCGTTTGGTCTTTAGAAACTTTTGCTTTCTCCAGGCAGGAATAGACATCCATTCCCACAATACGCGTTCTTGTGGTGATCTCCGCACGACTCCAGTACACCTCACCCCATCTCTGCATTGTGACCCAATGCAGAATGGTGTTAGATTTTTTAATTATTTGCCTACCAGTTTTCGTTCCCTATCTATTAGTTCATTTGAACGCAGCTTAAAGCTCTTATTAATTAACGCGGAACTCTACAAAATTAGTGATTTTTTCGATATAGTGTTTTAGATCCTTGTCATCCAATTAGCCATAAATTGTTGTGTTCCTTTTTATTTTTGTATTTGTCTCGTATCTTGTATGTTTGACGATTGTTTTGCCATTTTGGACTTTGCACACAAAAAAATATATATTTGATTTGATTTGTAATGTTCACAAAATTTCCTAGTTTTCATAATATGGGTGCATATTAATGCATTTGAATGTTCCGGTCATCATTTGTAACGTTAATATATTGGTTGATTGCATGCATAATCTTGCGTTTTCATATTTGCTCTTATTTGAGAACCTGGTATGGGTTCTAAATTCCATATTCGTAAAGTCTGTAATTACTTATCTAGGGTGAGGTTTTGAATAATCAAATTTTGTTTGGTGTGCCTACATTGCAGCCCCTTATCCAAGGAAACATCCTCATTTGAAATCACCTTTTGAAATATTGGGTCGGAAAGAATACACGACTCCGCCTAGTCTAAGGTTCTGCGAAAGACCTTGCGATGTTCTCGCGGAAGAGGAAGCTCAATCGAACAAGTCCAGAGCACCAGATTTGACTCAAAAGCACTCCGTACCAGAAGAAGAAGAATCTGCCGGTCAGGAATCGTCTGGAGATAATTCCGATGACTGTTACGAAGACGTAGAAGTTTTTGCTCATAAAGATACGACTGATGTGATCAACATACCCTTCAACCATCACTCGTACGAGTCAGCTTGGAAGGCCGCAACAGCAGCACCACCTACCATGCACCCTCGTCCAGTCACTACTCACAAAAACACAAAACCTCCGAAGCTCAAAGTGTACACTGGCACCTCTAATCCCCTCATTTGGACGCTACCGCCACACCCGATTTTGGATAAGACTGACAACGCTAACGTCATTTCAACACGATTGCAAGGTGGAGGAGATACTGCTGGAAATACTCATCAACCAATAGCTGTATCGAACACCACAGTTACTTGCACCACAACAGAGCACGCTTCTGAAAATCCTCCCCGGCCGCCATTTTGTATCACTAGGCGGAGGAAACCTCAAAAAATAATCGTCAGAATATCATCGTCTCTTGGAGAAGTTCCTGTGGTGATCATGAGAGACAACCGGACGAGTGGCGTGTCTCTTTCACTAGTCAACGATTTTATTCTCGATGAGAAAAATAATCTATTCAAGAAAGTAAATCACAAAAACACTTTTTTGACCTTCAAGAGCAAATTTAATTTCAATCAGTCGAAGGTCTTGCCAGAAATCAAAATAAGCCGCAAAACTTCGAATCGTCGTCCAGTGATTCACCAGGCAATGCTTCGTCCACAGCCGTGGATGCAAAGCCCTTTGTTCGCTGTACCTCCTCGTCAGTATCCGTTTCAAGTGGGACCTTTGAATCCTCTTTCCAGAGTGTACGGGTTCCCAGAGACCAGGATAGTCCCAGAAGCTTACCCTGAGCCGTATATTGGAATGAGACCTCCTCTCCTCCCTCTCTACTTTGGCAGTGATGGACTTTCGGCTCCTATCTCACCTCCTAGACGAACGTACAAGATGAAAGGAAGAGGAATAAATGGGAATTGAAAAAAAGTCGGTGTCGTTCATTGAAGTTGTAGAACCAACCGTTCGCTAATGAGGATACTCAATTACCTAATAAATATTGCTTCTGAGTATACCATGGTAGCGGAAGCTTTGTTTTCACTTTTCAAGGGCGGAAAAAAAGTTCTCCAAAGTCAAAATTTTCACTCGCGTTTTGCGTTTTAGACCTTTCTGAACAATTTTAGTTCCGTGTCTGTCTGTCTGTGTGTCTGTCATGAATTCCTTGTAACGCGCATAACTACACGAAGTTATTGTCCGATTTCTATGAAATTTTCAGGGATTGTGCGGGTTGGCGTGTAGACGGTCCCCTATGAAAATCATCACCTTCGGACTGATAGTAGCCACTGCTCATGCGCAAACGTGAATTTCCTTGTAACGGCCATAACTTCCACTTTTTGTACCCGATTTCGATGAAATTTTCAGGTATTATGCGGATTAGGTTGTAGATGGTCCCCAATGAAAATCAATGCCTTGAAATTTACAGAAGCCTCTGCGCATGCGCCTACGTAAAATCCTTGTAACAGCCATAACATTTACATTTTTCATCCGAATTTGATGAAATTTTCTAGGATGGTCCGGATTAGCGTGTAGATGGTCCCCTATGAGGGTAGTGAAAGGTACTTAGAGATTGGTGTTTTGATATTAACTACTATGCATCGGATCATCTATATAATCGGGTTATGGATACGAGGAAGCTATGTGCCACACCCACTTGGCAGACGTTTTTATTGTAATGTGTCAGAAACACGATTGTGAATCGCACATGAATGTCCACTCGAAAGTGAGCCAAATTTTAGCTGATCGAATGAAATATGTTCTCTTTTCTTTAAATTGAATTTAATATCGACAAATCATGTTTCTCTAACCATCAAGAATCAAATTTTGTATACAGGGTGTCCGAAAAAGATACGACCAATCTTCAGGGGTCGATTCTACTAGATATTTCCAACAAAATATGTCTCCTAGCAATTTTCTTTCAACCTCTTGTTTTGTCAAGTTTTTTAATTTAAATTTTTTTTCGTATGTTACAGCTTGTCTCACTAAAATGACTATAGCTCCCTTATTTTTCATGGAAATTCAAATCTAATTACATCGTTGAAAAGAACATTAAATTTCCCATCAGATGAGCTACAACACACATTTTTAACCTCACATCTAGTTGGATTTTTCTTAGCCCGAACCTAAAATTGTGTAATTAGTTTAAATTAGCTTGAATTGTGAGTTTTTTGACGAAATTCTCAAGAGAATTTCAATCGTTTCCCGTGAAAGAAATTCGATGCGGTTTTCAGCAAAAATATCCTCACAATCTCAGGTTTCCAACGGTACCTATAATCTATATACATAAAACGCCAACCGTACGTACATACGTATATCGCCGAAACGTGGGGGTCCCGGGTTCGATTCCAGGCCGCGACATCAAATTTTTTTTTACACATCTACAATTTTTTTGCCTGCTTTTTAGCAGGCTTTTCAGCTAGTCAAAAAATATTTTACAGTCAAATTTAGGGGAGAAATCTGTGTGAGAAAAACGTGGATTTTTTTCAACGAAAACGACGTTTTGACGAGAGAATTTGAGGTTGACTGGAGGGCGAGAGGAGCAGTGGCGGAGGAGACCCTCAAATCCTCCCGCCAAAACGTCAATTTCGTTGGAAAAAAAAAATCCACGTTTTTTCGAGTTCAAACACAGATTTCGCCCCTAAATTCAACTTTACAACATTTTTTGTTTATACCGTTGGAAACCTGAGATTTTGAGGATGTTTTTGCTGAAAACAGCATCGAATTTCCTCTACAGAAAATAGGTGAAAACCTCTTGAGAATTTCGTTTAAAAACTCAAAAATTGTAAAGTTTTGAGTTCGGACTAGAAAAACTCTAACAAGATGCGAGGTTAAAAATGTGTATTGTAGCTCATCTGATGGGAAATTTAATGTTCTTTTCAACGATGTAATCATATTTGAATTTCCATGAAAAATAAGGGAGCTATAGTCATTTTAGTGAGACAAGGTTCAAGGTACAAAAAATATCTTCAAATGGAAAAATCTTGAAAAAATAAGGGGTTAAAAGATAAATTCTAGGAGACATTTTTTGTTGGAAATGTCTTGTAGAATCGACCCCTGAAGTTTGGTCGTATATTTCTCGGACATCCTGTAGAATACACCCACAACTTCGGTATTACAAGATTTTGCTGGTTGGGATGCTGTGTTCTTTGCGGTGGGGTGATCTGTACAGAAAAATAATGAGCCGGTTTTTAACATGGATATGTCTTAGTTCTGGGTGTCATTCCAAAATTTTCGACACACAAAACAATGCAACGTTTTTTTTCCGATGCTGTTGAACGCAGGAAGCTGAAATTTGGGAGGCAGGGTCAATCGATACATACTTCTATACATCATCAAAGTTGATGATCACTGATCAGCTGAGTGAGCTCCAAGGCCATTTCCTCTCCTGTTGAACGCTGGAACCTGAAATTTGAGAGGGCGGGTCAATGGAGAATGCTGAAGGCGCCTGAGTGGTCATTGATTATCTGATCAATGATCAGCTGAGTGAGCCCATCATCTAAATTGCCATCATAAGACATATCCATGTACAGATGTATCTGCATGCAGTGTAGACACTCTTTAATTTTGTTTTCAGTGTTTCCCAGTATTGTATTTTTACCGACTTGATGCTCTTGAGAGCCTTAACCCTGGTCAAGGTATTTTGAACCTTGAGGCTTTAGGCGCCAAGCCTCAAGGAAGGATTGTATATCCATATCCATATAGTATCCATGTTACCCATCCAACTTGGAGTGGAGGAACTTCCATTCCTTAGAGCACATCCTGTTGGCGAAGAATTTCAGATATTACATTAGAAATTATGGCGAATTTTAAAGGGTTAAAATTAAAAGAGAAATCAGTTGTCTCTTGTTGCTTAATCTTGGCACGCACTTGCTTGAGCCTTTTCTCATTTCACTTTCACAAATCTATCACATCAAGCTCTCAATGAACCCCTATTATTCCAGACAGGCGACCCTTTTCAAACCATCTACCCAATTTCTCTTACAATTCAGAACAATCAACGCCTTTCATGCCCTTAGAAATCACCTGGACCCTCAGGAATATCGTAAGGTCAAACGAGAAGGCAAACTTGATCCTATCCTTGAGTCCTGGCCAGCAGGAGTGGCCGCCATCTTGGGGAAGAAAAGTGATTCCAAGAACGTCAGGTCAGGGCTGCTGTCTGAACAAAAGGTGTTTCTTATAACTCAGTTTTTTCCTCGAGTTTTCCAACTAACGTATTTCGCTAATATTCTCAGTCGGAATGGAATTTTAATCGTCCTATTTCTTACAGACGGAACGATTTCGTGCAATGGCGTAATCCTGCGTTGATGAAAAGAAGTGTTTTTCTGTCGAAGAAGATCTCATTACCTGACTTGTTTACGAAGTGAGTGTCAACCTTTTTCGCTATCGAAAATTTGTGGAAATTTCATCTCGAAAACGGAATTCACCCACCAAATAACCTGTTCCCACTCGTGTTGAACACTGAAATATCTCGATATGGTCGAATGTAAACAAAAAGTGCAACAGGTGATTTGAACGGCTGGCGTTTGACGACCGTAATTGTCACATTTCATAATCACGGGTTGGGCTGATTCCTTCAATTTGATTATTTCTACTGAGATGTTGGCTTTTCGATCTAATAGTAGAGAAAATCAGTTTTCTGATATTGTCCTCGCAGAGACCGACGATTGGTTGATATACGGAAGTTTTAGGTGAAAAAATAAGTAAATAATGATCGAAATTCGGAAAGGACCCACACAGTTGGATTATTTCTAGCACTATTATGCATTTTTCAGACATTCTCCAAGATAATTCGTCTGGATCTCATAATTTACCTTCGTCAATAGTAAGTTACGAACATGAGTTCGAGCGTTTCAAATTCGATTGGAACTCACCAAAATTATTTTTTCACTGAGTTTCGTATTAAAAACGCTGCAAATTATTACACAATGGTTTATTATTTTTATATAGATCACTCGTCTGCAAAGCCACCAACCATCCAACGTGAAGAAAAACATCGATCGCATTTCGGTCAGCTATAATTTGAACGGAGATTAGGCCTATTTTGCGATTCACACTCACGTTTCGGATTTATCGTACGTCCAACACTTAAATTCTCGTAGCGAGCGAACGGTTTATCCTACAAAGCTCCGCGTGGTCTCTAAAAATTCTATAGAATCTTAAATTGAAGGAAAAACCATACCTTTATATCAAAATTTTTTGAGTTAGGGCGTTTTGAAAATTTCAACATTCATTTTTGAACCCTTAGAAGTGACCTACATCAACCAAAATCTTCGGGGCAGAACTAGACCCCAAATGGAGCCTACATACCAAATTTCATCAAAATCGGTCACGCGTACGGACGAACGGCCAAATTTTTATTCGATTTTTGGATTCTGCGTACCTTGAAACGTAAACCATCAAATTTTGAGGGGGTGTTGAAAAAAAATTTTCTTGGTCGATTCCAAAGGTTCATTATTGAAAATAATGAATCAAAAATGGTACTAAAAAAAATTTTTTGATCGTCAGAAATTTGCTAAAACGTATTCCTTCAAATTCTTGTTGTATATGAGGAGAAGTATCGCCTTCATTTTCAAGAGTTAATTTTGGTTTATTATCGAATCGACCAAGAAAACAAAATTTTTAACCCCCTTCAAAATTTGTTGTTTTACGTTTCAAGGTACCTACGTAGAATTCGTAAATCTTTTCGGCCGTCCGCCGTACGCGGCAGTTTTGTTAGTTCCCAAGGACCGATTTTGATTAAATTTGGTATATTGGCTCCATTTGGGGTCTAGTTGTGCCGCGAAGCTTTTGTTTGATGTCAGTCACTTCTAAGGGTGAAAATTAAGGGTTGAAATTGTCTATACTTAGTGCCCTAGCTCGAAAACTCAAGAAAAAAAAAGTATAGTTTTTTCACCTATTTTGAATAGTATTGAATTTTTAGAATTTTTTGAGATCATGCGGAGCTCTGTAGGACTAATTGTTCGCTCCCAATGAGAACTGAAGGGCCGGACTTACGATAAATTATAAGCCTTATTTTTATTAGACAAACAAAATAGATAGGTAGTTGACTTGCTGTACACTATTTTCAGTAGGAAAATCTGATAATTACTCTGGCTGAGGGGCACTTAAGGTACCTCCGGCCAGCACTCAGGATTTTGCACCATTGGACCGAGGGTGGGCCTCAACTCAACGATGTGTTTGGTTTATGAATACCGTCGCGTGCGCCCTTAGACATCGCATTGAGTGCGCCCTCAGGGCGCCCTCAAATCTTATCTATGAATACAAGTGAGTGCCCGCCAAGTAATGACTATGAATTCCGCCCCTAATCTCCATCGAAATTTTAGCTGACCAAAATGCGATTGGTGTTCGTTTCTTGGACTTCGTACTCAGTTCTGCGTCCTTAGCAACCAGTAATTGAATTTCCTAATGATTAGGGTATTATCCCTGTTTCTTCGAACGCTCTGTGTGAAGTGTTCATTTCTTCTGAATAAACTTAATTGTGAAGTAGGTATTTGGTAGGTAGGTACTAACTTTTAACTTCCCTCCTCCAGCACTCCTGTGTTCAACCATGTAAGCTATAGTTTCATTTTCGCTTCCAGAGGTAGCACTACTGTTGTAAGGGGCACAGATCTCCCTATGAAGTCGGATTGGTTAGGAAGCTGGATACGTCGTAACATGGCTACCCCAGTATGGATTGTCGCTACATTTAAAATTTCAATCTTCCTTAAATTCTCTGTAAAATTAATAAAAGTAATTGCAATCTTAACTCCATTGCTCTCTTTCTTCTTCTTGCTGGCTATGAGGAATATTGAGAAATTTTGCATCCAGTCACACCATCATCTCGTCATCTTTTTCAAGGTTCTCTGCCTCAAAATTAAAATTTTGGGGTGGCTTCGTTTCGGTCGCCATTTTTGGTAGATTCGACAGGAGGTTGCGTAGGGGCCCAACGAGTTCGGCGAAAATCTCTTAATTCTTAAGGGATTCATACCCACGAACACGATTCTCGATTCCGTGAATTCAACTCTCCTAAACCAGCTGGGACACCGAGGTGTTGAAATTTTTAACACGCTAAAAAACGACGCCATCATCAAGCTACAGAAAGAGGCCGAAGACAATGCAGCGTGGAAAAAAGCAGAGGATATAGCGTTAACAAAGTATGAAGATGCAATAGAAGCATTCACTAAATATTTTGCCCCAAAGAGTAATCATTTCATCAGTTCTCCCCCTCATCCTTTTATTAATTTTACATTCTCTAAATTTTTTCGATGCTTTTTCGAACAGCATACCATGATTTTCTTCCATATCAGTCTCTTTCGAAAAAAATTTAAAACTGAGGCAAATTCCTCATTGGCATTATTGAAAATAACAATTAACCTTATTATTTAATCATCGATCTCACAGTCTGATTTCCTTGTTTTACTCAAATTCAAGGGTGGTTGAAGACTGGTATCGGGATGAGTAATCTCTGGGCATCACTACCGTGTGTGTTGAGTAGAGGTTTTTCCTTTTGCTATTGTTATACAGTTGAAGTGGAGTAAAGAGTATTATAATTTGGAGGGAAATATATGTCCTTGGTTGTTCTAATAACGTGTATTGACACTAATTACAAAACACAATGTTGTAATCAGGAGAGTCTAGCCCCCAGAAAGTGTTGTCGGGTTTCAGCGCTACCTACTGCCACTTCAACGAACTACCATTTCTGATATTTTATCAGGTGATCACGCTCGGGATCGCGTTGCCGTTGCTCCTCTAACTTGCAAGTTATCCCAAGATTACAATGTAGCAAAGAAGAACAACACAACAAATGAAAACATCACAAAAATGCAATAACAAGTTCCTTTTCCTCGCAATTTAAAAAGGCAGGGAAGTAAAGCCGCCAAACTTAGAAATTAGAGAGTGGTAAAACCGAGGTGGTAAAATCGAGGTAAGCCTACTTTTCAGAAATGCCGCTTGACCACGCTCACATCGAGCTGATAAGGATGGTAGTTCGCTGAAGTGGCGGTAGGTAGCGCTGAAACCCGACAATACTTGCTGGGGGCTAGACTCTCATAATAGTCAAAACCGGAATGGAATTTTCCTCGAGTCCACACAATCACCTGTTGACAGGAGTGTCTCTTCATCCAATAAAGAGCAACCTGGTGAAGGTTAGAAGTACCTAACGAAAACTTCCTGCTATTTCCAACAATCAGTAATGCAAAATTAGTTCAGTGTCTACTCCGAGGTTCTTATGCAAACAAGTGTAAATAAAATTGAAGCTTACATAGTATTACTGCAAAAACGGTGCCTCAACAAATGGTTTTTAGTCGTCACTCATAACTAGAATAATCTACTTATTTGGTAATTTCTCAAGAGAAGTTTATTGGACAATTGTACAGCGATTTGTATGTTTGTTGTACAGATGAAAGCAGTTCTGCTTTTGGCTCTTCTGCCGTTGGTTGCGGCCAACCAATGCAACAGAAATCAGTACTGGTCATCCGATCTCCGAGCTTGCATTTCCTGCACGAAATGCGACAAAAATCAAATCCTCATCACTCCGTGCAGCACTCACCGAGATTCTGAGTGTTCGACCATCTCCCACACCGGTAACGTTACCTATAGTTGTAAGCACTTCGTAATTTATTTGCAATATAGGCGACAGCTAAGGGTTTAATACAGAGTGTCCTCACTGTAGACTGTTAACCCTTTATGGGCTCAAGAATGTCCTTAACTTACAATGCAAACTTTAGGGGGTCTTAGTCGGTCGACGTTCTTTCCTCGTTGCGGGTCAGCATTTCGCCAAAACGAAGGGACAAAACTTAAAAAGTTGTACTTAAATTTGAAATTTTCAAGGCTTTTAGAAATTTATTAGTGCATGGGGCTTGGGAATTGAAAAACTGAAATATTGCCGCTGGAATCAATAAATCGAACAGTAATTGCCAGATAAATATGGAGAAAACATGGGAATAACCGTTTATTCAGTAGTTTTTCCCATTTTTCCTTGGCAATTATTGTTCGATTTTGATGATTCCAGCGGCAGTATTTCAGTTTTTCAATTCCCTAGGGCCTTGCACTAATGAATTTCTAAAATCCTTTAAAATTCCAATTTAAGTACAACTTTTTTAGTTTTTGCCCCTTCGATTTGGCTAAATACTGACCCGGAACGAGGAACGAACGTCGACCGACTGAGACCCCCTCAAACATAGACACACTTATCTTTGGAAATATCATTAAATTTCCCGTCTCCGTGAGATATTTGGATTTTTTATCCAGTAAGTCCATTAAGCGAACAAACTGACATAACATTGGAATTTCTCACTTTTATGAGGAGCATCTAGAACACGGCACGCAGGGGCTGCGCGTGCTTCCTAGCGACACTGCAACGAATTTTTTTCGTGTTATCGACTTGACTTAACTAAAATGGCCTTCCTTCAATCACACGCCAATTCAAATCTTATCGCACCGTTAAAAAAAGCGTTAAATTTCAAATTTTCATTATTTCCATTTTCATTATTTGTTTTTCATTATTTCATTTCATTTCATTATTAGTTCGTCTTTGTTTTTCATTATCTTTGCTCCAATTATAGGTAACATCGGTCATCCCAATTATCCTGCGCTCCTCGTGGGGCCAGGGAGAACTAGCTCCAGCTTGACACCTACGTCTAGTCATCAGAGAGCATTAATTAGATAATTGAGAGATTCGCCGTAGTGTCGCTAGGAAGTGCGTGCAGCACCTGCGGGCCGCGTTCTAGATGCTCCTCTTTTTTGAAAATATCTTATGGCTAGACAGCTACGTGGTGTCTCCACACTGTTCTGGCTATGAGACTATCTGAGAAAGTTACGTGAAACACCATGTTTCTATCAATGTGTACGAATTATCAACCATTTTCTTACAGAGTTTCGTCTAATATTTTGTATTAAAAAAAGCTGTCGCTTATATCCTCTACAGTCCTGAGCTTGCCCTAATGATACTTTTTGAATTTTGCTTCCGAGTCTGAAAAAGGGAAGCGGAAGCTTTGTTTTCAAGGTTGAAAAAAATGGTTCTCCGAAATCGAAATTTCCACTCGCGTTTTACGTTTCAAACCTTTCTGAACAATTTTGGTTCCATATCTGTGTTTGTCATGAAATCCTTGTAACCGGCATAACTATACGAAGTTATTGTCCGATTTCAAAGAGATTTTCAGGGATTGTGCGGATTGGCGGTCCCCTATGAAAATCATCACCGCCGGACTGATTGTGGCCGCTGCGCATGCGCGAACGTAAATTCCTTGCCACAGCCATAACTTCCACATTTTCTACTCGATTTTGATGAAAATCAAGGCCTTAAAATTGATTTTAGCCTCTGCACATGCGCAAACCTAAAATCCTTGTAACAGCCATAACACTTACATTTTTAATCCGAATTTGATGACATTTTCTAGGATTGATCAGATTGGCGTGTAGATGGTCCCCTATGAAAAAATCTCCCCCAAACTACTAGTACCTGCGCATGCGCAAAAGTGAATTCCTTGTAACAGCCATAACTTCCACATTTTCTACTCGATTTTGATGAAAATCAAGGCCTTAAAATTGATTTTAGCCTCTGCACATGCGCAAACCTAAAATCCTTGTAACAGCCATAACACTTACATTTTCCATCCGATTTCGATGAAATTTCTCAGGATTGTTCAGATCAGCATGTAGATGGTCCGCTATGAGGCCAGTGCGAGGTACTTTGAGACTGATGTTCTAAGATTAACTTCTATGCATCGGATCATCTATACAATCAGGTTATGGATACGAGGAAGCTATGTGCCACACCCACTTGACAGACTTTTTTGTACCGGTTTTTGAGGGCTCAAATAATTCGAAAAATATCAAAGGTCGAGAAAATTTATTTCGTATAGTAATTACAAATCGTCCATTTAAATGGACACCAGAACTCTATCGGCCCTCTATTCTAATAGTTTACTCACAAATTTACATTCTCATTGAAGCAATGTTCTGGTAGATATTTGGATATTTTTTGTGAGATGTTATTCAAAAACTGATTCATGGTGGCTTAAGAATGCCAGAATGTGGTCCTTGAAAATGATTTGACCTTTTTCATATTACGCGGCTAGAAGTTAGTTTGATGAAACAACGTTTTATCTTATTGGCAGGACTTGATTTGTCCTGGTTGGATAAAGAGAAGGACAACGACATATTCGAACTGGCCGACGATTACGCGTCTACCAAGAAATCTGAAAAGAAAAACAAAAATCACCATCTCTTGAAATTGTCGAGCGCTTCGGAAGGGGATGACGACATTTACCAGGACTTCCTCCACAGCAAGCACGAGCCCGCGAGGAAGAAGGACAAGGCGCATAAAAAGCACAAGAAACACCACTACAAGTTCAATCAGAGGGTGAACGACAAGTTTTTGAAATGGGACGAGTTGCCTACGACCAAGAAACCACATAGGAACAGGTATGTGAGATCATTGAAACTCCAGTAAACTACTCAGGACGGGCTTAAGTAAGACTAATAAATGGGCTTCAAAAACCAAATTGCGCTTCAAAATGAACAAAAATGTATATTCGTTTTTCTGAGTAACGGCTTGATAGATTTTTATACTGTAAGGCTTTTGTTAATACTTACTCGTAACTTAAGTTTGTGCATTCGATTTTCATCTTGAAAAATTCGTTTTCCTAGGTGTTAATTTTTAAAATGACTGCTATCTTAGATCTTGATACACATCAAGTTCAAATCATTTATTTGTTTTTAGGGCATAGCCCTTGTTACACCAGTTTCAGGCGGCCAGGTAGCTCAGTGGAGATGGGTTCCTAGACTTCGATATTTGAAGATTAAAACAAAGAAAAATCAAAAGGGCGCCACTCCTCTTTTGTTTCTGGGGTATAAGAGGAAGAACCCCAAACCAGTGACCTACCTATCAGTCAATAGATAGGAGGAAAAAGGAAAAAAAAAGAAAAGAACAGAAAAGAAAGAATGAAGGAATTTGCTCAAGGGTTTTATTGAGGATATATCAGGCAAGGACTTATTCCTAGGGGTGGGAGGAGCCTCTTTGGTGGTCCCTACCTACCTACTCGAGCCACTTAACCTAAGGGGGACGTAAGACTACAGCTATAGCTAAGGGGGAACTTTAACTAGGGGGACACTTATATTTAAGTGTAGCTTTGAGAGAGGAAAGGCAGACTTCAGCATACAGGCTCTCCCAGGCAAGGTGGAAGAAAAGAACTCCAAGCAGACAACCGGGACAAAGACCCCTATGAAGGAAAAATAACACCTATGTAAATAGGTACTTAAAGAGAAAAGATGAAAGAGACTCAACAATCATGAGGAGCTAAAATGAGACAGTATGCTTACCATGAATGGGGTCTTGATATACAAAAATAATCCTTTATCCTTTAGAGCACCACAAGGTCAATATTGGTTTTCTAGAGTTGGTTCTTCACACCTGATAGAATAGGTACATAATCATGCCAGAGAAAAGAAAGAAATAGAAAAGAAAAGGTACTTAGGCACGTGAGTGCTCACTAATGTTCTAGGTATTGCTCATTTGAAAGGTACCTACAACAACAATCATACCTCATGGGTACCTATGTACTTCATTAATATGCATAAAAGAGTTACCTGAAGAGGTGGCTATGCAGGGCACAATTTTAGTACTTATCACCAAGGGACTGATCCTACAAGTAGTATTACAAATTACTCGAGCTGAAATTAATTATCCTGCTTTGCAGAGAGTGAGTCGAATCAGGGCTCATAAGCTACTGATTTATTTTTAAAAATATTGAGGCTTCACGAGGTCGGACGAGGAGAGGAGAGGAAAGACGAGGGGAGAAGGGAAGCGATAAGACGGGGAATGCGTTGGCCCGTTAATCCGCTTAACTCCTTATCGCCACTGCAGTTTGGTCTTCCTATCGGCCTGCAGGAGCGAGCTTGCTTCTTGTTGTTCACAACACCATACAAAGAGTAGATCTCAAACATGGATGAAACAGCCAATAACAACTATAGGTAGCAAGAGCATATCTGCAAGGCCAATCGACAGATGAACAGAAACAGTTAAAAGCGGTAAATTGAGGTACGTGGGATTTTCATATGCCAGTCTGATATTCAAGGCATCAATGGTGAACAAAAGTACACTGTTCACGTGATACTGGTCCGTGAGCAGCAGCACCCTGAAGAGGTTTCCGTCAGACTCTTCCATGTATGGGCGCAGGTAATGCCTTCTTTGAGGTTCGAAGTGAGGACATGTGAAGAGGAAGTGATGGAGTTTGTATCGTCTAAATTGCAGATTGGGCACTCCCTGTCATTCCGGAAGGAAATGGCTTCCATCTGCCTGACAAGCTTATCTAGTTACACATCTAGAGCATTACCATTCAAATCCAAATCAATTTTTAGATTCAACGCGGATGAGGTAATATTGCCTCATGACACCCCTCACGGATGAACTAATATACAGGGTGTTTCATAAGTAACGGACCACCCTGTCTATTTCCGTTATTTGTCTGAAAATCCAAAAACTTGTCGAAGTAACCTCCCCTTACTTTTTGCAAAGAATTCGAATTTCACATTTTCGCGCAAATGCGCGCAGTGTGCACCAATTTTTTTTTTTCAAATGGAACCCCCTCATTTTTTATTGCCGATTCGGATTCTACGTCAAATTTTATGAACATTTTACTTCGACAACTTTTTTTGAGCTTCTTTTAGCTTTTTTAGAGCTTCCCGAACAATTTTGGTTCCCTGTCTGTCGGTCTGTCTGTCTGTCGGTCTGTCTGTGGTCAATCCTTGTCCCGGGCAAAACTGTACTAACCTGTGGTCCGATTTTGATGAAATTTTGAGGGATTGTGCGGGTTAGGTCCTAGACGGTCCCCTATAAATTTCAGCACCTTCGGACCAATAGGAGCGAGTGCGCATGCGCAAACGTGAATTTCCTGGAACCTCGGTTTCTCGGTTTCTAATGAACCGATTTTGCTCAAATTTGGAGGTTAGTTAGGGACTAACTTCTAAGAGACACCCTATAAGTGTCAATCAAATTGGTCAAGCAATAGCCGGATAATGGAGAATGGTCAATGGAGAATGCTGAAGGCGCCTGAGTGGTCACTGATCAGCTGAGTGAGCTCCAAGGCCATTTCCTCTCCTGTTAAACGCAGGAACCTGAAATTTGAGAGGGCGGGTCAATGGAGAATGCTGAAGGTGCCTGAGTGGTCACTGATCAGCTGAGTGAGCTTAAATATTACAGTGGAAGAAAGATAAAGAGGGAGAGGGAGCAAAAACCTTTTCAAGGTACCTATGTCACATCTAAGCGGAAATCATCCGGGGGTGCAGGGGGCGAAGCCCCCGCCGAGGCGCGCAGCGCCGAGTTTTCGCATACTGATTTTATACGTCCATGTTACAATGAGTGAGGAAGCTATACTGCCCACCCAACTTGGCAGACTTTTTTTTTTTGAACGCGCGCAACCCGCTCAGCGAGCGCTCAAAGATGCGCGACCCAGGGATTGCGCCACAATAGAGTGTGCGCCTGGGTAGGAAAAATTGTTTATTGTTATTTTTAATCTAAGGTAGACCTCATTCTGAGAATTTTGGTACCAACCGTGACCTTCTAGCGTGTGTAAATCTTTTCCTAAGAATTTTTAAAGTTTCGACCGTTTATGACGTCACAGTGGGCTGGGGGGTCCCGCCCAGGCGAGAGAGGCGCGTGACGTCATAAACGGTCGAAACTTTGAAAAATCATAGAAACAAATCTACTTACGGTAGAAGGTCGCGGTTGGTGCCAAAATTCTCAGGATGTAGTCTACTTTCGATTAAAAATCTAAAAAAAATCAAGGCGCACCACCCATTAGGATGGAGGTAGACCACAAGCTTGGCACATCACTTAGCACTGTTTTTCTACGATGATTCTCGTGGTGATATCCTTTTCTTGATTTGGTTTCTTTTACAGCAGAAAAGTCACTTTTTAATGAGTAAATCATCGATTTCCACGGGCCAAGCCTAATGTCAGGTAGGAAATCTGAGCAAAGTAGTATCTGAGTTTTGTAGTATTGCAAAACTGTACAAAATGTCGAAAATAAACATATATCTATCTATATTTCTATTTTCCCTGATAATTTCCGAGTATCGTTTCTTTCACGAATTATTTCTCACAACTTTATACATTTTAGTTTTTTTACATTTCATTGGAATTGATTTACTACCCTTCATAAGAAGATCGATCATTTCCACCTCAAAAAGTGACTTTTTCGGCTGTAAATGCGGTAAAATTAAATCAATTAAATAAAATTAAAAAGATAATCAAACCATTGTTTCAGGTTGGTGTTCGATCCGTTCAAGAACCTGGAGAAGACGCATCGCCATTTCAGCTTCCCGGGCACCCTCGACGATCTCCCATTGGACAATACGAAGTACGATAAATCGGAGAAGAGGGGGAAGGCTCTTCACGACAAACCGGAGTCGAAAAAGAAGTCGAAGAAGTTCTACAGCCAAGACGACGAAGAGAAGTTGGAAGAATGGTTGATTCTGTCGGAGAAGGAGTTGGCTCAGAGGAAGGAAGATTTGTTAAAGAACATCAAGAAAGATGAATACGAAACGGAGGAATCTAATCAGAAGGTAATTGAAGTTTTCAATAAGTAGTAAGTAAACTTCAAAAAGTTCCTCTTTGAAATTTTGGGCGTAAAAAGTGGGGAAAACGTATTCAAAACGCCTTAGCTCCAAAACTTTCAATACACAGGTAATGTTTTCTCATTATTTTAAATAGATACGATTTTAAAGAATTTAATGAAAACACCGTTATCAATTGTTGAATGCTCTCGACGTTTTTTCATCAATTTAAGATAATGTTAAATTTCTGAAAAGGAATGAACCCAGACAAACAAAAATGGTTAAATGCGCCTTTATCCCTTGTCTCTAAGGGCCCAAATCTCTCCCCACCACTTGCCTAGACAGCAAAAGATAGTTCACAGGTCTCTCGCTAGGTTGGTGAAGTTGTATCAGTTATTCTGTGTTGGACGAATGATGGTCAGAAACAGTGAATGAATCGCTCAGAGGCATTCGCTGATGAAAGTGAGGCAAATTTCAGCTGAACAATAGGCAATAGGTTGAGGCCCGTAATTCAAATTAGACTTCAGAGGCAGCTCCTCAAGACGTTGGGAAGATAGCATTATTCATAATAATCTCCCTCGTAAGTAATTAGATGGATTTTTCTGGATTCTTGCTTCTCTGGAGAGAGCTTGTTCCTGACCATCCCACCCACTTGGGAGGGAACTCTTTCGAATTTATTACGTAATGATTGTTAATCACCATCGTGTTGGAATTTTCCAGGTGAAACTGAACTATCCTCTGTACAATACCGAAAGCGAACTTTTGGAGTCCGTCGCTCAAAATTCTCTTCAGGATACGACAAAAGAGAAGCAGAAATCGATCATCAATGACGACATATTCAAGGAGTTGGTGAAAGACAACGCCGAGAGCAAACTCGAGATCGAAACACTCATGTCAAACAAGAAAGATTCGCAATACAGGTTGGTGTTTTGAGTATCCTAGAAAATTAAGTTACGTTACCTTACTAAATTGGACGGCATTAACCAGTAGGAAACCAACCACAAAAAAGAACCCTTTCAATCAAAACTGGTGACTAGTGTGGTTTTTTTTTTTTTTTTTTTTTTTGAGAAACAGATAAGGCCATTTTGGATTGAATTACACTTCCTACTTTAAATTTCAATGGGAAAGCCTTCTCAAAACCATTATAGCTCCTTTTGAAAGCCAAGAGCGACTTAGCCCTTCCAAGTGTTCCTAAAGGTCGGGTTTCCTACACGCATCTGACCGCTACAGCTGCAGCTCGTGACGAATTGAGCCACAGAGCTTGCGGCTGCCACAGTGGGGTATGTTTCTTACGCGCAGTCCTGGACGCAACGACCGTGCGGCTCTAGCATAGCATTCAGTAGCGTACTGAATGTCAAGGAAGAGCGCTCTGTTGGCGGGAGAGTCTGGCCCCTGATCTGTCGGAAGCGCGACTGCAGCGCCCCTACCTAGAATACTAGGAGACTTTCATCAACTACCTTACCGTCGAAATCCGTGTCTGCCGTCTGGTCAATGATTTGCAATGATTGAAATGTTTTAGGATTTAATTGAATTTTGGTAGGTAGAAATGAACTGAGTAGTTTAGTTTTCACAGTACACGTTTCTTTATTTACCTTCTTGCAGGTTAGGTACAAAATAATTGAAACTTCTAAACGAAGAAGAATAAGAGGACCGTGTGATCATTACATGGTTGATACACCACAGTCTCCCCGGATATTTTGAAAATAATTAGGAACTTCAGATAGTTTTGTGTACAAAGTCATTAAGTCAAAAAAACAAGTCATAGATCTAAGTCTAAGGCGTCTGAGAAAAGGTGAACCTTCGACATGGGCGGCGATTACGTAGAGGGTATCTTCGTTGAGGAGTGACTGGAGCATCTTGGGGACTTGAGGGAGCGCTTAGGGATGAGCGCTGACGCACAGTCGTTCCAGTAGGCGAGCAGTGTGCAGGAGAGAGCATTGAGAGGTATGGCGATGGACTTGCTAGGGTTATAGAGCAAGGAGCATCTTGAATGATCGACGCATCTTGACTGATTGGCGCAGAACAAAGTTGGTCGATGTGACGCTTATAACGTATACCATTGTGCTCAACGAGATAGTGCAGGTCTCCCAGTTTGGCTGCAATGACTCCAGGTTGCCAGGTCGAAATATTGTTTCCATAAGATCGATACATCACTTTATCTCCAGAACTAAATGATCTAACGTTGTGGGTAAGGGTATTTGTCTGCCTTTCAGCCATGCGTGCGTTGAGATCTGGCTTAACTTGATCAATCCTGGACTTGACGACTCTCCCCAGGAACAGAAGAGAAGGTGGTTTTCCTGTGGTTTGGTGTGGAGCCTTATGATACTGAAGTAAAAACTTATTTATCGCGATTTGCAGAGTGGCTTTGTTTGCACTAGAAGCTGCTATGGCCTTTTTTAAAGTTTGAACATACCGTTCAGCCTGTCCATTGGTTGAAGGGTGGTATGGCGCAAAGGTTCGGTGGAACCGTACTCCTTGTTCCTTCAGGAAAGATTGAAAGAGCGCAGAAGTAAATTGCGGTCCGTTATCGGTCACCATTACTCCTGGTACGCCAAATTGAGCAAATACATTGCCCAAAATGTTGCATGTCACCTGGGATGTAGTTGATGTAGTGACAGCCACGTGCATCCACTTAGAATAAGCATCGACAATGATGAGTAGATAGTTTCCATGAACTGGTCCTGCATAGTCGCAATGGATCCTCTCCCAAGGAGCATTGGGATATTCCCAGTGATGAGTGCGAATTTTTGGAGGCATTTTTGAATTGTTGATACAGCTCACGCACGATTTTGATATTGTCTCTAAGTCGCGGTCAATCGAAGGCCAATATATCAATGAGCGTGCCAATCCCTTCATCTTCACTATGCCAATATGGGCAGTATGAAGCTCTTCTAGCATTATTCGGCGAAACTTCTCTGGTATCACAACCCTATGTCCAAGCAGAAGACATCCTTCAGATGAAGTAAATTGAGCTTCATTGCCGCTTAGTCCTAGAGTAGCGAGATTCTTCCCTTCTAGAAGTGCATCTAGTATTTGCGATAGATGCGGGTCCCGGCGTGTCTCTTTGGCAATATCAAGAGACGTCAATGGAATTTGTTCAATTTGATGCTGGACGAAACAGTCAAAACCATCTAGAAAAGTCTCATTGACCTGGTTGAGCTGAAATGCACTTGCAGAATTTTCATCTCCTGGAATCGGTAGTCTAGAAAGGAAATCTGCATTTTGATTTTGCGTACTGGGTTTGAATTTGATGTCATATGAGAAATTTGCGAGATAGCTGGCATAATGGCGCATCGAGACAAGGTGAATTTAGGTAACTGAGAGTTGGGAGCGAATATAGGAGTAATTGGTTTATTGTCTGTGACAATAGTGAACTTACGGGCGTATAGATACGTGAAAAACTTCTTCACTGCCCAGACAATCGCTAGCGCCTCACGATCGATTTGGGGGTAGCGCTGCTCCGTTTTGTTCAAAGCTTTACTAGCATAAGAAATCGGACGTTCCGTACCATTGGGCATCAGGTGTGATAGAACTGATCCCAGGCCAACTGGACTCGCATCAGTTGCCAAAACGAGAGGCAGCTTTGGATCGTAGGGGGTTAGAACGTGGTCTGAAGTGAGCTCTGACAGCAAGCAGCGATAAGATTTTAGAGCTTCAGGCGACCACTGGAACCTGGATTCACGAAGCATGTTCCGTAGAGGAGCAGTAACAGTTGAGAAATTGGGAATGAAGGAGTGATAGTATGTTACTTTCCCCAGAAATGTTTGTAGTTGACTCGAATTAGATGGCAGTGGAGACTTCAGAATTGCTTCGATGTGTTTATTTTGGGGGTGGAGGCCATTAGCGTCAATTGTGTGACCCAGGAAGTCAATTGAGTTCAGCAGAAAAGCGCATTTGGATTTTCGAAGTTTGAGTCCGGATTGTTTGATTTTCTCTAATATCAGTTCAAGGGTTTTGATCATTTCATCTTCCGATTTTGAGAAGACGATGACGTCATCATAAAAACATTTGGCGTTTTTAATTTGTCTAAAAACATCATCGATGGTCCGTTGCCACTTAGCAGGAATGCTTGCAACTCCATACTGGGCTCTAGTAGGTTGGATTAAGCCATGACTTGGAGTATTGAGAGTCATAGCCTCTGAGAACTTTTCTGTGCAAGGTAGGCTCATAAATGCGTCGGAGAAATCTAATTTGGAAAATTTCCTAGAGCCACGAATTTCATTGAAAATGTCAGTCGCATTTGGAATTGGGTGTTCATCAACAACTATTAGTGGATTAAGAGTTGACTTGTAGTCTCCAGTTACTCTAATCTTGTCACCTTTCACTACCACGTGAGTAGGAGATGCCCATTTGGAGGATGTCACTCTCTTGTAGAATCCGGATTTTATCTTTTTTTCAATTTCAGCTGCATAAGTGTCTCTGAGCGCATGAGGAATTTGTCGGGCTCGTGCGAACACTGGTTGAGCTCCTTCACGGAATGTGACATCCAAAGGCGTTCCAACATAGGTACCTGCTTGATCACTGAAAATATCGTCATATTTTTTAATCAAGGTATCTAGCTGGTGTTGAACGGACGATTTATTACCATTTGAAGTGGTTTCAGACTTTATTTTCACGAGGGAAGTATCGTCGACTCTGAAGAACTCCTCAAGTTTCAGCAGATCAGCAAACTCTTTAATCCATTCACGGCCAAAAATGCTATCTGTTTCAAAAGATGTAACATACAGATTGAGCGTTTTTATTCTTCCTCGGAATGTGACTTCAACTGGTAGGTAGCCCAAGCATTTGAATTTGTCCTTTGTGTAACTTATGAAGGTACGAGAGGTAGGTAACAGCTGTGAATTTGGAAGTATTTTACGTAAGACACTGTCAGCTACCATCGAGCACACTCCACCAGTGTCTAGTTCCATGCTGAGTGGTTTTCCAGCAATGCTAACGGTAATAATTGCTGGAGGCGGGCGAGATGACGTCGGAGCTACAGTAACGCTGTTGATACTATCCTCGAAATCGTCGAAAAACGTGACTTTGGAAGAGGGGAGTGGAGGATCTTGGCATTCATCGGCTGTTTGATGAGTTTTGTCACGATGACTCGGTTTTTTGTTTTTATTGTCGGGATTTTGAAAACATGCTCTAGAAATGTGGCCAATTTTTCTACAAATTCGGCAAGCTTCTTCACGAAATTTACAATCCTTCCGCCAATGAAGTCCTAGACATCCTGAACATGGCGAAGGAGGTACCTTAGCTGATATTTGAGAGCGTGAACTAGTCCTGTGCTTTTGGTTGCGGGAGCGAGAAGCTGAGCGTGGGCGGCTGGCATGAGCGAATTTATTTTGATTTTCCTCCGAATGAAATTTCAGATCTGAGGAAACTGAGCGGGTCGATTCGTAACTCTGGGCCGTTTCGAGAACTTCACTGAATCTATCAGGCTTTTTTAGTACCAGTACATCTCTTATTGTGTCACTAGTGATTCCGTGAATGAACTGTAGAATGAGGGAATATTCTAGAAAATCTCCGAACTCACAATATTGCTTTCAGTCGTCTAGCATAGGCAGCAATAGGTTCTTCCGGTTCTTGAACTAATTTTCGAAATTTAATTGCCTCACTATATTTCCACGACTCGGAAATATAGTGATGGTTTGAATTTCTTCAAATTACGGTCGTTAATAATTAATTCACTGTTCGAAAATGTATCCTCAGCTGACTTCGCTGGAAGCAGCTGGGAAAAACAACTATTGTTGTCAATTATTTGTCTCAGAACTCTTGATGGTAGAACACTAATGATGGGGGGTTGAGGAATACAATTTTTGATGTTATGAACTCTTCTTTATTCGTCTCTTCATTAGAAATTACGAGAACACCCTTCCTTCTCTCCTTCAAAAAATTATTGCTTTGAATCTCAACCCACAATCACATTTACAGCGGCAGAAAACTAACATTCAGTAGAAATTTATATTTACTTTCAATATAGTGAGTAAATTGGTTACTTAACCATAAAGTCAAAATTTGAAGGTATCTACCGTTAAAAACTATGGTACTTTGATAGTTGAACTTGATCAATTAATCGTTTCATTTGTACAAAAGTGCAAAATCCAATTGTCATTGCTAATATTAACTTAAAATAAATGGGAGGTAAAACAGACTTGGAAGCAAAAGTTTCATAAAGACTTAGACAGAAAATTAGAAAAAGTCGCGACTTTGGTGTGCTTCAACTACCTACGCGTGCAAATGACGTTTGATAAGATTATACGACGATAAACATCGTGGTGAGCAAGATGACAAAGAGTTCTTAATATTCTCGCTAGGGGCGTGTCCGACAGATCAGGGGCTAGACTCTCCCTCTGTTGGCTTGGTGGATCATGGAAGAAGAGATTATATTTGATTAAAAAAAATGAACCAATGTTTTATTGGATTGAACACGATTGCGTATTAAATCAATTATGTTTGGATACTTACTGTCATTTCAACACCTCTGCAATGGTTTCCCACGTTTTTCTTTTTTAGTGGAATTCTTATAGTCCTCCACCATATTGAACAAGAACACATTCTTTTCAAGTAGTCCCACCAATATCCTCATCCTCCTCTGGAGTATTGGGAACTACGCAAACACTGGGGAACTGGAGGACAAAAAGTAAATAGTGCGTCCGTAATTCTCATTTATCATCCGTCATTCCCATTTTTGAAGAGGGAGACGTACGATGCGGGTTTGCATATCCCAAACCACAACTAGGCACTGGTCACTCGAGCAGTCCAGCCGCAGCTGTGCTTCACCAGCCTCAGATGCAATGGCTCAGCCGCGTGTAGGAATACAGGCACATATGAAATACATTAGAGTTCCTAGTGGTTTTTTGATACGGCGTGACGTATTACACACACACTCTCAATCCGGCGCCGAATTGTGATAAGAACGCGCCGTATCCAATATGGCGCAGTATTGTTACGGACGAATACGTCACTAGGAGGCAATCCGGCGCGCCGAATTGATAACATGGCGGACGATCAGGTTCTGGCGCGCCGGATCGAACCTACTAGGAACTCTCTATTGAAGGAGTCCATGTGTCTGAACGCGAGCCACTGCCGCAGCAGCCAGACACGTGTAGGAAAACCGACCTTAAGTCATTTTGCCTTTTTTGTGGTTGTTTCCCTTCTGGTTAATGCCGTCCAATTGTTGTGAAGGGTAAAATTTTCTAAATTATGAAAGTGATGATTAGATTACACGTTCTACTGTCTGATCATTTGGGCCTGTTTAGTTGTTGATCTTTAGCTCGTTTGTGTCTTCACTGTATAGTCTGTTAGGTTCAATGTCATAGTTTTATTGTTTCATTGCAGAGCTGAAACCGCTAATCGCCACATGTTCATGGGCGAGCCATCCACCATCTCCGAGATCATCGGACAAGTGAAGGACCCGCAGGAAGTCATCAAGGAAAAAGTCGGTGGTAATTTCATCATAGAAAAGTCCAAGCTCAGCGTCGTTCCTATGATGGAAGACAGCAGCGTGGTGGCTGCTGTGCCGTTCACTGCCGTTGAGAGGTTCGTCTGGGATTGGCAGGCGGTGGCTCTCATTTCTGCTGTCACGGCTTGCTTGCTGTTCTTCATGGTTGTCACAGCCTACAGTCTGCTCAATAACAGTCATCTCAAGAGGTCCAAAGCGTCTTGCTACACCGCAGGTTAGTAATGTGTTCATTGAATTCCGTAAGTTATGGTTAGAACATAGAGAGATTTCGCCACGTCAAGTGCGACGACTTGAGATGGTGGGGCTAGAAGACGAAGATGCTAACTTTTTTGTTGGATTTCGAGTCATCACAAAGTCGATTGAAACAAAAGATTTTGTCACCCTCACAGACATCCACCAAAAATTTTTTCTGAGGATTTCGATTAAGAATGGTCTAAAACGGATTAGTATGTAGTTATCTGTTTTTTATGTTGAAAGTTGTCCAACTTTACCCTAAATTAATCGCATAAGGACGCCCAAGTCTTAAGCTGGGTGCGTAAAGTCTGTAATGTGCAAGAAGACCCCAAAATTGGATTAAACTCCTCGAAAAACCTCCTACGGCAAACTTTCAGCCCGTACTTCCTAATTTACGGATAAACAAAACAGTGTAGAAAATACGAACGTTTAACCCAGCGGCGGGCGCGGGGCGGACCTCAGGTCCGCCGTTGCTGTTTTTTTATTCAGATTCGAAAACTATCGGGAAAGGTTGAACCCCCACTCCCGGTAATCCTTCTACAAGACCCCCTCCAACATTTCCGCTACCCCTCTTTCTTTCTCTACTTCTTATCTATCTTCTCTACTTGTATTTTTTCTATTATTTCTATTGTTTTATCAAATGTTACCATTACACATTTTCCTAACTTTCATTCTAAGTCAGAAATAATCATTTTTTTCATCTTCTCTAGAAAAGAGATGGATAAAATATATGGAGGTAGACGGTAGTAAATACATTTTCGCAAGTTACGAGTTTCTGAGTTTTTTTAGTAAGAAAAAAGTGAGATACCTACTTATGTATTACCAATGTAAGGGAATATTGCAGTACTACTAAGAAACTATATTGTGTTGATGAAAAAGATTACTTTTAAATGCTCACATGTTTTTGAGTACATTTTTTTCCTTTTCGCGGCCCTAATCCTACACTTAGGAACGCTAAACAACAAAGAGCGGCCCTCAGGGCCGCCCGCGCCCGCTCTTGTTACACTCAGAGGCGCGCTCACCCGAGGGTTAAAAAAAACCGGGAGGATGACGTCATCCTGGAATAGTTCATTTACAGCCGCTTGAAGCGCTGAGATCGTGAAATCTAAAGTTCCCAGATGCAACAGATCACAAAACCAGTAAAGTTAGAAATCTGAAAAACTGACGAAAAAAATAGGGGTCACATAGGTGAGTAAAGTCCGTAATGCGCTAAAAGAGAAGTGGGGGTGCAGGATCACAGAAAAGAGCGTTCACATGGCTGAATGATTACGCGATTACACAGAAGCGCGCAGTACGTTCTGCGCAGAATTGTTTCCAAACCAAAACAATGATTCTGGTTGAAATGTCGAGAGTTTTTTACGAAGTTTACCGAAGTTTGGCCGTGTTGCGTATAGCTGGGTTCACATAGGGGCGGCTGCCGCGACTAGCTGCCTGTGGCTAGCCAACGCGTCTTGCTTGAGAGGTTCACATGGCCGCGGTTCGACGCTGCAGCTTACGCCCTACTTCGATTTACATAATTTTACTGAATCAAAATTGATACCTACACCTACAAACTCCAGAAATTGGAATGCTAATCGCTTTGTTTTATTTGTAATTATTATCGAAGTTAATTATCATATAGAATATCCCTACGAAATTCGTGATTTAAAATTTCGTTTTTGGTACTTAATTATGGAAAAAAAATCATGGAAATTACCTCAGGTGGTTGAAATTTTTATCAGTTTCAGTTTCCGTTAGATCGATCACAGATCACATTTATTATATACACGATATGCATTCGTCATGTTTACAAGAGACCAAAATACATGATGAGCTTTTGGTTGATTTCATTCACTTATAAGGGTTAAATTTTCAAGTGCCCTAGCTCCAAAATCTCGAAATAACTGTATTGTTTTTTCACCAAATAGTATTGAATTTTTACAATCGATTGAGACTACCCAGAGCTCTGTAGGACCAACTGTTCGCTCCCTACTAGAACTTAAGGGTTGGACTTACAATAATTCAGAATCGCGAGTGTGAATCGCCAAAGAGGTCCTTTGAAATTTTAGTTGTCCAAAATGCGACTGCTGTTCGTTTCTTGCATGGTTCAGTTTTGCGTCCTTAGCAACCAGAAGGAGCCTCAATTCCCTATTTCTTCGAATAGAATGTGAAGCGTTTGTTTCTTCCAAACTTGATTGTGATGTAGTTATATAGGAGGTAGGTAAGTAGTGACAAAGTTGTTTTCTATGGATATGGGTGATCTATGCAGCAAATAATGAACCTTTATGAAATCATTTGCAGCGTTTTTGAAACATTTTGATCACATCAAAGCAGACAACTCCACAGCTGAACACGAACTATTGAGGACGCCAGTTTACTTTTGTACCGGAGCAAGTGGTGATAACAAGGACAACGCCCGCAGTTGAACACGTCGAATATCAGAATTTTTGAAACGCGACAGTCCACTCCAAAAGTGCTCAGGTGGTCTACTGCCTTCTGATGCGCAGCCAATCAAATGCCCGAACACAGGCGGGTAGACGCGTCAACCACCCCATGTGAACCCAGCTTAAAATATCCAATTTTTCAAAACGATACACTCTGCTCCAAAAGTCGACATCTGCAAAGCTCAGTACTGCCCCATCAATTGGCTCCAGGCAATAGCATCCAATTACGCATTATGGACATTACGCACCTATGTGAACCAAGCTTTACTGTGGAACGTTCTAAAAGGCTCAAAATTTTGAATTTTAAGGAAAATTGTAAATTTTTGTATATTATAATCGCATTACCATTTTGCAGACATGGAAGAAATGTCCACGAGGATCGCACTCATGCAACCAACGCTCGAACCAGCATCTGAAGGCATCACCTTGAAAAAATACCCCACAAATCCCGCTCCCACCCACAAGAGCTGAACGCCCGTTCAAAATACTCAATTCCCATAAGGAAATCCATCTATTGCAGCATTGACACGTCACGTTGAACGTACCACGAATCATTTCGATAAGTGAGTCTTTTCCTTTTATCTACCGAAGTACCCGTAAAGTAAGCAATTTGTCGGGAGATGAATTCCAATAACCGGAAGGTAAAATCTACTTGCACAAAGTTCAACTCCACGTGTCAATGTTACATTGAAACGACCACTGAATTGTACTTATCTCCTAAGGAAAGTCCAACTCACATTATTTCTACTCCCGTCGTCCCTAAATACTCAAATCTCGCCACTCAGTGCCTTAATAAAGTCTGAAATTGCAATATCTCTCTTTGCCAACTAGATTTATTTTTTAAAACAAGTGGATTTCGTTGTCCATCCCGTCGTAGTCATTTTAAATTTAATTTTACAAATTTCGATTGCCAAAAATCTGCAAGTTTTCAGATGTAGATAAATTGTATTGCCTAAGTTTCCTTATTTTTACGTATTTTTATTTAAGTATTAATTTAAGACTCGTTGCATACATAAACGTAGTTATAATTTTAAGTAGTTTAAGATTTAGTTTGAAATTCTAAGGAAAATTCGGGGAAAAAAGGTTTGGGTACAAAAATGTTGAACTGTGATTCGATTTGCATCACATGTACATACAAATATTCCTGACTCGATATTCGGTTTTCAACATTGTTTCTATGTTAAATTAGTGCTATATTATTGTTAACTTGGTTGTAAAATAAAAGTAGGTCTTGAAAAGTTCGTTTCATTTTCCATCTTTCTAAAAAATTGCTTGAACTGAAAGGCTCCTATAAGAAACCTGTTGGATATCGTTGCGAGAAAATCTATTCTTCTGGCGCTATCACCAGTGGCGTCTCCTCCAGGCAAACACTGTTTGCCTTTTTTAAAGTATGCAAAATGAATAAATTAATTTTTGTTGAGATTCTCCTAGATTTCCATTTTTTGCAAGTACGAGATACCTACAGATATTACGTAATATCTACAGATTTCGGAAATTTTTAATAAAATGTAGGGACTATTTCATAATTACTATTGAAGTTGGATGACTAGCCCGCTACTCACCAAAGAGAGGTCGGTAACTACAATTGATTGTGGATAATACACAAACTAGCGCAGGGCCCGGCGATGCAAGGCAAACAGTTCAAGAAATTAATTTTGTGGGACTGTTTTGGATGACAGGTGGGGGGACAGCACGGGGTCAAGTATTGCTATACCCCCACTATCACACGATCAGCCAAGGCAAACAATCGAGAAGCTGTTTCGTGACCTTGAAAGCAGAGAAACTTAGAAGGTGAGCCATGGATTTTCATTCCCTTACCAACCAGTAATCGAATTTCTTAATGAGGGAATTCTTTATTTCTTCGAATGAAGTGTGAAGCGTTTATTTCATCTAAATAAACTCGATTATATTCGCTGGCAAGTGATCTATACAAAAAATAATAAAACTTTGTAATTTATGAGTTATAATTAATTTTTCAGCGTTTTTCATTATTGTTGATTCCTCTATGACTGGCCAAGCTGTTTGCCTGACGAATATTCTCACCTGAAGCCCCTGGCTATCACGTCTGGATTGGCATGAAGAACTTGTGAAATTACAAAATCATTCCCTAGTTGCTTAAGGGGGTCTCAGTTGGTCGCCGTTCGTTCTCGTTCAGGGTCAGTATCTCGCTAAATTGCAGGCGCTCAAACTTTAAAAGTTGTACGTAAATTTGAAATGTTCAAGGATGTTCGAAATTAGTGCATAAGTCTAGGGAACTGACAAACTAAAAGATTGCCGCTGGAATCATCAAAATCGAACAATAATTCCCAGAGAAATATATGGAAAAACCTTTTATTCAGTTTTGGTCCAAAAACATGACATTTCAAATTTCCATCTTCCTTAAATTCTCTAATTTTTTTTGGATGCGTTTTCGAGCAGCACACTACGGATTTCTTCCATATCAGTAAACCCTCTTTCGAAAAAAAAAAAAAAAAAATGTGAGGCAAATTCCCCATTGGGCCTTGGTGTCACTGAAAACATCTTGGTAATTCCACAGCTGTCCGAATCGAAGGAGGTTCCCATTCCCTGTGGAATCAAGCAGGGGTCGGGATTAGGGCCATGCCTGTTTATCGTTTATATTAACGATCTAGCGTATCATGCCAACGATGGGGGTTGTCTGTCACTTTTTGCTGACGACATAACGACCATTGCCCACGGTCTGTCTGAGTATGAAGTCAAGGAAGATGTATTCCGGTGTACTTCTCGAATTGCTGAATGGTGTCACATAAATGCCTTACTCCTTAATGAAGAAAAAACTCAAAGTCTTATGCTCCAGCTAAATGGAAAAATGGCGATCTCTGTCAGCCTTCTGGGTATAGAAGTCGATAACAGGCTTTCATGGAACAAACATATGGAGGTGCTCTCGGCGAAATTATCGTCATGTATTTTCATGTTGAGAAGATTGGTTGGTGCAGTTTCTCCAGGGGTGCTTCGTACGGTTTACTGCGCTTGTTTCCAAAGTAGAGCTATGTACGGTACCCTTCTCTGGGGAAACTCCTCTCATGCAGAAAAAATATTCGTTCTCCAGAAAAAAGCAATTAGAGTAATTAAAAGATTGGGCTGGAACGTCAGCTGTCGTGGCATGTTTAGAGAGCTCATTGTGCTGACCATTCCCAGCTTGTATATCCTCAGCTGTCTTGAGTATACACATCTCAACCAGGATAAGGTGATAAAAGGCTCGGAGATTCACGCACACGACACGAGATGTAAAGATGTTGTACGCCCTCCATTCACCCGCCTGGCGACATCGTTGAGCTGTAGTCCACTTCAGGTGGGTGCGCGTCTCATCAGCTGCGTTCCTGCTGAGCTGCGTTCCCTTCCGCCCTACCAGTTCAAGAAGAAGATGAAAAAGATGTTGATCGAAGCTGAGCTGTACAACGTTAAGGATTTCAAGAACTACAGTTTTGACTAGGGTCTTATTTCCCTTGATTTTATTATTATTTCCTGTTATTATTGACTGTTATTATTATTGACTTGATTATTATTATAACTACTGTTGACGTTTGTTATGCCTCTTTAGGCGTCTTACAAATAAAAAAACTATTATTATTATTAAATACATTTAATGTGCGATTAAGAAATGAATGGACAGATCTGTATTTGTTGTTTTAAAAAATTATGTGTAGGCAAAAATTTTGAAAATTTTTATCATAGATTTCTTCGGACATTTTAACATTTTTATTGACTTATCAATCCCTTAGTTGTAATGAGACTGGTAAGTATGCAACATTTCAGGTTTCTTGTTCAACTACTTCAAAAGTTATTGAGTTTTGAGCGCTTTTCGTCGATTCTGGACCACCGTGCGGCAGTTTCTGGACACCACATTTATTAAGTAAGATCGTCGTTGGTTTGAAAAATTTGCATTATTTACCCAATAGGCTTTTAGATTCAAATTTCGTTATTAGAAGATACGATTTGTTATTAAAACCACTTGAAATTTTGTTACTAAAACCACCACCAGAGATAACCGAGAGTCGTGGAAATGACTCCTTGGCTTCAATTAGTAAATAGCAGCTCGCACAAAATGAAGGAACGTTGGATATATTTCTCAACAATTTACACCAAAATTGAACATTGAATATGCTGGCAAACACGTTCGTAGAGAAAGACAACTTGAGCGCGACACGACATGCATGAAAGATGGATCCGTTTGTTCAGGAACCAACGGACGGTCTGGGAGGGATCACGTACTCGGATGAACAGCTTCTGAAAGAGAAGGGCTACCAGTTCATCAAGCAACTCGGTAGGAAGGCTTTTTAGTTCCTAATATGCCCATTCTGGTGATAATGTACCGAGGGTAACGTTCACTTTACATCCAAAGTTCAACACTCATAGAGACGGGCAAAACGGTTCACCTAGAAGAGCGGCTCTGAGCGCTCTGCTCATTCAAAAGACGGCTCTTTTATAGCTTTTACAGATTTAATTCAACCTTTTCCACATTCTTTTAAACCTTTTACAAATGCTAAATATTAAACCTTTTACAAATTCTATTCAACTCCACCAGAGGGGATGGATATGGAAAGTAGCTGATTCATTAGGATTATAAGTTGTAGGCTACAAATAGGTAGGTAAGTGTAGGACTGCCACAGAAACTTTGCATCCCTTTGGCGCATTCTTCTGGAGATTGATTTATTTCCTCTCATTCCTAATTAGGAACATAGGGCCTCTATAAATGTACGCCAGGCATTTCTGTCCTGTGCCAAAACCTTTACTTCTTGCCACGTTTTGCCGACCCGCCTTAATTCCCCCTCGACCGAACGCCTCCAACTTACTCGAGGTCTACCTCTTCGCCTATAGCCCTGAGGATTCCAGTCCAACGCCTGACGCTCCACCGCGCCCTCCTCGTTCCTCAAAGTGTGGCCGATCCAACTCCATTTCCGTCTTTTTATCTCCTTGGAGATAGGCTTTTGGTCGGTTCGCGCCCACAATGTTTCGTTGGAAATCACTTCGGGCCACCACACACCAAGTATCCGCCGCAAGCAGCGATTGGTGAAGGATTGCAACTTCTGCGTCAGGGCCCTGGTTACCCTCCACGTCTCACATCCATAGAGAAGCACTGATTTTACATTACTATTGAACAGTCGTAGCTTGGTTCTAACTGATATGCTCCTGTTTCTCCATAAGGGGTACAGTTGCACAAATGATCCATTAGCTTTACGTATTCTGCTTTTAACATCTTCATCAGTACCTCCATGGATGTCGACATTGCTTCCCAGATACTGGAAACAATCCACTCAGTCTATGGGCTGCCCGTTCACTTCCAACAAGTCATCTCGTGCGACGTTTATTCTCATGTCTTTGGTCTTACGGACGTTTATGGTGAGGCCTGCAATAGAAGAGTAATGACTGAGCGTTTCAATTTTTCCTTGCATATCGTGAAGTCTGTGCGTGAGAAGGCAAGCGTCATCAGCATACTCGAGATCCTCCAGACGGTCGTGAAGACCCCACTGGATTCCTCTTTTTTGTCTCCCTAGTGTTTTGTGCATAAGCAAGTCGAGAACAACTAGGAAGAGCGTGGGTGACAGAATGCAACCCAGCTTGCATCCTGCGCTGATGGGTATTGGCGAGGAGAGGGAACCATTATGGATAACTTCTGGAGAACATATAAGTAATTATTTCTTATCATCAAACAGATTCCCGCGCGTACAATGATTTTTCGGGAATTTCTCCCCTCAAAAGTGACTTAAGTGACATGATTTCCCTCCTACTGCAGCTTGAAATTTATGCATTTCCGAAATTGAAATTTCGTGGCACTAGACGAACATCAATTTTCTCATGGGTCCAATTTCCGTGTGAAGGTTTCACCATGGAAGGGTGACTCGATCGTTATATTTCGCGGATCCACCACCTAGGGGGCGCCACACGGATGCAAAGTTTCTGTGGGTAGACCTATAGGTAGGCAGTGCACGCTTCATCCGTCTCTCCTACTTCCACCTCCTTCATCATCCCTATGGCCTTCTAAAAGCAGGCAAAAACGATTCCTCCGACTCCTCCTGCCCCCAACTCCTCCCGCCTCCGGTTCCTCTGACTATCCTCGCCTCCCACTTGTGGGAGGTTTGATTACTTGCGATGTGGGGAGGAGGATGGACATTAAAAACATACCTTTGACATTATTGTCAACGGTAGTAACGTTAACCTTGGCGGATCTAGTAATAAAAATGTGGCGATTCTCGATCATTCGGAACCCTGACGTGGTCACCAATTTTGGCGAGAGGAGTTGTGTGGGATCTGTTATGATCCCGTGGAAAATTCTCTGGTGGTAATTAGGTTTCCCTATTACCAACCAATTGATGGAGAATCCGAATGATCGAGAATCGCCACAAAAAACGCTGCAAATTATTACACAATGGTTTATTATTTTTTATTTTTCTATGTAGATCACTCGTCTGCAAAGCCACCAACCCTCCAACATGAAGAAAAACATCGATCGCATTTCGGTCAGCTTTAATTTGAACGGAGATTAGACCTCTTTTGCGATTCACACACGTGTTTCTGATTTATCGTACGTCCAAACTTTAAATTCTCGTAGTGAGCGAACGGTTTATCCTACAGAGCTCCGGGTGGTCTCAAAAAATTCTATAGAATCTTAAATTGAAGGAAAAACAATACTTTTATATCAAAATTTTTTGAGTTAGGGCGTTTTCGAAATTTCAAAATTCATTTTGGAATTCTTAGAAGTGACCTACATTAACCAAAATCTTCGGGGCACAACTAGACCCCAAATGGAGCCTACATACCAAATTTCATCAAAATCGGTCAATTCTAAGTGGCAAAAGTGCCGCGTACGGCGGACGGACGGCCAAATTTTTATTCGATTTTTGGATTCTACGTACCTTGAAACGTAAACCATACAAATTAACAGAAATTAAGACAATTTTCGAAAAGTGAATTGGACAAGATATCAGTGACTGCTTTTGGTTTATTATTTTCAATAATGAACCTTTGGAATCGACCAAGAAAAAAAATTTTAACACCCCCTCAAAATTTGATGGTTTACGTTTCAAGGTACGTAGAATCCAAAAATCGAATAAAAATTTGGCCGTCCGTCCGCCGTACGCGGCACTTTTGCCACTTAGCATTTTGATGAAATTTGGTATGTAGGCTCCATTTGGGGTCTAGTTGTGCCCCGAAGCTTTTGGTTGAGGTAGGTCACTTCTAAGGGTTCCAAAATCAATTTTGAAATTTTGAAAACGCCCTAACTCAAAAAATTTCGATATAAAGGTGGTTAATCTCAGATCATTATTGTGGGATGGTAGCAGTGGTACCCCTCTCTCTACTCCTACCTACCTGATTCTTTCTCCCAGTTTCAGTTGTTCTTCTTCAGCCATTTGAACAGCCCAGTCCTCGCGACGCCCCAATTCCTATAAAATTCTAATTCAAATTAATATTCCGTTCAGAGAAGTTTCATGTCGGGATACCTCCCTCAGAATTTCCCTTTTTGGTACAATCGTCAGTCTTCGACCACACTACAGGAAATCAGCACTGGGGCCCCAGTCAACTTGCAGAGGCGCCTCTACACGTGAGTCTCGATCCTTTTTTTCCTAGAAAAATCCATATACCATTGTGCTACCATTTTCGTATTTAAATTTTAATAATTGCGGGTACTTTCCCCACCAAATTGGTCCTTTTTCGACCCGAATTCCCCCTTTCACAGTCCACTAAAAATTATTTCGTTTAATTCAACTTCACTTGGGAATTTTTCACAAGTTCAAGTGAGGTAGCCATTTCTCTCAAGGTCACTCGTTCAGCCCACAGACCTAGTTCCCCACTTTCTTTACAATCACTTCGAAGGTCAGTACTGCCAACTCTACCTGTTGAACCTTTCAGTCACCTGGTATCAGTTGTTAACGGATCTTTGCCTCGCGTTCGTTTCTCGTCTGTCGTTTTCGTGCATTTTATCGGCATTCTATAATGGCACCGACGCCTGAAGATCAGTTAAAAGTGTTGCAAAATCGACGTGAAAGACTGTGGCGGCAACTTCAGTGTGCTCAAGACCTCATCAAAGATTTACCCCAGAAGAAAGAAGAATTCTTAATTAGGTGTGCCCGTCTTGAAGATTTGTGTGAAAAAATTGACATTCTACTCATCAATATTGATGAATTAACCGTCGCGAACTCCGCTCTTCAAGACGATACAACTACATTCAAATTAAGTTTCGATATTGTGTATTTCAATGTTTTGCAAACCTATGAACAATATAGACCGGTTGTAGCTGATCCACTTCGTTGTGCCACTGAAGTTCCACGGGTTACCCTTCCGAAACTCCAGATACCCGTCTTCAACGGTGAGTTGAGCTCATTTCCCACGTTTATATCATTGTTCGACACCTTGGTACACAATGTTAAATATTATTCTGACATTGAAAAATTTAGTCTTCTGAAAACTTTCTTGAGAGATGAAGCACTTACTCTAGTGGAAACTGTTGCCTTCAATTCCTACAGTTATGTAATTGCATATAACAAATTGACGGATAGGTACAACAATCCTAGAATAGTGGCCAGGCATCACTTCGATAAAATTTTTGATTTACAACCACTTTCACATGAAAATCCTGCGAAGTTGAAGGAACTAGTTGATACGATACATGTCAATGTTGCATCTATCAAAAAATTGAACTTGCCCGATCTCTCGGGACACGTGTTTTTTCAAATAGCTTTTCGCCTTTTGGATGTTAAAACCAAAAAGGCATTTGAAGAACATTTTGATGGTGATCAATATCCTACTTTTGATCAGTTAATTACATTTTTACAACGTCAGTGTACCATTAATGACTTGATTAAAGCACCTGAAATCAAATATGACAAAAGGTCAACACCTTCTCCTCAAACTGGACAATACAAATCTAACTATAGAAAATCAATGTTAGCCACACAAACAGAAAGCCCTAACAGAAATAACACAAACATTCAGGACAACTTTACACCTTCTTCGTGTGCTATTTGTGCTAAGGGTTTCCACAGGATTCGTCGGTGTTTCAAATTTCTTAATATGACACCTGCGCAACGTTTATCGATAATTAAGACATTAAATCGATGTGAAATTTGTCTTTATTCCCATCCCAGCACTCCTTGTAAGTCTGAGGGCGTTTGTAAGTGGTGCGACAGCAAATTACATAATAGTTTCTTGTGTGAGAAAAATAATAACGGGGATCGTACTTCGTTACCTATAGTACCGATTCCCCCATCGACGAAACCTTTGTCCATTCAGCGATCAGGTATCAAAAATAGTAATAATGCTACTTCGCAATCAATGTCGTGTAGAATTGACACTAGCATTCCCACTAACATGGTCATTCTCGGAACTGCCCGTGTCCGTGTCAAACACTCTTCAGGTCAGTGGTACGGGCCCTGTCGCATTCTTTTAGACAGTGGTTCTGAAGTGAATTTTATTACGGATTCTTTGACTCAGGTATTAGGACTTCCACGTACGGCTTGTCCTTACCAAGTCACTGGAGTTGGACAAAATGGTCCCCTTGATGTTCGAGGTACTGTGACCTGCACTCTTTCGTCGATGCATTGGCCGTATTTGTCACTTTCTTTGGAAGCGATCATCACTCCTCGAATCTCTTTGGATGTACCGTCTGTCAAGTTACCTCGTCAAGTTGCTGAGCAGTTTTCACATTTGACTCTCGCTGATCCTCACTTCTATTCACCCGCTCATGTTGACCTTCTTTTGGGTGTTCAGGCCTCCATCGATATTTTGTCAGAGCCTCTTTCCATTATTAAAGGGTTTCCAACAGCGACTCGTACCATTTTCGGTTATGTACTTAGCGGCAACGTTGACGTCCCGGTTGTACCGCCTCTGCGACAATCGTACACAGCCCAAATTTCATCGCATTCTGTTGAGTCTTTGTTGAGGAAATTTTGGGAAATCGAGGAAGTCAATTCTCAGGTTCCCTGTTCCCCTGAAAGTCAGTGGTGCGAACAACATTTCCAATCAACTATACAGAGAGATGCGGATGGAAGCTATATCGCTTCCTTGCCCTTCAAGGATGGAAAACTCCCCATTCTTGAATCAAATCGGGAAATTGCTGAAAATCGTCTTTCTCGACTAGAAAAACGTTTTGATCGAGATCAGTCATACTTTGTGAAGTATCGGGACAACCTTTTGGATTACCTCAAAAGAGGTCATATGGTGCCTGCTCCGACTCGTTCTTCTTACCTGCTGACTCATCACGGTGTTCTGAAAGAATCATCGACGTCTCCGTTACGAGTAGTCTTCAATCCTTCAGAGAACTCAATCACAACTAACAGTCTCAATGATTTTTTATGTACGGGTCCAAAATTACAATCCGATATTGGAAATATTGCACTTTCCTTTCGTATGCAACCTGTAGCTCTTTCCTGTGATGTCCAGTCTATGTATCGAGCTATAAAATTGGCTAAAACAGATCGAAAATATCAACATTTTTTATTTCGATTTTCCCCTGACGAACCCGTCCAAGAATGGGAATTAACTACCGTTACTTTTGGGATGACGTCTAGCCCTTTTATTGCTCAACGTGTCTTACAACAGCTGGTGCAGGATGAAGGCGAAAAGTATCCGCTAGGTGCTAGCACAATTTCACGATCATGCTATGTCGACAACATCGTTTGTGCAGTTCCAACAGTCGATCAGGCCTTGCAACTCTACGACGAACTTCAGAAACTATTTTCAGCCGGCGGTTTTTGCTTGCGTAAATGGGCTTCTTCTCATTCTGATGTAACAAATCAAATTGATGACGAATTGAGAGAAAAAACTCATCCACTAGGTAATACTGAAACCATTCGTGTACTCGGCTTGGAATGGGATCCTGAATCCGATTGTTTCTGCTATGCTGTCGATGTGCCCGATTGTGAACCTACAAAACGTCAAATTTTGTCCCAAATTGCTCGTATTTATGACGTAAACGGTTACATCGCTCCTGTTGTCTTTGCTATGAAACGCATTCTTCAAGATATCTGGTTAACTGGACTTCACTGGGACGACAAGTTACCTTCGGACATCGTGGATGGTTGGACCAGTCTCCAAATTGAACTTCCTCGTCTTTCTGAATTGCGCATCCCACGTCATATCACGGGTCAGTCTTCATGGCAATCGGCGCAAATCGTTGGATTTGGTGATGCCTCTCAGTCCGGTATGAGTGCCGTTCTGTATCTCAGGATAGTTCAAAACGACGGTAAAGTCCTTTGTAACCTTATAAGAGCCAAAACCAAGGTTGCTCCCGTTAAATCTTTAAGCATTCCTAGACTGGAGTTGTGCGCAGCTCTCCTCCTTTCACGATTAGTGAAATCGGTTCAATTTTTGATTGAGGATCTTCACATTAATGATATCTACCTCTTCACTGATTCTACTACTACTTTGTGCTGGATCAAGACTCTTCCTTACAAATTAGCCACATTTGTTGCTAACCGAGTAGTAGAAATCACAGAAAACTCCTCATTGTCTTCGTGGAGATATATTCCCTCAGCGTTGAATCCTGCGGATGCAGCAAGTAGAGGGTTACATGCCAATGAAATTCTTGGGAATACTTTATGGTGGCATGGTCCTGAATTTCTTGTGAAAGACATCTCTCTCTGGCCCTCACGACAGTTTCCAGAGCCAGACACGGTACCAGAACTTCGTGTTTTTCATGCTGCTTTGAAACCGCTGGATTCTCCAATTCTACCTTTGATTGAGAGATGCAGCTCTCTACTCAAAGTTCAACGCACTGTGGTATATGTACATCGGTTCATTCAAAATTGGTTCCTTCCTAGAGACAAACACATCAAAGGTCCTATGACTGCTGCTGAACTTCATCGAGCGCTCCTTTGTGTTGTCTTTGTTACTCAGCAACACTTCCTAGCTGACGACATTAAGGCCATCCAAAAGGGTACTGAATGTTCTCGTCAACACCGAGCATTGACACCCTTTATTTCGCCTGAGGGTTTCGTCATGGTGGGGGGTCGGCTTCGCAATTCTCCGCTCCCATCACGCTCAAAACATCCGTACTTGATTCCGACTAAGTGTCCATTAGCGGTGCTGATATGCGATCACTATCATATTTTCTCACTTCACGGTGGACCATCTATCGTTCAAGCCTTGATTCGTCGTACCTTTTGGATCCCAGCAACACGTCGATTGATCAGATCGCGCCAGAACAAATGTATTGTATGCTTTAAATTCAAAGCGGAACCTGAACAACCAAAAATGGCTGATTTACCTCCTCTTCGATTCGGTCAAGATCGCTGTTTCATCAACACTGCTATTGACTTTGCAGGCCCTGTGATGTTAAAGGAGTCCAGACGACGTAATAGTCGCATAATGAAAGCATACATAGCGCTGCTGGTATGTTTGTCCACCAAAGCAGTGCATTTGGAACTGGTATCCTCTCTTGATACTGACTCTTGTTTGGCTACGCTCGACCGTTTCATTGCGAGACGTGGACTACCCTCTACGATCTATTCTGATAACGGACGCAATTTCGTCGGTTGCTCGAGCGAACTGAAAGAAATCAGTCGGAAATTTCTAGACTCTCAAGACACCATTATTGAGCATTTAGGACGACGAGGAGTTTCATGGAAGTTCTCTCCACCATATGGTCCCAACTTCAATGGAATGGCTGAATCCAATATCAAGATAACCAAATATCATTTGAATCGAGTGATGGGTACTTTTCCATACACATTTGAAGAGTTGTACACTCTTCTTACGCGTATAGAGTCTGTTTTAAATTCCAGACCTCTTTGTGCGTTATCGGCTTCTACAGACGATGATTTCAATTTCTTGACACCTGGTCATTTTTTAACTGGTGGTCATCTTCTCGAAAGACCGGATGAAGACCTTTCCCGCATACCGGATTCCAGGCTTTCCCGTTGGCAACGTGTCAGTCACACCCTTCAGAGCTTCTGGCGACAGTGGAAAAAACAATTCATCCATTCCATGATCCAACGCAACAAGTGGACCTCTGAAACTTCAAATTTAGAGGAAGGTGACTTGGTTCTTCTGTATGACACCAAATGTTCACCCTTGTCGTGGCCATTGGGAAGGGTCGTCGATGTGTGCTCGGGGAGGGACGGTATCGTTCGCGTGGCAAAGGTCCGTACTTCCTCCGGAGTTCTTACTCGGCCAGCTAACAAACTGGTCGTACTCCCGCGATACTAGACTACCTAGTTTCGCCTCACAGAAGTGTTTAATTTTCCCTTTTACTTTGATTTTCTTTTCTAATTTCATAACTTCAAGTGAAAGTTATTTTATCCCAGTCTCACCTGACTAATTTTCAAAATTCTTTCAATTTTGGGTGGGGGGAATGGTTAATCTCAGATCATTATTGTGGGATGGTAGCAGTGGTACCCCTCTCTCCCCTCTCTCTACTCCTACCTACCTGATTCTTTCTCCCAGTTTCAGTTGTTCTTCTTCAGCCATTTGAACAGCCCAGTCCTCGCGACGCCCCAATTCCTATAAAATTCTAATTCAAATTAATATTCCGTTCAGAGAAGTTTCATGTCGGGATACCTCCCTCAGAATTTCCCTTTTTGGTACAATCGTCAGTCTTCGACCACACTACAGGAAATCAGCACTGGGGCCCCAGTCAACTTGCAGAGGCGCCTCTACACGTGAGTCTCGATCCTTTTTTTCCTAGAAAAATCCATATACCATTGTGCTACCATTTTCGTATTTAAATTTTAATAATTGCGGGTACTTTCCCCACCAAAAGGTATTGTTTTTCCTTCAATTTAAGATTCTATAGAATTTTTAGAATTTTTTGAGACCACGCGGAGCTCTGTAGGACAAACCGTTCGCTGCCTACGAGAATTTAAGTGTTTATTTTGAAATATCTATATATATAAATCAAAACACGAGTGTGAATCGCAAAAGAGGCCTATTCAATTCAATTCAAAAGAGGCCGTTCAAATTAGAGCTGATCGAAATGTAATCGATAGTTGGTGATTTTGATTTTTTTAAATTTTTTTTTTTTGATTTTTTTTTTATTTTATTTTTTTCCTTCATATTGGATGGTTGGTGATTTTGTAGACGAGTGATCTATATAGAAAAATAATAAACCATTGTGTAATAATTTGCAGCGTTTTTCGATAAGTCTTGTCTCATCATTTGACTCAGTGAGACATAGTACGAAAAGATGGCTGCCTAACTCATTTTAGGGTAAAAATGTCGATTTTCGCGAAAACGTCGATTTTTACTGGAAGATCCACGGTTTTTGGCACGGGAACTAGGATTTTACACCATTAATCCACTGTAAACAATTTTATGACCATACCGTTTAAAAGCTGAGATTTTGGATCAACTTTTGGGGTTACAGTGAGAACTTAACCGGCAGTTTCAGTTAGTGTTACAAACGTTTGAAAAAACGAAAAATTTCCGAGATTTTACTATTTGGGCTCAATTTTCAACATCTTAGTCCAATTTTAAGGGGGTTTAGAAAAAAAAGTCAAGAGACAAAAAAAGGCACAAATTAGTTGTAGAATCGAACCCTGGCCGGTTGTACGACCTTAACCGTTACACCCTGTAGATTAGGTTTCCTGAAGTTCCGGGACAACAAGGAATGAGGAATTTCACCATGTCGGAATTTCCTATTTTTGACCCCAAAATTGGATTCAGCACCTCGAAAAACCCACTAAGGCAAACTTTCAGTCCGAACTTCCTAATGTACGAATAAACAAAACAGTGTAGAAAATACGAATGTTTAAAAAAAACCGGGAAAATGACGTCATCCTGGAATAGTTCATTTATGGCCGCTTGAAGCGCTGAGATCGAGAAATCCATAGTCCCCAGATGCAAAATTTCACGAAACAGTAAAGTTCGAAATAAAAAAACTGAAGAAAAAAATAGAAAAAGCAAGATGGGGAAAATTAGGTTTCCCCTGTTTTTGTTTGATAACTTTTCTCTTAGAAAACACGATTTCGTCGTCCCAATGGGCACTGGGAGGAGACGGTGATCCGAACAGCCCAATCAGCGAGCGTTCCCGCTTCACATCAGTTTTCCTGGTTAGTTTTGAAATCAAAAATTTTGATTGTCTCCCAAAAATAACAGGAGATTTATTTTCCGAAATCAGCCCGATTTTCATATATCCCACACCATTAACTATTCAGGAAAAATGCAAACAGAATTCGGTGAAATTCCTCATTGACCCTGGCCACGATGGTCAAAATTTTAAAATTTGAGATACCTCTCAAAAATGAAAAATTTAAAATGATGGATTCGATTCATTTAAGAGACACGAAATGCAAGTAGAATGCTTCGGATACCAAAACACAAGACTACATTATTTAATAAATCGTTTACAGTTCAAGGAACACGTATGTACAATCAAAACCTACGACTATTTGACTACAATAGATCAGTCAGACATTTTAAAGATGAATTAAAAAAAAAGAAAAATTGCTTTAAAAATTTGATTTTTTTTCTTTTTTCATCATTTTGATAAGGGATTTATAAAGTGGGGTACATAGAATTTATGTAAAGAGAAGATTTGTGTTATAGTAAAAATTATAAGCAATGAAGGACATGGAACCAATATTTAAAAATAGATAATAATGTAATAATCTATTGATTTATAGCGAGGAATTATAAACTATTTGTAGGCCACAAGGCCCTATCCTATCCTAGTCATAGTATTCTGAAACATTGGCCCTACAGACCGCACGAACTATTATGGTGTAAAAATTGAGGTTTCCTACACCAGGGGTCGTTACGTACCCACTGATTGCAGGTAGAATGTCGACAGTGAACTTGCAAAACCATGTAAGTCCGATTTTTTTCAAAAATAAGGTTATTAGCTATTTGGATAGAATGAGACCCCCTTGATCCATCAAATGGAGCGAAACTGGCAAAAACTCGACTATCTCTTCTCTATGCGTCAAAAGCAACAAATATGAACCAACGTGTTAAGTCCACTTTGAAGCAAGTTTTTCTCGTTACCTGTAAAATTTCTGGAAAACGACTTTAGCTATTTGGATAGAATGAGACCCCCTTGATCCATTAAACGGAGCCAAACTGGCAAAAACTCGACTATCTCTTCTCTATGCGTCAAAAGCAACAAATATGAACCAACGTGTTAAGTCCACTTTGAAGCAAGTTTTTCTCGTTTCCTGTAAAATTTCTGGAAAACGACTTACATGGTTTTGCAAGTTCACTGTCAATGTGTTGAAATTAATTAGATTCTCTACCACTAACCTCATTATCCAAATGAGACTGAGGTTCTCAACAGATCGTATGACACCCCCCCAAATATCGGAAATAATCGTTGATTCCTTCACTGCTCTCCAGGCGAAGGATCTTACGCCAAAGTGTACCTCACGCTTCACACCAAAACTGGAAAACCCGACGCCACGCTCGCTTGCAAAGTGATCAACGCCAAAAAAGCACCCAGAGAGTACGTCACCAAGTTTTTGCCCAGAGAGTTGGACATCATTGGGAAAGTTGCTCATCCAAACATCATACACACGGACGCCATATTCAATCGAAACAACAAGTTTCTGATATTCATGAGGTGAAATTGAAAATAGTATAGTAATTTTAGTGGATTCCAGTGAAGCTCTAATAGTTTTAGGTAATCTAAAAAAAAAGAAGGAATAAAAATTGTATTTAGCTGGAAAAAATTCTGTTCCCTGGCCATTCTATATTGCTGGTTTTCTAATGTATTCTTCGTGTGAAAAAATTGGTCATAGCTTCGTTACCTCAGATTAACTATACTGCAACGCAACTCCAAATAATCCCATGATCGTCTATCAGCAAGCATCCGTTCTCTGCGCTGCCAGCGCCTGCTAGCCCTCCAGGGGTCGAGCTGGGGAGTCGCCTGTGCGGCTGCTGATCTTGATTTTGTCAGGCAGCAGTTAGCATGGTGCGACTGAGCAACACCATCTGCTCCAAAACCCAGTTCGTCTGCTGAGTTTGCTGCTGCGCTGCATGAGTCAGTAGATGGTAAAGAACTCCAACAGTGCTCTGAAAGCCTAATCTCTTCCCAATTGGTTGATTGGGCTTTGGAGGGCATTGGGGCCCGCAACTACCGACAGTTCCACGCCATCCGCGTTGCTTCTTTGCCAACTGCGGTAAGGCGTTCGAGAGGTAGTTGTGGGACAACCCTACCCCTTTGCCGTGCCTGTCGGAGTAGAAATGAACATCTGTATCATGAAGTGCAGCAGTGTCCACAGACTCATGGGGGCTGCATTCTACGTCATGATGCGGTCGCCAAGCAGATAGCAGATGCCTTGTCATCTAGTGGCTGGGATGTTGAGAGGGAGAGGTTATACCACATGCCGAGTGACCAGGGTGAGAAGCCCAACATTGTTGCCATCAAGCCCGACCAGTCTTGCATTATTCTGGATGTCCAAGTTGTCAATGCAGCTTGGAGGAGACTTGGCGCAGACTTGGCGGGCTAAGATGAGAAAGTATGATAGAGATGATTTACGGCAAGCAGTGTCGGAGCTAAAAGGATTGGCACCCAACAACATCAGGGTGATGGCTGCAACCTTGTCATGGCGCGGAGTGTGGTACAGGAAAAGTGCCATGGAGTTGCGTGAGTTGGGCATCTCAGTAGGCGTACTCCACAGTTTCACCACTCGTGTCCTGCTCGGCTCATATTTGAACTGGTGGTCGTTTTATAGAGGCACTTCCCTTCATCCCTCTCTCCCACCCCCACCTGCCTCATCTTCCCTCATCCCTAGGGCTGGTGTCGGGTGAGTCCTGGGCGTCTTCCCCATTATATTTGATTTATTTATTTATTTTCATTTTATGGCGTGACCCCTGCGTCTTTGGGGATTTCAGGAAAAAAAAAAAAAATGAAGTGGGGCAGATGCTCGCTACTTTGCTAATATTCGTCTCCTTTGAAGTGGGCAAAAAAACCGACTCTGGCCAGAGCAACCCCGAGCACCAATATTCGGCATTCGGCGAGCACCAAGCGCCCATCCACACCGCTAAGTAATCAGCGAGCATCAGCTTGGTGCTCGGCAAATGCCGAATGTGTGGGGCAGGATTTATGGAGATTTGCATAATGATAAGAGGAGGGGTCAGCTGTGACCGAGCAAGCTACGGCATGTGTCTCTGGAGACGGGACTCGAACCAGTTGCAGGGGCCATGAGTTCAAGGCCTGCCTCTGCGGCATATTTTCGGGCGAGTCGGTCGCAGTCCCCCCTTGTCCCAACCCAGGGCGGTGAGGCCAATGGGAAGCCACAAGCGAAATCATCAGAACAAATTCTGGTATTCCCTTAGGAAGACAGCTGATGACGTCCATGACGCCAGGAATGGCTGTCGGACGAAAATCCAACCTGAAATGGTTGTTTACTTACTTTACTAATGATAAGAGGAGGGGTCAGCTGTGACCGAGCGAGCTATGGGATGTGTCTCAGGAGACAGGACTCGAACCAGTTGCAGGGGCCATGAGTTCGAGGCCCACCTCTGCGGCATATTTTCGGGCGAGTCAGTCGCAGTTCCCCCTTGTCCCAGCCCCGGGTGGTGAGGCCAATGGGAAGCCATGGGCGAAATCATTAGAACAAATTCTGATCTTCCCTACGATGAGAGCTGATGACGTCCATGACGCCAGGGAGGGCAGTCGGACGAAAATCCAACCTGAAACGGTTGTTTACTTACTTTACTTTACTTTACTAATGATAAGAGGAATCCTTTCTTCGCCAAACGAATGCGCCAAAGGGATGCAAACTTTCTGTTGTAGACAGGAACCATTTAGATTTACTATCTGCGCCTAAAGTTCTGCCATAGGTAGAGATGGGACGTTCCCTGACTTTGTTGTCAGTATCGAACGTTCCATTAGGCATTCCATCCCAGGACGTGAGTTTACCTGCAATTACAGTTTCAGTGGTAGAGGTGTAACCTTTCCTGGAGTAAAACCCTTGCATTAGGTTTCTTGTAACATCTCCAGTTAGAACGAACCTCTCTAGTAAGTACTCCTGCTCCATTCACATAAACACCACATGTTTGAAAAGAACTTATTTTGCCACCATTTCGGTGAATACCTCGTCTACTTTCTGCTTTTCTACTCCAAGTCCTACTCTAATCAAAATATGTATTTCTAGGTATGCAGAAAATGGAGATTTGCTCGAGTACGTTCTGAGAAAAGGTGAAATCAAAGAAAGTGTAGCCAGAGTCTGGCTTTACCAACTGTGCCTCGCAATTCAATATTTACACGTACTGGAAATAGCACACAGGGACATCAAGTGTGAAAACATACTCATCAGCACGAATTACAACATCAAATTAGCGGACTTTGGTTTTGCGAGATTCGTAACTCTCAACGGAAGGCCGATTATGAGTACTACGTACTGCGGATCCTTGATATACGCGTCTCCAGAAATTCTGAAAGGGAAACCTTACTATCCCAAGTGTTCGGATATTTGGTCATTGGGAATCGTTACGTACATCATGCTGAATAAAACGATGCCTTTTAGTGAGACGAACACGCGCGCTTTGCACAAACTGCAGATGGAGAAACAGTGGAACTTCAGGAGGAAAATCATACCGACGTTGACTCAAGGTGTGATGTCGCTGGTGCATAAGATGCTTGAACCAAACTATAAGGCAAGAGTAACGGTAGATGATGTGGTGGATGACAAGTATTTCAAGGAGTACGGCTTGGAGATGACAGAGACGGAGAAAATGGCGCTGAATTACGCCAACAAGCATAAGCAATCTTTGCAGTCTCAGAAGAAAATAAACGTATCGGACACGTTTATCACGGGAATGGAAACTGGACACGAGCCGTTTTATAGCACCACGGCGGTGACCACGGATTCAGTCACAGCTGGATTGCAGAATACAGATAAAACTGCTGGGGCACAACCAGCACCACCACAGCAACCAGAAGAGAATTTCAACGGAACCGAAGCAAAAGTAGATGCCGTAGCAGAAGCCAGAGATTCTGCATTGTCCAAAGAAAGGGGGATAGACGTAGAAACAAACTCACCAACAATCGTCTGACCAGGAATTCATTTTCAGCCTCTCTTCAACTCTGGATTTTGAAGTAGAAGAATTTTGACACAAAATTGGTGGTACAACTGACACCTAAATTCAAGCAACCACTCCACTTTGTATGAGACATACAGGTGTTTTACTCTCCGATATCATTTCAAGACGCAGGATCTAAGCAAGACCCTCTTCCATATATACACTCAAGCTGTCACACACCAATGCTGGATTACACAAATAGCCCTTGCAGTTGATATATATGTATACACATAAAACTAAAACTGGTTTTCTATTCGTTGATTTCCTGTGTTCACTCGGTGAAAATAACATGAGGGGTTCTTCAATTCATGTAATATGGAAATTAATAAGTAATTCTTTTTCAACTAGCGAAAGTCGTCTAATTTTCCATAATTCGAATTCTTTTAGGAACATTCTGGTCGATTCTAGAAGTTTTATTAAATTACATGCAATTTTCACTAGATTTAGGGAAAAAAACCAGAGGAGATGAATTCCCTTCGTCTTCTACACTAAGATACACGACTTGGTCTACAAGCAAAATTAAGAATGATGGTTCTCAACACCTTCAAGTTTCAATACCTACCATTATACCATATCTGTTTACTTAGGCATTTGTTGTGTAATGACTCATTTACTCGTATATGTTAGTTCTCCAATAAAGGACACAAGGGGAACCTCTGAATGACTCATCGCGCCAGGTAGGAAGAGTGAGGTACGGGGGTAAAACACGTCGTCTGACGTCACCCTCCTCCATTCTCCCTTTACCTAGTTAAAGTACTATAAAAGGAGGACTCAGGGCATCTTTATGCATTCGTCTACAACAATTCGACCTGATTATTTCTTGCTCTCCTTCGTCACCTTTTGGAAGCCCAAGTTCCTTGCCGGCCTCCGCTCTCATTTCACCTAGAAGTTGTATTCCCCAACTAGGCACTAGTAAATGTACCGCCTCCCTCCAGTCGGCGTATATTGCGCCGAGGATCGTGGCTGAGCCAAACTCTCTATGCACTCCTGCAAATGGTAGGCGGAAACGCGCCAGGCAGACAGTGCTTTCCTTCCTTCACCCTTGTTGAGTAGGGACCAATAAAAAACCATCAAGCCATTGCCTTCACTCGACAACACACTGACATAACAAGTTGCCTAACAAGGCCTTCTGATTGGTGGAGCTCCAGGACGTAGTTATAGCGGATGGCATCAGATCACGTTCATGATCGCATTCTCTCGACATCATCGCAACAAGTCACCTTGTTAACACGTATTTTTCTCCTTGGGGCGTTAATGGCCGCATCTAAGTAATTAATTTTATAGCATTTAGTTATTTTATAGATATTTATGAATAAATTCGAGCTGATTTTCAATAATATACTGCGTTTCAAACGTTTCTATAGGTGCCAGTTGTCGATTGAACATTTGAACTACTGGCAATAGGGGGAACAACAATTTTTAGACCAACTTGGACCCTAACAATGAGGAATTTCACCGATTTCTGTTTGCATTTTTTCTGAATAGTTAATGGTGTGGGATAGATGAAAATCGGGCTGATTTCGGAAAATATGTCTCCTGTTATTTTTGGGAGACAGTCAAAATTTTTAATTTCAAAACTAACCGGGAAAACAGACGTCCAGCGGGAACGCTCGCTGATTGGGCTGTTTGGATCGCCGTCTCCTCCCAGTGTTGCCCATTGGGACGACGAAATCGTGTTTTCTAAGAGAAAAGTTATCAAACAAAAACAGAGGAAACCTAATTTTCCCCATCTCGCTTTTTCTATTTTTTCTTCAGTTTTTCGATTTCAAACTTAACTGTTTCACGAAATTTTGCATCTGGGGACTATGGATTTCTCGATCTCAGCGCTTCAAGCGGCCATACATGAACTATTCCAGCATGACGTCATTTTCCCGGTTTTTTTAAACATTCGTATTTTCTACACTGTTTTGTTTAGTCGTAAATTAGGAAGTTCGGACTGAAAGTTAGCCTTAGGAGGTTTTTAGAGGTGCTGAATCCGATTTTGGCGTCAAAAATAGGAAATTCCGACATGGTGAAATTCCTCATTGTTAGATCAACCTTTCGTCTCGATTTTTTAAAATACTTTCACATTATCTCATATCATTCCGACTTAACACATATTAAATTTTGGAAGTTATCAATCTCACAGTAAATTACTGTCAGTAATTTGTAAATCATTCATCAGTGCACTCTTTTGGATGTACGAGAAACTACTTTACCACTAGCGCCCCTAGCGGGAGTTGGTGTTTCCTCGATAGATACCACCTTGTTGTGTTGAAGCCTTAATTGAATAAAGCTCAGTTTTGAGTTCATCATTTCACACACTATCATGACAGTTCCATTGACGTGACATCAATATTCCTGCAGTTAGGTTTTTGTACGTTCTTAATATTTAAACGGTGTTTCACACGATGTATTCTTCATATTCAGGAGGAATGATGAGGTGGAAATAACTCACAAATACCGAACAGCGTGAAACAAAATGTTTCTTTCGAACATTAAACAGTCCAATCAGTTAATCACTTCAAAAATAATATATTTCAGAAGTTCGAGAATCTTAGAAACATCCCTCACGCTGCAAATGAAACTATTGAAAAAACATTTTTGAAATGTTTTCATTCAAAGCTGCCAGCTTCAACGGTAAATCAACTACCTTGATCATTGAGTTGACCATATTTTTCAACTCAAACGAAAAGGTCATCGATTATTAATATTACATTATATAAAAAAATCACCCCACCATATTAAGCGTTGATTATGATATGTACAAAAAATGAAATAAATAAGACTAACTAGGTAGAATCAATTTTTCACAGGTAGATTTCCTCAACGTCAAACGAGAAGTGATTTCATCTGGTTCAGTCATCATTCCCAGGGGCACCTGCGAACGCAAATTCATACAATTAATTGATCGATAAAAAATTAATAGATAATTTTCAATTGTCACTGAAAGGTATCAAGAAGAAATCGGAGCGTTCCGCCTCAAGTTTCTGCTAGAAATGACACACTTCCTGAATGCAATCCCTTATTCATGAAAACATTATAGGAAAACATTAATGAAAATATCTCTGGTTTTTCCGAATCGGAGGGTTACTAAGAACACGATTCATATGTTTTTTCCCCAAAATTTCGTTTGACGCGCACACCCTACTGGGAGTGAGGTCGGTTCCACTTCTCAGCCAACTATTACTTGCAGGATTATACAGGGTGTCCCCGAAAACTCCCCCGAGAAAACCCCAAATGGAACCCACATACCAAATTTCAACCAAATCGGTCCAGGGTTGCTAAGAAAAGTGCCGCGTACGGCGGACGGAAGGAAAATTTTTTTATCCGATTTTCGGATTCTACGTACCTTGAAACCAAAACCAACAAATTTTGAGGGGGGGTTAAAAAAATTTTTTCTTGGTCGATTCCAAAGGTTCATTATCTATATACATAAAACGCCAACCGTACGTACGTATTTCGACCGAACGTGGGGGTCCCGGGTTCGATTCCAGGCCGCGACATCAAATTTTTTTTTACATATCAACAATTTTTTCGCCTGCTTTTAGCAGGCTTTTCAGCTAGTTGAAAATAATAAACCAACAAAATAAACCAAAATTGTTTTTTTTTCTCGATATTTTTCAAGATTTAGGAGGATTTTGACCAGTCTCAATTTTTTTCACTCTGTCTCTATAATCTCAGTGTTGGATTTCCCAAAAGATCGGGTCGGTGCAAACTTCGGATTAGTCTACCCTTTTTCCCCTTGGTTGGCGGACGCTTCTTCCTCGGAGTCGGTAAGTTTTGTTTAATTTTGTAATTAAAATTAATTAATAATAAAAAAAAACAAAAAAAAAATAAATAAATAAATAAAAAAATAAAATAAATAAAAAATAAATAAAATAAATAAATTAAATATACATTATACAGGGTGTCCCACGAAACGAAGACCCCCCCTCTAAAACCGTTATTTCAGCGGTAAAATTAAATTTTTTTTTGAATCCGCATGTTTTTTTCCCAAGGACCTCAAATATGACCACGTTGCGCATTGCGCAAATCGTGCGCAATGCACACCAACTTCGTTTTTTCAAATGAGACCCCCCCCCCCCATTTTTTATTGCAGATTTGGATTCTACGCAAAATTTCATGAATTTTTCACTCCTCAAACGATTTTTTGTTTCAGACCCAGCCGGCACAGGAGGCGTTCAAAGTTGCGCAATCGTGAATTTGCGCAATTTGGAATATTTTTGGTTAGGCCAAGTGTGGCGCATGACTTAGCACTATTTTTCAACGCTGATTCACGTGGTGACGTCTGTTTTTCGATTGGTTAAGGTTCTAGTGCAATTCTTGAAGAAAATTAGGTTAAAACTCCTGTTTATGCTGTACCGAAACAGATTATTTCCTTCCCCTCCTCCTTTCTCAACCGGGCTAGGGACCGGCAATGGCGGAGTTGAAAGAAATTTAAAAAAAAATTGCCTTCTTAAAATACTGTGAAAATTAAAAATAGAAAAATAAATTAAATCCTCGTTCACCTGACCTGAAAAATTCATGAAAGTTTGCGTAGAATCCAAATCTGCAATAAAAAAAGGGGGGTCTCATTTGAAAAAACGAAGTTGGTGTGCATTGCGTGGTCATATTTGAGGTCCTTGGAAAAAAACATGCGGATTAAAAAAAAAAAAATTTACCACTGAAATAACGGTTTTAGAGGGGGGGGGGGTCTTCGTTTCGTGGGACACCCTGTATAATTATATATTATTATTATATTATATTAAATTAATTCATTTTTATTTATTTTTTATTTTATAATATTTATAAATATAATAGGTACCTACTTAAATAAATAATAAAATTATAATTTTTATTAATTAAATTTCATTTTTTTATTATTTCTTTATTTTTTTGTTTTTGTTTTTTTTGTAATTGTTGTTTTGTTTTTGATTTTCTGTATGAAGGGAGTAACCAATTCCAGTATCTCTCTAAACGTAGCTGCGTCCATTCGCAGATAATTCCTGTAGTCCGCAGCTCAGCTAAGCCTGAGCTCTGTGACCAAGCGGTCATGACTCAATTGGCTCCTCTTCGGAAGCCAACTCTTCACTAGGTAGGTAGTTATGGGTTTTGTTCATACCTGAAGATCATCGACTTTGTCTTCCCGTTGAGCCGTTTCAACTAGAACGTGGTTAGTAGAGAACTCGTGGTAAATTCTTGTATCGTTCGCTGCGATGAGGACGCCGTCAATGCGCAAAAAATATCGCAGGAGAACGAAAAATCCAGAAGGCATCACTCTCTGCAACAATGTGAATCAACAATGTAAGATGAGTTTGCGGCGGTTTCTGAGTACAACATAACATCTGGGAGCAGAAAAACCGAGACAGTTTTGACCATTTTTCCATTAATGAACCTTTGGAATCGATCAAGAAAAAAAAAATTTGTTGGTTTACGTAAAATCCAAAAATTGAATAACAAATTTTTCCGTCCTTCCGCCGTACACGGCACTTTCCTTTGTTTCGATTTTGATGAAATTTGATATATGGGCTCCATTTGGGGTCTAGTTGTGCCCAGAAGATTTTGGTTGATGTCAGTCACTTCTAAGGGTTGAAAAATAAGGGTTGAAATTTTGAAAACGCCGTAGCTCAATAATTTTGATATATTTAAAAGTATTGTTTTTCCATCAATTTATTGAATGTTTAGAATCGAATGAAGAATAAGAAAAAGAAAAAAACGTTTATTAAGTGAAAAACTATAAATTTTGCTACATTAAAATAAATTTAAATAAACATTACGACATGGTATCTTTACCGTCTGTCGGAGGTATCGGTTTTAATTAATTTGTATTGAAGAATGGGAGCAGAAACACTGTACAGTGTGTGTGCAGTGAGGGGAAAGAAAATTAGTAGCACAGAGGCATAAAAATCATAAAATTAAAAATTAAACTCGCTGACCATCACTCTCCTAAAGTTCCAGGCATGTTTGCAAAAGAGCACAATTTGTGGCCACCCATCACCACTGAGAAGCCTGATGGCTTCCTCACGAGACAGTGCTGGAGTCTTGAATGCCAACACTCTGAATTCGGCAAGCACGGGGCAATCGCAAAGAAAGTGGTAGGTATCCTCACGCTCTTGCCTGTTACAGAGGGAACACTCCTCGCATCTCTCCGTTGCATAGGGTTTCCCATTCAGGTGCAACATCTCACCTCGGACCCTGAACAGCCATCTGCGTGTGAAGAGGTCAGTGTCAGACGCATTCACCAAGCTGCATGGCTTTTTGTTGGTATCCAGCTCTCTGTAGAGTGTGAACCTTTCGGTAAACTCCGCCCTTTGCCGAGCCATATTCAACTTTTCTTACTTGAACTTTGCCAGGATCAGGCCCGCTTCAGGCTTCAAACCCCCAGGATCCAAGAAGGCAAGATTGTTTGTGAGCCCGTACCTGCGCGTCATCACTTCCCAGTAGACGTTCCTCGCGATCAGCTCTTTACCAACAATTTTTGGAAGTCTTGCATCTGGCAGACCAGCCACCTTGATGATGTACTTCATGTGAAGTTCCAGGGAGAATGCTGCTATCGGATCCAGCTCAGTTTCCAGGCCGTAGCTCAAAAAATTTGATATACTTGAAAGTATTGGTTTTCCATCAATTTATTGAATGTTTAGAATCGAATGAGACCACCCGGAGCTCTGTAGGACCAACCGTTCGCTCCCCACGAGAATTAAAGAGTTAGACTTAGGATAAATCAGAAACACGAGTGTGAATCGCAAAAGAAGTAGAATTTTAGCTGAACAAAGATCGCTGTTCGTTTCTTCGAGTTGTACTCAGGTTTGCGTCCTTGGCAACCATTTTTAAAAAAAATGAGTGTTTATCGTTCATTTCATTAAATTAAACTTGAATATGAAGCGAAATTAGGTACCTAGATAGGTAGTGACAATGGCAAAGTTGTGTTCTTCGCAGGCGAGTGATCTATCGGAAAAATAATAATCCTTTGTGTAATAATTTGCAGCGTTTTGGCTTGTAACTTAAAATTGGTTCATTCTGCGGAAAACCTCGCTATTTACCAAATCAAAGAGCACTAAATTTTCCGTCGAATGACTTCTAGAACGTCAAATTCGGCTTAGCAATTTAGTCAGAGTCGATTGTCAAAAATCGTCAACTGTTACAACCTGGTAAAACGCTACAAATTATTACACAAAGGTTTATTTTTGTCCATATAGATCACTCGTCTGCAAAGAACAAGGCTTTGCCATTTACACCACCAACCATAGTCCTCCCGGTCCCAACTCCTCCCCTCTCCGATTCCGCTGACTCTCCCCACTCCCACTCCCAATGAGAGATGGCTTTAGGTGAGAAATATAAAATCACAAACAAAAGAAAATGCGGTCAAATCACTATATTGGAGGAACGCTGCACCGCAGATGAAATATGAAATTATAAAAATAAAAGGTACCTACTCGAATATCTGTGAATTACAAAATGAATAGATGACGTCGGTGAAGAGGGGGACGGTCGATGAAGATGAAGATGGTTGATGAGGTGACTTGATAAAATGAAGGTGTCGATGAGGATTGCAGATGGAAACGCCGTTTTGGCAGGACCCAACAAAGGCTGAGAAGTTATTCGGAAAGTTGGGAGACTTCAAGAACAGAAATTTCTCTTGAATCTCTGGGTAAATTCGAGATTTTCCGAGGTTGAATCGGGTGCACGCGCTTTTGAGCACGAAGTTGCGAACAGAGAGGCTGAAGTTTCGAAGTTGTGTGAATGCAGGTTGATAAAGGACTGCCTGCGACGACTGGCGTCCTTACCTTTATTTTAGAAAATTTTTTCTTGCTCGATATCAATGGTTCATTATTGAAAATAATAAACCAAAAGGGGATTAACATTCACATTGAAATGTTCCGGGGTTATAGATAGAATTTTTTCCTACCCTTCCAGTCAATGGAGATAACAAGGGTACCATTACTTTGAGGACACGCAGTTTACCGCCTCCTCTTAACTACCGTATTGATATCTTCACTCACCATGCGTACGTTACACACAGCAACTCCGTTGTCGTGAAGTTCATCTTCAAACAGCATGAGATCTTTGTAAAGAAGTATTTGCTCCCGTTTTTTCAACACTTCCAAGTCGATACCAGTGTCGCTGACCTGCCGACCATTGGACCACCCGTTGTACGTCCCGTTGTAATCCGTTCTGAATGTCCAATCGAAGTCTCCGGCTTTTTGCTCCACAATGCCCGAGTCTTCCCTGCAAACGAAAATACGGTTGTGAAAGGCGTGAGGAAAATAAACATACACTCCTATCAATTCAGACAACCATTTTTTTCATAAAACACACAAATCTGACCAATTTTGAACAAACCTGGATTTTTTCCAACTCTCCGAGCACGCAATCTTGACGTTGAAGTTCTCTTTTTTGACAAGTTTTAAAGCTTCAAAAGCCGTAAACTGCACCTGGCAACCACTTTTGTGCTCGAGTTCCAAGACGTTGAATGGGAACACCATTTCAGGCAAATGAGGAACGTCTAACTGTTTTGTGTACCTGAAATTTTAAAAAATATAAATAACGATAATTTTGACACAGTAGGACAAAAATAAACTAACATGGACTGTTGAGGACTAGTGACTGTTGGGAATGGATCTATGCAGAGTAGAGAGAGTCCTCAGTGGATGCTAAAACTGACAGCACAAGAATGGGGTATTTCAGTCAATAAAAAAAAAATTTTTTTCAAAAGAGTATGGCTCAGGAATAACGGTAATCGGGTCTGTTCGTCGAGAAAATGTTTTTAAAAAATCAGAGAAGCTAAGGAAAGTTGAAGATTTGAATGGTGTGACGTAGCTAGCCAATCGTGACGTAGCTAGCCAACTGTCATTGAAAAAGTATCCATGCACAGAGAAGAGATGAAACCCTTGGAGGACCTCTTGGATACTACAAAATACTACTCACACACGCATGCAGCGTAGTGTGTGCATTTATGGCGGCCCGCCTTTTTTTCAAACGTGTGATCTCTTTAATTAATTTTTCTACCACATGTTATAGTATCATTGGGCCCAAAGTTGGAGTATAGAGGTTTTCAAGGGTGCTGAATCCAAATTTGAGGTTAAAAACCTGAATTTCCGACCCACCGAAATACCCCATTCTGTTACGAAAACTTTGTGCCATAAATCTCTCATTCAACTGCTGCCAACGTAATAGCACATGAACGCTACTCACTGTAGGCCTATGCCAAAACCACTTGAGTCGGTTTCTTTTAAAAGGGCGTAAGTTCTTGCAACCAAACTTTCGGGAAATCAAGAAAAACTTCCTGTATGCCGCTGTTGATAAAATTGTGAAAGGAAAACTTCTTTCCCTGTCTCGGCAATCAATTTGACGCGTTTTACGTATTTTCCCAGATTTTTATCCCCCATTTTAATCGAATTCGGTCGAGAAAGGTAGGTGGTATGGCTGTTACAAGGGTTTTACGATCGATTCAGGGGAAATGATTTTCATAGGAGACCATCTATCCGCAAAGCCCCAATGAAAATTCAATGAAAATTTCATCGAAATTGGAGTTTTCAAGGATTTTACGACAGACACGAACCAAAATTGTCCAAAACGTAAAACGTGAGTTAAAATTATGATTTTGGAGTTTTTTTTTACCTTGAAATTTGAAAACAAATTTCCGCTACCCTGGTTGACTCGGAAGCCACAGATGAAAAGTTTGACGAAACGTGAAGCAGCAAAACACTAAAACTTCTTCATAAATCACTTTTATTTGTTCAGGAAAGCTTGTTTTTGTGGTCATTCATTAAAACGAAAACATAGCATACGTCAGGACCATCATTTGTAGGCTAATTGGCGATTTCAGCGTCCTGCTCTTCTGGAATATACTGCTTGATCTCCTGACTATCAGCAATCTTGTTACAGTTTATCAAAACAATCCCGCTGGGGTGGGCGAATGTCTGTCACATGGAAGGGAGCTATGTGTTGTATTACGGAAGGAAGCTATGATGCACACAGTTTTCCAACAAAGTGCGGTTCCACTTTTCTTTTATGAGGGCGTAAGTCCGGACTTACGCCCTTCTAAAAGTAACCAGGATTTTTCAAGGGCGATTTATATCATGTTAAAGACGTCATTCGCATGCCCTTTTCATTGCAATCGATGCGCCTAAGGATTGAAGAACAGAAAAATGAATAAAAACACGAAATGTCATTTTTGTGGATTTACGCCCTTTAAAAAAAACCGATTCACTTGTATTCATACCAAAATCGCAGGTTCTTATCATATTTAGATAGTGGTTCATTTTTTAAATCCTTAGTTTTTTCTAAGTTCAGATATTCGAAGTGAAGAGACAAATGATAAGACAGTTATAATTTTGACAGGATGAAGGTAATAATAGTCTCACTCGAATAGGGAACTGAGAAGCTGTCTTCTTGTCAAAATACATAACTGATCGCCTGGTTTCCGATTTAGCAATCAATTACACATCAATATTCAAAATAACAACACCCTAGCAAAAACAGTTAGATTGTTTAACCTTGTACCTACCTAGTTTTTTCTACAAGTAGTTCTTGTAAAAACTTCTTACCGGCAAAAAATACAAAGTTCATTCTCCCGACAGCTGCTGGAACATTTGGAGGGAAGAATATGGCTGACTCTACACCGAACTGTCCAGTCATTGAACGTGTGTTCCTCCATTTTGGCGGAAGATGCTTCAAGACTCGTACTGGACCCGCAAGAGCTCAGCACCGATGTTGAGTCTATTCTTCGCTCTTCCATGGCTAACGTTCACAGCAACAATAACCTGGAGATAACAAGTTATTTAATTAGTAAATAATATCTTTGTACTTATGATTATTTGAACATGTCAATAGTAATGATTCAATTAGGGATAGATTTACCAGTGTGGGTGAACTTCGGAGCCAGGATAGAAACAAAATCTACCTGTTTCACAGAATATTTTCATCTGTATATTAACCGGAAATAATTTGTAGACAGCTTTGGATTACCAGATAATTCACAGGTCAGCGAGTCAAAAACCTGGAGAGATGGTTTGAACCGAAGAGGTTTATCTTGATAAGGCCTAGTTGAACTGTGATAGCATGCCCCTGGGGAACATCAGGTCAGCCTTCACTATCCAGACGAAAGAAATGAGGTATTGTATGATGCTGGAGAATTTTGATTTTGGAGGAAATTTCATTGCTTCACCTCCATAGTTGAAAGTGGACTGCAATGGGGAATTTGCCTCAATTTTAGAATAATGTTTAACACCAGGATTACCCAAAGGAAAAAGGTACCGTAGAAGAAAATGCTTAAACAAGTGAAGCCTCTGTCAAAAAACACCGCTAAAATCGAGGGATGCTGAAGACCTCACCCTCTCCAAGTTTCTTCCCGCAAAACAACGCAAAAACTGACCAAATTCACACTGCTGTGGTCTGGCGAAGCGTAAAAGAAGTATCTCAGCAAACAGTATCAAAGAACGTCAAAATGGTAGAGTTGTAGGCGCCTTTGTGACCATGCAAGACTCAAATAATGTGATTCAAATAACGAAACTAACAAATATAGAAAGTAAATAACAGAAGATGTAGCCTTATAATGCTTGATAAACTAATAGGTAGATTTGTATTGTAAAAAAGAGTGGGTATAATTGCTTTTTTGGTCACTTTTGCATTTGCGTTCTTCCCTCCCCAGTTCGTGCACTCCTGTGTTTGACCACGTAAGCTAATAGTTTCGTTTACGCTTCCAGAGGTAACACTACTGCGTAAGGGGCACAGATCCCCCTATAAAGTGACTCTTCCTAATAAATATGCTAATACTCACTCCATGAATGGAATCAGATTGGTTAGACAGCCAAATACGTCACAACATCGCTTCCATTTAAAAGGGTCTCAGTTGGTCACAGTTTGTTTTTAGTATTTAGCGAAATTGAAGGCGCAAAAACGTAAAAGTTGTACCTAAATTTGCAATTTTAAAGGATTTTATAAATTCATTAGTGCTCGGCCCTAGGGAATTGAAAAACTGAAATATTGACACTGGAATTATCAAAATCGAACAATAATTGCCAAAGAAAAATATGAAAAAACTACTGAATTAACGGTTTTTCCATATTTCTCTGGCAATTGTACGATCTTGAGGATTCCAGAGGCAATCTTTCAGTTTTTCAATTCCCAAGGTCCATGCACTAATGAATTTATAAAATCCTTGAAATTTTCAAGTTTAGCTACATTTTATGGGAAAAACATAACTGAATTAACGGTTTTTCCCATTTTTCTCTGGCAATTATTGTTCGAGTTTGATGATTCCAGCGACAATATTTCAGTTTTTCAATTCTGAAGGGCCGTGCACTAATGAATTTCTAAAATCATTTAAAACTTCAAATTTAGGTCTTTGACCTTCAAACTTTTTGAGTTTTTGCGCCTTCAACTTCGTGAAATACTAATCTGAGTGGCGACCGACTGAGACCCCCTTAACAGATTGCCACTACATTTTAAATTTCCATTTTCCCCAAATTCTATAAATTTTTTGGATGCCTCATCGAGCACGCTTTCTCTCATATCAGGGTTAATACAAGGGTTAAACGTTGAAATATTTTTCTAATTGATCATGGAGCTTGTTAGCACATCTAAAACTTCAGGTACTTCAGTAAATAACGTAGTTCTATGAAGTGAAGGAAGCCGCAGTCAGGGTTCCTTATCTGATTTTAGTCGTGAAATGGTCAGCGCGTTATATATTTTGATTCATATCAATCAATGACGCTCAGGAAATAGCGTACAGGAGCCTCGAAGCAGGATGTGTCAGTTTTTCAGTCAAAACGAACTCATTTTAACGGAACAGGAACGGAGAAAAAATGCCTACGAGGGATGAATAGAACGAGGCAGTAGTGAGTCAACGATGCAAGGAAGCACTTGGGTGATAGTTTTAATTGTGTTTTGTCGTCAACACTCAACAAATGCTGTGCGCAAGCTGGAGGAAAGATTCAGTTGGCGTACGATTCACTATGATTTCGACAGGTATCTGATAGACAACTATTGCAAACTCTAGATAGATCGAGATTCAGTCTCACATCATGACTTGATGATCGAATTTTATAACCGTTTAGGCCATTGTTTACTGATATTTTATCATTAAAATGAAGCCACATAATATCTAGAATAAGTAAATGGTAAAACACTGCAAATTATTACACAAAGGTTTATTATTTTTCTATATATAGCATTAGCAAATTGAATTAAACTTTTAACAAACTGAATAAAACCTCTAGCAAACTGAATTAATGCTTTCACAAAATGAATTAATCCTTTTGCAAACTGAATTAAACTTTTTGCAATTTGAATTAATCCTTTCGGAAACTGAATTAAACCTTTCGCAATTAGAATTAACCCTTTCACAAATAGAATTAAACCTTTCGCATACTGAATTAAACTTTTCGCAATAAACAAACAATTTAATAAATTTTTAATAAACAAAAATAATAATAAATAAACACGTTAAGCTATCCATGTATAAATCAATGTTCTAAAGTAAACTATCGCACGAATAGTCCGATTTTTCAAGAAAGGTGAAGGTCAGTGGAGGGGTTGGCCTGTAGCTGCAGCAGAAAGTACCTACGAGATAGACGTCCATTTTCAACGGGATTTTCAAGGAATTCGACCGTCCCTCCTTCGAGCATTCAGCAATACTCACAATACACAGCAATATTCAGCAATACTCACTGAACTAATATTTGAATCGCTGTCGCTCATCACCACAACAATGATCATCACAAAACCAAAAAAAAGTGAAAAAACCTATTAACACTTTTATGACGAGAATGTTGACGGGAAGGGAAGGGTGACTCTACACAGTGAAGGTCAATGAAAGTTTGCCAGTCCACAAGGGAGTAATTGACCATCCACAGGGAAGATATTGTCCGTCCACAGATAAGGTATTGTTTTGGGGACTTCACTCACTCTTTTGTCCTCTGATCATGTTTGGTGCAGAGGATTAGTTTTATGAAAGGTTCACTTGTAATTGGGAAAGGTTTAATTCAGTTTGCTAATGCTATAAATCACTCTATAGATCACCTACCAACCATAGATACCACGTACCTACAGCGATCCCATTTTGGTCAGCTAAAATTTGAACGGAGATTAGACCTCTTTTGCGATTCACACTCGTGTTTCTGATTTATCGTAAGTCCAACCCTTAAGTTCTCGTAGGGAGCGAACGGTTTGTCCTACAGAGCTCCACGAGGTCTCTAAAAAGTCTAAAAATGCCATATTATCTTAAATTGATGGAAAAACAATACCTTTATATCGAATTTTTTGAGCTGGGGCGTTTTCAAAATCGGTCCGTGAGGACTAAGAAAAATTCCGCAGACGGCTAAATTTGTATTAATTTTTTGGATTCTACGTACCTTGGAACATAAACCAACAAATTTTGAGAAAGGGTTAAACTTTTTTTTCTTGGTCGATTCCAAAGGTTCGTTATTGAAAATAATAAACAGAAATTTAGAGAATTTAAGGAAGATGGAAATTTTAAATGTAGCGGCAATCTGTTCATGGAGGCAGCCATGTTGCAACCTATCCGGCCTTCTAAGCAATCTGACTTCATAGGGGGATCTGTGCCATTTAACACAGTAAGTAAAGTAAACAACCATTTCAGGTTGGAAGGGAAGATCAGAATTTGTTCTGATGATTTAACTCATGGCTTCCCATTACCTCACTGCCCTGGATTGGGACAAGGGGTGCAATGAGAGCCCTGGCCGCCAAAAAACGCACGCTGCCGGTGATGAGCCTTGAACCCACGATCCCCGCAGAGGTTGGTCCAAAGTTCACTGCCAAACAACTACGCCCCAACGACCGTAGCCACACCGCTGTCCCCCATTTACTACAGTAGTGCTACCTCTGGAAGCGTAAATGAAACTGTAGCTTACATGGTCAACACAAGAGTGCGCAAGTGGGGAAGAGAAAAAACCCAGTCGCGAAAGTGATCAATAGAAGCAATTTTACTCACTCTCTTATTTAGTTAATTTCGTTATTTGAATCACATTATTTGAGTGGATCAATTCATGTAATCTCAAGGGCGCCTACAACTCTACCTGTTGACGTTCTTTAATACTATTTACTGAGATACTTATTTAACCCTTCGCCAGACTCTCCTCGTTTACTCCCTCGATTTTTGTGAGGTTTCACTTGTTTAGGCATTTTCTTCTAGGGAATTTTTTTCCCTTGGGTGTTCCGGGTGTTAAACGTTATTTTAGGGGCCTATCATAGGATTTGACTTGAAATCCCAGAATCTAAAATTTAGGCAAAACCCCCATTATAGAATGATGGATTTGAATTTAAAAAGTTTTGATATCATTCGTTCGTAACTCAGAAGCGTAAAATGCGTAGATGCGTAAAGAAGATGGAACATCATTACTCTTATTTTTCTAATTTTGCAGTCCGGAGGAGGTCGATGCAAAGAAAGACGGAGGATACTACATCTACGGAAACAGTATTATAACGAGCCTGGCACGCTACGGCGATAAGCTGTTTTTGGCGACTCCAAGACTAAAACCAGGAGTACCTTCAACTTTGAACTACATCCATGTAGATGGTAAGTAATGGTGAACATCATAGATGATTTTCGGGTTTTAAGAATAAGAGCTAGTTGTCTGAAGATTTACCACAACTTGAGAACAATCGTTTGTTCAAGTAGGCTGATAAAAGATGAGAACAGATGATAAAAATTAGAATATTTTTTAATAGATCACTCCCATTCACATTCCATTTCCATTTTGTTTCCGAGTCTACCAAGGTAGCGGAAGCTTTGTTTTCACTTTTCAAGGATGAAAAAAAAAGTTCTCCAAAATCAAAATTTCACTCGCGTTTAGCGTTTTAGACCTTTCTGAACAATTTTGGTCCTGTGTCTGTCAGTCTGTGTGTCTGTCATGAAATCCTTGTTACGGGCATAACTATACGAAGTTATTGTCCGATTTCTATGAAATTTTCAGGGATTGTGCGGGTTGGTGTGTAGACGGCCCCCTATGAAAATCATCATCCTCGGACTGATACAAGCGACTGCGCATGCGCAAACATGAATTCCTTGTAACCGCCATAACTTCTACATTTTTAATCCGAATTTGATGAAATTTTCTAGGATTGTCCAGATTAGCGTGTAGATAGTCCCCTATGAGGGTAGTGAAAGGTACTTAGAGATTAGTGTTTTGAGATTACCTAAAATGCATCGGATCATCTATATAATTGGGTTATGGATACGAGGAAGCTATGTGCCACACCCACTTGGCAGACTTTTTTCACTACCATTGGGACAAAAGGTAAAATTTGACCTCACCATTGAAGAATGTAGAAAGGAGAAGAAGAAGAAAGATCAACGCAACTGAACAGTGTTGGAATTAAGCGTCAGTTACTAATGCAATATAGAGAGTGTATTAGGAATTAAATTAATAAAAAAAAGTTAGAAAGCGAGTAGTGACCATGCAACCTATACAATGAATTTCACAGTAATATCGGAATCCACAAGCTATTTACTATTATTTTAGCTGGCAACAAGCTATTTCCAAGAGAGCTTGCAGAATCCTCTCTTCTCGTATCCTCAACCCTCAAAGACGCTGGCTTTTGACGATGTAAGTTATTAGTTCTGCCACAGGCTCGCCAGAACCTGGAAATACCCTCTTTATACTCGTACAGATTCGGTTGCAATACGAAACGTATGCTGAACTGTAGAAATAGGTTGTTCCTACTGAATACGTTACGTGGAACCTATTCATTCCAGAAACAGTTACCAGTTCCAGGGGAACGCTCAAGTTCACCACTTTAAACGTCATGGATACAGTTCCACCCATATAGCTCCATTCTCTTTCCCTTTTCATGTGTTGTAAAATGGAGCTGTACCTAAGGGAAAGGGGGAAGTGGAGCTGGTAAAGGATATCAATATAGCTGGTAATGGAATGCTCGAGACGGTACTTCAAACAATGATGCCAATAATTCAAAATGGAACGGTTAGTGGAGCTTCAACCCAAAATGCCAAGTTTTTCACCACTACCAGATTCCTGTCGAAATCACCACTATAAATACACAAGAATGATAGGTTAGGTATTTCTTGGGAAATAGCGAAACGTTGGTCGGCCTATAAATGAATATTGGCCTTCCTGTTGATTTCATTGTTTGTCAAACGACTGCTCGTCAAACGACTGTTTGTCACATGACAATGTCAAACGACACTTCGTCAAACGACGTTCAGTCAAGACTGTTTGTGAAAAGACTTTCGTCAAACGACTGTTTGTCATAGACGTTGGTCAAACGACATCTTTGTCAATGCGACGTTTAGTCAAAAGACTGTCAAAAGACTTTCGTCAGCCTTTAAACTCAAATTTGTCCTAAGATAGCAATCAGCCTGAAAAGGTTAGTTTGCGCACGCTTAGCTGAAGAGATCCAAAAGATCGATACGAAGAACCAAACAAAACGATCACCACTGAAAGTGAGAATTTGAAACGTTTCAAATTCTGACTGTATTCAGTCAGTTTTGTTTCAGTGTAGATGGGACTTTGGTCAATCGTTTTCGTCATACGGTGACTCATCAGCAACGCGAAGAAACGTTGGAACGACTTGGATTTAAGCAAAATGCTTGTTTTAAGCTACAAGAGCTTGTTTCCGAAGAGTTTTAGAAGACATTGTTTGTCAAACGACTGTTCGTCATAGACGTTGGTCAAACGACATCTTTGTCAATGCGACGTTTAGTCAAAAGACTTTCGTCAACCTTTAAAGTCAACTTTGTCCTAAGCTAGCACTCAGCCTGAAAAGGCTAGTTTGCGCACGCTTAGCTGAAGAGATCCGAAAGACCGAAACGAAGAACCAAACAAAACGATCACCATTGAAAGTGGGAATTTGATTGTTTCATGTCCAAAATAAGGCAGCGAAATGTTAAATTTCTTATATATCTTAGGGTGGAACTTTGGAACTGGAACACTTAATTGTAACAGTTACACTTGTGTCGCTGGGACGTCTGTAACAAACCATTGAAAATTCTCACTAGGACCCATCTTGACAGAACTGTACGAGCAGAGCTCATCGAAAAAGAAACATTTGACTTTGTTGTAATGAGAAAAGTTCCATCGTCATGAAGATCGCCTTTCCCAGTAATTCAGGTACCAATTTCCAGATTCTGACGCCAGGACGCCGATTTTGAAGCCTTACCCGTCATTAGAAGCTAACGAATACTACAACATTACGGCCAAAGTGAAGACGATGGTGTCGATTATAAACGTAAAAGTTGACAACTGCAACAGACTGTGGGCACTCGATACAGGCGTGGTTGACGAGCTGACTAGCAGAAAAGTAGAAAAGCCTCCAGCAATATTCGTTTACAGGATGAGCGACGATACTCTCCAACGGAAATATTCTTTCAAAGATGAAGAATACTCTCAGACATCCAAAATCAGGACTATAGTTGTTGACGACACAGTTGGTAACTGCGAGAAAGCTTACGCATACATCGCTGATTCTACAGGTGGTCTAATAGTTTATAGCTGGGAATCAAATCAGAGCTTCAGAGTGGAACATAATTATTTCCATTTTGACCCGTTATGGGGGAACCTCAAAACTGGGCGAGGTACTCTAAGACAGGTAAGTTGATTATGTTAGTAGACTGGGCTGTAGGTCTACCACAGAAACTTTGCATCCGTGTGGCGCCCCCTAGGTGGCGGATCCACAAACTATAACGATCGAGTCAACCTTTCATGGTGAAACCTTGACATGGAAATTGGAGCTGTGAAAAATTTGATGTTCGTGTAGTGCCACGAAATTTCAATTTCGGAAATGCACGAATTGCAAGCTGAAGTAAGAGGGAAATCAAGACCCTTTTTAGGGGAGAAATTCCCGAAACATTATCGTAGGTGCGGGAATCTGCTTGATGATAAGAGATAATTAGTTCTATGTTCTCCAGAAGAATGCGCCAAAGGGATGCAAAGTTTCTGTGCAGACCTATAGGTGGAGATGTCAAGGATAAATTAACGATATGCATAGATTAGACACTAGGTTCGTTCTAGGTTCTCACTACTGGTAGCAGATATATATATTATAGAACTGAAGCATAGTGTGGAGGTGATTTACGATTAAGTAGTTAGTTTTTCTCATCTGATTGATCTGGTGCTCCCACAGTAAGAGATGCAGCGATCTGGTGCTCCTGGGTCTTCTGAAGAAAGAAGTAGTAGCGGAAGGCACAAGAAATCACTACTGTCTGGTTTTGATTAATTTTAAATTAATCAAAAGTTTAAGTTTCTTAAATTTCGAATTTCCCTGCTCTGATGGAGCTCTCACTCTGCTCCATCAGGTGCAAGACAGGCGGGTTTATGATTTTGGAAGGCGTACACTGGACTGTATCAGTCTGTCTGTCTGCTCTTCCTCTGACTGTGGCCTAGCCGCGTTGTCACTGACCTGTCTTCTTTTCTTAGTACTTGCTTGTTTGATATGTTCCGCCTCTGTTTCTTCTTCCTCGCGTCTTCCTTTCTTCAAATGTGTTCCTTCGTATATCTTCACTCCCCTCTCACAAATAAGCCTGTCTCAGTAACTCTCGGCTGATCCGTAGTTTACAATGGAGCACCACTCTCCATCAGTGCCTCATGCAACCTCACCAGCTTGTCTGTATCCTCAAGTGCTGCTGTCAAATATTCATTGATCTGAGTATATTCGTCAAGGACACGTGTTATAACTGTTTGATGCTTGTTACATTCCGTCAAGGTGTGAGATACAGTTTGTATTACATTACTGTCACACTGATCGCATATAGGACTATGTGTAGCAGGCCTCATGCGGTTTTTAAATAGATTGGACTGTATGGCCCTGAATCTTCAACTCCCTGGACTCCATGTAGAAAAATTAGTTCAAATGTTTGAGGAGATACCACCCTCTTAATCAAAGCAAACTGATGAACGAGGGGTTTAAAGTCAGCAAAACTGGCAGAAACATACTTCGCCTCAGTTCTCTTGTTGAGCAATCTAGTTAGAATTTTTGGAACGCTAGATGAAATGTCACAGATTTTGTGGTTAAGCTGGTGATTTTAAAACTGTAATGTCGTCAGCCACTTGTAAGATTGCAGGGTAATATAATCCTAATAAGTTTTCAGAATACTGAAAAGTACCAGTAAGAAATGTATTGCTGGAAGGTTTCAGACGGGCTACAAGGAATGGCGCTGTCGTTGCCTCGGCGAAATGGCTACCGGGAACTTCTATTCCATCCATTGATCAGCATAAACGAGTTCAGCGTCCCAACTCAGGTCTTACAAAACAAAAGTCTGGCTCAACAGAACATAACGGCGTTCTTTCATTTGGGAGAAAGGGGTCCTGGGATGCAGTCATCTGCAAGTTACATGGATGAAGAATCTGGAGTCCTGCTGTACACGGCCATTGTGAAAAACTCTTTAGCATGCTGGAGTTCGTTCTGGTAAGAAACGAATTTTGAACGAAAAATAATACAATGAGGAATTTCACCATGTCAGAATTTCCTATTTTTGACCCCAAAATCGGATTCAGCACCTCTAAAAACCCCCTAAGGCAAACTTTCAGCCCGAACTTCCTAATTTACGAATAAACAAAACAGTGTAGAAAATACGAATGTTTAAAAAAACCGGGAAAATGACGTCATGCTGGAATAGTTCATTTATGGCCGCTTGAAGCGCTGAGATCGAGAAATCCATAGTCCCCAGATGCAAAATTTCACGAAACAGTAAAGTTCGAAATCGAAAAACTGAAGAAAAAAATAGAAAAAGCGAGATGGGGAAAATTAGGTTTCCTCTGTTTTTGTTTGATAACTTTTCTCTTAGAAAACACGATTTTGTCGTCCCAATGGGCAACACTGGGAGGAGACGGCGATCCGAACTGCCCAATCAGCGAGCGTTCCCGCTGCACGTCTGTTTTCCCGGTTAGTTTTGAAATTAAAAATTTTGATCGTCTCCCAAAAATAACAGGAGACTTATTTTCCGAAATCAGCCCGATTTTCATCTATCTCACACCATTAACTATTCAGGAAAAATGCAAACAGAAATCGGTGAAATTCCTCATTAAATCTATATAGTTGGGTGGCATCATAATACAATTTGAAAGAAAGTGTGGAGGGTAGGTTTATTTCTGCAGGGCATCAAACAGGGTTTTTGAAGTTTCCTCTGCAAAATACCGCCATATTTGATTAACTATTGACTAACAAATTTCAAAAATGTCAAATTTAATAACAAATTTAGATTTATAAAAATGCAAATGGAAGAAGAAACTTCAGAAACAAAAAAAATTATTTTCATTTGGAAATTTGCAACTTATTTTTCAATTTTTTCCTTAACACGTTGGCTGCGAGAGCTCATTCCCGAATTTCGAGCAAATTTTCGAACAAATCAGCGCCTAATGCAGGTTTTACATCGCTTCTGCGCATGATTATGACAAAACAAAAAAATCACATCTTTTGGGAAAAACTGGCCAGCTATGAGAAGGCTGAGGGATGGGGGAGGCACTGGGGGTGGTTGGTGGCAATGTTGCTCCTTCAGACAGTGGTGAGGGGTGGGAAGGGGCAATCGAGCGCCGTTTCGTAAGAGATAAGACTAGCCCGCAACTAGGAAGAAACGGCGACCGACTGAGGGTCCTCTTCACGATCAATAATAATGTCAATAAAACCCCTTTCGCATAAATCAATTTGAATTTTTGGCAAACTTTTGGCATACCAATTTGAACTTTTGGCAACTCAATTTGAACTTTCGGCAAATCCATTACATTTCGACAACTACTGGAATCCTTGTCCACCTTTATTCCTTCTACAATGTTCAATAAAGTGTTTTTTTTCTCTCTCTCATGTCAATACCTTATCAGAATGACAGTAATGATCGTCTAGGGTTGGTATTGATGGAGATCAGAATTTTCTGATATTGAGGCGTCATTACTTGGGAGGAGAGGGGATACTGTCATTATTACTGATAATGTAGGGTGGTTGACGTCAGTTCACCGTCATTACTAAGTCGAACAAGTTCTCCAAAGTGATCATCTGCGAACGATGGAGGGCGATTATGTTAAACTAGCTGAAAAGCCTTCTAAAAGCAGGCAAGAACAAATCGTAGATAAAACACGTAATTTATCAAATTAGAAAAAAATGTTGATGTCACAGCCTGGAATCGAACCAGGCTTAAAACGTGAATTGTAATATTTAACAAACACGAATGAGCATACTGAACAGAAAGGAATGAACAAACCTAATTTTCTTTAACGTAAGAGCCTCTGCAGCAGTGAATTTAGGGACAATTAGGGACTTTAGAATAACGCGAATCAACAGAAACCTCCAAATAATGGCATTTGGAAGGGACGGGTTGCATGTTTTCGTCAAGTTGCATGGAGTAGGTATATCCTGAAACACCGGGTTTTTCTGCCTTCTATGAGGGCGGAGGCGGCACGGAGTAGGTATTTCCCGACTTTGGCGGGGGGTGGGGGGGGGTGGGAGCCGCCGAGTGGGAGGGCGACGTACGTACGTACGTTTGGGGTTTTATGTATTCGGATAATGATTTAAATTTATTATTATCATTATTATTAAATTATTATGATTATTATTAGATTATTTTAAATCTTTGAAGTTCCTCCCAGTTGCCAGGTATGTTAACGTGACAGCTAGTCTTTCCTTGACGGTTTCACACTGTCTCATGATAGCGTTTTGTTTCGATAAATAAGGAGTAACCAATTCTAGTAGCTAATCGAAACACCTTCCATCCATTCAAAAATAGTTGCAGAAATCTTCTGCCTCTTCTGACGTCCTGATTTATTTCAGCAACATAAGCTGAGAATACTGCTCACGTTTTCTTAGCCATTTTTTCATCCACCGTTCACGATTTACCGTTTGTTTAGCAACTAATCAGATAATGATTAGAAATCAGATAATGATCGCAGCACAGGCTACTTTGCGACGATCCATTATTAAATGCAGACAAAATTTTTAGCTTGAGACACGGCACTGAAGGCAATGATGACATCATTACTGACGGTCTAGAGTGAAATGATTCCTTGCCTGTTTTTGGTCAATTTCTTGATCCAGGCAATACTTTACAATCTTCTAAATTTTACAAATTGAAGAAAGTTGTGTTTAACAACGAAAATCAAAATGTGAACAGAACAAACGGTACATATGCAAACAATGCACGCGTGGCACAAGTACCATTGACAGTGGAATGCAAAGGTCGGGACACCGCTGACGTCACTTTTCTAGCACACCTCCCCTCCAATCACCTTGGACCTAACCTACTCCCATGCTGTGTTGCTTCTAATCAATTAATGTAGAATCGATTTATTAGTCCTTCTTTGTGTTCATGAAACAACAAACTTCCATGCGTTTCATTGGAGATGTCAAATTCTAGATTATATTTCTCTTTTGACGTCATTGACAACTACAAAAATGCTACTAAGGGTTGCTCTCTAATACTCTCTATTATTGATATATCCCACTTCAACGCGTTCGTTCAATGACACCAGTTCCGATTATCATTCTTTTGAAGTAACAAACTCCCATGCATTTGATTAGAGATGCCAAATTTCAATTTTAATTCATCTTTTGAGAGAGGTCCTACCACAGCGTTAGGCGATAGAAAAGCCTGTTGTAGAAAATTTGGGCGGCTGACGGTATGACGATACTCCTCTAATTGGTTTTCAAAGGGGAGACGAATACCAACCCAAAACACAGGGAATAGTGGACACGTTTGAAGGAGTAAATCCGACAAACCAAGGAACGCTTGACACTTTTGAAGAAGCGGCTTACCCAGGTATGTCTTTCACGATAAGTAACTTGATTTTGTAATTCAGACGTAAGTTTTACATTACTTCACCCAGAAGTTTTGTTGAATATGAAAGCGCTAGGGTGAGAGTAAAGGTGCGATTTCCCTGGCGCGTCTGCGGCGGGCGGCCGGCGGCTGGCGATTTTGTAATGTACCTACTCAGCCGCTGGCCGCGCTGTGTAACAACGTTTTCTCAGCGGCGCGGCCGGTTTTTTTTTTGCTTCCGAGTCTACCAAGGTAGCGGAAGCTTTTTTTCACTTTTCAAGGTCAAATATGAATACTCGTATTTCAAGTTCAAGAAAGAAATATGGTAGAGCAAGAGTTCCAGAACCGCAGTTATTTTCGTAGTTTGATCCGATTTCAATGAAATTTTCAGCGAGTGAAGGCCCAGATCATAGATGGTCCCATATGAATTTAAAGCCCCCGTGCATGTCGGTGATGAGGAAGCTATGTGCCAGTTTAAGAGTATTGCTAGTGAGTCTACCAAGGTAGAGGAATTATTGTTTTCACTTTTCTAGTATAAAAAAGTCCTCCAAATCAAAATAACCACTCACATTTTACGTTTCTTCTTGTATAATTTTGGTTTCCGCGTTTGTCTTCTTCTTTGTTTCCGTGTCTGTCTGTAAGTTGGTCTGTGCGTCCGTAAATCCTTGTAACGAGCAAAACTATTTGAAGTTACGGTCCGAATTCACATTTTCCATCCGAATTCGATGACATTTTCAGGAATTGTGGATTCGGGACATTAGATGGTGAAAAATAACCATCATAAGTTTCCGTTCGATCTCGATCGTACTTTCAGGGATTGTGGGGTTGAAACTCTGGTTGGTTCCCTATAAATTTAAATTACTGAATTTTTGACAATAAATATTATGCATCGGATCATCTATAAGAATCGGGTTATGGATACGTAGTAGATATGAGGAGTTTGATTCCAAAAGCTACTATATCCACTTTGGTCAAACGTGGGAAAAACGCAAAAACCCATAACGACCTGAAAAACGGGTTGTAAACCAATCATGTTATTTTTGTATATTTCTAAATTGTAAGAAATACGAGTATTTTCGGAAAGATAGGTAAATTAGTTCAAAGTTTAAAATAATGTTGAACGAGATTTGAAATATCAGATTTATGAATATAGTACTTTTAGAAACAAAACGTAGCGTTTAGTACTTTTTGAAATCAAACGAAGAGGGTATAGTACTTCTTGAAAACAAACGGATAAGAGACCGCCATTGTGCTGGATATAGCACCTTTTGAAATTAAACGGAATATTCACCCTCGTTTTTCAAGGGAATAGATTATCTTTTGCTCCAAAAAGATCGCATTTTTGTGAAGAACTACTACCCTGAAACCCCTGGAAAGTGATAACTCAATTTTGATAAAAATGGTCTTTAGTACCTTTTGGAATCAAACTCCTCATATGTGCTACATCCGCTTAGTAGATTTTTCAGGTGTGAAATAATAATAATGAGGAATTTCACCATGTCGGAATTTCCTATTTTTGACCCCAAAATCGGATTCAGCACCTCTAAAAACCCCCTAAGACAAACTTTCAGCCCGAACTTCCTAATTTACGAACAAACAAAACAGTGTAGAAAATACGAATGTTTAAAAAAACCGGGAAAATGACGTCATGCTGGAATAGTTCATTTATGGCCGCTTGAAGCGCTGAGATCGAGAAATCCATAGTCCCGAGATGCAAAATTTCATGAAACAGTAAAGTTCGAAATCGAAAAACTGAAGAAAAAAATAGAAAAAGCGAGATGGGGAAAATTAGGTTTCCTCTGTTTTTGTTTGATAACTTTTCTCTTAGAAAACACGATTTCGTCGTCCCAATGGGCAACACTGGGAGGAGACGGCGATCCGAACAGCCCAATCAGCGAGCGTTCCCGCTGGACGTCTGTTTTCCCAGTTAGTTTTGAAATTAAAATTTTTGACTGTCTCTCAAAAATAACAGGAGACTTATTTTCCAAAATCAGCCCGATTTTCATCTATCCCACACCATTAACTATTCAGGAAAAATGAAAACAGAAATCGGTGAAATTCCTCATTATGAATAATATAAATTTCTTAATGCATAAACATGTCTCTCTTTTCAGAGGGTTGTATATTTATGAGAAGAGAAAATGTTGGTTTGGTACTGATCTTCTTTTGAGTCCGAATTTGGCATACACTCATACTGTAACTCACAGTAAAATCTGAAAACATTGCGGGTTTGCATACCCTAGCCTGCGAAGTCAGCGCGGCTGGAATGCTCACTGGACCAGTCGGGTCGCAGCTGCGGCGGCTGTCATGTAGCCGCCGAGACAAAGATAGAACTATTAATCCTTTATAATCGTGCGAACGATATTTTTCGAGAATTTCTCCCCACAAAGTGACATACTCGTACTTTCCTTTCGCAGTGCAGCCATCACACAATCATGAAATTTCGCGCCAGATGTATTCCTCTGTCAAAGTTAGACTTGACCGTTATAGGTCTGCCACAGAAACTGTGAATCCCTTTAGCGCATTCTTCTGGAGAACATAGAACTAATTATCTCTTATCATCAAGCAGATTCCCCCACCTACGATAATGTTTCGGGAATTTTCCGCTAAAAAGGGTCTTGATTTCCCTCCTACTGCAGCTCAAAATTTGTGCATTTTCTAAATTGAAATTTCAACATCAACTTTCTTAAATGCTCCAATTTCCGTGTCAAGGTTTCACCATGGAAGGTTGATTCGATTGTTATAGTTCGCGGATCTGCCACCTAGGGGGTGCCACACAGAGGCGAAGTTTCTGTGGTAGACCTTTAGTTCGTGGATCCACCACCCAGTGGGCACCAAACAAATGCAGACTTATAAATCATCCTATTCCAACGAACATACAGTTTTTTAATGTTTTAATGTTGTTTTTTAATGATACAGTTTTGTGTGACTCCATAGCTACTTTCTAATACATATCACTTCCTGCAGCGGACGTAACAGTGGATATTAATGGAACTGTGTGGGTCCTCACCAACAAATTACTTGACTTCATGTTTGAAAAGAACGGCAACAACATTGGATGTCACATTTATAGCGGGACCGTGAGACACATAATAAGAGGAACTCCCTGTTCAGAAGATTGATAATGTGAGAAGTAAAAAACCTCAGCACTATTAACCAAATTATTTCAATTATAACGTGGAAAAATCAATAAGCTCTTTCATTAAACTATTCCTAGTTACCATAAGATACCAAGGAAGATGAGGAAGATGGGTAACAGCAACACCATCAAGGCTTCGCCCCATTTTTGAAGTTGTTGGGAAGAACCAAAAGAACCAGACCTACAGAAACCGCCTACATTGCTTGGCAATGGGGTATTTCAGTCAATTCAAAAAAAAATTTTTTAAAAGAGTGTGGCTCAGGAATAACGGTACTTAATCGGGTTTGTTCGTCGAGAAAATGTTTTTAAAAAATTAGAGAAGCTAAGGAAAGTTGAAGATTTGAATGGTGTGACGTAGCTAGCCAACTGTATTTGAAAAAAAAAGTATCCATGCACAGAGAAGAGATGAAACCCTTGGAGGACCTCTTGGATACTACAAAATACTACTCACACACGCGCATGGCGTAGTGTGTGTGAATTTATGGCGGCCCGCCTTTTTTTCAAACGTGTGATCTCTTTAATTAATTTTTCTACCACATGTTATAGTGTCATTGGGCTCAAAGTTGGAGTAGGTATATTGGTTTTCAAGGGTGCTGAATCCAAATTTAAGGTCAAACCCCTGAATTTCCCACCCTCCGAAATACCCCATTGAGAAGAGTATCTAATCATTCAAATGCAGAGATTTTTTAGTTTTGATTTACTGTTGGACGTATGTCATTAAATATATTTATTGTTTTGGATTAGTGTGTTCATTTCAGTTTTGTGGTAAATTCAAAAGGAGGGGGGTATGTAGACAATTTTTTGTCCTTATCTAATGATGCAATTCATACCTACTTAGTATTTTCTAATTACACCTAAAGCTGAATGGCTCGAACAGATCCAGATTGAACGCTTGGCTGTTTAATGGATCTACCTAGGAAAATAATATTTAAGTACTGTTTGCAGATTGAACGAATGCGGATGGTTAGGTGAGGTGACCATGTGTATTACAGTCCCAAAAACATCGTCCTTCTTCTACCTGCCACTCAAGCCAGGGAAAATGAGACCGAGGGTTGTTGACTATCGACCGATGATGAAGTGAAAGGATTGATTTATTACAGGCAAAACAAAAAATAAAACAGGTTCCTTATCCTTGGGAAACTCTTATCAATTAAGAGAATGTACATTCATTCATTCAAAAATAAAATCACACTTCCAGTACCTGAAGGATGATGCTTCTACCAAATTTTGAATGTGAATGAAGGGTAAACAGAAGGGCAAGTGAACTCACATTCGAGATAAAAATCCTTCCTAACAATTGGCTGAGTTGCTCTCTACCTTATTATGACTCGAGTTGCTCGATGCCTGGATTACGATTACTAAGGCTTTCCCCAGCCTGACTCAACAGGCTACCCAAGATTTTGGAACAGGTAGTCGTCTATGTTGGCAGGTATACCCTTCGGGAAATTGGCCAGCCGCATTCTTTCTATCTGCGAACAGTACTTACATTGGTAGTATCACTAGGTATAGCTAGTGCGTGGGCAAAGCCGTTTCAACTAAGTAATAGGTAAAGTAGAGAACGGTGATCAACCTTAACTTGAGAAAGTACGCGACATACTTGGTATGTTTGCTCGATGGGAAGTAATCATGATTAACATAGAAACAGAACAACATGATGTATGTCATGCGACGCTATCGACCTAGAAATCTAGATGCATTTCGACGCTCATATCAACCACCTGTTTGTTTTAACGATTCCACTTACTTCTTCTCGATAATCCTTTTGACTTGCTCAGAAGTTTCGTGCTGAAAACCGTCACGTAGGTGTAATAAATTAACAAGTTAACAGAACAGAGAACACATAAACGACCGCACGAAGCATAAACACTTATGGCTGATGAGTGTTGTTGCTGTTGCTTCCTTTCTCAGATTGGCATGTTTATGAATTGAGTAGTCACAAAAGAATGAGATGTGTACTTATCGCACAATTGGACTTTACGGAGCCATCAAAGGTATTTTCGTACTAGCGTTTGCTACCTAATTCTACTCAAATCATGTCAAAAAGTAAATGAAAATAGTTTGAAAGAGGGATCAGAACAATTTAAAACATGATGTAGGTATATTGCCGAATCGAATCAAAAGTTTTGTGTCTGACAGAGTTTCTGAAAAACAAGACGAAGAAGAAGAAGTACGAAGTTTATCCCGAATGAACTGAATTCGTTTGATTTCAGATCATCATCAATCTGGTTTTTATTTCTGCATTCTTGAGATTGAGATACTCGTATAAATAAGTATCTACCTTGGATTATTGATAATTTCTTTGCATAAAGTATCTTCGTGTACTTTCTCAAGTTTCGGTCCGGAGTTCTGTCATTCAAGAGTGTTGTCAATATTAGTGATGGCGTGAGTTGATTTTGTTACTTTCATTTCATTATTACCTAAATAATTATTTCTGCCTTTCTACATTATTCACCCAAATGGGGCGATTTGGTTGTTTTAGCATGGAACATGCTTTAGCCATCACCTAACTGAGCAAAAACGTGACGAAACCGTGGAATGAAAGTAGCGCAGGAATTTGTAATGATTTTCACTTACCTCAGTACAACCGGCCCGTTTCTAGGGGAATGTATCGCCGTTTGTTTTCATCCCACGAAAATCTTTCGCCACTCGTTGAAAACCCCTTAATTTATGCGTTAATCATATACTACCAAAACAGCTGTAAATATGGACGAAGCTGAGATATACCTCTGGTTAAAAAGAACTGAAAACAACATTCGCGGTTAAAACCAACTTAAGTGGATCTTATTAGGAGAGTCTAGCCCCAGAAAGTGTTGTCAGGTTTCAGCGCTACCTACCGCCACTTCAACGAACTACCATTTCTGATATCTTATCAGGTGATCACGCTCGCGGCCGCATTACTGTCGCTCCTCTAACTTGCAGTTATCCCAAGATTATAAACTTGCAGTTATCTCCACTACAATAATGCATTCTGCTTGATTCGTCATTCCAAAACACAAAAATGCAATAACAAGTTCCTTTTCCTCGCAATTTAAAAAGGCAGGGAAGTAAAGCTGCCAAACTTGGAAATGAGCAGTAAAACCGAGGTAAGCCTACTTTTCAGAAATGCCGCTTGACCACGCTCACATCGAGCTGATAAGGATGGTAGTTCGCTGAAGTGGCGGTAGGTAGTGCTGAAACCCGACAACACTTTCTGGGAGCTAGACTCTCCTGATTTAGGATTGATGTTGGTTGGCTTGGTTTTTGCGAATGTAATCTAGGCGAGATTTTATTATGAACGCGGGCTTTTGGTTGTGATGTGTTTTTCGATTTCTTAATAATAGGGGTATTCATGGTCTGATTCGATCGTCGTAAACTCGAGGGTCTCATGAGGCTCCCACATTTTCTCCCGTCGAATCGTCGAAAATCGAATTGTGCGTAGCGCTCCTTGCAGCACCAGACGATAACCGAGTCAGTGTCATAAAAACCGCATCTTCATTAATTTCCTTTTAGTTAAAAAATGAGAATACCCCAGAGGTTCCTAATAAAATCCTTTAACAAAGTTCCTAGTACATGAACGAAAAAATCTACGGCTAGAATAAAAAAAGGATCATGCTTCAGGCTTCTGAATAGGTACCTACCGATGAGGAGTCTTGTATCAAAGAAAAACCCTTGCTACTGCCGTCACACAATTTTGAACGCATTTTGGTACATATCTCACGGCTGAAACATGTTCGATGCTAGAAAGGAGAATGTGCTAAGCTCGCTTCAATGCCAGCAAGCAACATTTTTCCACTTCTCCAGCAGACCATCAGATGGTCGCGTTTTTCCTAGCCGCTTGGGTGGCTCAGCTCCACTCATTTAGTCGAGAAAAAACCCACTTCGAACAGAATAAAAAAGAAATAAACGAACGGAAAAACGGAATAAAAATTAAAAAATGGTGTTGTTAAAAGAAAAACTCAAAATGAAAGGACGAGAAGATGTGTTTGCTTATGTTATGATAGCTGCTTCGCACAACTGCTGCTAGCGCTAGGATCACATTTGAAGGGTACGGGGGAAGAACCAGGTTTGTCAATTTTTTTCAAAAATGAGTTTTCAACGCTATCTTGTGGCTAATGTTAAGTACTATACCATGGTGTGATCCTTACGGGGGAAGAAGAAGGTTAGTCACGCTAAAATTAAGGTTAAAGTTTTCGTACAAGGGGGAAGAATCAGGAGTTTCATAGATTGAAAAGCATTTTACTCAAAACTATGTTCAGATGACATACCTGGTTCTTCCCCCGTACCCTTCATTTTGTAATTCGACGTCGAATCTCGATTTACGACGCCTTCAGCCCGTCGTAAATCGAATCGTCGTATTAGCCGGTGCGCATGCGCATTGACTCTCGTCGAATCTCCAAATTCGACGATTTGACGTCGAATCTCCCCACCACCATGAATACTCCTAATGAGAATAATGTTGTGATTTAAACTGCTTTACAAAGTAGTGAGTCTTCGTCTACTTCCACCGAAGAGCGAGTAAGGAAGCTCATTTGGAAACTTGTATTACACAAAGAACATTTGAGAAGCTTCGAGCGCCAAAGGCAAGGCTAACGGTACGGCTAAAGCATGTTCCATGTTTCTTGAATTTTAGCCGAAGGCTCTAAGCAGTAACCATCCGAGGGTCGAGTTTTCTCCTTAGATGTGTATAATGTGTAGGCACCGAAAGACCCTACAGAGAAAGAAAAGAAAGACAAAAAGAGAAACTGGTGTCAAAAAATGCTTTATAATGTGCTTGAGTGTCTAAACTTTTTCAAAGTAGATTTTGCGTTTTGTTCGACGTTAAATCATCTGTAAGTTAAATTCAGACTTTTCGTTTTGACCACAAAGATTCGAGATGTGAATGATCTTGTGAACCTAGCTCAAAACGTCTAGGCCCTTGATTCTCTGGGAGTTACCAGCTTGCCTTATTTATTTGCAACCAGCCACGTCGGAAGGGTCTGCAGTTTCAACTACTATTCACCAAATTTAGTTTCTTTCCCAGGGTTCCACAGTTGCAGAATCAAAACGGAGGCGAGAAGGCGACTTCCAACACTGGCAATGTGTCCAACCCCAGTGGTTCAGCTGGTCAACAGCTCGTCGACTTTCTTCCCAATCTAGAGGACTACACTACCACGGTAAAACTTGAAATAAATTTGTGGGGAGGGGAGTGTGCCTAAATTTGAAGCAACCGAATTGTTACGTAACCCTTGTATGGTAACATAAATTAATTCTACACCAATGGTAACACTGGGCCACATAGACCTATGAAGGTGGGTTCACATGAGTGTGGTTATGCATGGAGGCATTTGATTGGCTGTCTCTAACCGTGCACAAATATCTGAATCAGACAGTCCACTCCAAAAGTACGCACCCGGCTGAACGCAACCAATCAAATGCCACAACGTGTAACTAAAGGGCCCCATTCACTTGTATGTCCGGAGTCGCCACTGTGTCCCTCCAGGTACTCCCTGAAGTCACCGCAGTAGTCCATTCACCTGGCTACCAAAACCTCCTGACTCCGCCGAATGGCGGACCTGCTACCAACCATTATTTTGTCTGAAAAGTGAAAACTAAAAATGATAAAACGAAATAGGTAGGATGTAGGTACTATATATATTATTTGATTGACGAAAAAACCATGCTCACTTTGTCTGTTATAACTGACGATCCATTCTCCCCCTCAGCAACAGTTGAGTGTGATTTGTCGTCATCAGTACCGTCTTTGCAGTCCAATTCTATGTTAGAGAAAGATTCTCTCGGGGCTACGTGGTCAGTTAGGAAGAGCAGAAGGTCGTAGTACCACAGTTTTGGTTTGTAGCTGTCCTCTTCGCCATTCCCAGACTTCTCACTCGCCTTCACTTTCTTCAGCACTTTATTGAAAGAGCCTTTGATGGATCGAACTTTTTTTTTCACCCATTCCCTGTCAACGCTAGGAAATTTGTTGTTGCAAAAATTCTGTAGCGTGTCCCACGATCTGCTTCTTTCAATATTATTGGAATACTCAGCAGATCTCACCTTCCACACTGCAGGATGCCACCTATACACTTCGATGAACTCTGCAAGAAAGTCAGGGGCGAAAAATCCCTTATCTACATCCATATTTTTGTATAGATTTGAATAAAATGAAAAATGACTCAAGTTCACAGAGCTTGTTCAAAAGATGACTAGAAGTGAGGAAAATGGTAGGGCTACATACTGTACTGGTGGGTTGCAACCGGGCGTCGGCCTCACTTCAACCATTCACAGGGCTGCCGAGGATCCACCTGGCTGCAATTTTCGAGCATGTTCGATTACCTGCCGAGCGGCGGACGACCGCCAGACCTCAAGATTTTGTTAACCATTCACAGGTAGTTTTCCCCTTTGACGGCGGCTAGGGACGCAGCAGCGACTCCGGGCATACACATGAATGGGGCCCTTAAAGGTTTGTTCGGAGAGGCAGTCGTGAATGGTTTGGAGGAGCCCAAGCGCCTCTATCCCTTCCCCTTTCCAGTTCCAGGTTTGGTTCTGAACTGGTTCCAGACTGCTTCTCTGAACAGACCATGAGTCAACCACGCCCTTGTAAACACATGAGCATGGTTATGCATTGGGGCATTTGATTGGCTGTGCCTAACCGCGTACAAATATCTGCATTTTTACATCCCGACACTCCACTCCAAAAGTATGCGGGCAGCTGGATGCAACCAATTAAATGCCCCAAAGTGTAACCGCATCAACTGCGCCAATTTGACCCCAGCTTTACTCGAATATTTGGATTTAGGTCATATACTTTACTTACTATCCTAGTGCACAGTTTTTTTTAAATATTCGAGAGCTGATCCCATAGGAAATTAATTGCTCTTTCCAACGGTGAAATCAGATTTGAAATATTCATGAGAAATGAGGAAGTTACGACCATTTTAATGCCGCAAGGTCGACAATACGAAATTATAAAAGTTCAATATGAAAAAGTCGAACTTCGAGCGGGGTAAAAAAAGTGCCAAGAGGTTAGAGCTGTTGGAAATCATGTTTGGACCTTCCCGCCCAAAGTGGGCAGTTGGCCCAAAGAGAAAGTAGTCCCTTTTACCAACAAAGTAGTTCCCTAAGAATGAACCAAATTATATCATCTCGTACATTCAATTCAGAACTAATAGGCCAGTATTAGATCTGTAAGAGTTAATGAACTAATGGACCAAGAACGATCATAATTAAGAACAAAATAGAACATGAATGCACAGGGCAGATCAAGATGGCCACGGCGTAAATACCCCTCCGCGATCTCGATGCCTCGGCCATACCTAGAACGGACTACCTACCAGTTTATCTCTGCGCACATAATTTTCTGTTCAAATCACTTAATAGTTCTGTTTAATACAACCATTTTAGTTCTCAACCAGTGTGGTCTATTTAGTTCTCATTCCCGAGGAAAACAAATTAGTTGTAGAATCGATTCTTGAATTATTTTTGATTGGATTTGGGAAACCCTGTATTACAATATTAGACGTGTTATCCTCATGAGGGAGGCCTTGTTGTTGAGAAGGATTTCTGGATCCGCCACTGAATCGTTCAAATATTGGTTTTTCTTTCATTTCAGATTCCCGATGCTGCTACGAGCGCCTTTTTGTCATCGGCTGGATTTAGCTCCAACGACCCCCGAATGTGAGTCTGTTTTTCTTTAAATTAAATAATATCGACACCTGAGAGTGCAAGAGGCCAAATCGAATTAAAAACGCTATTTCTCAACTCCAGCGGCTGTTGTGAAGCACCTTGTCACAATTTAGTATGTAAAATTTCAGTAAATCTTCCATCTAAACTAGTAAACACTTAATTAGCCAAAATTTCTTTTTTTTTTAAATAATTAGGCTATTATAATATCGTCCGAGTCTAACAAGATAGCGGAAGCATTGTTTTCACTTGTCAAGGTTGAACGAATAATGTTCTCCAAAATCAAAATTCCCACTCGCGTTTTACGACCATTTTGAATTTTGGTTCCTTGTCTGTCTGTGTGTGTGTCTGTCATGAAGTCCCTGTAGACGGTATCATCGCCCTCGGACTGATGAAGCCTCTGCTTAAGCGCAAATGAGAATTCCTTGTCACAGCAACATCTACATTTTCTTTCGATGACATTTTCAGAGATTGTATGGGTTGCCGTGTAGATGGTCCCCTATGAGTGTAGTGCAAGGTTTTTATTTGCTCGCCATACCTTGAGCAGTATCCAATTTAATTTTGTGGGGTGCTTGTGCACGGAGTCAGTTGTTCTTATTTGAAGTCGAGAACTTTTAGATTACGCCAGGTCCCTATTACCTACTCATTTTTCTAGTCTTCATTACCTATTAATCTTACCGTCTTTTATGTCTTTCATGTGACTAGATTTTATTAATATTATCATTTGGTAGGTAAGATGAAATTCTCATTTTTGAAGTGAGAAAAATTAAGAAGACTGATTTATAGAAACTTGGAGCTGTGATTATAAGGTGCCTTTATACAATACATTCATGTTACCTCTTTCGATTGTAAACATTTTACAAAATTATTAGTGAAAATAATAATGCTTCTTGTTCATTTGAATTGATCGATTCTTCAAATACCTGCCTAAGATTCATGAGATGCCGAATACTCGTCCCTTGAGGTGCCGAAAACTCAATTGAGAGATGCCAAGAACTGGCTCTTTGGGGTGCCGAAAACAGGAAAAATGGTGCCTAAAACTGGACCGTGCAGCTTTTTCAAACGTTTTCATAATTAACAAAATGATTGAATTTATTATCTGGAATTAACTTATTAATAACGTATCCAAGGACCCTGAAGAGTAAAACCGTAGCGGAGATAATGTTGAGAGACCCTCTTTAAATTTATGGCACGACAAATTCCCTCAAAAATTCCCTTAAGGGTGCCGAAAATTGGGTGTTTTACCCTAGATATTATTGTTTTAAGATTAATACAATCGGGTTAAGGATACGAAGAAGCTCTGTGCCACACCCACTTGGGAGAACATATTTTTTTTTACATTTTCGTATGATTTTCTGATAGTTTTTTACATAGCTCAAAGTGGTCTATACTACTCAAAAGAAATAAAAACTTTACAGTTGTTTCAAAGTGTAAAATTTTTTAAAACTTCAAATAAATATTTAAACACTTGTTTTAAAAACTTTTTTTTAACTGTAAATATTTTTTTGGAAACTATAAATAACATTTTTTAAACTAAATCAAAAATTTAAACTTTATAGTTGATTTGAAGATTGTACAATTTTTTAGACTAAATAATTTTAAAAACAAAAAACAATTTGACAGTTTTGAAAGGCGATTTAGAAGGCTGTGAACTGCAGTTCTGTGGACCTCTTGTTGGAACAAACCTTTGACCTACTGAGACCTCAGAGAGGGGGATCTCGGGAGTCCACTGACCAAGTTCCAATAGACCCCTTTTTGAATGAACTCGCTTAACCCGTAATTCCCATTTTGTGTTTACAGCGTAAGGTTGATTTCAATCGCTGGGCAGAAATTCATATCAGACATCACCCTCGATGCCCTGCAGCATTGTAAAGTGAGAACGTCCAATCAATCTTCGAAATCCAAAACCAAAGAGCGCACCTTCACTTTCACCATGGAAGATCTCGCTCCAGCTCTTGCTGAAAGGGGAATCACCGTTCGTAAGCCTCCATATTTCGTTTAAAATTGAATCCACGTTATACAGTTATTCCGGCATGCGCTCTCATAAGCGTAAAGTTACTTGCATTGATGTAAATTTTTATCAATAAATTATATTTTGCCACATTACTTTACAACAATTTGGTTTTTATTATGATATAACCATTGATGAAATGGTCCAAGCAGCTCCACATAAGCAGAAAACCTTCTCAAACTAGGGCCTTAAGTCTCACAAAAATTCATGGGTGAGAATTAGACAGGAGTTCACTCTGAATCCTAGCGTAATAACTCTGAACTAGAACCTTATAATGATAATCGATAGATTCGCCGCTTATTGATTTCTTGGTCAAACAACCCTTGGGCCCGACAGGGAATGAACGGTTGGTCCTACCGAGCTCGAACTGGCCTCATCCGTTTCAAAAAATTCATCTATCTCACATCGTTGAAATAACGCCATTTAACATTCATTGGCAATTCACACTCTTGTTTATCAATTATTATTCGTCCTATATCGTCCTTGAAGGGACTAGGGAGTAGACGGTTCGTCCTACAAAGCTCTGGGTGCTCATTCGATTCCAAAAATATGAAAAAAACAATGCCCATAATTTCTAAAGTTTTCTTAATGGGTGTTTAGAAAATTTCATTAGATGCCCAATTTTCACCTCTTGAGTTACTGACAAAAACCGAAATTTTGGGGCGCAAGTAGACCTCAAATGGAGTTTATATACCCAATTTCGTCAAAATCGATCTGTAGAAATCAAAAAAAGGGGTTTTTCAAAATGAATTTGATTTTCGAATTTTACGAACCTTAAAGTAAACCATAAATTTCGATAGAAGGGGGTTTATTTTTTTCCCCTCTAAACCAAAAACGATAGGTACCTACTGTGTTACGATTGAAAGAAAGCGGCTGGCCGATTTCCCAAAGGGTATACCTCCTAACATAGACGACTACCTGTTCCAAAATCTTAAGTAGCCTGGTGAATCAGGCTGGAAAAGGGCCGAGCCTCCGTTTTAAAAAAAATCTTAAAACTGACATACCGTTGGCAATCTCAGATCTTGGGGTAGTTTTTGCCGTTGAGTGCACCTCGATAGCGCTATTTATTACGGGGGAATCATTATCTTGAAATCATTATTATAAAATGGCAATTTTCGATAATAATTATAAATTTCGACTTTTTTTTCACTTTCACAAATGGCCTCCAAAAATTGGGGTTTCCCCTAAACTGATAAGAAATTTAACGCTCCTTCCAACGGTGTAATCAGATTTGAATTTGCATGGGAAATATGGGAGTTATGACTTAGTGCCCCAAGATCGAAAACAGTTCATTTGCAGAAATAAGGAGTTGAGGAGGATTCATTGGGAAATTTGAATGCTGGTTGCTAATGAAAATCCGATAGGAAATTTACCGCTCTTTTTCAACGTTGTTATCAGATTTGAATTTGCATGAGAAATAAGGGAGTAATGTGAATTGCTAAGAGGCATTTTTGTTGAAAATTAGTTGTAGAGCTGGTCCTTAAAGTGTGGTCCATCTCAATAGTAGATATTCTGTATATAATTGGGAACCACTGACTAGAGGTCAAACCCGAAACCCTGGCCGACCACGGTCTGTATTAAACACACCTTCCACTTCGTCATTGGTCGGTAGTCAGCACCCTCGGTCTCATTTTTCCCTGGCGCGAGTGGCAGGTAGGAAAAGGACGACGTTTTTGGGACTGTAATACACATGGACACTTCACCAAGCCAGCCGCTTTCTTTCAATCGTAACACTGTACTTATTTTGTGGTTGCATCCGTAGGTTGTAGACACCAACTGTAAGTAACAATTTTCTGGTGAGAGAGGCTGGGATAATAATTTTTCCGTATTATTTTATGAACTAACGATCGTTTATTTACATTCTAAATACAAAACATACTTACAGTTTATTCACAGTCAAAACACGAACCTAATTGAATCAATCTTGTAAATATACTCAAGATTGGTGGCAGAAGAAAATGATTACAATATGATTTATTGCCATAAGGTGCATGAAAGCAATGTTAATCGAGTGACTTAGTAAAGTTTGCGTAGATATTCGTCGAAAAGATGGACGTAGAAGCCAGAGGCGTCGAGCTTCTTGTCGTCGCGACCTCCTTCCTTGAGGAGCCGCTTGAGGTCGTTGCTGTGACCAGCGAGGTCGCGAACAGTCTGAGCGTGCTTCCCGGCGAACTCTTCTTCGATGAAATGGGCCAACTGGAAATTTAACAAGCAACTTGGTGAACAGAGAGCATAATTAATTTATTGGTAATAATACCGGCGTAGCCCCTGTCATGTAACTTCAGAAGGGGGTCACTGTTAGCTTGTCCAATGAAAACTTGGGTACTCACCTCGATATCATGTTGATGCTCGACTTCCAAATTGCTGCTTCCGTCGTGTCGGAGGGAATCGTGCTTGATGGAGTCTTCGTGGAGGGAATTGCCGCTGATGGCCAGCTGCTTGTGCAAATCCAGCACTTTGGCCAAGCTGACGATTTCGTTCTCAGACCTGCTCTTGCCAACTGGGCCGGCACCGTATTTCTGGAATGAAACCGAAAAAGAATGGTTCATTTTGGAAACAGTGCACGTGATCTTCGGCTTCAATAGCTCTTTGGAATTTAACTGAATCTGAATTTTCGACAAATGAAATTTAATATGAATAATTTAATGGAATTTCCCCTTGGAATGTTCGAAACCAAAATATCTACCTGATCACAGTTAATTTGCAAAAAATTAAAGAAGGTGATGTTCCCAAAAAGCTATTTGAAATCCTAAATTTGACATATGAGTACAATAAGGACCAGAAAGCCTGAAACTCGTTATTTCTTATACAATTTGGGAAATATTGGAATTTTGGAACAATTGTAGATTGTTTTTCAGGCCGTTCAAATGTACAAAACTGTGTACGCCAGAATGAAACTAATTTCCATTATTTGAATGTGAACAGAGTAAAATGATAAGTAACGGGGTTTTATTGGATTGCTTACTAGAAAACTTGTTTTCATCAAGATATTCTTCAAATATTGTAGAATGGTCTGCCCTTACTTGGCCTAATGTCCTTTGAAATGTTCGGTTGGAAACATGAAAGCATTATTTGGAAGCAAATCTGTGCATATTATCTGTAGGTACGTCCAGAGAGTTTAAAACAGGGAAAAGAAGGGAATTAAGGACCAAAGACTCAACTTTCAGGGGCCCTGAATTTGGACGGTGATTCTCTCTCACCACACTAGGCGGTATCCATAGAGGTGGCTCTGATTAAAATTAACTAGGAGAGATCACATCAACTTTTTACAAGTGCCAACTTTTTAAATTTTTTCTGTTGGTGAGCGAAACGACTCTGGGTTTTTTGGGTCCTTTTTGCTAGAAAAAGGGGTCTTTTCGACATTATCTCTTATCTGACAGAAGACGCATCATCCAACTCAACAACATAGTTAATTAATGTTGAAAATTATCAATGACACTCGAAAAAAGTTAATGTGTTCTCTCCAAGGTAATTTTAATCAGAGCACTCTATTGGACAGACGAGCAACTACTTTTACCACTAGCGCCCCTAGTGGGAGTTGTCACCTCCTCTACAAATACCGCCTTGCTTGGCACCTACTTGAATATGGTATACTCCTCCCACCACAAGGATTCACCTTTCAATTCTAAGCTCTTTAGGTAAGTACAAGGTACCAACCTGAGGTGGAGTTTGATAAATCAAGCTGTCGAAATCCAGTTCCACTCCTCTCTTGCCGAGGTATTGAACGAGCTTGATACCGTCTTCCCAGGTGTCATCTGAAAGTTTCCTGTACAGCTTGGCAAACCCTTCTCTGTCTTTTTTGTAGTTGTTGAAGTTGGCCCACTGGAAATAAATTCGTCGTAAAGTTAAGACACCAAACGGATCTTGAATTTACTTGTACGTTTCCTGATCATGGTAAAAGGCGTATTTATCCTATTAAAATAAGTTGGCAGGTAGTAGAATCTAATTTTTTTTAAACCATAATTTACGTATTTAACCCATTTCAAGCCGAGGGTAGAAGAAACTGAATAATGAGGAAAGGAGGATAAACTATTTTACAGAATGCCAGCCGAAATAAAGCATAATTTGCTCACCAATCGAGAGCAAGAATACTCGATATTTTATGAATTTTACTTTTTAATGAGATTTAAGAGTTTTCCAAAGCGATATGATTTATCCAGTTCATTGTTTTTGGTAAAATGTAAAAGTCTGAGGATCGTAATCTGTTTCAACTCATGGCCCAGGACGCTCACTCGCCCAGAATCGAATTTGAGCGACCATAATCATGCCTTTGGCCAAAAGGCCTCATTTTCAAAAAATTTCCAAAATCGCATTCAGCTCCCGAACGTCAAAGAAAATTTTTTCTGAAAATTTTAGGAACAGCATGAACGAGAAAAAATTCTGCAAAGATTTTACACTATTTTAAATATTTAAAAATCAATGGCCGGAAATGGGTTAACAAATATAGAGTGCGCCACGAAAATTTCGAAATCGAAAAATAAGTGTTGACCTGCCATAGGTAGATCTATTCAGATAAGTTGAATAGTTTCCGAGCATCAGCCAAAAATTTACCGAAATACTTGAATTTGCGTGTATAGCGGAGATAATTTCCCCCAAATTTTGTTGCAATATTCTTGTGGAAGTCGTAGGTAATGATGGGTTTTCTGTCCATCTTAAGGTGTCCACATGATGTAAAATTGGATTCTGAGCACATTTCATTTCGCGACATTTTTTTCATTGGAATGGTCTTTTCTGCTTTCCTTCCTCGAGCACCCTTGCAGGTACCAGGTTAACATGAGTAACCTCATAGAGACTCTCTTACTGTGGAACAGAAACTCAACCTGACGATTCACCAAGACTGAGGAGTACTGCCTGGCGTCACTGATTACTAAAAGGAGGTATCTTAAGGGGGTATCAGTCGGTCGCCGTTCGTTTTTAGTATTTAGCGAAATTTAAGGCACAAAAACGTAAAAAATTGTACCTAAATTTGTAATTTTAAAGGATTTTAGAAATTCATTAGTGCAAGACCCTAGGGAATTGAAAAACTGAAATACTGCCGCCGGAATCATCAAAATTGAACAATAATTGCCAAAGAAAAATGGAAAAAACTACTGATTGAACGGTTTTCCCCAAATTTCTCTGGCAATTATCGTTCGATCTTGTTGATTCCAGCGGCAATCTTTCAGTTTTTCAATTCCTAAGGCCCATGCACTAATTAATTTCTAAAATCCTTGAAAATTTCAAGTTTAGCTGCATTTTATGGAACAAACATAACTAAATTAACGGGTTTTCCCATTTTTCTCTGGAAATTATTGTTTGATTTTGATGATTCCAGCGGCAATATTTCAGTTTTTCAATTCCCTAGGGCCTTGCACTAATGAATTTCTAAAATCCATTAAAATTTCAAAATTAACTTTACAAAATAAAATTAAAATTTTACTTTTCAAGTGTTTGCGCCTTCAATTTTGTGAAATACTAACCCGGAACGAGGAACGAATGGCGACCGACTGAGACCCCCGAACAGAGATAACAGAATCCCCCGAAGTGAAAACGGCGCATTCTGGTGGCAACAAGAGGACCTACTAAGCACGAAAAAAATCCGAAAGAGCTTCTTAAGCCATCCACTAGGTAGCAGAACGATGAACAGCTCGGAGATATGCTTAGAGCTGTGATGGTATAAACCATCACACGCCACTCGCGAAACTCGGCATGATGGTTATTACCATCATCCGCACGGAGAGTGTTAAAGGTCAAACTATCATATGAAACGCTCTGTACATTACCTGGAGGAGGTATTCGAAACTGTTTCCAATGTGTTCTTTTATGTATTTCCTGAGCTGGTTGGCTCTCTTGTCCACTGCTCCATAGAGAGGGGAGCAAGATCTCAGGCTTGCTGCAAATGAACAATACATCGAAAATTCTGATTATCTTTTATTATCATTAAATAAAATAATTTTCTAACCAGTATTTTTGTATTTTTCATTAAAAAAAATAATAACAGGTGATAAAATCGATAAACTAAGTATATTTTAAAGTTGGTGTATAGCAAGGTTTTTGTATTTTGTATTATTGTTTTTGTATTTTTCATTAAAAAAAATAATAACAGGTGATAAAATCGATAAACTATATTTTAAAGTTGTATTTTGTATTTTGTATTATTGTTTTTGTATTTTTCATTAAAAAAAATAATAACAGGTGATAAAATCGATAAACTATATTTTAAAGTTGGTGTATAGCAAGGTTTGAAGGCGCGATTGTGTTTGAATAAACCAATATTATCGTATTCTGTCATTTCGATGATTTATTTCATAATTTTCAAGGAAAATAATCGCGTTGAGCAGGTCAGAATGTATCGTTGAAATACTGTTCTGAGGTGGATTATATTATAAATGACTGTATCATACTGTGTTAGACTGAGGTCAGTTTTTAACAACTAGAAATTAGTTTTGAGAGGTCAGAACAAAAGACTTTGGAAAGCTTCAATGGGGTATTTCAGTAAATTTTTTAAAAAAATTTTTTCAGAGCATGGGTCAGGAATAACGGTAATCGGGTCTGTTTGTCGAGAAAATGTTTAGAAGAAATTAGGGAAGCTAAGAAAGTTGAAGATTTTAATGATGTGACGTGTTTAAGTTGCTGACCTTGTAGCGAGACATTCCACTAATCCTGTGTGGTCTCGAACGCCTCGTTGCCTTGGATACTACAAAATACTACTCACACACGCCCGCTAAGAGCCAAGAAAGTTAGCTAAGAAAGCCAAAGAAAACATAGTTTGGGCAAGAGTTTAAGGTTTGGGGGGGGGGGGGTAATCAACATGGAGTGAGGGCAATATGGCGAATCACCCAACCTCCAGATATAAAATTATAAGACATAAAATTACCTATAATTTTAAATGAATTTAAAATATTTTTTCAAAAATTATTTTAATAAATGCGGAATTTAATAACTAATAAATTAATGGTATAATTATCATCCAATCGAACTTACAGTCGGTATACGGTGGTTTTTTATCGCAATATTGGTCGAAGTAAGGTTTGCAGGTTTCATCTTTGGAGTCCACGGCATTCACAAGAGTGACCGCCGCCACCAGCAGAACTGACACTTTGAACAGCATTTTGAAACTGAAAATAAAAAAGACCCGTTGATCGTGAAAAATAGATTAATCGATAACACTTGAAGACCTTAACGAAATGTAGGAAATGTCAAGAACCTACTTTATGTTTCAAGGATTGACGCCAATGTGGGACAAAAATAGTAATACCTAATATGGAAAGTAATCATAATTGAGTTATTTATGTAAAATGATGAAAATTACCAGTCAGCAGAGTTGAAAATTATTTTATACGGAAGGAAACTTTTAGTACAAGTAAAGCTGTCTTCTATCTTATTTGTAGTATCAAATAATACTATAGCATTTCCAAGTCAAATGAATCTTTTTCCAAATCAAATTAAACATTTTTCACAATATAACATCAGAACATCATCTTGGAAATTCAATTAAAATTCCTGTAAATTTTCAAGGAAAAAGCAGTAGGTAGCGAAGATTAGAGAGAAATTGCATTAGGAATGAATACTCATTAGCCTCATATTCGGGATCCTCCGAAGATATCGGACAGAATAATCGTAAATTCTTCACATTCTACAGCTAAAAGTTCTTCACATTTTTCTACAACGCCTGGAATTCGCAAAATTTTTCACCGGATGGATTAATTTGATTTGGAAAAAGTTTAATTTGGTTTGGAAAAAGATTCACTTGATTTGGAAAAATATTAATTTGACTAGGAAATGCTGAAATATTACGTAATATTTTCCGTGTTGGAACGAAGCTATAATATTTACATTAAATTATATTTTTGTTTGATGGAACAAATCGTCGGTAGGTAAATATTAAATAAGAATTTAGAAAAACCAAAAAATCCGAGACTTAACATACTGTTTTGATACCAAGAGAGAGTATACCTACATTGTGTAATGTTTTTTGATCCGAGACTTAACCTACTTTTTTGATAACAAGAGAGACTATACCTACATTGTGTAATGTTTTTTGATCCGAAACTTAACCTACTTTTTTGATAACAAGAGAGACTATACCTACATTGTGTAATGTTTTTTGATCCGAGACTTAACCTACTTTTTTGATAACAAGAGAGACTATACCTACATTGTGTAATGTTTTTTGATCCGAAACTTAACCTACTTTTTTGATAACAAGAGAGACTATACCTACATTGTGTAATGTTTTTTGATCCGAAACTTAACCTACTTTTTTGATAACAAGAGAGACTATACCTACATTGTGTAATGTTTTTTGATCCGAAACTTAACCTACTTTTTTGATAACAAGAGAGATTATACCTACATTGTGTAATGTTTTTTGATATCCACTCTATCAAGATAAAATTGGAATACCTACATACCTACATTTAGCGGGTTCACCTTTGGCTTAAAGACTGTTCAGCAATATGCATTTATTATTTAATTTGTAGACTTGAAAAAATTCATTACAGGAAAAAGATTCGATAATTTAGATACCTACTGCTGGTTCACTGCTTATGATTAAGTACCAAGGTAGGTACCTATTCTTACTTGTCTGATACGAGTACGGTATTGATACTAGTACGATATCGGACAACCCTACTCCTATTTTATCCATTGCTTGTAATTCTCAAACTTTCGTCCCTAGAGTGATTTTATTTTATTTTCAATTAAATTTTGGAATTTGAATAATGATGAAGCTTTATTCTGTGAAATATGGCAAAAAAATGTATTACAACTCTGAAAAATAAGTACAAAGTTATAGGCGAAATTAGTTGACCTTCAAAGTTGAAGAGTGATTAATTTGATTATTTTGAAGTGATTAATAATGTGATTAATTTGAAATAACTAGTTAGTAGTACTTTGAATAAAGCAGGTAAGAGTTTGTATTTAACATGTTCACAAGTTGGTATGTAGGTACCATTGACAAAATTTTGAAAGGAGGGATCACATTGCAAGGAAGGTCTCACTTCACCCGAGGGTTTTGGTTTTCGATTACTTGCAATTTCAATTCAATACCAATAGGGTGTGCGCCTGGGTAGGAAAAACTGTTAACCCTTAATTTCCCACTTTTCAAAAAAAAAAATTTCGGATTTTTGGTTTATTTAAATTAAATTTAGATGTATATGGACAAATCTATAGAATATTTGAGTTGAAGGTATCTCAAAGGCCCTATTACAGTCTGTCAGCTCAAGAATGATATTTCCAAGGGCCACACTAGCGCTTTCTGGGACAGCAAAATCTGTCTATAAACCCAATTTTGTTGGAGTAAAAGATGGAAACGTGGGAAAATCATTGGTGAGATGTTGGAAGTCAGTTATTTCTCATAAAGTAAACAACCAAGGAATACGGTAGAGAGGTATCACTTCTTAGAGAGATCTGTGCTGTTTAGACAGTGGCGTCATCTCTGACGAGGAAACCTAATTAATAGCCTACAAGGTGAGAAATGAGAGTAGAAGGTCCCTCGAAGGCCCCGTTACAGTCTATAAATTCGAGAATTATTTTGTTTTTTCTTTGACTTACGTTTTGATTATTACGTTTTCTTGCACTATCGATAGTTGGACTATCAAGGAAGCAAACGGATATCAGTTGTGTTTTAAAAGTGAATAAACTGTTGACTTCCAAAAAGATACCTCAGGATATTAAGGGTTAATTGTTATTTTTAATCCAAGGTAGACCTCATTCTGAGAATTTTGGTACCAACCGCGACCTCCTAGCGAGTGTAAATCTTTTCCTATCAATTTTTAAAGTTTTGACCGTTTATGACGTCACAGTGGGCTGGGGGGTCCCGCCCAGGCGGTAGAGGCGCGAGACGTCATAAACGGTCGAAACTTTGAAAAATCATAGAAACAGATCTACTCACGCTAGAAGATCGCGGTTGGTGCCAAAATTCTCAGGATTTAGTTTACTTTCGATTAAAAATCTTTTTAAAAAAAATCAAGGCGCACCCCCCATTGACACATTTTTTTCACATGGATATGGCTGGGGGTCAAGGAATTTTTCGCGACACCTTTTTTGCCACAAAAAATTCAACGCGATACCAGTAAACAAACTCATAGCTACCTACATATCGGTAGCTATGAAGCAATACTACCGATCTCTAGAATACTACAATATAAAATATATTAGGTACCTACGTGCAATCGGGGATTTTTTTTCATTTTTAGAATTTGTTTATATTCATAGAAACAATGGAAATATTCATAATATATTGTTTTTCGCTCCAAGGGAGAAAATTCATGGTTTAGCTGTAAGCACTGCTTGCGTGAAGTAGGTAATATGCCATAGGAGAGGATATTTTTTTTAAGAATTTGACGTAACTCGGCTACAACGTCTACAGAGAGCCACTTAACATGAAAATCGATCTAAATGAAGAATGTAATAGATACCTAAAATTTCGATAATTAGAAACGATCGCTCTAGTAGAAGTACTAGTACCGAACTCCTCTATCTCGCGAATGAACTCAAGTAAAACTTGTTTATTCACTGACTTTACGTGTTCAAATCGCCCAAAATTATTCAGAAGTTTTACTATTTGAGAATATATGCATTAACATTAATTAATACTATGGTAGTGAACTAGGTGCGGCGCAACTATTGACAAGTTACATGGCAAAAACAAAGCAACCGACGCAAAACTCACGTTAGTATGATGACGTCTCACTTTGAGCCCAATCAACACAACAACTTTTCCCTTCAAACGTCAAAAATTCTCGAAACTCACTTCAAAATTTCGACGAGCAAATCGTCGGACAATTTTTTTTCTAACAACTTCTTGTACGGCAAACAACGAGAACCCGACTGTCGGAACGACGGAATAAACAGGAGGGGCACCTCTTCGCACAGGGAAGGGATGTGAAGGAACAAAGAAACTGATAAAGATAAGTGTTGTGCGCATGCGCAGAGCTGAAACGCAGTTGTCAAGCGTTGAAGGTTTGGGGTTGTGCCAGTGTTATCTCGGGTCCACTTGATAGAGAGGGATAGAGGAGTAGAAAAGTCGAATAAAAATTATTAGAGAGCAGGGGATCGCCTTCTACGCCAGTGTGTGTAAAGGTTGATGAGTGAAAACCTCGTGAGACAAAGTTAGTTCGCGATTGATTTGATTTACAATTTCCTCGTTTATCGGGAAAATGTCAGGGATGAAAACTTGCGTTGTTTTGATGTCGGTTTTGGCCGTCGGTTGGGCGTTGACAGAGAAGGAGCTTCAAGATTCGAACTACCTGAAATGCAGTAAGTATATAATCTGTGATTATTTGATATTGATCAATGGTATAAATCAGCACTGCATGTTGCTGTGAAAAGCTGAGCATTCTGCGGCAGATTTCGAGTGAAACTGAAAGAAGCCGTTGATGGACTCTCACGAATGAGTTGTTGATTCTCTTTCATGTTCATGTTTACCTACCGATCCAGGTAGTAGGCATCTGAATCAACTCAGTACTTGGAGGGATGACGATCTACGACAACCAGTACCTATCAATCTATACATAAGCGATGTTCACTATTGTTGTTCGTAGCCATGTTGCTTACTTCTTGTCACAAAGTTGCCGGCAACATGCGCAAGAATCTTCACCAATTTATAAAAATACAACATAATTTGTTGTATGAAAAAATGCAAAAATATTCATAACATTATTTATTCAGTATGATTATGATTATTTTTCATAATAATCACTATATTATTCTTCATAATAATCATTATATTATTTATTTATTGAGTATGATTATTTTTATATTTAGTTACCTAGTATTTACAATATGAGAATAATTTTATGAAGGTTCACGATCTATTTGTTTTCATTTATAATTTTAGAAAATCGACAGCCCCACTGCAAAACCCTGTATGTTCAATAGCAAAAAGTTTTCAGGAGACGAAACAAAGTCTGACATTTTAAACATACGAACCTGGCTTACAGGTTATTACATTTCACCACAGAAAAGAAATGAGAAGCCATAGCCCGATTTTGGCGACACTTTAATGTGCGCTAGAGCACAATGTGCACAATCTAACGGAAAGGCTCAAATCCTTATTTTGGAATAATTGGAACTTACAGGGTTTTGCAGTGGGGCTGTCGAAATATTGAAAGGAAACACAATCCTTTTATGAAGATCCTCATCAACTGGTTTCTTCCTTCCATTGTTTCATTCGAACTCTCTTTTATTTGTTCGGATACCTTTTCATTTTCTAAGAGCTGATTCATCTAGTTATTCTTGAGCAAGTGGTATTTTATTGATGATCTGCCCTTTCATCAAAATATTGAAAAATTCTACATTATTGCTCGACTTGATTCCAGTTCTTCTAATAGGTATATATGAACCCGTTTTTTTTGGTTTATTATTTTCAATAATGAACCTTTGGAATCGACCAAGAAAAAAAATTTTAACACCCCCTCAAAATTTGATGGTTTACGTTTCAAGGTACGTAGAATCCAAAAAACGAATAAAAATTTGGCCGTCCGTCAGCCGTACGCGGCACTTTTGCCACTTAGCATTGACCGATTTTGATGAAATTTGGTATGTGGGCTCCATTTAGGGTCTAGTTGTGCCCCGAAAATTTTGGTTTATGTAGGTCACTTCTAAGGGTTCCAAAATAAATTTTGAAAACGCCCTAACTCAAAAAATTTTGATATAAAGGTATTGTTTTTTTCTTCAATATAAGATTCTATAGAATTTTTAAAATTGTTTGAGACCACCCGGAGCTCTGTAGGACAAACCGTTCGCTCACTACGAGAATTTAAGTTTTGGACGTACGATAAATCAGAAACACGAGTGTGAATCGCAAAAGAGGCCTAATCTCCGTTCAAATTAAAGCTGACCGAAATACAATCGATGTTTTTCTTCATGTTGGATGGTTGGTGGCTTTGTAGACGAGTGATCTATAGAAAAATAATAAACCATTGTGTAATAATTTGCAGCGTTTGTTATTGCGCAATTGTTTAGGTGTTATAGAATTTCCTCCAATATCCATGTGTCACATTTCCTTGTTTCCTTATTCAGAAATGTATCTTAATCAATTAATATTGTAATTTCGAATTGTACTTTAGCAAAGCCATATTTTATCAGTACTACTAGTAACTACAAGTAAAGAAGTTAAGGACCCCCTTAGTCGGTCGCCGTTCGTTTTTAGTATTTCGCCAAATTGAAGGCGCAAAAACTTGAAGTTGTACTTAAATTTGAAATTTTCAAGGATTTTAGAAATTCATTAGTGCATCAGTCTAGGGAATTGAAAATCTGAAATATTGCCGCCGGAATCATCCAAATCGAACAATAATTGCCAACGAGAAATGGGAAAAACTACTGAATGAACGGGTCTTTCCTTGTTTTTCCCATATTTCTCTGGCAATTATTGTTAGATTTTTATGATTCTAGCGACAATCTTTCAGTTTTTCAATTCCCAAGGCCCACGCAGTCCTCAAAGCAAAAAAGCTAGATGGAAGATGGGAGGAAGAAGATGAGGAATGGAATTGAAGGAGAGACCAGAAGTAGGAGCAGCCTTTTGGCACAAAAAAAGGGCTCACCCCGAAGTAATACTTTACAAGTGGTTCCGGGGTGAGTCCTAAGCAGAGGGAGTGGGAATTTAGTTGGTAGGCCCAATGCATGGGGAGTCCAACACTGTTGAGGTGAACTTCCCCTTCGCTCTTAAAGTTTCCCGACTTCTGTAACAAAAAAAAAACGCCCACGCACTAATGAATTTCTAAAATCCTTGAAAATTGCCTGTTTAGCTACATTTTATGGGAAAAACATATTTCCCTAATACTGATGCACTAATGAATTTCTAAAAAAATTTGGAATTTCAAATTTAGGTACAACTTTTTAAAATTTTGCGCCTCCCTTTTCGTGAAATACTAACCCGGAACGAGGAACGAACGACGACCGACTGAGACCCCCTAGGTTTTCCCCAAGACCAAGAATATCCAGGCTAGCCTGTACCCATTCCGTAATGACTAGGTAGAGTAGGTACTCTCTACCTACTCTCTCTTTGTTTTCTACTCTCAAATCCTCCAAGTGCCGTTGACTCTGGGTCGAGATGTTTTCCTGTCCTGGAGGTGTCTCATCAGCACCGGTAGAGCTGTTGTTCCTCTTCAAAGTTCGTACCTACTTACTCCTGCCCAAATGGTGAAGCTGTTGTTCAGGGTTCTCACTTGCTCCCTCGGAGTGGTGTGGCTGTTTTCTCCTAACCAGGAAGTACTTGTTTCTCATCTTGATATTGCTATACAGCAGGATTTTCGCTTTCAATAGTTTTGCTGAATATTATATTATTACAGCTATATTTGTGATACCTGGCTTCCTACAATCTGACCTCATCTCCTACCCACTTGGGAAATTTCACGGAGATCTTTCAAATTTCAAAGATTTCCGATGCACTCCTTCGAAGAATTGCGGACGGAAGTGAAGCTCGATAGCCTCAAGGTCGAATGTGATGACTGGAGGAAGATTCCCCGACGAGGGTCGCTCGGCCTCAGAAGAAGGTCGCTGGCAAGCAGTTCGTAATCGTGTGCATCACAGATCTTCTATCTCTACGTACTTCCTCTTCTCTTAATCACGGAATGATGTTCGAACTTTGAACAATGAGTCACTGGTAGTCATGAGTTCACCTCGCGGGTGAACCATTGAAAAAAATTTTCCTCCATGAACATATCTTTACTTAGTAGGTACCTAGGTAGTTGATACTCATACTGCAATAGTAGGCTCTTTTCGTGGCTAATTTTTATTGATTAATTTGGAAGGATTTATCTATTTATTAATACATTATAATAGGGTGTGCGCCTGGGTAGGAAAAACTGTTTATTGTTATTTTTAATCGAAAGTAGACTACATCCTGAGAAATTTGGTACCAACCGCAACCTTCTAGCGTGAGTAGATCTGTTTCTATGATTTTTCAAAGTTTCGACCGTTTATGACGTCACAGTGGGCTGGGGGGTCCCGCCCAGGCGAGAGGGGAGCGTGACGTCATAAACGGTCGAAACTTTGAAAAATCATAGAAACAGATCTACTCACGCTAGAAGGTCGCGGTTGGTGCCAAAATTCTCAGGATGTAGTCTACTTTCGATTAAAAATCTAAAAAAAATCAAGGCGCACACCCCATTATTAATGTAGTTTTTGAACTATAGATACTTAGGTACCTACTCAATTGCTGAATTTTATTGAGCGTTTCTTTTCGAGGGCCCAGGAATTTGGTGTCATCAACACGGTAGTATTCACTTGTCATGTTAACTTGACGAAAACATAAGTCCTTGAGCCCTCATTCAGGTTGAGGGAGTTGTAACTGGATTGTGGACGTGTAGAAGCTACTGCTAAGTCAATCATGCTGTGACGAGTATTTTCCTCGATTTTCACGTTGTGGTTTAACCCCTGGTGTGTATAAAGTGTCGAGGTTAGGAGGGAACTCCCTTCTATATTCGAGCAATAATTAACCCCTGGTGTGTTTAAAACCCTCTGATGGCTTCCAGTGTATGAAGGGTCTGACAGACTCGCAGCTACTGTAGAGTTGTTTTTGAGAGACATGATGGGTTAATTAATATATTTTTCGACAAACGAACATTTCATTAGTTGAAACAAAGTAATTAGACTTACTCCCAAGTAGTCTATGGGAGTCTAATTAAACAGAATTTCAAAAACTATGATCTACGATACCCAACATGCGAATTCAAGTTCAGCCCCCCCCCCCCCCCCCCCCGCTCTTGCAAAGGTGCCAGTCTAGGTAGGTAATCCGCAGAAGTTCACATCCGTGTTCTAGGTGAAACACACACAAAACGACGATTTATGCGGTTTCTGGTGTCCTGGCACCATGTTGGCACCACTAATTTGTTCCATGGTGGCACAAAGAATACTTAATTCATGAAAATACAGAGCTATATTGATAATGTACCCTCAATTTCAAAGCTTGGGTACTATTATTAAGCTCCAAAGGAACCAAAGTATTGAAAAATCGGAAGTGAATATTATCCCTCCCACTCGCCCCCTCCCATGCTAATTTCGAAATTCTGGTGAAATAATGTGGAACTTGGAAGTCATGTGAACAAAGTAGAATTTCGCAAATCGGTTGGAAATTGAGGCATCGTCAGAGTACAAAAACGTACGTTTTTTGGTTGCCTGTGTATAAAGTGTCTGGGGACTCGGTGGTTTTCAGAAACTAGGAAACAAAGTACTTGTCGTGGCGGTTAGATCACAGCTGAAGGTTTGAAATGGAACCTTCTATAAAGGGGGGGACATGTACTGAGCGCCTGGGATATTCTAGATGCTCACTGCTGTCAACATACTTCATTGAAATTTCCCTCGTGTCTGTCAGACACTTTATACACACCAGGGGTTAAATATTGCTCGAATATAGAAGGGAGTTCCCTCCTAACATCGTTTCGTGGTCTTCAGTCGTTTAGCTCATTTGGTGATGACCTCAAAGGGTTAAACTGGCCCAAAAATGGGATGGAGCTTGGATTAGATCAGTTTTACCATCACGAGGAAACTGATTCAAGGTGAATGTGACCCAAAGTGAGGTTTCTCTTCTTAAGTTCATTTCACCATTATACTCGTAGAAACTACTGAAGATACTGGTCCAAAGAGCTGGTAGGGAAGAAATTACATTGAACCACTTTTTCCATGGTACTGAGAATAATTAACCCTTAAAAATTAGCTTTAAGCACTGAAAATTACCTTCTCAAAGACCCTAGTGATATGGCCTCTACACAGTGGCGTCTCCTCCAGGCAAACAATGTTTGCCTTGCCAAAAATATGCAAAATGAATAAATTAATTTTCGTTGAGATTCTCCTATATTTTCATTTTTTTTGCAAGTAATACTTAATAAATAGCCGATTTTGGAAAATTGTAATAAAATTTGGGGAATATTTCATTATTACCCAGGAAGTTAGATGAAATAGGAGAATGGAATTAGTACCTACGTATTTTGCCTTGGATACTAGCCCGCAATACACCAGAGAGTTAAAAGGTCGGTAACTACGATGGATTGCGGATGATACGCGAACTAGCGCTGGGCCCGTCGATGGAAGGCAAAAAGTTCAAAAAATTAATTTTGCGGAACTGACGATCGGCGGGAAGTCCATGTTTGGGTCAGCTCGGTGTCAAAAAACCCCCCGCTATCACAGCATCAACCAAGGCAAACAATCAAAGAGCTGTTTCGTGACCTTGAAAGCAAGGAAACTTGGAAGATGAGCCATGGATTAATTAACCCCGCATGGCAAAGCATGAAATATCCATCCACCCACATTATCTGACCACGATTAGCTGACCAGAATGCGATCGCTGTTCGTAGTACGAACTTCGTACCTACTTTTGAGTTGTATGACATACAACTCGGTACATTGTACATGAGTACATTGTACTCGGTTTTGATTCCTCAGCAACCAGTAATCAAATTTCTTATGAATGAATTCTATACTTCTTCGAATGGAGTTTGGAGTGTTTACTTCATCGAAATAAACTCGATTATGAAGCGAAAACATGGTTGGTAGGTAGTGACAATGGTAAAGCTATGTTCTTTGCTGGTGCTTCAGCTATGCAGAAAAAAAACTTTGAGTACATACCTAATAATTTGCAGCGGCTTTATTAAGTTAATTCCTCTAAGACTGGCCAAGCTGTTTGCCAGAAGAATATTCTCACCTGATGCCCCTGCCTCAACAATATCATGATGAATATGCAAGTGTAATATAAGTAAGCCCGCTTGCACAACGTTGTTCTCTATCTACGACCTAACCGGACTCACGACCTCTACCTGACCTCTATCGATGTGCGCGTCAGACCCACCCCAGAAATATACTCATTCAGATAGGAACACCCCTTCCATGTGCTGCCACAAGCTGATGCGTCGCTTCTACGTGGAAATTTGACCACCTCCTTGTTGACTATCATTTGGGTCGGTGCACTCGGTGCAAAAATAAATGTTTGGCAGCCCGAGGACGTACTTTTCTACCGACTCAGTGCAGAGTACAATTTAGTAGAAATTAGAAGTTAAAAAAACAAAACAATTCGTCTCTTGATTAAAAAAAAAAAGATGCAAATTATTACACAAAGGTTTATTACCTACCTATTTTTCGGCATAGATCACTCGCCTGAAAAGAACACAGCTTTGCCATTGTCACTTCCTACCAATCATATTTTTGCTTCACAATCAAGTTTATACTGAAGAAATGAACGCTTCACGCTCTCAATTCGGAGAAATAGGGAGTGGCGGGTGCCTTCATTAGGAAATTTGATTACTGGTTGTTAACCCTAGAATGGTAAGGTCAGCTTGAGGGCTTATAATAGAAAGAAGGAGTAATTTTTACTCCCACTTACAAATACTCAATTTTGTTCTTATTTTTTTAGTTTAAAAGTGATATGATGGATTCGGAGAAAATAGCAACAAACAACGATGTAAATAACTAGTTTTGCATTTATTTGTCACGTGAGTAATTCACTAGATTTGTCTTTATGATTACCACAAATGGGTTCCTAGCAGCCTTTGCAGAATGTGGTTGGGTATCGTTTCTCTGACGATGTGATGATTCTTTCTCTTTCAAGTAGACGGTTCACTTGATTTTCTTTGTGATTCCGTTCGGTAGAAATTATATTTCTGAATCATATACGCGTTGAAACATGTTAAATTTAAGGACCCTCAACGGGAATAAAGGGTACTATTTACTCCACTAGACTTGCGTTTTCGGAAAGATAGAGTAATTTACTCCCTGACTTTTAGAAGAAACCGCACCACTTGAAAAAGGAGCGTCCATTCACGTCCACTGCACTTGCAAGACTATCTAGACATCCTTACTGAGGCTCATCATGAGTTTGGTGGTGCTACCGATGCCCACTATGACCATACAACATACTCAACATAGTGAGGAGTAAGGTTTACTCCACCTTTCCGTTCCAGGGTTAAGGACGCAAAACAATACAACTCAAAGAAACGAAAAACGATCGCATTTTGGTAAACAAAGATTTGGCCTCTTTTTCGATTCACACTCGTGATTCTGATTGATCGTAAGTCCAACACTTGAGTTCTCCTATGGAGTCCTACAGAGCTCAGGGTGGTCTCATTCGATTCTAAAAATTCAAATCTATTTTAAATTGATTTTTGATTGTTGCCGATGGTGCTGAGACAATGTGTATCATGGAGCAAAATATATTTCAGACTCCTCTGCTAAATAAAAATTCTTATTCGAGCCCTGAAGAAGGTTTAAATTTTCCGAATGCGTTGCATTCCAGTAGACCCCATTCCTAATCAGTTGAAGTAGTGCTTTTTGTTGGGTCGATCTTACATATTCGCTAATAAAACTTACCTGTATTGGAACCGGTTACGCGTCAACCCCATCATCAGTCCTAAAACAATTGCACAAAATCTTCATTTGTCTATTTGTCACCACTTAGTGACCGACATCAAAAGCTTCGGGGCACAGCTGGACCCCAAATGGAGGCGATACCTCTTATACCAAATCTCATCTAAATCGGTTCATGGTATTGAACTAAGGAAAGTGTCGCGTATTGCGGACGGACCGACAATTTTCAGGACGTAAGACTTGAGTAAGACCACAGTAAGTCTTGAGCGTCCTTATGCGATCGATCTGGGGTGAAGAAGTTGGACAACACTCAACAGAAAAAAAATAACCACACACTAATCCGTTTTAGACCATTCTGAATCCAAATCCGCGAAAAAAAAACCATAGGTGTATGTCTGTGTGTGTGTGACAAAATCTTGTGTCGTCTGCACAGGCCTCAGTTCTCAACCGATTTTCGTGGTTCTTTTTTTAATCGACGCGGAAACCTATCTAGTTGTGCACTACGTCACCGGAATTTCGAATTTTACGTTTTAAGGGGGAAAAGGTGAGGTTAATGCTCGAAAAACGTGCGTTTTGTGGCATAATCTTGTGTACTCTGCTCAGACCTCAATTTCCAGCCGATTTTCGTGGTTCTTTTTTTGCTCATCGTGGAAAACTATCTAGTTGTGCACTACGTTGCATGAATTTCGAATTTTGCCTTTTAAGGGGGGGAAAGGGGGGGTTGATGCTCAAAAAACGAGCGTATACGGGCAGAATCTTGTAAACTCTGCCCTGGCCTCAATTCCCAACCAATTTGCGATTTTCTTTTTTTGTTCGACTCAGAAATCTTCCAAAATTGCTCATTATTTCACTAGAGTATCAAAATTCCCAAGGGGAGGGGGTGAGTGGGGGGATTATACTCACAAAATATCCGATTTTCCAATATTTTGGTTCCTTTATACAGCTATACTAATTCTTTCCAAGCTTTGAAATTGAGAAAAAATTGGGGGTCACTATTTCTTGCCTAAAATACTTAATAAATTACATCGAGTGAAAAAGTTTTTTCGCTTACCAACTGGTTAACTGATCTAATGCTTATCCAATGGGACGGCCCCTGGAATGCATGCATTACTAAACAATATGTTTCATTCGATTTTCGGATTTTACTTATCCTTGAAACGTGAACCAACGAATTTCGAGGGGGGTTAAATTTTTTTTCTTGATCGATGTCCTTATTGAAAATAATTAATCAAAAGTGCTGAGAGAAATGTTGGAAATTAGTTGTCGAATCAATTCCTGAAGTAAGTAGGTATCAATTTGTTGATTGTTTCGGGACACCCTGTTAGTGTTGTTTCGATATGTACTTGCGATATTTACTTGTATCGATACCAAGAATAGAATATCAATTTATCGACAGAAAGAAAAACAAATCACAGAAATGACAACAGTCTCATAAAAATTCTTTCTTCTGTCCACCAACCTACTAAGTTCTTACGAACTTGTGGCGGCTGGTGGAGCTAATCTCAGAGGAAAAACAAAACAAAAAACAACTAAATATCAAACACCTAGAGAGATCAAACGTGAAAATATTTAAATAAATTTATTCTATACATTTTTTAATTTTAATCAAAATTTCCTTCTTAAAGCTCCCTTAAATCACCAAAATCGTCAGGGTTAATTTTACAGGCATAGAGGAAGCGCTATACCTTATAATAAGAACTTATAATACGAACACTTATATAAGAATACGAACTTATAATAAGAACCTAGCTTCATATAATTCCGATTTTGTATCGAATACCGAGGGATCGATATTTTACTAATATCAGTAAACATAATGAGGTATCGAATATCGATAACAAATTACCTTCGGTAGGCAACCTGCCTGCTAATTTATTCTATGAGTACCAAGAAAGTTTATAAAATGGAATAAAAGGGATGATTACAAATTGTCATTATCGATCAATAGGTGATATCCAATCAATATCATGCTATCTATCGTGCTATCATTATCATTTTATCAGACGTTTAACTTCGTCACTAATCACTTATTCGTCAGTCGCATTTGTTTAACCTACCTACCTATAATAATTTCATTGGACCCTCACCAGTGATCGGCATTACGAAGAATGCTTGTAAAGAAAAGGTTAAAAAATGGGAATCCCAAGACCTTAATATACTATGGTCTAAAGAAACTGATAGATACAGACAGACCAGAATGCTCATCACCTCGTATGATGCAAAACAGGCCCTGTGGTTGACCTCAAAAAGTCGAAACACCATCAGGCTAATGATAGGCATTCTAACGGGACATTGCGACTTCCGAAGAATGCTGAATATCATGGACAGTCGTATTTCACCAATGTGTCCATGCGAACAAGAAGAGGACACAGCTGAACACTTCTTGTGCAGATGCGACCGATTCTGGAGATCCAGAACGGAAGCATTTGGTCACCACATAGTGGAGCGCGCATCTTCGCGTGTAATTTCGTGGAAACGCATAAAGAAATTTGCTGATCTCAGCAAAAGATTTACAAACTCTGAAGTGGGGTAGCCGGCGGAATCCTCTTTTAACATAAAGGGGCCTCGAAAGAGGGAGAGTATAAGCCATTAGAGCCTGAAACTCTTTTCCAATGGCAACCCCGAGCAGTGAGTGAGTGAGTGAGTAAACCTTTTTTTTTTGATTTTTAATTGTTGATTAAGTCAATTGTAAATACAATATACCTTATTGAAAAATAATATCACACTTACATTGTCTTTGATAATTTAGCGCTCTGCAGGCGTAAACTTAATGAAATAACAAATATGAATGAAATTATAGTTGCACCCTTTTATTTTTTAAATTTTATTTAGTGGGGGGTACTGTATCCTGTAGTCCTCAAGTTACTGTGTGTCGTTGAGGTATCCCAGTGCCAACATGCGATCCATAATGTGCTTGGGTCTTCGAAGTCGGCGATTTGTACGGGTTAGAAACCCTTCTGCAGCCAAGGGGTTGAAATGGTCGGAGTTTCGTTCGTAGAACCGTGACATGAAATTGAGAAGCACTTCATGGGGATGTTCTAACCCAAAATCAGCATAAACAGTCTCATTGCGAACGAATGTTGGGGTGTGTAGAACCTGTTTTTGCAACATGTATACTCTTGCCTTTATTTAAAGAGCTCTGGACCGCGGGTTCCAAAACCCCTTCCCTGCCTAGAGGTGGCAACGTTGCAAGGTGCTCACCTTGCAGTGAAAACCCTTGCGGTGAAACCTTGCGGTGAAAACGGTCACAACCCTTCGCGGTCAAAACCCATCATCCCTCTTCCTTCTTCCTCTTCTATCAACATACAATTTAATTATTTATCGTTCGGTGAACATTTTTTGTAATTTAAATTCGTAACGTAGGTACTAATTATTCTGATGAAAATGAGTCCAAATTTCCTGTAATTCGGCGAAGAGGGCGTAATTCGTTTGGGTGGATTGGCCGGTAGAGGGCTGCTGAGTTTTAATCGTACCTGCCTCGAGTTTATACTCGATATGTTCAATTTTTCTCGCTGATCACGATTTTGGTGATGGGATGATCGAAATAATTTGTGAATCAAGTGTGCATTTGCAGAAGAGGGTAAACTGTTGGGGGGCTGGGGGGGTTCATGGGCGGAGGGGTCGCGCAGGTATAAATCGACCTTCCGCTGGGGCTCGGATTCTTGCAGCGATGCCGAACCTTCGGGGCCTTCAAAAATCCCAGAGCTCTTTAAATAAAGGCAAGAGTATAGTTCTGATTTTTGGCAATTCTTTGGAATTGACTTTCTGAACATGTTCCCCATATGGGCAGCGCGTACGTCCATATTGGACGAATGAGCAGTTTGTACATTAAAATGTTATTGTCATTGGATACATCCACTGACATTAATAAAGATTGAAGTTGGCGTGCACGTGATCGCAGTTTAGTCAACAGTGTTGATATGTGATCACCAAATGTGAGACGCTCATCAAGAGTGACTCCAAGATATCGTATAGTTCGCGACATTGGTAGAGGGTCACCCCTGTATGATACAATGGGCTCGCTATACTTTCTTTTATAAGTGAAAGTAACTATCGAGGTTTTCTGTGAGTTAATTTTCACTCGCCATTTGGTGCACCATTGCCCTAGGAGATCAATTTGGCGTTGTAACTTTTCTGTTATTCTTCGCCATTATCAGCGGACGCAGCGTAGACGAGATCATCTGCATACAGCCCAGAAAGTTCCTCGCCGATGGGCAACAAAGGTCGTGGCAATAAAGGCTGTACAAATATGGGCCCAAGACACTTCCTTGGGGCACCGAGGCTTTGATGGTACGAATTTGAGAAATCTGGTCCAATACTCGTACTTGGAAAGTCAGTAGTGTGTTAGTCAGGTAGTGTGTTAGCAGGTGAAGGAGATTGTTGGGAATGTACGGCTTGATTTTGTGAAGTAACCCTTCGTGCCACACACGGTCAAAAGCCTGCTCCGTGTCAAAAAACGCCGCCCATGAGTAAACCTACCTACCTGATTCTTTGTGCTTCCTTGAGTACCTACCCATGTGTTAGTGCTGTCAGACCAAAAAACAAAGTGTAGAAAGCATAGAAGTCAACTAGTTAGGCTGAGAGTCCCAACTTGGTACAACTTCATTGACAAATACGAGTACTATCATTCTATTTATGTTTGTATGGAAAAACCCTACCCCTACCACCCCCCTTCCAACTTAGTAGGAAGTATCGAATGATACTCTTGGAATCGAGTACTGTTCGCAGATAGAAAGAATGCGGTTGGCCAATTTCCCGAAGGGTATACCTGCTAACATAGACGACTACCTGTTCCAAAATCTTAGGTAGCCTGTTGAATCAGGCTGGGGAAAGGGTCGAGCCTCAGTAATCGTAAGCCAGGCATCGAGCAACTCGAGTCATAATAAGGTAGAGAGCCCTCCACTCAGCCAATTGTTAGAAAGGATTTTTATCTCGAATGTGAGTTCACTTGCCCTTCTGTTTACCCTTCAGTCGCCTTTAAAATTTTGAAAGAAGCAACATCCTTTAGGTACTGGAAGCGTGATTTTATTTTTGAATGTATATTCTCTTAATTGATAAGACTTTCCCAAGGGTAAGGAACCTGCTTTATTTTTTATTAGTGTTCTGTATTTGTTTTGTTTTGCCTTTAATAAATCAATCCTTTCACTTCATCATCAGTCTGTAGTCAACAAACCTCTGTCTAATTTTCCCTGGCTCGAGTGACAGGTAGAAGAAGGACGATGTTTTTGAGACTGTAATACACAAGGACACCACACCAAACCATCCGCATTCTTTCAATCTGCTAACAGTACTTACGTTTCGATCTTGTATCGATATCTGTACCAAGACTTCGATACTCATTCGATACCCAGTATCGAGTATATAGGAGTATCGAAACAGCACTACACCCTGTATAATATATTCCATCGTTCTCCCATAAATTGGTAGCGTAGAGTACTGGTAGGTATTGGTAGAGTATTGTAGAGTAGGTAGAGTATTAGTAGGTATAAACAGTGAAAAGGGATTAAAAAAATTGACGGTAGCAGAGCGATGCCCTTCCTAATTATTTTGACTCATTAATCAACGTAGGTAACAACTCGTTCCCAGTGTTCCCGTATTTACTCCCCTCTTAACTTTATATGACTAAGAGACCACGATGTTTTTTCCTCAATCCTTTGTTTCTCGGTATTCTATAGAAATTTATTCGCGGGAGTTCTTTGTTTCGTTCGAGTGCAAGGTTGCGACGCCCTAGTTGTGGCCTTCAATCGAGAATATCAATATGCATTCTGTTTCGCGTAGTTGTCTTAATGACTAAAGAGCAAAAATGAACGTTCAATAAGTACTTTTATATAATCACTTAAATGAATACTCAACATATTTTAAGATTTTTAAATAACGTAGGTACTTTTTTTGTTCTTCAAAAAGTCCCTGAAGTTTGAATTGCCCCAAAACTGTTCAGTTTTCGAGTTTACTCGCACCTACCTACTCAAACAATAATCGTCTTTTACGGATATGAAACACCGAGTTTCACTTTCCTCCACCCTCATAAAACATGAAAAGGAATGAATGTCTAATTTCCATCAGCAGGAAACCGATTTGTTCTTACACCACTTAAAAACGGCTTGGAACTTGCTCCATGTTTCTAATAGATATCTGTGACGGTGTATGACGTGTGTACCTTCATTGTTCGAGGTACAAATCCCGATCTCTAGGCATTCGAGGATGTACGAGGAATTTATGTAGGTACCTACACCAAGAATTTTAGACTCCCAGATCAATGATAATATTCCGAAAAACGCTGTAGATTATTACAAAAAGGTTTATTTATTTATTTATTTTTTGCAAAGAACTCGGCTTTGCCTTTGTCACCACCTAGAATTTTTAAAATTTTATAACTATTATATTATTATTTTATTTTATTTCATTTTTATTTTCCTATTTTTTAACCATAGATACTACCTACTTACCTCGTACCTACAGCGATCGCATTTTGGTCAGCTAAAATTTGAACGGAGATTAGGCCTCTTGCGATTCACACTCGTGTTTCTGATTTATCGTACCGTAAAACCGTCAACTTTTACCCCACCAGAGGTGGGAGAATCTTCAATTGTGACGTAAGCGTGGTAGAACTTAGATAAAAGTTAGCTATTGTGTTTCTCCTATCTCTGGGATGTGGAGAATAACGAAAACACAATAGCTAACTTTTATCTAAGTTCTACCACGCTTACGTCACAATTGAAGATTCTCACTTTTTGGGGTAAAGTTAATTCTGGTGGGGTAAAGTTTGACGGTTTTACGCTAAGTCCATTTTTTCAGTTCTTGGAGGGAGGAATATTTACTACCTATTCCTACATTTCAAGGTCTAAGTATTCGAATGACAGAAAATCATTCCTATATTTTGAACCCTAAAGGTATATATTTTAAAGGTATATTTTGTAACCCTACCTACGTCTTGTCAACGTATTTTTTATAGAATTCCCTCTCCCTTGCCTCCGGATATCTTCTCAATGGTGGTATTTCTCCAATATGAATCACTTCCCTACGTTCCTTCTACGTGTAGATACTTACCGGAATCCTTGTCCATGTTTTGGCCATTGTTCATAATATTTATGTCTGTTAATGTTTGCCCATTGAAGTGCTACAGTAAAGGAGGGTGACGTTTTGTGAACATTGTCCAAAACAGTCTATTCTATGTTTGTATCTTAATCAGAATAATATTTCAAAATATTTGCTCGGTCGTTTCAGATTTGGAAAGCAAAGTTTCGGAAGGTGAACCGATTCTGCCTAATACAGAATGGATTGACATCAAAGACGAGTGCGTCAATCTCGCCAGGAAACAAATAAGGATGGAATTCGAGGCCGCTCTGGCGTACCTTCAACTTGTAAGTCGATTTAATATAAGACTTGATAATGTCTCATCATGTCGGGATGATGAATTAGTCCTTGGTTCAAAAATGGCTGCTAGTCGGATTGAGTTGTCCCCAACAGAAAATTATGTTTCAACATGTCAAATGGAAAATGATCCTAAATGTTTCGTCGGTTTTAAATCAGTTTTTATTCCAACTTCTTTGAATCAGCTCTCCTCTGCCCTCACACGAATAATCGAAGCTCATTCGAATAATTATAATTTTTGAACCATTCTAACCCTTACCTTTGTAATGTAAGCTAGGTACATAAACATTATAATTATAAACATTTATGTATTATATTTTACTCCGTGATGATATGCTTAAATTAAGAAGACACTGAAATACACTTTTACATGAAATTGACTTAGGGGACCCAATTGTCCCGACGACTTCAGATGGGGGTGCTAATCAAAACTTCACGACTGTTTATTGATTTATTCAAACATTCATGATGAAGCAAAATCAGTTGGCAGCATTTTGTCTTGTCAGGGTTTTATTCTGTCAAGATGTATAGTTTGATGAGAACCACCATTAGAACACAACAAACACAACAACCATTAGAAATTTCTCTGTATAATTACGTACTAACCATCTAGGGATGGCAAAAAAGTATTGATTCTTTAAAAAGTCGAAACTTTTGAAAAAAAACTATGGATATTTTTAGATTATTTTTATCTCCCTGAAGAATCGGAGAATCAATTCAAAAATTCGAGAATCGGTCCGATTCTTTTTATTAGCTGTTTGAGGGAAATAAATTATCATCAGTAACAATCAATACAACAAATATCCATCACAACCACAACGGAGAAGGAAAATTTATGAAGATCAGTGCTTATCACAATCTTATGACCAAAAAAATGAGGAACACCACCACCACTTCCACCTATCATGATGGAACTTATAATTCATGACGTCATTCAACCATTTATATAATTGATGGAAGTTTCGTGAAGAAAAATTAGTTTGTGGTCATTTTGTTGAATCATCAAAAATTAACTTCCCTCTACCGGGGATCGATCTCCTAACGTCCGACTAAACTATATTTACACTTCTGAGTCTGAGCTCGTTACCACTGAGCTAAGGAAGCGAATGGACAGAAATGCGAAGAGGTCGCTGATCACAAGAATTTAATCAGTATACAGCTTTTTAGAGAAATTAATTTTCAAGGAAAAAACCATCAAAATGAAAGATGCAGGTAGTTAGATATTTGAAACTTAAGAATTTAAGTTAACTTTTTTTTATAGATAAACATTAAAATTTAGCTCCAGCTTTTAGTTAGGATACTTTGCTTTTGCTTTTAAAGGATTCTTGAAAAAAATCGATACTTTTGAGGAAAAATTGATGCGATTTTATTAGATTCATTTCTAAAAGATCGATTCGGTTCAAATCGATTCATTTTGAAGAATCTGACATCCCTACAACCAACCCAACTAATTTGAATTTTAGTGGCGAACAATTAACAAACTGAAAAATTTACTCTGCCAGTCAGTCTTGATCTGCTTTACCAAAATAGGTAACTAAGCTTATCTCATATGATTCAAAGAAGAAACGCTTTATTATCCCTAGCGGAGGATACATGAACTAATGCTGTAGGTGTGGTTTAGACGTTATTGGTCAAGACTCAATTACTTCATATGAATGTACAACATGTGAAGTAATACTTCACATATTCTGTGTTACTTCACATGTGTGATTTTCATTGTTTGATTCTATTACCTACTTATTATTCCTATACCGATGACATTAAAATTTGTACGGTGAAAGGTATAATTTTGTCTTGGCGAGATATCACTCGTATTTTACTTATTAGTTCAGTTTGTTAAAAATCCTTGATGTGCTTTGACAATACCTGATCAAGACATTTTAGAAATATTTGTTGTGTTGACGCTAACACTTGACAGATATTCTGTATTTCTCCTTTATTTTGGCATTCCTTCACGATGTTGTTAGTATTTTCGAATGGTCTGGCGTTGATTACAGGGTTCTTACTTCTCCCAATATGACATAAACCGTCCCGGTTTCGCCAAGTTCTTCTTGGGAGCAGCTTCGGAAGAGCGGTCGCACGCCATCAAAATATTCGACTACCTCCTCATGAGAGGTCAGTTGACGGCCTACCACTCTGACCCCCAACTTCACACGCTCATCATGGTATGTACATACAAATATCGAATAATATTGAATGCTTTATAATTTAAATGTCGAGATATTTGACCTATTACTGAAACATCTTAATTTACCCTATTTTTCAATATTAAATAATGTACCTACTGTAGATTCAGTATATCACCTGCATCATAATTTTGGTAAGACGTACCTAAACCTACCAGTGCGCCTGGAAATGCATATCCTTCCCAGACTAACTACAATGTTATCACCATTGCTTATAATCTCAATGCGTCATGCGTATATAGCCAGGAGCATCTAGGGAGAGAAATTGGTGGAACGGCCTGAGCGCTGCCAAGCGACGATTAGATGAACTTTCCGGAGCTCAAACCATGCGTTATCTCCCTTATCAGTCGCCTGATGTGATGTAGGCGATTCCTAAAGCCAGGTTCCGTAGAACGAAATGATGAGGTGGGAGTGAGCTTCACGGATGTCAATGAACTAATTTGAAAATTGGATATTAGAGAGTTTACGGATTATGGACAGAGCTACTTTGATAAATTTCGTAACAAAGTTCCATCGTTTGTTTACAAATCGTTAGACTCGATCTCACCCAAACATTGTTTCCGAACCATTGTTTTGTTTTTTCATCGTTGTGTTTTGCTGTCTGTGGAAAATCACCAGGGCAAAACTGCTAAAATTCTCGATAAAATGTGTCAACGAGTTGTCATCACATCAGTGGACTAATAAGAGATAATGTAGGTTTTGAGCTCCAGAAGGTTCATTTAATCGTCGCCAGGCCGTTCTACCAATTTCTCTCCCTAGATGCTCCTTATATAGCCCATTGAGATGAGAATAAGTAGATGAAGTAAGAAAGCCCAGACTACCTATATTTTAGCAGTTTCTTATGGCAGCAATGAGCCTAGCCCTTCTATTTCCACTAGGTTTAGTAGAGAAGGTGTTGAAACGAATAGTCTTAGTACATCAATGAAGAATAGTCGAATTCAATAATGGATGCCAAATGAAAATTCAACACAAAATGTTCACATTTGGCGCTAGAGCAGTCCTGCCCAATCACGTTCATCTTCACTACTCCTCGTTCATCATTAGAGGTTACAGCGACATTTGGAATCGTTTAGACGTGAGAAGCTGCTAGGGCAAGCATCGAGTGGATGCTAATTTTCAGACATGAGTCTCATGTGATTGACGTTGCTTTAGATTTTTCAACTCTCCATAGGTAACGTCAACTCAATCCGCAGTTTTTGTTTTCGTTGAACCAATAAAGGAAAACAGGAAGGAAAATATAAGGAAATCAATGAAGTACGATCGTTTATTACCCAAAATAATCGTAAAAGTACAAATAAATAAGTGCAAAATGAATGCAAGTAATCGTGCATTTCAGTCCATCCCCTTGTCTGAGGAGTAGATGACAGACTACCGAATTCAATGAGATTGGTAGATTATGATCAACCTCGGACTAATCAATCTTTTCGTATTATATTCCAATATTACCTTTTCGAAGTAATATAAATACAAAGCCGGTCAAAAAGGTAGAAGAAACTTGCCTTCAATGGGGAAGAAATTGAGATCAATCGTCCAACTGATCTCATCGAGATCGAACATCCACCATCCACACTTCAGACGCCGTAACAGACCATAATGTATAAGGGAGCAATATTCCAGGCAATATTCACTCAAGTGAAATGTATAAGGGACCAATTCTTCAATCTTCAATTCACTTTACCGCGACCCCAAAGATAAAGAACTCTCAAAAGATTCACCGAAACTCTTCAAAACGGAAGAAACAGAATGATCAGCTGATTGACGGCGGCCATTAGCTCAGCCACAAAAACAAGGAGTTGAGTAGTAGGTTATGTCACGTCGAAAACGCGACTCTCACGTTGAAGACACGAGAGGGCCGAGTCAACTGTCTTCTGTGAGCCTCACGTCATACGCGAGGCTTGCGTTTTTGACGTGAGAGTCGCGTTTTTGACGTCAGAGTCGCGTTTTTGACGTATCTTGGCTCGCTAAACTCTCTATTATCTCGATGGTATAACCTCAACGCTTCAACAATAATTTCAAGAAGTTGAGGTATCACAAAGGCTATCAGAGGCCAGCCTCATGATGGCGGTGCCAAAGAGTCCAAGGTATTCCCCTCCTTGTAAATTACAACTGTTCATGGTGTGTCGAATCAAAGAAGAGATGCTTGGATCTCTTTAGATTAGGAATAGACCAACAGCCGAAGATGCAACCATAATTTTCACTACTCGCTCTGCCTCTATTCTCTATCTACTTCCGTTTTCGTGTGTGAGACTGTGTTTCAAAAATCGGTCTAGAGGAAGGAGATTCCTTCCACTCCCTGCAATCATAGTTTGTTGACTGCAAATGTCCTTCTACTCTTGGTATTAGAAATTCTTAAATTATAACAATGTTGAGCTCTTTCTTCATAGACAATAGAAAAGGTCAGCTTGAATTTATGTCTGTAATGGGGAATTCGCCTCACATTTTTAATTTTTTTTTCGAAATAGGTTTCATTGTTATGGAAGAAAACTGTAGTGTGCCGCTCGAAAAAGCATCCAACAAATTTAGAGAATTTAAGGGAGATGGCAATTTGAAATGTAGCAGCAATCTGTGTGGGAACTGCCATGTTGTGACGTTTTCGCCTGCCTGACCAATCTCATTCCATTGCTCGGTGATCCGACCAATCTTGAGGGCCCGAACCGAGTTTTTGCTGCGACAAACTTGTCTTGTGACGTAGCCCACAGCTTTCCTCGATTTTCGCGGTGTTTTTTGACAGAGACTTCACTTGTTTAGGCATTTTATCCTACGGTAAGATTTTCCCCTTGGGTATTCCTGGTGTTAAACGTTATTCTAGGGCTCTATTATAGGATTTGCCTTGAAATTCCAGAAGCTAAAATTGAGGCAAATTCCCCATTGTCACTACTAGCTTGCTTTTATTCTCTATCTATTTCCATCTTCGTGTGTGAGGCTGTTTTTCAAAAACTCGATCTAGGCGAAGGTCAGAGATCCCTTCCACTCCCCGCATCCACAGTTTGTTGACTGCAAATGTACTTCTATTCTTGGTATTGGAAATTCTTAAATTAGAACAATTATGAGCTCTTTTTTTTATAGAAAGTCGGAAAATGAAAAGGTCAGCTTGAATTGATGTCTGTAATTGTGTAGATTATTCACATAAAGATATTTCCATGTCCTCATTATTTTTGTCCGTTGCAGGGAACTAGTGTCAACAAATCCAGCGAGTTGACCAAACTGAGCGTCGCTTTGAAGAAGAAAGAAGTAAACGGTGGGTTGGAAGCCCTGAACCTCGCTCTGGGATTCGAAGTTGCAGTCACTCGTTCCATCAAAAAGATGATCAAAGCCTGCGAAAATGACGAAGTTCTGTCCGAAAAAGAAAAGGTTCTCCTCTCTGACAACGATGGGTCCATTGCCAGCAATGATTATCACGTAAGTACCAGCTCCGATTCGGGTTAGATTTAGGACGATCCACCAGGTCGCTCCACTTCCTCCTACCACGTTTTGTAAAACGAAATACGAGAAGAGCAAAGCTACTATCATTAAGTCATAAGAAGCGCAAGAGTCCCTAACCTCAGTGGGTGATTCGTAAATCTTCCTGCTTCGGTTTTCCAGTAGTTTTTCTAGTTCTCCTTCAGTGTTCTCAACTGATCAGTTCTCCAACTGATGACACTGTGGTTCTTCGGCGCTTGTACTTGCTGTATAGGGGTGGAAAAATGGTAGCTTATTGTTCCTAGGAGTCATAGTCATTTATTCTTTTTTTATTCTTAAGATACCCCTTGTATATATGGTATCCCTTGATTCGTCGATTACTTTAACAGGTCCCCATATCCAAACCGAATAATAGACGATTCCTCGGGCTGTATCAACGTGCTTAGGTCTCAGCATCCTACCAGAAAAGCCCAACGATCTGCTCACAACATAGATTAGCTTCATTCTTGCTGACTTGGGTGTCCAGAGGCAGACACTTGTGAAGAAAATTCCATTGAATTTCCATCGAAATCAGATAAGGATCTCCGAGCAAATATGAGGCACATTTACCGCTCGTTCCCTTCTAAATGTTCCTCAACCGGGTCCTTCTTTTAACTCTTCTGCTCTACATGAATCGAGAATTGCAAAAAGCCTCCCTAAACTACAATTACCCACATTTGCTGGTCAACTCCTAGAATGGCCGAAGTTTAGGGACACATTCAGTTCTCTAGTACACAGGGAAGTTGGATACTCCGATATGGATAAATTTCTGTATCTTAGAACTTCACTCGTGGGTCCTGCCCTCAGCGTGATCAGTCATTTGCTTCTTGATGAAACAAACTATGGTTTAGCCTGGCAAGCATTACTTGACTCTTATGATCATCATAGATTGTTAGCTTCAGCTTACTTGGATCAGGTACTATCTTTCAAGCCAATTCAAGGCAAAGCAAATGTTGAATCACTAAAGCAGTTTTTGGCCACCGTTTCTCACAGGTATCAGAACAACACTTATCAGAATCCAATCCAAATTATGGTTTTTTGGTGGCAGATCCCTCAACCATGTGCTTCGTTCCAATGAGGAATAATTTATTGTCCTCGAAACTAATTTTTTTTTCTGATCTCAATCTACTCAAAGTTCAAATTCAAATAGGTAATCCTATCAATTTTCCAGAGTAGTTAGTTGATTTCCAGGACACTCGGAGCGCTTGCGTCACATTGTCATCTATCCCTTCCATATGTTATCTTATAAACTGAACATCTTATCGAATCAGCCCAGTTTTTACCCACTTTCAAAATCAGTCGCAATCCAAATTATGGTTTTTTTGTGTGGCAGATCCCTCAACTCTGTGCTTCGTATATACTTCGTTCCTATGAGGGAATAATTTATTGTCCTCGAAATTAAGTTTTTTTCTGATCTCAATCTACTCAAAGTTCAAATTCAAGTAGGTAATCCTATCAATTTTCCAGAGTAGTTAGTTGATTTCCAGGACACTCGGAGCGCTTGCGTCACATTGTCACCTATCCCTTCCGTATGTTATCAACTGAACATCTTCGTATCAGACCAGTTTTTTACCCACTTGCAAATTCAGTCGTTATGCAATATGATTGTTGCGTCTGACACAGTTAATTAATTAATTAATTCGGAACAGAAGACAAATTCGAGTGTGTGAAACCACTCCCCCCTCTCTTTCCCTCTATTTTTTTCCGCTATTATTATGGTAGGTATCTTTCTCATGCTGTTTTCCTGAAATAGCGGGAAAAAGAATTCAAAAATAGGTCCGATTTGTATTTTGCGTGAGGCTAGTCGATATTTGCCTAACATTACTCCTCTGCGATTGAACGAATAATAACAAAACGTGTAATAATATGAAACGAGATTCTTCAGTTGATACGAAGCTGTTTTCGTGTTTCTGTCGCCGAGAACTCCCGACCCTGAGAAAACATTATGGATTCCCGCATTGATAATGTCTTTTGTTGTCTAATCGCATTTGATCCCATTGTGAAGGGGGCATGAGATGTAGGCCTTTCTCGCGGGCACCAAACCGAATGTTCCAAGGAAGTGACATCACCGCCGTAGGAAGCCGCTAATCTCGAGTTGTTACGAACCTGTGGTCTTCTCCGATTATTTCCTCGAAAAAATCGCCCTTCAACCGTCAAAGTGGTTAATTGGCGTTGAATTCCCGGCTATTCTCTCCACAATTATCAATTTTTTGGTTGAAATGTTGCCTACCAATAATTGACGAAATTCACCACTGCTCCAAGTATACAAAACCAAAATTTCAAGTCCAGAGAGCTCCGAAAATGCAAAATTAAGATGCAGTATTGAGTTAATAGGGTCTCTGTCGATCGCCGTTCATTCCTCTTTCCGGATCAGTATTTCCCTGAATTGCAGGGGCTCAAACTTGAAAGTTGTTCCTAAATTAAAAATTTTCAAGGATTTTTGGAATTCATTAGTGCATCAGTCTAGGGAATTGAAAAACTAAAAGAGCCGCTGGAATTATCAAAATCGAACAATAATTACTAGAGAAATATGGGAAAACTCGTTTATTGTGTTTGATTTCTCCCTTTTTTCTTATTTTTGGAAAAAAGGTAAATTAGTTCAAAGTTTAAAATAATTATGAACGAGATTTGAAATTTTTACTTCCGAATCTACTAAGAGGAAGCTTTGTTTTCACTTTTCAAGGTTGAAAAACAAGTTCTCCAAAATCGTAATTTCCACTCGCGTTTTACGTTTTAGACCTTTCTGAACGATTTTGGTTCGGTGTCTGTCTGTCTGTCTGTTATGAAATCCTTGCCGCAGCCATAACTTCTACAATTCTCATCTGATTTCGATGACATTTTCAGGGAATATACCAATTCGGTTGTAGATGGTCCCCTATGAGGGTAGTGGAAGGTACTTAGGGATTGGTGTTTTGAGATTAACTACTATGCATCGGATCATCTATACAATCGGGTTATGAATACGAGGAAGCTATGTGCCACACCCACTTGGCAGACGTTTTCAGATTTATGGATATAGTGCTTTTTGAAACAAAACGTGGTCTTCAGTACTTTTTGGTATCAATGGAACTGGATAAAGTACTTTTCAAAATCAAACGAAGTGAATAAAGAACTTTTTGAAACAAAACTGATAAGAGGCCGCCATTGTGCTGGATATAGTACCTTTTGAAATTAAACTGAATATTCACCCTAATTTTTCAAGGGAATAGAATATCTTTTGCTCCAAAAAGATCGCAATTTTGTGAAGAACTACCCCCCTAAAACCCCGGGAAAGTGTTAACCGAATTTCGATAAAAATGGTCTTTATAACCTTTTGGAATCAAACTCCTCAATAATTGTTCGATTTTGATTATTCCAGCGGCAATCTTTTAGTTTTTCAATCCCCTAGACTTAAGCACTAATGAATTTCAAAAATCTCTGAACATTTCAAATTTAGGTACAACTTTTAAAGTTTGATCCCCTGCAATTTAGGAAAATACTGACCCAGAACGAGGAACGAACGGCGACCGACTGAGACCCCTTAAAGATCATAGTATTTTTCCTTACTAATTTTGGCAAATTTGATTTTTGAACAAAATAGCGGTTGTAGACCTTGGTTTTGAAGCTTTGTCCAGGACTGCAGGCCAACAGACAGCCACTGAACCAAAATTGCGAGTTCAGAAAATCTCTAAATTATAGTAAGCAATGTAAGGTGATTTTGATTTTGGAGTACAACATTATTTTTCCGAACTAAACGAAATCAAAACTAGGTTTCATCACTTACTTTTTGGAGTGAGGGAGAAAAAATCTTTATCTTGATTATGAAATCATCTAAGCAGATTACGGTGAAATAATGATTGAGGTTGCAAATTCATTATCTGGTCTACAGATAGTTCTGTCGATAACTTTTATAATTAATTCGGTCAGCACGTTGTACGTTTCAACAGACGAACAGGGATTGCAAATAGTAGACGACGATAAATCAATGAAAAATAACGAGATAATATTTTCTAACTTCGAAATTGGGTATTTCAGTCAATTAAAAAAAAAAAAAAAAATGTCAAAAGAGTATGGCACAGGAATAACGGTAATTGGGTCTGTTCGTCGAGAAAATGTTTTTAAAAAATCAGAGAAGCTAAGGAAAGTTGAAGATTAGAATGGTGTGACCAACTGTCTTTGAAAAAAGTATCCATGCACAGAGAAGAGATGGAACCCTTGGAGGACCTCTTGGATACTACAAAATACTACTTACACACGCGCAGCGTAATGTGTGTGCATTTATGGCAGCCCGCCTTTTTTTCAAACGTGTGATCTCTTTAATTAATTTTTCTACCACATGTTATAGTATCATTGGGCTTAAAGTTGAATCAAAATGTGAGGTCAAAAACCTGAATTTTCGACCCTTTGAAATACCCCATTGTAGTGTGTAATAGTGTTTGATAACTGGTGCAGTTCTGGGGGTGGTAAATTTCTGGCATAATAGACCCTAAATTTTTAGGAGTTCCAGAAAAAATCAGCCAAAATGGGTGGGCAGTGTAGCTTCCTGCCATAGAATAACATGGAAATGTAGAATTAGTGAATCATTAATTGATTGTATTTTGAGATGTACCACTGATGAATTCTCCAATGCGAAACGAGACTTTCTTGACCATGTTGATGGGTATTAGAGCCAAGAAATATCAACACGATTGAGAAATCGTTTGCAGTTGCGTTTTCGATTTAAAACTTTTTCCCGTGTTTTATTTCACTGTGGGCTGCACAATGAGGAATTTCACCGAATTCTGTTTGCACGGACCTCTTCAACGTGAAGCGGGAACGCTCGCTGATTGGCTGTTCGGATCGCTGTCTCCTCCCAGTGTTGCCCGATGGTATGACGAAATCGTGTTATCTAAGAGAAAAGTTATCAAACAAAAACCAGGTGAAACCTAATTTTCCCCATCTTGCTTTTTCTATTTTTTCTTCAGTTTTTTAATTTCGATCTTTACTGGTTTTGTGAAATGTTGCATCTGAGGACTCATGATTTCACGATCTCAGCGCTTCAAGCGGCCGTAAATGAACTATTCCAGGTTGACGTCATCCTCCCTGTTTTTTTAAACGTTCATATTTTGTACATTGTTTTGGTTATTCGTAAATTAGAAGGTACAGGCTGAAAGTTTGTCGTAGGAGGTTTTTCGAGGAGCTGAATCCGATTTTGGGGTCAAAAATAGGAAATTCTGACATGGTGAAATTACTCATTCTGGTGTCGATCTAGCAGCCTGTATACGTCCACAATTCCTTATAACGGGCAAAACTATGCGAAGTAATTGTGATAGAGGATACATTTTCCGATTTCTCTCAAAAATGGGTGGAGTTTAGGATTAACATTCTGACTATCCACATCATTCTGGGAATTCTTGAATACCTCCAAAACTGTGGCCCAGAACAATCAGGTCACCCTTCTCTGGATTCCCGGACATGAAGGTCATGAGGGTAATGAAACTGCTGATCGTATTGTCAAAACAGGATCAGAGTCCCTGTGCAAATAATAGTGCCGGAACCGATCCTGGAAACCACCAAAAGCTGCTTACAGAACGTGGTTAACAACTGGGAAAGAAATGAGCGAGTAAGGTACTGGCGTAACCTCAGGCCTGAGACAGGCAGAACTATTTGTGTCGTTGTCAAAGAAACGGGCTTACGAACTCGTAGCTGAGAAGGACGTCAGATTACTCGTGTGTCTGCTAACAGGCCACTGCCCACTTCGATATCACCAAAAGAAGATAGGGAAACTAATACGGTCATCTGTCGCTTCTGCAATCTGGAAATGGGAGATGCCGAACATATCATGTGCAACTGAGAAGCACTGGGTCGAGCTAATTACACAATCCTCAGAAGTGATATCAGAGCTCCTGACACCATCTCTAAGGTGGCCTACACCGATTTTCTCTACTTTGCTAAAAAGTGGGGAGAACGGGTGTTTAGTAAACCCTTCTTAGTAGACTAACATAGCCTGGAAACATTGCACAATAGACCTCGTTAGGTCGCAGAGGAAGGAGTTTGTAGATCATCTCATTAACCCTAATGAGGTGTGCGCATGGGTCGGAAAAACTGTTTATTGTTATTTTTAACTAGCGTGAGAAGACCTTTTTCTATGATTTTTCAAAGTTTCGAATGTTTATGACGTCATAGTGAGCTGGGGGGGGGGATCCCATCCAGGCGGGAGGGGCGCATGACGTCATATACATTCGAAACTTTGAAAAATCGAAGAAAAAAAATCTACTCATCCAAAATGAGAACGGCTGGTGTCAAAATTCTCTAGATGAGGAACACTATCAATTAAAAATTTTAAAAAAATCATACGCACACCCATTGGACCATGGTATTGCTAGTGTCACCGAAATCTTCTCAGGAACTCCACAGCTGTCCCAAGGTTTCATCGGAGTAACCAAAATTACATTGCAGTTTTAAATTAAATGGACAGTAGAATTGTTTGTGAGCTATTAGAAGTCTCAATATAGAGTTATGAAAAATTTCCGAAAAAATGGATGACATTTTTTTTTAATATTTGAATAATTTACAAAATTTTTTTTTTAAATCGTCTTCGTTCATTAATTTTTAAATTGAAATTTAAATCTAGTTAATCCGGTCACATCTTGGGGCAGCTGTAGGATTCCTAAGATGTTTTCGGTGACACTAGTGACACCATGGTCCAATTAAGGTTACCTCTTACTTAGAGGGGGGTTTAAGGTTAGGGTTACCTCCTACTTAGAAAAAATCCAACTCATGTTTGAACATAGGTACAATACCATTAATGAGCGTAACTTCAATGGTTTGCTTCCAATTTCAATTAAATTCATCCAGAATAATACTTGGGTTGGTGTTGTCATAGAACTTCGTGTGACACGTATAACGTATACAGGGTGTCTACACTTAAGATGGGCTCAACTTCAGGGTTCGATTTCACAAAGTATTTCCAACAAAAAATGTCTCCTATCAATTTTCTTTTAACCCACTCAAAATTCCTTTTTTTTAACTTTAAAGTTTTTCTTCGCGTTTTCGACCTTACGGCACTGATATGGTCACAACTCCCTTATTTCTCATGCAAATTCAAATCAGACTACACCGTTAGAAAGAGCGTTAAATTCCTAAGCTACCGAGTGCAAAATCAAAATCTTTCAGCAATAAAATAGTTTAAAAAAATCAATTCAAAAAGCAAGCTTTAAAAATTTTTCGAAACTTGACTTTCTTCCACCAAAGTTTTACTCTAAATCCCTGCCCATTTCGATGGGCGCTCTTCGGAGAAAACATGCTCAAATAGTCAGCTTTCCAACGGTCTATCAATTTTTCTTTTTAACATTAAAATTGGGAGAGTAAATGAAGTTTGAATGTCTAAAAACGTGTGTTTTACAAGAAAATACAGTGTTTTTAGCGGATTATGGTCCCCCTCGATCTCAAGATGGTTCGACGATTTTAGTATCATCTTTTATGTAATTTTGTACGCTGAATCCAATGGCGATACTTCCGAATAATTCCGACTGCTGGAAATGGGATTTTTCGAAGAAAACCTTCGTTTTTGTACATAAAATACGCATTATTTGTAGATATGGTAGTGAGCATAAAATAACACTTTTGTACTCAACAAAAACTTCGATCAGCTAGAAATTCGATGTTTTTATTGAGTTCAAAGGCGTTACTTTATGCTCAGTACTATATCTACGAATAATGCGTATTTTATGTACGAAAAACGAAGGTTCTCTTCGAAAACCCCACTTTCTAGCAGTCGGAATTATTCGGAAGTATCATCATTGGATTCAGCGTAAAAAATTACTTGGGAAATGATACCAAAATCGTCGAACCATTTTGAGATCGAGGGGGACCATAATTCGCTAAAAATACTGTATTTTCTTGTAAAACACACGTTTTTTGACATTCAAACTTCATTTACTCTTCCATTTTTAAAGTTAAAAAGAAAAATTGATAGACCGTTGGAAAGCTGACTATTTGAGCATGTTTTCTCCGAAGAGCGCCCATCGAAATGGGCAGGGATTTAGAGTGAAAACTTTGATCGAAGAAAGTCAAGTTTCGAAAAAAATTTTTGAAACTATTTTATTGCTGAAAGATTTTGATTTTGCACTAGGCAGATTAGGAATTTAACGCTCTTTCTCACGGTGTAGTCAGATTTGAATTTCCATGAGAAATAAGGTAGTTATGACCATGTCAGTGCCGTAAGGTCGAAAACGCGAAAAAAAACTTTAAAGTGAAAAAAAGGAATTTTGAGTGGGTTAAAAGAAAATTGCTAAGAGACATTTTTTGTTGGAAATACTTTGTAGAATAGAACCCTGAAGTTATGCCCATCTTAAGTGTAGACACCCTGTATAGTTTCCAATGGCTTATTATTGAAAATAATAAAGTCTTATTATTGAAAATAATAAAGTCTCATTTTTGAAAATAAAATAAGTCGGAGTTTAAGGGGGTTAAGAAAACTCCAAGAGGCATTTTTGTTGCAAATTAGTTGTAGAAACTACTCACGAAATTTGGTGGATAACTTTTGGGACACCCTGTATAGTAGCCTATTCTACTTTCATGCAAGGATGACCTTCTGGATAAATCAGCGACCTGGTTGCTCGTTGCGCGCGCATCTCAAAAGGAGAAACAATACCCCATCATCAAATAAATGTTGTCTTATTTTTGGTCACCCAAGACCCCTCAGAATCCATTGAGATCAATAAAGACGTAAAATTATAATTTTACATATCTTAAAATTTAATTTATTTATAATTTCCCGTACCATTAAACCTTAAAAGGCAAACAAATCTCGGAACCCTTTGTTGGAAATTAGTAGTGAAATATATCCCTAACGTTTACCGGAACTTCTACAGACAGAAACTATAAAAACGCCCGGCATGTGATTACGCAAGTTTGTCACAAGTTCTGCCCCATTATATAATTTGCCGTGTGGTCTTGTTGCCATGCGCTCCTGTCTCTGGTTTCCTTTATTGGATTGCGGTCTTATCGTTCTATTTTCGAGTCAATACAGACAATGTTACACGATAGCACTCGCTTTTTGTTTGAACGCCATATTTGAGGTTCGTTTGCACGAGATACCGCTTATCTGGGTTCGGAGTCCTGTTTTCCGTTTTGTTCGAAACTGCTTTGTGAGCTCTTTCAATCATTCGGAATATTCTGAAGAGGGAAATAGTTTTGATTTAAGTTGTTTACACGAGTTTAAGTATCGACTTGAAAGTATTAGTTAGATTCCTCTTAGAATGTGGGGATTCAGTGTTATTCTGTGGAGAAACTCACAGTATTACATTTTATACAGGACTCTAATATCCTTATTTAAAGTAAGACTTTAAAGGGGGCGAGTTCCCTGGACCCCCGGATGCTTTTCGCTTAGAGCCTACGGCTATAATTCAAGAAACATGGAACATGCTTTAGCCGTGCTAGAATGCGATCAAACTTATTCTGCCATTTCGATAGCCTTTAAAAAAATCAGTTTTCGGACAGGAGGTATTTTATAGTTGTATTGAGATTCCAACATTATTTGAAACAACCCTATCGTATAGGTTACTCCACGTTACACGATCCTTAGTTCCTTATCAACGACTTAGCAAAATTTCGAGACTGGATGTCGTTCCTAGCCACCGTTCCCGAAAAACGTAACACTTTTTGCCAGTTAGGTCAAGGCTAAAGCATGTTCCATGCTAAAAAACATCTAGAACCCTACTCATACAATCGCTGACGAAGTCATCGAATTTGGATGGATACTATACAGGGTGTCTACACTTGGGCATAACTTCAGGGTTCGACTCGACAAGGTATTTCCAACAAAAAATGTCTCTAACAATTTTCTTTTAACCCACTCAAAATTCTATTTTTTTCACTTTAAAGTTTTTTTTCGCTTTTTCGACCTCACGGCACTGATATGGTCATAACTCCCTAATTCCTCCTGAAAATTCGATTCTGACTACACCGTTAGAAAGAGCGTTAAATTCCTAAGCTACCTAGTGCAAAATCAAAATATTTCAGCAATAAAATAGTTTTAAAAAATCAAGTTAAAAAGCCAACTTTACAAATTTTTATAATCTTGACTTTCTTCTACCAAAGTTTTCTCTCTAAATCCCTCCCCATTTCGATGGGCGCTCTTCGGAGAAAACATGCTCAAATTGTCAGCTTTCCAACGGTCTATCAATTTTTCTTTTTATCATTCAAATTGGAAGAGGTTTGAATGCCAGAAAACGTGTGTTTTACAAGCAAATCCAGTGTTTCAAGCGGTTTATAACCCCCCTCAATCTCGAAATGACGACGATTTTGGTATCATTTCCTGTGTAATTTTTTACGCTAAATCAAATGGTGATATTTCCGAATGATTCCGACTGCTAGAAAGTGGATTTTATGTACGAAAAACGAAGGTTTTCTTCAAAAAATCCGCGTTCTAGCAGTCGGAATCATTCGGAAATATCACCATTTGATTTAGCGTAACAAATTACACAGGAAATGATACCAAAATCGTCATTTCGAGATTGAGGGGGACATAAACCGCTTAAAACACTGGATTTGCTTGTAAAACACACGTTTTCTGGCATTCAAACTTAATTTACTCTTCCAATTTGAATGATAAAAAGAAAAATTGATAGACCGTTGGAAAGCCGACAAGTTGAGCATGTTTTCTCCGAAGAGCGCCCATCGAAATGGGGAGGGATTTAGAGAGAAAACTTTGGTCGAAGAAAGTCAAGATTATAAAAATTTGTAAAGTTGGCGTTTTAACTTGATTTTTTGAAACTATTTTATTGCTGAAGTATTTTGATTTTGCACTCGGTAGCTTAAGAATTTAACGCTCTTTCTCACGGTGTAGTCAGATTTGAATTATCAGGAGAAATAAGGAAGTTATGACCATATCAGTGCCGTAAGGTCGAAAACGCGAAGAAAAACTTTAAAGTGAAAAAAAAGAATTTTGAGTGGGTTAAAAGAAAATTGCTAAGAGACATTTTTTTGTTGGAAATACCTTGTAGAATCGAACCCTGAAGTTATGCTCAAGTGTAGACACCCTGTATAAGTTATACGTGTCACACGAAGTTCACATTTGCGCATGCGCTACTACCTGAGTGGGAGCTATGACAACACCAAACAATAATATAATATATTATATTACTCTGGATGAATTTAATTGAAATTGGAAGCAAACTATTGAAGTTACGCTCGTTAAAGGTATTGTACCTATGTTCAAACATGAGTTGGATTTTTTTTAAAAGTAGGAGGTACCTAACCCTAAACCCTCCCTAAGTAAGAGGTAACCTTAATTGGACCATGGTGTCACTAGTGTCATCGAAAACATCTTAGGAATCCCACAGCTGTCCCAAGATGTCACCGGATTAACTAGATATGAATTGCAATTTAAAAATTAATAGAGTCGATTTTTTAAGCCATTTTTTGTAAATTATTTAAAAATTTTGAAAATGTTTCTCATTGATTTTTTTGGAAATTTTTCATAACTCTATTTTGAGACTTTTAATAGCTCACAAAAAATTCTGCTGTCCATTTAATTTAAACTGCAATTTAATTTTGGTTACTCCGATGACACCTTGGGACAGCTTTGGAGTTCCTGAGATGGTTAGGGGGTGGCTAGGGGAGGGGGAGTCCACTATTTCCAAATCAAAATTCTAACCAAATTACGTACATTGAGTGGAACAGTTTTGTGCAGGAGAAAAGTAAATGAAAACGTGTTTCATCGCTCACCAACTGGTTTAAATTGCTTATCGTCCCTATTCCTGGTAAACCATGTAAGTCGGTATTTTTTCGAAAATAAGGTTTTGAGCTTTTCAGGTAAATTAGGGTCGCTTGATTCATTAAGTGAAGTCGTTTTCCAATCTGATGAATAGTTTTTCATCCAGAAGGAATAGAAAAAACGTGTAAGTCGGGTAACTATCTTTTCGCCGGAAAACCATGTAAGTCCCGTGTATGCCTTCATAAAAGTGAGCAGCTCACGCCGGTGGCAAGTTTCCATCAAAGATAGTCAGTTTTTTCCTTTTTTTCATGTAAAAGTTTACAAAATTATAAATGGAGTAGGGTAAGGTGGGGTAAGGTCCCGCACGGGGGAAGTCCCCGCACAAGGGTTTTCTGTGTTACTGTGCAAGTTATGACTATGTCCGTTGGATGGTAAGCCAATTGCCATGTCGCGAGTTCTGTGTGGAATTTCCTGTAGTGCGGATCAGCGTGGTGACAGACAAAATGAGGTAAGTTTGTTTTCCTCCGCTCTGATGTAATATTTATGATTATTTACTTCAATGATATGTTTCCGTAATCGTTGATATTCGTGTCTGTTGTGTTGCGTCAGAAAAAGGTGCTTCTTCCCGTCAAAACCCCGTGACAACGCTCTTGGTAACCATATTTTTACTTGTCTGAGGTCGATTTTAGTCAAAATGGCAAATTGGGGCAAAGCCCCGCACTCTTTGTGGGGCAAGATCCCGCACAAAATTTGTGCGGGGACTTGCCCCTTCGTTTTTATTTGGAAGACGGCGATGATAAATTTAGGTACCTTCATGCAGTTAACCATGCACAGAATTGACTTATATGTCAGGTACCACTACCTATTTGTATGTAACTTGTTTTTATTCTGTTCCCCACTATCTTCTTTCATTTTATAATTCCAGAAACTAAAGGTACAAGTATCTAACCAGCATTTTGGGAGTTATTGGAATCCTGCAGTTTGTTGTACTTTTTTTAAACGCGATACCTGCTTACTTTGTTACTAAACAAACAATGTGTTAATTTTAGGGAAAAAACTCAGAAAAATGTATTTTCCTGGACGATCATTTAACTTTTTTCTTGTCTCAAATTTTACTTGTGTTGCATTTAATTCAATGTTTTGTGATTTTTCGAATATTCTACAATTGACTTTTCATTGTGCATTGAAGATGTGTGGGAAATTTATTACCAGCAAATGCTATAAACTATTTGACTGTGACCCTTTGTTAATTGTTTAAAAAAATGAGTTGCTTACTGTTATTAAGGCATGTGAACTTCAAAAAAGTTTTTATCTTGTAAGAAATGTGATGTTTTGACTGAATAGATGAGCATATTTGAATAAATATATTCGCTTTCTGTCTGAAATTAATGCCTTTCCCCAGAATGGGGCAAACCCCCGCACTGCGGGGATTTGCCCCATGACTGCGGGGACTTACCCCTTCCTGTGGGGCAAAGCCCCGCAGACACAAATTTTTAAAAAACGTTCAGTTCTTCCATAATACTGATGACATAGTGATGAAAATTGTCAGGCATGATAGCCAAGGTCCCAAACTAGTATCCCAATGAGTTGGTTGAGGAATATTGACCTAGTAGGTGTTTATAAATGGAAAACATTCGAAAGTGCGGGGACTTACCCCACCCTACCCTAGTAGAAACCTTTCTATAAGTCTCAATTTCAGCAATAAATTTCACTCCTTGTTTTCTGCAGACACGTGATTTTCCATACTGTGGGCAACCTTAAAATCACGACCTACCTACGTGTTTTTTTTCCTACCTAAGATCACGTGTTTTTCCGCATTGTTTCTAAATTATTTTTACATTATTTAGGAGGATAATTTTAGATGAATTGATTGATTTTGTTGGCTGTTTGACCTAGCTGTAATGCTGATGTTAGAAAGAACAACAAGAGATTAGTAGTGTGCTATAAGAGCCCAATAATTGGTGCTATAATAGACCAATAATTGGTCTGCCTATGTTTTACAGGAAACTCTGTAAAATTAATGATACAAGAGATAATAATGAGATAATAATTAAGGAAATCCATCTCCGACCAATCCCTAACCCATATCCAACCCATCCACAACTCATCCCTAACCCAGCCTTGACCTATCCCAACCCCTACATATCCCTAATCTCTAACCCATACCTAACTCATCCCTTGTTTTAATGAAACAAAAGTACCTAGTTGCCTAACACTTCACATTAAATGCATACCTACCTAGTTACGGTTTTGATAGGTAAAGTGTTCCTATGGTTGTAATTTAACCCATTGAAGAATTGGTAGTATATTGAATAATTTATTGCTCAACTCTAGTAATATTAAGACTGAAGACTGTCGTTTTGACTCAAGGAGCCTTAAAGTTGGACTGCGTATTAGTCAAAGCCTATGAATTTTCATTTAAATATTTTCCTTTTGCATCGATTTGAGTATTTTGTGTAACCTTGAAACCTGGAGAAAAAAATTGAATATTATTCCTAATAATAAAATAACCCAAGCTGGGTATATTTTCATGTAAATCAAATTGAAAACCATGTAAGTCGGGTGACAAAGGCTGGGTAAAAGCATGTAAGTCCATTTTTTCGTTCGCTGAAGTAAATTTTGATGAAATTAGTCTCAGGCTCTATGAAATACTACTGTTACCACCAGTTTTATGGAATGGAACGAAAAAACTTATTGTACATGGAATGAAAACTTAATGATCCAGTTTTTAGTGTCCCCTGTAAAATTTGATAAACTCGACTTACATGGTTTACCAGGTATAGGGACGTTATGCTTGTCCAATGGGACGTCCCCTGGAATGCATGCATTACTAAACAATACGTTTTTCCCAGATGGTCGACTGGCTCATCACCGACCTCCTCGACGAGCAGCTCAAGGGCCAAAGGGAGCTCGCCGGCCGCATCGCCACTCTCTACAAGATGAAGGACGGCTACGGTCAGATCGCCGATTTCCTCTACGACAAGAAACTCCTGGAAGAGCTCAACTCCAAAGCCGCCTAAATCGAACCCTCACCGAATAGGTAACCTCCCACTGTATGATAAATTTAAGATTTTTGTGATATTCAAAGTAGACTTGTTATCATAATGTACAGAAGAGTTTTTTTTGACTACTCAAAGATGTGTTTTCTTATCAGAGTGAGTTTTAATTGTATAATTTTCTTCGTGTAATAAACATATTTTTCATTAAGTGCCTACACCTTGTTGTTCTTCACGCAACCGCTGATCATAAAACATTTTGAAACATTCCACTTTCTCGGTAGTGTAGAAAGGGAGAGGCATCACGATCATTTTTGCAGATAATCTTTGCTAATTGTGAATATTATACTTTTAAAATTTTGAATGAAACAAAATAATATTTTTCAAATGACAGGGAAATTTTTACTGATTATTTCTAAACTGGGTCAAATTGTGATCTGAAGGAAAGTTTTTGATGAGATAGGAAATTCGGCCCCTGGTCCACAGTCAGATCATTTAATAAAGTATAATCTTACCGCGTGAATGGGGAAACCAACGCGCCGCGCCGTGCCAGGATTCACCATTCACTATCACGCCAACGCTCCAAACTGTGGAACTTCGTGCAAAACTGTGAACCTAAAAGCGCTGCAAATTATTACAAAAAGGTTTATCACTTTTCTCTATACATCACTCGCCCGCAAAGAACACAGCTTTGCCATTGTCATTACCTATCAACCATATTCTAGCTTCACAATAAAGTTTACTTTGAAGAAATGAAGGCTTCACACTCAATACGAAGAAACTAGGAGTTGGTGCCTTCATCAGGAAATTTGATTACTGGTTGCTAAGGATGCAAAACTGAGTGCAATTATTCGAAGAAACGAACTATTCACACTAGTGTTTCTGATTAATCGTAAGTCCAATCCTTAAGTTCTCCTAGGGACCGAACGGTTGATCCTATAGAGCTCTGGGTGGTCTCATTCAATTCTAAAAATTCGATATTTCAAATTTAAAAAAAAAAAACAATACCTTTATATCGAAAGTCTTTCAACTAGGGCGTTTTAACATTTCAGCCCTTATTTGTCAACTCTTAGAAGTGAGTGGCATCAACCAAAAGTATCAGGTTACAAGTAGACTCCAAATGGAGCCCCTACACCAAATTTCATAAAAATCGGTAAGAAAGGAAAGTGCCAAAATACGGCGGACGGACATAGCAACATTTTTATTCGATTTTTGGTTTCTACTTAGCTTGGAACGTAAACTAAAAAATTTTGAGGGGAGGGGGGGGGGGGGTAAAAATATTTCTTGGTCGATTCCAAAGGCTCATTATTAGAAATAATAGATCAAAAAGCAAAATTTCAGCTCATCATAGTGCATCCCTGTGGCTAAAAATCTCAGGGTTGCCATGAGCCTATCTTGAGGGATGATAAATTTTCTCATGGGTGTATCTTTCTTTTGAACCAGTGGAGATATCAAACGGAATAGAAGATGGTACGACTCCTAATCCATCCTCAAATAATTTCTCCAGTAGGTCATTAAATAAGTTCACATGAGTGAACTTGTTTTGGGGTTTCTCTTCTTCATATATGGGCAAACCACTGTGTAGTACAGGAGAGTATCGTTGTCCACGACGAGATTGTACGTACGCGCAACAGGTAACTACACAACACTTTGGCGGTCAGATCAGCACTGGTGGCGCGGCGAGGCGTGGTGGTGAATGGCTTAGCAAATCTCCGATGATTTTTCACGACGCGCCACGCTATTTGGAGGGCTAGTGAATGGCCACCAAAACCAAAACGCACCGTACGCAATTTTTTTCCCACCAAAAACTACGGACAGCAGACCTAGGGTTCACGGGTGTCGTCACGGCCGTCTGCCGTACGAATTAATATCATAAATACATAATATATCATGTAATCGATGTATGTTTTGCCACATATATGTAAATGGTATAAATAGGTATCACATGTATTGTAAATGTCAACGTAGATCCAAGCTCTCCCCTTTTGGGCTTTTTGTGTATGACGGACTCCCCAACGACCCCTTATCCATCCCCTGACCTCTGTATAAGTATGTATAGGTATATAAGGCGCCCAGTATAGTATGTGTATTGTATAAACCACACCGCAGTGTGGGTTAGGTGTATAGCTGCCCATAACCAGCTGTATAGATAAGAACCATTTCATGTTCTTATGTGTATAGCATATGCCATCCGCCATGGTCATATTATGGGAAGTATAAGTTGTACACCACTTGTACAACAGAATAGGTATAGTATAATGCCACAGTATAAAGGTTTAGATGTATAGTATAAGTGTAGAGTACATGTATAGCATATATGTGCCACAGTATAAAGGTATAGGTATATAGTGTGTTATAGGCTTCTGTGTAAGCTACGAGTATAACATGACTTATAAGGTATTTTGTGTATGGTATAGAGTATAAGACAAGGGGAGAGCTTGCTGACACAGAAGGTATAGGTATAATCGATCGATCGAATAAGTATAAGGTGTAATTACTCACAGATACTTTCCCTGGTTGCCTCCAAGAGCACAACAAAGGCGTCGGCTCGCCTGTCTTGCATCCCTCAGTGTTTCTTCCCCCACCACTCTACCTCTAGGAAGCCCCTCCTTCTCCTGGGTTCGTCCTCCCTTACAAACTACTGTATTTTATATTATATTATATTGTATATTATACTCTCGCTGTAGCAACAATGGGTTAAGCACGTGTATGACTCGTGACGTCATCCTACACCCACGAAGTTACCGAAGGTTTCGCTTACTTTCATGTAAAGTTCATGGGGGAAACGAAAGAAGTAAGTACGCTCTTTTAAAGATTTTACAGACTTTATATTTTGAGAAATCGTGCTGATTACAAACGAAAACAGGGTGCCTACTAGCTGGTTATTCATTTTTCAGCACTCGTAATGAATTACGAGATTTTGTTAGTTAACCAGTACATGAGCAAATAATGTAAATATATTATAGTACTCGCTAAGTTTATCAGTAAGTACACACAGATGGATGTAAATTCAACTAAAAAAGGTAAATAGGTCCGAACTTTGCTGCGACCGATATAACAATTTTCGTACCCCTTCGGGGGGGGAGGGGGGGGAACTGTTGTAATTATTATGATTATCGGTAAACAGATAAAGATTAGGTACAACCAAGGGGATTGGATACAACTGAAGCCAGCGCTCGGGAGAGATGGCGGAAACGAGGGCAACTATAGGCCACACGCTAGTTACCTTCCTAGTTAGATAGAGCAAATTTCAATGTAAATTAGCATTGGATTTCAATTTCTCTGAAATAGAAATGGGGGTTATTAGCATTTCACCAGCAGGTACCCTGACATTCAAATTCCGAGGTGATTCCTACATATAATGTTTACGAATTAGGAGATTTATCGTAATATGACTAAATAAACTTATAAATTAAACTCCTAACTTATAAATAAAACTCTCAAATACTTCCTACGACTGCTTCGACGGATCCGTCGAAGGAATTCGCTTTTTTCAACAATAAAATAACCATTTACACTCTGAAACGACACCCACCCTGACTCTATTTACACTTACGTAGCTATAGGTAAAATATCACTGGTAGTTGGATGAACAGGATTTTGAAAGGTTTCAATCTAAAACCAGGGCCTTGATGGACCCGTGGAGCCCGAAATAGGGATCGTTGATGCCGTTTTTGAGTTGAGGTCTTTTGCTTTCGTCCGCCTCCTCAGAAAGTTGCGGGAGCAGGTCTTTGATGATTTGGGAGGTCTTGAGAGTTTTCGCCCAGGCGCCTGTAAAACAAAGTTGTAGTTGTAGATTTCAACAAAACTTTTAAGATTGCAACTTTGGTTTTTGAGTGATATTTGACTCAAAAATGTTCTTCCAATCAAAACCGACCAACAAGAAAACCTTTAAAAAATGTCTTTGTCACAATTTTATTCTATTTTCGTACGCCGAAAATACACCAAAACAGAGGTTTTGGTGTATCCAACGAAAACCCCTGTTTTCTGGAAAACACATTTAAAATTTTAAACCGTTTTCAAAATGCTAATCTGACTTTTTTCTATACTTGTTAAGGGCTCTCGGTCAGTGATTAAAAGGTTTTCTCGCTTTTCTCTGGCTATTATTGGTCCATTTTGATGAAAGTGAAGTAAAGTAAACAACCATTTCAGGTTAAGTTTTCGTCCGACTGCTATTCCTGGCGTTGCGGACATCATCAGCTTAGAGATGGGCGAACGGCTCTGAGCGCTCCGCTCATTCACAAGAGCCGGATCTTTTAAACTGATCAGTGGCTCTTTTGCGCTCGTATTAATTGTAGAGGTGAACATGCGATGAAAAACGCTGCAAATTATTACACAATGGTTTATTTTAGTTCTGCCCGGAAACTTTTATTGGATTCTACATAACCTTGAATCGTAAACCGGAGGGAATAATTTTTCTGTTGCTCGATTCCAATGGTTCATTATTGAAAATAATAACCCAAAAGCGCTATAAAGATGTTCAATAAATTCTTTAAAAAAACAAGGAAGAATCAATAAATGAACATGATTAAAGCAATGAATGAGTAAGACGAACTCGTAAAAATACAGTTTTTTATTAAAACTTTTATTTATTTATATGAAGTCTACATTTTTGTATGCCTCCAATGACAAGCCACAATTTAAAAAAAATTCTTAGTAGGAGTAGTAGTTATAAGGTAAAAGAGAATAAACGAACCAATATGTAAGCTTCAATATTAATAATAATGGTAAGATAAGCATGTGCTTTTGCTTGCCTTTTGAACTTGTATCAGAAAGCTCCTCACATAAAATCATGATGTAAAAACCTAACAGGGAGAAAAAACTACAGAAAGAATCAGAAAGTGGATCACAGAAAATACGGTAAAGTGTACGACCAAAGCAGGACAAACCGTTCGCTCCCTACGAGTACTTAAGGGTTTTCCTTAGATAAAACAGAATCACGAGTGTGAATCACAAAAGAATCAAATTTCCATATGAAGCTCTTTTCCTGAATAGATCACTCTTCTCCAAAGATCACAGCTTTCCATTGTCTCTATTTATTTAGTTTTTACCTACCAACCATGGTACCTACTACCTACCTTCTAGGGCATTTTTGAAAATGTCAACCCTTCATTTCCATTCGGTTGGTGGTTGGGGAAGTGAAAAAAATGGAAGTAAAAAACCATTACATATTTGTTACCTACTTCTATTTTTGTGATTCCTGCCGCAATCTATTAGTTTTTCAATTCCCTAGGTAAATGCACTAATGAATTTCAAAAGTCGTTAAAAAATTCCAATTTAAGTACTTTTCTCAACTTTTGAAATTAAACAAGTGCACTGGTGTGGAGATTATAAAAATAAGAAGAATGCTACAAGAAACATGAAAATGGGATGATAATTTCCTGAGAAAACTGGGAAAAACTGTCGATGAAAACTGACCTGCTATGAGAAGGCACTGGGGGTGGTGGGTGTCAATGTTGCTCCTTCAGGCAGGGGTGGGGGTTGGGAAGGGGCAATCGAGCGCCGTTTCGTAAGAGATTAGACTAACCCGCAACTAGGAAGAACCGGAGACCGACTGAGGTTTTGGTTTTCTATATTCAATAATGAACCTTTGGAATCGACCAAGAAAAAATTTGTTTACCCCCCCCCCCCCCCTCAAAATTTATTGGTTAACGTTTCAAGGTATGTAGAATCCGAAAATGAAAAATTTCCATCCGTTCGCCTTCTGCCGTACGCGGCACTTTCGTTAGTTACCTACCATGGGCTGATTTTGATGAAATTTGTTATATGGGCTCCATTTGGGGTCTAGCTGTACTCCGAAGTTTTTGGTTGATGTTTGTAACTTCTAAGGGTTGAATAATAAGGGTTGAAATTTTGAAAACGCCCTAGCTCCAAAATTTCAATATGAAGGTACTGTTTTCCCATCAATTTAAGATAGTATTGAATTTTCAGAATCGAATGAGACCACCCGGAGCTGTGTAGAACCAACCGTTCACTCCCTATGAAAACTATATTATCATTGGACTTACGATAACTCAGAAACACGAGTGTGAATCGCAAAAGAGGCCAAATCTCCGTTCAAATTTTAGCTGACCAAAATGCGATCGCTGTAGGTAGGTGGGATCTTTGGTTGGTGGTGAAAATGGCAAAGCCGAGTTCTTTACAGACGAGTGATCTATATAGAAAAATAATAAACCTTTGTGTAATAATTTGCTGCGTTTTTGCAATTGGTAGGGAAATAAAGAGAGCAATTTTTTCGCCGTTTTCAATTGCATTGAATTTTTTTCGCCGATTTTAATAGGATTGCATTTTTAGAATCGAATGAGACCGCCCAGAGCTCTGTAGGACAATCCTTTCGCTCCCCATGAGGATTTAAGGGTTGGAGCTTAAAAAAGCTTAATATCCGTTCAAATTTCCAAATCAATACACAATTTCATGAACAAAAATTTCTTCAAGATGATTTAAAACGTAAAATCTGAGTAGAAATTGTGATTTTGGTAGAATTCTTTTTCTTCTTCAAGATCACATTGACTCTGTTTATTTGGTCGACTCCAAAGGAATAGTCATATTTCGGTTTTGAAGTTGTCATTTTCGGGGGGGGGGGGGGGGGGGGGGAGTAGTGGAGGGGCCAGCGTGTTTCTTATTCCCTTATGAAATGAGTGTGAATCAACTTACTGCCCAGATCAGCGAGTGCAGGTCCTTTGCCGCCTTCAATATCTTTAGGAAGAACCTCGACGTGTTCGAAAGCTTTGTGGATTGGGTCGCTGGTCACGTGGAACTAAAATAGGTGAAGTTCAAAATGCAATAATTAAAATAACTATTATTAACAACAAACGAACTTTCAGAAATACATAGGTAGACCCTTCAATTACGACAGTATTGTGTACAACAGAAGCCTTAAAAAAGGTATACAAATTTCTTACTGACTCCGACATTAAAATTAGAAGACAATCAATATTTTAAAATTTCAGGACATACACATTTTCAAGACAAAATGTCAAGACACAAGACCCCTTATTATTAATCTCGACCCCTAAAATCCTCCCGGTATGCTGGTACATATCGCACGTATCATAGAAGAGGGATACAAGTCCAAAAATGTCATTTTTGAGTTAGGAACGGTTTTGGGTAGTGGACGTGCTGTTTTTCATCCCTAGAAGACAAACTCTAGCCTAGCTCAATCCCCCTCCGCCTGAAAGCTGAAAGTTCTTTGTTCGATGGACGGAGCCACCTACGTTTGCAAAAGACAGGCACAAAGCCCAGTGCTACCCTCTTAAGTGGTCGTATCGCCTCTATTAAGTTATTTCCTCAATTAAAGAAACCTAGTGTTAATTTTTTGGAAACGACTTACAATCAAGACGATCAACAATGATAAATTCATGTTTATTGAGAAATTTATCAGAACACTTCGTTCCCTCGAGCCTAGCCCAAAGGGCCCCCCTCCTGCCCTTGTCCCGAGAAGGTAGTTGACTGGTGATCTTTACAGAAAAATAATAATTGTAATAATAATCACAATTATAATAATTTACACGGTTTCCTAATTATTTCATTCATCATGCTGTGGCTAGTTAACAGCAGGTAGGTAGATGGTTACCTACTTGTGTTTCTAGGACGTTGTAAGATTTGGGCATCCTTAAATATGTGATTAATCTGGGTTAAAGGTGGACAACACTCAACGGAAAACAAAATAACCAGATACTAATCCGTTTTAGTCCTTTCAAAATCCAAATCCACGAAAAAAACCATCAGTCTGTGTCTCTTGTGTTTGTCCAGGCCTTATTCCCCAACCGATTCGCGTGGGTTCCTTTGTTCAACGCTGAAATTTATCTAGCGCTGTGGACTACGTCGTCGAAACATTAAATTTTGCCTTGAAGGAGGGGGGGGGGGAGTAGATCTATTAAAATTTGGTTTTTTAAGCATAATTTTGTGTATTTCGTCCAAACCTCAATTTCCCACTGATTTGAGTGTTTCTTTTTTTGTTCGACGTAGAAATCTATCAAGTTTTGCACTACACCGCTGGAATTTTGAGATTAGAATAAACGGAGGAGGAACGAGGGGTTATTCAGTGAAAGTATGACAGCATTATGATTCGCGTGTTTCTGACTGACTAACATTAAGTCACCAGAGTACTGAAATTCTCATTAGGAAGAGGAAAGTTGAGGGATAATATTCACAAAATTGCGTTTTTTCGATATTTTGGTTCATTTAGGGCTTACTAATGGTACCCAAGCTTTGAATCTTTATGAATAAACCTTTGTATTTTCATGAACTATAAATTTTGTCACCATAGAACAAATTAGTGGTGCCCCTGGCGTGTTTCACCTTGAATGTATACTCCTACGGACTACCTACCGAAACTACTGATGAAAGTTGTACTGGTTGTACTGAAACCATTGAAGAAGAGATGGCGAGAGGGGGGGGGATTGAACTCGAAATCGCACGTTGGTTATCTTTGATTATAGATTTTAAGAAGCTGTTAATTAGTCAAGATTATTTTTGGAGACATAAATATCTTCCGTTTTCAATCTGTTTTATTTTTCCGACACCTCCCAATCTAATAAATTCTCGTTTTATACACCTCAAGTTATGATTATTCTCATTTAAAACCAAATTAATCATTAGGGAAAGAATAAAAATCGTCCATGAAAAAAAAGTGACATCTCTGAAACAAAGAAATATTGTCCGTGAAAAAAGGGAACAACACCAAAAATCGAAGAATTCGAAAAAATATCCCCCCCACTCCTTCCTCACTAGCGAAAAAATAATAAATAATTAAATAAATAAATAAATAAATTCGGTCCATGAGCTGTAGAAGCATTAGTGCGGGAACAATTTCCCCAAATATCACCAACGTCAGACGTGTTGCCATGGAAATAAAGCTCGTTCGAGAGGGAAAATTTGAAGGTGATTTCCCAAAAATCACTTTTTTCGAGATGTGTCCCTATTCTAGGAAATGTGCGATAATACATTCAGAATACAATGTATTAGGGTAATGAATCAGATGTAATAGGGATAATACATATTATGTACTCCCGTACGAAACCAATAAAACGAATAAAAAAAACGACTATTTTTGGTGCACCTGAAAATTTTGGGGCGATGATACTTGTATTTTGAAAGTAATGATAAGTTATAAATAAAATGTAGATAACAATTGGCTAATAGGAAACTCGCAGCAGCATCTGCGCTTACCCTATCTTTCAGCTTCTTGCTGAGGAACGGGACGATTACGGTGTTGATAGCTGTTGCCAGTACTTGAGGAACGTTGGTTACCAGGATTTTCTTCACCCTGACTGGATAAGCTTCCTAAAATACAAAACGTTAGTTATGTAATGCAGAAAGTACAAAAACCATACCTCAAAGCCCTCGATAAAAAAAGGAGGTTTCCCAATTTCTGTAAAAATCGGAATTCCTTGGTCCATGAGGGATCCCGATGGGTCCGGATTTCGGATCCCCGAAAAACACAACATACCTAGAGGTAAATGTCCCAAATTAAGTGCTACAAAACGAAGATAGCGGTGGTAGTTCGTCATGACCTGTGTGGAATCAGCCATAGATTTCAGGCGCGTTTAGACTGACCCGCAACACTTCTGGAGTCCTGCGGCTGTCTCGGCTATCTTCGAATCAGGTGCTAAAGGAATCTGGTTCACTGATTGGCTACTAGAAGATAGCAGTGATAGTTCTTCATATACCGGGTGTCTCAAAAGTTGTTCACCCCCCTGCTAAAATCGTCCAGATAGAGGTAAAAAAAATTTTTTTGAATCTTTATTATTATTATTTATTTTTATTTTATTATTTATTTATTTTATCATTATTTATTATTATGAATTATTAATTATACACCCCGACAAACAGACGATTCGTCTCGCTGTTCGGGATTTCACCCAATCTGGAGCAGTGACACCACGAAGATCGGTTCATTGAGACGCAGTACAAGTACGTTCGTTTAGAAGAAAAGAAAAGAAAGAAAATAACATTATTTAGCTCGTCAGAATCGTCTGTCTGTCGCAGCACCTTTTAGTTATCGGAACCCCCCTCATGTAGCATATAATTTAAAGCTTACAATCAGACCTTTAATTTGACTGTACACAATTAGTCCGGCAACGACTCAGTCGGAAGTCACAGGGCAAGAAGGGTGAATGCGGACCAATATTCCCGAAAACGGGAACCACGTTTTTCAACTTCTTTCACACATTTTCGATACTTTTAACAAAGCAAAATGAAATCTGTTTGAAACGGGACCACCACGGATACTTGTAGAACAAATTTCAAAAAGAACGAGACAGATTGGTACCAGAATAAAAAAATGCAAGGTGTTCAGACATACAAAAAAAAAAAAAAAAAAAACGTCTGCCAAGTGGGTGTGGCACATTGCTTCCTCGTATCCATAACCCGTTTATATAGATGATCCGATGCATAGTAGTTAATCTCAAAGTACCTTTCACTACCCTCATAGGGGACCATCTACACGCTAATCTGGACAATCCTAGAAAATTTCATCAAATTCGGATGAAAAATGTAAATGTTATGGCTGTTACAAGGATTTTACTTATGCGCATGCGTAGAGGCTTCTGTAAATTTTAAGGCCTTGATTTTCATTGGGGACCATCTACAAACTAATCCGCGTAATCCCTGAAAATGTCATCGAAATCGGGTAGAAAATGTGGAAGTTATGGCTGTTACAAGGAATTCACGTTTGCGCATGCGCAGCGGCTAGTATCAGTCTGAAGGTTATGATTTTCATAGGGGACCTTCTAAATACTAATCTGTAACATCCCTGAAAATTTCATTGAAATCGGATGGAAAATGTAGAAGTTATGGCCGTTACATGGAAATTCACGTTTGCGCATGCGCAGCGGCTACTATCAGTCCGAAGGTGGTGATTTTCATAGGGGACCATCTAAATACTAATCTGTAACATCCCTGAAAATTTCATTGAAATCGAATGGAAAATGTAGAAGTTATGGCCGTTACAAGGAATTCACGTTTGCGCATGCGCAGTCGCTTCTATCAGTCCGAGAATGATGATTTTCATAGGGGACCGTCTACACACCAACCCGCACAATCCCTGAAAATTTCATTGAAATCGGACAATAACTTCGTATAGTTATGCGCGTTACAAGGAATTCATGACAGACAGACAGACAGACACACAGACACGGGACCAAAATTGTTCAGAAAGGTCTAAAACGCGAAACGCGAGTGAAAATGTTGATTTTGGAGAACTTTTTTTTTCGTCCTTGAAAAGTGAAAACAAAGCTTCCGCTACCTTGGTAGACTCGGAAGCAAAAAAGTCCCACGACAACCCAAATTGAGTAAGTACCTCCTCTTTCGGTCAATTATGAGCTATCCTCAAATCGTGTGCAAAACGAATCTGTTTCACTGATTAGCTACTAAGTAGAAGATAGCAGTGGAAGAAGTTCGTCATACATGAGGGGTCAAGTATTAGGTAGCACAAATTAGGAGCTATCTTCAAATCAGATGTAAAAGGATTAACCCTATTATTCCCTACAGTTTTGCAGAATAGTTATTACAAGGTATCTGAACAAATTCATGAAACTAACTTTTGCTGTCCAGTTCCTGGTAGAAGTGGATCTGATCTCATCACAATATTATCTCAGAAATCGTATACAGGGTGTCTACAAAACAGCTGTAAGGAATTCAAGGGGTCGATTCTACTACTAATTTCCAACAAAAAGTTTCTTAGCTTTTTTTATAAAAGCCTCTTTAACCTACTGTTTTCACTTTTAAGTTTTTTGCTTCCGAGTCTACCAAGGTAGCGGAAGCTTTGTTTTCACTTTTCAAGGTCGAAAAAAAAAGTTCTCCAAAATCAAAATTTACACTCGCGTTTTGCGTTTTAGACCTTTTTGAACAATTTTGGTTCAGTGTCTGTGTGTCTGTGTGTCTGTGTGTCTGTCTGTCTGTCATGAATTCCTTGTAACGCGCATAACTAAACGAAGTTATTGTCCGATTTAAATGAAATTTTCAGGGATTATGCGGGTTGGTGTGTAGACGGTCCCCTATGAAAATCATCATCCCCGGACTGATAGAAGCGACTGCGCATGCGCAAACGTGAATTCCTTGTAACGGCCATAACTTCTACATTTTCCATCCGATTTCAATGAAATTTACAGGGATTGTGCGGGTTGGTGTGTAAACGGTCCCCTATGAAAATAATCATCCCCGGACTGATAGAAGCGACTGCGCATGCGCAAACGTGAATTCCTTGTAACGGCCATAACTTCTACATTTTCCATCCGATTTCAATGAAATTTTCAGGGATTGTGCGGGTTGGTGTGTAGACGGTCCCCTATGAAAATCATCACCTTCGGACTGATAGTAGCTACTGCGCATGCGCAAACGTGAATTTCCTTGTAACTTCCATAATTTCTACATTTTCAATCCGATTTCAATGAAATTTTCAGGGATGTTACAGATTAGTATTTAGATGGTCCCCTATGAAGATCACCACCTTCGGACTGATAGTAGCCACTGCGCATGCGCAAACGTGAATTCCTTGTAACGGCCATAACTTCTACATTTTCCATCCGATTTCAATGAAATTTTCAGGGATGTTACAGATTAACTTGTTTTGATGTTTTGAGATTATCTACTATGCATCGGATCATCTATACAATCGGGTTATGGATACGAGGAAGCTATGTGCCACACCCACTTGGCAGACGTTTTTTTCGTGTTTTCGACCTTACACCATTAAAACGGTCATAACTCTCTTAAATTACACTCAAAAATTAAAAATAAGGATTCCGTTGGAAAGAGCGTCAAATTTCCTATCTCCCTGATACCAAATAACAAATTTTCAGTTGAATTACATGAGGAATAAAGCAACCTAAAAAGTGAACTTAGTAAATTTTCGAAAAATTCCCGTTTTTCAACGCCTATAAATCTCCAAATATTACCAGGTAAAGTTCTGTTGCCGGAAAGCCTAAACACTGAGACAGAATCTCAGCTTTCCAATGGTATAATCAATCAATATCAATATAATATCGATATAATCAATCCTGTTTCCGGAGGCCTCGCGGTCTACTGCGGCGCCGCCCCACCCACTGCTGTCGTCCGACCCCTCAAATCGACTAGGCGGAGCGCCGATTTGTTGAAAAAATGCACGTTTTTCCGCGTTCAAACACGAATTTCTCCCCTAAATACGGTTGTAGAATATGTTTTGATTATACCATTGGAAAGCTGAGATTCTGGCACAGTTTTTAGGCTTTCCGGCAACAGAACTTTACCTGGTAATATTTGGAGATTTATAGGCGTTGAAAAACGGGAATTTTTCGAAAATTTACTAAGTTCAGTTTTTAAGTTGCTTTATTCCTCATGTAATTCAACTGAAAATTTGTTATTTGGTATCAGGGAGATAGGAAATTCGACGCTCTTTCCAACGGTATCCTTATTTTTAATTTTTAAGTGTAATTTAAGAGAGTTATGACCGTTTTAATGGTGTAAGGTCGAAAACACGGAAAAAAACTTAAAAGTGAAAAAAGTCGGTTAAAGAGGCGTTTAAAAAAAATTCTAATAGACACTTTTTGTTGGAAAGTAGTTGTAGAATCGACCCCTTGAATTCCTTACAGCTGTTTTGTATATACCTATAAGAAATCGTATACATATAAGAAAGAACTTCCCTACCTGGAAGAAAGAAGTGAAGCTCCGAAGCGCAGTGGGGGGAAGCTTGAGGAAATGCGACATGCTGTAGTTAGCGGCGTCCAAAATGTAAATGTGCTGCCCAGCGATGGGGATGGTGCGGAGTTTGAGTTCGAACAGAAGCAACATCTTCTTCAGGGTGTCCACTCCGTTGTACATCTCAACGTCGTCGTTTGTCATGTGCGTCAAGGCGATGCAGTTCCCTTCAGGTGTTGGCTTCGGTAGATCAACGATGGTTCTGGAAATACCACAGCAATTTATACCTACCTTTTCCCTGTCAAATTGGAGATTGTCAAATTTGGAGATTTTCCATTTCAAATTAGAGGAATAAGGTTCGTTTCACATCTATTTAAAACGCCGGGACGCTAACCTGGAAAAGATGGCGGAAAAACCCGGCGCTTCTGGAAATACCTACTCCATGCAACATGACGAAGACATTACATCCGTCCCTTCCGACTGCTATTCTTTCAAAGGTGCCTATTCACGCGTAATTAGTAATTAATTACTTATCAAGCGTAGTTAATTGATACTGCTTTCTCAAAATTAAGTAAAGTATTTCTGTCATCCTCCAATTTGATGTGTGAAATCTCCAATTTGCTATGTAAAACCCCCATTTTGACCTTAAAATGCTATGAACAGTGAGAGAACCATGCCATCGGCCTTTGATTTATTATTTTCAATGATGAACCTTCGGAATCGAGCAAGAAAAAAACAAAGCTTCCGCTACCGTGGTAGACTCGGAAGCAAAATTAAACCCCCTCAAAATTTGATGGTTTACGTTTCAAGGTATGTAGAATCCGAAAATCGAATTGAAAAGAAATCTCTCCGTCCACGGCACTTTTCTTAGTTACTATGAACGTATGTTGATGAACTTTGGTATATGGGCTCAATTTGGTGTCTAGTTGTGCCTCTAGTCACTTCTAAGGGGTGAAAAATAGTGGTACCTAGTAATTTTCAAAAGCGCCCAGCTCGAAAACTCTCAAAAATGAAAGTATTTTTGTTTTAACAATTTCAAATAGTGTTGAATTTTTAGAATCGAATGAGACCGCCCAGAGCTCTGTAGGACAAACCGTTCGTTCTCAATGAGAATATAAACGTTGGACTTACGATAAATCAGAAACACGAGTATTAATCGCAAATGAGGCCGAAAAAAATCTGTTCAAATTAAAGCTGTCCAAAATGAGATCGTTGTTCGTTTTTTTGAGTGTAGTACTCAGTTTTGCGTCCTTTGCAACCAGTAATGAAATTTCCTAACTCCTTATTTCTTCGAAAATGTGGTTGGCAGGTAGTGGCAGTTGCACATTTGTGTTCTTTGCAAGCGACTGATCTATAAAGAAAAACGCTGCAAATTATTGCACAATGGTTTATTATTTTTCTATATTGACCACTCGTCTGCAAAGCCACCAACCATCCAACATGAAGAACTGGCCGAAGGAGCTCCCATATTCAGCGACATCGGAAACATCCGCGGCCTCATAGGATTTTACCTCAAAGAAATCTACACTTGCCTCGGTCCTATAGACCCGAATGGCATCATGGTGGCGTGAGTTATTCAAAATCTATACTAAAACTCGTTTTTCCAAAATTGCAGATTTTTGGATTGTCACAATACTATTCTCATAGTGCGACATACTCGTAATTCATTATTTCAGTAACCTTGGTTGATCTTGCCTAACTACAAATTGCAGGCTCAATGATAACACTAGATTACAAAATTTAGGGGTGGTCTGGCTGCCTCGTTCTTTCACCACTTTTCTTATGGTATTTGGTGCGCTGAATCCGAATCTGACGTCAGTTTTTTTTGTTTATGTCGGATTTTCAAGATATAGCTAGTTTTAAGATTTTTCTAGTTCTCACTTTTCTTCATTTTTAAGTGAGAACTCATCTTGCTTAAATCTCCTCAAAAAGTACTCAGACTTATAGGAAATTTCATGTAGAATCCGAATATGTACTTAGTTTTTAAGTAAAACTGTATTAAACCCCCTATTTTCCACAAAACGAATCAAAAAACACCGGTTCTCAACGTTTTTTCTTCGGGTTTTCCCTTACATTTTGCCACTTGAAAAAAAATGAAGGCTAAAAAAATTTTCTCGGGCTTTTACTTTGTAGGGGGGACACCCCAGAGGAGAATGAGACCAATCGCAGCCTCCTAAACCCATTAAAATCGAAGGAATGAGCTTTTTCATGGCACTGAGATGAAAATTCACAAAAACCGTTAGTTAATTTTTCGAGATAAGTATGTGTGTTCCTAAATCTGGTTTCCTCAAATGAATTTTCCTTTCTTCTATATTTTTTATGCTTGTCACCTATTAAGAGTAAGATCGAAAATAGGTACTCAAAGGGGGGGTAAATCATAATTGGGAAACTCTTGTTTTGTTAAGTGATTTTAATTCAGTTTTACAAACGAAACACAATAAACTGCAGAAAAGTTAACGGTGTAAATCTGTTTCATGAAGGCTCAGATGAATCAATAGTTGGTACAATGTTTGGTTATTCCTCCACCTCAGAGGTTTCACCAAGATATGAAACCATGGAAGAACAGTACAAAGGGTATTGGGAAGTTCACATGATGGCGGACTATTGTTGGACCTTAAAAAGAGATTTACCTCAGGTGGCGAAGTTTTCTCTACCTACATAGATTCCGGCGATGAAACCTCTGAGGTGGAGGAATAACCAAACATTCTACCAACTATTGATTCATCTGAGCCTTCATGAAACAGATTTACACCGTTAACTTTTCTGCAGTTTATTGTGTTTCGTTTGTAAAACTGAATTGAAATCACTTAACAAAACAAGAGTTTCCCAATTATGATTTACTCCCCCTTTGAGTACCTATTTTCGATCTTACTCTTAATAGGTGACAAGCATAAAAAATATAGAAGAAAGGAAAATCTATTTGAGGAAACCAGATTTAGGAACACACATACTTATCTCGAATAATTAACTAACGGTTTTTGTGAATTTTCATCTCAAAGCCATGAAAAAGCTCATTCCTTCGATATTATTGGGTTTAGGAGGCTGCGATTGGTCTCATTCTCCTCTGGGGTGTCTCCCCAACAAAGTAAAAGCCCGAGAAAATTTTTTTTAGCCTTCATTTTTTTTTCAAGTGGCAAAATGTAAGGGAAAACCCGAAGAAAAAACGTTGAGAACCGGTGTTTTTTGATTCGTTTTGTGGAAAATAGGGGGTTTAATACAGTTTTACTTAAAAACTAAGTACATATTCGGATTCTACATGAAATTTCCTATAAGTCTGAGTACTTTTTGAGGAGATTTAAGCAAGATGAGTTCTCACTAAAAAATGAAGAAAAGTGAGAACTAGAAAAATCTTAAAACTAGCTATATCTTGAAAATCCGACATAAACAAAAAAAACTGACGTCAGATTCGGATTCAGCGCACCAAATACCATAAGAAAAGTGGTGAAAGAACAAGGCAGCCAGACCACCCCTAAATTTTGTAATCTAGTGTAAGCAACCATCCAACATGAAGAAGGAAATGCTTGCATACGAGTCTGCAACACATTGGGACATTTTCATGTGTGTTTTCTTATTGTATTTATTAGGTACTAGGCAGATCTCACCCGTGCATTGCCCAGCGGGGCGTACAGATCAATTAAATGGGCCATCAGAGAAACCGCCAACCCGTGGGTACTTAATTGAATTCGCGATCGTGTTGACTCTAATGGTCCAACTTTAATGGTTGAAACTAATAAACCAAAACAATATGTCAACCACTACACAACAAGGTAGTGAAGTAAGGTTGTTAGTTCATGTACCCAAGCATCAAAATAAGAAAACAGTTGATTGTTCTCTACGCAACACATTGAGTCTATGTTATTTATTGGTAGTTTTCGTGACGATTCTTCAGTTTATGTGCCAAAGCAAAGACATGAAAATGTCAAAAACATCGATCGCATTTCGGTCAGCTATAATTTGAACGGTTTGTCCTACAGAGCTCCGCGTGGTCTCAAAAAATTCTAAAAATTCTATAGAATCTTAAATTGAAGGAAAAACAATACCTTTATATCGACATTTTTTGAGTTAGGGCGTTTACAAAATTTCAAAATTCATTTTTGAACCCTTAGAAGTGACCTACATCAACCAAAATCTTCGGGGCACAACTAAACCCCAAATGGAGCCTACATACCAAATTTCATCGAAATCGGTCAATGCTAAGTGGGGAAAATGCCGCGTACAGCGTACGGACGGCCAAATTTTTATTCGATTTTTGGATTCTACGTACCTTGAAACGTAAACCATCAAATTTTGAGGGGTGCTAAAAAATATTTTTTCTTGGTCGATTCCAAAGGTTCATTATTGATAATAATAAACCAAAATCAACGTCGAGCTTCTTCAATGACTTGCGATTGTGGCCTCTCATGATGGGCTACGGTTGCTTCTTGATGAATTCGTTTATGGTTGGAATACGAAGTTCTGTGTGCAGCCGGACATTTCTGGTCTACCGGTACGCAGCACATTGCAGCACGTTATTTTGAAACCGCTGTGTTATATCTCGGTTACTTTGAGCAGTGCAGCCCCACAACTGCACTCCATAAGTCCAGACAGGCTTAAGGACTTTGGTCTCAACCAGGGGCGTGGCGTCCATAAGGCCACTTTGGGTCTAGCCCCGGCAAAATTTCTCTCACTGTAACCTAGATTTTTTACCCCAAAGTTGGAAAAACTCCCTTCAAAAAGTGTTCTCCACAAAGTAGAAAAAAATCCCTAGCAGAAAGTTTTTTCCTCAAAACTCACTCATGATCCATGGAAGCATGGAGCTTTTACAAGTAAAAAATAATTCTACACTGACATGCAGTTATTATGTCAAATTTCCATGGTAAAACCCGAGGCCATGGAGCTAGGTTCCATGCCTCCTACTAGGTCCATGCCCAAGGCTGTCTCCATGGCCTGCTACGAGAGAGAAGATGCAAGATGGAATCGATAGGTATCCAACAATCGATTTGTATCAAACAATCGATTCTCCACTCCCGAATTCCCAAGATCTGGGGCTAGACCCCACTAGACCCCGGCGTCGTCATGCCAACGTGTTGTTTATTTTTAGTTTTTCTCCTTCTGCACATGCGCAGTAGTGTTATTTTAGTTTATCCCCTCCCTTTCTCGGCCCCTGCCCTGGAAGACAATCGATTTTTTATTCTTTCTGATGATGACTTGTTTTGATTCAACTAGATGGATGGATACTCTGTTCAGGTTGCCATGAAAGTTCATTGTATAACAATGGACTCATCATAGGATGTAAACGCATGGAGTACTTCTGATATCAGTTATAGATGGGTTAAAAATTGAATGGATACTCCCTACTTTTACAGATTTTCACAGTATGTTGCCCAGACTGCACGATTAGGTGTTTAGTGTGTTTACACAGTACATAACATAGAACAGTACTGGAAACAACCGACAAGAGATAAAGTTTATCTGATAAACAGGAGGGTGGTTACATCTTGACATGATACAATTTTGCTGATTGACAGCAAAATTATGATTTTTGGAGTGTTATCATTGTTGTGGATGGCGTTTGCTACACAGAGATTTCATCACATAGGTATGAAAGTAAGTTAAAACTATTGTAAGTTGAAACGAAGTTTTAAAATATTGCTGAAGTTGTTATCTTCAGGGGTTTTTCTCCGAAATGACTAGTCTCTCTGGAGCTCTTTACCTACTGTGTTCCCTAAAGTGTCTTGAAACAATGACAGTTTACGTTCCTGACCAGAAACTCTTATCATTTTCGGTTTTCCATTCCATTTTCCCTGCATTTCAAGTCGTCTTGGTGTTTGTTGTAATACGATCTGATGGAGTTGACCACTGATTAGACTTACCTACCTACCTACTTATCGTATTTTTTCGTTTCTGTTCAACATTTCGGTATGGGGAAATACAATAGGCAGCCTGGTGCTCTTCAGTTCCACAACTTTTCATATATAAATGCTACGTAGGCCTTGCAAAAGATAATTAAAAGTCATCAAAGGGAATATGACCCTCGAAAAGCCTTATAGACATTTCGACTAATATGTAGAATTTGTTAAGACACTTTTTTTCATGATCTCGTCTTTATGATTAAGAAATGATGTGCTTTTCGTTTTAAAAAAATTGAATATTTAATGTTTTAGTAACAAATTAACATTTTTATCTTTTCGAGTCCCAGAAATGATTTTTTTTGTTTCATCATTAACTGGAATGAAGTTGAGATGTGATGTTTCCCCACTGGGTCCTCTGTTTGACGCAAAAGTATGTAGGTATGTGTGATCCTAGGGTCAAGTTCATGTATTTTCTGGTTTGGTGCCCCACCACTTTCAGAGGTCACCCAACGCCCCTGGTCTCAACCAATCCATCCAGTACATTTTCCCGAATTTGAGCCCAAGTTCTGCTTTCTTTTTCCTAACGTGAGATTCCCATCTCAATTTAGCATCTAGGGTGATTCCAAGGTACTTGGCTTCGTTGGCCTTAGTGAAGTATCTAAGTAGTTTTGTAATAATTTAATCATGCATTTACATCCAACGAATCTTGCTAATAAGTATAACTTGGTGCAATACATTTTTTTATGAGAAAAAAATAAAAATAAAGAAAAATAATAAACCATTGTGTAATAATTTGCAGCGTTTTAGCCAGGTTCTCTTTTTGCTCATGTTTTTTCTGTGTTACCTAGTAGGTACCTACTCTTCTGCAGTCCCTTTCGATTCTTGTACTAAAACTTACACGTATTTTTCGACGGAGTCAACGTAGTCAAAAGTGCTTCGGTTCATGAAGGCTTCCCCTTTCCCTCTCATGCTGTAGTAGTGGTCCAATTTTCTCTTAGCCTGCTCAATGCTGCCCTTACAACCCACGAGGAAGTTGCTGAGAAATACGTCGTTTTCTGAAAATAAGTGTTATTTAGTCAACTTAGTCAATTTAGTTATCGTCCCAAGTTATTTATGATCTGGTGTAGTGGAGAAGTGTACACTCTGTGGTCAACAGTATCTATCGGAAGAATTCAAAATCTTATTGAAAATTAGGGCTGATCATGAGTTATTGAAAGGTCCTGATGGAATTTGAGTTTTTCTTCTTAGAAAACATACGCAAATCGGCAAACATCTTGAAACAAATAATAATTTTACGCTTATATTAACATCTTGAAGTTGTAAATAAGACAGGTAATGCTATGGTATTATTAATATTATGTTATTAATAAATTATCTTTCAGCCTACTTTCAGGTAGGTGAATTTGTTCCGGATAATACTATGTTATTATTGATATTATGTTATTATCAAATTACCTTTCAGCCCACTCTCAGGTAATATTATGTTATTATTAATATTATGTTATTATGTTAATATTGTGTTATTATTAAATTACCTTTCAGACTACTCTCAGGTAAAATTATGTTATTATTAAATTACCTTTCAGCCTACTCTCAGGTAGGTGAATTTGTTCCTGAAGCCAAAGTCGAAGGGAGGGGATGTCCCTCTCGAGTTGGGATCTGCTGTATCCGATTTCCTTCAAGATCTTGTCCTCTTCATCTTTCGTTGGGTAGTAGAAACTCATTTTTGATGGCAAGAAAGTTTCTACAAAAAAAAAGTAATATCAACATATATTATCTACCAGTGATTATCAAAGTTGAAGGATACTGGGGGGAAAACCCCCATTATCGCCAAAAAAAAAAAAAAAAAACTGACATATAAAAGGCAGTTGAAAGTCCGCGTACGGCGGACAATTTTGGTTTATTATTTTCAGTAATAAACCTTTGGAATCGACCAAGAAAAAACATTTTCTAACCCCTCACAAAATTTGATGGTTTACGTTTCAAGGTACGTAGAATCCAAAATCGAATAAAAATTTGGCCGTCCGTCCGCCGTACGCCGCACAGTGGGGCGTGGGAGTGGAAAAAAATCCATTTTTGCTAAGTGACTAAAAAATAAATGTAATGTGGTTTTCTCAAACCCTATTACCTGTAGAATTAGGGTGTGAAAGACTGTGTTAAATTAGGGTGTGGTAATTAGGGTGTTTAAAAATTGTTTTCACTACTAAATGGAGGCTGAAACCTGATATTTCGAGATTTTAAGCACTTTGATAGTTTAATTTGAAAATTTCCTAGCACCTTTTATGTGTTTCAAAAAATTGAAATAAAATTATACAATGTTGGATATATATATGTAGTATCTCTAAATAATACTAATTATTTTTTCAAAACATTTTAGCTTGAAAATTAGCTCCAGATTTGGGGTTTTACAGTGAATTAGTTTCATTTCTGCTTCACAGTAAAACCCTTCTAAGGGAGGTAACTTCTACATTTTCCTCTCGAATTCGATGAAATTTCCAGGGATTGTGAATTTTGGCATGTAGAAGGTCCCCTATGAGGGCTGTTAGCTACTATGCATCGGATCATCTAAACAATTTATGGGTTATGGATGCTGGGAAGCTATGTGTCACACCCATTTGGCAGACAATTTTTGTTTTCTTTGATATTGGAAAACAACAAGATGTAAGTAGCGATGTTTTCGTCAAATATTTCCGCTAAGAGATAAGGTTCTGTTTGAACAACGCCCGGTTCTTCGGATTGTCATTCGCAGTAATGTGGTCAGTTCGTACTGTCGTGACATTCCGAGAACATGTCATCGTTGGAAATTTCTTATTCAGATTTAGCAAATGTTTATTTTGGATTCGTTCCATTATTTGGTCGCATACTATCCAATTTTCAAAGGTGTTTACGACACAAAATTTAATCTATAAATATGTATTTATATATATAAATATTTACATACACACATGAAGAAACCTCAATTCAATAATCATTATCGTATTCTATAACCTCTGTAAAGAAGAAAAGAACAAAATAACACAAACCCATCGCCTGTAAAACCGCTTTTCTATTGATTTCACACCCTTTCCCACTTTAAATAACATTATTTTTTTCAAATTCAATATTTAGTACTAAAATAATAACTTTAAACGTCAGAAAACATATTTTTCTTATGTATTTTCGTATTCGGAGTCGAATGAAACCATTCCCAAGATACACTAATTCGTTCAAAAGATAATGATTTTTTTCCGATTTTTGGCTAATTGGCCCCATTGTGCGTCGTACGCGGCACTTTCCTCACATAGCATAGACCGATTTTGATAAATTTTAGGCCGATTTTGATGAAATGTAGGCCCTATTTCTTCCCTATTTCTGTAGGGTTTAGTTGTCCCCCGAAGATTTTGGTTGATGTAGGTCACTTCTAAGGGTTGAAAAATGAGGGTTGACATTTTGAAAATGCCCTAACTCAAAAAATTTTGATGTAAAGGTATTTTTTTTTCCATCAATTTAAGATAGTATAGAATTTTTAGGATTTTTTGAGACCACGCGGTGTTCTGTAGGACAAACCGTTCGCTCCCTACGAGAATTTAAGGGTTGATCGTACGATAAATCAGAAACACGAGCGTGAATCAAAAGAGGCTTAATCTCCGTTCGAATTTTAGCTGGCTGAAATGCGATCGATGTTTTTCTTCGTGTTGGTTGGTGGTAAAAGGCAAAGCCGTGTTCTTTGCAGACGAGTGATCTATATAGAAAATAATAAACCTTTGTGTAATAATTTGCAGCGTTTTTATTCGATTTTCGGATTCTACATAAGTAGGTACCTTGAAACTAAACTAACAAATTTTGAGGGGGGTAAAAATGTTTTTTTCTTGGTCGATTCCAAAGGTTCATTATTGAAAATAATAAACCAAAGTGTTACTTCCTCAGCATACTAACCAAATTAAATTGTGTAGAACTGTTGTGTGCTTCAGAGAGTTAGGTACCTAAGTATGAAGATTTCATCTTTTACCGGTTGAATTGCAAGAAATTACTCCTCATCCAATGAAACTTTCCCTAGTATGCATGCATTACTAAACAATATGTGTTTAATAGATTGTATCTACTAGCTGGTTTATTTAATGCAAGAGGAAGAATATTCTTAGTATCTAATCCCATCAAGGTCTTCCTTGAGAAATTTGATCGGGATTTGGAATTTCAATTGCTAATTGACACCGCAGATCTCCCAAAAAACCCGGAAATTTCGTGAACGACAACAAAAATACTCGGGTTTCTCCTTTTAAAGGTCATCCTTCGTAATTGACTTCCTGATATAAGATAATGCAGCCTCCCTTCCAACGGGACTGGCGATTTTTTGCTTCCCACGCCCCCAAAAAAAAGGGATCAGTTTTTGAGGTGAACTCGTCAAGGTCGAAGAGTCTGGGATCCCACCTTACAAAGTCGGATGTTTTTTCAACACAAATACCGGTTGAAGCGGCAAAACTACCTGCTAGTGATTTTAAACCGTTTTAAAAACTTTTTTGCCAAATTTTGTTTGAGTGGGCAGCAATAGCTTCCTTGTATAAATGCGTAGTATTTACATTTTTATTTAGAATTAGTTGGTTCTAAATGATTGAATGAATCAAATAATTATTGTTCCAGTTTCTCAGTTCCACGCAATAAAATAGAAAATAAAAATTGATGGTTTTTTAAATTAACATTAAAATCATAAAATGCACAATGCAGTAATTGGTAAACCGGTTGGAACGACTCAGCTTGTTGGAACTACAAAAACAAAATTGATAATTTAAGGGGGTTCCCTTTCAGTCAGTATTTCAGGAAATCAAAGGCGCAAAAACTTAAAAAGTTGAATCTAAATTTGAAATTTTCAAGGATTTTAAACATTCAATGGTGGGTGGGCCTTGGGAATTGAAAAACTGAAAGATTGCCGCCGGGATCATCAAAATCAAACAATAATTGCCAGAGAAATATTGGAAAAACAGGGGATAAACCGTTTATTCAATAGTTTTTTCCCATTTTTCTCTGGCAATTATTGTTCGATTTTGATGATTCCGGCGGCAATATTTCAGTTTTTCAATTCCCTAGGGCCGTGCACTAATGAATTCCTAAAATCCTTTAAAAATTTCAAATTTAGGCACAGCTTTTCAAGTTTTTGCGCCTTCAATTTCAGTAAATACTAAAACACGAACGGCGCCCGACTGAGACCCCCTTAATAATTACAAATTTGTGTACAAAATTCCAGCCGTAATTTCAGGTTTCTTAACCTTCACGATTCAATGGTTCTATTTTGCTCAAATTTGGATACGAATTTCCGTTTTGAAAACCACTTTATCTAGAAGTGGGTTAAATTAAGGGAGTTGGGCAATAATCAGATTAATAAAAATTAAAGTAGACTTGAAGGACCTTTTAAACCCACCCCCGTGTCTGTGCGACGATTAAGTACTACAGTCAATATGAATTAGAATATGAGTCAAGTGAGTGTGGCACATACAAATTAAGATTTGTCCTTATAAATTTGGTTTATAAATCAGAATCAAGAGTGTGAATCGCAAAAGAGGCTTATTCCCCGTTCAAATGTTAGCTGACCGAAATACGATCGATGTTCTTCTTCAAGTTGGTTGGTGGTAAAAGGCAAAGCCGTGTTCTTTGCAGACGAGTGATCTATATAGAAAAATAATAAACCTTTGTGTAACAATTTGCAGGGTTTTTGAATTCTAATTACCTTGAAACGTAAACTCACAAATTTTGAGGGGGGGGGGGGGGGGGGTTAAAATTTTTTTTCTTGATCGATTCCAAAGATTCATTATTGAAAATAATAAACCAAAAAAATTAGTCAGTCAAAATTTTTGAAAATCGTCATTTTGGTTTTCATTTTCAATAATAAACCTTTGGAATCGACCAAGAAAAAAATTTTAAACACCCCCTCAAAATTTGATGGTTCACGTTTCAAGGTACGTAGAATCCAAAAATCGAATAAAAATTTGGCCGAAGATCAAATTTTTACTCGGATTTAACGTTTTAGACCTTATTGAACAATTTTGGATCCGTTTCTGTCTATCAAACAGGTCTGTGTGTCTGCAAATCCTTCTAAAATGCAAAAGTAATACGAAGGTACTGTCCGATTTCGGTGAAATGTTCAGCGATCCTGGAGTAATGCGAAGGGAATCCTTGAAAATCAAAGTTCAAGTATAATATTTAAAGTCAAATTTAAACATCTTACAGTTTTTTTAAAACCACCATTTTTGTTTATTATTTTCAATAATGAACCTTTGGAATTGACCAAGAAAAAAAAATTTAACACCCCCTCAAAATTTGATGGTTTACGTTTCAAGGTACGTAGAATTCAAAAATCGAATAAAAATTTGGCCGTCCGTCCGCCGTTCGCGGCACTTTTGCCACTTAGCATTGATCGATTTTGATGAAATTTGGTATGTGGGCTCCATTTGGGGTCTAGTTGTGCCCCAAAGATTTTGGTTGATGTAGGTCACTTCTAAGAGTTCCAAAATCAATTTTGAAATTTTGAAAACGCCCTAACTCAAAAAATTTTGATATAAAGGCATTGTTTTTCCTTCAATTTAAGATTCTATAGAATTTTTAGAATTTTTTGAGACCACCCGGAGCTTTGTAGGACAAACCGTTCGCTCACTACGAGAATTTAAAGTTTGGACGTACGATAAATCAGAAACACGAGTGTGAATCGCAAAAGAGGTCTAATCTCCGTTCAAATTTTAGCTGACCGAAATGCGATCGATGTTTTTCTTCATGTTGGATGGTTGGTGGCTTTGTAGGCGAGTGATCTTTATAGAAAAATAATAAACCATTGTGCAATAATTTGCAGCGTTTCAAGACAATGATTCTCCCGTAATAAACCACGCTATCGAGGTGTTCATTGAGATTCACGCGAAAAAAAATAGGATTCTTTAGGCATTTATCGCTTCTTAGTCGACCAAGTAATACTTTTCAAGGATTATAATAAGAATACCTCCAAGATCAAATTTTTACTCGGATTTTACGTTTTGACCTTCTTGAACAATTTTGGATCCGTTTCTGTCTATCAAACAGGTCTGTGTGTCTGCAAATCCTTCTAAAATGCAAAAGTAATACGAAGGTACTGTCCGATTTTGGTGAAATTTTCAGCGATTATGCGGGCTGGAGTAATGCGAAGAAGGTAATCCTTGAAAATCAAAGTCCAAATATAATATTTAAAGTCAAATTTAAATATTTTACAGTTTTTTTAAAACCACCATTTTTGTTTATTATTTTCAATAATGAACCTTTGGAATCGACCAAGAAAAAAAAATTTAAAACCCCCTCAAAATTTGATGGTTTACGTATCAAGGTACGTAGAATTCAAAAATCGAATAAAAATTTGGCCGTCCGTCCGCCGTCCGCCGTACGCGGCACTTTTGCCACTTAGCATTGATCGATTTAGATGAAATTTGGTATGTGGGCTCCATTTGGGGTCTAGTTGTGCCCCGAAGATTTTGGTTGATGTAGGTCACTTCTAAGAGTTCCAAAATCAATTTTGAAATTTTGAAAACGCCCTTACTCAAAAAATTTTGATATAAAGGTATTGTTTTTCCTTCAATTTAAGATTCTTTAGAATTTTTAGAATTTTTTGAGACCACCCGGAGCTTTGTAGGACAAACCGTTCGCTCACTACGAGAATTTAAAGTTTGGACGTACGATAAGTCAGAAACACGAGTGTGAATCGCAAGAGAGGCCTAATCTCCGTTCAAATTAAAGCTGACCGAAATGCGATCGATGTTTTTCTTCATGTTGTATGGTTGGTGGCTTTGCAGACGAGTGGTCTATATAGAAAAATAAAAGATAATAAACCATTGTGTAATAATTTGCAGTGTTTTTAGGTTTATTCTTTGCCCATGAGAATAGCTCACGAGGGGAGATGAGAAGTGATGATCATCCAACTTGGCCAAAAGTACACTTACCGGCTCTTCTAAAGTCTTTCGAAAACCTCGATTCTCTTCCAACAACGAACTATTCTTCGAAGAAAAATTCGTTTGAGCTCGAATCTGCGAATCCTTCACCGCACAGGTCCTTCCAACTTGCACAGCACTCGAGAACTGCGCTCTGCAGACGCGCTCAACATTTCCTGATCTCCTCGGGTAGTTTTTTATGCGCCCCACCGAAGTTTTTTTTCACGGGTCCTCGAACAAAAAGATTCCTGATGAAAACGACTCCGTTCAAATCGACGACCTTCGTTTTAACAACGGCGGTTTTGATGTCGTTGTTCAGATAAACGTGAGGGTAATTTTGACTTTAATCGCGGTTAATTTTTCGATCAACTCAACTTCCAGGCCTGAATAGGAGACTTCTAAATGAATCGATTAGGTGATCGATCATCGAACCATCATTCACCTACTAAACTTCTCTCCGAAACATTTTGTTTGATGATTATTACTAAACTTTACTGAAATTAATAGGGGACCATCCACGCCACTACCCTCCAATCCATCACTATCCCTAAATATTTTTCCTCAGATCGGATGAATATTCTAGAAGTAGACAGTACAAGAAAAAGAACAGTTTAAGAAAAAACGTCTGCCAAGTTGGGTGGGCAGTATAGCTTCCTCACTCATTGTAACATGGACGTATAGAATCAGTTGGCGAAAAACAGGAGAGGAAATGGCCTTGGAGCTCACTCAGCTGATCAGTGACCACTCAGGCACCTTCAGCATTCTCCATTGACCCTGCCTCTCAAATTTCAGCTTCCTGCGTTCAACAGGAGAGAAAATGGCCTTGGAGCTCACTCAGCTGATCCGAAGGTGCTGAAATTTATAGGGGACCGTCTAAGACCTAACCCGCACAATCCCTGAAAATTTCATCAAAATCGGACCACAGGTTAGTATAGTTTTGCCCGGGACAAGGATTGACCACAGACAGACAGACAGACCGACAGACCGACAGACAGACAGACAGACAGACACGGAACCAAAATTGTTCGGGAAGCTCTAAAACGCAAAAAGCAAGTGGAAATTTTGATTTTGGAGGACATTTTTTTTTTCACTTCTTTCACGAATACAAAGCTTCCCTACCTTCGGTAGTGAGGAAGCAAAAACTTTTTTTTAAAAATAAGCTTTTATTTTTGCTTCCGAGTTTGCCAAGGTAGCGGAAGCTTTGTTTTCACTTTTCAAGGTTGAAAAAAAAATTCTCCAAAATCGAAATTTCCACTTGCGTTTTACGCTAATTTCCACCTTTCTGAACAATTTTGGTTCCGTGTCTGTGTGTCTGTCATGAAATCCTTGCCACAGCCATAACTTCTACAATTCTGATCCAATTTCAATGCAATTTTCAGGAATTATGCGGTTTAGGTTGTAGATGGTCCCCAATGAAAATCAAGGCCTTAAAATTGACGGTAGCTTCTGCGCATGCGCAAACGTAAAACCCTTGTAACAGCCATACCACTTATTAGCGAATTTTCTAGAAAAATGAAGCTATTGCAATGGCCTCAAAATTTTTAGAGTGGACTTTTTCGAAAATTTTTTACACTGAAATCCGTTTTGGAACATTCTGAAACGGACACATTGTGTGTGTGTCATTCCGCACAATAACTTGAGTAATTATTTAGAATTTTTTTTTAGTTTTTGCCAAAATGTTTGTAACAACAAACAATAGGTCAAGTTCGTTAGCCAGCAATTTTGGACAATCCAAAGTGGTCCAAAATTTTAAAAAATTCCAAAAAATGGGGTTTTCCCGTTTGTTGTGGTTAATACATTCAAAATCATGGTAATATATGGTATATTCGGATTCAGTACAAAATGTCCGATATAAATGCGTTTTCAAAAATTAAAATTGTCCAAAATTAAGAAAAGTGTGTATCTATCTATATGTATATATAATGAATACGTGCGTATATTTGTTGTACCCAGAAATGCAGTAGCCGTGTGGGTAATCCTAATATGGACTCCTAAGATCTTCAAAACATACCCAGTGCATACAGTATGTTGGTATGGTAGGTATACAGAAAATCGAAACAAACCAACAATAGCCATATGGGTACTCTATGAGCTTGTGGAGACGAGTAGAACATGAATATGGGCTCCTAACATCTTCAAAGCATACCCGGAGCATACAGTATGTTGGTATGCTATACTGAAAATCGAAAAAACCAAGAATCGTGTAAAAAAAAATTTTTTATAAGAAATTGCAACACCATTGTTCCCTTTCTTAACCATTCCTTCAACTGAAAGATTTCTTTGAAAATTCGCTCATTAATTCATGCTGCATGAATGGACTTTTTTTCATCCGAATTTGATGAATTTTTCTAGGATTGGCCAGATTAGCGTGTAGATGGTCCCCTATGAGGGTAGTGGAAGGTACTGAGAGATTGATGCTTTGAGATTACCTACTATGCATCGGATCATCTATACAATCGGGTTATGGATACGAGGAAGCTATGCGCCACACCCACTTGGCAGACTTTTTAGGTGCATTATCAACCAAAAGCACCGAATAACACTTCCCCAGTTGAGCTAAGGAAAATGCTTTACACTTGCTGTAAGAATACAAAACTTCCATAATTTCGATTAAAAGATAGCGATATTTTCATAAAACTCGAGAGTAAAAACCTAATAAAATTATACATACATTATAGATACATTGCATTAGTCACGAGGAGGTACCATTTGATGGGTTCTGGTCTGATATGTGGACAATGTTTTTAATGTGAATCACTGTGGGAAATGAAATGTTTTATGAGACCTGAATGTAATCATTCTAATGCGAATCATCTTATTTTTTTACACCGATGGAAACAACGTTTAATTCATAAGCTACCTAGTGCAAAAACAAAATTTTTCAGCAATTAAATAGTTTCAAAAAATCGAGTCAAAAAGCAAACATTAAATTTTTTTCGAAACTTTACTTTCTTTTACCAAAGTAATTACTCTGAATCCCTGCCCATTTTGTTGGGCGCTCTTCGGAAATAACATGCTTAAATTGTCAGCTTTCCAAAGGTGATCAAGTTAGAAGAAAAACGTCTGCAAAGTGGGTGTGGCACATAGCTTCCTCGTATCCATAACCCGATTGTATAGACGATCCGATGCATAGGTGTTAGTTAATCTCAAAGCATCAATCTCTAAGTACCTTCCTCTACCCTCATAGGGGACCATCTACACGCTAATCTGGACAAACCTAGAAAAATTCATCAAATTCGGATGAAAAATGTAAATGTTATGGCTGTTACAAGGATGTAACGTATGCGCATGCGCAGAGGCTTCTGTAAATTTTAACGCCTTGATTTTCATTGGGGACCACCTACAACCTGATCCGCATAATCCCTGAAAATTTCATCGAAATCGGGTAGAAAATGTGGAAGTTATGACCGTTACAAGGAATTCACGTTTGCGCATGCGCAGCGGCTACTATTAGTCCGGGGGTGATGATTTTCATAGGGGACCATCTACAACTTAATCCGCATAATCCTTGAAAATTTCATCGAAATCAGGTAAAAAAAGTGGAAGTTATGGCTGTTACAAGGAATTCACGTTTGCGCATGCGCAGCGGCTACTATTAGTCCGGGGGTGATGATTTTCATAGGGGACCATCTACAACTTAATCCGCATAATCCTTGAAAATTTCATCGAAATCAGGTAAAAAAAGTGGAAGTTATGGCTGTTACAAGGAATTCACTTTTGCGCATGTGAAGTGGCTACTATCAGTCTGAAGGTGATGATTTTCATAGGGGACCATTTAAATACTAATCTGTAACATTCCCGAAAATTTCATTGAAATTGGATGGAAAATGTTGAAGTTATGGCCGTTACAAGGAATTAACGTTTGCGCATGCGCAGTCGCTTCTATCAGTCCGAGGATGATGATTTTCATAGGGGACTATCTACACACCAACTCGCACAATCCCTGAAAATTTCATCGAAATCGGACAATAACTTCGTATAGTTATGCGCGTTACAAGGAATTCATGACAGACACACAGACAGACACGGAACCAAAATTGTTCAGAAAGGTCTGGAATGCAAAACGCGAGTGAAAATTTTGATTTTGGAGAACTTTTTTTCTCGTCCTTAAAAAGTGAAAACAAAGCTTCCGCTACCTTGGTAGACTGGGAAGGTGACAGAGAGGGGAGCGGGTAGTGCCGGGGATGGTCCCCTATTAATTCCAGTAGTCAGATTAGTTATGACCATCGAAAGAATTTTCTCGCTACTCATCCGATTTCGCTCGAATTCTGTTCAGATCATCTACCGGCACTGAGGAAGCTACTTGCCTCTCCCACTCCCTGTTCTAAGATTGTAAACCAATGGCGCAATGGTGCCCAGAACAGGAAAAAGGGCGATGGAAAACTTCATCTCCAGCTAGTTCTAAAATTAGTGTAATTATTTAAAACTAATTACGGTATGAAGTAATGTTGCTTAATAATAACATACCGGATGCCTCGAATTATGTGTGTCAGTAACCTCCTTGGAGTCTTCTTGCTCAAACCGCTCATGGTCTGTCGGACAGCTGGACCGTGAGTCCGTGAAGTAAATCAAACATCGTTGATCAGAAGAATTAATTAATGTATTTCCTGGAGAATTGTGGAAAACAAAGTTTTTGGGGGCCTTGCTCGAAAAAAATAAATAAATAAAAGATATATACAGTGGATGATTCGGCCGTGATATTTTGACCAAATCAGGAACGAAGATGTGAATCTCAGATTCAAGGACTCAGATATTTCTGATTTAATTCATGTAATAAAACGCTGCAAATTATTACACAAAGGTTTATTATTTTCTATATAGCTTTGCCATTGTTACCACCAACCAACATGGAGAAAATCATCGATCGCATTTCGCTCAGCTAAAGTTTGTACGGAGATTAGGCCTGTTTTGCGATTCACACTCGTGTTTCTGATTTATCGTAAGTCTAACCCTTATGTTCTCGTAAGGATCAAACGGTTTGTCCTACAGGGCTCCTCTTGGTCTCTAAAAATTAGAAAAATTCAATACTATCTGAAATTGATGGGAAAACAATACCTTTATATCGACACTTTTTGAGTTGAGGCGTTTTCAAAATTCAACCCTTATTCCAAAGGCCAAATTTGTATTAAATTTTTGGATTCTACATACCTTGAAACGTAAACCAACAAATTTTGAGGGGTAGTTAAAAAAATGTTGTTTCTTGGTCGTTTCCAAAGGTTTATTATTGAAAATAATAAAGCAAAATGTGCAACCGTTTGGCCAAATTACTTTCAAGTGTTTTTACCTACGTTCCCTAGGTAGGCTTCATCGACAGACTTCAATGGTATCCAATTTTTTTAGTAGAGGAAATTGCAATTTGTGCCCTGCTCTAAGCGTTATTTTTGGTGTTCTCACTCCTTCGTATAATATGTGAAAGTTACCTAGTAATGCACACCTCCCATTAAACCATTTTTTAAACCAGTTAAACCATATTTTTGACCTTACTAAAAGTTGTTATTTTGTGGCGTTTTCAAAATTTCAACCCTTATTTTTCAACCCTTAGAAGTGATTTACATCAACAAAAAGCTTTGGGACACAACTAGACCGCAAATGGAGCCCACATACCAAATTTCATCAAAATCGGTCATACCAAATTTTTATTCGATTCTTGGATTCAACGTACCTTGAAACGTAAAACAACAAATTTTGAGGGGGGGTAAATTTGTTTTCTTGGTCGATTCCAAAGGTTCATTCATTATTAAAATAATTTAAAAAAAGTCTGCCAAGTGGGTGTGGCACATAGCTTCCTCGTATCCATAACCCGATTGTATAGATGATCCGATGCATAGTAGTTAATCTCAAAACACCAATCTCTAAGTACCTTTCACTACCCTCATAGGGGACCATCTACACGCTAATCCGGACAATCCTAGAAAATTTCATCAAATTCGGATGAAAAATTAAGTGAGTAGGTGTATGTGATTGGATCAAAAATATTCTTAGTCTCGACTGGTATTCGAACCCGCGATCCTTAGATCACAAATCAAGACTCTGTCCTCTGTGCTATTGAAGCCTTGTCATGTATACGATTTGAGACTCTCACAGGAGTCCGTTCCTCTAAGAATGAATCCCTCTATGAAAAACAATTCTCTATGATTTTCATAGGGGACCATCTAAACACTACTCTGTAACATCCCTGAAAATTTCATTGAAATCGGGTAGAAAATGTGGAAATTATGGCCATTACAAGGAAATTCACGTTTGCGCATGCGCAGTGGCTACTATCAGTCCGGAGGTGGTGATTTTCATAGGGGACCATCTAATCACTACTCTGTAACATCCCTAAATATTTCATTGAAATCGGGTAGAAAATGTCGAAGTTATGGCCGTTACAAGGAATTCACGTTTGCGCATGCGCAGTCGCTTCTATCAGTCCGGGGATGATGATTTTCATAGGGGACCGTCTACACACCAACCCGCACAATCCCTGAAAATTTCATTTAAATAGGACAATAACTTCGTATAGTTATGCGCGTTACAAGGAATTCATGACAGACAGACAGACAGACAGACACACAGAACACAGACACACAGACACTGAACCAAAATTGTTCAGAAAGGTTTAAAACGCAAAACGCGAGTGAAAATTTTGATTTTGGAGAACTTTTTTTTTCATCCTTGAAAAGTGAAAACAAAGCTTCCGCTACCTTGGTAGACTCGGAAGCGAAAGGCAGGTTCAATGAAAATGACAATGAGGAACATTCAACCGAAAATGTCAGTAATAATATCGATTCCGAGAGTTTTTCAGACCTGTTTCAGAAATATCTTGTCCTTTAAGATAAATCGTTGGTTGTCTTATTTTTGAACGATATCGGGGCAGTTTACCCGAAGAGGGTTGAAGGAAGATCCATTTTGTTTAATTGATGTTTTATTTTATGTTTAAAATTGTCCACAATACAACAACTAATCACTTAATAGTTAACCCCTTAAATACTACTTTAATAAAGCTAATCGACGACTAACGATTTTATGGATCCGTTGAGGCCGAAGTAAGGATTTTCGATCCCTCCATCCCTCGGACGTTTGTTTTCGTCGACCACTTCTCCGAGTTGCGACGATATTCCTGCCAGCGTCTTCTTGAATGTGGCGTACCATTCATCTAAATTCCAAAAAAATCCCAAAAAATAAGTACAGTTTAAAATAAAACATGTATTGATTCATGTAATGCTTGTATTCCAGAGGACGTCCCTTGAAATTGGTGTATGGATCACTTTCAACTATCGCAATCACTCAGGCTTACACCCCAGTGTATTTTGAGATAACGGTGATTCAAACCGAAAGAAATTCCCTCCCACCACAGCTTTATATGCCCCCCCCCCCATTCACACATGAATGTCGTAAGGCGTCAGCTTTGCGTACTGATGTTTTAAAGTACATACAAGAAAAGTACAGGCACTTGGAAGACTTCTTATTAAAAAAAAAAAAAAAAAAAAAATCTGCGATTTTCGGGTTTTTAAATTTAAAATGTTATCAGCTCATTGCGCGAGATGAAAACATCATCGTATTGGAAATTTTTTGACATTTGAACGCGTGAGGGTCCCTAGTGTTAATCCCACTCTATTGGAACAACCACGGACCATTTGAATGATGGTTTAAAAATTTCTGAAAATAAGCGATTTTTACGGGTTTTGTTCAATTTCAACAGCTTTGCGCGAACGGAAGACTTGATAGAAAAAATTTAAAAAAAAGTCTGCCAAGTGGGTGTGGCACATAGCTTTCTCGTATTCATAACCCGATTGTATGAATGATCCGATGCATAGTAGTTAATCTCAAAACATCAAAACACCAAAACAAGTTAATCTGTAACAACCCTGAAAATTTCATTGAAATCGGATGGAAAATGTAGAAGTTAGGGCCGTTACAAGGAATTCACGTTTGCGCATGCGCAGTCGCTTCTATTAGTCCGGGGATGATGATTTTCATTGGGGACCATCTACTCACCAACCCGCACAATCCCTGAAAATTTCATAGAAATCGGACAATAACTTCGTATAGTTATGCCCATTACAAGGATTTCATGACAGACAGACAGACAAGGAACCAAAATTGTTCAAAAATGTCTAAAACGCGAGTGAAATTTTTGATTTTGGAGAACTTTTTTTTTCGTCCTTGAAAAGTGAAAACAATGCTTCCGCTACTCGGAAGCAAAATTGTGTCCCTTAATTTGGAACCATTTCGCTACTTTTCCGCACTATTAGAATACGAAACAAACAAAAATATGTTTTTCGACCCACCCTAAGGTTCACTTGTTCACCTACCATTCAATTCTGCCAGCGATTTTTCCTTCCCTCCTTCGTAGTCGCTGGGCAACATTGAAGGATATTCGAAGACTTTTTCCAACGGCTCATCAGAAACGAAATACTGAAACGAGAAGTTGCAATTTTTAAATGTAATACACGGGTACCTACTAATTTATTTATTTATAATAATACGGGCGAGCCCAATTTACATGATAAAAAACGAGATACAAAGTTACAAAGCTACTGTTAGAGGGAAATGAATGAATAAAGAAATATATACTGTTGACCGACGAATGAAATTTAAAATAAAACAGGAGATGAAAGTATGAGTGGTTTAAGTTGTGACGGAGTACTATGGAAAAAGTCAAAATCGGGATGAAGATGAAGAAGATTTGCTGAAGGGCGGATACGGTTTGAAGGGGAATTTAGTAACTTTAGTAACTCTCTAATAATCTAATGCTGAATAAATAAATAAATTAGTAAATCTCTAATAATATAATGCTGAAAACGGAACGTGGAACAAGGTGGGATGGCGACTGGTGAGACGAGGAGTGGTAAACTGGAACCTGGCGAGAAGAGACGGGCAATTGATTTTGTTATTGAGCAATTTATGCAGGAACACCAAATCAGCAAGGATCCTTCTTTTATGTAGTGTTTGCATTTTACGGGTCTCCAACATGTTGGGATAGTTGAATTCGTCGGACGGAATTCCCAGTTTAAAACCCACGTATCTCAGAAATTTATTATAAACCCTTTCGAGGGCATACCCGTGGATTGAATAAAAAGGGCTCCAGACCGTTGACGCATATTCCAGTTTTGGGAGAACCAAGGCCTTGTACAGTACAATTATCGGTTTTATGTCGGTGAATTCACGGGTGTGACGCTTCAGGAAGCCCAGCATTCGCATAGTACTGTTCGCCACTGTACCAATATGCCTGGAGAAAGTTAGCTGGCTATCGCACAGGACTCCCAGGTCCATAGTCTCAGTCGCGCGAAACAGAGGAGATCCTTCTAGAATGTACTTAGAATGTACGTATGTATGTATTCCAGAATGTACTTAGAAAAGATTTTTAAAACGTCTGCCAAGTTGGATGGGCAGTAGAGTCTACATCGAATCAGTTGAGTGGATATCGCCAAATTCCCTCAGCCTTCCTGGGTTGTTGGGGTAGGGTAATAGAGGGTGTTTTTATCTCTTCGGAGCCCTTCTTATCCCTACCCAAGTCAAGGTCATGCGTCCCCGTCACACAACCCGGGCCCCCTGGGATGGACAGAGGTGGTCCCATTAGGTTTCCCTGGTGGACCCCTCTTAACCTTCTATCCGTACCCCCTTTCTACCACTGATTAGCGTACCGCCGGTATGGGATACCGCCATTCAATGATACGCCTCACATTCGATCACCATTGATACATTTTGAAAATGTAAGTAGTTTTAAGTACCAATTTTTCATAATATATCAATTAATTCCGACTTTGAGAAATGTTTTCACCAGAATACCTCCCTGTACGTACAATTGGTAGGTAAGTTTCCATAAATTGGATGAAAACTAGATCAGTTAATCTTAAACTTTATTGACACAAAAAACAACAGTCTTATCTTGATTGCTACAGTCCCATTGGTATGGCAAAAACCTCTTTATCAAAACAGTCTCATTCTAACGTTTACAGTCTCATTGACAGTTGGCTGAATTGCACGTTTCTCGTACGGGGAGGGCTGAGGGACCGCGCTCAATCTGTAGATACACCCGTACATAGGTCACTAGAAAACAGCAGACAGGTGGAAATAAACAAATGACACTCACGTGACCTTTCTCATCGAATGTTAGGAGGGTAATAAGGGGCTCGGTTCATTGCTCTTTCTTATGAAGTGTACATTGATGTTTGAAGGGAGGGGTGCGCTATCCAACACCGCGGTACGGATAGAAGGTTAAATTTCCAGGGGTGGCTGAATGACCCTCTGGCGACTAGGGAGGGGACCCCTGTTAACGGGTTCCCTGACCCTTCACTACAAGCGCCCCCCGTTATGGAAAATGAACAAGACCAGCCTCATAACCCCCGCCAGCCCATTGGCTCGCGGGTTATTAGGGGAGGCGCTCAGAGGCGCCCCAGGCAGGGGCGTCGGCCATCCTCCCCCTCTTCCTCTTCCTCATCATCCCTACCCTCATCCTCATCCACTGCCTGTTTGAACCACCAGTGTGCCCATTGTGAGCGGGCATTCACTACCAGGTCCAGCCTTGGTCTCCACATCAGACGGAAGCATCCTGTTGCTGCTAATGCTGCTATTGATATTGAACGAATACAGCCCAGGTATGCTTCCGAGGAATTGCGCAGGGTGGCGGCAGATGAGGCAGTGGCTGTGCGTAATGGGGTACGTAACATTAATGTTTATCTAAATGAACGTTTTCCCACGCGCACAGTCATTGCAATCAAGAACATCCGCCTGAAGCCCCACTATAAGCAGCTTGTCCAGGAAGCTATCCTGGCAAATAGCAGTGGGGCTTCTCCCGCATCTCCTGTTGCTGATGTGGAGCAGCAGCCTGCCATTCAGTATCCCTCCCCCGGGACCTCCGGTCTTCTTGCCGATCTGAAGACCGAAGTTTTGAGGCTCGGGGGGCAGGTAGGTCGTATTGAAGGCTATGAAAGCACCTACCTGCAGGATCTGGTGAGGCGGGCTGTTGAAGGGCTGGATAACCTGGAAGACGAGGTTGCAGCCTATTTAGGGAGAATCTTCCCGCGGGTTGGGGATGCGACCGTGACGCGGCACCAGGGGGGACCTCCTCCCAGAATGGTGTTGCGTGGAGGTCGCAGAGCAGCTAAACAAGCAAGACGGCGGGAGTACCACCGGGTTCAGAGTTTGTGGAGGAAGCATCCGGCGCGTGTGGCTGCGGAGGTACTGGAGGAGCCTGGGGAAAATCAAGTTCAACCCCCTCTCCAGGAGTTTGTGGATTTCTGGGAGCCACTTCTGAGTGCTCCCAGTCACGACCCTGGGGAGTGTGTGGTTCCCCCAGTCTCCACCAGGGAATCCTTGCGCAGCATCATGTGCTCGCCGGTGCTGTCTGACGAGGCACACAAGTGCCGTGTCAGGAACTCCACTTCCGCTGGACCCGATGGTGTTTCCGCCCGACGCTGGAATAAAGCACCTAAGACGATTAAGCTGCTCATCCTCAACCTGCTCCTCCTTGCGGGAAGACCCCCGAAAGCATTAACCCGTACCCAAACCGTGTTTATTCCCAAGAAAGGGGGAAGTGGGCCTGGAGGCTATCGACCGATCTCTGTATCTTCGGTAGTCTTCCGCCACTTCCAAAAAGTACTGGCATCTCGCCTCCAGGTGGCTGGTGTCATTGGTGATGTCCAGAGAGCGTTTCGGCCAGCGGATGGCACAGCGGAGAACCTTACAGTTCTCCAAACTGTCATCTCGCTGGCCCGTATTAAACGCCGGCAACTCCATCTCGCCGCTCTGGACGTCGCTAAGGCCTTTTGTCTCCTCGAGGCAGGAGGTGAGGTGTCAGGGGATATACGGATCGGGCGTGGGGTACGCCAGGGGGATCCCCTATCGCCACTTCTCTTCAACCTGGTCGTGGATACGGCCTTGGGTAAGCTGCCCACAGAGAAAGGGTTTGATCTCGCCCCTGGGGTATGAGTAGGAGCATTGGCTTTTGTCGATGATGTTATCCTACTCGCAGAAACCCGTGAGGGCTTGCAGATCGCCCTCAATGCATTTGCTAAGCAGCTAGCCGGGTGTGGACTTGTGGTTAACCCTGATAAGTGTGGGTCGGTCTCCTTGGTCCTGTCGGGTCGCCAACATAAGGTGAAAGTAGTGGATGGGGGTTTTGTCGTTGGACAGTCCCCCATCCCATCTCGATCCGTGTTGGAGGTTTGGCGGTACCTTGGAGTCGACTTCATGGGGGTGGCCACTATAACTGCCAGCCGTGTGGACCTTGGTAGAGCGCTAGCTCGCGTTACCAAGGCTCCATTGAAGCCACAGCAGAAGCTGCGCCTCCTTCGCACGTACTTACTGCCGAAGCTAACCTATGGGTTAGTCTTTGGCAGGCTTACGGCAGGGAGGCTGCAAGAATTAGATCGAGAACTTCGCTCTGCTGTGCGCTCTTGGCTGAAGTTCCCACCTGGTGTCCCAAGTGCCTATGTTCATGCACCGGTCAAATCCGGTGGGCTTGGCATTGTGTCTCTCTCGGCATGTATCCCTTCTCTGCGCCGCCGGCGCCTGCTAGCCCTTCAAGGGTCGAGCTGGGAGGTCACCCGTGCGGCTGCTGATCTTGATTTTGTCAGGCAGCAGTTAGCATGGTGCGACCGAGCAACACCATCTGCTCCAAAACCCAGTTCGTCTGCTGAGTTCGCTGCTGCGCTGCATGAATCAGTAGATGGTAAAGAACTCCGACAGTGCTCCGAAAGCCTTGTCTCATCCCAATGGGTAGATTGGGCTTTGGAGGGCATTGGGGCCCGTGACTACCGACACTTTCACGCCATCCGCGTGGCATCTTTGCCAACTGCGGTGAGGTGTTCAAGAGGTGGTCGCGGGACAACCCTACCCCTTTGCCGCGCCTGTCGGAGTGGAAATGAACATTTATATCATGTGGTGCAGCAGTGTTCTCGGACTCATGGTGGCCGCATTCTACGTCATGATGCGGTCGCCAAGCAGATAGCAGGTGCTTTGTCATCTAGCGGCTGGGATGTTGAGAGAGAGAGATTTTATCACATGCCAAGTGACCAGGGTAAGAAGCCCGACATTGTTGCCGTCAAGCCCGACCAGTCTTGCATTATCCTGGATGTCCAAGTTGTCAATGGCAGCTTGGACATGGAGCAGACTTGGCGGGCCAAGATAAGGAAATATGACACAAATGATTTACGGCAAGCAGTGTCGGAGCTAAAAGGAGTGGCACCCAACAACATCAGGGTGATGGCTGCAACCTTGTCATGGCGCGGTGTGTGGTGCGGGAAAAGTGCCACGGAGTTGCGTGAGTTGGGCATCTCGGTAGGCGTACTCCGTGGTATCACCACCCGTGTCCTGCTCGGCTCATATTTGAACTGGTGGTCGTTTTATAGAGGCACTTCCCTTCATCCTTCTCTCCCACCCCCACCTTCCTCATCTTCCCTTATCCCTAGGGCTGGCGTCGGGTGAGTCCTGGGCGTCCTCCCCATTATATTTGATTTATTTATTTATTTTTTAAATTTATGGCGTGCCCCCTCCGTCACCAAAGACATTTTGTCTTGAGGGGAGTTAATTAAAAAAAAAAAAAATAATAAAAAAAATAAAACTTCATTATTTCGATCATGTTAGTTTCCTGAATAGGGGGGGGGGGGGGTGCGCCTGATATTTTTTTAAATTTTTAATCGAAAGTAGACCTCATCCTGAGAATGTTGACACCAGCCGTTCGGGCGAAACCCCGAAGCCCACTGTGACGTCATAAACATTCGAAACTTTGAAAAATCATGGAAAAAGGTCTTATCACGCTTGAAGGTCGCAGTTGGTGTCAAAATTCTCAGAATGAGGTCTAGTTTAGATTAAAAATAACAATAAACAGTTTTTCCGACCCATGCGCACACCACAACACGATTGAGAATTTTTGTGTCTCTCTATAAGCCCGCTGTCTCGGTCCAGACACCGAGGTTTGCGGATAGATAATTCAAGCACTTACCTGGATGGTCGGCCGTAAGGCGCCGCAGATCTAGTGCCAAGGCTGTAGGCCTAGGGATCAATCTCTCTGTTGAGTAGGGTTCAGGCTAGTTCACAAATCAGCGCATCGAGAGGACCATCGTCCTCACTCGAATACACGCAAACACAACAATTACTTACCCTTTTTCTGAGCTTGGCGCTGAGAAACGGAAGGAAAACATTGTTGAGAGCCGCAGCCAGCGCTGTTGGGGCGTTTGCTATCAAAAGTTTCTTAACCCTCAGTGGATTTGCATCCTGAAAAATATTGCGTTAAAATATTGTGCATCAATATCTGTTCCCTATACTTAGTCGCACCATATTGTCTAGATTCGTTCAAAATTCAAAAATAGAAGTAGTAGCACCATGGTGGCACCACTATTTGTTCCATGGTAGTACAGAAAATAATTCATGGAAATCCGGAGGTATAGTGAGAATTTTCCCTCAATTTCAAAGCTAGGGTACAATTAGTAAGCTATAAAGGAACCAAAATATTGGAAAATTGAATATTTTGTGAAAATTGGATATTTTGTGAATATTATCACCCCACTCCCCCCTCCCCATGGTAATTTTAATACTCTGGTGAAATAGTGTGCAATTCGGAAGATTTCTGAGTCGAAAGAAAGAAGAAACATGCAAGTCGGTTGGAAATAGAGGCCTGGGCAGAATTTACAATATTATGCCCGAATATGCACGTTTTAAAAAACATTAACCCCCCTTTCCCCCTTCTAAGGCAAAATTCGAAATTCCGGTGATATAGTGCATAACTAGATAATTTTCCGCGTCGAACAAAAAAAGAACCACGTAAATCGGTTGAAAACTAAGGCCTGGGCAGAGTATACAAGATTTTGCCACACACACATACACACACAGACATTCATCTATGGTTTTTTTTTTCGCGAATTTGGATTCAGAATGATCTAAAACGGATTAGTGTGTGGTTATATTTTTTTCTGTTGAGTGTTGTCCTCCTTCACCCCAGATCAATCGCATAAGGATACCCAAGTCTTACTGTGGGACGTCCTAAAAACTCAGCGCTTCGCGCCTCGAAAACCGGAGTGTCGAAAAGGCCACGTGACCGGCGGGTTGTTTCTCCCAACTTAAAGTTTTTCAGTAGTTACTCTAGGGCAATTACATGTTCCACGTTAATAATTTCGTCGGTGACTTCAGCGGGATGAAGAATTATGAACAAAAGACACCCGAGTGATTTTATTTGATTGAAATTTATTTTAAATCTACTCGAAATCGAATTTTTGTAGGGAGAGCAACAAGAACTGTTACATAATGAAATTACAATAGGTGGACTTTCAAGAGTGGGAACTTGGTTTTATGAGATTAATGTTTGTATTTTGGGTTGATCAAGAATGATCTATCCTACAATGGGAGGGTATGAGGAGGAGTGTGGAAGAGGTCATCGGAACGTTGCATCCACAGACAATCATACATGAGATGATTAAGAACAAGTCGAGCTGGGACGCAATGGCAGTATTTGTCACATCAGTCCTCAAAGCAAAAAAGCTGGATGGAAGATGGGAGGAAGAAGATGAGGAATAGAATTGAAGGAGAGACCAGAAGTAGGAGCAGCCTTTTGGCACAAAAAAAGGCCTCACCCTGAAGAAATACTGTACAAGTGGTTCCGGGGTGAGTCCAAAGCAGAGGGAGTGGGGTTTTAGTTGGTAGGCCCAATGCATGGGGAGTCCAACACTGTTGGGGTGAACTTCCCCTTCGCTCTTAAGGAGTTTCCCCACTTCCGTAACAAAAAAAAAAAGAATGATCTATCATCGTTAGACCAGTGGAGACATACGCAAGTGAGTCATTGGTCCTCACAAAAGCTAATGAGCATGTATTGAACTGTTGGGAAAGGAAAATACTGAGAAAAATGTATGGGCCAGTATGCGAATCAGGAGATTGGCGAATCCGACATAACGCTGAATTAACCCTTAATATCCTGAGGTATCTTTTAGGAAGTCCCATTTTTACCTAGAACAGTTTATCCACTTTTAAACCAAAACTGATAGGTAGCTGTTGGCAATTTTGATAACTATCGACTGTGTAAGATAACGAAATAAACAAAATAATTCTCGAGTATACAGATTGTAATAGGGCCTTCGAGGTACTTTCTGCCCTCATTTCTCATCTTGTAGGCTATTACTTAGTTGAGTTTCCTCGTCAGAGATGGCGCCACTGTCAAAGGTAACACATGTAAGCTCGTGACGTTACGTACGACTTCCTAAAGGGGGAGTTAATCAATGAATAAAGATTTGATGAGGAATCGTAACTGAAGGTTACGGGGTTCCAGTTTAGGGGGTTAGGACGCAAGTCGGAGGGGCTTGTTCCTATCGTTACTTAGTGTGTTGATCAGTTCCTAATTATACCTAAGAGACCTAGTGGTAGCTGCCACCAGTTTGAAATAAGTGTTCCTGTATGTCAAACAAAAGAAATAAAGGGACTAGGTACTTAAGGTTACTAGGAATGATGCGTTATACTTATCTGTTGGTAGCGATGTTGAAAGCGGCCGGTAGCAGGTGGCGGCGACACACTCTTGAAGTAACGATCTGTAATGCTTTGTTTTTGCCTGAAGGGCTTATGTACCTGTGTATCGATATGAAAAGAAAATAAAGAAACTGAAAGTTACGATTGTTGTTACTGATTTATGAAGTTAACTACCTATTGCGATACACCATGAAAGATATTCGTCAGAACCAGGAGCGGGTGGTAGTCAGTGAAAAGGTGAGGTTGATTAGAGAACTACTTGTAATAATAAAAAAAAAGAACGGTTCCTCCCGGTCCAGTGATCCGGGAAGCCTGAAGGGCGATACAGTGTCGATATGTACAATGGTTTCTTGGATAAATGTTCTTTGGTGAATGGTTTTGAATGTTCCTGTAGGTACTAAAAGTTACGACTAGGTACAGTTTGTTTCGACAAAGTTGATCAGGTACTTAGAGTTACGATCACAATAGCTATGTTCCTATGAACCTTTCTATTACTGAGACACTTCGCACCACTACCTATTATTGGCCAATAGATAGGAATTTTAGTCACTCACGTGGAAGGGGTACCGAGGCGAGTCCTTCGTTGATGAGGCGGAGATGTAAGGGGGGTCGCAGGGTTCCGGACTGGTCCTTCGGCGTCCTCGTTCCTCTGTTCCTTGGGCTGGAGGTGTCGCGGAGTTCCAGGGGAGGCAGGTCGGGGCAAGAGAGAGCACTTTAAACTTTTCCTCACAGTTTAAATATCCTAGTGCCAACACTTGTTGGAGGCGGGACAGTTTTTGGGGGTATCGAACAGATTCGGGTCGGGACGATACAATACGGGGAGGTTCGCTTTCAGGAGAAGGGAGAGAGAGCTTCGAGACAGGCTTATTAGGCGAGCATCAAGGGGGTTATGAGCTGGAATCGTTATGACAATGCTCTTTTACTCCTCATATCAGGTTGTCCAACTGAACATGGCGAAAAGCTGGTGATCTTGGGTAAGATGGATGTTGTCAGCTGGTCTGCTCTTCCATGCATGCTTAATGGTTTATGGTCTATTGTTCTTTGGTGTTGAAATAATAGTGGGGGGGAGGCCAGTCCCAATTTTGGCCTTCTTTCTCTTCTTTTCTTCTCTCTTCCTTCTCTTCCTTTCTCTCTCTCTTTCAGGACTTACTGCTGACTAGGGCCTGCAATCATTTAAAGGGGGGGAGGGATCAGGACTTACTGATGTCTGTGGCCTGCGACAATGGGGATGGAGGGCAATCAGGGCTTACTGACGGCTGGGGCCTGAGATGGGGAATAGTGAGCAAGAGGGGGCTTGCTCACACTCCTCGCTCCTCCGGGAGCCAGTGCTCTCGAAGAGAACACTGGGTATGGGCAGCAGTTTCGACGGATAAGCACGTCGCAATGCTGCCTCATACGCTTTCCTCATGCATCCTGGCACGTTGCGGGGATTGGGCGCTCTCAATGGTCGTCCTCGCATGTTGGTAGGGGTCGCTGCAGTTCGTGGGCCTTCTTGAGTCTCTGGCAGAATGTTTTGCTTCCAGACAACGGAAGTTCATCAACTTGGGAGCAGGTTTCCGACAGATGGGGCTCTTCACTGGTACTTCTGCTGCCGACAACCAGTTAGGTCGGATTACCAGTGGAGACACTCTTCTGGTGTCAAGACATCTGGTCAGTACGATCTCTAGCTCTCTGATGGGGGTTGACATCCATGCCATGAATTCTGGTCCTGTAGACGTCATTGGGGATGCAGAATCGGGCGGTGCCTCAGTGTTGGAAGGTCCGGGTTGTGGAGATTAGGTGGTCAGATCTGCTGATGGAGATGGTGTTCTGTCTGGGGCTGGTGGAACTGGTCCTGCTGACAGTTCGGCACTTAGCTCAGGGGGGCTGCGACAATAATGGGGACGAGGGGCGAAGCGAAGTTGGTGGGGACGAGGATGAGGACGATGACGAAGCCGATGGTTCGACTGCATCCAGGACAGTCTTGGGAAGTCGGTTGAGGTGATGAGTCTCGGTGCGCTGGTACCAGCGGAAGTTGGCGACATCTTGATCGGTCGGTAATGGACCTTCCCTAGTTATAGGGTCCTCGAGCTGTTTTCGCGCCATCCTAAAACCAATCCCACCAACCTGATAACATCCTACCCTCGGAAAAGTGGTACACCGCATTTACTTCAACGACGAATTTACGCAGTAACGGCTCAATTTTGAAAGGGGCGGGATGTGTGGTCTCAGTTCCTTCTGTACCCAATATTTTCCAGTTCGATTTTCGGGTAAGGTTCTCAAATTGTTACCCAAGAGTCCATCTTAATTTGTTGACCTGAAGGGTCCATTTTAATTTGTTGACCTGAAGGGTCCATTTTAATTTGTTGACCTGAAGGGTCCATTTTAATTTGTTGACCTGAAGGGTCCATTTTAATTTGATGACCTGAAGGGTCCACCAAATTTGTGATCTCTAATTAAGGTATGTATTTATGTTTTGTGCGTTGTAATTTTGTTGGTGCCACCAAATTTGTAATTTGGTGTGTTCGTATTTGTATGTTTTATTGTTTGCGTTGTGCGTTCTATATGTTTTGTGTTTTATTGTTTGTGTTGTATGTTCTATATGTTGTATATTTTATTGTTTGTGTTGTAGGTTCTATATGTGGTGTTTTATTATCGGTAACTGTCTTGTGTGTTTCAGGTACCCTACTTTCGTCAGTTAGTTCGTCGAGCTTTTCCCGTATGGATGTGACCGTAATTCACCGGCCTTCTTGGATGAAGAGAGTATCTCGGAGTTGACTCGGAGATTTCCGTTTCCATTTCGATGTTGTTGGTTTTGTCGTTTCTTCCAGGCGATTCTTCATGTGGTGTTTTCTTGTCAATGAGGGGTTCCACTTTAGGTTGGGGCTCGTCCCAGTAATCTGTGGGAGTGACTTCCCACTTCCTCATTTCAGTATGTTCCATTGTGTCATTGACAGCTCCAATGTTGGCGGTAGAGCCCAGTTCCGTTCCTGTTCTCTGATTGTAGGGTGGAACGTCTCGTTCCTCCATATCGTGAAGTCCGAATCGGGGGGTCGACACGTCCCGTTCCTCCGTTCCGGGGGGACCATATCGGTGGGTCGACACGTCCCGTTCCTCTGTTCCAGGGGGACCGTATTGGAGGGTCGACACGTCCCGTTCCTCCGTTCTGGGGGGACCGTATCGGAGGGTCGACACGTCCCGTTCCTCCGTCTTGGGATGTCCGTATGGGGGGGTCGACACTCTGGGTGGAACATCCCGTTCCTCCGTCTCGGAATGTCCATATCGGAGGGTCGGCACTCCAGGTGGAACGTCCTGTTCCTCCACATCTGGATGTCCGTATGGGGGGGTCGATACTCCAGGTGGAACGTCATCGTCATGGCACATGTCCCAGTATCTTGGTTCCTCGAGTGTTAGGCTTGTTCCAGTCCCGTTCCGGTGTCTAGGCAGATCCTCCTCAGAGGTTACTCGAGGGATATTGGATGTTCCCACTTCGTTCTGAGGTGCGAAAGTCGCCGCTACCACCCGAGAGGTGCTGGGGAGGGCTGTGTCCGTACCATCATCAAAACTGAGGCACCGCAACACAGTATCCTCCCTCCTCCCGGGCTGCAACAGAACTCCCACACTACTCAGACCCTGATACATCTTCTCGGATTCCTCGACACTAGGCGTAGTATCACACTTTAGTTTCATAAACGGTCCTGTGGTCAATGTCAGTGGTACTCGTTTCAGGACGTCCAGTCCCAGTAGATCGAGGTGTGCACACCTTCTGGCAAACACCAAGAAGGTATGTTGGAACCGGAACTTCCCAATACGCATCTCGAGTTGTTGTTCTCCTGCAAATGGTAGTAACGCTCCGTCCGCCCCCCACGCGACAGTCTTGGTAGGTAACACCGGTATCCCCGCCACCGGACGAGCCAACACTGAAAGTGCCGCACCAGTATCGATCAACATGGATCGCGTCTCTGGTCCTAGTCCCACTTCGATTCTGAGGGTCCGTACCATTGGTTGTTCGATAGCGGTAATGTATAGGTCCGTTGGTTTCGGGGTTTTATACCGGTTCACTTCGTTCAGGTGTTCTGTTTCTGCCGGAGGTTGAGATATCGGTAGTAGTTTCTTCTTCTGAGGACAGCCGTCCTCGAGGTGCTCACGACACCCGCAGAAATTGCAGAAAATAGTACGCTGCGGACTCTTTGGACAGTCTACCGGGAAGTGGTCCATTCCCGCGCAAAACATGCAGGGGTACCGGGGAACCGGTTTGTCATAGTTCCGACCGTTCCGCTCGTCACTGTTCCAACGGTTCCTGTGGTCCTCCCCAACTCGCTGTTCCCTTTTCGGTGCCGTTTGGTCCCTCCGGGGGCACCGCGCGGCGAAATGGTTCGCCCCTCCACAATTGTAGCACCTCATGTCCGACACTGCTGCCAGGTCCCATCGTTCCTCGAGGTCCTCTGTTTCTGTCAATGTCTCTTCCAGTTCTTCGGCCCGATTCAGGGCGGCGCGTAGAGTCGTGGGTCGATTGGTTACTAGGAACGCACTCATTCTCTTCCCAACACCCCTAACAAAAGCACTAAGGGTTTTCCGTTCGACCCACTCGTTCCTACTCAAGCGGTCCAGGTGCGTTCCCTCCTCCAACACGGCGCATCGGGCTAGGCTTCTAATGCGGTCCGCGAACTGTCTGAGGGTCTCCGACGTGTTCCTTTTTACGGTCCATAAAAGCGCCGCGGCGTGTTGAGGGTTTTCTCGGCGGAACCAGGTTAGCATCTCGTCCCGGGTCGACTCGTACGCGTTGTCACAGTCGATGGTGTCATCCCTATCAATTAGGAATTGTTTCGCCGTTCCTCTGGTTTTCGTTCTCAGTAGTCTTAGTTTCTGTCTTTGGGACAACCCGTTCGTCACCGCGTCGAAATTGGCGAAGAACGACCCGACGCTAAGTGACCCCGGAACATCTGGGTCCCACGGTTCCAGTTCCAGTAACAGGGAACGTGGAATTCCGTTCTTGTCCTCGTCACAGGTTGTTGCGTGGTACTTTTTTAGGAGGATGTTCATCTCCCTCATGGTTTCGGTGAGAGTATCCACCGCATCTTTTGTCTGGAAGGGTTGCGACCCTTCTCCGAGATCGTCCGCATCCGATACCGACATGTTTAGGATCGCACTATAGAAAGCAATAGGTAATCACTGCACAGCCGATACGGTAAGCTTCGAAAAGGTCAAGGTCAGTCGTAAGTGTGTGTTACGCACCTGTGTGACGACACAGGGAGTATTTGTGTGAAAATATGAGGTGTTTTGTAACGGGTAGGTATAGTTTAAGAGCCGATGTCATATTCCCTTGTACCACTTTTCCTTGGTGTTCTTAAGATAGGATGCTATGCTACTTACCTACCACCACTCAAAGTTCTGACTATATCGTTACGAATTTATTGAAAAGATTTTTAAAGGAAGGTACGGCTCGTCCCGAACACAAAAGGAACTAGTGGATCCGTGCGGGGCGCACCACACACAGTTCGGGCAAGACACCTGTTTCGCAAACCTAAGTTGTTGGAACAGGAGCGGTACCGCGAACTGCGATTCGCAAGATCCCACCGCTGCCACCAATTTGTAAGCTCGTGACGTTACGTACGACTTCCTAAAGGGGGAGTTAATCAATGAATAAAGATTTGATGAGGAATCGTAACTGAAGGTTACGGGGTTCCAGTTTAGGGGGTTAGGACGCAAGTCGGAGGGGCTTGTTCCTATCGTTACTTAGTGTGTTGATCAGTTCCTAATTATACCTAAGAGACCTAGTGGTAGCTGCCACCAGTTTGAAATAAGTGTTCCTGTATGTCAAACAAAAGAAATAAAGGGACTAGGTACTTAAGGTTACTAGGAATGATGCGTTATACTTATCTGTTGGTAGCGATGTTGAAAGCGGCCGGTAGCAGGTGGCGGCGACACACTCTTGAAGTAACGATCTGTAATGCTTTGTTTTTGCCTGAAGGGCTTATGTACCTGTGTATCGATATGAAAAGAAAATAAAGAAACTGAAAGTTACGATTGTTGTTACTGATTTATGAAGTTAACTACCTATTGCGATACACCATGAAAGATATTCGTCAGAACCAGGAGCGGGTGGTAGTCAGTGAAAAGGTGAGGTTGATTAGAGAACTACTTGTAATAATAAAAAAAAGAACGGTTCCTCCCGGTCCAGTGATCCGGGAAGCCTGAAGGGCGATACAGTGTCGATATGTACAATGGTTTCTTGGATAAATGTTCTTTGGTGAATGGTTTTGAATGTTCCTGTAGGTACTAAAAGTTACGACTAGGTACAGTTTGTTTCGACAAAGTTGATCAGGTACTTAGAGTTACGATCACAATAGCTATGTTCCTATGAACCTTTCTATTACTGAGACACTTCGCACCACTACCTATTATTGGCCAATAGATAGGAATTTTAGTCACTCACGTGGAAGGGGTACCGAGGCGAGTCCTTCGTTGATGAGGCGGAGATGTAAGGGGGGTCGCAGGGTTCCGGACTGGTCCTTCGGCGTCCTCGTTCCTCTGTTCCTTGGGCTGGAGGTGTCGCGGAGTTCCAGGGGAGGCAGGTCGGGGCAAGAGAGAGCACTTTAAACTTTTCCTCACAGTTTAAATATCCTAGTGCCAACACTTGTTGGAGGCGGGACAGTTTTTGGGGGTATCAAACAGATTCGGGTCGGGACGATACAATACGGGGAGGTTCGCTTTCAGGAGAAGGGAGAGAGAGCTTCGAGACAGGCTTATTAGGCGAGCATCAAGGGGGTTATGAGCTGGAATCGTTATGACAATGCTCTTTTACTCCTCATATCAGGTTGTCCAACTGAACATGCCGAAAAGCTGGTGATCTTGGGTAAGATGGATGTTGTCAGCTGGTCTGCTCTTCCATGCATGCTTAATGGTTTATGGTCTATTGTTCTTTGGTGTTGAAATAATAGTGGGGGGGAGGCCAGTCCCAATTTTGGCCTTCTTTCTCTTCTTTTCTTCTCTCTTCCTTCTCTTCCTTTCTCTCTCTCTTTCAGGACTTACTGCTGACTAGGGCCTGCAATCATTTAAAGGGGGGGAGGGATCAGGACTTACTGATGTCTGTGGCCTGCGACAATGGGGATGGAGGGCAATCAGGGCTTACTGACGGCTGGGGCCTGAGATGGGGAATAGTGAGCAAGAGGGGGCTTGCTCACACACAGATCCCTCTATGAAGTGAACTTTTCCACCTTATTCCTTGAATCTATTACTTTTTGAGAAATAATAGACACCAACATCCCACGAGGATTTTTCCAAGTCTCCATCTTCTACTCCAACAAAATAGGGTTTAAAGACAGATTCTGCTGACTCAGGTAGCGCTTGTGTGGCCCTTGGAAAGATCATTCTTGAGCTGACAGACTGTAAAAGGACCCTTGAGGAACCTTCTGCTCAAATATTCTATAGATTTGTTAAAATACATCTAAACTTTATGATAAAATAAATGTTTTGAACAAGCGGGAAATTAAGGTGGTTAAGAGCACTGTACCATCAGCCCAATATTGTGGCATTCATCAAACGAGGTCGACTCAGATGGTTCGGTCATGTAGAGCGAATGCAAGCTGGAAGACACCTCAAAACCATCTTGAATGGCGATCCTGGAGGACGAAGGCTAAAGAGTAGACCTCGATTACGTTGGATTGACAATGTAGAGGACGATCTCAGAGCCATGGGTGTGAGAAGATGGAGAAGTAAGGCAACTGGTCGCAAGGAATGGTCAACAATTGTTGAGAAGGCCCTGGTTCTTCAAGGACCGTAGAGCCGTTTAAAAAAAAAGAATGATCTGTTTTCTTACCACAATGGTGTTTCAAACTTGGTGATCATCTATGAGCTAGGATATTTCTTATCAAAATAATTTAATTATAAAGCAACTTACCAAGAAAAATGTCATGTAAGATTTGAGTAAAGTGGGCGTAAATTGAAGGAAGTGGCGAAGCGACAGATCCTTGCAGTCAATGAGGTAAGTTTCTCTGTCCGTGATTCCATCATTTCTGAACCGATGTTCGAAAAGAAGCAGTAGAGTTTGCAAATAGGCGATGGGGTTGAATTTATCCAGGTCAGTGTCGATCAGCCGAGCTATGTACACTCTGCTGTCATCTGGGGTGTTTTTTGGCAGTTGAATCACAGCTCTAAAAACAGGAAATATTAAAAATAATATCATGGACAGAAAACGTATTCCTTTTATCGGAGACCTGAAAGCTGAACAGCTTCTGAAAATGGCGTTTCTCCTTGAACATACAGTCTCTGGACCGATGATGGGGCTCTGACCAGAAATCGGTCTCCAATAAAGCAGTTTATTAGCAAGGAGTCTGGAAAATGTTCTCTCCATGATATATATCACCTCTGTTGAATCGATCCCCAGTCGAGGAAAGTTAGTTTTTGACGACTCAACACCTCCGCACCATCCGCAACAATCAAAAACCAGTTAAAAATAATAGTTCTTGAGTGTTATCGGACGTGTGGGGAGTTTAGTAGATCGATTCAGACCATGTTTCGTGATTATTCGCCACAAATGATGTTCCAAATATGAGAAAACCGGCGAAATTGTCAACAGAAAATGCTGCAAAGGTTTATTATTTTTCCATACAGGGTGTCTACCATTTGGATGGACCAAACTTCAAGGATCGATTCTATAACTAATTTGCAACAAAAAATGTCTTCCAGCAATTTTTCTTAACCCACTCAAAATTCTTCTTTTTTCCTCTTTAAAGTTTTTATTAGTATTTTCGACCTTGCAGCACTAAAATGGTCATAACTCCCTTAAATCTCATGCTATTTCGAATCTGAGTATACCGTTGGACAGAGCGTTAAATTTCCTATCCGTTTAGTGGGGAACCACTTTCTTCAAGCCACTTGTAAAAGTAAAAAAATAAATCAAAGTCAACATTTATAACATAAAAAAATAAATCAAAGGCAACATTTGTAATTGTAATTATTTATTTTATCCTAAATTGAAGGAAAAAAATACGTTTATATCAAAATTTTCTGAGTTAGGGCGTTTTCAAAATTTCAAACCTTATTTTTCAACCCTTAGAAGTGACCTACATCTGTGATTGTTACCCTATTGAGATAATTGGGTATGGTAAAAAGGATATGTTATTTCTATTTTGCTAATACTTGTTATGTCCGACCAAATTGATGGATTTGAGGGAACTTTACCAAAAGTACACCTTTGCCACCAATTGGGTCAACAAAAGGTAGGATTGTTGAATTTATGAGTTTCTAGATTACAAGATCCTGACGACTATTCACCGACGTGAGAACGTGATTTTCGTCGTCGACAATTTACACGAATTAGTTGCAATTGTTGATTGGATTTTCTTGAATAGGTGTGCGAGTAGAAATGACTCCTATTATCAAATGTTACTTTGAAATATTACACTGAGTTATGATTATTACTTGAAGACTTTGCTTCTACAACAAGTACCCAAATTTCATGACAAAAGAATTATGGTAGTGCGAGTGTTAGGTTACTGGAATATATGTTACGTTTATACTTTGTGATAATGTTGTAATAAAAATTGCTGTTATAATATATTTATGTGTGTTATTACTTACAATCCTGATCCTTTCAGACTTAGTGAATTTTTGCTGTGTATGTACTTAGGTATCCTAAGGGTTGGGTCGTACCTCGTACTGAAGGTTCGAGGGTCGATGACTCTACCTGTGGGGATTTCCTAAGTGGTCGCTGCCACCACCCTGGTCAAAAATATCTCAGGGATTATTAACCTTTTTACCTGCAAGTAACCTGAATAGTTGAAAAGGTAAACCTTTGAAATAAGTACACAAGTTTAAAAACACGAAGGGTTTTTATTCATGAAACTTCCAACTGTCGCCGTGAAGCGGACTTAGAAATATTGCTCTGATGGAGCTGAAGAAATAATATGTATACTTCAATTTGTAGTAATATATAATTGCGACTTCCTTATGTCACTAGGAACATTTATGTTGAATAGAATACGTTTTATGTATGACTACGACAATGTTCAATACTTAAAGAAAATACGTTGACTTCGTAAATTGCTGATGAAACAATAAGCTAATTATCTGTCAAGCTTTTATACAAGGCGTTTTACGTTTTTACAAATATTACGAATTTACTTATATGTTTATACAAGAGGGTTTTTGCTTTTACACAATATTACGTTTTACTTTCTTATACTTTAACTTCTCTTTACAGGACGTTATGATTACGGGGGGGGGGGTTGTGCCAGATTTGAAATTGAATTGTAAGCGCTTACAAGAATGTTGTGAGGGAATGGGCTCACCCTTGCCGAGCTTGGATCTATAGTGGAGATCTCCGTAGCGGTGTAGACCAGGGCCTCTTCCTTGAAGGCTTGTATAGGGGGTGCCTGGAACGCGGAGCGAACTTGTCCCGGTTCGGGGATCGTACTGGGTATCGATCGTATCGGCGAAATTGGAGAAGGCGGCAATGTTCCACGAGTTCGGGCCTTGGCTTGCGAAAGGCTCGAGGAGACAAAGACTGGCGGACGGACAGTTCGACTTTTAACTTAATGTCACGAGGGATCACAAGTTCGGTTCTCAGTTCGTTCACTGTCCCGGTACACTTAGAGGGGATGATTCGAGTTAGCTAGGTTCGACTTGCTGCGAGACGCGTCACTGACTGAATGAGGTGCAGGTGGTGGGGGCACCCCTATTTATAACCTCCGGCCATCTTGGTTGGACGATGGGGGAGGTCGCGATGGTGGCGCTCGGCTGTCTTGACTTCGGCTGGCGGACATCTGTTGTTACTGTCCTCGGCTGTTGTTGGCGGACATCAATTTATGGAAGTTGCGTTGCTCGATGGAAGTTTTGCATGGAATGGTTGCCTGAAGGGCGGACTTGTATTTATTACATCCCCCTCTTCTCCGCAGGCCGATGCCCTCATCGGCTACTTCTCCTCGACTACGGATGGGATCGTTAGCTTCGTTTCTGGGTAGACTTTTCGCAGGGCTGTCTCATACCGCCAACGTCTGCATCCCTGGCACTTAGGTGGGCGCGTCTCGATGTGTTCGCTTCTCAGGCAGGGCTGGGGAAACGATGGATGCTCTGGTGCGTACTTCTGACACGATGCCACCAGCCTGTTCCAGAAGCTCTTACAACTGGCACAGCGGAATTTTATAAACTCCTTCGGTGTCTTGTCGCAGACTGGGCAAGGTGCTACGCTGAGGTTTCCTGATTCGTCTGTGTGAGCTGGCGTGATGGGAGAGAACGCTGGAGATGGGTCCTCGGTCTCCACTCGTTTGGCCGCAGGTGGTTTCTGCTTTCCTTTGGTCTGGTCCTCCTCCTCCGAGTCTGAGGAAGAAGATGATGACGACGAGGAGGGCTTTCGCGCGCGTCTCCTTGGCGTGGACGTTTGTGCCTCGTTTGCCGATTCCCAGGCCCGTTCGAGCGAAGTGCTGGTCTGGTTCAGTTCATTACTGCTCTGGATTGCCAAGACTCGCTGCTCCAATCCTCGTAACTCGCAACGCAATTCCTCTATTGGGGTCGGCGTCCCAGCTGAGGCGGCGTTTGCTGCGCCAGAGCGAATTGCCTTGCTCATGTTTTGTGAGAGATTTGCTATGCAGGTCACGATTTCTTTCTGCTGGTCAGGCATGTTCCCGAAGTCTAGTATCCAACTTTGCAACTGCGCGATACATCTTACTGTGAGCTCCACCCATTCATGACTTCCTACTTCCACGTCTGGTACGGGCTCTATACGGGGCCGGGGAAACGCCATAGTCCTGTAACAAAAAACCCAGCCATCTTACTGACTACCCTTGGCTCTCTCTCACTCCACTCCACCACTCCGCCTTATCCGAACGCGATCGCGATACCGGGGTGTGCTTTCCTATCCTTAATACTGTTTGGACATCCATCTTATTCCCGGTACCTACAGGATGGATCGATCCTCTCAACCTCCTACTCGACCACGGGTCCAGGGCTTTGGGTGAGGGAATGAATGCAAGGTAAGTTTCTAAAAAAATCAGTTCTCTTTTCAGGTTTACAGGTTATAGTGTTCCATAGTTTACAATTAATATACATTTTATACCCTTGGTGTTTTAAAATTTTTTTTTTTTTTTTTTTTTTTTTAATTCTTTTTTTTTTTTTTTATTCCTAGTTGAATCAATTTTCTTTTTGCAGGTTATCCGGCTTCTTCGTCTGGTCCAATATCTATCACCGCGACTTTCCCAGTGTGCAGCTTTTTATAATCAATGACCTTTCTGGGTCGCAGACCGTACGGAGTTGCTCCGGTGGGGGTGTCGGTGGTGAGTGCCGTTCTTGGAGTGACCGGATCTTCTTGGGATTGCGTCTGGGCTTGTTGTAGACGCTCGAGATGTGGGGTTACGCAGGGTCGTTCGACGAGCTCCGGCTCCGCTTCGTCCTCAAGGTCGGACCAGGCGTCTTGGCTCGTCCGTGGAACCTCAGTTGTTGGTCTCGGTACGGGGACCTCGCGCCTGTGCGGCTCCTCCCGTGTGATGGCCTCATCTGGGATACGTTCCACGAATGCGGGCTTCAGCCTGCTGAGGTGGTATCTCGTTGTCTTGCCGGTGACGTCGGCGACTTCGTAGTTGACATCCGTCAGTCGCTTCACGATGGTAAGGGGTCCTATCCATGGGCTCCAGAACTTTCGCGTAGCCTCCGTCGGAGCAACCATTTGTCGGGCGTAGACTGGTTGTCCTACCTCCAGTTCTCGCATGTGTCGTCGGTTATTTATGGCTTTCTCGCGGGCGTGCCACGCTCGCTTGATCTGTCCTTCCGCGATTTTTCGTATTTTCTGAAAGCACGGTTCAGGAGAGTCTCGGGTGGTTCCGGTCGCGCTCGTAAGCTCGCTGGTGTTCGGGAGCCTTACCTCACGTCCATACGTCAGCTGGAACGGTGAGTATCCAGTACTGTGGTGAGGTAGGTTTCGATATGCTGCTAGCGCGAATGGCAATGCTGCCTCCCAGCCTTTCATATTCTCCTGAAGCTTGGCAACGATATTTGCGAGGGTACGGTGGAACCGTTCGCAAACACCGTTGCTTTGCGGATGGTAAGCGGAGGTTTGAATATGTCGAATATTCCACTTCGAGCATAACTCTTTTATGACGCTGGAGACAAATGCTGCCCCTCGGTCCGACACGAGCACCTCCGGCGCTCCGTGTGTGGGAAGGTACCTTGATGTCAGCAGTCGGGCGGTCGTTTCGGCGGTGCAGTTTGGTGCCACGTATACTTCCGCGTATTTTGAGAAATGGTCGACCACTGTCAACAAATATCGCGTGGTCGTGGTTCCTTTCAAGGGACCGACATAATCAATCCCTACGATCTGTCCGACGCGGGTAGGCAATTCCGGTCGCTGGATTGGGGGGTTGAGGTTGTTTGGAGTGTTTCGTTGCTGACACTGCGGACAACTTTGCACAAAACTCTTCACATCCTTGGCCATCCGTTTCCAATATCCATAGCGTCGGGCGATGCTTTCAGTGACGTCCACTCCGGGGTGTCCTGCCCACAACTGCTCGTGACAGTTCGTTAAAAACCATCGACGCAGGGTCTGCGGTATCAGTGGTACCAGCACTTCGCGTCCGTCTATGTCCGCTGCGAATTTCCAATAGTCTCCTTCCTTGCGGATTCTCGGGTTTGCGTTGTCTCGGTCTAGGGTCCTGATCCAGGGATCCAGTGCTTGGGCTGCCAGTAGCAACTCTCGTGGCATACTCAGATTGGTTATCGCGCCAATGGGTATCCTACTCAATCCGTCGACATGGTTCATCTTCGAGCCGGGCCGGTACCTTGCCTCGTATTCGTATTCGGTCAACCGGAGTATCCATCTTCCGATCCGAGATGTGGGGTCCCTGATGTTCATCGCTGCAGTGAGGGCTGCGTGGTCCGTCTGGAGTATGAAGCGACGTCCTAACAGGAACTCCTGAAAGTGCCGTACTGCCCAGACCACGGCCAGTAATTCTCGTTCAGTAGTGGAATAACGGGTTTCTGCATCGTTCAACACTCGGCTGGCGTACGCGACGGGGTGACTCTCGCCGTCTCGCTCCTGTGACAGTATGGCGCCAAGGGCTTTTCCAGACGCGTCGGTAGACAATACGAATGGAGACCCGAAGTCGGGGTACGCTAGTACCGGCCTCGTCATTAGGGCTTCCTTCAATGTGTCAAACGCCGTCTGTTGCGCCTCGGTCCACAGGAATGGTTCATTCTTCCGTAGCAACTTGTTGAGTGGAACAGCTATCTCGGAGTAGTTTTCTATAAATCTCCTATAGAATCCCGCTAATCCGAGAAATGCCCGCACATCCCTTGTAGTAGTTGGAACTGGGTGATTTCGGATGATACTGATCTTCTCCGGGTCCATTTCGACTCCGTTTGCTGTGACGACGTGTCCCAGGTAATTCACTCTGTCCTTTAAGAATTCGCACTTTTTCAAATTGAGTTTGAAACCTGTTTCTTCGAAACGCTTCAGCACAGTCTGTAGTAATTCCAAGTGGGTATCGACGTCTTCGGTAAAAAGGATGACATCATCCAAATAGATGAGACATCCGTTACCTATGACTCCGTCTAGGACGTCATTCATCGCCGCCTGAAATGTCGCTGGTGCATTCTTTAAACCGAATGGCATTCTGGTGTATTCAAAATGTCGGTTAAGGGCAGTGAAAGCAGTCTTTTCTTGGGACTCGGCAGCAACAGGTATCTGATGGTATCCCACGGTTAAATCGAGGGTGGTAAACCATTTACTGTTTCCCATAAGTGATAACGTTTCTAGCAATCTGGGGATCGGATACTTGTTTCCCTTTGTGATTGAATTTAATTCGCGGTAATCGGTGCAAAACCGCCATTTTTGGGGTTCTCCTGGTGGAGTTTTCTTTTTCGCAACCACGATCGGCGCGTTCCACGGGCTCTTTGATGGTCGAATCACTCCCTCTGCCAGCATGTCGTGCACCTGATCCTCTACAAATCCTCTCAAGGCATGTGGTACCGGATAGGGTTTTCTACATGTGGGTTCTGCGTCGCCCGTCTCGATTTCGTGAGATATATCCATGCTGCAACCATCTCGTCCGGGTTTGTCGAACAGATGTATGTTCCGTAGAAGGCAATCTTCTACCCTCTCCCGGTCGTTTTTCACTAAGTGGCTCAGCTGCTGCTTGATGTACAGCGAATTCTCCTCACGCGAGGGTCGCTCGTCCCAGACCTCTATCGGGAGTTCTTCCAGGATCTGCAATTTCTCGGGAATCACGGCTCCCACGGCTGGTTGTTTTACAGGGTTTGTTAGACTCTTCTTAGCCGCCGTTTCACCTTCGCGGTTTGGTCGACTCTTCTTCGCCGTTGGTTCACGGGGATCGTAAAGTTGGGGGTTGGGGTTCGAGGATGGTCTTCGTTTCGCCGTTGGATTCGTCGAGAGTGTTGATCGGGGAGATGCTTCTCCCTTTGATTTTACTTTCAGCTGACGCAGGTGGTTCAACATTTTGTAACTCTCCAACACCGCTCCGAGTATCATTTGTCCTCCGGTTTCGGCGTTCATCATGGTGATGAGTCCGGTGTCTGTCTTTATTTCAATGGGAAATTTTCCCAACAGGTCTAACCCCATTAGATCTAGATGCGAGTCGGGCCTCTGGAAGATGTAAAATCGATGCGAAGTCCTCTTGTCTCCTATTCGCACCAGCAATTCTTGCGTTCCGCGCAGTGGTAACCGTTGGCCATCCGCTCCCCAGAGCTCGGTGGTCGTAGGTTTCACGGGCACTCCGGGTACCGGGTGCGATAGAGCAGAGACCGCAGCTCCAGTGTCCAGTATCACATCTCTATTATATTTTCCCAATCCAATTTTCATCCTTATCATGGGTCTTGTCGTGCAGTTGACAGTTGCTTGGAAAGCTACGATTTCATCGCCCCGCACCTCCTCTTCGGGGATATCTTCAGGTGACTGAGTCGCTACGGCTGCTGCAGGTCCGGCGATATTTCCGCGCGGGTGCGATACCGGCAGCATCTTCTTTTTCCGCAAGCATTCGTTTTCTAAATGCTCTCGCGCGCCGCAGAAATCACAGAAGATTGTGCTTTGTATGCCGTGAGGACAATTTACTGGAAAGTGGTTGTACTCTCCGCAATACAAACAGGGGTATCGAGGGGTCGGCGAAGGCTGTTTCCAAGGTGCTTTCGCTTGTCCTGCGTATGGTGATGTTGTTGTCGGAGTTTTTGGTGGTCCTTGAGGGTTTGCTTTCTGGGGGCATTTTCCGGAAAAATGTCCCGCCTCCCCGCAAGTGTAGCATTTGAGGTTATCTTTATTTAGGACTCCCGCGACGTCCCACTTGAAATCGGCGACTGGTTCGCTCTGCGTTGCGTCCTCGAGATCTTCCGCTCGTTTCACAGCTTCTTCGAGGGTGTCGGGAGGGTTGCTTTGTAAAAAGGGGCTAATTTCTTTATTGACACCTCTTATGAACGCACGAAGGGTTTTTGTTCTAACCCACTCCTTTCGTTGCGCGGCTGTGAGTTCGATCTCGTTTCGCACTGCGGTTTTCGCGGTAGATATCAGTTTTTCCGCGAATCGCCGAATACTTTCTTCTGGCTGTCGTTTTGTGGTCCATAAGCGTATCATCGCTTTCTCGGGATCCTCGCTCTCGTACCACTGGAGTATGGCTTGGCGTAGCGCGTTGTATGGTTGGGCTCCAAGGTCTTCCTGTAGGAACCTCTTGGCTCCTCCCCTGAGACGTGTGCGCAAAAATCGCAGTCGCTGCTCCTGGTCCAAATCTTGTGTCGCCTGTTCTACCTCAGCGAAAAATGATGCGGCCGAGATGGAATCGGGTTCATCGGGGTTCCATGGTTCAATTTCCAAGAACAGGGAACGAGGAAGGTCTCTCTGTTGTGACGTTGATCCTCCTTGGATCGGGGGCTGAGCTTTTCGGAAGAACTCTCCCAACTGATTCATCGCCTCCGTCATGGCATTTGCCAACTCCGTAGTGTCGTCCATGATGTCGTTAGATATTTTGTCACAGTCAAAAAGGTGAAAGAAAAAGAAAAGGCCCGGGCAAAAATCGAAATTGCAAACACTTCACGTCTCCCGCAACACTGAACCCAGTAGTCGAAGGGCTACGTAAGATCGGATCCAAGTTTCTACCCAAGGAACTTTTCCTGACGGTGTCAATATATTGTAATCGAAATTTAAAATTTGTACAAATCTATGAAATATGAAGTTATTTGTACCGGTCCGTTCTTCGAATCGAATCGGTCCGAACCGAGAAGCGGTTCGTTCTGTACTCAGGTTCTACTAGAGGGTCAGTACGAGTGGCGAATCGGTGCGAATCGTCGCTCGGTACGAACAGTGGACTGGTTCGAGTACTCTATTGGTTCGATCGGTGAGTCGGTACGGACCACGCCCTGATCTGATGTTCGGATCGGGTCGAGCTCCGTTCTGGTTCGAACTGAAAATGGGTTCGAACAGAGTACTGTCGTGTCTCGAATCGGTTTCGTACTGTGAATTGGTACGAACAATGAACTGGTATGGTTCGAGATTGGGTCGAACTGAGTTATGGTATGCACGGAATATCGGTACGAACGGAATTCGGCGGAGTGTGGAGTGAATAGTTGTTACATGCACAAGAACAATGAAGTACGAATTGCGTACTGAAATAACCTCTCTGCGCTCCTCTCTCTTTCCGGCTGAATTTTTTGTTGTACAAATGTGTGTACTGCAATGTGTCGCAAATTTTGAGTTAAGTCGTAAAATTGACGCAACAATTACTACTATTATTAACGTACAGATTTCAACAGTTTTACGCTCTTCAACTTCAAACGGTTATACTTGCTTCGTTTTTAGGGTCCCGAAAACCTTAATTTTCTTTGATCCCACAGCTGGTCACCAATTGTGATTGTTACCCTATTGAGATAATTGGGTATGGTAAAAAGGATATGTTATTTCTATTTTGCTAATACTTGTTATGTCCGACCAAATTGATGGATTTGAGGGAACTTTACCAAAAGTACACCTTTGCCACCAATTGGGTCAACAAAAGGTAGGATTGTTGAATTTATGAGTTTCTAGATTACAAGATCCTGACGACTATTCACCGACGTGAGAACGTGATTTTCGTCGTCGACAATTTACACGAATTAGTTGCAATTGTTGATTGGATTTTCTTGAATAGGTGTGCGAGTAGAAATGACTCCTATTATCAAATGTTACTTTGAAATATTACACTGAGTTATGATTATTACTTGAAGACTTTGCTTCTACAACAAGTACCCAAATTTCATGACAAAAGAATTATGGTAGTGCGAGTGTTAGGTTACTGGAATATATGTTACGTTTATACTTTGTGATAATGTTGTAATAAAAATTGCTGTTATAATATATTTATGTGTGTTATTACTTACAATCCTGATCCTTTCAGACTTAGTGAATTTTTGCTGTGTATGTACTTAGGTATCCTAAGGGTTGGGTCGTACCTCGTACTGAAGGTTCGAGGGTCGATGACTCTACCTGTGGGGATTTCCTAAGTGGTCGCTGCCACCACCCTGGTCAAAAATATCTCAGGGATTATTAACCTTTTTACCTGCAAGTAACCTGAATAGTTGAAAAGGTAAACCTTTGAAATAAGTACACAAGTTTAAAAACACGAAGGGTTTTTATTCATGAAACTTCCAACTGTCGCCGTGAAGCGGACTTAGAAATATTGCTCTGATGGAGCTGAAGAAATAATATGTATACTTCAATTTGTAGTAATATATAATTGCGACTTCCTTATGTCACTAGGAACATTTATGTTGAATAGAATACGTTTTATGTATGACTACGACAATGTTCAATACTTAAAGAAAATACGTTGACTTCGTAAATTGCTGATGAAACAATAAGCTAATTATCTGTCAAGCTTTTATACAAGGCGTTTTACGTTTTTACAAATATTACGAATTTACTTATATGTTTATACAAGAGGGTTTTTGCTTTTACACAATATTACGTTTTACTTTCTTATACTTTAACTTCTCTTTACAGGACGTTATGATTACGGGGGGGGGGGGGGGGGGTTGTGCCAGATTTGAAATTGAATTGTAAGCGCTTACAAGAATGTTGTGAGGGAATGGGCTCACCCTTGCCGAGCTTGGATCTATAGTGGAGATCTCCGTAGCGGTGTAGACCAGGGCCTCTTCCTTGAAGGCTTGTATAGGGGGTGCCTGGAACGCGGAGCGAACTTGTCCCGGTTCGGGGATCGTACTGGGTATCGATCGTATCGGCGAAATTGGAGAAGGCGGCAATGTTCCACGAGTTCGGGCCTTGGCTTGCGAAAGGCTCGAGGAGACAAAGACTGGCGGACGGACAGTTCGACTTTTAACTTAATGTCACGAGGGATCACAAGTTCGGTTCTCAGTTCGTTCACTGTCCCGGTACACTTAGAGGGGATGATTCGAGTTAGCTAGGTTCGACTTGCTGCGAGACGCGTCACTGACTGAATGAGGTGCAGGTGGTGGGGGCACCCCTATTTATAACCTCCGGCCATCTTGGTTGGACGATGGGGGAGGTCGCGATGGTGGCGCTCGGCTGTCTTGACTTCGGCTGGCGGACATCTGTTGTTACTGTCCTCGGCTGTTGTTGGCGGACATCAATTTATGGAAGTTGCGTTGCTCGATGGAAGTTTTGCATGGAATGGTTGCCTGAAGGGCGGACTTGTATTTATTACACATCAACCTGAATCTTCGGGGCACAACTAGACCCCAAATGGAGCCTGTAAACTAAATTTCATCAAAATCGGTCAATGCTAAGTGGGGAAAGTGCCGCGTACTGCGGACGGATGGCCAAATTTTTATTAGATTTTTGGTTTTTTACGTAGGTACCTTGAAACGTAAACCAACAAATTTTGAGGGGGTGTTAAACATTTTTTTCTTGGTCGATTCCAAATGTTCATCATTGAAAATAATAAATCAAAATCACGTTTTGAAGAGAAACCTCTGGTAAGTCTAGTTTGTATTAGTCTAGTTGTAGAACCAACCTCACAAATAATCATAGCAGAATGATCAACTTTACTTAGAACTTATCTTCCTCGTCTCTGAATGAATACAGAGAACTTGATGGAAATCGCGGTAACTAATCTGTTTTCATTCCGAAAGACTCTTCTCTACATCAGCCAGATTCCACCATACTTCTCTGGTCGGGTGCCTCACTTGAGTGACAAATACCCTTTTTGAAACCTCTTCTAAATTAATTTTAAATGGATGTTCGTCATCAGCTAGTGAAATGGTACCTTCTCGCCAATAAAATGAAATAAAAATTTCCAACCCGCAAGTCCCCGTTCAGCCAACGTTTTGAAGCCAAAATTATCACAAATGATAGAAATCCAGCCTTTATACATAATTTTCCAATAAATGCGGTCTTCAATAGATACTCACGCAAATGTATGGCATTTATCGAGGAATTCTGGTTTGTCTCTGTTGCAGAATATATCACCCTTGCCTCTCAGAGTGTAGTAATAATCCAATTTTTTCTTCGATATCTCCAGGCTGCCCTTGCATCCGACCAAGAAATTGCTCAAAAAAATATCCGACTCTGAAATTTTTCAGTATTTGAAATTTTATTAGAATTATAAATTAAGTGCGGCGTACATACAACCTACGTTATCGGGATATAACCATCACTTAGAGCCGTTATGTTTAACCCTAATGGGACCATGGTGCCACTAGTGTCACCAAAAACTTCTTGGGAATTCTGCAGGTGTCACCAGAATAACTAGATGTAAATTTCAATCCTCGTATCCATAACCCGACTGTATAGATGATCCAATGCAAAGTAGTTAATCTCAAAACATCAATCTCTAAGTACCTTCCACTACCCTCATAGACTACTTCCACTACCCATCTACAAAATCTACAAAAAATATTATTTTTTCTTGCTCGATTCCAAAATTTTATTATTGAAAATAATTCAATATTTTTTGAATAGGTGAAAAAACTTGTTCATGTTGAAAGTTTCCGAGTGCTTTGAAAATTTCAACCTTATTTTCCACCCCTTAAAAGGACTGTCAATAACCAAATGCTTCATGGCACAACTAGACCCCAAATGGAGCCCATATACCAAATTTCATCAAAATCGGTCAATGATAACCATGGATAGTGCCGCGGACGGAAGGAAATTTTGTATTCGATTTTTGGATTCTACATACTCTGAAACGTAAACCTTCAAATTTTGAGCGCTGGGGGTCAACAAATCGTTTTTCTTAATCTTTTTCAATGGTTCATAAATGAAATAGTAAACCAAAACGTACATACCTTGTAGCCGACATTGTGGCAAATGCTCCTGCATCTTTAACCATTCCTTCAGTTGTTCGATGTCTTGGTTTAACTGTAATCTGCTGTATCCGATTTCCAGCAGAATACGCTCTTCTTGTTCGTAAGATAACGGCTGCAAACTCATTTTGCTGTTCTACGTAAAGAAGTAGTTTGGTAAGTGGAAACGTATGATTTATTGGTATAAGGAGATTATTAAGTGGTAGGTTTGTCACGTCAATTTCTAGTCTCGGGTAAAACTACACTGTACGAAATCTTGGCTAGATTTTGTTGTGGTAAACTCTAGATGATCCCTTATGAATTTCATCAAAATCAAAAAACAGAGCTGGCCACCCGAGTACTCCATAATAGTTACGACTACTGTTCTCAATCATTTTTACACAGGCTAATTGCATATTATGTCCATACTAGCTGAAAAACCGGCAAAAATCAGGCAAAAAAATATGCGAAAAAAGTAATATTGTTCATATACCTGGAAAACCATGTATGTCGGGTGTCAAAGGCTGGATAAAAGCATGTAAGTCCATGTTGTCGTTCGCTGAAGTAAATTTTGATGAAATTAGTCTCAGGCTCTTTGAAATACTACTGTGTACTACGAAAACACTTATTGCATGTGGAATGAAAACTGAATTATTTAGTTTTTAGTGTCCCCTGTAAAATTTGATAAACTCGACTTACATGGTTTTCCAGGTATATGAACGATATACTAATAAAGTAAGTAATGAGTTAATGGAGAGATACATGGTCCTATTTTATTGTTCTGCAGCAGTGGCTGTCACGTCCGTTGAAGCAAATCGTAACTAATGGAAGCAATAAATTAGAGACTTTAGGATAAGGCGAATCAACAGAAACCTTCAAAAATGGCATTTGGAAGCGATGGATAGAATGTCTTCATCATGTTGCACAGAGTAGGCATTTCCTTCTATGAGGGCGGAGGCGGCACGGAGTAGGTATTTCCCCACTTGGGCGGGAGGGGGGGGGGGGAGCCGCCGCGAGGGTGGGCGACATACGTACAAATTTTTGAAGAAAATGAAGCTATTACAATAGACTCAAAATTTTCATAAAGGCAAATTTTTTACATTTTTGGAGTGAAATAGCATTTTGATGGTATATCGTCGCTTAAGATGCATCATGGCACATCTAACATTTTGTCGAAAATGAGGTTAGAGCGGTTTCTTATTTGAATTTTTGCGCCTGAGTGATAGGTGGACTTAGTTGTTTGATTGCTCCACTTGAAACGCTGTAATTTCTGATTTAGTTATCATAGCACAACTAAAATCATCTGACATCTTGGCACATCTACAATCTTCAACATGGCTGAAGGCTACAGCTCAGATGATGAGCTGGGTTTTGTTTGACTACGTTAATGATTAGGGAGTGTTTCCTGAAAAATTATTTTGTAATCTATTCTCTACTAAATAAACTTCAATAAAAACAAAATATCACGTCCCAAGCTATCTGGAGTGAAAACTAATTCTTGGTTGAAAGTTGCAGATTTACTTGTGCTATGATGGTATGTTCTGAGACTGTTTGATGTGCCATGATGTTTCATGTTTTTCTAACTGCTTCTCTATAGAAAAGTCATTGCCAATTTCAAGGAGAAGAAACGCCTTAAGTCTTCCGTTGCTGCACAACCGTCTGCATGAAAATTTTTCAAAATACCAAAAAAAAAAAACTGATTTTTATTCACGATGTATGACAAATTGTTACGAGGAAGGCCCTAACCACAGTGCGGACACGCCTTTCACTCATGACCTTCCTTATAAAAGGCCAAAACAGGCCCAATTCTGGCATTCTAGTTTACCGACCAAAAAGAGACTCTCTCCAGTTGGTCTTACTCTATGGCTGTATTCTCTAAATCACAAAACTAAATTCTCTAAATTTTTAAGTTAGCTAAACTCTTTAAGTTTTTGGGACCTTACAAATAAAATTTAAATTCTTATAGTCCCAAGTTGTGAGCCAGAAAGTAAGGCTCCAGTAAGTGTCTCCATCACTTTACAAATCTCTCTATTTACAAATTGGAAATTAGCTAAAACTAAACTACCTATCATAGGTCGAAAATTCAAGTGCTTGCTGTGCTTTGTACCTAATGATAGAAAAAGATCTAACAATAGAAAAATTTCAATACCCGTGTTAGTACTACTAATGTGATATTAGGCAATCTTGGTTCTTGGTCAAAACACGATTTAATTCTAGGGTTCGACTTTTGGATTAAAGATTTTCATGTAAACCGTTAAGAAGAGTTAATAAACACGATTGATTTAACCTGTTTTTCGGGTAAAATATAATTTATACAAAAAAGTTGGAATTTATCATTTAAGTAGACTCACAGTTCAATTTCGGTTGTTCAAAATACCAGCTTGTGGGATTAGAGATCTGCAGCATCCAAGTGTCCTGCTTCGAAAGGTTGGAAATCTGACATCCTTTACTATTATCTAGTCAGAGCATGCTTCACGAACGACCCCTATTTTAGTGCGTTTGACGTAACGTTTATTCGAATTTTTGACGATTTCTTCTGTTTGCGAATGCAATTCGTTTAACGAGTTCGACTGTTTCAGTAACATTTTTAGTAGCTTTTTAGGACGTCTCACAGAGAGACTTGGGCGTCCTTGAGCGATTAATCTGGGGTGAAGTTGGACAACACTCAACAGGAAAAAAATAACCAAACTTTACGAAGTTATTGTCCGATATCGATGAAATTTTCATTTTCAGTTGGCGAGTTCACGGTTCTCTATGAAAATCATCCCCGGACTGATAGTAGCTACTGCGCATGCGCAAACGTGAATTCCTTGTAACGGCCATAACTTCCACATTTTCCATCCGATTTCGACGAAATTTTCAGGGATCATGCGGGTGTAGATGGTCCCCTATGAAAATCACTGTCCCCAAATTGACAGTAGCCTCCGCGCATGCGCAAACGTAAAATCCTTGTAACAGGTACAACACCTACATTGTTCATCCGAATTTGATGAAATTTTGTAGAATTGTTCTAAATTGCGCGTAGACGATTCCCTACGAAAATCATTGCCCCCAGGCTGATAGTACCCATTGCGCATGCGCAAACGTGAAATTATTGTAACAGCCGTAATTTCTACATTATTTCTCAACCGATTTTGACAAAATTTTCAAACGTATATGGTCTTCTGTCAGCTTTATTGGGATTTGGGTCCAACAACAAAATCCTCCTCTTTCACCAAATTTTCGAAAAATTTATTTTCTTCATCAGGGCCTATAACAAAATATACAATAATCAACAATAAAGCTTCGACATGGCTAAGAATATAAAATACATGTTACTTTTTTTATGGGGAACTTACTCAGAGGATGAGTTTAGGTTTGAACATCAAACCAAGGTCGGGAACAAAGAGGTATAAACCAGGAACACTAAAGGAAAAATTTGGAAGTCAGTATTTAGATATTTAAGGTGAATTTGTGTATAAACTAATAGGTGAGTATTTAGCAATAATTAGGTGTAGTATTCTAGTAATATTTAAAAGATAAAATATGGCAGAAACAGACAAACAGCAGAAAAAACAAATCTCCACTTACCTAATCATTAAATTGGTGTTAAAAAACGTGACTATTATAATTAAAATTTGGAAAAACACATTAACATCAGGCTTTAATATAATAATATTGGTAAAAAACAAATCAAGACAGTCAGAAAGACACAACTAGGGATGGGTATCGATATTCGATATTTCAAAATATCGATACTTTCGTACCGATACTCGATATTTTAGTATCACTACTGCACTATCCGATATTTTTGGATATCGATACTTTGGATCCGATATTTCTAAATATCGATACTGTTCTCGCGGAAAATTCAACATAATGGCTAAAAAATGAAGAAGATAGAGAGGTTTTTGGGTCATTATTCTTTGGTTGCATAGATAATGTTTATATCATGGAAAAAATCACTCTGCTTGGACTCTTAAGAGTGAAAAGTCGATAAAAGTTGTTGAAAAAATTATTAACCTTGAAAAGGTTTTAGCGATCGGACCCCCCGCCGAAAAACGACAGGAAAAATCGACAGTGAAAAGCGACAGGAAAAAGCGACAGGAAAGTAGCGCTATGATTTATCATATGCTTGACGACAAATATGCTTGACATCCTCTCCTGTTGAACACAGGAACCTGAAATTTGAGAGGCAGGGTCAATGGAGAATGCTGAAACACAAAGATGATTTTCTCTTCATGTTCAAGAATTGTACTTTTACGTCTAAAATACTGTGGATGGCTGTGAAATTGAATGAAAACGTTGTTATATTAATGGAGAATGCTGAAGGCGCCTGAGTGGTCACTGATCAGCTGAGTGAGCTCCAAGGCCATTTTCTCTCCTGTTGAACGCAGGAAGCTGAAATTTGAGAGGCAGGGTCAATGGAGAATGCTGAAGGTGCCTGAGTGGTCACTGATCAGCTGAGTGAGCTCCAAGGCCATTTCCTCTCCTGTTGAACGCAGGAACCTGAAATTTGAGAGGGCGGGTCAATGGAGAATGCTGAAGGCGCCTGAGTGATCACTGATCAGCTGAGTGAGCTCCAAGGCCATTTTCTCTCCTGTTGAACGCAGGAAGCTGAAATTTGAGAGGCAAGGTCAATGGAGAATGCTGAAGGTGCCTGAGTGGTCACTGATCAGCTGAATGAGTTCCAAGGACATTTCCTCTCCTGTTGAACGCAGGAACCTGAAATTTGAGAGGGCGGGTCAATGGAGAATGCTGAAGGCGCCTGAGTGATCACTGATCAGCTGAGTGAGCTCCAAGGCCATTTTCTCTCCTGTTGAACGCAGGAAGCTGAAATTTGAGAGGCAGGGTCAATGGAGAATGCTGAAGGTGCCTGAGTGGTCACTGATCAGCTGAGTGAGCTCCAAGGCCATTTCCTCTCCTGTTGAACGCAGGAACCTGAAATTTGAGAGGGCGGGTCAATGGAGAATGCTGAAGGCGCCTGAGTGATCACTGATCAGCTGAGTGAGCTCCAAGGCCATTTTCTCTCCTGTTGAACGCAGGAAGCTGAAATTTGAGAGGCAAGGTCAATGGAGAATGCTGAAGGTGCCTGAGTGGTCACTGATCAGCTGAATGAGTTCCAAGGCCATTTCCTCTCCTGTTGAACGCAGGAACCTGAAATTTGAGAGGGCGGGTCAATGGAGAATGCTGAAGGCGCCTGAGTGATCACTGATCAGCTGAGTGAGCTCCAAGGCCATTTTCTCTCCTGTTGAACGCAGGAAGCTGAAATTTGAGAGGCAGGGTCAATGGAGAATGCTGAAGGTGCCTGAGTGGTCACTGATCAGCTGAGTGAGCTCCAAGGCCATTTCCTCTCCTGTTGAACGCAGGAACCTGAAATTTGAGAGGGCGGGTCAATGGAGAATGCTGAAGGCGCCTGAGTGATCACTGATCAGCTGAGTGAGCTCCAAGGCCATTTTCTCTCCTGTTGAACGCAGGAAGCTGAAATTTGAGAGGCAAGGTCAATGGAGAATGCTGAAGGTGCCTGAGTGGTCACTGATCAGCTGAATGAGTTCCAAGGCCATTTCCTCTCCTGTTGAACGCAGGAACCTGAAATTTGAGAGGGCGGGTCAATGGAGAATGCTGAAGGCGCCTGAGTGATCACTGATCAGCTGAGTGAGCTCCAAGGCCATTTTCTCTCCTGTTGAACGCAGGAAGCTGAAATTTGAGAGGCAGGGTCAATGGAGAATGCTGAAGGTGCCTGAGTGGTCACTGATCAGCTGAGTGAGCTCCAAGGCCATTTCCTCTCCTGTTGAACGCAGGAACCTGAAATTTGAGAGGGCGGGTCAATGGAGAATGCTGAAGGTGCCTGAGTGGTCACTGATCAGCTGAATGAGCTTAAATATTACAGTGGAAGAAAGATAAAGAGGGAGAGGGAGCAAAAACCTTTTCAAGGTATGTCACATTTTAGCCATTAGGCTCTAAGCGGAAATCATCCGGGGGTGCAGGGGGCGAAGCCCCTGCCGAGGCGCGCAGCGCCGAGTTTTTCTTGAGAAAATTGGATGATATTGATAGTTTGAGACACTAAAGTATCGATACTCGATATTTTAAAATATCGATACTCATGCCCAACGATACTTGGGGTATCGATACTCGGATACAAAACAGTATCGATACAAAATATCGATACTTTTATAATGATACCCATCCCTAGACATAACAACAATAATAATGACTAGAATAGATAAGAGATAACAAGTAAACTTATTCTTCTTCAAGATTTACAACAATTGACAACAACCACAGAACTGACACTAAAACTTAACAAGATGCATTATAACTAAGACTAGAATTCGAGGGACAACTGTGAGTGAATATAACGAAGGTACGAGGGTGGATCAAATATAAACGGGACTCTGACCTCTGAGCGCCGACGGTTGACAGAAGCGGGCCTGTCACTTCGAGATTGTTTGAACAGGTTCATTAGAAGGTGGATGAGGGGGGCGTCTCCCCCTTTACAACCTTTCATGAGTAGTTATCGCGATGTCTGAACAAAAGGTGCCCGTTTCCATTGAGCAACGAATTATCGTAAAATTTCTTACCCGTGAAAGAGTCAAACCTTCGGAAATTTTTCAAAGGTTGACTGCCCAGTTCGGGGACCAAACCCTCTCTAGGACCCGTGTGTTTGCCTGGTACAAAGAGTTTCAGGAGGGAAGAGAACGAGTAGAGAATGAGGAACACGATCGTCGTCCCCGGAGCAGCATTACGGATGAGAACATTCAAGCGGTTCGTGACATTCTTGAAGATGACCGACGTGTGACTGTCTCCGAAATCGCTGAGCAGGTAGGGGTAAGTTAGGTATGGGAGCTGCCAAACGATCATTACAGAGCACCTAGGATTCCGTAAAGTGTGTGCCAGATGGGTCCCTCGCCTTTTGACTGCAGATCAGAAGTTGAGACGTTTGGAGGTCTGTCAGAGGCTTTTTGCAAGGTTTGAGGAAGAAGGGGAAGAATTTTTGCCTAGCATCGTCACCTGCGACGAAACATGGGTCCATCATTACACACCCGAATCGAAGTAAGCCAGTATGGAGTGGCAGAGGAAGGGGGAGACAGCCCCAGTGGAAGCAAAAACTCGACTGTCTGCTGGCAAGGTCCTTGCAACTGTTTTTTTCGACTATCGAGGCGTTTTGCTCATTGATTTTTTGCATGAGCGAAGAACAATCAATGCTGCCTACTGTTGTGAGCTGCTGACTCAGGTGAGGGCTGCATATCGCAGCAAAAGACGGAATCAACCAATTCGTGACGTCATCCTCCTCCACGACAATGCAAGGCCCCATACTGCAGCTCTAACTGTTCAAAAATTGGAAGAAATGCATTGGACTCCACTTGATCCACATCCTCCCTACAGCCCTGACCTATCGCCCTGTGATTTTCACTTGTTTGGGCCACTTAAAGAAGCCCTAGGCGGACAGCGATTCGAGGATGATGAGGGGGTCGAGGGGTTCGTGCGCAATTGGCTTCAGACGCAACCTTCATCGTTTTTTGATGCTGGGATTAGAAAACTTCCTATTCGCTGGGAAAAATGTGTCACAAAAGCAGGAGACTATGTAGAAAAGTGACATATACCCGCTTTTTATTTTCTAACAAATAAAATTAAAAAAAAAAATAAAGTCCCGTTTATATTTGATCCACCCTCGTATGTGGTCCTTGAGGGTGTAAGTAGGTAGCACTCAGCCATGAGTAGCGGCGAAACCAGCAGCTCATAATCCAGTCTGGAGCTTGTGGATCTCAGCCAGGATCCCCGAGTAAACCGAGCTGAGACCGGATGTATCAGTCCGCCTGTTGCAGGCATGCTGATTCATGTGAATGTAGGCCATCTCTTTAAATCTGCGACCCCGGTGAATAAGTGATCAAGTCAAATTTGCCCATTTTACAGGGGAGCATTACTAAAATTTGAATCTTCACCTAAAATTCGGATTTTGTCGTAGAAGGTTGACATTTGGAATGAATGATGTAGTCATTCATTCCAAATTTCAACCTTCTACGACAAAATCCGGATTTTAGGTGAAGATTCAAATTTTAATAATGCTCCCCTGTAAAATGGGCAAATTTGACTTGACCACTTATTCACCGGGGTCGCAGAAATAATCTACGACCTAAAATTGGTCCTGATGAAGAAAAAAAATTTTTCGAAAATTTGGTGAAAGAGGAGGATTTTGTTGTTGGACCCAAATCCCAATAAAGCTGACATAATTTACTTCGGGTCGATTGTCATACACTACTATATGGTCTTCATTCGAGATCTGTGAGAAGGTAGTTGTTTCCCGAAGCTTTTCATTGACGTCAGTCACATAAAATTTTGAAAACGCCCGAGCTCAAAAACGTTTGATATAGGTAAAGGTATTGTTTTTTCATCAATCTAAAATAGTATTGAATTTTTAGAATCGAATGAGGCCACCCAGAGCTCTGTAGGACCAACCGTTCGGTCCCTATGAGAACTTACGGGTTGGACTTACGATAAATCAGAAACTCGAGTGTGAAACCCAAAAGAGGCCTGATCTCCGTTGAAATTTTAGCTGACCAAAATGCGATCGCTGTTCGTTTCTTCGAGTTGTCCTCAGTTTTGCGTCCTCAGCAACCAGTAATCAAATTTCCTAAATAAGCCACCCACAACTCCCTGTTCCTTTGAACTGAGTGTGATGCGTTTATTTCTTCCAAATAAACTTGATTGGCAAAGCCTACGAGTGATCTATATGAAAATACTAAACGTTTATGTAATAATTTGCAGCGTTTTCCTTGCTCGATTTTAATTATTCATCATTGAATGTAATAAAACAAATGGTGGTCCTTACTATGAGTCTGAGAGGTGATTTCTGTAACTTCGAAAGGAGTCAACTGATCTGTCACGTACGACTGAGCTGGAATTAATTTCAAAATTTCTATTTATAAACAATTGCTGTAATAAGATTCAACATCGTACGAATATCTTTTCCGCGTACATAAACTGTTGCTATATTTACTATGAAAACCTGTACGTATTGGATGAACGATAAGGTAAACAAATTGATCTGGTAACATGGGTATAATCATTTATATGCAAAAAAGGTTATCGTATTACCAACATTTTAAAGGAATACTCGTCAAAGATTTTGAGACGCAATAAAAGAGGAATTTCACCGTATTCTGTTTTCATTTTTCCTGGATAGTTAATGGTGTGGGATTGATGAAACTCCGGTTTATTTCGGAAAATAAGTCTCCTGTTATTTTTGGGTGACAATCAAAATTTGTGATTGTTGTAAAGACGAGACACTAAAAGTAGGCAACAACAACAACGTGGTGACGATCCAATCAATGAATGTTCTGAGGACTGATATTTACTTTTTATCAATGAGATTACACTTATAGTCGTTCTTAACTTTGAGTTGATAATTATTCCAATTAAACCCGCAGTTAACATAAAGCAATGATTTCAAAAAATAACAGGGAAGACGGACCTCTTCAACGTGAAGCAGAAACGCTCGCTGATTGGCTGTTCGGATCGCCGTCTCCTCCCAGTGTTGCCCGAGGGAACAACGAAATCATGTTATCTAAGAGGAAAGTTATCAAACAAAACGGGGGAAACCTAATTTTCCCCATCTTGCTTTTTCGATATTTTTTTCTTCAGTTTTTCGATTTCGATTTTCACTGGTTTTGTGAAATGTTGCATCTGAGGACTATAAATTTCACGATCTCAGCGCTTCAAGCGGCTGTAAATGAACTATTCGAGGTTGACGTCATCTTCCAGGTTTTTTTAAACGTTCTATTTTCTACACTGTTTTGTTTATTCGTAAATTAGGAAGTACGGGCTGAAAGTTTACCATGGGGGTTTTTTCGAGGTGCTGAATCCGATTTTGGGGTCAAAAATAGGAAATTACGACATGGTGAAATTCCTCACTGGTGTTATTTGCGTATTTATGAACAATACTCGACAGTTTATACCTATTGAAAGATATTGGAGGATATTGAATTCACAGGGAATGGTTCGAACAAACGAAAAGGGCAGGATGATGCCTGCTGATGAGCAAAAGAAGTTGATGATTTATCGCAGGAGTTTCTTCCTCAATGGAAACTACTCGTAACTACGACAACATTGGTTTATGACGCTCTATTGAAAATACCGGGTGAAGAAAGGTGATTAAAGCTAAAATCTGCACTTGTAGAAACAGGCTGTTCCAATAAACAGCTGAACTTTTGGTTTATTATTTTCAATTTTCAATGAACGTTAGGAATCACACAAAAAATAAAAAATTATCCTACAAAACAAAACAATTAAAATATTGAGGGTTGAGCAGGGATTGAGAAAAAAGTACCTTCATGAAAAGTACAGATTAGAGCCTTTCAAGAAACATGGAACATGCTTCGTCGCGCTGTTCGGCGGAGTAGGGATGGAGTGGACCCCCGCGTGACACTCACCCGTGACCCCTCCCGCGTATCTAACGTTTTGGTTAGTCCAAGGCTAAAGCATGTTCCATGTAAAACCTTTATTTTGGGTGGGTTCCGTGTCCCCGTGCCTGTAGTTCACCGATTAGACTGGTCTTGAGAACAGAGGTTTGCATGATTTAAAATTGAAATCCTAGGCTACAAAATGGAATTTTCTCCATGTTTTTCTTTGTAATCGAATGAAGCTTGAATATCATCAGTTACCACCCCCGTCAAAACAATGGACAAATCTCTGTATTCACGGTTTGACACCACACTGTTTGCTATGACTCCTTTCTGTTGGTCATATTCGAACTGAATTTATCCTGCCTTTTCCCGCTAAAGCGGCTCTCCTAAACATGATGTTCGAGAAAGATACGGCCAAACTTCAGGGGTCGATACCTACTACAAGTAATTTGCAACAAAAAGTGTCTCGTAGACTTTTTTTAGATGCGCATGTTCGACCTTGTCCCACTAAAATGACTATAGCTCTGTTATTTTTCATGCAAATTCAAATCTGATTACAACGTTGAAAATGGCATTAAATTTACCATCAGAAGAGCCACAACACACATTTAACCTTGCACCTAGTTAGAGGTTTTCTAGTCCAAACTTACAACTTTGCAATTTTCGAGTCTTTGACGAAATTCTCAAAGATTTTCACCCATTTCCAATAGAGGAAAATCAATGCGGTTTTTAGCAAAAAACATCCTCAAAATCTCAGCTTTCCATCGGTATAATAGAAACATGTTTTACAATGGAACTTAGGAGAAAAATTTGTGTTTGAACGCCAAAAAACGTTAATTTTTCAACAAAATCTGGTCGAAATGGCCTCCTTCACCGCCGCTCTTCTCACTCTCCATCCAACCCCGAATCCTCCCGTCAAACCTTCGATTTGGTTGAAAAAAAAAAAAAAAAAATCACGTTATTTCGCATTCAAGCGCGGTTTTCTCCATTAATAAAAATATTGGAAACAATTTTGACCATACCGTTGGCAAGCTTCAAGTCAACTTTTGGGGTTACAGTGGGAAATTAACCGGCAGTTTTTCAGTAAGGCTTACAAACTTTTGAAAAAACAGTACATTTCCGAGATTTTACTATTCGGGCTCATTTTTCAACATCTCAGTCTTCTTTAAAACGTTTTATTCAGCACTTGGGAGATAGGGAATTTAAGGCTGTTTCCAACGGTGCAATTACATTTGAATTTTGACTGAAAACAAGGGAATTATGGCTGTCTTAATGGCGTAAGGTCGAAAATACGAAAAACATCTTATAAGTGAAAAAATTCGAATTTCAAGGGGATTTAAAAAAAGTCGCAAATTAGTTGTAGAATCGAACCCTGGCCGGTGGTCCGACCTTTTAACCGAGACACCCTGTAGAGCTGATCTGAAAGATCTGGTCTCGAACAACTTATCAATACCTTTCTTGTGGGAATCCAACGAAGCATAACGTCAGGATCGACGTTAAAATTTGAACTACAGTTCGTATGGAGAGATAAGGGTTTAAACAATTTCGAGTGCGGCACAAAATCAAGATTACGAATTTATTAAAAACTATCGCTTTATTGTGATAATTATGAACAGAATAGTTTTCTAGAATAATAAACTACGTATTTTACTTACAAATATTTAGAATAATAAAATTATATTAGGATTAATATCACTCACATCACTGGGGAGAAAATTGTTGCTTATAAGTTGTAACTTGGTGCAAAAAAAAAAAAAAAAAAAAAAAAAAAAACTGGGGAGAAAAATTAGATACGTCAAAGTTACTCAGGGACTTCCAGGGGTGAGCGAACCAAGTTCTAATTCAAAATGTGCAAATGACCAGTCTGTGGGTGGTTTTCTTTCGTGTTCCTACTACAGCCCAGTCAAAATGTGTTTTTCACAGGAAAATTTTGGGGGTTTTTAATTTCTTCGATTCCTTCCTTATGTTTTTTTTTCTTTTGGTGCTGAATCCGAATTTAAGGTTTGCCACCAAAATTTCGTGATGGAATACAGAAAAAATATTTAAAAAGGCGAAAAAGATATTTTTTGGTGGTTTTTGCCTGTAACTCAAAAACGACCAACGTTTGGCGGAAAACTCAAAATTATTATACTCAAAATGAAAGCACGTTCGGGGTCTCAGTCGGTCGCCGTTCGTTCCTCGTTCCGGGTTAGTATTTCCCTAAATTACCGGCGCTCAAACTTTGAAAGTTGTATTTAAATTTGAAATTTTTTAGGATTTTTGAAATTTATTAGTACCTACATTAGACTAGGGAATTGAAAACTGAGAGATTGCCGCTGGAATTATCAAAATCGAACAATAGTTGCCTGCAAAAACCGTTTGTTCAGTTAGGTTTTTTCCCATTTTCTCCGGCAATTATTGTTCGATCTTGCTGATTGCAGCGGCACTATTTTAGTTTTTCAATTCCCTTGGCTGATGTACTACTGTATTTCAAAAATCCTTGAAAATTTAGGTAAAATTGTATATTATTTTATTAGGTAATTTAGGGAAATATTAATCCGGAACGAGGAACTAACGAAGACCGACTGAGACACCCTTAAATTTGCAACAATTTTCATTTCGTACGTTTTTAGTTAGACGGACCGTTTAGACCCCAGAGCTGGTTGAAAATATCCGTCTTTCATCAGCCACTCCAAACATCACCTATTCTCTACTTGGAAACTTGATTTAGGGCGGAATTCAGAGTCCCTTCTCAGGACTGAGGGCGGCCTCAAGGTGGCTTACGAGGAAAGTTTTTACTCATCCGTATTCAGAGTGGCAAGACTTTGGAGGAGACCTCATGGAGCTGAGGGCGGCCTCAAGGATAGTTCCAGCCTCCTCAACCTATTCTGTGTGATTAGATTTCAAGGCTAACCTCGAGGCCACCCTCGAATTTCCTATTTAGAAACAAATTTCGGAGATGAGTCAAGAAATTTCTTGACTTCAAAGTGCTGGAAACCCACCTCCAACCGAGGGACCCCCGAACCTTCCTTGAAGACCTTTTTTTGGTGAATTTTCGAAGAAAATGAAGGTACTGCAATGGATTCAAAATTCTCAGCATTTACTTCTTTTGATTGTTTCTCGCTGAAATACGTTTTGGAGCATTCTGAAATGAATAGTGTGTATTAATGTGAGTATCATCATTAAGATGATATGTAACTTGATTAATTCAGCACAATGTGTTTAATATAAATAAGTAAATTGTAAAAATGAGCAAAATTGTAAAAAAATAAATTGAAATTATTGGTCCGCTCTTTTTATTTCCGTCGTTAGAACGGGTAGGGAAAAAATAAATGAATAAAACCCCCATTGATTATTGTAGATTCGGATTCTACGTAAATTTCATGATTTGCACCCTTCCTCAAAATTTAAGTATAGTACTATTAATGTCGGGATTTGAGTGATATCTAGTAAAGTGACAAAATGTCGATCCAGTGAGACCTCGTAACTGCCAAAAAACAGATAGATTGATGTTATACTGCTGTTAAACTGATGTTACTACCTTGGGCTATAATCGAGATGAAACCGAACGCATACTTAGCAGGAGCAGCACCAAACTAACTAGATTAGGAACTAGGAGGAATTGTGGATCGTCATTCATGCGTATTCGTAAGAGAATTCAGTTAGAAATCCTGAAAATCCAAGTTATTAAAAAAATTGGAATATAAAAATTAATACCTATAATACTTCATTTATGAATAAATAAAAACAATAACCAAATACTTAGAATATTCACTTCACAAGGGCCCAACTCGGACTGAGTTTTGACATTTAGGGAGGAGTCTAGTCAACAAGAAGACTGATTTCAAGGGTTCTAATCTATCCACTTTACAGGATGTACGTATTCTTGTCTTTAGCCCCAAGTGTACGAACAGAAGCCACCGACAGAAGATCAACCAATATAAATATTGTGTTATCCAGATTTACACATCAACCAAGAGCGGAACGTTCATATCTAATTCCAAATACCTGTTTTATACTGTGTAGCGTAGAATTTTATACTATGAACCTGATATACTCTACCACGTTAAAATTTGGAAGTAAATTTTTACATTTTCAACGTCAACAACCACTCGATTTTTCAAAATGTGCGCATAGATGTAAAAAAAGTGACCGCAAAATAGTGCTTCAATAGAAAAATCGATTTAAAGATTCATAATTTGGCTATACAACCTTAATGGAAACTACTTACTATTTCCCATAGGAAATCCGGAACAATTCTACGGAACAGTCCCGAACTACTCGACAAATTTCAATTGTCAAAAAAACTTTCCCCAAATTGATTTGCCGCTTGAAAAAAAAAATTGTAAATTCACAGTCCTCTTTTTTTTTACTACCGACCTATTCTATTTACTATTTACATAATTGTCTCACATCGAAACTAGTTATCCAAAACCTACTATTTCAGTCAGTTTAGATGTACGAATGAATGTCAAATTAATATGAAGACCACAGGGAAACAAGGGGGAATGTGTGAATTTTTCCATTCAGAGAAAACTGAAATTCAAAGTTTGACGCGTTCTACTCATATCTTCATGATCGGCTGGGTCGTTTTATTTTTCTGTGTTGACTTTGTGTAATAGTTTGGAGCGTTTCTTTTCAACCCCCCCTTTCTTTCCCTGTTTTTTTTTTTTCAAACCTTCCCTTTCGTTTCCCTCTATTCGGACTTTCTCCCTTCTTTCCCAGTAATTTCAGAACCAACATGAGAGAGCCAACATTCAGAGCCATTTCTCGCAGATCGTCCTCCTTTTTTCCCATTTTGATCTCATATTATGAAATTACACCCTTGGGAGAGTTTGTTGCCAACCTTAACCCATTTTAGGAATAAAGTGACATTCCCCCTTCTTCCCCTGTGGTCTTCATATCGAATCTTGCTACAATTTTACAAAGCAATATCATTGTTTCTCTTAACTATTTTTTTGTTTAATATAAAATACTTAATTCGCAGATCAAATTCATTCAAGTTTGACGTCCAAGAACTTGGTCTCTTATGGTTACTTAATTATCTTCAAAACGAACATTTTAGTACAATAACGACGGCTTATGCTTACAAGCTCTCAGCATAATTCATGTTATCAGTGCTTCTAATTTGTGAATCCACACTTCCCAGTGTTTAATTGGGATTTCATTAATGGAATATATATAGTAATACGTTTTAGTAAGGTCATAAGGAAAAAAATTACATGGGTAGGCAAAACTCGTCATTTTGGTATGTTTTATACACTAAGAATCTTGATGAAATTCACGTTTCATTATTTACACAGGTTTACACAGGTACCTTTCTCACGTCAAGAAAAGGTTCATAGTAGGTACTTAGGAGGAACATTCCATGAAAATTCCATTAGTCGTGTTCATGATTAATTGTAATACTTTTCCTCCTACGATTCTTGAGGTTGCTTAGTGTGGCAAGGGCGGTTTTCTTGAATAAGATAGGATGAGGCTCAGAAAAATGGTCCAGTGAAGAAGAAATGAACGTTTTGGATTTCTTCCTTGACTTATTTAAGTTCTGTATTTAAGGAAAACGTACGGTATGTGGTAACTCGAGCTGACCAGATGTAAACTTGTAACGATCGAGACTGGAGCCACTCGTTTCTCAATTGCCCTAACTGTATATAAGCTCAGCTCGAGGGACTACCATATCCAATCTACTCCTCACACTTGATTGGATACTTTATCTCGCCTCTCTTCCTCACCTTTACGATAATTGAACCGTGGTGGTGATAACAGCTCGGAGGATGGAACACCTTCAGTTTGAGCTGGATCAGGCAATGCGCACAGTGATGGAGTGGATGCGTACATGCTGTCATTGGCGATCCAGAAAACGGAAATTGGAAGATCCGTACTCATGAATGTGGATGGGCAGGAGATCATCACCTCTCCAGCCATTTGCTACATCGGTGTGATGCTGGACGGGAAACTGAGCTTCTGGAGGCACATCAGTGGAGCGGCAGAATAGACTGCTGATATTGTAAACAAGTTGAGCCGACTTATGACAAATGTAGGGGGCCCATCACCCGCTAAGAGGAAACTCCTTTTGAGAACGGCGGAGGCAATTATGCTGTATGGAGCAGAGGTGCGCGCAGACTCCCTCAGGTACCAAAAGTACAGGTACGTATATAAGCTGTGCAGAGGAGAGGAGCTCTGAGAATCTGTAGCGCATTTAGAACTGTCTCAGGTCCAGCATCATAAGTGATAGCAAGGAACTATTCCAATAAACCACCTCCATCAGGCACTGGAACGATAAAGGATTCGTATGAGGAAGGCAGAGGCATTGTCTATTGTAAAGAAGGAAGAGCGGGAGGAGACCATCCGTAGATGGCAAGCAGACCTTGTTTGTTAAAACTGTGGACGGTCCTCATAAAAGACGATCTAAAGGCTTGGCTGAAGAGAAAACACGGCGAGGAGAAATTTTACCTGACTTAATTCCTTTCAGGGCATGGGTACTTCCGCTCTTTCTTAGCACAGATTGGGAAAGAGCAGATATACCCAGAGTGCAGATATTGTGGGATAGAAGAGGATAATGTCTGCCACACCTTCTTCACATGCCCGCAAAATAAGGATATGAGGAAGAGCGCAGAAGAGGTCATCGGAACATTGCGTCCACACACAATCATACATGAGATGATTAGGAACAAGTCGAACTGGGACGCAATGGCAGTATTTGTCACAGCAGTTCTCAAAGCGTTCTAAAAAGCTGGAAAGAAGAAGAGGAATAGAATTGATGGAGATCGGATATGAGACTGGAGAGCAGAAGTAGGAGCAGCCTTTAGGCCCAAAATAAAGGGCCCACCCTGAAGCAATACTGTACAAGTGGTTCTGGGGTGAATTCTAAGCAGAGTGAGTGGGGTTTTAGTTGGTATGCCCTAGCCGGTGAGTCCAAAGAGTTTCCCCACTCCCGAAAAAAAACTGTTAAGTTAGGATTTTTTAAACAACAATGATTCCACAGAGCCATCTCTGGTCCCAGTCTATCTTGGAGTATCCGTATCAGATAATATTTAACTGATCTGGACCGGATGATCATCCGAACCATACACATCCACTCATTCAACGGTTCTGGGCCAGTTGATAGATATCTGAGGACGTATTTTTCTGGTAAAGACTTTGCCGTAAGAAGGCAGGGGCATTGCAGGTACAAATAGCAGCAAGCCACAATGTAGTCTGATACCAAGAAGAAAGAAAACACTGTCTTAGTTAATCCACTATTGTATCTTGTATATGCTGGAGACATCCCTAGTCACCTTATGTATTCAGTGCTCAATTTGCCGATGACGTAGGATTCCTCTACAATTCGCTTGGAGTGGGGTTGGAACATGAAGAGTTTTCCAACAGATCAAGAAGTAGGTACCATTCTATGGTACTACCGGCCTCACATTGCGCCACGCAAATCCTCAAGCTGCAGACCTTCTCCAAGGACCCTTACTTCCCTTACAAGTAGACTTACTTCTGCCAAAGACGGCAACCAATGAAAAGCCATACAACCTTTTTTTACCTCACCAATACCTAGTGGACTCATAAACATGATAGAATCAGAAGGAAGTCGCTGGACTTGACCTCACTATCATGTATCGTATTATGTTTCCGTCCAAATATTCACAACTGTAGTAAGTACATTGACCTGTGATAAGTTTATGGAATTGGTTTCCATGTTAACCAGTACCAAATTGAACCATAAAAAAGTGACTTATTTCGTCGTGATCTTCTCCAAGTGTCGACACACAAAATATTGGCATCACCCTTGTACAGATTCCTGTACATATCTTCTGACAACTCTGGCCTCTAAAGCCGCCCCCAAGAGCCAAGAAAAAAGAACCAAGAAACAGAGAGAGAGAGAGATCCAAGGAATAATCGTGGGCTCTTCAAGCAGGTAAGGGCGAAATACTGCCGCCTGATTCTGCCATCTGCTCCCAATGAGCGATGTTTTCCAGAGCTCCTTCAGTCATCACGTTGAGTTTCGGGTTCATTTGTCCCAAACACTGTAAAATGAAAACAAATAAATTAATTTCAACATAGTGACACATATAATAAAGTGCTTTATTTGTCATAGAAACCCTGACTGGAATTTCCTTTTTCAAAGCAATTTAGATCAAATCTTGTGTTTACCTAAGAGTCTCAACGTATCGAAATGGGTCAATTATAAACATAAAAAACATAATAGGAATTTTGATAAGAATGTTTAAAAAAATTATATCCCTCTGAGATGAAGCTCGACAGTGAAATTTCGATCAAGTTTAGAACAATGACTTTTTTATACTTAGAGAATAGATCAGGTTTATGTGTGCATCATGAGTGAATTTTGAAATAATCAATAATAATTTGAAGTGGCTTTCTTGTCTTTCTTGGCGCACCTGGTACAGAGGAAGGCAAATGTCCTTGATCCAGCTCAACTGCAGGCGAGGCAGCTCGTGGACTCGATGCCTGTCCATCACGGGTACAGGTTCAATATGAAGCTCGTCCCTTTCCTGAAACAAAAGTTGAAACATCAACACCAACACTATTTGACGAAAACCCATCGAATTGCGGGAAAAAACGAAGCTTTAAATTCGTATCCACCAAAATCAACCAGACTCTCTGCTCCCTATCGCAACACAACAGGGTTTCTCTGGAGTGGGTGGCAGGACACAGCGGAGTAATGGGAAATGAGAAAGCAGATGCGCTGGCAAGAAGGGGCTCACTAACCCCGTTTATTGGTCCAGAGCCAGCCATCGGCATTCCCGAATCTTCCTTTAGGGCGACCATAAACCGGTGGGTCACTAATGAAACCACTAGAAGATGGTCAAACCTTAGAGGACATGCTCTAAGTAAGCGCATGGTGGCCAAACCCAACCCCAGCGCCACAGAAGAGCTGCTGCGGCTAAGCTGCAAGGAAGTCAGGATGGTGGTCGGCTTGGTAACGGGCTTTACTCCACTCTGATTCCATCTCAACCGCATTGGGGTAAATCAGAATACAACCCTCTGCAGGCTGTGTGGAGAGGCCGAAGAAAAAGCCTCCCACATAATATTCGATTGCGAAATGCTATCAAATCGCAGATTTGACCTCCTCGGGTCACCTACACCCATGGAGGCTTTTCCCAGCACAAACCTAGCCAAACTGCTACTGGCCCTTACCAAAGGGACTTTGACTAGGAACTAGCCCTTACAGACTCTGACTAGGAACAGAATCCACGGAGTAGCACAATAAGCCACCAGGCTTCAGCGCTTTGGGCTCCCATCACCCTGATCCGCGGATTCATCTACAATCTGCAATCTACCAAAATCAAAAATTTTACTCCCATTTTGCGTTTTAGAGCTATTTGAAAAATTATGGTCGCACTCTCCGTCTATTTGTCTGAGGCTTAAATCAGTTTTTCCAAGCCATAAGTAAATACTGGAAATGTGGGGGTTAGTTCCTAGACAGTCCCTTATGAGTTTCTTTGTAGTTGCACTAACGCTAGCTCGTACTCATGCGTCATCGTGATTCCTTTAATCTACGATTTCTCAGCTCCTAACAGTCCAAAACCTCTCAAATGGAATGGATGGAAGGTTTTTCGTGTTCAGGCTTCAATACAGTTGCCACCATCAGACAGCTTATATCCAATGGTCCAATGTTCATAAATTTAACAAATGTTTCGAGTATTAGTCCCATAAATGGTTCCCCGTAGTTTTGGTGCGACGGAAAACCATTTATAGGACTAATACTCAAAATCTGTGCTGCAGCACAAGCGCAAAGATAACAAACTTGATTTTCTTAAAACATCGATTCTTAAGATGTAATCGCTTAATTTTACTCCAATTCATAGGATGCCTAGTAAAATAAAAAGGTTCATTATTGAAAATAATAAACCAAAATGGTTTTAAAATAACAAGGCAATTGATTAATTATTATCATTATTTTAATAGTATTTTACTCGTATTTTTAAAATAATTTTTTCAACTTTTTATTTTACATTTTTTTGTAGTTACAATTTTATATTTGTTTTAAGTTTTTTTCTTCTAATTTTTGTTATTATTTTCAATAATAACCTTTGGAATCGACCAAGGAAAAAAAGTCTGCCAAGTGGGTGTGGCACATAGCTTCCTCGTATCCATAACCCGATTGTATAGATGATCCGATGCATAGTAGTTAATCTCAAACCATCAAACTCTAAGTACCTTCCACTATCCTCATAGGGGACCATCTACACGCCAACCCGCAAAATCTCTAAAAATTTCATCGAAATCGGAAGAGAATTGTGGAAGTTATGGCTGTGGCAAGTATTTCATGACAGACACACAGACAGACAGATAATTTTGCCCTAGCTCAAATAATTTTGATATAAAGGTATTTTTTTTCATCAATTAAAAATAGTATTGAATTTTTAGAATCGAATGAGACCACCCAAAGCTCTGTAGGACCAACCGATCGGTCCCTATGAGAACTTAAGTGAGTGTTAACACGAGTGTGTCTTAACACGAGTGTTTCAAGAAGCCGTTGAAATTTTAGCTGACCAAAATGCGATCGTTGTTCGTTTTTTCGAGTTTTCCTCAGTTTTGCGTCCTTAACAACCAATAATCAATAATCAAATTTCACAATGAAGGCAACCACTACTCCCTATTTCTTCGAACTGAGTCTGAAGCATTTATTTTTTCCTAATAAACTTGATTGTGAAGAGAAAATATGGTTGGAAGGTAGGTAGTGACAATGGCAAAGCCGTGTTCTTTGCAGTTGAGTGATCTATATAGAAATAATAAATCTTTGTATAATAATTTGCAGCATTTTCTATTTCATTTCATTTTTTTGCTCGTACAAAAAATAGTACATTAATATCTAATTACTTCAATTTATTGAATCAATTATATTCCAATCAACATGAAAAGTGCCTAAAAATGTACATAAATCTAAAAGAATTCTCAATCGTCTTGTTGCTTACATAAATAAGAAACTAGCAACTTCATTGTGGAGTTAATGTTCCATATCAAGAAATTTAGGTATCTCTAACCGATGCAATAATTTTCGAACAGAGTCCGTGTTATTTTTTCTGAGAAAGCTTCACTGCCCACCCGACTTGGCGGTCGTTGTTTCTCCTTTATTTGAAATATTCATTCAAAAAAATTATCTCTTTCAGAAAGTTTAGATATAAGATTATACCTTCATTGTCGAACGAATTGAAGGTATGAAGTACATTGTTACACAGTCAGAAAGATGAGATTATTATACTGATTCCGATAATCCGCGCACAGACGATTAGGCAGAAGTAAGTACTGGAATTAAAAACCGATTGAACCTCGAACCGATTTGAATCGAGAGAATAGATACTTAGGCTTTCGTAGTGTTTATCTCAAGTGGATATTAATGCCTATAGGTACCAAGTAAACGTGGTCACGAACAGCTCGTTTTTCTTTCGAGTTTTGCGTCATTCGTAATGTATAGAGTTTTTCCTCAACTGTAAGTTATGAAGGTAGGGGGGGGGGGGCTGGTTAAAAACATCTGAGTATACAATTTTACGTTTTTTATAGAAAAACTCTTCCTCTTCCAAGATCCTCTTTCAAGCTGAGAGCTCAAATACAAACATTCGAACACAAAATGTATTTCTTGCTTTCGAATCTACCAAGCTGAGAAGCTTTACTCTTTAAAGGGTGAAGGAACCTACAAACTGGGTGTGGCGCATAGCTTCTTCGTTATCATGAAGCGATGGTATAGAAGACCCTATGCATGATATCGTTTCAAAACTGCATTTTTCGGATTCTCAACCACGCCATCCCCAAAATTCCATCTAAATCGAATGGAAATTGTGTCTGAGTCTGTTACAAGGATTTGGGGAAAAAAGATCGACAGACAGACAGACACGAAACCAAAATTGTGCAGGAAGATCTAAAATGTTAAACGACTGTTGAGATTTTGATTTTGGAGAACTTTTCATAATCCTTGAATCGTGAAAACAACCTTGGTAGACTCATAAGCCAACTATACTTCAATATCAAAATGTTCAACTCCCATTTCACGATTTAGACCTCTTGAACATAAATCCGTGTATTGCTTCTGAGTCTACCAAGGTAGAGGAAGCTCTGTTTTCACTTTTCAAGGTTGAAGAAAAAAGTTCTCCAAAATCAAAATTTCCACTCGCGTTTTACGTTTCAGACCTTCCTGAACAATTTTGGCCCCGTGTATGTCTGTTATGAAATCCTTGCCACAGCCATAACTTCTACATTTTCATCCGATTTCGATGAAATTTTCAGGGATTGTGTGGATTGGTGTGTAGATGGTCCCCAATGAAAATAATTACCTCCGGACAGATAGTAGCCTCTGCGCATGCGCAAACGTGGAATACTTACCACAGCCATAACTTCTACATTTCTCATCCGATTTCGATGAAATTTTTGGGGATTTTGCGAGTTATTGTAGATGGTTCCCTATGAAAATCCCCGACTGAGTAGAGCTGCTGCGCTTGCGCAAATGTTAAATCCTTGCCACAGCCATAACTTCCACAATTCTTATTCGATTTTGATGAAATTTTCAGAGATTGTGCGGGTTGGCGTGTAGATGGTCCCCTATGAACATAATTACCCCCGGACTGATAGTAGCCGCTGCGCATACGCAAACGTGGAATATGTGCCACAGCCATAACTTCCACATTTTCTATCCGATTTCGATGAAAATTTCAAAGGATTAGGTTGAAGATGGTCCCCAATGAAAATCAAGGCCTTAAAACGGACAGTACTGTCTGCGCAAGCGCGAACGTGAACTCCTTGTAACAGCCATAACACTTACATTTTTCATCCGAATTTGATGAAATTTTCTAGGATTTTTCAGATTGGCGTGTAGATGGTCCCCTATGAGGGTAGTGATAGGTACTAAGAGATTGGTGTTTTGAGATTAACTGCGATGCATCGGATCATCTATTCAATCGGGTTGTGGATACGAGGAAGCTATGTGCCACACCCACTTGGCAGACGTTTTTCCCTTCCTGATTATCTCACCCTTAGTTATTAGTTTGGAACTGACGTTAAAACTACTTCAAACGAATTTCATTGAAATAGTCATTTCATACTTTAAACGACGTTTAAACTACTTCTCATGAATTTCATTGAATAGTAATTTCATACTTTAAATACAACTAGTAACAAACAAAAATTCTTTAGTTTCCATCCGATCTCGGTAGCACTTCTAGGGTTCGTCCAGTTGGGATACTGGATCATTCCCTATCCTCATTGTGATCTGAACGTAGGTGCGCATGGGTCGGAAAAACTGTTTATTAATATTTTAAATCTAAACTAGACCTCATTCTGAGAATTTTGACACCAACAGCGATCTTCTAGTATGCGAAGACCTTTTTCTATGGTTTTTCAAAGTTTCGAATGTTTATGACGTCACAGTGGGCTGAAGGGTCCCGCCCAGGCGGGAGGAGCGCTTGACGTCATAAACATTCGAAACTTTGAAAAATCATAAAAAAAGAACTACTCATCCAAAAAGAGAACGGCTGGTGTCAAAATTCTCGGGATAAGGTCTACTTTCGATTAAAAATTAAAAAAAAAAAAATCAGGCGCACCCCACATTGTTTTACTTTTTTCACTTGAACAATAGCTCGGGAATGACATTTTGAATAATCCTAATGCATTTTACCCACAATTCTCTTCAAAAGCTAACATCAAAGTGAGTTCACATCTATTGTCTGTATTTTGGATCATTTTGGTTTATTATTTTCAATAATAAGCCTTTGGAATCGAGCAAGAAAAAAAAATTTTTAACCCCCCCTCAAAATTTGATGTTTTACGTTTCAAGGTACGTAGAATACGAAAATCGAATAAAAAAATTTCCGTCCGTCCGCCGTACGCGGCACTTTTCTTAGCAACGCTGGACCGATTTGGTTCAAATTTGGTATATGGGCTCCATTTGGGGTCTAGTTGTGCCGCGAAGCTTTTGGTTGATGTAGGTCACTTCTAAGGGGTGAAAATTAAGGGTTGAAATTTTCAAGAGTGCCCTAGCTCGAAAACTCTCGAAATAAAGGTATCGTTTTTTCACCAATTTTAAATAGTATTGAATTTTTAAAAATTTTTGAGACCACCCGGAGCTCTGTAGGACAAACCGTTCGGTCCCTACGAGTACTTGAAGGTTTTCCTTCGATAAAACAGAATCATGAGTGTGAATCGCAAAAGAGGTCTAATCTCCATTCAAATTTTATCGGACTAAAATGCGATCGCTGTTCATTTCTTCGATTTGTATACAGTTTTGGCTTCTGCGTAACCAGTAATCAAATTTCCATAAGAAGCTTTCTATTTTTCCAATCGAGTGTGAAGCGTTTAGTTCTTTCTAATAAACTTGATTGTGAAGGTGTGAAGCCAGTATGGTGTGGTAGGTAGTACCTAGCTGGTAGGTAAAAAAAAGTTGGTAGGTAAAAAAAATGTTGGTGGGTAAAAAACGCTGCAAATCATTGCTCAAAGGCTTCTTCACTCTTCAGATCACTGATCAGCTGAGTGAGCTCCAAAGCCATTCTCAATCCTATTGAATGGAAGTGCTCTTCCAGGCGTCTCCAGCATTCGAGGAGATCTTCTTCACTCCTCAGATCACTGATCAGCTGAGTGAGCTCCAAAACCATTTTTACTCCTATTGAATGGAAGTGCTCTTCCAGGCGTCTCCAGCATTCGAGGAGATCTTCTTCACTCTTCAGATCCCTGATCAGCTGAGTGAGCTCCAAAGCCATTTTTACTCCTATTGAATGGAAGTGCTCTTCCAGGCGTCTCCAGCATTCGAGGAGATCTTCTTCACTCTTCAGATCACTGATCAGCTGAGTGAGCTCCAAAACCATTTTTACTCCTATTGAATGGAAGTGCTCTTCCAGGCGTCTCCAGCATTCGAGGAGATCTTCTTCACTCTTCAGATCACTGATCAGCTGAGTGAGCTCTGAAGCCATTTTCAATCCTATTGAACGCAGGAAGCTGAAATTTGAGAGGGATGGTCAAGGGAGAATACAGATGGTGGTAGGTGCTATTGATGGAGAACCAGTGATCCATACAGAAGGGTGATCTATACAGAAAATAATAAACCTTTGAGCAATGATTTGCAGCGTTTTTAAACAGTGGAGATTTTCAATCGGTTAAAAATAAAATTCAATCGGAGGATGTCTTACTTTGTCGCCTTGAGACAGGAATTCAGTTGCTACGAGGGAAGCCACCTGTTCCTGGACCGGCCAAGGCTTGCAGGAGGCGGCGAGATCCGACGCTGTCATCAGCATCCCTCTCAGGAGTTCTCGGTCGTTCTCCAGACCCCACGAGTACTCTTTTCTCTCGACTAGATTGAAGAATCTCGTTCTGTTTCTGAAAATTAGAGAAATTAATGAGCAAACAGGTGTGCGAAGCACGTATGAAATCCTTTTATGTTTAAAAAGAATATATCATGACAGGGACATTTAAGATTCGACTCTATTCCACTTTTCGATTCAATCGAACGAAGATACGAAGGCTTTCTTTCTCTCGAGTAAACCACCAAGAAATGAGAATCAGAATGAGGATCATTAAATGGGTAGTAAATTTTGAGCTCACTCACAATTTCACATCACACCAAAAATTAAAAAAAAAATTAATCAAGGCAAAAATTTCAATGAAAACTACTAACAGAAAGTAGGAAGACAGGTCCGTGGCAAGAATGCTGTGCTTGAGTACTTTCATGACGTTTGAGTAGCAGTCAGCTGAGAGATTCCGGAAAATGTTCAACGTCTGGAAAATTTACAAACGACACGATATCATTACTTGAAAAATATCATTATTATTGAAATTTTGCGTTTCATGATTCATCAAATACCTATTAAATGAAATTAATAGAATGTGACTATATTATAGTCGATACTTCATGTCACATGGCCGGAACAACCTGTGGAATGTGTAGATCCGGTAGATTGTGTTGTGTGTTTTGAAAATCGTAAAATTATTGTCTTATGAATTAATTGAAAAATATGAATTTGTTATAAACAACCACACGAAGTGTGACGAGGAACTGTGACGAGGAACTTTGGCACTGACAAAGGAAAAATGATCAATAAAATTTGCTAGGCACTCAAAATACAATTTTATTCCCTTTCCGTCGAAGATAGGGAGATCTCTTGTATTTGTGCAGGAGGACAACCTAATTTGAATCCCCCAAAGTCAAAATTTCCCCCCGGGGTTTTCTTTCTCGAGCTATTTATTTTCCTTAAAGTCGCCGTTCGTTCCTCGTTCCGGGTTAGTATTTCTTTCAAGAACCGGCGCTCAAAGTTTAAAATTTGTACCTAAATTTGAAGTTCTCAAGTATTTTCGCTGGAATCATCAAAATCGAACAATAATTGCCGGCGAAATGTGCGAAAAACCTAACAGAATAAACGGTTTTTCCCACATTTCGCCGGAAATTACTATTAGATTTTGATGATTACAGCGGCAATCTTTTTGTATTTCAACTAATAAATTTCAGAAATCCTAGAAAATTTTAAATTTTGGTACAACTTTTAAACTTTAAGCGCCGGTTCTTGAAAGAAATACAAACCCGGAACGAGGAACGAACGGCGACCGAATGTGCCCCTTAACCCCTAACTATTTGTTACGTTAACTTATAAACTAATTAACCAGTACATTTAATAATATTTGAGAAGTTTTATAAATAAAAGACAATTATTTCAACACTCCAAATGGATTTCCTACACTTCTACACGTGGCTTCTTCGCTGTCACACATTCTTCGTATTGTTACGTAATCAGTTATTTTCCAGTTGTTCAGTACGACGAAAAAAATATAATGGAATTAAGGATTAAGGTTTATTCAGATAATTTGCTATAGATTATTGATTCGAGAGTAGATTTCCTGTCAGGTTTATTTTTATATTTCACTCCGATAATCGGGAATTATAGCTGTGTTATTGAACTGTAAGGTTAGGTAATTAGGAAGGTACCCACTTACTTTTCAAAGAGCGCAATGATTAATAGTGTAAAAAAAAGTCTGCCACGTGGGTGTGGCACATAGTTTCCTCGTATCCATAACCCGTATGAATACATGATCCGATGCATAGTAGTTATCTTAGAACATAAATCTATAGGTACCTTACATAACCTACCCTATTAGGGTAGAAAATTAAGAAGAAAATGTATAAGTTGTGGTTGTTACAAGGATTTCACGTTTGTGCATGCGCACAAAATACTTTCAATCTGGGAGCTCGACTTTCATAGAGAACCATCTCCACCACAACTCGCATAATTCCTGAAAATTTCATCGAGATCAGATATGAAATGTTGAAGTTATGGCTGTGGCAAGCATTTCACGTTTGCGCATGCGCAGCGGCTACTATCGGTCCTGGGGTGATGATTTTCATATGGGACCATCCACACACAAACCTGCACAATCTCCGAAAATGTCATTGAAATCGGATGAGAAATGTAGAAGTTATGCCTGTGGCAAGGATTCCATGACAGACAGACACGGAACCAAAATTGTTCCGAAAGGTCTGAAACGTAAAATGCAAGTCGAAATTTTGATTTTAGAGAACTTTTTTTTCAACCTTGAAAAGTGAAAACAAAGCTTCTGCTACCTTGGTAGACTCGGAAGCAAAATACGCTTTTGTGTTAATATTTTGACCATTTGGTATTAAACCAAAACCATGTATCTGAACTAAACCTATAAACCAAATTCACCTTCCATCTGAACTAAAGGTATCTGTGAAAGTTCACGTTTCATTAGATACGACTTCTAGCTTTGGGTTGGGCTCGTTAAGGAAAACAAGTCATTCTACGACTTAATAGATCCGAAAATGCTTTTCATCATCCAATGAATTGAAATTGGTTGCAGGATCATTAGTGCAAATTGGACAATTTGAATGCATAAATGGCTGTCAACCAAAAAAAAACTACTAGGCAAATCATACTCGTAGTTAGTGAGAATTGAATTCCTTTCGGGAAATGTCACTCTTGGAAGGTTTAAGGGTAATTGACAATTAGTAACATAAAAACCCATACAATCGTACTCAAATTTTGATTCATATCACAAAAATAAATTAAATGTTCCACGAGCTTTCATGCTCAAAATATATTCATGAATTGAAAACTTCTTATAGAGGTAGAACATGCGAGTAGGAGTTTTTCAAGTTTACTACGTTACAATTTTTACTTACAGCCTTATTGCTTCCGAGTCTACCAAGGTAGCGGAAGCTTTGTTTTCACTTTTCAAGGACGAAAAAAAAAGTTCTCCAAAATCAAAATTTTCACTCGCGTTTTGCGTTTTAAATCTTTTTGAACAATTTTGGTTCCGTGTCTGTCATGAATTCCTTGTAAAGCGCATAACTATACGAAGTTATTGTCCGATTTCTATGACATTTTCAGGGATTATGCGGGTTGGTGTGTAGACGGTCCCCTATGAAAATCATCATCCTCGGACTGATATAAGCGACTGCGCATGCGCAAACGTGAATTCCTTGCCATAACTTCTACATTCTCCATCCGATTTCAATGAAATTTTCAGGGATGTTACAGATTTGTATTTAAAATGTCCTTTGAACTGATAGTAGAAGACTAGATTGTATGAAAATCATCACCTTTGAACTGATAGTAGCCACTGCGCATGCGTAAACGTGAATTTCCTTGTAACGGCCATAATTTCCACATTTTCTACCCAATTTCGATGAAATTTTCAGGGATTATGCGGATTAGGTTGTAGGTGATCCCCAATGCAGATCATCACCCCCGGACTGATAGTAGCCGCTGTGCATGCGCAAACGTGAATTCTTTGTAACAGCCATAACATTTAAATTTTTCATCCGAATTTGATGAAATTTTCTAGGATTGTCCAGATTAGCGAGTAGATGGTCCCCTATGAGGGTAGTGAAAGGTACTTAGAGATTGGTGTTTTGAGATTAACTACTATGTATCGGATCATCTATATAATCGGGTTATGGATACGAGGAAGCTATGTGCCACACCCACTTGGCAGACTTTTTACTTTACTTAACTTAATTACTTACTTACTAAACATAATTTTAAAGACTAGAAATACCACATTCTACTAAAAAAATCCTTTCCTCTCAATTCTCTTAACCGTTGAGTAGCCCCTTCAAGTTACTACTTCGAAAACAATTGACGGAAATTAAAAAGTCGAATTGATTCAAATTGTTATTAACAGTATCGTTTCACTATTTCCAATCACTTTCAATAATGAACCTTTGGAATCGACCAAGACATTTTTTTTAATCCCCCTTCAAAATATATTGCTTCAAGTTTTAAGGTAGGTAAGTACGTAGAATCCAAAAATCGAATAAAAGTTTTGCACTTTCCTTAGTTACCATGGATGGATTTTGATGAAATTTGATTTATGGGCTCTGAAGCTTTTGTTTGCTGTCAATCGCTTCTAGGGGTTGAAAAAAAAGGCAAAAATTCTCAAAAATTCCTAGCTCAAAAACTTTTGGTATAAAGGTATTGTTTTTTTCATAAATTTAAAATAGTTTTGAATTTTTGGAATCGAATGAGACCAACCAGAGCTCTATAGGACCAACCGTGCGATCACTATGAAAAAGAGTTGGACTTACGATAAATCAGAAACACGTGTGTGAATCGCAAAATAGGCCTAATCTCTATTCAAATTTTAGCTGACCAAAGTGCGATCGTTGTTCGTTTCTTTGAGTTGTACTCAGTTTTGCGTCCTTAGCAACCAGTAATCAACTTTCAATCAACCTAATAACTGCAACTCTTTATTTCTTCGAATTATATGTACCCCTATATATAATAATTATATATATTGATTGTGAAGCGATAATCAGGTTGGTAGCCAATGACAAAGCTGTGATCTTTGCAAGTGGTTAATCTACACAGAAAAATAATAAAACTTTAAGTAATATTTTTAGCGTTTTTGAAAGGAGGCAGTTTAACACATTTCTGAGGTCAAGGATGAATCTATTCTATAAAAAAGAAATTAGTTGCATTGCTTATGCAGCTGATTCGATCGTTTATCGATCTAACTACAGCAGAGCTCCAGGCCTCAAGACAATGAGGCAATATGAGCAATATTAGTAAGTTAACCTCGTCGCTCACGCAGCTGATTGACCTTCCTCCCAATCAATTCCACGTCTACACAAGAAGCTACGTTCATATTGTTGTTCGTAGTTGTTGTGTTGTGGACGGGCTATTCTGATGGGACTGTAATACATTAAATCAGCGAGCGCTGTATTATGTAAACAGAGGAGAAGCTCAATTGCAGATGGAGATGATCTGAACGGACGATCTGATCTGGATCTGGACGTGCCAATGAAGAATTGTATTGAATTGTATTTTCATCCACACTTAATTTATTGTTGCTTCATGAAGCTTACCTCGCTACTCAGAATCATAACCGCATGGTTGAAATGATGTTGTTCCATCGTATTCGTAGTTCCATACAACAAGACGAGCGCAGAACCTGCCCTGTAATAACGAATAATGATTATTATGAATGAAATCTCCAAAAACCCCCATCTGATGTTGATATAAATGTCAATTTTGGTTTTAGTGGTGTAGGCTTGTTCGTGTCCAACACTATTCGTTAATAATACTCGTATTTCCGAATTCATCAAAACATTATGATACGGAATTTTAATTTAATAATTGCTTTATCTTATATTGTGGTTCAATAACTTACTTCTGTTGATAAGCGTTGTTCGTCCCTCGGTGATCCAAATCGTGGCAGAGACATCCCACGAACATGCCTAAAACTTCTATGTCGTTAAAGGTGCCTTTCATTTCACAGCCCTGTAAAAAATTCTTCAAGTACAATTCAACTTTAAACTGGAAATCGATTTTTCAAACAATTATATTTTTTTACTCGAATTTCACGTGTATGTTTAATAATCGACCTTCTCTCCTACTTTGAGTTTATGCCGGGGATTTGTAATGATCAAAAAAACTTAATTTGTTCATATTGAATATTTGTAGTAGGGCTTCTTGATATATGAATATCGAGTCAATTTGGGATTCTCTCACTATGTTATTATACGTCATAATCAACAACATCAACATAATTCTGATATCATGTTTATTAATCATTAAGAAGAAACTAAGTAAGGAAGCGGGAAGCTATGAACATGCGCGTCCGCTCGGCAAAAAATAAAGACGATCTTCGATCCCATCGACCTTCATTTCGAAATGCACGAGCAGTCAGGAGTTTTCGTGAAAGATGATATCTGGTCGGACACGAAGATGACCTTTTCAGGTGGTTCAGTTTGAGATTCTAAATCCACCGAAGACTCAAAATACATTCGAACTCCTTTCCAGTTACCAACTTATCAAAATTAAAAGGGTAGGCTCGAAAATGGGTTCTATAAGCAATATTTGTCTGTATAAACTTTTTTTAAATTAAAAATTAATGTTTTAGGAATATTTCGTTATTGAGTTTTTAAAATTAAGTTAATTTAAATTTAATTTTGTGAAGTTTAGATCTTAACATTTCATATACGGGAGTCCCATGTTAAGGATCGAAGAACTTCGGGAGTCGATTCAACAACTAATTTAAGTGAGAAAATGTCTCTTAGCATAATATGTTTTCTTAACCAATTTCTTACCAATTCTTACCAATTCTTACCAATTCTCTTACCAGTCTTCTTACCAATTTTGTTTAAGAAAATTTGCTCAAATGTTTAAAATGCTTAAACAAATTTTGTTTAAGCCCTTTGTTTTTCCATTTTTTTAAGTTTAAAGATGTTTTTCGGTTGTTCGACTTAAATCTACTGAAATTACCCTAACGACCTTAATACCACTCAGAATTTGTTTGTTTACGTTTCAAGGAACATAGAATCAAAAACGCTGCAAATCATTGCTCAAAGGTTTATTATTTTATGTATAGATCATCCTTCTGTATAGATCACTGGTTCTCCATCAATAGCACCTACCACCATCTGTATTCTCCCTTGACCTTCCCTCTCAAATTTCAGCTCCTGCGTTCAATAGGATTGAAAATGGCTTCGGAGCTCACTCAGCTGATCAGTGATCAGAAGAGTGAAGAAGATCTCCTCGAATGCTGGAGACGCCTGGAAGAGCACTTCCATTCAATAGGATTGAAAATGGCTTTCGAGCTCACTCAGGTGATCAGTGATGTGAGGAGTGAAGAAGATCTCCTCGAATGCTCCAGACGCCTGGAAGAGCACCTCCATTCATTGGATTGAAAATGGCTTCGGAGCTCACTCAGCTGATCAGTGATGTGAGGAGTGAAGAAGATCTCCTCGAATGCCGGAGACGCCTGGAAGAGCACTTCCATTCAATAGCATTGAAAATGGCTTCGGAGCTCACTCAGCTGATCAGTGATCTGATCAGTGAGCAATGATTTGCAGCGTTTTTTACCTACAAACATTGTTTTACCTACCAATTTTTTTTTACCTACCAACTATTGGTAGGTACTACCTACCACACTATAATGGCTTCACACCTTCACAATCAAGTTTATTAGAAAGAACTAAACGCTTCACACTCGATTCGAAAAATAGAAAGCTTGATATGGAAATTTGATTACTGGTTACGCAGGAGGCAAAACCGAATACAACTCGAAGAAATGAACACCGATCGCATTTTAGTCAGATAAAATTTGAACGGCGATTAGACCTCTTTTGCGATTCACACTCATGATTCTGTTTTATCGAAGGAAAACCTTCAAATACTCGTAGGGACCGAACGGTTTGTCCTACAGAGCTCCGGGTGGTCTCAAAAATTTTTAAAAATTCTGTACTATTTAAAATTGGTGAAAAAACGATACCTTTATTTCGAGAGTTTTCGAGCTAGGGCACTCTTGAAAATTTCAACCCTTAATTTTCACCCCTTAGAAGTGACCTACATCAACCAAAAGCTTCGCGGCACAACTAGACCCCAAATGGAGCCCATATACCAAATTTGAACCAAATCGGTCCAGTGTTGCTAAGAAAAGTGCCGCGTACGGCGGACGGCGTACGGCGGACGGCGTACGGCGGACGGACGGAAATTTTTTTATTCGATTTTCGGATTCTACGTACCTTGAAACGTAAAACATCAAATTTTGAGGGGGGGTTAAAATTTTTTTTTTCTTGCTCGATTCCAAAGGCTTATTATTGAAAATAATAAACCAAAAATCGAATGAAAATTTGCGCATCCGCGGCACTTTCCTCAGTTAGCATTGGCCGATTTTGATGATGTTTGTTAGGTGGGCTCCATTCGAGGCCTTGTTGAGCCCCGAAGCTTTTGGTTGATGTCAGACACTTCTAAGGGTTGAAAAACAAAGTTAAATGTTGGGAACGCCCGAACTTAAAAACTTTATACATAACAGTATTGTTTTTCCATCAATTGAAGGAAGTATTGAATTTTTAGAGACGACGCGGAGCCCTGTAGGACAAACCGTTCGCTCCCTTTGCAAACTTAAGGGTTAGATCAACTATAAATCAGAAACACGAGTGTGAATCGCAAATCAGGCCTAATATCCGTTAAAATTTTAGCTGGCCGATATGCGATCGACGTTTTTCTTCATGTTGGTGGGTGGTAACAATGGCAAAGCGGCGTTCTTTGCGAACGAGTGATCTACATATAAAAAAAATGAACCTTTCTGTAATAATTTGCAGCGTTTTCGAACAATCGAAGGTGAAAACAAGCCTTTGAAGTCGTCATTTCTCTCGAGTAAACCATCAAGTTTCGACGATTTCAACGTTTATTCTCGACATTTTCGAACAATCGAAGGTGAAAACAAGCCTCTGAAGTGGTCATTTCTCTCGAGTTAACCAACCAGTTTCGACGATTTCAACGTTCATTTTCATTTTTTTGAACAATCGAAGGTGTTAAAAAGCCTTTGAAGTGGTTATTTCTCTCGAGTAAACCTCAAGTTTCGATTATTTCCGCGTTCATTTTCGACTTCTCGGAGTGTAGTTGACAATCATCGCCCCAGACTTACATTTTGTAATGCTTATTCATTTCAAAATGTCCTCAAAAACCTGAATCTTGAGAAACTAGGATTACATTCATTTATATTTTCAATGATTTAGGGAGTATACATTTACGTATATGTTTACGGTAAATTAAATTGTTACAGTAATTTTAGTAGATATATGTCGAACTCCCTGAAAAAATCTTTGAATTTAAAAACCTGGAAAAATAAGGAGTCAAAACAAAATTGCTAGGAGACATTTTCTCACTTAAATTACTAGTATCGTTTTCCGAAGTTTTTTGGTCCTCAACATGGTACACCCTGACTATGCGTTATTCTAAAATTTATTGTGTAAATAAAATAATGAATGCCCAGTTGTTTGTTCCAGCTATGCAGAGCTGAAATTTAAGTATAAAAGAAACCTCTACATAGAAAGGAAGGCACTTAGTATAAAGTTTAACTAAATAAACCGTTACACATTTATAGTTTACAAGTTTACATAAGACCAGGGGCAAACCGACTTAACCCTTCGTCCATGACAAACAATGCGCTGGTAAAACGTTTTATTAATATGACATGGCTTCTTTCTTCGCCAGTTCTCCATCTTTATAGAAGCTAGGTACAATAGAAATACCACCTCATAAAACTGGTGATGGGCGCCAAGACTAGAACTGTCGTTATCATTAATACCTATCTATTATTCACCGATCGCCAGAACAAGGTTACATAGTCATATTCGCTCATATTTTGCACTCAACTTACCATTAGTATTGCAAACATGACTTGCGCCACGTTGAACGCGTGTTTCCAATTGTGGTACGGCACGTCTCGGTAATTCCTCTTAACGGTGATCAGAAATCTGTACAATGTCTGGAACCAACCAAATTGGACAATGTGTTTGAAAATGTGTTCCCAATACATAAATAATAGCAGGTTCATGCGTTTCTATAAACAATAATTTCTCCTTTGCCCAAAATTTCTCGTTTTCATTATTGATGCTCCACCAAGATTTTGTCTATCTTTTCTGATTTGAACTGGTGAATAAATATGGGAGAACGCTGTTTGGTATAAAGAATAACTTAAGAAAGGAATTTTAAAGAATACAATTCATATTCCAATGAATATGTTATGTTTGTTTCTTGACTGACATCTGACAGCCTCTATCTAAACTGTACAAAAATCATAGAATATAGTTAACCCATTGCCGGCCAATGATGCGTTTTCGCATCGTCATATTTATGAATTTTTTAGGAATTGAAAACATTGGAAAATCGTTGTAGATTAATTTTTTCTCGTTTATACTGTTCCTAAACTGCTCAAAAAAAATTTTGCTTCAACGTTCAGGAACTCATTGCAAATTTGGAGAATTTTTTGAAAAATAGGCATTTTTGATGGTCTGGAGGAGCTTTGACCATGTGGAATTTTTCGTTACTTTGGAGAAGGAACAATTCTTCTCCTCTCTTGATCCTGAATGCTTGGAATGGTGTAGAAGCCAAATACATTCAAAACAAAAGATAAATAAATAATGGTATTGGTTGTACAACGACGAAAATCGACGAATGCGAAAACGCGCCTTTGGCCGAAAGCACTTTTGTTTTGAAATTTATTGAGAAATTTTGAGCTTCATTTCATGTTCATACATTCTTAAATATTATGTTTTTTACATAAAAATTTCAACTTTTAAATTTATTCCTACCCTTGGCCGGAAATGGGTTACGTGGCCGATTGAAGTTTGAAAATTCATCGGATTATTTGAAACTAGTTCATGTAACAAGTTTGTGAGAACTAACAATACCTGAACCAAATTTATTTAGAAAATACTTGATCAAACTATAAACGAGGCCTTTTGTCTTTCTTGGAAGTCTTACTTAAAACGTAGGTAGGTAATTATATCCAGCGATTTTAGTGTCGGACGCTACATAATTTCTAAGTAGAAAAAGTAGTTTCTAAGTGGTAGGAAAATTAGTGTGTGGGAAAAAATGTGATACAAAAAAGTGGTATGAGAAGTGTAAGAAAAGAAGTGTTTGTGTGGGGGGGGGTTAATGGTGGTGGGGTTTTTTTCATTGTGATATGAAAGAAATGGTATAGAGTTATCGGTTAGGAAGGTATTATGAGGGAAGTAAATATTGGGAAACGGAGAGAAAGTGATACCTAACTAATTTTGCTTCCGAGTCTACCAAGGTAGCGGAAGCTTTGTTTTCACTTTTCAAGGACGAAAAACAAAAGTTCTCCAAAATCAAAATTTTCACTCGCGTTTTGCTTTTTAGACCTTTCTGAACAATTTTGGTTCCGTGTCTGTCTGTCTGTGTGTCTGTCCGTCTGTCATCAATTCCTTGTAACGCGCATAACTATACGAAGTTATTGTCCGATTTCGATGAAATTTTCAGGGATTGTGCGGGTTGGTGTGTAGACGGTCCCCTATGAAAATCATCATCCTCGGACTGATACAAGCGACTGCGCATGCGCAAACGTGAATTCCTTGTAACGGCCATAACTTCTACATTTTCAATCCGATTTCAATGAAATTTTCAGGGATGTTACAGATTAGTATTTAGATGGTCCCCCATGAAAATCACTGTTAGTATTAATATACTGTCTACTATTAATAATACTGTCAAATCGGACTGATAGTAGCCACTGCGCATGCGCAAACATGAATTTCCTTGTAACGTCCATAACTTCTACATTTTCCATCCGATTTCAATGAAATTTTCAGGGATGTTACAGAGTAGTGTTTAGATGGTCCCCTATGAAAATCATAGAGAATTGTTTTTCATAGAGGGATTCATTCATAGAGGGATGGTCTCCTGTGAGAATCTCAAATCTTATACATGACAAGGCTTCAATAGCTCATAGGACAGAGTCTTGATTTGTGCTCCAGGGATCGCGGGTTCGAATCCCAGCCGAGGCTAAGAATTTTTTTGATCCAATCACATACATCTACTCACTTAATTTTTCATCCAAATTTGATGAAATTTTCTAGGATTGTCCAGATTAGCGTGTAGATGGTCCCCTATGAGGGTAGTGAAAGGTACTTAGAGATTGGTGTTTTGAGATTAACTACTATGCATCGGATCATCTATACAATCGGGTTATGGATACGAGGAAGCTATGTGCCACACCCACTTGGCAGACTTTTTTTGTTGTAAAACATTGAATATAATTTATAATAAGAAAAATATCAACAATCAATTTATTTCGCATAACAAGTAATTTTTCAGATAATTAATTGTATTAGCTCTAGGTGTTAAGAGATTGCCAACCTGTGAAACACCTAAATTTGCTGTGTATACATTTCTGACTGATCGTCTTGCATTGAGGATTTTGGATCACCTAATTTCCTGACACGGACTATAATTCCCATCAACACTGGCACATTTATACTTTACAACCCAAGTTTTCTGCGTCTTTTGTACTGTGAAAGGCTTACAAACTCAACTTACGTCTCTTTCAATCATGAATTTCTTGACGAGTCCGAGTTCCACAAACATGGAGACCGATGCCAAAATCATTTCGTCCTCTTGAAGGGAAAAATCGTCGAAAGACAGAGAATAGAGATTCAGTTCGTCTGGAAGAGGTACTGTTCTCTCCTGAAATATAACCAAGACTTCCACTATAAAAGTACTGAAATATGAATACCATAGGAATTTCGTTCTGATTAATTTTAAATTAATTTATTACTAACTAAAATGAAAATTTTGCAGCCTTGAAAAAGTACCATTATATTATTGCAGGAGCAATGATTTCTCTTAGTTAGGGGGGGGGGGGGGTGTAGTGTTACTACAGTAGCGATTATATTGTCATCACCTTAACAATGAGTACATTAGGGATGGGCGATTGTCGATTCTTCAGCACTATCGATTAAAAACTATCGATACTATTGATATTTTTTCGATTGTGGCTCTCCTTATTCCCTACGTACATGTCAGATGGAGAATTTAAAGTAATTGAATTGAATTATCTACGAGTATTACTTGCAGGAGTCGATATATTCAAAGGATTACACAAAGATTTCAAACAAAAAACGAATTTGTTTTAATTATTGAGCCACATATTGTCTGAAGAGAGATAGGGAGGGAGTTGGAAGGTAAGAGGTAAAGTCGATACCACGAATTTTGTGTCTTTGCACAAGTGGTGAATATCTAATTTATCGAAATGAGGCACATTCAACGTACAGCTTCTTTCTCGTGGAATTCCCGGAGTTGAGGCTGCACCGCTCGTCTCAGTATTATCACAACTCTCCAAATGCTAAGATTTTCAAATACAAAAAAAGTGAAAATCTATCGATAGTGGATTACTATAACGAACTATCAATATTTTGATAGTAACTATCGACTATCGCCCATCTCTAGTGTACCTAAGCAATGAGAATGATTGAAACAGTCAATGTATTGAGTTCGAATTATGACTTCACTTGTGTTCATTACAATTCTGTAAACTTTCACTAACACTGTTCAGTATCTATAATTTAATTGTAGTTCAGAAGCTAGTCGTTTTTGAATTACCAATTATAAATATACACCAATTTGTGGAGGGGAGTCGCTTGAATTTTTCAGTTTCGAAAGCCTACATGGTATCTATCAAATAATCGTAATCACAGAACGATTCATAATTGGTGCAAAATTTCGAGTACTCACTACATAAATAAGATCTAGTTTCAAATTTGCTTATATAGCATTTCCAAGCCAAATGAAACCTTTTCCAAGTCAAATGAAACTTTTTCCAAACCAAATGAAACCTTTTCCAAGTCAAATGAAACTTTTTCCAAACCAAATGAAACTTTTTCCAAGTCAAATGAAACTTTTTCCAAACCAAATGAAACCTTTTCCAAGTCAAATGAAACTTTTTCCAAACCAAATGAAACCTTTTCCAAGTCAAATGAAACTTTTTCCAAACCAAATGAAACCTTTTCCAAGTCAAATGAAACTTTTTCCAAACCAAATGAAACCTTTTCCAAGTCAAATGAAACTTTTTCCAAACCAAATGAAACTTTTTCCAAGTCAAATGAAACTTTTTCCAAACCAAATGAAACCTTTTCCAAGTCAAATGAAACTTTTTCCAAACCAAATGAAACCTTTTCCAAGTCAAATGAAACTTTTTCCAAACCAAATGAAACCTTTTCCAAGTCAAATGAAACTTTTTCCAAACCAAATGAAATCTTTTCCAAGTCAAATGAAACTTTTTCCAAACCAAATGAAACCTTTTCCAAGTCAAATGAAACTTTTTCCAAACCAAATGAAACCTTTTCCAAGTCAAATGAAACTTTTTCCAAACCAAATGAAACCTTTTCCAAGTCAAATGAAACTTTTTCCAAACCAAATGAAACCTTTTCCAAGTCAAATGAAACTTTTTCCAAACCAAATGAAATCTTTTCCAAGTCAAATGAAACTTTTTCCAAACCAAATAAAACCTTTTCCAAGTCAAATGAAACTTTTTCCAAACCAAATGAAACCTTTTCCAAGTCAAATGAAACTTTTTCCAAACCAAATGAAACCTTTTCCAAGTCAAATGAAACTTTTTCCAAACCAAATGAAACCTTTTCCAAGTCAAATGAAACTTTTTCCAAACCAAATGAAATCTTTTCCAAGTCAAATGAAACTTTTTCCAAACCAAATAAAACTTTTTCCAAGTCAAATGAAACTTTTTCCATATCAATGAAACTTTTTCCAAATCAAATGAAACCTTTTCCAAACCAAATGAAACTTTTTCCAAATCAAATGAAACTTTTTCTAAACATAGTGTATTTCTGTAAAGTAAAAATCGTAGATGAATAATATATTACAAAATTTCAGAAATTCAGTCTTATAGGTTCAATCAGTCTATGTAAGTATTGGTGACTCCCCTTGATTATCGGTTTCTCCGTGTGGGCGTGGTGAGTAGGTAGGTACCCACTCACATTCAACAGTCAGAAATTTCTCAAACTGACTTGTTTCCTATTCTACTTAGGTGAGATCTACTTCGATAATCATATGTCTAAAATTCATTGAATTTTCATTTTGGCAACTTCTTTGTACGATAGATACAGTTGCATCGATCTGAAATTTGCAGGGTATTACCTATCTAGGCACCTCATTTCACTCATTTTCTCAATAGGTTTCATTTGATTTGGAAAAAGTTTCATTTGGTTTGGAAAAGGTTTCATTTGACTTGGAAAAGGTTTCATTTGACTTGGAAAAGGTAAAACCTAATAGTTGGCTTTATTTGAAGAAGAATAATTGATAGGAGGAAGGGCTGATGGGTAATTAAATTTAATGTTTACCATTGTCCACCTAAATCCAAAATTATCCTCCCTACCTATCAGCCTCTTATTCATCGCCAGACTTCGAACCTAATACATTCAACTTGGATATGAATTGTACGAATATCATTATCTACCCGAATTCTTTTTCACAATCACGTAGGTAACAACTTCTTTAAGAGATAAAAATGAAAAACAGCTGAAATCGCTTATTAGTGTTTTACTAGTGTCGTGATTTATCTAATTTACCATAAGTTTTTCGACTTCACGATTCGATGCCGTAGAATGGTACGAAAGAACCTGAAAAATCAAAAATTAATATAAATTTACATGGTATTTTTGCAAACTAACAGAGTAGAAAATTTACACCGAGATAGTCAAAGTTTTGATCTAATCAAGAAAGATCTTCATGTTCACGAGGTAGTGCGGGTCTTCGTATAGGTACGTATAATTTTTTTTTTCAAAATCTGATCAGTCTCCATTGCAAATCCATAATTCATCAAAAATCCGAAATTTCTATGAAAAATCACCAATAACCCAAAAACGCACCAAAATTGCATTGAATTCAATCAATTAATCATTTTAAATGTTTAACTTCTATTACGCATAATGTGGTGTATTTTTTCCCGCTGAATCTCGCAATGATGTGGATTTTTCGATTTATAGCCGCTTTTCTCAATCGAACTTACTACTCCAAAGCGGCGATAAAATTGTTTACAAGATATTAAAATTCAAATCGTAAACCAGAAAACTGACACCACTACGAGATGACATATATTACGAGTATATCTCGTATATCCCCATGAAACTGGACTGATTTTTGCGAGCTCATTTTAGTGACGGGCAATTTTTCATGAAAAGGTTGTCCCAGAAAAGTCTTGAAAAGATGAAAACATCTCACACTTCAACAACTTTTGAGCTCTCGTTGAGACCTCACCGAGACATCAGTGGGGGCTTCACAATAAATGATCGTATCATGTGAGATGTCTCGATGTATTGGGATTGTTAATGTAGTAGATTTTAAAGAAGTTTTTGACACCCCCCAGATATTTGTGGGACTTTTATTTGCTAATGAGAATAATTAATTATTAATTAGTAAATGCATGGTTACCATTTTTTCATCTATCTTGGATAGTGTCTAGAATAGTGTTACAGTTTTAGAAACGAATTTGACCATCCAGAACTTTCTGTCAAAAGGGACTACTAGGGACGGCACGATACTCCAAAGTATCGATACTCATTTCGATACGATATTTCTTAGGAAGTATCGATGCCCGATATCTTTTCGATACCGATATTATAAAATATCGATACTTCGATAATATCGGCTCATAGTATCGATACCACCGATATTTTTCAAATTAACCCCCCCATTTTGTTTTTCACTCCGAATAAAAACCCTATTAATTAAAAAAAGGCAATATATATTTTTTTAACAATAATTTAAAATGTAATAAAAGTCAATGGCAATTAAAAATGTAATAAAAGCCAATACCTAATTTAAAATTTGATAAAAATGAATAACTATTCCATTTTATTTCAATTCCAATTCTTATTTACAAAAAATCTCTATTCAATGAAATGATGTTTTTCTTCCACTAGAAATCGGAAGGATCAAGTAATAAATCAGTTACCATACAAATAATACTATTTATTATTCGAAAAAAGCCGTTCGCACGTGATTGATGTCGCCATCACGATTAATATTTTGCATGCCTCCCTCTTCTTGTAAGTTCAGGGAAACTGGTTTAAATTCCTTCCAAACTCACATTGGATATTGATACTATTTTGAGGCTATCGTGGCGAAATATTGTTTCAATTGATATTATTCTGAGCCTATTTTGAGTGTTGTTCTGTGGCAGACAATATATGGTATTATTTTCAAGTTACTTATTTGGTATTTTTTCGCCAATTTACTTTGGCAATATTTTCGATAATATCGTCAAGAAAGTATCGATACCTCCGATATTTTAGGCAAAAGTATCGATACCAATATATCGGTTTGAGTTTTGCACCAAAAGTATCGATACAAATATCGGTATCGATACCAAAAAAGTATCGATACTCCGATATATCGATGGTATCGTGCCGTCCCTAGGAACTACTAATGGCAAAGCCGAGTTCTTTGCAAACGGGTGATCTTTGCAGGAAAATATTAAACCGTTGTGAAATAATTTGCAGCTTTTTCAAAAAAATGAAGCGTTTGTTTCAACCAATGGAGAGCAGGATGAAGAGTTTTTTTTTTGTTTTTAATTGAGAAATGATAAGGTGGATTTAACTGTTAAGATTAGTTTTATATTTTAATTCAAATTTTTTTTCAAAAATGAACAATTACTATAATGAAGTTTATCTATTATCTTTATGATTTTTTTTTTACAACCAATCTAAAACATTATCGAGCAAAAATTGTGTACTCGCCTTACTGCTTAACCTTTTCACTGCCAGAGCCTGAAATGGAAAATTACCGATCTGTGCCAAACGCACTTTGGTAACGCATAAACATAATAATAACTGCGGGAAATCCAAAAAGTTAACTTTTCATAATGTTTCTGCGAGAAAACCTGTGAGTATTCCGGCGGACTCATGGCAATATTAAAACACGGTTTTTAAGTCGGCCGGCAGCCTCATGGCAGTCGAAAGGTTAAAGCCTTTGGCTAAAATTCAAGAAACGTGGAACATGCTTCAGCCGAGCTGTTCGGCGGAGTAGGGATGGGGTGGACCGGCGGAGAATACCCCCCCCCCCTCCCACGACACTTTCGCGTCACCCCTCCCGCGTAATGTTTTCAGGTGGTTAGTCCAAGGCTACGGCATGTTCCATGCTTAAAGATAAGTGCGAGGATTTACCCACTAGCAGATAACAGTGATACTCGCCACCTAGGCTTTCTGAAGTTGGTTTCGTGTCCAATACGACAGCAGACGTCACGATGAACTTAAGTGTTGCTGGAACATGCTTCAGCCGAGCAGTTCGACGGAGTAGGGATGAGGTGGACCAGTGGAGAATAACAACCCCTCCCACCACCCGACCCTTTCGCTAAGGCAACGCTAAGGCTAAGGCATGTTCCATGCTAAAAGATAAGTGCGGCGATTTACCCACTAGCGTGTAACAGTGATACTCGCCACCTAGGCTTTCTGTAGTTGGTTTCGTGTCCAATACGACAGCAGACGTCACGATTAACTTAAGTGTTGCTGGAACATGCTTCAGCCGAGCTGTTCCACGGAGTAGGGATGGGGTGGACTAGTGGAGAATAACAACCCCACCCACCGCGCGACCCTTTCGCTAAGGCATACCTAAGGCTAAGGCATGTTCCATGCTAAAAGATAAGTGCGGCGATTTACCCACTAGCGTGTTACAGTGATACTCGCCACCTAGGCTTTCTGTAGTTGGTTTCGTGTCCAATACGACAGCAGACGTCACGATTAACTTAAGTGTTGCTGGAACATGCTTCAGCCGAGCTGTTCTACGGAGTAGGGATGGGGTAGACTAGTGGAGAATAACAACCCCACCCACCGCGCGACCCTTTCGCTAAGGCATACCTAAGGCTAAGGCATGTTCCATGCTAAAAGATAAGTGCGGCGATTTACCCACTAGCGTGTTACAGTGATACTCGCCACCTAGGCTTTCTGTAGTTGGTTTTGTGTCCAATACGACAGCAGAGGTCATGATGAACTTAAGTGTTGCTGGAACATGCTTCAGCCGAGCTGTTGACGGAGTAGGGATGGGGTGGACCAGTGGAGAATAACAACCCCTCCCACCGCGCAACCCTTTCGCTAAGGCATGTTCCATGCTGAAAGATAAGTGCGGCGATTTACCCAATAGCTTTCTGTAGTTGGTTTCGTGTCCAATACGACAGCAGAAGTCACGATGAACTCAAGAGTTGCGTTTGTAACTTCGAAAAAAAAAATTCCTGGGACGACCCCTCTCTACCAGGAGCTTTTTATTGTTTTGGAAAAAAAACATCAACAAAATCGGTGTAGCAGAGGTTTGAGTGTGATTTCGTAACGGAGAAACAAGCTTACTCCATAAAGGTACGTTTATCAATGGTTGTTAAACTAGTGACGTCGGTAGTTTTGTGCTAAAAGGGCAAATTGAATTGGTGCTGGTCGAAAATTAGCTCGTGTACATATTAGTATTCAAAAGACGAAGGCGTCAAGGTCACTAGAGGGAATAGGGTCGCGAATTCGTACCGTCTAATTAGGCCAATCGGGAGAATTGGAGCGGTAAACTTCCCCCCATCAGTTCCAGGCTTTCCCCGAAGTCTTGTTAAGACTCCCGAGTTCGACTCGAATTGAGTTTTGAGACCTTGAGGTGTTGTCCTTATAACCTGAGACCTGGCCATTCAACGTTATCCTGAGAGACCGCCGTCGTGTTATTCCGAGAGAATAATTTCGAGGGAAAATTGCCGTCTTTGCACCGCCGGTAATCAAGTGGAAGCTCTCAGGGGGAAAGTTCGACGTTGACCCCGAAATTTGGGTCTCGGAGGAACAGAGTAAAAGGCTTGTTAGGGTAAATTTCCCCAGAGCTCGTTGATTGACGAGGTACTATCAAACTGGAGGTTGCAATCAACTCTTTCGAATTTGGCAGCCCACAGTTCTTCTCCCTATTCAGATTTGATTTTTCCCTTCGTTGAACCATCTCAAAATTGCCGAGAACAGCTTCCTCACCAGAATTCATGGACTTAGTGCGCAAAATCGATCACTTTTACACCAACTTATTCTGTGAGTCCATGCAGTAAAGCTTTGCTGCAAGTCATGGGTTAGAGAACTTCCGAATAATTTTGGTTGGGTGTTTATAAATAAAGTGTCTATAAGGGTTGTCCCAAACGTATCACTGATCTTTTAGAAGTAGATAAAAATAAAAAACCTGCATGTTAAAATTCCCTAAAAAAGCCCACCTCCCCCGCCATCAGTGCTTACCAAGCACTTCTGGTACCTTGAATATAATTTTGTATTTCCTCTTCATCCCAGATTCTCGTCATTACAGTTAAAAACGCATTCACATTATGTTTCAGCTCATAATTTGCAGAGAAACGCCAAATGTATATTCATTTAAGGAAGAGGTGACGATCTAAAGGAGTCAGATCTGGAGATTATGGCGGATGCCCGAAAACGTCCCATTCAAACTTTTCCAGGAGCTCTGTTCCAGGAAAAGTGTGTCTCCCGACAAATTTCCCCCCATTCAGCTCAAAAAATAAAAGAGCTCCTGGAAAAGTTTCAGTGGGATGTTTTCGAGCATCCACCGTATTCTCCAGATATAATCCTCAGATTTTCACCTCTTTCCCCAAATGAAAAATGATTTGGCGTTTCTCCACAGGTGCCCAGGCCTGGAAAGTGATGTGATGTGATGGAGTGACGGAATGGCGGGAATCTGGTATGAAGAGGGAATTAAAAAACTATATTCAAGGTACCAGAAATGCTCAGAAGTTGAAAGGGACTACGTAGAAAAATGGCTGGTATTCCGAGTCTGCCAAGGTAGCAGAAGCTTTGTTTTCACTTTTCAAGGTTGAAAAAAAAGTTCTCCAAAATCGAAATTTCCACTCACGTTTTACGTTTCAGACCTTCTGAACAATTTTGGTTCGTGTCTGTGTGTGTGTCTGTCATGAAATCCTTGCCTCAGCCATAACTTCTACATTTCTCATCCAATTGTGGTGAAATTTTCAGAGATTGTGCAGGTAGGCGTGTAGATGGTCCCCTACGAAAATCATTACCACCAGACTTATAGTAGCCGCTGCGCATGCGCAAACGTAAATTCCTTGTAACAGCCACAACTTCCACATCTTTCATCCGATTTCGATGAAATTTTCAGACATTATGCGGATTAGGTTGTAGATGGTCCCCAATGAAAATCCAGGCCTTGAAATTGACAGTAGCCTCTGCGCACGCGCAAAAGTAAAATCCTTGTAATAGCCATAACGTTTACATACTTCATCCGAATTTGGCAGACGTTCTTTTAGAATACCCTCGTATTTATCGTGCGTCTATGGTCAATTTCTTGTCCTAGGCACCCGATTTTGTCCTTCTTTGCCTAACATCCCAATTTAGCTCAAATTTGTAGTGTAGTTTGACGCTTAGTTCAAAACGATAGCTTTTTGATTTCATAATCACTGTTTCACTGAAATAATCAGAATCAACTTTTCAATCGTGTTGATGTTTGTAAACTCAGAAAATTATCGAACGTCAAAATCATGTTCCATGTGGGGAAATTCATAGGTGGTATTCTAATTATGTTAAAATATATACATATATGCCACTCTATGTGAGGACCTCAACCTCAACATGTCATTTTTTTTACTTGAAATTTAAGCTTCTCTTCCTTGGGTTGAGAGGAAGTATAGATAAGTAATTTAATAGGTTATATTTGCGAAATTTGAGGTGGAAAATCGTGTGAGAAATTAGGTACTGATTTGGGTGAAGAAGTAAATTAGGTAATTAGTTAAATTGCAAGCTGTAGTTTGTTATATTTTACACTACATACAATTTTTTTTCAATAATTTTTCTTTTATTGTCGGACTGTACAATATTCATGGTTACAATGAAAATTGTAGACTAATGGGGTATTTCGGTCAATTTTTTTTATTTTCTTTTTCAAAAGAGTATGGCTCAGGAATAACGGTAATCGGGTCTGTTCGTCGAGAAAATGTTTTTAAAAAATCAGAGAAGCTAAGGAAAGTTGAAGATTTGAATGGTGTGACGTAGCTAGCCAATCGTGACGTAGCTAGCCAATCGTGACGTAGCTAGCCAACTGTCTTTGAAAAAAGTATCCATGCACGGAAACCCTTGAAAGACCTCTTGGATACTACAAAATAGTACTCACACACGCGCGCGGCGTAGTCAGTGGCGTAGTCCTTGCCTAGTGTGTGTGCATTTATAGCGGCCCGCCTTTTTCAAACGTGTGATCTCTTTAATTACTTTTTCTACCACATGTTATAGTATCATTGGGCTAAAAGTTGGAGTATTTAGGTTTTCAAGGGTGCTGAATCCAAATTTGAGGTCAAAAACCTGAATTTCCGACCCACCGAAATACCCCATTGTGTGTTATAAGTGATAGGCCGATCAGATTGAATCGATTAGATTGAATATCACGTTAGAATATTTTTGTTGAATGCTCAATGTAATTAAAAGTCAGTTTCTCCGTCAGTCTAAAAGTATTAGGTAACGGAACCTGTTTTAAACAATATGACAATCTTACGCCAAATAACAACCAACTCAAACATTCTCGACAAGTACGAGCTTACATCGTATTTGTATAAGGCACTGACGCTAATTAAATAACTGCATCTGGAGTACGATCGAACGTTGTTAAAATCCTTCGATCTCAAAATAGGTCACGAAAATCCAAAATGCATTTCAAGTAATCAGGTAATTTACACGAGGTAAATTAAAGACTCAAGTAAATATAGCGAGTGCCCACTCATAGTGCAGTTGGTGTAATCTTGTTTGCTTCAAGTACCGATTTATTGTTGATATATCAAACATAATATGTTGTCTATATTATATACATATCATTGTTTAACGATTTAATTCGTATTATTTAAAACCTCAGTTCTGAAGATTTAACGCACTTGAATATGCTTTCAAGTTAGTGGGCTTGACTGAATTAAGAAACGTTCAGAAATACCAACATTTCATTTAATACCATGATTTTTATTGAAATCCTGTCGACCTGTAATGAAATCCGGAAGGCATATTCACAACAGGTAAATGAGAAAGCTCTTGTTTTAATGGAGATTTGAACAATTTTGTCATTGAAAATAAATTTATTTTGCGATATTCAACCGCTCATGATAACTTTGTGTGTACTTAATAATTGATTCCGAGTCTATCAGGGTAGCGGAAGCTATAGTTTTCACTTTTCAAGGTTGAAAAAAAAAAAAAATCTCCAAAATCAAAATTTCCACTCGCGTTTTACGTTTCAGATCTTCCTGAACAATTTTGGTTCCGTGTCTGTCTGTCATGAAATCCTTGCTACAGCCGTAACTTCTACATTTCTCATCCAATTTCGATGAAATTTTCAGGGATTGTGCGGGTAGGCGTGTAGATAGACCCCTATGAAAATCATTATCCCCTGACTGATAGTAGCCGCAGCGCATGCGCAAACGTGAAATCCTTGCCACTGTCATATCTTCTTTCCCACCCGATTTCAATGAAATTTTCGGGAATCATGCGGATTGGCGTGTAAATGGTCCCCTATGAAAATTGTTGCTCCCAGACTGATAGTAGCCACTGCGCATGCGCAAACGTGTATTTCCTTGTTACAGCCATAACTTCTCATCTGATTTCGATGAAATTTTCAGGAATTATGAGAGTTGGGTTGTAGATGGTCCCCTATGAAAATCATGGCGCCCAAATTCAAAGTATTTTGTGCGAACGCGCAAACGTGAAATCCTTGTAACAGCCATAACTTCTACATTTTCCAACAATATTCAGAGATTTTGCGGGTTAACATGAAGAGTCCCCTATGAGGGTAGTGGAAGGTACTTAGAGATTGATGTTTTGAGATAAACTACTATGCATCGGATCATCTATACAATTGGGTTATGGATACGAGGAAGCTATGCGCCACACCCACTTGGCAGACTTTTTAGGTGGATTATCAACCAAAAGCACCGAATAACACTTCCCCAGTTGGGCTAAAGAAAATGCTTTACACTTGCTGTACGAATACGAAGTTTCTATAATTCGATTAAAAGAAAAGGATATTTTCATAAAACGCGGAAGTACAAACCTAATAAAATTAGTTCGTTGTTAACATTTTGATGATTTTGAAAAATAATCCTGAGAATTCTTAAGCTTGAACACCAACTGACATTACTTTCTACGTCCAACAAAAGATACCCTGAGTGGTAAAAGGTACTTTGAATTTCACTTAATCACCTCAATGGTAACTTTCTGACGAGCCATGGCTTTTTCCACCTCGCTGTACATGATTGTGTTGTGGATTCCAAGCCCGCAGAAAATCGAAAAGGCCTGTAACAATGATGGATTTGAATAAATTATGGAAATAATTGGATAGATAGGTAAAAGACATGCATATTGGTGAATATACATCACGAGGTAATTAGTAAGGAACAATTATCAAACATTTTGTATTTTCTATGTTACCAACTAAATTCAGACACAAGGAATATGTGAGAACTTCAAGCTCGCGGAGCAACAGGTTGATCTTAAATGATTGAGTTTTAATTCTAGTGTTTGGGATATTTTGTATGTTAGCTGACAATTTTTTGTATATCTGTTGTATCTATAGGTATATCTCGTTCACTTCATAATTGATAAGCAATTAGGTTATGCTGTGCAAGAAAAGGACGTTTATTATTATGGTCGTGCACTTGAGGCTCAACAAGGACTTGATGCTCTCAAAATATCGGGAGGAGAAAATTTCGAGTTTTGTGCTTAAAGCTGTAGCGAGGAATATTTGAATCCTCCCGCCAGTTGGGCGAATCGTGGTTTGGGTGACAGCTGTCCATCACTGCTACCAACCTACAACTTGACCTGCAGTTGAGGCCGAGTCTAATAATTAATTTCTTCTCTTCAGATACATTATAATTCTTTCTTGCACTGGAAAATCATAATATTGGAATTTTGGAGCAGAAACATACGTATTTCTTTGATTTAAATCGGAAAAGTCTGCAACGTGGAACTTTTCTCGCTGACATAGAGGACCCGTTGGAAGGCGACACTGGGCCATCTCCATTTTGCTCTCTTTCCCGTTCTACTTTCTTCCCGTCGCTACGGTACCTTATCTTTTTTTTTTTTCGAAATTTCCTCTATCTTCGTTTCGAAATTCGAAAAGTTATAGTAGTAAATTCCCGCTGGAAGACTCTTCAGGACCTGGATTTAATCATCAGTTTCCGCGGATCGACCAGGATCTCACGGTCATCTCCTGTGTATCCAACTTGGGTAAGCACCTCGAAAACCACGTTTCTGCAAAACTTCCCTTCACATATTTGGGACGATATCAGTCAAAACTCTTTGAATTTTGTCTCAGATCTCATGAATCTTCGTTGCTCCGGTGTATCTGCGCCTCGTATTCGCAATTTCATTCCTTGGACTCCTCTGGAAAGACTTGAGAAGCCCACACAAAGTACCGTACCAGTAAGCCTCTATACCAACGACTCAACTTCTCTATTTTATCTCCTGAGTTCTGTTTTCCGGAGTTTCTGCCCTACCGTCACTAACCAAAAATTACTTTGGTTGGACAGTTTCAGGTTTCGGATTTACGAAACACGAATATCTTCATGCCTTCTGGGGAAGCCTTTCAACTCGTCTCAAAGAAGTCTTTTTCCCTTCCTGAAAGCTCTTGGAAAATAGTGATAAGTAATAGATTGAATTGTTTATTGCATGACGGCCGTCAAAATTAGCAAGGTAACAGAAACAATAATTAAGGTATTATTGAACAATTATTAGTTTGGTACCTACTTACCTATTTTGGTATTTTCTATCTTTACCTTTAACAAAATTATACCTGTGATGTCCCTAAGTAGTACCTATGCCGGACTCAAATTGAATTTAAAATTTGTTCACTAATCTTTATTTCGCTTTTATTATTGAGTAAAATATTCTACTCAAATAAAACTTGATTTATTTAATTATATTTTTTTTCCCTTCTTACAAAATTATCTGAAGGTAATCTCGTTTCGTGGGTAAATCCCCAAATTTAGTTCCTACGTCACAAAGCAAATCAGTCGGAAAGATACACGCTATACAGGAAGCTTAATCCAAGACTTGGATTAAGCTTCCTGTATAGCGTGTATCTTTCCGCTTAGTGTCAAGTGCGCCAGTTTCTCCAGACAAGTTGAGGGTGTGAGACTTTATGAGGCCCGATCAAGATTCTTCAAGATTCGTTGCGAATTGCTCTACCTCAATGCTAGGCCCAGTCCCAGCCCTCGGGATGAGTGCTCCTTGTACAATCTCCGGTGCGTGAGGATGTGTTTAATTTTTTATGTATATGCCCCATTCTTCGTGAATTTAGGTGGCCTTCTTTTGGCAGTAGTACCCTATCCCGTGATGAAGCTATCGCTCTGCTGAATGGGGAAAGGGGGTGGTCATGCGTGATTGATTTCTGCAAATCTGCGAGGAAATATCGGAGGTTTCTTGCGGAACACTTCAATTTCTGAGCTATTGTATTTTATTTTGTATTTAATTGACACCCTTTAGAACAACATCTCAATAATATTTTATTTTTATCTTTTCAAAATGATACTTGGGCCTTTAAGTATGTTCCTCTGTACTCTCTCATGCAGACTATAATTTTCTTTTCAAGTAAATAGTAGAAAACTTAGATTTAAGGAAAGGTAATTCCTGAACCTCCGGCAGACGCTTAAAGAAACCATGCCGTAATGTTTATACTATAATATGTAAAGACAGTATTATTTCGTATTTCGCCAAATAAACGTATTTCTTCTTCTTCTTCTTATTATTATTATTATTATTATGGTCGTAATTTTGCGTACCAACGAACTGTCGAGACAATACAATTCCTTCCCAGTATATCAAATTGCCGAGTAAATTCAGTTTCGTCATAAACCTTTATTTTTCATTCCTTTGTTATTGCATAAACTTCCACGTTTTGAGCAATAGGATCTCGTATCTACACTTGAACTGTGATGTACACTAGATAAAAATGAGTACATTTGAAAGGAATATAAGTAATGTTTCTACCAAGTTGTTGAAAATATAAAATGTTGTTACCTCAAATAGTTGCTCGTCGTTTTCATCAAAAGGGTGCCCCGTGTTTTTGTTCACTATCGTCGCAACGCCTGGTGGAAGAAACAAATAACTTCGGTATCATACAGTAGAACAACAGATAGATACTCGTAGATCAATATCAATATGTATGTTCCACGTGTATAATACAAATGAACCACTTATAAGTTAGTGAGTTTGAATACATAAGTGCAATTTGCAACGAACTAAATATATAAATTCCTAGTTAAATAGTAAAAATGTTCCCGGATTATTATCTCTTTATATCATTATTATGAATTTCGGTGAGTAAATTTACTAATTGAATGAAATATAGACATTCGAATGAAATGGGAAATTTTACTGTTTATCTGACTGAATTTACATATTGACTCGAAATTGGCAAAATTTACATCAGAAAGAGAATTTGATGAGAATTTAGGATATACGAAGTGTACGAGCGGTCCACTATGGAAGACAAGGCCGTCTCATCCTCCAATCCTAGTGACTGAATTTTCTGAGTTGATCATTAAAATATATAATAAAGAATTAAAAATGGCGCATGTATTTCGTATCAAATTTGCCTTAACAATTTTGGTCCTCATGTAGTCACCCTACCTACAAGTATTTGTACCTTCGGCTCGTTGTAAATAATAAATCAAAATCCGGGCTCACAAGATTTACTATACTTTATGATGGACCCCTAAAGCTCATCTCCACTCCAAACGGTCGTGAAAAAAGTAAGCAACGGACGCATTTTATGGTTGCACTCAACCAGGTAACGGGTTACGAAGGTGTATAAAAATGCTCGGAGCGCTACGTGGATACAAAATAAGAGATAAAAAGCGCAGTAACGCTCTCTGGGGGCAATATTTTGCTGTGGGTGTAGCTCAACATTTACAAGAGCTTTTTATCTGCAAAACCCTTCCAGTCTTCCACCTTCATACTTGATTTCGTACTTAGTAAATACAAGAGCTGCTTCAAATTGTTTATTAAATTAAATCATCTAGGAGGGTTTCTCTATGCCTTAAGTTAAACTCTACCTCCTGTTTTGTTTATGCAGGACTGAAAAAAGTATCTTGCTAGTATTTAAGGGTGAGAAATATTTAATAGACTGGCGCTATTTTCCCCATACAGTATGAAACAAAAACTTTTGTCAAGTTGCGTGGTATAATAGCTTCTTTACATTAAAGCATTTAATGTAGAATAGCGCCATAGCACTTGTGTTGATTTTGATGATCATGTTAATAGTTTTCTGAACTGAAAAACATCCGATGTGCTTTTGCTCTGTATCGTGTATTCTACAGATGGGATTTTATGAAATTAGTGAGGCAAGCCCCAAACCATCCTCCGAATTTGTGCAAAATCATACGTTTGAAACGCAAAATGCGAGTCAAAAATTCAATTTGGGATTACCCTAATTTTTTTGGATCTGTTGCACCAATGGACCATATCGATACCTTAAAGCACAAAGGCGCTATGTCCATCAATCTTCCAAATTTTTTATTTTTTTTAATTTCAGAAAAACTCAAATTCAACAAAACTACTATTAACCTTCTTGACGATTATAGCTTAAAAATTTGTTGAAGAATTAAAGAGTTTAGTGTGATTAGCCATTATTTTAGGAATTGTGCACTGGTGAAAACTTCTTTCGCGTTTTTCTGAAAACTCCGTTTTTGGACATCGTGCCTTTGTGCTTTAAGATATCGATATGGAGCTTCTCCTTCCCTACCATCGGTAGTGAGGAAGCAGAAGTAGGATCCTAGTACACGATTCCACAAATTCGCACTACTCATCAACCAAAACCTTTGAAAAGGTGGGGCAGTATAGTTTCCTCACTTAAGCAGGTCTCAGCCAGTCGAGCTGTCCGGGTCAGTATTTCCCGAAATTACCGGCGCTCAACTCTTAAAAGAAGAACTTAAATTTGAAATTTTCAAGGGTTTTCGAAATCCATTAGTGAGAAATGAAAAACTGAAATATTTCCGCTCATAAAAATCAAACAATGATTGCCGGCGAAAAATGGGAAAAACTTAACTGAATAAACAATTTTTCCCATTTTTGGATTTTGATTATTCCAGCGGCAATCTTTTGGTTATTCAATTCCCAAGACTGCTGCACTAATGAATTTCGAAAATCCTTGACAATTCTAATTTGGGGGTTTGAGCGCCTGTAATTTAACGAAATACTAACCCGGAACGAGGAATGAACGGCAACCGACTGAGACCCCCTAAAAAACGCGCGTTTCGTACACTTGTTTCATACTTCAAATTCATTGCTTCTCAATTGAATCCAGGCACATGCAAATTCTTTTATGAAATATGCATGAAGAGAGGTTACCAATATTCCGAACGAAACCACAGGTGTCTCATTTCCGATACGAACAACAGACGAAAATGCAATTTGTTTCATGAAACTCTGCGAACGTAGGTATTCGAGATTTTCATATCCGCTTGGACGCTCGGAGCTAAAAGCGCATAACGAAATCAGAATTAAATTAAATCGGAGTTTAGTTGAACAAGCGCTGGTTCGATTATTGTTGGAATTCATTTTGAAAGTTGGGTACCGTTGAATAAATAATTCAATTTCATTATAATTTTACCTCGAATTGTTCTCAAATTGTTTAATTCATCGTTTGATGAACGTTTTAAATGGAAAGTAAAATATCGTTGTTATGTTTTTGATTCTTGTAAAATGTTGAATAAAATATACTTTAGTTCTACTCGGGGAATTTCACTTTACAGAAAAGTAAAGTAAACAACCATTTCAGGTTGGATTTTCGTTCGACTGCCATTTCTAGCGTTGCGGACGTCATCAGCTGTCTTCGTAAGGGAAGATCAGAATTTGTTCTGATTATTTCGCTCACTATGAGAGCCCCGGACGCACAAAAACGCACGCTGCCGGTAATGATATTTGAACCCACGACCCCCGCAGAAGTCGGTCCAAATTCCACCGCCAAACAACGCTCACTCCAGTGACCGTTGCTACACAGGACCCCCTGGGAATCTCACTGTCTGACTCAATAAAATACTGGTTCTAACTTTGGTCTAAATGGGGAGCGCGCCTGATTTTGTTTTAAATTTTTAATCGAAAGTAGACCTCATTTTGAGAATTTTGACACCAGACGTTCTCTTTTTGGGTGAGTAGATATTTTTCTATGATTTTTCAATGTTTTGAATGCTTTTTGACCTCACGCGCCCCTCTTTCCTGGGCGGGACCCCCAGCTCATTGTGACGTCATAAAAGTAGGGGAAATATGAGAGTGCGGCAACTTTAGCCCTTCTAGGGCTCCAAAAGGGCTGAAATTTGGTGGGTGGATGGAGGATGTTTTTCCATGTCTGTGAAATTTTTAAATTAGGAGTGTGTGACGAATAGGGTGGCTCCTTAGGCCCTATAATTGGGGTATGGCTGATATATTGAGAATGTAGGTGTTCAGAAACGTTCGTGATTCTGATTGAAGAAATCCGGCCCTAAAAATGCGCGAAAAATGGTGGATAAGGGACTGCTAGGTTTAGTGTGACGAATAGGTGGCTTTAACCTTAGGAAGTAAGCCCTATAAATGGTTGATATAGGAGGTGTCGTAATTCTGATTGAAGGAATCCGGCCCTAAAAATACGCGGAAAATGGTGGAGCACGTGACTCTTAGGTTCCTGCAGGTGATGATCGTCCTTGATACAGGTTTGGAAGCAGAGTTGTTAAACTCAAAACTTAAAACTTCGTTAAACGTTAAAATTGTTAAATCAGAATCACGAACGTTTCTGAACACCTACATTCTCATATATCAGCCATACCCCATTTATAGGGCCTAAGGAGCCACCCTATTCGTCACACACTCCTAATTTCAAAATTTCACAGACAAAGAAGGACATCCTCTATCCACCTACCAAATTTCAGCCCTTTTGGAGCCCTAGAAAGGCTAAAGTTGCCGCACTCTCAAATTTCCCCTACTCATAAACTTTCGAATCTTTGAAAAATCATAGGAAAAGGTATTCTGACGCTAGAAGGTCGCGGTTGGTGTCAAAATTCTCAGAATGAGGTCTAGTTTAGAATAAAAATAACAATAAACAGTTTTTCCGACCCATGTGCGCACCCTATTGCCTTCACAAGGAGAAATAAGATGAATAGGATATTAGGCCCCTAACCGGCTTACCGAATAATATTATTGAGGTATCAGTTTCTGGTCTACACAAAACCAGGTTACCAGTGGAGGAGATGTTTTCTGGTCTACACAAAACCAGGTAACCAGTGAGAAAGAATCGTCTCTAAGATTTTGCGAGTTGATGATGAAGGTTGAGAGAGAAGTTGTAGTCAAGGTTTTAGTCTCAAGATTGGATGGGAGTGAAGCGAGCTTATATAGCTCTAGTCTCGCAGGCGAGCACTGGCTTTGTGTTCCGTCTCGGGTGGGAGATTATTTTGGAGGCGCCAGTTAGGCGACAGGTAAATGGGGGGGTGCGCCTTGATTTTTTTTTAGATTTTTAATCGAAAGTAGACTACATCCTGAGAATTTTGGCACCAACCGCGACCTTCTAGCGTGAGTAGATCTGTTTCTATGATTTTTCAAAGTTTCGACCGTTTATGACGTCACGCGCCCCTCTCGCCTCGGCGGGACCCCCCAGCCCACTGTGACGTCATAAACGGTCGAAACTTTGAAAAAATCATAGAAACAGACCTACTCACGCTAGAAGGTCGCGGTTGGTAACGAAATTCTCAGAATGAGGTCTACTTTAGATTAAAAATAACAATAAAGGGTTTTTCCTACCCAGGCGCACACCCAACTGACAGTAACTTGCTTGCAGTCACCTTCACGTCAAACAAACAACCGGATCACACGTGTTTATTTGTAAAATACAAGTAACTACTACGCTATTGGGTTCACCATAATAGTATCACTATTATAGTATGTGAAAAGAATGTCTACAGTCATGTAAGAACGTACTTTTTTTTTCATTTTACGAATGACTTCATCGTGGAGAGATGGCAATAATGTTCAAAGTTGGCGTACGAATGTTTACTAACCGATTATTTGATATGAACTGTTTCTGATTGGCATAGCTAACAGGCTTTTCACGTTGACGGCTGTCTTCTCTCCCACAATCGCGGGTTCTGGAACGTTCAGTACTTGACCGGATTCGGCCACTCGTTCTGCGAGCGCCAGGAGGTACTGAGCCGTCGAATCGTCGCTCTGCATTTTCTTTCTGAAAACAAGTTTGGGTGGTGACAAAATCAGCTGTGTAGTGATTTTCTTCATGCATTTAGTAAATGCTCTTCATTCTCATCATTTCTTTTGTAATAACTCCGATATACCTTTTCTCAATGAAATGTAAAGAACCAACAGCCAGAATTCTACTAGCCCAATAAACTCGTATTTGTATAATAAACTTGGTATCAAGTACCTAGTGATTAGTACCTAGATTCTGTCGAGAGTCCGGGACAAATTCAAACCTTTCTTTTGTCAGTTGTTTCAGAAAAAGTTAACTGAATTTAATCGTCGTTCACATAAATTATTAACTCAACAGGTTGACGGGTCGAAGACCAACTCCAGGGTGGGTAGTGCATTTTTCGACGATTTGGAAAAAGTCGTGAAGAGCTTCAGACTCTGGGACAAGAGCTCAATCTACACGGCAGAGCTGTACGCTATATTGCAGAGCCTAGTGTATGCAAGAGAAACAATGAACGAAAAGCGTCAAATAATCTTAATCTCAGACTCCCAAAGTGCATTGTTGAAACTAAAAAACATCAATGTAAGCAGCAAGATAACGAAACTGGAAGCTGACATCCTACGACAAATGAGTTTACTTCGCGACAGTGGAAAACAGATACACTTTATCTGGATAAAATCACATATTGGTGTACCGGGAAATGAGACAGCTGATCTCCCTGCCCCAGATCCAGCTGGACTATATCCCTACACAGACCTATATAGGAGCATAGACAGCCAACATAAGCACGAATGGCAAGATTTTTACGTCAATTACCTTGAAGGGAAAAAGTACGCTTTTATGTTTCAAAAAGTTAAACACCGCGCATGGTTCAGCAAAATCGAAACCCCGAAACCAAGGAAGTACTTTAAAGTCATATCCAGGATAAGGACCGGCCACTGATTGACAAGGAAATATTTACACATGGTCGGAAGAAGTCAAAGCGCTGGATGCCGTGCATGCCCGGAAGAAATTGAAACACTAGAACACGTTCTCTTCAGCTGCCCGCAATACGAACAACCGAGAAAACAACTTTTTGATACTATCTCCGCAGAAGTTCAACAACCCATCAATATGAACTGTGCGTTTGAGTAAGGGTTTAGCAATAAAACCAACTTATCCCAAACTGTGTTAATTGTATTTGAAAATAAAATGAAATGAAATTAAATGGTGAATGATATAAATTCCTATAAGGAGCTCCTTGTGTTTAAAATTAAATTGATACGAAAATATCGGTAAAGAATAGGTTTAGGAGAAGAAAAAAAAGAATGTTCTGACCGGGAATCGAACTGAGATGATCCAGCGGTCGCAGTGAAGATGAAAGGGTTGGCAGCTTTGACCGATGAGATGGGCAGAAGTCGCGTCTTGCAGTAGTGACGACGGTCGATAGATCGATTCCAACCGAATAAATATGGTTGCCAAAATAGAGGTAAAGCGCTCGAATCGGAAGAAGTGTGCAGAACCCAGACAATTTGCAAAACGCTCAGGCTCTGTGGATATGTTGAGCATCGAGGTTTTGATCGGAGTAGGACTGGAAACTGGACAAGATAAATTGCGGGTGTATACTGCTTCCTCGTATATCTCGGCCCACAAAAGATTTGCAGTGATGTTGGGGTTCCGTAGGATCCAGAAGGAGCTAGTACGGGATGCTGATGATCTGATATAACTCGATTAATATTCTGATGACCGTAAATTAAACAGGTAGAGAACAGTCGGTAGAGAGAGGCGATTATGACTGATGGGACCTCAACGGCTGCGCAGCGACGTGTTCGCATGACGTCACACACCCCACAATCAACAATTGGACCAATCACTCGCGATTCAACGAATCGAGGAAAATAATTGGCCAAACAGAATGGCGCTGAATTATAAAGATAAAACAAACAAAAAAAACTTATTGTAGGTGTTCAGAGTACTGAACATGGATCATATACTAAGCCTAGAGAAAATTGAAATATACGACGCTATATATAGTTATGCTACTAACATTAATATGAATTTATAAAGAATAGGTAATAATATTACCTATGTACATATAATATTATTATGTACTTACTTATCAACACTACTACTACTCTAACTATTGTATGGTTGAATGGCTCTATGCAAATACCAAATAAATAATTTAAAAAAAAACTCAACAGGTTATAGTTTTAGTAGTGTGGAAAAATAGAAGAGAAAGAAACTAACGAAAGTAGTGAATAAGGAGAAGCCACAAAACCAGCGGGAGTAGACGAGGACTCAATCGAAGATGAAGTACTAACAGTATTAAAAGGAAGAAATCAACATTAGAAGTCCCTATAGATCGAATCAAGATTACAATTGATTCAGTGGAAGTTAACAAAATTGAATCAGTGAGAATGACAACAGTACATGTCCCCAATCAGCTTATCGAGATATCAGGTGTCAGGTGGTATAAGTCCATGGACTCCTACTGTTTTTTCCCTCAATCATTTTCATTTAGGCTCTGTTCAAGCTTACCGAGTGTGGTTAGCATACTGCTCTTGTGCTCAATGCGTAGTTCTATTGGTTACAACCTACAAAAAGCCATTTTTCAACAATCGTCAAAAATGGACTTGTACTGTTTTTATTCTCATCGATTCAACTGAACTCGACAACTTAGAAACAAGAGCTAATCGCGGAACTTCAGGTGTTATCAAAAGTCTCAAGGACTCAGGTTGCAAGAGGTATTAGAAGAGGTTTTGGGAGTTGGAGAGTGGACAAAATCAGCGAGAACAGAGTCGAGTAATTAATTTAAATTATGTCGGAAAACCATCTATTCAGCTATCCATTAGCTGTACTGCTACACGATCAACGTCGAGAAACTTCACAAGTCTTCAGATATTAAGCCCCAGTAACATAATTGTTGCGTGGGTTAGACTGTATATTCTGCAGACCCTCATCAAACAAGAAGCAACAGGTCTCGGCCGATACTATTGAGCACGTCAATTTATTCAGGAAACGTGCGTTTGACGTTATGAAGTCTCTCCAACGTCTTCCTCAATTCCACACCGGAAACAAGTGGAATGGAATCGGTGACAACCTGGCTACCAAACGGGTAATAGAATTTAAAGACATTGTCTCCAAGTTGTGTTATCCGACTGCAACTGACGTTGACAGCAGTTTAAGTGGGTGGATTGTTATCAAGAGGACTCCCTCGAGGTCTCCCTTTTGAAAAACTTTTGCCTTAGTTAAACGCCTTTCCCCCTAAGTTTTCATTCGAAGTTTCTCGGATCTCTCAGTCAAAGCTGCTTTCACAGCGTAAGATCTAATCTTTCTCGTGATGTCGTTGAGCAAACTATTATCTGCCAAGTCAACCTTGGAAAGAGAAATCCATAAAATATCATGAAAGTCTTTGATACTGTCGTACCACTCAATCTTTAACCAATTGAGCAATTCAAATTAAATTAAAATTAACTTTAAAATACAATTTTTTGCGTCTTAAAATCGTTTTTCGGCTAAACGAAATATCTCCGAAATTATCTCGACTGTGGTGTTTTTTTTAGGAGTTTATTAGAATTGTGATCCATTTGCTCCTAGGAGCACAAAAATCACAAAACTCATATCCCTCGTATAAATGGGAAAGTTACTTACTTGTTATTGTTGGTATTTTTGTGACGGTTCGCAGGAGACGTCAGTTCGAAGAGTTTTGAGAACTTGACTTTCTGAAAAAACGTCACAAACAACTAGAAGATGCTTATAATCTCCAAGTAATACGGAACTACATTTTGTTAGTACTATGTTCCTACTGAACAATTTTATCAAATATTTAAGAATTTTTCGACATTTAAAAAAATTTTGAACGTTAAGGTATTGTTATTCCTAATGCTGTATATTTTATGAGGACTCAAACGACTGACACTGGGAAACCAAAGTCGATGCAGGGGTCTATTTTTCCAGAATTCTACATCGTTAAGTAGATAATAAGTGTACAAAATAAGAGTGAAAGTATTCAAGAATGACAATTTTCGCTCAACCAGCAACGTTTTATGATTTCTATGAAAATTTTCGAGAGTAGAAAAATTTTGGTACATTTGGAATCAGCTTAACATTTCGACTGTAACAGTGTAAATCCGCGTAAGTTGAAAAAAACGAAATTTTTCAGGAGGCGTAAAAAACGTCTAAATGGCTTAAAAATATAAGTTTTTCACGTCTCCTGAAAAATTTTGTTTTTCAACTTACGCGGTTTTACATTGTTACTGTCGATTATTATAAGAATAAACTATAAAGAAATGTGAGGAAAATTAGGTACCTATTCAACAAAATAATTTTCTCTTCCCTTATGCTTCGCAAAAATTACTCACTTCTTGCGAATTTTCGTCGACCAACAGGACAGCCGCCCGCTCGCATTTCAACAGCCGCTGCGCTCTCTGCATGATTTTCAAAACAACTTTTTCCAAAGATGTTTGCTCTTCAAACAGGTCGTGAACTACTTCCAAGAGGTTCTAGAGAAGAAAAGAGAGCGAATAAAAGGAATTTCTATCATTAGGTGGACATTAGGGATGGAAATTGAGAAAACGCAGTCATGAGACAAGCTCAAATTATCACGGAGAAGGAATTGATGATTTCTTATAGTTCTGGTCAAGTCTATAATAGGCAAGGAAATGAATGAGTAGGGATTCTTATAACTGTAACAAGCGATGATAACTGGTACTATTTGTTTTTGATTTTACAAATTGTCAGGTGCGAAAAAATGAATGTACCAATGAAGAGTTTTTTGGAAGTAGCCACTTCAACAAGAGGTAGGTTTGGAATATTTTGATGACTTACAGACTAGATAGGAATGAGTTTTGAAACAAACCAAACTAAAGCAAACTAAAAAAACTGCCAACTTAACCCAAGTTTGATTCAATTTTTGAAAGTGTATAAATACATATGTAGGAAAGATAGAGATAAGTACATAAATATAAATTATAATAGTTATACCTCTTTAAAAAATGATGTCGTTTTATCCCATGCAAGTGAATAATCATGTGATAGAGAAAAATAAAAATAATTTCATAGTTTCGTATGTATTGTTATTGAAGAGAGAGAATCTCGATTTTCCCTCGTCCGCCTCCGAGTGCCGAATAGCGTTTCAAGCTCATTTGTTTCTCTTCAATGACTGAACCGAATGGCGTTAAGTGGATTAAGTGAAAGATAAATAATGTTCAGGTTATCAATGTTCATTAAGACCAATTCATACAGGATAACCCAGTTGTCCCTTCTTCTGAAGTGAAAAGAGGAGAAATTGTCACAAATTGAGATGATGAAACTAATGGGTGATATGGAATATTGAACCCTGCGGAAGTGACGTAGAAGTGTTTATTATTCCAATTAAGTCAAATTTACCAATCTATGAATGTGTATATTTGATCTATAATGTGTAACTTTATGATGGTTTTATTGAAAGAAAATTCTCTCACACGTACATGTATGATAAATATGCAAGTTTCCAGTAGTAATCGGAAGCACACATTTCACTCAAAGTAGATACTACATATGTACAAATTATGGCAATTATTGAACCACTTACGCGATTTCTTTCGTATTCCATCCTCGAGGTTTCAACGATTTGAGCGTTCGTCAAAGCGATGCCAACGAATTGGAGGTACGTCTCAAACACCTGCAGAATAATTACATATAAAAAAAATTATTTTCATGGAACTGAGAGAAAACGCAATCCCTAATCGCATCTCTTCCTATAACACGAAGAAAACCATTAGTCGCAATGTGGATTTATTATAGTAGAATCTACAAAACAATCAATCAATATTGTGTATACATGAATATAGAAATACAACTTCAAAAGCAGTCAGTATAGTCGGACTATAAATCCTTTGATGTCAAGATTATTTACAACGTAAATAGGTGGATAATGTACAAAGGAACAATAATTTGTACTAGTCGGTAGTTAATTTCAATTGTATAATTCTACGAAAACTGAATCCATATTAGGCCATTTATAATTAGAATTAGAATATTTATAAATTAGAATATTTATAATTATATTAAATAATTTATATTTATATTTAATAATTTATAATTTATATTTATAGAATTAGAATTTATAATTAGAATATTTATTATTTTTTTAATTTTTGGGTAAAACGAACTTTTTCATCCTTGAAGGTGAAGTGGCCGTCGTCTTTATCGGGATTTTTGTTAACGATTTGAGCCACAGCTATAATGTCGTCGCTAGCGCTTCTGACGGCCATGCAGAGCAGCGACTCTGTGTGGTAACCCGTGATTCTGTCAACCTCATCGTCGAACCTTGGATCCTAGACATACACAATTATATTTTTCATATGAATTAATAACTACCTATTCAATATAATTTGATGAAAATATATGTTAGTTGGTTCTTAAAATAATTCTTCCACTGAAAAAGGAACATAATTTTTATTATTGTACACCTACTTTCTATTTTCGCCACCTCCATAGGTAGGTAGGTGTCTAATCAAGGTTGGATCGGACCAATTTTTCTACCATGGAAAGTTACAGACAAATAGTGCTACTCCAAATTTTGTTTTCAGGATTCTTATGTACCTACTGGATCATTTTTCCCTGCTATAAGATGTTTTGACTACATTGTGAGTTGGCGAGCAGGGGAATTGTGTAAATGATTGAGTAGTAAATGACTTGTTAAGGAAGAAGATAGAGACTAGAAAGAAGAAAAGTATGATCCCTTCGGAGTTCTTGTGAGAGGAATAGCCTTTGCCCTCTTCCTCCTCTTACTCAAGCCATTCAATTTCCTAGTAGAAAAGCACTACTACTTGGAAGAGTTGTTAAAAGATGGAGAAACTAGGAGTATTTGTGAGAGGAAGAGTCGTGCTGCCTCAGCTCCTTGGCACCCTGAAAAACGATTCAATTATATCTTGGAACATCTCATCCAAAATTTAGTGAGTGGGAGAGTGGTTGAAAGGAGACGGGAGTATGAGTTCGAGTGAGAGTAAGAGTAGTGCTGCTTCTGTGCTACTCCTCTCCTTCTTGACCATTCAAATCTCTTGAGAAAGAGTTCAATACAAAGAGAAAGCCTTGCTGCCTAAGCTCTTCTCTTTTCCCCCTTCCAGGAAGTCTCCTGCCTCTCTCTTCTAAGATCTGTTTGATGAGAGAGTATGTGGTCATTTCATTGGTGAGTAGAAGAGTTGTGAAGAGCGTTCAGTGGGCTAGTTCGCTTTTCACATCTCTAGGAGTTCGGTAGCTTCGAGGTTAATAGGGTTGTAGGTACTGAATATGTAGGTACTCGACCTATACCACCCTTTTGTTCAGATTATTTCAAAGGAACCCTTATATCAATTGATTTAACAAACATATCTACCTCGCAGGCTACTTGAAGGTTGACAGTTTCACCAGTCTCTGCCACATGGCCCAGAATCCCACTGCCCCAAGGAACTTGAATCTCATTGTCACCTGAGGCGCCACCGTTGGCGGGTAGTAGAAACCTCCCAGCCCCACAGTGGATGTCAAATACCTGTAAACAAAGAGTTATGAATTTGAAGTCACACATTAGTAAATACTATGAGAAGGAAGAATTTGGAGACTTGATGGGGGTTGAAGATTTGTTCATCCTCCGTGAGGGATTGTGTGGGTTCGTCTTTAGGCAGTTATCTACCAGTTTTATTGCAATCAGACTAATTCATTTGCTAATCTAGAAATTTTTGAAATGAAATCCGACTGTTATTCTGAGGTGTTCTCCTCTGCTCTCCCCAGTTCAGATATGTTCGGAAAGCTAATACCGAAGTGTTGATTTTGGAAATGGGGGTGGCGAGCCTTCGGGGCAACTCTGTTCCCTGCCAAAGGGTCTACAATCCAATTTACTCTTGAAAAGGGTAGTTAGTCACAACATCATCTATTGAACATCAATATCATAGCCTTGGCTTTCCAAACACACCATAGGGTTGATTGGTTGTTTTCGCTAGAGAGTGATTTAGCAGCTACTATGATAACACCAATAAGGAAGAAGTTGTACAGAATAAACTTCTGTGTTCAGCTTCCAGATTCTGTACAAAACGCCTCCCAAGTTGGGTGGACAGTTTGGATAGTTTCCTCATATAAAATAATAAGGACGTATTAGTGTAAACGTGAGAAAATATCATTTATGTGCATTGCCTACCTACATGTAGATAATGTACTTTTGCATGTATTTAATATGTATTTATTTAATATATGTATATTATATATGTATCCCTATATGTAGTTATATATGTATTTATATACCTATTGTTATTATATATGTATTTATTTAATTGTATGTATAATACATGTGTATGTATTTTCACGATTAAGTTGATTTTTATAATTACAGGATGTTAGGCAATTTGATAATATAATTTTAATAATATGTTCACCAACAGATTTTATGTTTTATACATCGATGTTGCAGTTTGGAAGTTGTCTATACTATTAGGTTAACTATACTGTCCACCCACCTTGGCAGATGTTTTTGCATGATTGAAAACTTTTTCCAAAAATTGGCCATTTTGTTTGTATAAGTATATTGGATCTGAACACAATGAAATTTGTAGGTAGTCTCTCCAAATTTGAGCGTTTTCGGGCTATTTGGAACAGAGAATACGTATTTTTGGAGAATTTCGCAGCAATGAAACTCATAGAGGGCTGTCTAGGAACTCTTGTACTTCTCGAAAATTCTATCGTGATCGTACTCTAAAAGTAATTCGTCTCTGACAGACAGGCAGATAAACTGGCACTGATAAACTGAGTAACTCCCAAGGAGAGGATAAAACTATCAAGCTCTGGAACTCAAAACGTGAAAAGTACGTTTGATTTTGGAAGCCAAACATTTTTGACATGCTGGACAAGACATAAAATACTTTGGTAGTTTGATTTTGGAAGCCAAACATTTTTGACATGCTGGACAAGACATAAAATACTTTGGTAGTGATGGAGCAGAACTTGAGAAACATTTGTGCTGTGGATTCTTAGGATCTGTCTGGAAGAGAAGAACTGTCATAAGAAGTACCTTGTCTTCAATTCAGAAGGTACCTATGAGTTTTCCGTTGTCCGTGGCTATAAAATCTCTCTTTATAACTTCAAGAGATGAGCTCCAAGTACCCTCGCTAGACCGGACGATTTAAACCCTTTCTAGGCAATTCAACGGAGATAGGACAGAATAGAAGGACCGTAAACTGTTTATCGACCAACCCTGGCTCGGTTTCCCCCATGAAGTGTCCACACCGGATTTCACGCTCCGGGGGATTTCAGAGGTGACCCCGCAGAAGGCTCTCTACACAACACACGGTCCCTATTTGCTCTTACTGAAATCATTTACATGAAAAGGACCAACAGTCGTGTAATTGCCTGAGTTGTGACTCGTCGAAAACACCCTGTTATGTCTGCGTGTCGGCGAGTGAAGGAGCTGACCTTCTCGCTGCGGCGTTTGTTTCTTCTTTAACTCCTACTCAACTAAGAGAGTGTTCCCTAGCCTAACATGAAGTGCTGTCGCATCGGCGGTTCATAACCACACCGAGGTGCTAAGCACTGTGGAGGCGGCTAGCCCGTCAGCCTCGGCGGTTCATAACCACACCGACGGGAAGACGGGATATTTACCTAGTGAGCCTAGTACTTCGAGGAGATTCCTGTTCGAGGAGAAGGTTTGAGAGCGAAATGATAAAGGCGATAGACTTGACTAGATTGGCATCAGGGTGCATCCCTGAGTGAGCTTATATACTCATTTCGTTAGCTCGGGAGAGAGAGAGGTGGAAGGGTGACGTCATGTCGGTGTCTCCCCCGTACCTCGTCACTCCCGGTGGGTGGTGACTCACTCAGGGATCCTCCCGTCGGCTTCTTTATTTAAGAACTACTTATTGTTGATATGTGGGTCATAACACACCCCATAGTCGACTTTAATACCTACAGGTGGGCAATCAGAACACAACAATGATGGGTTTTGAGTGAATATTTTGAGACCTCTATCTCATAGAACTGGTACCTACACGTGAGCAGATCTTACAAAGACTACACACTTCGTTAACTTAACAGCAAACATAGATGATAAGCTACACACAAAACATTTGAGAATTACCTCTCCAAAATAGTTTTCTCGAATAATTTCTTGTTTGATTTCTAATCATCAATTAGAGAGTTAATTTACGTCAAACGTTTAGGAACCCTACGACCATTCGTCGTCTTAGTTGCAAGCTTCAAATAATCAAGGAATAAAACATTGGGATTCGGTAGGTGTCAACATCGAGAAAACATGAGATGCAACTAGTCATCTTAATACTACAATGGCTGATTTAGACAAGTATGATTCATTTTTCCGATCTCAGTTTGATGTTTCGAAAATCGTATGCTTGAAGCTCTAGGTACTTTGTAATGGCCTTTTGGCTTTATGCCATTAAACCATTCCACGTTTCTCCACGTTCTCCATTATACCTGTTGTCTGCACCGCAGACAAGACCGTTGCCTGGTATGGGTACACGGTCCGGGAGCCGCCATGGTGGGTGGGTCCGGGCCCGGCTGGGTGCCTCCCGGCTGGGCTCCGCTGCCTTGGTCTTCTGGAGGATCTGATCTCTCGTTCTTTTTTTACCCGTGTGCCCTGTCTAGTATCCCATTGTTTTGTTTAGCCCTATTACTCTGTTATGTTTTGTTTCATATTTATATTTTATTGTCGATACACTTTGTGTTGGCAAATAAAACATTCATTCATTTATCCATTCATTGATTCATCATGCTGTAGCTCTAAATGTAGGATCTGTGAAATTAACGGAGATGCTCTGGAGATCAAGAAGCACAATGATAATGGAGTCGGATTGAGCATTACTATAGAAGTTGTAAGAAAAACAATGATAGTATCATGATGAATAAAATCAAACTACCCTCCAATTTCAAACGAAATCTGACAAATAGGCGATAAATTATCAAGGGACGTTTACTCATGCACAGAATCTGTCAACAATCCTGGAGTGGTGGAATCTGTAGGGATCCGTCTGGATCTCAGTCCTCACAATTCATTGAATTTTTACTGACATCAGTCACTAAGTTATTAGCTACCTCAAATTTTTCCATTGCAAACAAGCATTTGCTAACATGCGGAATTACATCTCAGTCTGGATCCCAACCCTCACAATTCATTGGATTTTTATTGATATCTGTCACTAAGTTAGTAGGTGCCTCAAGTTTTTCCATTACAAAGAAGCATTTGCTGACGAGCGAAATAACATAAACAAATAGTCAGACACAAAGCTGAAATGCGTTCGGGAAGATCTTTAACATGAAAAGCGAGTGCAGATATTGATTTTTGAGCAATTTTTTCCAAATTGAGAAAACTAATTATCCCAACTCGGTTAGGTAAGACTTGAAGTGTACCTAGTTCCACTTTTTTTTTCGTTAGAAATTTTACAAGTAATTTTGATTAATTACCTTGGATACAAGAACTTTTTTCCCCGGAGGGCCTTCGACGAGGAACAACGACGACCCATCGACGTCGAGGAGGACGGCAATGTTGTCGACGATCTTGTGCGACAAGGATTTCAGGTCTAAATCAGTCGCGATGTCTCTGACACAGGATAGGAAAAATTCCCGCTCGCCGCTGGATCGGAGAAGCTACGAACATATTTTAAAAGTAATACAGGTGTAAGTGCTTATCATAAAGCTGAATACGGATTTCGTAATAGATGGCCAAGACTTTTCAGACCTTTGCTGAACTCCTTGGTGAACAAGGATTTCACAGGCAAGACACTGGCTAGAAAGATATCGTCATCACTACAGCAAACTATTTAATTTTTGTACACTCCAGAGAACAATCGAATCGACGAATTTTAAGAATTTTTGTTTTAGAGGCCGTGATAATGGTTTTGGCAAGGCCTATCAACTGTCAAAATCCTGTCTCATCATCTTGCACAGTTTTCCAACTACAGCTTGGTACCTAATAATTTACGAATCTGCGTATATGGGCCATTTCCAACAATATCAAGCTAGCGAATCTCATTATTGTATTAATTTCTTCTATTGTTTTATTATAACTGTATCTGAATAATCCAGAATAAACTTGATAATGTCCCTGCAATCATCCAAATATCATTGCTTGGTTATCAAAACAAAACAACGCTCGCTGTTTCCGTGTTTTGAAGCTCAAAATTATTCAAATTTGGGAAATTTCTAATGGATCGTCATCTGTACGGAGGTAGTATTCATTTAAAACAATCATAATTAAAATACGATGAATTTAAAAGGTCGAGTCAAAATTTAATTATGCTCTGCGAAAAACTTGTATAATCTTCGATTCGTTTTTCGAGTGAAAAAAAAAAAAAAAAAAAAAAAAAAAATCGGTAGTTTGCCATATTGGTGAGGATATGAGCAGGTCTTCCCATGTACAGACTGATTCCGTGTACTCAGGCTTAAAATTCACGTTGCCAACATGGACAGATCAAAATGTATTTCTTGTCTCACGAGGTTGATAAAGATGGCTACCGGACACTACCATCGAAAAATCTGGGTGACCGTAATTATAAGGGATGAATACATTAGCAATTATGGTAAATCTACGAACTAACCTCCCTTTTCACGGCACGTGACGTCGTCGGTTCCGTTTCTGGGAGTCGGACTTTGGACTCGATTAAAAGGGACAGCATATGGACGGAATTGGGTGGCAGCGAGCAGTACCTAATCACAAGTAGTGACAAGTAAATAAACGTAAGTGTCAACATATTTATGAAGATCCAAACCAGAAGAAAAAGTCCGTCTTTAACGGATTTCGCCAATCAAATCAAGGATCGAGAAAACTTTGTGTTCTTCAAACAATCAATTACAATATCCTCCTTCGGGTGTGTTGGAAGGGGTAAAACAATTTTTTTCTTCCTCGATTCAAGTTGAAAATAATAAACCAAAAATAATCGTCAAATAAAGATAGTTGAAAGCTAAATCAAAACGAATTTACGAAGTAAGTGTGATAAGGGAGTCTCAGTCGGTAGCCGTTCGTTCCTCGTTCCGGGTTAGTATTTCCCTAAATTACATACGCTAAAATTTCAAAAATTGTACCTAAATTTGAAATTTTCAAGGATTTTAGAAATGCATTAGCGCAGCAGTCTAGGGAATTGAATAACTGAAAGATTGCCGCTGAAATCATCAAAATTGAACAATGATTGCCAGAGAAAAATAGAAAAACCTTAACTGAATGAACAGTTTTTCATTGAAATCCTTAAAAATTTCAAATTTAGGCACAACTTTTAAAGTTTTAGCGCCTGTAATTTAGGGAAATATTATCCCGGAACGAGAAACGAACGGCGACCGCCTGAGACCCCCTTAACCCATTAACCATTAACCCATTAACGCCCAAAACTTTTTTTTCTATACATTTTGAAAATAGATCTGATATTATAAAATAACCTCAAAAATCTCCTAGTCGAATTTCATGGGTTTACGTTGCCATATCGCAACGCTGGGAGCCACAAGAACTGATGTTTATTTTTCAAAAACATTTTAAGTGTATTGTATCGTGATCTCACGGGATCTACTAGGAACTCTTTTACAATATTGGATGAGGAATACGTCCAATATTGAGTGTAATTCATCAACTCATTGTAACATTCATAATTAGTCAAAAAACGCTGCAAATTATTACACAATGGTTTATTATTTTCTATTTCTCTATTTAGATCACTCGTCTGCAAAGTCACCAACCATCCAACATGAAGATAAACATCGATCGCATTTCGGTCAGCATTAATTTGAACGGAGATTACGCCTCTTTTGCGATTCACACTCGTGTTTCTGATTTATCGTACGTCCAAACTTGAAATTCTCGTAGTGAGCGATCGGTTTGTCCTACAGAGCTCCGGGTGGTCTCAAAAAATTCTAAAAATTCTATAGAATCTTAAATTGAAGGAAAAACAATACCTTAATATCAAAATTTTTATAGTTAGGGCGTTTTCAAAATTTCAAAATTGATTTTGAAATTTGAACCCTTAGAAGTGACCTACATCAACCAAAATCTTTGGGGCACAACTAGACCCCAAATGGAGCCTACATACAAAATTTCATCAAAATCGGTCAATGCTAAGTGGCAAAAGTGCCGCGTACGGCGCACAGTGGGGCCAAATGGCCAAAAAGCGGAAAAAAGTCATTATCTTTTGAAAGAATTACTGTATCGTCTTGGGAATGATTTCATTCGATTCCGAATACGAAAATACATTATAAAAATATGTTTTCTGACGTTTAAATTTATTATTTTAGTACTAAATCTTGAATTTTGAAAAAAATTATGTTACTCAAAGTGGAAAAGCGTGTGACAAAAAAAGGAAAAGCGGTTTTACAGGCGATGGGTGTGTGTTATTTTGTTTTTTCTTCGTTTCAGAGGTTATAGGATACGATAAAGATGATTGAATTGAGGTTTCTTTATATATGTATGTAAATATATATATGTAAATATATATGTGTAGCTATATATTTATGTATTTAATTTTGACAAAATTTTGAGTGATAAAAACCTCTGAAAATTGGATAGTAAGCGATCGAATATTGGAACGAATCCAAATTAAACGTTTGCTAAATCCGAATAAGAAATTTTCAACGATGACATGTTCTCAGTAAGTCACGACAGTACGAACTGACCACATTACTGCGAATGACAATCCGAAGAACCTGGTTTGTTCAAACAGAACCTTGTTGACTCTTAGCAGAAATATTTTACGAAAACGTCGCTATTTACATCATTCTGTTTTCCAATAAAAAATAAAACAAAAAAGTCTGCCAAGTGGGTGTGGCACATAGCTTCCTCGTTTCCATAACCCGATTGTATAGATGATCCGACCATTGTAGCCTTAACTTGACCCCGTTACTCTGTGATTGTAGCTAACAGCCCACATAGGGGACATTTTACTTGTCAACATTCACAATCCCTGGAAATTTTATCGATTTCGAGAGGAAAATGTAGAAGTTAAAACCTTTAGAAGGGTTTTACTCTGAAGCTGCGGTGATGGCAGAGACGGCGTTCTTGGTGTGCCTTTAATTACATTTTAACCCACTACATCTAAATTCGGTGAAATGCGGCAATGAAATTTTTACAGCTTCTTGATAATGGTCAGATTTTCAAGAAAAAAAATGAGCCAAACCGAAGGAAGGCGAAGCTCGGTTTTTCCACTCCTCTAAAGTTTTATTTCGCTATAAAAACCCAAATCTGGAGCTAATGTTCAAGCTAAAATGTTATGAAAAAATAATTAGTATTTTTTAGAGATACTACATATATTTATCCAACATCATATAATTTTATTTAAATTTTTTGAAACACATAGAACGTGTTAGGAAATTTTCAAATTCCACTCTCAAAGTGCTTAAAATCTCGAAATATCAGGTTTGAGCCCCCATTTAGCAGTGAAAACCATTTTTAAACATTGAAGGTCCTTCACACCCTGTTTCTACAGGTAATAGACTTTGAGAAAACCACATTACATTTCTTTTTTAGTCACTTTGCAAAAATGGAGTTTTTTCCACTCCGGCCCCACTGTGCGGCGTACGGCGGACGGACGGCCAAATTTTTATTCGATTTTTGGATTCTACGTACCTTGAAACGTAAACCATCAAATTTTGAGGGGGTGTTAAAAATTTTTTTTTCTTGGTCGATTCCAAAGGTTCATTATTGAAAATAATAAACCAAAATACCACTGAAGGGGGCATTAGACAAAGTATCGTTGCCCTGGTGATGAAAACATGGGTATTTGGTATGGTACTTGTTAGTTCTTACAACCTACAGCCAGGCCAAGAATCAATCAATTTGAAGGTGACGCATCGTGCTTTGTGAGCATTCAATGAGCTATGTGCAACACCCACTTGGCAGACTACTGTTTGTTACCGCGTATTTGGCAGGAAAATCGGTAGTTCTGATGACATCCAATCAGGTCATTTACCCATTGAATCTGTAGATGAAGCTACGTGCTATGTGCCTCACTCTCGTGGCTGGAGATAGAAAATTAATTTAATTATACAGCAATATGACCAGACAGATCTGGAGAAAAGGGTCCCCAGGATAAAGGACTTCTCAATGACTCAGGAAGGTGCCCAGCAGCCTCCAAACAGGAAGGCTCTCTATATTGCCATATGGCACTACTGGGCGTTAATAGGTTAAGAAGACAAGTAATATGAAATTTAAATTTATTGACTTTTCAACGTCACCCTTGGAAATCAACGTAGGTACTAAAACAAAGAAATAGCTTCTCTATGAAAGGTAAAATTCTGAAACTACTTCGGTTCCTTGTTGTCCTACTTCTAAGGTCCATGAAGTCATGATACATTTTTATTATAAACAACATTACAATATCATTACTTACTTTCTCATGTCGATAAGGCTTGATCGACGAGACACGATAATTTCTCTAGGTGGTCCCATCATGAAGTCACTCGTCCTGAAAAATGACCTACTACGCCTGTTCTTTCTTACTGGCTCTCACGTCAACTTCGTTTTGGACCTTGAAACTTCATTATCCTTCCAAATTCTACTTGAGTATCAAGAGAAATGAAGGTACTTTTCCGTTAACCCCCCTCAGACTCTTTCACAACTTTCGCGACTGTTTCACGCCCGCCCATTGTTTCTAGGCACCGGTAGTGATTCCTTTTCACATTTTAATAAATTAATGTACGCTCAGTTTGAGGGAGTAAAGAGACAACGGTGAATTCTTGGAAAAACATGATAGTCCTGGAGCCAAGGCCGAAAATCGCACTTCATTTAGGGATACGATTTGACGACAAATTATGAAAATCTTGTCCATTCTGAGAGAGAAAATTTAGGTCTGCCATTCCAAAACGGTTGCTTTAGAAAATGGCGGTCATGTGAAATGTTCGAAACCCGCGAAAAATCATCATACCTCCGGGATGGATGAAAACTCCGTGAATGAGAGATTAGGTCCAATCATGGATGTTTTCGTTTCAGTTCAGTCTGCCGGTAGAAAACAACGAAATACCGATGGCAAACTGAGTTACAAAGTTTTTACTTATGTGCTAGTACCACATGCCAAAATTGCAACTTTACCAAAATAGGTACATACATTTTAACCCTCAAATTTGCATTTTTTCAATTTTGGTCTGCCTCATATAAGCAATGGGTTACTGAAGGCAGACCACGCTGCTTGAGTTTCAATAAAGTAGTACAGTATTGAGCAAAAATTTGGAGTATCCCAAAATCAACAAATTTTCATCAAAAAATTGACAATTTTTGAATTTGATTCTGCCACTAGAAGACAGCGGGCTATCCAAGGCAGACCATGCTCTATTGTTTACATACCACTCATACTTCAACGTGTTAAAATGTGAATCATCCCAAAATTGTCTGAATTTTAAATCAAATCTGACAATTTTTCAATTTAATTCTGCCAGGACTTTACAGCTGCTTAGTATTGGCAGACAAGTCTCAAACCCGTAAGTAGAATTTTAAAATCCAGCTGTAAAAATTTGGGACGTCCCAAACGTTGTGGATTTTTGCACAAAAAGTGTACAATTTTTTAAATTGAGTCTGTCGAGGGTTAACAGCCGTTGAAGAGTGGCAGACTGATAAAAACATCCATGATTGGACCTAATCTCTCATTTACGGAGTTTTAATCCATCCCGGAGATATGATGATTGTTCGCGATTTTTGAACATTTCACATGGCCGCCCATTTTTGAAAGCAACCGTTTTGGAATGGCAGATTTGAATTTTCTCTCTCAGAATGGACAAGATTTTCAAAATTTGTCGTCAAATCGTATCCCTAAATGAAGTGCGATTTTCGGCCTCGGCTCCAGGACTAATCGGTTGGTTTACAAACATCTCTTCACTAAGGTCAGGAGATAAGGACAATAAGGCAATAAAAGGCAATGCGGAACAGCTAATTCATTACTCGATAACCTATTAGTGCGAATTTATGTGGAGGCAATCAAATCACAACCACGCCAATTTGTTTCAACAAATCCTCACCGACATCGGCAACTTCTAAATACACGGTAATTCAAGGTAATGGAGGGGGGGGGAGGGAGGTATAACGGAAAAGTACCGAATTAGTTGCCAGTAGGTAACCTTGGAAAGTTTCTCATCAAAAGTACGGCTAAGAAAATATTTGATCGAACTCAATCCAGTGCCTTTGTCTTTAGGTTCCAAATCGAAATATAACCATTAGGTAGATGCGAGTAAAGGGCTTATTTGAAACAAAAATATGGAAAATTACTATGGTTTTTGAAGTTATTTCCAGGAATTTTCATTTAAAGGTACACTTTCCTATTCGACTCACGAATTCATATAAGCTGTACGAAAATAGATCTCACCTGCTATACCTACGCCATTATCAACTTTTTCTAATACATTTTGTTCCAACTGAGGAAACAGTATGAAAAATGACAAGTTTCAAGGTCAAAAACGAGAGTGGGAACCAGTAGGCAAACAATATTAAATAATTTATAATAATCTAGTAACTCCACAAAAATAATATTGGTTAATTTCATAAAATTTGAGATATTGAACACAAACGGAACTATGTTATGGCATTTCAAAACTTATATAGAATAATAAATTATTGATCGATCTCTTTTAGACTTCAGTCAGAAAAACTATTCAATTCGTTATGGAAAATTGTTTCTTTTTTTCCATTTTTGAGCTTTGATTATCAGTTGATTCAATAATGTGGAGAAGTAAACAGTTTTAGACTCCCTATTAAATATTACAGACTAACGTTACAGACAGAAAATGGGAATGAAAAGAAACTGGAATTGAGAGAGGAATGTCAAGGGTTTCAATGTGGTTCTTGTGCGAGTATAAGGATAAGAAGTGTATACACTACCTTAGAGAACATAGATTATACAAGGGCGCACAAACTCGGTATTATATAACGCTATACGTGTACAATTGGCTTTATCAGTACCCACAACGAGCCTTTTTGATGTTACAACGATTTTAAGGAACAAAGTAAAGACTGTAGGTACGTGATTCTTGGGCAGGTACGTTTTGGTGCCTTTAGGGGAACAAACACGGAACCAACCTGCTTGAACAACCAACATCAACGTTCTCGAATGAAGAGACATCTAGTACGACATCCAACGTATCTCGTCGTAAATGAACACTAGACCAACACATTACCATGTTAATGATCGTATACCAAACCACGGAGGAATTGCATTTAGATAGATACGAGATAGATACGAGTAGATGGTAATTGATCATGATGTAGAAATCATAAGTAAAAGCTCATGTATGGAGGAATTAACTTTCAGTAGTTATTACCTCACGAGTGCCTAATATTCTGCTATAACATTAATTTTTTCTTTCAATAAGTATTTTAAATAATTTTTTTTTTTCAATAAATTAACTTTTGTGTCACAATGTATCTATTTCAAGCTAACCTGGATTTGGCTCTGGCGAATTCATGTCGCAGGCATTTTTTGGAAACAGACCTCCTGTGGACCGAAAGGTCCTGAGGGCTGGGAGGCTCGTCTGAGCCTCTCCTGGTATAGTCTTGAATGGTGAGGAAGCCATGAGTCACTAGCCATTCGTTGATGCCACAGAGCTCGACTTTCCTCAGGAAGTAGTCCTAAAATCAAAAATTTAAATGTGATTGACTAATTTAAACTTAATTTGTCAAAATTGTGTGTATACTGGATGGAATGCGTACGTAATATATATGCCTGAGTTCGATTATTGCCAGCCAGAAGTACACCCGGAGGTCGACACCTAGGCACTGCATACACGCTAGTTCAACCGAATGAAGTATTCTAATAAATTAGAATCTTTGCGTAGATTCTGACATTACATTTGTCGATTGAATGTTGTTCAGCACATTACCTATCATTTCAGGAAAGCTGTGAAAAATTGGCAATGAAATCGCAATAAAAGGCAACGAAGACGGTCAAAGAACAAGAGTTGTAATAAAACAATGAGTAGATAACCTACCTAAGCATAAGAAAGGAATTGGGTCGCAATACCTAATCATAAATAATAAGTCCAAATCTGCTACTAATGTGATACATAAGTATTTGAATTTTTATGAAGTTCCAAACCAGCCGAAGGCCAAATCAACGAAATGTATGTTATCAATGAAATCAAAAGTTGAAAAAAAACATCATATTGAAAACTTTAATTCAACATCATGAAGGTATATTCTGTTATGAGTTGTAATTTCGATAGACAAAACAAGTGTTCATAACTAACCAATGGTTCATAACTCATAACGCCTATACCTACTTGATGAGTACCGTGAGAATTCTTCATCCTGATGGAACGGAGTAAAAGTAGACAACAGGATGCTATCAAAGGACCCCACGCCAAGGTACCCCCTGGGCATTGTGCCCCTCGTCATTGTACCCCATGAGAGGTTATATTTTGGAGGGTTTCAAAGGACCCCTCCGGCACAGTACCCCTGGTCAATCTACCCCCGAGCTTCTTATCATTATGGATACTATAACGCACCTTCAAACGACCCCCCGGAAATGTACCTACCCCGCTGTCTTTGTCAACAAGCACATAGCAGTTATCTATAGGTATGTCGCACAAAGAAGAGATGGCGCTGGTACTTACCAACAAATTTTGTGAAACGCAATTATTTGTAAGAAAACACAAATGGTTACAGAATATTGATGGTTTTAAAGCTGTTGATGAGTAAGTATTATCTTCAAATTAATAGTAATTTGACCAATCCTTCTTGTTCACATAGAAGATATAGGTGGATAGTGGAGCTGTTGTGTTCGCAGGCGCTGTAAAACAAAATACTGACACACATCTTCAAACTTGAAGGCATTTGACTAGCAAAATTGGTGAAAGTTTACTATAAATTTTGAGAGAGTAGTTACTTGTACAATACACAAAGAAGAGATATGTAGGTAGATAAGAATGAAGTCATACATCTAGTGAAAAGTTCCTGGTTCCAGTTTGTTTACGAAAACCAAAGTAAGAGTATGCAAGAAGGTCGTTACACTGTCTATAAAGTGTCTTCATAGTTTATTCGTAAACCTAGTTGGAAAGGTGAATCGGAGAGAGGGTATAACCTATTTCTTTTCACAAAAAGGGCCATTACTGACGCGAACGAGTGTTCCCAACTTACACCGCCTACCAACGATACGTCTGGTTATCTGGGTCAAAATCATGTATCCAACGCTTTTTCTTTGAAAAGGCGGAGCAAACATTTACTCAAGTAACAGCCTCCGAAAGAGCGACTCTATACCGGCCAAAAGGGGAACAAAAAAGGTACCTACTTCCACCTAAAGAAACCCAGAGATTTTTCCACCCTTACTATGTCGAAGGGCTACTGGCCCAGAAACCTTTTTTTTCTCCTTAGACAATTTCAATGATAAAGTGCCGCTTGCCCTTGACTCAAGTTCTTTTGACAGCGAGTACGAGAGCACTTGAAGACTTTATTGAAGGGTTCCGGAGAGAACACTCTTCCAAGGCAGTTCGCTCGAGCTTTTATTTGTGAAAAATAAAGAGAGCGAAAAAGAATCCAAATTAGTTTTTTACAGCTGCTTTTTATTTTGACGGAAATGAAAGTTCCCCTTGAAATTCAACTTTGTGTTTTACAACAATTTGATTATTACGCATGACATAATTTTCTGAATGGAGTTTTTTCAAAACTGATTGCTAAGTAGTAATTATTAAGTAGTAGTAATTAGGGAACTTGAGCGTTTTTGTAATCTTCCCATCGTAATCGAACACTTTCGGTGATGGTTGGCAATTATCATTAATTGGTTAAGAATTTGTCCTAACGTCCTTCTCTTAAGAATGACCCATTTTTTATTTTTTCTTCCTCAGTACTGGAGTTAGAAAAGCAATGTATTCATGAGGAATAAAAAAAATTGTCTCACAAATCATTGGATCTCAGAGGTTTTTGAACAATGTTGGTTCCACCAAAATCTTGCACCCGGAACTATACAAAATCGTGGACCGATTTTGGTAACATTTTTAGAGTTTGTGAAGGGAATAGTTCTAGTTATGATCAGTAGTAGGTGCAGCACCCCGCTAATTTAATTTACCTTAAACATCAGTTTGTAGTTTTGTGCTGGCGCAAAGATGATTACTAATGAGCCAAGGTATTTCCCGATGAATGATTACTTACTGAAACTTCTTAGTCAAAACTTCATATAGAGTTCTCAAAAATATTGATTCACATTTGTGTTTTATTCAAAATTTTGTATCGCATTATATCGGCGTCTACGTATTTCTGGACTTTCTAAATTTTGGTTTCGGAATTGTTCGTAGGCAAACCGTTGTAACTGGCTGAATCAAACTAGCATAACGCACATAATTGTGCTCTCCTCTGAGGACAGGAAATTAATTCCCTGTAGTAATTAATATCCTACATAACCAATTCCATATTGGGATAGGTCATCGCTTCACGTTGATGCACATGGCAGAACCAGACGCTGACGTAATCATTAGGCCACGTTGTACGTCCTTCGACGTCCGAAGGGTCTGTTAATCTCTCTCATTCGACTGATAAGATATATAACGCGCATCACTATGAGATATGACACGTGCGTATATCGTTTCCGAGCAATTCCATTGTTCTCGAAGCTACATTCGATATTAAACTCGAGATTAGGAAGGAACGGAGGATTTAAATGGATTGAATTATTCAAACTAATCGAATATAGGATAAGAATGAGCTGTTCAAAAAACAAATACACCATAATTTATGTGGTCTTCTCAAGTACTGAACCAGTTAATAATCAGAAGTGGGTGACTCGGCGGTATAACTTACAAAATTTCCCAGAGTCTTAATACATTTAACTTCTGTTTTCCTTATTAGATACCAATAAAAAACCGATCAAGACTCGAGAAATTGTAATTTACTTTAAATCTAGTCTAAGATGTAACCATTTTTGAATTAAAAAAATGCCCATAAGCTACCATAGGTATTGCTATATTATAGAAATAGAGCTCTAACCGTCGGTTATCTACGTTTGGCATCTCGGTAGGCTAACTCCGTGGTACCACTACCCGCGTGCTCGGATCTTAGATGATGGTCACTGTACAGAGGATTCTGAGAGGAATCGAAGTAAAGAGGGACGATCCAGAGGAGTGAAAACCCAATGCTCTCTGACGGAACGGAAGTATCTTCAATATTCTGCCTCTGGCCCTATACCAACTGGTATTACTCGGAAGTTGTGGGAGTGGCCATAAAGCCAAGACGTAAACAGGATGACTATTCCTGCTGCTTCCGAACGTAAAAGCATGAGATGGCTGGAATGTGGCCAATGCTGAGCGGAGACGGCAAATTAGATCCGAGAGCATTAATGTCCAAGCTCCAGGGAAATTGGTTATTAGACTAGTACTTACTTATCTACCTTGGAAGCACTTTATAAATTTATGGAATTAATTTTTGAAGTGTGACGGGACACGAACCGTAAGTCAGTCAAAGTTGGCAAGATTTTACTTTTGGGAAGTAAAAGAATGTTTCCTAAATCAAAATTCAATCCAAGTCAAAAATTGAATCCTATAAAATCAAAGTTTCTACTCCAATTTCATTCCTTCTTAGGGATTTCCGACACTTCAAAGTATCAATATAATATCGTATCGATACATCTAGAAAGTATCAAAAAGTATCGATACGATACTTCTGAAAAGAATCGATATTTTGAAGTATCGATACTTTTTGATACTTTCACAAAAATGGGTGAAAATGTCGTTTATGTTTCTCTCCATTAGTGTGACATCTCTCCATCACGAGGATAATAACTAATATAGAATAAACAAAACAATAAATCACTCATTTTTTGTTAAGATTTTTTTTTGATTTTTTTTTTTTTTTTTTTTTTTTTGAGGCATTTGCTATTGTATTGCACTTGGTTGGGTTAACATTTTGGTGCTCCTTCGTAGATGATGGAGGACAACAGGCTTGTCTCCAGTACTCTGTGACAGCAGGTTATCATGTAGAGGTGGTGGTATATCATCTTCGTTTAATTTGTTGAAGTGGTTGGTCTCCCAACAATCTACGTAGATATAGAGGTACTGTCAAGTAGGCAACTTCATGTCGTAGGTGTTGAACAGATGAAATGTGAGAGAAAAAAAAGTATCGCATCCGATACTGGAAAAAAAGTATTGATACTACGATATATATCAGAAAAAAGCAGTATCGATATGTATCGATACTTTTTTCAAGAAGTATCGATACTTAAAAGTATATAGTAATAAAAGTAAATTTGAGACATCCCTATTCCTTCTTGAACAATCTTCCGTGTTAGCCTATGATTGCGCAAATCATGGTATCGGAAAATCCTGCATGGAAGTTTGATTTCGAAGAAATTTACAGGAATTTAGAAATTCGGGTTGGAGTCTTGATTACCTTATATGAATTTTACTACCCTCAATACAGCATATTACCCTACATATCAATCATAATGGTTTTGACGATTCCCCATGAATCGAGATTCGGTTGGCACTACGCGTGCGCAAATTTATTTCTCATAACAGGTGTAATTTCAGGTATGTGTAAACAACCAGGGATTATTATATAGAGTTTGGGCTGTTAAGGGTCCCTTATGAATTTCATTCTCATCACAATGCCACTTGGTAAAATCCTAGTCGTACGTACATCTTTCACAATTTTCATCCGACAAAAAGGTTAGGAATCTCAGGAGTTTGGCCATACATGGTCCCTAAATATTGTAAGGATAATCACTGAGGACGAAAAAACATAAAAATATCACCTAACAACAAATTATATTCTCATTTTCCTGGTGGTCCTCTTTGTCTCACTCTCAGTGGATAATCGGGGATTTGTTTTGATGACGACCCTTGTGGATTACCTTTAGCGAGGGAGCCATTAATATTATATGGGTCATTTCAAAATTAGGGGTTATTTTGTCCTCGAACTTTTCCATAAATTATTGTGGAAGTTTTTATGTTTTTTCTCCCGTAAACGTCCTTTGTTTTGGCCACTGAGGCAGATCCTGAAGTGGGCGCACACTTTATCAAGTAGTTTCAAATTTACAGAATTTTGAATTTTTTTTCATAATTTCGACTTTGTAGGGAGAGAGAAAACCAAGTGTGAGTTGAACTCATGAAACCTTTTTATTCCTTCAAAATACGAGAATCTTAGTTTAGGAGTCTCTTTTACTTATCGCAATCACAGTCCGAAGCTATAATCTAGGTACATCAGAATTATCAGATTCTTCAAGTCTTTCAATCAGTCTAATCTTTCGTAAAATGTGGGTTAATGAAAAGTCAGAATTATATGACCCAGTGGTGTAAATAGTTCAGGTAACTCTTAAAAATGTAAACGGCTTTGAAAAAAAAAACTTCTCTCCCTGCAATTCCATCTCTCTTCCTACAAACCAGCCTCTTCCCAGACGTTGTAGGTAGAGAGGTTGTAAGGAGAGAGGTTGTAGGGAGAGAGATTTGTGAGGTTATCACTCTCTACTGGCCTCTCTACTGGCCTCTATGGACTCTCTAACCATTATTGATTCTGAACGTTAGAAAAAATACATAACACTATGGCATTCATAATTGTAATTTCAGTTTAATTAAACTTAGTTGAACACTTACCCTGATGAGTGAGGTGGTTGTAGGAAGAGAGAAAGTATTTACCTACTCTCAAAGCTTCAACACTTCACAACATAACCCACACAACTGGGAGCTTGGAAATTTATCAAACTTCAGTAGCTTCGGAAGCCATCTTGCAGCAGTGTTCACTTTTGTTTTTCATGACACAAAATAATCGTTTTCCAGGAGTGGGCAGGCATTTCAAAAAAATTGTAGGGAGAGAGAATAAAACCTTGTGACAGCATCAAAACATAGCAAAAACCCTTCCAATTGATAAAATTTTCGTTCGTTTCTAATAATTAGAATAAATTCTTTATATTAGGAATTCTTTAATTAATATAAATTAATTAAATATTAAATAATTAAATAATTAAATATTAAATATTAAATAATTAAATATTAAATAATTAAATATTAAATATTAAATAATTAAATATAAATAAATATATTAATATAAATTCTTTATATTAGGAATAATTAGGAATAAATTATTTATTCCTGAAGAGGAGAGTATCCTGGACCAATAACGTTTTTTACTTAAATTAAAATATGAATATAGAGTTCTCCAAAAATTTTCAAAGTTCCCAACCTACCCTCTGTGACAGGTGTAGGGAGAGAGAATTAGGATCAGCAATGATTTTTAATTATCTGAGTTAATTGATTAGTGAAGTTCATTCTATGTGATCTTTGTAGACACCAACCTGCTGTATCTCCCTGAAAAAATTCTGAATTTCCAAGACAAATAGAGTGTTCAAAAAATCTGCGTGACAAGAAATAACCCCAAATTTTGAAATGACCCATATGTGGCACACTCTTCGTAGATGTTTCTTAAATGGATGGATTATTCACCATCTATTCAAAAGGAGCAAAATTTCTCACAAATATCCCTCCTAAAAACTATGTGTGAGGAAAATAAAGTCAGAAAAAGGCGCGTTGTTCCAATGAAATCCTCTTATGTTCATATACAATCCAATATAATGGAGTGTTCCAACTAAATGACCTATTTGAAGTGCTCAAGTCGTTCACTTCATAACTAGTGTGTTCGAACAACAACGCAGGTATCTATGCATATTATGTTAAAACATCAAGCCGTTGAGAGTAATAATTTGCAGTATTAGGTATAAATAAAATGAAGGGAATTTACACTGTCAGTTCATAAACTTCCTCGCGAGGGTGGCTCATCCTCCAAAGGTCGGAGTTTCTGAAATGGTAGCTCGTTAATTTTCTTCCCCTGAGACGAGAAATATGACTTCGGGATACCGGAGCCAGCAACTGGTTACTAGAACCTACTAACCTCTAGGCCAATTATCGGAGAAGTTAGTCAAGTTTAATCAAATTGGCTGAGGGTCACGGAATCCTATCGTTACCGGATCGCATTGTTTTGGTGATATGGTCTATCTGCGAGGGAAGCTGGGACGCAAGGGACTAGCTCACTGAGAGAAGTTGGAATCTTGCTCACCACGGGAAGTTGGGGTCTAGCCCACTGAGGGGAGATGGGGTCAACCCACCGAAGGAAGTTGAGATCAAGTCTAAATCAGCCGTTAAGAAATTCGGTGGAATTAACTTCTTTGAACGGTCGTTCGGTCATTTTGCAACCATGGTATGTGGACTTTGAAATAACCAATATAGCATTGTGAACTCCGTTGGTGCACCAACTAGAGTTACCAATCGACTGAATAGAGATGAAAAAGAGTATCTGAGGTGTCATGGGAATGGCGAGTAAGTTCAAAGCCTTTTATCATAGCTGGCATAGGAAATGTGTACATCAATTACGATCACTGATGTGCAACATTCCAATTTCACCATCGAACTTAAACATTCGATAGTTAACATAAAAAATACTGATATAATATATCAGTATTTTTTATGTATTATATACCTACATTATACTCACTTGAAAAAGGTCCGGATGTGCATCCAGCCATTCTTCTACCTCGCTCCAACTCAGTTGAGTCATGTCTTGAAATGGCTACATCTCTTTGCACTTCAGCGGGAATCCCCTTAGACCTGGAATAGAACTGAACAAGACAAGTCAATTTAAAATAGAAGGATGTATTTTCACCTTATTTAACGTGCTCTTAAATTTCATAATTCATGCAAATTGTAAGCGTGCTTACGTTTTTTGAACAACTATTTTTCATGACATAATAGTTCGATTTTGCTGGCATCTTCAGACCTTAGACGATATCACAAAGATTCGTCCAACAACAAAACGTTTTTCAAATTTGGCTTCCCCACAAATAGAACATGGAAGTAAGCTTCCTTCACAAAGCATAGGCTTATGAATGTAGTTGGTGTATGAATAATTGGATGAATTATAAAAAGTAGCACTGACGAATTCCCTAACATGAACCATGATTTTCACGATCATGTTGATAGTTTTCTGTATTGGGAAACGTCGCCGCGGTCGAGAATCTGTTCTCCATTTTGTTGAAGTTTTTTATTGTAAATTTATACTGTTTTTAGGAAAGGACAACGGAATTTACGCTTCATTTCTGAAATATGATGTGTAAATTTGTGTTTTCCACATGAGGAATTGATGGAAAAGACAATGTAATTAAGTATGACGGTTACTCAAATGACAAGGTTCTGCTTCCATTTATTTCATTTGTGCTATGCATCACAGTACAGAAGTTTCGATTAACAAACAAAATGTTGTTAGAAGATTTCACTCGTCTCAATAGAAACCTCGCTATCTCACTTGGCAATAACGTTTTTAGAGACCACGCGGAGCTCTGTCGGATAAACCGTTCGCTCTCTACGAGTACTCAAGGGTCGGACTTATGGTAAATCATCATTATAGGTTTTTTCTTCAGTGATTAATATCCTAAACGTACAATCACCGTATACGATAGTAAAAGCACGTGCATTGTTCTCATAGACGTTTTTGGGCTCTGGAAGAAAGCTTGAAGGTCAGTTTGCCACTAATGAGCCTACGGGAGTCTTTGAGAGGCTGTAATTATCCAAAATGATAATTGAGAGGCTGTAATTATCCAAAATGACACCTGACGTACAATACTGGATGTATAATCTACCATTTATGACTACCTGTTGTTGATTGTAGTGCGTCGTGATCTAGCCACAGTATGCACAAACCTTTACTAGATACTATAGAAGTTATGGTTTTAAAAATTATCTGAAAGTGCTAGGAAGGATCTCAGGAATGCCAAATCAGCTGTATGAGCAACCGAGTTGACTTCTTTCTTGTTCATTCTAGTGCGCCGAAATTCAGTAGCTACGCAGCCTCTTGGAGACTACAAAAGACTCTGGAATGTAAGATTAGCTGAGAGAGCCGTAGAGCTGACTTGATGACGTCAGTGCATACCTCCAACTTTCTTAAATATTTTACCTTACAAAATTGACTGCTCGATATACAGATTGATACAAGAACCGAGTATGATATGAGTACCGAATTGATTTTGATTTGTCGGGAGTAATTTGCTATCAATGTCACATCATAGCTTCTAATATTTGAGACAGGTAGGGATTTATTTCTACTGCCATGCAGTACAAAAGTCAAATCATATTACTTGACTGTATAAGATGGGTTCTCTAGCCCGACTACAGCCGATCGAAGGAGATCCCTCCATCACCAGAAGTTTGACCCAATGGTCCTAGCAATTTCAAAACGTAAACGCGAACCAAAATCAAGGAAATCTTGTTAAAAAACAGAGTTTGTAGGATCATTTCAAGTTTATTATAAACTATTCATTCAAATTGAATTACTCTATACGATACAGCTGATATGTTCGAGCTCAGGATCCACAATAGTCACACAATTTGGAAATCCAACAAATTGAAGAGAGAGAGCAGTCAACTTTGAATGCAGGGTCAATTTTCTGAATCCAAAATACAGGAAATTACTTCTCACGTGCATTACTAAACAATAATTATGTTCTATTTTGTGTAGGACAACCAATTGATCCTTGCTCTGAATAAATTGTAATAATGGAAATTTATAGAGCAAAGGAATTTGTAACTGGCTTTCCGTCCAACTGCAACCCACATCTGTCTTAGGAAGGAAACAAATGATTAGACATAATTCGGATAGACTGTTGATACTGATGCGGCCAAAATATTATTTAATAATTTCACAAAAATTGGTAACATATAATATTAATCAGTTGCTTGTACTTTTGGTTGAGCTCACATCATGGTCTGACAGGTTGCAGATCCAGGGACAGTTTGTTGCACTTTCTGGAGAATCCAGTCGCGGTAAGCAGAGACAGCCGTATTGACACCAGGAGATCCAGGCGAGGCACATCCATATCCGTAAGAGACGATTCCGACGACGGTGTAGCGGTTGGTGTTTGGATCAAGCCAGATGACTGGGCCACCAGAATCCCCTTGGCAAGCGTCTTTCTTGACACTGTAAGTGCAGAGTTGATTGTCTGTGATGCCGTTATGGGCCTTGGCGCAGGTTTTGGTAGTTCGAACGTCGAGATCCACCTTCTGCAAGATGTCGGGATGGAGGCCACCGGAAGAGAGACGTCCCCAGCCGATGACACGGACTTTCTGTCCCACGAGGTAGAGTTTGTCTTTAGGGAAGCAGGCTGGACCAATGGTCTTACCAAAGGGAATCCTGCTAGCAAGGACTAACAAGGCGATATCGTTCTCAGTGTTCTTCTGCAAGTGGTACTTTTCATGGTTTATGAACTCCTGAACGTCAATAGTAGTGGTTTTACTTTCAGTCTGGGAACTGATTTGGTGCTCGGCCAGGACGACGGATACGGCTTGAAGAGGGTTCTTTGGCTTGCAGTGAGCTGCCGTCAGCACGTGACGCTCAGTGATGATGGTACCTCCGCAGAATATAAAGTTTCGACCTTTATTCACCAAAGCCGCTATCAGAGGATACTCGTTCACCAAAGTCTGACGTCCCCCTACGATACGCCCGCCATTTTTGTTGGTGAATCCACAAGTACAATTGGTCAGAACTTTCCCTCCACCAAGACCCCATTCGGAAGAGTCTTCAGCGTAGATGGCAGCCACACTCAGGAGAAGAACTACTATCACTTGCATTTTATCTCAATCTATCAAATAATTCTCACGACACGCAATGAAGAGATCTCAAAAAGATCCAAACATGTGTGTAGACAGTGTTTATTTACCGCCTTTGTTTGGGATATCAGTCATTGCAATATACTGTTCAAATAGGTTTTATTAATTGCTTACTAATTTTCTCAACCTCCCAAACCAGTCGCAAGGTCAGCAAAATCAGCTCGAAGTTCGCTTTCATGCACATTGGTCATCTCATGTTGTACTGTTTGTTGTGCTCACCTTTGTTTAATGTTTGTTGTAATAGTCACTGACGCTCTACATTTATAGATCACGCACTTATACTGCTGTATAAATTGAAAAGCTTGCAAGGTTATCTCTAAGAAAATTTTACTTTCTAAGACAGTTTACCAGTGATTGAACAGTTTCACTAAAGCTCATTGAGGACGAAGGCGTATTAAAATTTACCACTACTCCTTTCCAATAATTTTCAACATTTTTGAATCTTGAAGGATTTTATTGGAAATTACATAAACTATTTTTGGTGGTTAAATTGATGTATAGATATAATCGACATCCTCAACATGAACATTATTGAAATGACCGCCAAGTTTGGTGCTAGTATTTTTGCTTTCTTGCGTTTGTGCAGTAGGTGAAAAAAAAATCTTAATAATATTTTCACACACATTTTGTGCATTCTGAAAAATATTGGTTCCATGTTTGTGATCAATTTCTTGTCCAGGGAGGAAGGCTAACAAAATCAATGTTTCTATGAAATTCTCATTTTAGAGGATTAGTCTCGATATGGTCCTCTACTCTATGAATTGCATCCCTATCGGTTTGATCCTATGGACCGATTAAACTCAGATTCCGATGGTGGTCGGGGACTGTATGTAATCGATATCTGATCAACTTTAAAGACACAGGCAAATGCAACCAAATTTAAAGACCAGTTGAAGTTTTGATTTTGAAGGAAAAAGTTCTGTCAAGTTGGGAGAACGGTATAGAGGAGGATCACATCTTAGATTACCGCTACGAAAATACGAAGAATTGTCCATCAATAAAGAATTATATTCTTCCTAATTCGCTATATACCTCAGGTATATCTTAAGGTCACGAAGGTGGATGAAAAGCTCCAACGGAAAACCCGATGATTGAATGGAGGATTTTCCTTTCTTCCCCACAACTTCCCGCCGAGAGAAGAAAAAGGAGCGAAATTCCGGGATCGCGTACGTGGCCTGACTCGAAGTTGATTCCAGAGTTCCGCAAAACACGAGCCGTCCTTGTAAGGAATATCGTCAAAATGCCATTAAACTTGGCCGAACATGGGTTCTTTGATACCGCATTTCGTTTGAAGTGGAGGCGATGGAGATACCGTTGATTGAAATGCATGAAGCGTCTTTCAGCGAACGACGGATAACGATTACGGGAATAGGCCAAAAAGGGAGCGAACTTCTCTGGTACTGAGCAGAGATTCTTCTGGCTGATCGGGGATGCCATCCTCTCTTCTCATTTTGCAATCCTACAGTGGCTTAGATGCTTAAATTTTAGTATTTTGCCGCAGTGAAACAGGAAAACATGCACTTACAGCATAGCAAACTTGTAGTTTCCACCCTTCAGAAGGGTAAGGCGAAGTGTGAAGGAGCCTTTTGAACTTATATATAAGAAATGAGTTGAGAGGGGTATGTTGAGGGGAGGATAATAATATTATATTATAATGCTCTCTAAACATATTGGCGTTAGTTGGACAAGAAAAAAACCATAATAATATACCATGATAATAATATTATATTATAATGCTCTCTAAACATATTGGCGTTAGTTGGGCAAAAAAACACCAGCTGACAAAATTCAGCACCGTAAATTGAGTAAGTATCAAATTAACCCCGAGACTCACCGAAGCTGTTTGGGTCGTCTCATTTTCTCATATTCAATTAAATACCTAGGCGTTGATTTTTTTTTTTTTTTGTGAATATTGAAATAATCATCATACCTTTGACAATCTTTCCTGTTTATATTTGTGTGACTTGGAACACCATACCTTAGGTTTTTATTCATTACAATTTTCCCCTCATGAAAAACGTATACGTGTCCCCCCCCCCCTGCCCCCGAGGAAGTGCGATAATATTTGATTTGGGATCCTCGGTAGATTGTGAGGTGGCGTATCTGCAATATTTGTTATATACGAGGAACGACCTCGATTTTTCATTTACGCGAGGAATTCAATCTGTCTGGTTTCATCGAGCACACAGATTCTTTATTTATTCAATTCAAGTTTCAATATCCTTCCGGCCATTCCTTGTCCTGGGCATACGAAATCATGGTTCAGTTTTGTCGAATTCTGCTGAGTTGGTGCGAGTAAACCTCAAGAAAGTCCTTCATGAATTCCATAAACATCGAATTAACACGATCAAAAGTTTCCTGAATTACGATTTTTTCTCAAATTCTGGTGGTAGTGGGGGGGGGGACTGGTTCGAAGATAGGAGCCACGGAACCAGGGGAAATCGCATAATATCGGGAAAATACGTATCTTATCGGGAAGATATTCACGATTGTTTTGACATTTGCCAGCTCAGAAAGCTAACAACATTATCATAATTCATGTCGGGAATTCAACCCAATTCAGTATGTCTGTTATTCTACGCGAGAAAGCTATAGTCCCCATTCTACTTCGTTTTTGACTTTGAGATTTACTTTTACGCTCACTTCGTAGTATTCGTTACCATCATTCGTTGCTTTTGAACTTTGTTATAATTCAAGTGGAAACCTTCCAATTTAAAACAGTTATAAAACATCGACCCTCAAGAGCCCGGAAGTGAAGAAAAAACCAGCCTGACCTTCGCTCGGCAGTTTTCCGACGAAGAGATTTTCCAAGCCCCCGAGTTTCCATCGGCGAAAGGGCCGCCACTGATGAAACTAGACTACATCGCTAGATAGTGGTGATGCTATGTAATGCAATATACGGCGCAGTCATATGACCAACACTCGACTCTATTCTTATCCCGGACACAAATAGCTCGCCAGTTAAACGTAGCAATATCGCTTCTTTTTTCGGAGTATTGTTTCATCTCGAAATTTTGAATTTCTTTGAAAACAATTAACACGCGATACGTTTACAAATCGATAGATACGCTTGTGCCTGTAAAGTTTGAGTGAGACCCAGTGAGAACTACTCCCAAAAACGACAACTTCATATTTACATTGAGAAAGTTTGATTCAATATTGGTTTCCTATCATTTTGGAAGACTTTCCTAGAGCATTGGAACAGTTTCTCTCAGTCCAAAAGTTTGCCATTTTTTGGTCAATTTCCCCTCAAGGCTCCATGAGTCTGTGTGAGGACAAAATGAGCCTGAATAGAAACATATTGTTTAGTAATGCATGCATTCCAGGGGACGTCCCATTGGATAAGCATTAGATCAGTTTAACCAGTTGTTAAGTGATAAAACTGTTTCACTCGATGTAATTTATTTATTACTTTAGCCAACAATGGTGCCAGTCTGGCACCAAAGCGGAAATACGTCGTAACATTGAACTTTCATCTGTTAGTTTTGGTTGGCAGTCCGTCGAAATTCACATCCGTATTCAAGGTGAAACGCAAAAAAAAAAAAAAAAAAAAAAAAAAAAAAACACGAAATAAGCGGTTTATGGCATCATGGCACCATGTCCTGGCACCATGTTGGCACCACTATTAGTTCCATGGTGGTACAGAGAATAATTCATGAAAATCCGGAGGTGTAATGAGAATTTTTCCTCAATTTCAAAGCTTGGGTACAATTAGTAAGCAGTAAAGGAACCGAAATATTGAAAAATCGGATATTTTGTGAATATTATCCCCCCACTCACCCCCTCCCCTTGCGAATTTTGGTACTCTGGTAAAATCATGTACTACTCGGAAGTTATTTGAGTCAAACAAAAAAAGAAACACGCAAATCGGTAGGAAATTGAGGCCTGGGCAGAGTTTTCAAGATCATGCACCTACACACACACAGACATACACCTATGGTTTTTTTCGCGGATTTGGATTCAGAATGGTCTAAAACGGATTACTGTGTGGTTATTTTTTTCTGTTGAGTGTTGTCCAACTTCATCCCAGATCGATCGCATAAGGACGCCCAAGTCTTACTGTGGGACGTCCTAAAAACCGGTCCAATATATATTTGTTCCACTTCCATATATATATTTCTTCCATATATTTTCCATATAGGAAGGTACCTATTGTCAATCTGTTTGCAGTTTGTTGTTCAACAGTGTAGTGATAGCAACTCATCGAAAATCCAGATCTCATAGTAAGGTCAACTTGTGAGGTACCCTTCAGTTGCTCTTTTCGCATCAACATTAGATATCTCATTCTCAGTTATTCCCATGTGCTTAGGTATCCAGACAGATATGCGCCAGGTAACGCAAAATAACAAAAATAACATTATCTTGCGGGAAAAAATTGCATCGACCAGATGCCGTTTGAAGGGGGCTTGGGGATTCAGCAATATATTACATTGAATTTATTATTGTGTGGCTACACAAATTGAATCGAAAAAATCATTTCGATTCCTCAGGACTAGAACTGAAACCCACGAGTTTTAAAAGCTGTGAGTCATTATGTAAAAATCTCATTTACCACAATGGAAATCTGAACCCAGATCCCGTTCGTGAATCTGAAGGTTCGTCGTACAACTTTATAAAGATCGTTAAGAAAATCAAGCGTGGGGAGAGAAATATTTTTATTTTCCGGTCGACGTCGAAGGGAAACGGGAACCGGATAGTGTGGAAGACCTCGTTTGTTGACGGTCAACTGAGCAACCCCTTCCTTCAACTAAAAACAGCAAACCAAACCTACACCTCGCCCTGACCTTGAACTCAGTAGCCTTGCAAGGGTTGTGATGGAAGGTTGAAACGGGAGAGTGAAATTTATAATAATGTAGAACGCGAAAACTGTTTTATCTTTTAAACCCATATGAGTCATATGATATGACTGATCTATTTTATCAAGGCTTTCAGAAATTCATGCCTGGCGCAGGCCCGACGCAGGGCAGTGCAGCGCAACCAAGTTTTTACGAAACTTTTTACGACTCACAGTATCCTCAATTCATATTTTGGTTCTATTTTGTACGAAGAAGGAAACAACAATGGATCTGCATCAGCTGAATGTCAGGACCCCTGAGTGATTCTTTTGTCTAGGTCAACATTTTTCCTCAGCTTTACTCAAGATCTTCATAACGAAGTCTGAACCGTCAGAGTGAAAATGTGCCTGATTTTCAACAATCTGGTGAAAGTAAGGTTGGACTGCTTCACGAAGTTGGGTTGCAGTTTCGTGAAGCAGTTTTTCGAGTGCCTGCGCGAGTGGCCTGCGAGGCCAAGCTCAATGTGCGCCTTGATTGAGGATCAGCATCGATATGCAAAACCCGCACGACTGGCCGGTCTTGAGTGTAGGAAAGACCTTCAGCGCCGTCACACAATCATATCGGAGACGGTCCATTATTCACACGGTCACTCAATTGAGCTTCCATATCTACCAAGAACCAAATTTCGTTATGAGTATGATGGCTTTCTTAACTCACAGATACTGTAGTGTGTAGGTACTGATAATGAAAAGGCAGTGTTCTTTGAGGGATAGTGACCCGTAAAGAAAAATAATAAATCCATGTGTGATAATTTGCAGCGTTTTGGTTTATTATTTTGAATAATGAACCTTTGGAATCGACCAAGAAAAAAAAATTTTAACACCCCCTCAAAATTTGATGGTTTACGTTTCAAGGTACGTAGAATCCAAAAATCGAATAAAAATTTGGCCGTCCGTCGCGCCGTACGCGGCACTTTTGCCACTTAGCATTGACCGATTTTGATGAAATTTGGTATGTACGCTCCATTTGGGGTCTAGTTGTGCCCCGAAGCTTTTGGTTGATGTAGGTCACTTCTAAGGGTTCCAAAATAAATATTGAAATTTTGAAAACGCCCTAACTCAAAAAATTTCGATATAAAGGTATTGTTTTTCCTTCAATTTAAGATTCTATAGAATTTTTAGAATTTTTTGAGACCACGCGGAGCTCTGTAGGACAAACCTTTCGCTCACTACAAAAATTTAAGGGTTTATATTGAAATATATATATTTATAAATCAAAACACGAGTGTGAATCGCAAAAGAGGCCAAATCTCCGTTCAAATTAGAGCTACCCGAAATGCGATCGATAGTTGGTGATTTTGATGTTTTATTTTTTGAATTTTTTTATATTTTTTTTACTTATTATTTTTTATTTTTTATTTTTTATTTTTTCCTTCATATTGGATGGTTGGTGATTTTGTAGACGAGTGATCTATATAGAAAAATAATAAACCATTGTGTAATAATTTGCAGCGTTTTTCATAAAGATGTTTGTTTGCTAGTGTAGAGTGTGGTAACCAGGGGTGGTTGTGAGAAGAAATTGGAAGTTTTCATGACGGTTCGCATTGTAATCGTATTTGTGAATATAGCGATGCAGCCGAAATCGAAAGTGGAATTGTTGTGCAGATCTCGTAAACGCAAACGCGAAGCGAAAGTTCAGGACAAATTTCTCACATTTCTTCGTATTTTTTCTAACAAACAATGTGTTTTCTATCGCATGCTTGAAACACTTAGTCCTACGATGATGCCCGCTACCCTAAACTAGCTCTCGAGTTATCGCATATACATTATGGAATATGGACGTCACGTTCGGACCTGCTTATTCAGGGCAAAAGACACAGTCATGTCACAATGCATCAGCGTGAAGCGTAAATACTTTTCCCGACGTTTATGGTGGTCGGGATTTAAAAGAACGTAATTTCCCACAAAAAGATGTAATTATGACAAGTTAGTCTCCAATAAAGAAAGGTGTAGGGAAACCCCTGAGTGAGTTATCAAAGTGAGTTAAAGGGAGTGAGGTACGAGGGGAGAACACGTCAGACTGACGTCACTCTTCCTCCGCTCTCTCCTCATCCCAAGTAACTAGAGAATGAAAGCTACACTCAGGGGATTCCCTTCATGCAGTCCGCAACAGTTAATCAACTTGATCATTTCTACTAACTTTTGTGCAGCAAACTAGCCTAGTTCCTCACGCCTCTGCATTCTCTTTACCTTAGAGTCTAACTAGGAACACTAGGAGCACTAGGTAAATGTTCTGCTTATTAATTGTCAGCCTAGCTAAAGGTGCCGAAGAAGGCGGATAGCTCTTTCTCTCTCTATGCACATCTTTATCAAGAAGCGTCTGTAATGAGTGATGTAAATTATGAACATTCTTTAAAACTGCACAGAACACTAAACTCATGTATTCGCTTCATACCGAATTTATCTTTTGACGACAAAGTCATAGATAAATATAAAAAATTAAAAATACTCTCTTTTGAGGTATTGCAGGAGTATTCAATTCTCACAACTATGTTCAAAATTATTAAATTAAAAAAACCTGACTATCTATTCAAATTTTACTCTGGGTCACGTACTGTTAGTACTCGTTTTGCGAATTTAAATTTTTTACTTCCGAAATGCCGAACTGCAGTATATCACAATTCATTTCTATTTGAATCAATCAAGTTGTACAATGATCTGCCGATTGATATTAAACAAGCGGATACAGTTGCACAATTCAAAAAAAGGTTGAAAGTGCACTTGTTTAGTATATGAGGCACCTATAGTAATTTCTCAAAAATCGAATGAGCACGTTCTTTTTGTACTTGGGTGACGATCTGTCCTCAAAAAGAAGGTTGGAGGTGAAATCACATTCCGTTTCTCATTGTTTCCATGATTAGTTTGTCTTCAAAACAGAAGGTTATCTTATGTTTTTAATTTTTTGCTTTTGTCTTATCTCTTCTTGTAAATTTTTGTCAAGTTTTTGTAAATGTTACGACTGACTATAACTCTCGTTAATAGTAAGAACGACCAATATTTGCGAGATTAAATAAACCGATAATCAATCAATCTCTCTCTCTCTCTCTCTCTCTCTCTCTCTCTCTCTCTCTCTCTCTCTGAGTCTCCCAAGTTAGGAATAAACGAAATTACGACTGAAAAAGTAAAGAAGAATACACTCAAAATTTCTTCAGGAGCAATAGGTGTCGATGGGATCCCTATAGATTTTTTGAAAATAATCGTCAATGATATAAGCCCCGTCTTAAGTCATATCTTTAACTGCTCACTGAAATGTCATAAATATCCTACTCAATGGAAACGAGCATTGGTTTTACCATTGAATAAGAAAGATAATCCTCTCAGCGTTAAGGATTATAGAGATATTAATAACCTTTGTGTTCCAGGAAAAATTCTTGATCTCTGTATCTATGAAGAATTATCAAACTTTGTCGATAGCAACAATATATTGGACAAATTTCAAGCAGGATTCCGTGCTAATAGTAGCACAGAGATGGCGTTAATCAAAGTAATGGATGATGCTAGATTAGCGATGGACAAACGCAAAGTTTTAATACTGTGTACGATAGATTTCTCCCGTGCCTTTAATTCTGTGAATCATCAACTGCTTCTATCAGTATTAAGATCAATAAATATGTCAGAGCCGTTAATAACCTGGTTCTCATCTATGTTGAGTGAGAGATTACAGAAAATAAAAACAAAAGAAGGACTTGAATCAACTTGGAGAAAGGTTGAAATCGGGGTGCCACAAGGTTCAGTAAATTCTGCATTGCTCTTCATTTTATTTATTAACAAAATTGGTAGTTGCTTCCTTCACTGTAATTATATTCTATATGCTAATGATCTACAGATTTATTTGGAAGCAGATGTAGACAAGATCAGTGAGAGTATCTCAAAGATTAACGATGATATTAGGAGATTAGTATCTTGGTGTAATGACCATTTAATAGGCATTAATCCTCAAAAAAGCAATGTTATTGTACTCGGTTACACGAAAATATTAGATAAAATAAATTTTGAAAACATTGCAAAGGTGGAGATAGGGAATAATGTCCTAGAATATGTGCACACGATAAGAAACTTGGGTATTGACATTGACAATACATTAAAGTGGGACACTCAGGTGTCAAATGTGTGTGCCAAAGTTTACAAAGGGTTGTACCAACTTCGTCGGTTGGCACATAAATTCCCTCAGGATATAAGACAAAAGTTGGTTCAATCTATGCTGTTGCCCATGTTGGATTATGCCTCGATAGCTTACAGCGACATGAGCGCAGAGAAATGCAATATACTTCAAAGAGCTCAAAACGCTTGTGTTAGATTTATCTTCAACTTCCCCAAATGGGAGCATGTAACACCATACTATAGACAGTTGGGTTGGCTTAAAATTCGTGAATGGAGAGAGTACAGAATTGGGACTCTCTTGTTCAAAATAATGACAACTAACAAACCAGATTATTTAAGACACAAATTTAGATATTTGGCTGAAGTTCATGAAAGAGAAACACGAAATGCAGTCAAACTATTATTATGCCCTCAGCATAGAACTGTAATGTATAGTAAATCGTTCGAGGTGAGAGCAATAAGTATTCATAATGCATATCCTGAATTGTTCAATGGGAATGTTGCAATAGCATCCTTCAAAAAGTCTTTTAAAAAACAGCTACTAAACCACTACAATGACCAAACTTAACATTGTATTGCTAATGTAAGTAAGTTGTGAGCAAGAACACATCGCAGAAAAATTAAAATTATTTTGTATGGGTATGACGACTATGTTTATAAAACGACATTGTTATTCCATACTTATATATATCATTCAAATTACTGTCAAATTATTTGTTATCTTATTTACCGAGGAATGAATGTTACGTTTATTACTACATATATATATATATGACTGACTAAAATGTGAATTTATATTATCAAGTAAAATCTGTATAATTGTAAGAGAGGGCCTCAAGGCCCTAAATTGTACAGATAAATAATAAAAACAGTCAAACAGTCTCTCTCTCTCTCTCTCTCTCTCTCTCTCTCTCTCTCTCTCTCTCTCTCTCTCTCTCTCTCTCTCTCTCTCTCTCTCTCTCTCTCTCATCCCGTACTTTGAGTATGCTTCGCTCGCCTACTGCGATTTGAATAGTGAGCTCACCGAAAAGCTACAGAAAACCCTTAATTGCATTGTAAGATTTGTATGTAGACTTAAGCTAGACGACCATGTTACCCAATCATACATCGAGCTTGGCTGGCTTAAGATATCGGATAGGAAGAAGCTAGCTGTAGCAACCATGCTCTTCAAAATTCTGAAATTTAAGAAACCATATTACCTTTATAAAAATTTCAAGTTTTTATCGAGTATTCATTCTGTGCCTACTCGTAATGCCACAACCACGCTACATATTCCTAAACATAATACAATACTGTTCAGTCGTTCTTTTATTATGCAAGCCATTCATATATATAATGCAAATACTGATGTTTTCGATTTGAGTAAAAGCGTATCATGTTTTCGTAATTCGTATAAAAATTCGCTTATAGAGAAATACAAGCAAGATGAATCTGTTGTACCTTTGAACATAAATCTTAGTCATTTTCTATTACCCTTAATTTATTATATCTATATCTATAAGCATAATATGAAGTCTACCATCAATTCGCAACATACATTTATTTTTAAGAAGTGATTTTTTTATTGTTTTTTTTTTTTGTTTAATTTTTCATTATTCATGCATTTATCTACCAATTGTAAACTTATTACGATAGTACGAGGAATGTAAATCTCATGTTTCCAGGGAAGATGGAAGAGAGGACTATGAGGTCCTAATCTTACCCTGGTTTGTTAAATAAAACCCGTCAATCAATCAATCAATCAATAAATCTCTCCCTCTCTCTGCACTACTCCCAACGGTTGGTACCTCGCGCAGGGAAAGTAGTACATTCACCTTGCATAGGGAATCCCTATTAGGGATCAATCTCACCGTTGAGTAGGGACCAAATAAATTCAGTCAAGCCATCAAGAAATCATCGCCTTTACTCGACGACACGCCGACATGACAAAGAAGAAACTTGATTATTTAATCTGCCTTTCTAACCACTATTTTAACCTTTAAACGCGTTCACAGCACCTACCTAAATTACTTTCTTTTTATCATTCAATAATGATAAACAGGAGGTCTCCATTATTTTTTCAACCGTCACTTTTGACCGTCACGACACGACTCAAGAAAGCATTACCATATTCATTTTAACAGCATTAATGTCATGTGAACATTTGACGCGAAACAAACAATTATAAACTTTTTTGGTAGAAACAAAATTGCGTCAAATTAATTACTATTATTAATGATTTGACTAGAATCGTAGGTCTACCGTCTGTAATTTTAGCAAGGAACATGCTTTAGCCATCACCTAACCGGGCAAAAACGTGACGAAACCGTGGAACGAAAGTAGCGCGGGATTTTGTAATGATTTTAACTTACAACCGACCCGTTTTTAGGGGAATGTATCGCCGTTAGTTTTCATCCCACGAAAATCGTTCACCACTCGTTGAAAAGCCCTCAATTTATGCGTAAATTATATTCTGACAAAACAGATATAAATATGGACGAAGCTGAGAAATACTGGATAAAAGAGCTCTAAATAACATATGAGGTAAAAACCAACATCGATTCAGTGGATTATATTGATGTTGTTGGTTGGCTTGGTTTTTGACATTTTATGTCTTTACTATGGCACATAAATGAAAAATCGTCACGCGGGGAGCGTTACGAGGGGAGCGTTACGCGGAAATTTCTGATGATTTTCACGTACAACCAATCGTTCCTAGGGAAAACTAACTTCCTCATTTTCCACCCCACAAAAATCGTTCACCACTCATTGGAAAGCTCTCAATTTATTAAACATAAGACATAAAATGTCTCTCGTGGTTGCGTACTTGTACGAAAGTTGTATCCACCGTTTGTGTTTTTTTATATTTTTGGGTCTCAAAACTTAACCTTTGGAATTGACCAACCTAATAACTTATGTAGTTGGTTGGTTCAGTACTATCAATTCTACGGGGCAGTGGTTAAGAAGATTTTTGTTAAAGATTTAGCCTCACCAGTCACTTCCTATATGCGATAAGGTCTTATCCAAGATCCTATGTAAATCTGAGGGGAAGATCATCTCAACTCCACTCACCTTTCAGCCTGACTACTGGAAGTGATCTCATTTACGAATGTAACAAAGTATCTTGAAACGTAGGCGATATTTTGTTATGAGCGCGGGCTTTTAGTTGTGATGAAATAATATTTCATATTATTATATATAATAATAATATATAACATATTATGTTATATTAGTTGTGATGATAATAAGAATAATGTTGTGATTGACAGTGATCAACAAAGTAGTGAGTCATCGTCTACTTCCACGGAAGAGCGAGTAAGGAAGCTCATTTGCAAACTTATATTACTCCAAGAACATCCGAGAAGCTTCGACCGCTAAAGACATGGCTAAAGGAACGGCTAATTGGTTATCCTGATTTGAATGGGAAATGTTGGTTTCCTCGTGGGTAGGTATACAATCCTGATGATGAGCCCAATGCTGGCTAGAAACTCACAAACAGATGAAATAATCGACTACTTTCTTTTGACTGTATCCCGATCATTATTGGAAAGGGCTTCAAAGTCAACGTCAGTTGTTCAAAATGGAAGGTCCATTAACCGTTATAAGGACTGACTGTGATTAGGTTCAATAGTCAACAAGCACAAGCAACACTGATCCTTCGACTGTTTCGCTATTCCCTTTTCAATGAATGACAACAAAGAACAAAGAGGAATCGAGGAGCGTATTAACCAAAACCGGCAGGACATCCATTCAATCCTTCGCTCCAATTCAGAGGAAATTCGCTTACAATTAGCACGTATGCATTGCAGGTGGCGTGAAATGGAACGGTAATTCGACCAATGTTAGCGGTGCTGCATTGACCAAGAGATACTGAATGTACGGCGTGGGAAGTGAAATCGATTTCCCCTTGAGGGAATAAAATAGATTCAAATCCAGTGAACCCATTAGAACGCTCGCTTATTGAACGAGGCGGGTAAATCGGTGTGCGATACATTTTATATGAACCCCAAATCCCGCTGGAACAGGGATTAAAACATTATTTTTCAACTGTCTAGCTCTGTTCCACGGATTGGCTTCAAAGTTGCTTCCAACAGTTGGTGTAATGCGGAATTCCTCACTTATTACGAATATTATCATTATTATTGAAAAACCCGGGATATTAGACGGAAATGTGCCAATTTGGTCTTACTCTCATAGAATAATTATATAAATGATTATAACAATAAATTATAGAATCAGCAGAAAAATGCTGAATTGTATGTTTGTGTAGTAGTAGTGGTAGTAAACACTTCGAAAATAGATTTGCATCACCCTGATTCAGTCAGAAAAATGTTCGGGAAAAATCTGGGGTTTGGGTTTTGGAAAGTGAATCTATTTAATTACTCGTACAAATGAATACAACAGAAAACAATTTTTTTTTATTTTATTGAAAAACGTCAAAATGAAATGTGAAAAATTCTCTTTTTTGTTCTTTAATTAGTAAAAAAATTTTTTTTAAATCACTTTAGTAGGTAGGTACCTACTCTGTATTTTCTCCAGCGGCTGTAATGAAAGCTCGCAAGCAAAAAAAAAACAATAATAATAATAAAATAAATTTCATTGAAATCGGATGGAAAATGTAGAAGTTATGGCCGTTACCAGGAATTCACGTTTGCGCATGCGCAGTCGCTTCTATCAGTCCGGGGAGGATTGTTTTCATAGGGGACCGTCTACACAACAACCCTCACAATCCCTGAAAATTTCATAGAAATCGGACAATAACTTCATATAGTTATGCGCGTTACAAGGAATTCATGACAGACACACAGACAGACAGACACACAGACGGGGAACCAAAACTGTTCAGAAAGGTCTAAAACGCAAAACGCGAGTGAAAATTTTGATTTTGGAGAACTTTTTTTTTCGTCCTTGAAAAGTGAAAACAAAGCTTCCGCTACCTTGGTAGACTCGGAAGCAAAAAGTAAAGTAAACACCATTTCAAGCTGGATTTTCGTACGACTGTCATTCCTGGCGTTGCGGACGTCATCAGCTGTCTTCCAAAGGGAAGATCAGAATTTGTTATGATGATTTCGCTTATGGCTTCCCATTGCCTCACCGCCCTGGGTAGGGACGAGCGGGGCGATGAGAACCCCAGACGCACAAAGTTGCCGGCGGTGAGATTTGAACCCACGACCCCCGCAGAAGTCGGTCCAAATTCCACCGCCAAACAACGCTCGTAACACCGGACCCCTACGTTTGTATAGTAGGTACTATGGAATAATTCTCTTATATTATTTTTGCCTTGTTGCGTGGGCAATACATCTTCCTTACATCGAATAAAACAGACATAATATATAATTAGTTGGTGCTCATTGTATTATCGAGCAGTGTATACCATTCATAAGTTTCCCGATATGAAACTAAAACTTCTCGATCATGTACAACGAGCACCAACTAATTATTATAATTATATATCGACACCTTAAAGCATAAAGGTGCTATGTCCATTCATCTTCCACATTTTCTTTTTTTTTTAACTTCAGAAAAACTCAAATTTAACAAAACTATTATTGACATTCATGACGATTATAGCTTGAAACTTTCTTGAAGAAATTGAAGAGTTTGGTGTAATAAGCCATTATTTCAGGAATTGTACAATGGTGATAACTGCTTTTGCGTTTTTCTCAAAACTCCATGAGTTTTTCTGAACTTCAACCTCGATGCGGCACGGGTTAATGTTATCCGATCGATCTAAAACTTTGGGAATCTCATTTTCTAGTCAAATGGCACCTTTTAGGGGGTTGCCACGATTGAATTTCGGAAGTTGATTTTTTGTGACCACCCTAATACACAAGGCAATAGGGAAATTTTTTTTTAGATAATCACTTGTAGCAACCCCCTTAAAGGTGCCAATTGGCTAGAAAATGAGATTCCCAAAGTTTTAGGTCGATCGGATAGCATTAACCCGTGCCGCATCGAGGTTGAAGTTCAGAAAAACTCACTTTTTTTCATAAACATATTCTCTTTTTCCTCATAACATTGTAACTAACTTGGACATAGCGCCTTTGTGCTTTAAGGTATCGATATTATGTATGTACTTCGTGTCAGGAGTATATTATACTTACTAACCAATAAGGGAAACATTGACTAACAATTACTAAGTAACATGAATAATAATTATTATTGTAGTATGGGTAGAAATATGTTTCTCAGATACCTAAGTTTGAAAAAAATGGATAACACAAACTAATACATATAAATTGTGGAAGAGATTGGACAAATAATAATAATATTATTATTATTATTATTACTCGAGAAAATGGAATTTTTCTTGTTTTTAGAAACATATTATGTTTCTAAAAACAAGAAAAATTCCATTTTCTCGAGGTCCCTTAGGGCTTCAAGTGATATAGCTGTAACTCAGTTTCAGCCATATAAACTCCGTTATAGGGACAAGAAAAAATAAATGTTTTCAGAGATGGAAGTTTCGGTATGAGGAATGGGTCGAGGTTCAGATGACGTCACGGGAAGGTAGGATGTAGGTCTATAGATCAGCCGGGGGCGTTGACCCCCCCTGGGACACACGTTTTCACCCCCTAAGTAGGACACGCGTTTCCGATATCAGGGCAGATCAAGGTGAGGGAATTCCTCCTGTGACGGGGGAAAAGTAATGAAATGAAATCATCGCTATGGTAGGTATTCATTAAACACATCAAATAGAAAAGGAAATGTTGATTTTAGAAAGAAAATGTCTGACAAGTAGGGTAGGCAGTATAGATTCCTAATACAGAATTAGTTAGTGTGTTATCGAGCGGTAAATTCCCCATTGCGAAATATGATTCTCAAGATCATGTTGCTGGATTTCCAAGTAAACGAGCTGTAACATGTGTGTGAATATTTCACGATGACATTTGAGATTTTTCTGTTTTGGTTCATTATTTTCAATAATGAAGGAACCTTTGGAATCGTCCAAGGAAAAAATTTTTAACCTTCCCTCAAAATTTTTTGGTTTACGTTTCAATGTACGTAGAATCCAAAAATCGAATTAAAAATTTTCCGTCCGTCCGCCGTACGCGGCACTTTCCCAAGTTTCACTTTTCTTGGTTACCATGGACCGATTTCGATGAAATTTTTTATATGGGCTCCATTTGGGGTCTAATTTTGCCCGAAGCTTTCAGTGATGTCAATCACTCTTAAGGGTAGAAAAATAAGGGCTGGAATTTTCAAAACGCCCTAGCTCAAAAACTCCCGATATAAAGGCATTGTTTTTTCATCAATTTAAAATAGTATAGAATTTTTAGAATTGAATGAGACCACTCAAAGCTCTGTAGGACCATCTGTTCGCTACCCATGTGCACTTATGCGTTGGATTTACGATAAATAAGAAACACGAGTGTGAATCGCAAAAGAGGCCTAACCTCCGTTTAAATTTTAGCTGACCAGAATGCGATCGTTGTTCGCTTATTCGAGTTGTACTCAGTTTTACGCACTTAGCTCAGCTGTGTTTATTGCAGGCGAGTGATCTATACAGAAAAAAGTCTGCTAAGTGGGTGTGGCACATAGTTTCCTCGTATCCATAACCCGATTGTATAGATGATCCGATGCATAGCAGTTAATCTCAAAACATCAATTTCTAAGTATCTTCCACTACCCTCATAGGGGACCATCAACACGCTAATTTGAACAATCCTGAGAAATTTCGTCGAAATCGGATTGAAAATGTAAGTGATATGGCTGTTACAAGGATTTTACGTTTGCGCATGCGCAGAGGCTACTGTCAATTTTAAGGGCTGAATTTTCATTGGGGACCATCTACTACTTAATCCGCATAATCCCTGAAAATTTCATCGAAATCGGATAAAAAAAAGTTATGGCCGTTACAAGGAAATTCACGTTTGCGCATGCGCAGTGGCTACTATCAGTCCGAAGGTGATGATTTTCATAGGGGACCATCTAAATGCTAATCTGTAACATCACTGAAAATTTCATTGAAATCGGATGGAAAATGTAGAAGTTATGGCCGTTACAAGGAAATTATCGTTTGCGCATGCGCAGTCGCTTCTATCAGTCCGGGGATGATGATTTCCATAGAGGACTGTCTACACACCAACCCGCACGATCCCTGTAAATTTCATAGAAATCGGACAATAACTTCGTATAGTTATGCCCGTTACAAGGATTTCATGACAGACACACAGACAGACAGACACGTAACCAAAATTGTTCAGAAAGGTCTGAAACGTAAGTGAAAATTTTGATTTTAGAGAACTTTTCAGCTTCCAAGTGCTTGTGACACTTAGCTTCCTCGTATCCATAATCCGGTTGTAGATGATCCGACGCATATAATTACCTTGTCTCACAACATTAATCTCTAAGTGCACTTATTCTCTTGTACTAAGGGACTCTACACGTCAACCCGCACAATCTCTGGCATGCGCACATAATACTTTCAATTTGGGGGCCATGATTTTCATAGGGGACCATCTCCACCCCAATTCGCATAATTCCTAAAAAAATTCATTTTCAGATGGGAAATGTAGAAGTTATGGCTGTGGCAAGGGTTTCATGACAGACAGACAGACAGACAGACACGGAACCAAAATTGTTCAGGAAGGAAGTTCTGAAACGTACCACATGAAATTTTGATTTTGGAGAAAAAATGTTTTTCTTCATCCTTGAAAAGTGTAAACAAAGCTTTACAAAACGAGTTTTATTTTCAATGAATGACTTCAATGACATTTTCCAATTTAATCTAAATACTATTTTACTTTATGTTTCATACTTAATTATGTAATAATTTGCTACGTTTTCATTATACAGCCCAATATTATGAAGGGATCTGCTTCAAACGCTTTCTTCTCTCCATCCACACAGAGTTGTAGAGTGGAGGCAAGCCACCGAGCACATTTTACTTATGAAACAGCCAGGGAAGAGAATTTCTGGGAATTCGAAAGCTTTCATATCCGCTTGGATCACAACCCCTTTTCCCCCGTAGGTAGAATTAACAAATAAAATATTCAGGAGACTTTGAAACCGCTGAGCTTTCAAACATAAAGCCAGTCCAATTGGTCGTGAAATAATTGTGGGACAAAGATTACTGTTTGTTTTTGCATTCAAAACACGATACCAGCTTTGAAATATTTTCGGGACAAGAACAAGTTATTTTTATCCCCTCGGGTTGTAGAAACTTTGAACATCGTCGTTTCATTACATGAAATTATAATTTTAAACATCATTTTACACAAATCGGTACTCTTAAGTGGGAACCGATCACAAATTGTCAGTTCATTTGTTCTCACATAGAAATCTTCTATTTGCTAACTTTGGCTGATTATAAACATCGCGGTATTGGATTTCGTGTATTCCAAGATTATCTACTTATATTTGTTTGCCACTCCAGATAAACAACCATATAAGCAACGATGCATGGAAGAAACGGGGTCTGAATAAAGCGGGATTATCTCTCGTATTTTAATCTTACACAGGAAAGCTGGATTGGACCTTGACATCTTTTATCGTCATTCAACTTTAATCCGATTCACCTCCCTTTAGCTAAAATCTCCTTTCAAAGCTCACTAACCACTCTCGAGGGGACCCACGTGGAAACTTTTCCAACTAACGTCCTTCAAAAGAATGCATAATATCCTCTAAACACGGTGAATCAAGTATGTTTTTGTGGACCAAGGTTTTTCTCGGTCTCCCCCATTCTCACCGACCTTATTACTTCCTCAGACGATGACCTTGGCAGTTTTCATCTCATCTCTACCTATACGTATTTCCAATGTAAACAGAGAAAAACTCGTGGACTCGCACTCGAGAATATTATTCTTTCCATATAGAGAACATCTGAATCAGATTTTACGGGATTTCTTTGACTCATTTCTCTAGTTCGTTGAGCCATGAATTCGAGAAACTTTCTCGTTCTGGGAAAAGTACCCTCATGTTGAGAACTGAACCAGTACAAAATGAGTTGCTAGATGTATTACTTTACAGTTGTAACAATAAAATCATTATGATTATCTCGGGATCAAAACCTGGGACTGAGGAAATCTGAATAATTTACCGAATGTGCACAAGCCGGCTACTAAACCACGCCTCTTGGAATTGCTTCATCAACACGGAACAAGCGGGATGCATCAAAAACAAGGGGAACTTCAAGAACAAGCGGGATGCATGGAAGTAGGAATGAAGAATACTTCCATAGCATGCGTCGAGGGCTAATGACAGCTGAGTGGCGAGGAAAAAGGATTGGGGGGAAGGGGAACGCATATTATTCTGTTGTGTAGCTTGGTAGCTTGCTTGTGAATAAAGTAATTTTGTCGAGTTTGCAAATGGTTTTGTGCTATTTTACCTTTCTAGAAGATTCACTCGAGAGAAACGACCAATTCGAAGGCGTGTTTTCACCTCAAATTCTTGGGAAAAGTCGAGAAAGAAGGTCAAAACACCGAAACTCGTTGATTCACTCGAGAGAAACGACCACTTCGAAGACTTGTTTTCACCACAAATTCTTGGAAAAAGTCGAGAAAGAAGGTCAAAACACCGAAACTCGTTGATTCACTCGAGAGAAACGACCACTTCGAGGGCTTGTTTTCACCTCAAATTCTTGGGAACAGTCGAGAAAGAAGGTCAAACCACCGAAACTTGTTGATTCACTCGAGAGAAACGACCACTTCGAAGGCTTGTTTTCACCTCAAATTCTTGGGAACAGTCGAGAAAGAAGGTCAAAACACCGAAACTCGTTGATTCACTCGAGAGAAACGACCACTTCGAAGGCTTGTTTTCACCTCAAATTCTTGGGAACAGTCGAGAAAGAAGGTCAAAACACCTAAACTCGTTGATTCACTCGAGAGAAACGACCACTTCGAAGGCTTGTTTTCACCTCAAATTCTTGAAAAAGTCGATAAAGAAGGTCGAAAACACCGAAACTCGTTGATTCACTCGAGAGAAACGACCACTTCGAAGGCTTGTTTTCACCTCAAATTCTTGGGAAAAGTCGAGAAAGAAGGTCAGAACACCGAAATTCGTTGATTCACTCGAGAGAAACGACCACTTCGAAGGCTTGTTTTCACCTCAAATTCTTGGGAACAGCCGAGAAAGAAGGTCAAAACACCGAAACTCGTTGATTCACTCGAGAGAAACGACCACTTCGAAGGCTTGTTTTCACCTCAAATTCTTGGAAACAGTCGAGAAAGAAGGTCCAAACACCGAAACTCGTTGATTCACTCGAGAGAAACGACCACTTTGAAGGCTTGTTTTCACCTCAAATTCTTGGGAACAGTCGAGAAAGAAGGTCGAAAACACTCTCAGATTCTTTGAATATAGGTTTTTTAATCGAATTAAAATAGAATTGATTTTGGGACTATTGAAATTGAATGGGACTACCCAGAGTACTTATGGATTGGATTTACAATTAATCAAAAACACTGCGAATCGCAAAGACGACATGGAAAACACGGTAGGTAATAAACCTTATATCCGTTCAAATTTCAGCTGATCAAATATTGCGATCATTGATCGTTATTTGAATAGAGTTTCGATGTACTCAGTTGTGCAGGATACATTTTATAGTTTATTTTAGAGTTTCATGACATGACATTCAGTTGTGTTTCCTTAGCAACAATGAACCAAACTTTCGGATAACGATGTTTTGGTGTCAAAATAAAGTTGATAGTGAACCTTGCCTGATATTGTATAATAAATGGTAGGAACTAGTTATGGAAAAGCCGCGTTCTTTACAAGCGGTGATCTATACAGAAAAATAATAAATCGTTGTGTAATAATTTGCGTCTTCTATTGACATTGAAATATTTCTTTTTGAACTCGCATTAAATTCATTATTAGTTGTAGGGTAAGCGACATGGGATAAGAGAAAAAACTCCTACATAAACCACTTATAACTCATTTCCTTCCCTCTATTTGATAGTGATTTTTAATGTTCCATCCTTCCCATCAAAACATCTGAAGCACTCGAGTAAAAACGATCCGAGTATAACTAGAATTTCATGACTTGGTCATTTATTGATCCTAGTGGGTCACCCGTAGTGGTCATCCTCAACTACTATAAAGGAACTATGAGGAACTTCTTTTTTCCCTCAAGGTTTCAATACGGCGCCACCAATAAAAAGAGGATGGACTAATAGTTAATGGATTCCAATAAATATTTGATCGGTTGTTTGGCCGGTCTTCACCGAGTGTGCTTATCTGTGGGTCGCCCAACAAGTTTATGACTCAAACTCTTTCAAAAGGATGAAATAACAAGGATTTTCTACTTTTCAAGTTCGTCGTGAAAAGACGGAAGATTCTTTGGTAAACATGGAGAGGAAAAACTTCAGAAAAAAAATTAATTAAATAAATAATATACAAGTCGTTATTATTATTGTTATTATTATTTATTATTTTTTTTTTTTTTTGCAATATAAACGAACTGTTGAAGACTTGATAATTTGCCAACTGAATTTTAAGATATTTTTTTATCACTTCGAAAAAGAAGGAAGGTTACTCAGTTTGGAGTTTATTGTTATTTTGTGGTGTAAAAGTTGGTTAACTACTGTTGTGAACTGAATACTGAACGTTGGGGTGAACACGTAAAGTGATTGATTTTGAATAACGAACAGAGAAATTTACTACCTATGTTTATCTGACTGACTGAAGTCAAATTGAAACTGAATTACGAGTAATATTTAGAGAACGCGAATTCAATGATGAAAAGTGACCAAGGATATAGGAATAGGAATTCGGTTTCTGGTCTAATAAAACCAGCTTATAGGAGATGTGATAAGGATCCTACACTTTCCTGAACGTTGAAAATACTCTGGAAGAAGTTATTTATGTATACTGAATTTTGGTAGATGGAATTCTATTTATTATTTAGTGATTTACTAAAAAAATATAAATATTATCATTTTAGCGAATTTTCAACTACAAAAAGAAATAAGCTGTTACAATGGACTAAAAAATTTTAGCATGGATTTTTAGAAATGTTTTCCACTGAAATCCATTTCGAACATTCTGAAACAAATCCTGATTTTTTTTTTTTTCAAAAATTTTATATGTATATGACGATAACTTGAGTAATTGTATCTCAATAATTTCAAGCTTTTCTCAAAATGTTTATAATAATAAACGAAAAGGCGAGTTCGTTGGCCAGGAATTTTTGACAACCCTTAGGGATTCGAATTTCAAATAACGACTAAAAACGTACCTATTTTAAAATTTTTTGTAGACAGTAAAAAATAATTTTAAAAAATTGTATATTTGAATATATAAAATGAATATTGTAGGTATAAAGAAAATTTCAGTATATTTGATGGGCCAAAAATGCAGTAGGCAAGTGGGTACTCTATGAGTTCACGGAGACGAGTAGAAGATGAATGTGGACACTTACCATCTTCAAAACTTATCCTGTGTATACAGTATGTTGGTGTGGGATACTGAAAATCACACAGGTCTCAAGAGATTCTATCTCTCCAGTTAATTGAATAAATATAAAAATCTATATGTCTAGTTATGATTATTCCCACAATGCAAACCTACTCATATCTTGTATATCGAATCTCATAGGCTCGATGAAACATCTCGATCGTCTCCACTGCTCTTCCTCTCACACTCCGAATCGATGGACCAGGGTTGAGGGACCTCCCTCAAGACCAAGCTGCCGAAATCCCTGACCCTGGAAACCCACGCAAGGACGGGAAGCCGAGCCATTGTGCCGGTTAGCGGTCCTTAATCACGTTTCCACCTAGAGGGGCAGCTAATAGATTGGATGAAACTTGAGAGGATCCAAATGCGGTCGTTAGAAGGGGTTATGGTCGATCTAAGATGGGTTGAGCAGGCTCCTCGATGTCTAAGCTCCAAACCAGACGAATTTTGAAATGTTCATGTGAGTTTGAGTACTATTCGTATAACCGAACAGATAGGAACTTCAAGGAACAATGAATTCTCATGATTCTGCTTGTGTGACAACTGAGTGAATCATAACATAATTTTATGTTATTTTATAAAGAATGTTATTTGGTTTCCGTATAGTATCTATTTTTTTGTCAATAATTTATTGTTAGAAATTAGATGAAGTCAAAACTTTTGTGTAAGTATTGGCCTTATTATTTGCCAACGGCTCATTGTACAAACTTTCCAAAACACCCCAAAAATGTTAACCTCAAGAAAGGTCATGGAACATTCATTAATTAGGTAGCTAATTATCCTAATTAAGCAACCGGTGGGGCCCATAACGCTGTAGGTGGTTTCATCAAAAGAAGGTTTCATCTTTAAAATTTAGGAAATTTTGAATTAATGGAAAAACATCAGGTACTAGTATTTTGAAGAAGGTTGACGTTTTGAGCTAGGTTCTAGCTATTTGAAAAGGTTCCACCTCCCATTTTGGTTTATTATTTTCAATAATGAACCTTTGGAATCGACCAAGAAAAAGAAATTTTAACACCCCCTCAAAATTTGATGGTTTACGTTTCAAGGTACGTAGAATCCAAAAATCGAATAAAAATGTGGCCGTCCGTCCGCCGTCCGCCGTACGCCGACCGCCGTACGCTGCACTTTTGCCACTTAGCATTGACCGATTTTGATGAAATTCGGTATGTAGGCTCCTTCTGGGGTCTAGTTGTGCCCCGAAGATTTTGGTTGAGGTAGGTCACTTCTAAGGGTTCCAAAATTAATTTTGAAATTTTCAAAACGCCCTAACTCAAAAAATTTTGATATAAAGGTATTGTTTTTCCTTCAATTTAAGATTCTATAGAATTTTTAGAATTTTTTGAGACCACCCGGAGCTCTGTAGGACAAACCGTTCGCTCACTACGAGAATTTAAAGTTTAGACGTACGATAAATCAGAAACACGAGTGTGAATCGCAAAAGAGGCCTAATCTCCGTTCAAATTAAAGCTGACCGAAATGCGATCGATGTTTTTTCTTCAAGTTGGATGGTTGGTGGCTTTGCAGACGAGTGATCTATGTAGAAAAATAAAAAATAATAAACCATTGTGTAATAATTTGCAGCGTTTTACCTCTTAGAAATGACTGTCAATAACAAAAAGCTTCGGGGCTCAGCTAGGCTCCAAATCAGCCCGATTTCATTTAAAAAAAAAATGTGTATCAATTTTTGGATTATACATACATACTCGTATATACTACTTTGAAACGTGAGCTATAATTATGTGGGGGTTACAATTTTTTTCTTGCGCGATTCGAAAAGTTCATTATAGAAATTAATAAACCAAAAGGTAAATCCTGAATTATTCGCCAAGGGTAGAAATAACAGAGTAGTGAGAGGAACAGGATGAACTGTTTTACAGGATGGCGGCCGAAGGCATAACTTGCCCACCAATTGAGAGCAAAAATACTCGAAATTTAATGAATTTTACATTTTATTGGGATTTAAGAAGTCTCAGTCTACCAAACCGTTGTGATTTATCCAATTCATTGTTGTTAGTGAAATGTAAATAATGTAAAAATGTAAAAATCTATTTCATAGACCGGAATCCGTTTCGACTCGTGGCCCAGAACGCTCAATCGCACTGGATCGAATTTGAGCACCATAATCATGGTTTCGGCCAAGAGGCCTCCTTTTCAACAAAAAATTTCCAAAATCGCATTGAGCTCCCGAACGTCGAAGAATTTTTTGACGATTTTAGGAACAGCATGAACGAGGAAAAGTACTTCTACGAAGATTTTCCACTATTTTCAATATTAAAAACGCCGCAAATTATTACACAATGGTTTATTATTTTTCTATATAGATCACTCGTCTACAAAATCACCAACCATCCAATATGAAGAAAAAAATAAAAAATAAAAAATAAAATAAAAATAAAATAAAAAAATAAAAATAAAAAAAAAAAATTCAAAAAATAAAAAATAAAAATCACCAACCATCGATCGCATTTCGGGCAGCTCTAATTTGAACGGAGATTAGGCCTCTTTTCCGATTCGCACTCGTGTTTTGATTTATATATATTTCAATATATTTTATATATATTTCAATATATTTTATATATATTTCAATATATTTTATATATATTTCAATATAATATCAATATATATTTCAATATAATTTCAATATATATTTCATATATATCAATATATATTTTATCAATATATATCATATCAATATATATTTCAATATAATTTCAATATATATTTCAATATAGATTTATATACATTTCAATATAAACCCTTAAATTTTCGTAGGGAGCGAACGGTTTGTCCTAAAGAGCTCCGCGTGGTCTCAAAAAATTCTAAAAATTCTATAGAATCTTAAATTGAAGGAAAAACAATACCTTTATATCGAAATTTTTTGAGGTAGGGCGTTTTCAAAATTTCAAAATTGATTTTGGAACCCTTAGAAGTGACTTACATCAACCAAATCGGGGCACAACTAGACCCCAAATGGAGCCTACATACCATATTTCATCAAAATCGATCAATGCTAACTGGCAAAAGTGCCGCGTACGGCGTACGGCGGACGAACGGCCAAATTTTTATTCGATTTTTGGATTCTACGTACCTTGAAACGTAAACCATCAAATTTTGAGGGGTGTTACATTTTTTTTTCTTCGTCGATTCCAAAGGTTCATTATTGAAAATAATAAACCAAAAAGGCGATGCGAAAACGCATCAGTGGCCGAAAATGGCCACATACATTGATACAATGACTATGAATACTTATCTTCCTGATGCGTGTAACTCTCAAATAGAGGATTTGAATTCGAATTGTGGTTGCGAGATTACCTTCAACCTGTAAGCCATCCTATCAGAAAGTATAACCATGTTCTCAACACGGAATCACGCCAAATGTGGTTAACGCGAACCAATATCTCAAGGATGGGGTTCAGTTAAGCGAAAAGTTAGCCCAAGGTGAAGTGGAGTTGCTCATCAACTCTGAACCAATTTTCAAGGTGTGGGAACGAGGAACGAACTATGGAACAGCTAGCGACGGATTACCTTCCGAAGCGAAGTTTGAAGCATACACACGTAAGGTATACGGTTGGCGTGATATAACTTCGCCGTGGAGTCGCTTCGGATTAAAGCTATATATAGACGTCGGTGGCTTGTTTCCCATGTTAATAAAGTGGTTTGAATAAGGAGAGGTAATTCATTTACTGGGCCTCGTTACCCGGAGTTTTGGAATAAACCCCGCATTTCCATTGCCTTGAAGTAAACTGCGCTAAATCCTCAAACGGATTCAAGAGTCTAGCAGGAAGTACCTGTGGAGGGGATGGGAACATGACACACGACATCGATCTCAATCACGCACCCCCGTTGCCATGGCTACTTGTATACTTCTTTTCACTCAAGGAATCACGAGGAGGCTGCGAAGTGGGAACTGCTTCAGTTACCCGCCTCAAACGTTCTATACAATGTTGCCAGGTAGAAAGCGTGCGAGGCTTGTGAAACGCAATGGGTCTAATTGATGGGTATGAGTCTGAACATTTAATTTCTATTAACTTTTATTAGTTATTAGTTAAATTAAGTGTTATTAGCAGTCACAAAAGCAATCAAACCACAAACATGGATGTATAATTTACTATGAAGACCACAAAGAAGTAATAGAAACTTGTTACTGGGTCTGCCCACTTAAATCGGCAGTAAAGTTCGTTTTGTGTTTTTAAGATTTAGAAAACCATGGTCGTTGATTTCAAGTTCCTTATCAGAGTATTGAATAATGCTCTGTACAATTCAAAAATCTTTGCAGCGATGTATTCATGCTGTCCATGTCCATGTGAGGTTTATTCTTTGAGATGAAGATATACCACTCAACATGACAGTCATTTTTCGAGCTGCACGAATACAAATATACCTGTGGTAGTAAGGAAGCACAAGAATGAATTCAGTTACCTACATAATGTTCAGGAATTCTTCACCAAAGTGTGGATTAATTTTTCCCGCAGTAACTTCCATCTAGGATAGCTCACATAATCCAATTTTGTTGTAGAAGTCGGATGAGATGAGACTGAGAGGCTTTCCCAGCTGACTGAGAGCTTAATAATGTTGAGACGGGAAGACTGGGAAGAGGTCTGGGAGAATGTCCCATTCGTTGGGATTACTTTTCACAAGTTGGATCTCATATACCGCCTGTTGGTGTGCAAAGATGAATGGGATAGTCGGACGAAACGCGAGAGGAAGTGACTAAAGGACAAAGGAGGAAGTAATAATGAAGGAACTTGGGTGGAAAGCAGATGCCGAGGTGAATGGAGGAAGGTGGGAACGAATGTGTTGGTACGTTGCGAATCAGTTTTAGCTTCGCTTGACATCATTACAAAGGATATTTGGTGCGTAGTCGACACTTAGTATCTGGATAACGACCTGCCTTAGCTTTAATATTGAATAACTCTCGGTCCTCCTGAACAGTCCTGTTTACAGATAGGACTTTCTACTTTCTTAAAACGAATTTGTTTGTAATCCGCGACAGTCATCATCCCACTGTATTTGTGTGATTCTGTCAAAATACATCAACTTGACGTAAGGCACATAAATGTATGGAGTAATATCCCATATCAATGTTTTTCAATCTCAATTTAATGTTTGAGCTACATTTCACTTTGTCTGCATAGATTGGCATTTGTTGATCCTCCCAGATCCCTTCAACTTCTCTGAGCCAATACGTTTCTCCTTTCACTTATATCTGCTTTAATCTGATTGGGGATGACTTTCACTTTCTAGACCGACGGGATTCAAGCTCCCTTTCACCTTTAACTATATAAGCAATGCTCTCTGTGATGTACTTTCAGTTATTGTTTGTTACTGATGATGACCTAACTGTCGAAATCTATTTAACTTGTAACTCATTATTTTCGTGGAAGTAGACAACGTTCTTCTCAACACCATTTTGGTTTATTATTTTCAATAATAAGCCTTTGGAATCGAGCAAGAAAAAAAACATTTTAACCCCCCCTCAAAATTTGATGTTTTACGTTTCAAGGTACGTAGAATACGAAAATCGAATAAAAAATTTTCCGTCCGTCCGCTGTACGCCGTCCGCCGTACGCGGCACTTTTCTTAGCAACACTGGACCGATTTGGTTCAAATTTGGTATATGGGCTCCATTTGGGGTCTAGTTGTGCCGCGAAGCTTTTGGTTGATGTAGGTCACTTCTAAGGGGTGAAAATTAAGGGTTGAAGTTTTCAAGAGTGCCCTAGCTCGAAAACTCTCGAAATAAAGGTATCGTTTTTTCACCAATTTTAAATAGTATTGAATTTTTAAAAATTTTTGAGACCACCCGGAGCTCTGTAGGACAAACCGTTCGGTCCCTACGAGTACTTGAAGGTTTTCCTTCGATAAAACAGAATCATGAGTGTGAATCGCAAGAGAGATCTAATCTCCATTCAAATTTTATCGGACTAAAATGCGATCGCTGTTCATTTCTTCGATTTGTATACAGTTTTGCCTTCTGCGTAACCAGTAATCGAGTGTGAAGCCAGTATGGTGTGGTAGGTAGTACCTAGCTGGTAGGTAAAAAAAAGTTGGTAGGTAAAAAAAATGTTGGTGGGTAAAAAACGCCGCAAATCATTGCTCAAAGTCTTCTTCACTCTTCAGATCACTGATCAGCTGAGTGAGCTCCGAAGCCATTTTCAATCCTATTGAATGGAAGTGCTCTTCCAGGCGTCTCCAGCATTCGAGGAGATCTTCTTCACTCCTCAGATCACTGATCAGCTGAGTGAGCTACGAAGCCATTTTCAATCCTATTGAACGCAGGAAGCTGAAATTTGAGAGGGAAGGTCAAGGGAGAATACAGATGGTGGTAGGTGCTATTGATGGAGAACCAGTGATCTATACAGAAAATATAAACCTTTGAGCAATGATTTGCAGCGTTTTTTATTACGACGTCAGCATACAAATTCCAAAGGTTGGGTCCTTTTCAGTCTCCGAATTTGTTGTGGATAGTTCAGATGTCGTATAGCTTCTGGGTTGGAGTCGCTTTCGGTAAAGTCTTTCGGTTGTTTTTACAACAAAAATTAGGATCTACACCCTCAAGTCTCTATCTCTTTGGAGGTTACCGTTTTTTTTGTACCAGAGTTAACAAAACTCCTGAGCACTTTGTTTTGAAACTGTTGCATTAATTGCACACTTGTTTTGGCAGTACAGCCCCATAGTTGAATGCCATAGATAGATTGTGGAAGTTTTGTAGGGAGAAAAGCCTCATAAGCCAATAATGACTTCCTGTACTGTATTGACAACTCTTACTGTCCCTTGTTCAGATGCTCTTTCCATTTCAGCTTGCAACCAGCGTCATTCCAAGATATTTCGCTGTATTAGCACATAGAATGGTATTGACCTTCAGAGGAATATTTGTTAGTTTTTCGTTCGAAAAATTACTTGTCCAGTCTGGTTTTTATTTGATTCTAGTCTCTATTTCTTCTTCCTTCAACTGCTGATCCATTTAATTTGTCAACTGTATTGTTACTTACGTAAGATTATGAAGAAGTAGGCAGTAGTAGTAGCAGTGAAAGAAGAATAAGTAATGAGTTTATTTTTAATAAAAATTTATTAGTATTAGTTTTTAAGTATTAAAATTTAGTAGTTTTAGTTTTTTATTAGTAAATTTAGTATGTAAAGGTTTTGGAAATAATAACGAGTTTGTAGGAGAAAGATTATGGTTATAGCTTCCCACCAGACAGTGTGTTATAGCTGGAGGTTCCGGCTTTTTATAAGTGGTTTCCTTCTCCCCAAGTTACCCATTTCGCGTGGAAGGTGCATTAACCTTCTGCTTATGGGAAATTCTCAGTCTCAACTTCAGCTACGTTTATCTTATTAAATTTATATAAGGTATTGCGGTTTCCCACACGGAGCTTTTGTTATACCCTTAGTACCTATCTACAATGCACCTGCCTACAATGTTGCTCTACATCTACTAAATCTCTGGAGAAAAAAACTCTTCTGGCTACTCAAGTTGGATTACTGCTTCTCCTCTCCTAAACGTGTTGTTACTACCTTCGGTAGACTCGGAAGTAAAAAGTCGTTCCACAATACACAGAATTGAAAGACTTCTTTTATTGGAAGGTCGAAATGGTCCAGTATCGTGCACAATACACATTCATGATAAGTAATGTTCCTTTTCTATGAAAACTGCCGTTCTCCATCCTCTAATCTTTCCTGCAATTAAAAGTACGAGTGGATTACGTAAGAGCAGAAAAAAAAAACAAGGGACGGCGGTCTGACGACAATGAAGCCGCCCATTCACCAGTCCTCGGCTCTCAGGAAAATTAAAACCGCGCCGAGGGGAATCAAAGAAATGTTTTACGTCATGAGAATTCACTCAACGAGAGATTCGACGTTGTTGCACAACCACGTTAACTCTGCAGACCAATCAACCTACTTCGAAATGGCCGGTCATTTCTGGAAACTACACCACCATTCGCAAAAAAAAAAAAACGCTGCAAATTTTTTAAACAAAGGTTTATTATTTTTCTGTGTAGATCAATCGCCAGCAAAGAACACAGCTTTGCCATCGTCACTACCCACCAACCATATTTTCGCTTCAAAATCTAGTTTATTTTGAAGAAAAAACGCTTCACACTCAATTCAAAGACATAAAGAGTTGTGGGTGCCTTCGTTAGGAAATTTCACAACTGGTTGCTAAGGACGCAAAACCGTCAGCCAGGTCAGCTGGTCGCAATGGGGCTTCCAACTTAGCCTGGGGTCCACGATGGCGCCGAGATATCTTGTTCCTACTGTGTTGGACTCTTCTGTACTCAGCGATCTCAATCCAAAAGTAAGCTGCAACGTTTTAGATCCGTTGACTCTAAGTCTGTTTCCACTGAACCACTCAGTAGCTCGCTCTATTGAAGATGGCACACTTTCTTTCAACCTAGCTATGTCTTTCCCTACTTGCAGTACAACAGAATCATCAGCAAAGAGGAAGACTCGGTCCGTCAAAAATTGGGATAAATCATTAATAAATATTGAAAGCAATATTGGACCCATCACAGAACCCTGCACAAACCCTAACGGCATGGGCAATAAGCTGGAAAGTTCTGGAAACATTCTTATAGAATGTCCAGTTTTGTACAATATTCCCAGTATTTGCACACGATCTTGAAAAGTTGTTAGGATTAGTGATTGGCATCTTGTTTCTTTTACTTCAAATTAATTTTTGAAAAACTCATAGCGATATGAACTTTACTTAGATATTAATATTAACTACATTTTTGTACTGTTCTTGGCGACCATGACCAGATGAGGTTGAATGCGCCTAAAATAAAAAGGTAATACTGAATATTATGACTGTTACAAAAGACAACTGTTAGAATGACCTTGATTGTAAATGATTTGTAAATCCTAACTAATTCTATCTGACCGTGTTATTCTGTGCGAGGAAGCTATACTACCCATACAACTTGGAACATATTTTGTGACCCCTTACACATTGTGTTAAGGGTGCAAGAAAGCTATTCGCCTCACCCGACTTGGCAGACAACCGTTATTATATTTCCATTCCATCCGAAACTCTTCTACTCAAAAAATTCTCCAGATAAATAAATCGGTAGTATCACTCAATGCTCGCAACAGCTTTAAACGACAATCTGCTTCGAACCCTTCCTCCACTTAACTTCTTCCAACGACCAGCTAGGGCTGGTTTTTGCCGTAATCCATCAAGCAGAGTTTTCTACCGGAAAAAAATATAATTTGTCCACATCCGTTCCAATACTCAGTATCCCCTCACCACCTCCACAGCCGATCTCCTTCATCCTAATTATTACTACCCACCAAAAAAAGTTAATACGGTGAATTCAATGAATTATAAAATATAAATACAAGTATCTACAAAACATAATGAATTCTCACCGAACAAACGCACAATTGTGGCTGAAACAGACGCACTTTGACTAACTTACTTTATTATTTATAGTTATTGTATAGTAAAAGACCAAAAATGTGACCAAAATCGGGCAATTTGAACATGAGAAATAAACTTTAAGAAGAACATGTTTGCCCGTGCGCTTCTGCTAATTCGATGGAAATGAAACAATCGAGGGGCTCAAAAATAATAATTAAATTTTGTATTTCGTATGGTTATGCCTGATTTGAGGAATTGAATACAGGCAGACATACAGTGAATTAAAATTGCGAAAGAACTACTGTTTCGGAGGACCCAATTTTTCCCAGGAGTGATGGGGGAATTCAATATAAAGCATCACGGTTTCATTCCAAAATAGTATGTACCTACTTATTGATTCTCTGACTTACTCTTCTCGCCTAAAAAGCTTTAATTGCATACATACAAAATGTTGGTTTATACGGAGAAACAAAAGTAGCTTAGAAGGAAAACTTGTATTTTGGTGAAAAGGCGTTAACTTTATATAAAAGAGTTGACCCACTTTGTCACCTTGCAGTAGGCTGTGCTGTGGTCCTAGAAAGCCTTGAGAAACTTTTCGAGTGGAAGTAGGCTAACAGGTTAGGGACACAAACTTTGTTATGTATTTTTGTTTCAAACTAACTTAATAGTTCTTCATTCTCACCTGAGCACAGTATTGTGGAACAAAGACCCAATTTGGACGTGCACTTTTCTTTCATTCTATTTTGCAGACGGATCCCTAACGAAACCCCATTGAATGTACGAGTATACCAGCGAGTTGATGTATTCATTGGATAAATACCATGCTGAATATACTGCTGATCCAATCAAGAAGCTGCTGTTTTGAAGTGCATTGGCATGAATAATACGTGGTAAACATTCCAAGGAGAGCTTCCGGATTTTATCACGTTTTCTGTCGTGGGATTAGAACTGTAAATGAAACCGCTTCAATTCTATCAGACCATTCTGGAGAGTTTTATTCCTGGCATTTGGAACAAAGAAATCTTGGGGACCACTGGGAGTGCAACTGAACCTTCATCACCTGAAATGAACGGGAGGTCAAATCTCTCCTCTCTCCTTTACATCCAAGAGACTTGAACTTTGGAACACATCACTTTGGAGACCAATGAACGTTGAAACTAACTTCTCTCTTCATCATAGAGCAATGAAATTTGGTGCGCCAGTCATCCCAGAGTCTTGAAATCGGGAATGCAGCACCTTGAGGACAGTTGGAAGTGATTGAGCGGAAATTATGTAACTCAGGCCAGCTGATCGATGAATCCAACTTCTTTAGGTATCTATCCTTCTAAATACTTCTTTTAGAACACTGGAATTTGGTTTGCATCTGACTGAGGTTAAGTCAGTCCCTCTAGTTTCCACTATATTTTAGACCCATTACTACTAATTTATATTAAGAAATTATTTGCTTCCGAGTCTACCAAGGTAGCGGAAGCTTTGTTTTCACTTTTCAAGGTTTACAAAATAAAGTTCTCTAAAATCAAAATTTTTACTCGAGTTTTACGTTTTAGACTTTCCTGAACAATTTTGGTTCCATGCCTGTCTGTGTGTCTGTCTGTCGATGAATCCTTGTAACGGGTATAACTATACGAAGTTATTGGCCGATTTCGAAATTTTCAAGGATTGTGCGGTGGTACTGTTGCAGACGGTCCCATATGGAAATCGTCCCCTCCGGACTGATACTAGCTGTGGCGCATGCGCAAACGTGAATTCCTTGTAACAGCTATAACTTCCACATTTTCCATCCGATTTCGATGACATTTTCAGGGATCATATGGATTGGCGTGTAGATTGTCCCCTATGAAACTCATCACACCCTGACTGATATTATTCACTTCGCATGCGTAAGCATGAATTTCCTTCAACAGTAGTGAAAAAAATTATTATATTTTTTTCTCCCGAATTTGATGACATCATCAGAGATGGTGCTGGTTGACGTGCAGATGGTCCCCTATGAGACCAGTACAAGGTACCTACCTAGAGATTGATGTTTTGAGATAAGCTGCATATCATCGGATCATCTATACAATCGGGTTAGGGATACCAGGAAGCTATGTGCCACACTCACTTGACAGACGTTTATTACTTGTGCACTTTGTAATTCCCAGGCTTTGACTCTTACTGATCTAATTCTTAATTAATGTTTCTCGTGATGCTTTTGCTCAAATTTAATTAAATAGGGAGACAAACTGGTTTGAGAGAATAGACATCACCCCTTCTCCCGTTTCTTCAGTGTTCCAACCTACTTGCACGTGACGTCGAAGGAAGCTGGAAGGATCACGTTTAGCGTAGGTACACCATTGGACGATCGGGTGAGGAAAAATGGTATTCCTATAAAACTTCCTGCGTTCAATACACCGTAGGGCTATGAATGTAGTTTTAGGAGAGTGAAGAACTATTATTGAACTTGAATTGAAACCATTGAATTGGGTTGAATATTGGATCGATAATGCAGCAAAATTAAACTCATTCAACGAAAGTTCAACCTAAATGCCTCTGGTCTGATAAGAACCTCACTATTTTCAGAAAATGTCGGGAGAGGCCCAATTCTCAACTTCTTTGTCGAGTTGGACCGTAATTGAATAAGATCTCGTCAGCCCTCTCCTTTCCCAAGGTCGGACTTCGTGGTTCAGTAAAAGAGAAGTTTTTCTTCTCCTTTTAACTGTGGGTTCTGAGAGATACTAAACTCTCGTACCAGCTAAACCTGAAACGGTTTTCGGTATTTTTGTTGAGAAAGCTTAGTATAAGGTTGACCAAAATTTGGAAAGTCCCAAAAAATGTCAAATTTTCTCCCCATAAAGCTTTTAGAACAATTTTGTTTCCGTGTCTGTCTGCCTGTCAATGCGAAAATTGTTACAATTTTTATAAAATTTTCCAGATGTGCGGATTGGCATGGTATCATGTACGCAACATGAAAAGGGTATTAATTAAAAATACGATTTCTCAATTATTATTAATAGTCTGAAGTTGCCCACATTCTGATGGGTTGTGAGTTAGAGCTCCAACAGCCTACAAATTTCATTGCTTTTCGAACTATAGAAGCTATAACGTTCGGAAACATGTAGAAAAACGTGGAATTCCTCGTCCCCGGCTATAACTATGGTTCTATTTCAAAGACATTTCAAAGCTTTACATGTATCTCTGCTTCCCCGAACAGTCGAGAAAAACTGAACGCTAGAGCGGTATTTTCACCTCAAACTTAACAATTTGTCAATTTATGGGTTTTTTTCTTTGAAAATTTTGGGCCAGAGGGGCTCAAAAGCTTAAAAACTGCTCTTTTTTATCAGCTTTCCAATGGTATGATAAAAAAATATTTTAAATTTATGTTTGAACTCAGGAAAACTTGCATTTTTTTTTTCCAACGAAATCGACGGTTTGACGGAGAGACTGCATTGGAGAAGCCGCGGCGGAGCAGACCCCGGAGTCTCCCCGTTACCGTCGATTTCGTTGAAAAAAGTGCACGTTTTTCCGCGTTCAAACATAAATTTCTCCCTTAAATTAGATTGTAAAATATTTTTTAATTATACCGTTGGAAAGCTGATGAAATGTACCAGTTTTTAAGCTTTTGAGTCCCTCTGGCAAATACCTTGTTTAATCAGGAAAAATCATCAAAATTTTCACACAAAAAAAAAACATAAATTGACAAATTTTTAAGTTTGAGATGAAAATACCTAGGTACTACTCTGACGTTCAGTTCCTCGGCCGGAAAACGGCTCATCTTTTGGGAAATTTTACGCTCTTATCAACGGCATCCTTATTTTTCATTTTTGAGTGTAATTTAAGCGAGTTATGACCGTTTTAATGGTGTAAGGTTGAGAACACGAAAAAATCTTAAAAGTTAAAAAAGTCGGATTTTAAGGGGGTTAAAAAACTCCAAAAGGCTTTTTCTGTTGCAAATTAGTTGTAGAAACTACTCCCGAAGTTTAGTGGATAACTTATGGGACACCCTGTATAATCAAACTTGATTTTATGAAAATAACATCTTTTTTTTATGGGACGCAACGATCAAAGTAAGGGACTTTAAAAATATTGATGAAAAGGCCGTCGAATAAATTACTGGTGGTACTTTTTGCCATGTTATTTAACTACAAAAGAAAACCAACAAAAGATTTTTATATTTATTAACACGAAGGGAAGGCGCTCGGCTGAGCCAGATTAGCTGGAAAAACCATTAACCAAGAAAAGCGCGCTATATCACTGCTCCGGGCTTTTTGTTATCCCCTCTCTTCGTGACCCTTTTATTTTTAAACCCTCCAGGCGTTCCTTCATCCTTGGCTATAGCTTCATTCATCAAGTGGTCCTGAGACCTCCCAGACTCGAGTTCTTGTTAAGGGGTTTAAATAATGTTAGTCGAGTAAGGCGTAGATGAATTTTCATTCTCTGGCGAGTGAATCTTGCTACGAAACTCAAGGAGGGTGAGGAGAATCAACTGCAGACCCAGGCTTATTCCAATTTATCAAGTGCGGTTCAATATATACCAGCATGCTTGTATCTTCAGATAAATATCGAAGACCAGAAAATCACTCTCTATACTCAATTAATCAAAAAGAAACAACAAACAATTACTCTTATTACTCAATTACTTTTTGATTGATGCGGTCCTGAGTCATAGAGGGTTTTGGTTTATTAATTTCAAAATAATGAACCTTTGGAATCGACCAAGAAAAAAATTTTAACCCCCTCAAAATTTGTTGGTTTACGTTTCATGGAACACCGTAGGTAGTAATCTGTCCTTAGTTTCCATGGACCAATTTTGATGGAATTTGGTATACCGGCTCCATTTGGGGTCTAGTTGTGCCCCATAGCTTTTGGTTGATGTCAGTCACTTCTAAGGGTTGAAAAATTAGGGCTGAAATTTTCAAAACGCCCTAGCTCAAAAACTTCAAATATAAAGGTTTTGTTTTTTCATCAATGTTACAAGGGTTGGACTTATGATAAGTCAGAAACACGTGTGAGAATCGCAAAAGAGGATTATTCTCCGTTCAAATTTTAGCTGACCAAAATGCGATCGTTGTTCGTTCCTTCGATTTGTACTCAATTTTGCGTCCTTAGCAACCAGTAATCACATTTCCTAATAATTAGGGGGCCCTCAACTCCCTATTTCATCGATTTTGCTTCCAAATCTACCAAGGTAGCGGGAGAATAGTTTTCACTTTTCAAGGTTAGAAAAAAATGTTCAGGGTGGAAATAATTGGTGGAGGGTGACAGGGTGGAAGTAATATCATACTCTTTAGAAAGAACAAGATTAGCTCTACTTATGCATCAAAACTCGACTATCCACATCTCTGCGTGTGGCACGATGGACTAAACAACTAACTGCAAGGGATGTTGCCTGATCAATATTGCCAAATTCTGGAATCTTACCTCAGCAATAGATACTTCAGAATTAAAAACGAAGATGAATACTCAAATCTCAACAAAATTAGAGCAGGTGTCCCGCAGGGAAGTGTTCTTGGACCCCTCCTTTACTTGCTTCTATACACATGATGTTCCTCGCACATTGGGAACAACTATAGCCACATTCGCAGACGATACAGCTGTTTTGGCAGTTGCAGACACAGTTGAAACCTCTACAGAAAAGCTACAGGAAGCTACGAATGCTATTGGAGATTGGACTCGAAAATGGCGCCTCAAATTAAACGAAACCAAATCCACTCATGTGAACTTCACCAACAAGAAAATTACAAATATGCCGCTGATATTGAATAAGAACACAGTCCCATATTCCAACTCAGCTGAGTATCTGGGAATGACACTAGTCAACACGTCAAAAAGAAAAAGGAGCAGCTAACAATCAAATTCAGAAAACTGTATTGGCTCCTGGGCCGACATTCACAACTTGGCTTAGACAACAAAGTGCTGTTATACAAAACAGTACTTATGCCAATTTGGACCTATGGTATACAGCTATGGGGATGCACAGCTAAAAGTAACATGAAAACTATTCAAACGTTCCAAAATAAGATACTGAGGAGTACTGTGAATGCTCCGAGGTACATTCGTAATGATGACCTCAAAATTGAGACTTTTAGCAAGGTAGCAAAAAGATACGCGAGAAACTACGAAAAGAGCCTTCACGCACACACAAACCCAGAAGCACAAATCCAGCTTCTGGACAACACTCAAGAAATCCGACGTCTAAAAAGGACCAAGCCACTGGACCTTGGATGCTGAAGTTCAACTTTAATGTAGTGAAAGTCATTGGACTAATACTTGCATGAGAAACGCGTAATATATATGTGAAGTAAATGTATATGACGGAAAGGGCGCATTCACTAATCATAACTCGACATTATCACACCACTTGCATTGCTCTACAATAGCATAACGATTGAATTTAGCTCATCAAACAATACTAGACCGACATCCCTTCGCGGGGTTCTCTCGAACTGCCTGTCCCCCTCTCGATACATCGATACACTCGTCCAGCATCGATAGCTGATTCAATAGGCTTCGCGTTCATTCGATCCATCGAGAAGCCAATTCAAATATCTTGTAGCGCCTAATTTGAATACTGGCGATGCCGCCGACACGGCCAGCCCTGACAATGCAGGCGCCTCGACTGCAGTTGGGAAAGCAAGAGTAATGGATGAGTAGTAGCAGGTTCCTCGAAACTCGAGGAACATAAAATAGAATATTGCTTGGTACGTCATTAGTGAAATCTAACAACAGTTATTGTCCGCCGACACTGGCTATCATGACACCGCCATCCAACTAGCACTCGGCTGTCCTGACAAACAAAAATAATCGTGAAATCACACAGAACCCGAGTTTACGGGCATCAAATTACAACAAGTGCAAGCAAAACTTGGCACGGATTTGGAAGGTGCAAACCAAAACCCCTTGCAAAGGAAACGGGTTGCCTCAATCACAGAAACTGGATATTTCTAATAAACAAAATGAAAAACTCACATAGATAAGACCAGAAATCTCACTGAGAGGTTGAAAACTTCACAAGAAGCAAAGTAGAAATCTCAAATTGAGCACACAGTATTAGTCACACAGACGACTTGTTAATATCACAAGGAGCAACTTTGAGTCTCATACAGAGTAACTTCATGTCTCACACAGAGTAACTTCAAGTCTCACACAGAGTAACTTCAAGTCTCACAAGAGTAACTTCAAGTCTCTCACAGAGTAACTTCAAGTCTCACACAGAGTAACTTCAAGTCTCACATAGAGCAACTATAAGTAAGTCTCACATAGAGCAACTGTAAGTATCACGTAGAGCAACTATAAGTATCACATAGAGCAACTATAAGTATCACATAGAGCAACTAGAAGTCTCACATAGAGCAACCATAAGTATCACATAGAGCAACTAGAAGTCTCACATAGAGCAACTATAAGTAAGTCTCACATAGAGCAACTGTAAGTATCACGTAGAGCAACTATAAGTATCACATAGAGCAACTAGAAGTCTCACGTAGAGCAACTATAAGTATCACATAGAGCAACTAGAAGTCTCACGTAGAGCAACCATAAGTATCACATAGAGCAACTAGAAGTCTCACGTAGAGCAACTTCAAGTATAAATTTCACAAAGAAAAGTTGAAATCCATGAACAATATTAAATGTAGAAAAAAAAATTGGGAACTTCTTATACAGAATTTTAGACATTTCACAGAATGTGCTGAAAATCCCTTACAGAGGATCGTAAATATAGCTCACATAGACAAAACTGCAAATTACACGTAAGATTAGAAATCTCAATTAGAAACTGAAATTCCCACACAGATTGTAGTTGATATCTCACAAAGCTCAAATAGGATGTTGTTGAAGTCTCACACAGAGTATTTCGTTATATCAAATAGAGCGTATTATAAGAAAAAAACTCAAATATGGCATTGCTGAAAGTTTGCTCAGAGTATTGCAGAAATCACAAGTAGAGAATACTGAAATACCCACACAGAGTGCACACAGATTAATGTTGTTGGAATGAAGAATTATTCCGACGTCCAACTATTAATTAAGAACTGCTTTCGGCAACAACGTCTGGAAAACGAACTTCCAATTTAGAGGAAACTGATCAGGGACAAACTTTGACAGAAAAAACAACGGTACACGTACCAAGTTATAGCTGATTGTTGGCAACCAAGGTCCCAAGATCCCATGTGTACAAAACCCACATCATCGAGTACCTAAAAGGTCAAGGTTTCAAAATCTTGAGTGCCCCAATATCGATAAGAAGCCTCCTTAACTCATTAGGAGACAGTTCCATAATTGGTACCGTAGATCAACGCTAGGAACACTTACTGGGACTCCTAACTACAACCAAACATAAAGAACTAACCACACGAGGGAGCAACTCGTGCGATCTTCATTCAACCGGAAAGTCTACGTATTGGCCTACGAATGCTAATAAAATTCCAGATGTGTTATACTTCTTTATAAGTAGGGGGTATTATTACAGGATATTTACAAGTAGATGATAATGATGACCCAGCCTCAGAACACTCGCCTGTTATCCTTACAATCAGCGAGCGAGTGATGCAGAAAATGAGAATTAATTAATCAGAAAGTTTCTTTAAAATCAACTCAACAGCTAGAAGAATGCATATATATTTGCTAATATATAACATTTAGCAAGATGCCTCGCAAAGCACTTCTAACAGCAATACAACTGGCAGTAATGCATTTGAAACATGTCCACAGGAAGAAAAAAAACTGAAAACTGGTGAATCCCAAATGAAAGCGAAACATTGACCGGGAGTAACCAAGAAAAAAAAACCAATTCATTGTTCCCAGACCATCTGTGTGAAACATTCTAACCTCTTCTGAATAGGAGTACCTATTTCTTCAAATAAAAATACAACACTAGTTTTAAAAAACAAAAAAAAATTGACGAATATGAAATTCTTTCTTTTACGTTGAGAGAACACAAGATGAAATCAAGCGTAGCATCAATCCAAGACTCCTGGCTATCATCTCATAACAGTTGGAATCGCAAAGGTGCCTCTAGACAAAGAGACCTTCAAATTACTTCACACTATAAAAGCTGCGCTAAGGCTGCATCATGTACGTAATATCCCAGTAGAAATTTGCGGAAGTCATGATACTCAATCCTGGAAAATCGCTTAACGAGAAGACTAGATATCGATCAATATTCTCTCTCCCAGTTCCTGTCAAAAATTCTTTCTCAAAATTACTACTCCGGTGGCTTACACTGATAACAGTGCATAGAAAATTGACTCTGCATAACCAATTCGAGTTCAGACAGAAACACTAATACCAAACACAATTTAAGAAAATAAGCACTCAGGATTAACGCCAATGAAGGCAAGAAAGCGAGCAAGGGCTTGTACTGTACCTCAAGTACACTCGAGACCCACCTCAACCTGAAGAAACAGTGATGGCTAAATTTACTGAAAATTCTGCTATTCGATCCGTTATAGACGATGTAGAAGATACAACTCAACTCAAAAACTACAAACCTCCACCAACCAGGTAGCTATTTGGTCAAAGAAGTTTAGATTAAACTAAACGAATCAAAACCAGTACATTTACCTATAATAGTACTTTACCAATAAGAAATTTCCTACAATACAATCCACAATTAAACCAATCAAGATACCACACGCTTGTTTCCAAACTAATTGGGAAAATCACATTGAAGAAAGAAAAATAGAATAATTGAAGATAAAGCACAAAAAAAAATGGACGACTTCCAATTTCTCTCCCCAAAAGAAGAAAGAAAAAAACCAGCAAAAATGCTCATCTACATATTACAACTCTGAGTTTATGCAAAAAAAAAATTGAATACAAAACGAGTCACCAACCAAAACAAAACACTACGACTTACGGCTAGAACACCATAGTACATGTATGAGGAATGACGATACTCATCGAGAACTGAGAAATGCTGTACATACCAGACAACAAATGACAAATTAGACGCCTCAAACGAAACAAGCCACATGATTTGATAGTGCTGTGTAGCTAGTGTTACTTAGTGCAAACAGTGGCAATTAGTGATATTGTTCCTGCAAAAACATGGGCTAGTGGTTGCTGAACGACCTTATACTGTGACTGGAATCATTATGCAAACAAATGTTGCTATGAAATGTAAAATTTTGTTCCAGTCGCAATAACCAGTGTCATGAAGAATTTACGGATCTCAGACAAAGAAAATTGTTCCTGACGGAGAGTTACTGAATCTCACTTAGAGAAAACTGTACACAGAGCATTTTACAAAACTCACACAGCGAATTCTGGAACTTCACAAAGAAAATTTGGGAATCTCACACAGAGAATTCCTGTAAATCTCACATAGATAAATCTTATAAATCTCACACAGATAATTTGGGAATTTCACACAGAAAAATTTGGAATCTCATACAGAGAAAACTGGAAATCTCACACAGAGAATTTGGGAATTTCTCACAGAAAATTTGGGAATCTCACACAGAGAATTTTATAAATCTCACACAGAAGTTCACACAGAATTTTTTTTTGTAAATCTCACACAGAATTTCACTCAGAAATTTTTATAAATCTCACATAGAGAATTTTATAAATCTCACACGGAGAAAAATGAAAATCTCACACAGATAATATGGGGAATCACACACAGAGAATTTTATAAATCACACATAGAGAATGTTATAAATTTCACACAGAAAATTTTCATAAATTTCACACAGAATATCGTAAAAAAAAAATCTCACAGAGAATTGCATAAACCTCACACAGAGAATGATATTTATCTCACACAGAAAATGTTATTTTCCTCACACAGAGAATTGCATAAAACTCACACAGAGAATGTTATAAATCTCACACAAAGAATGATATTTATCTCACACAGAGAATTGAATAAATTTCGAGTTGACTCGAAATCTAAGCAGAACATTCATGCTGATTGCCGAACACTCGTAATTACTGTTTTTGGTACGTGCTATCAGTACCAATTACCAAAAAGACTCACAGAACACTGCCAATTCATTACTTTTACAACAGGAGTAAAGGATCAATCTATGCAATGTCGGAAATGAATTGATCGCTGAGACAAATTTAGGAGGAATTTAACAACTACAAGGTACAACAAATTTACCACCGGATAGGTAATATCTTAAAATCCATACTTATCGAAAGTACCCTACCAGCAATAGGACTGTACTATCTTCTCGTTACTATTTTCTGCCATACATCTTCCTATAATCAATTTGACCTTAGTGATGCCTTTAGGCTCCTAAAGATAAAAATCATCATTACCATTATAACCTGTATCAAAATCGTACGTTCACACTAAGTAGCCAACAATTTTACACACGGGATACGAAAACGCAAAATAAAAAAATAAAATGCATTTTCAACGTGGAGAATTGATTACGGAAGTGGAAGCAATTTTTCATGGCTGGAACATCAGCTTCAAGCGATCTTACATGAAGATGCAGTTTACAGATTTATAACAGTTTAGTAGGTACTGTGCCTGCACACGGCACCTAATTCACACAGATAAATAATTAGCTGGTGTAAGTCGGATCTACTCACTCAAGGTGGGTAAACGCATAATTATACAGTTCTGAATCAATATGATTGTAAATGGCTTGGCTAAATCCAAGGTCAACACACGCAGAATAATCCATTTTTGAAGAAAAAAAAAACTTTCAAAGGAATGTGAGCAGAAGAAAAATTGTCACATTTGTTGTGGCCAATAATTGAGTTTTCCGGACGAATTCGAACGTTAGGAACAATGCGGAGCCGACTAACACGACTCTTGTGGCAGTGCATGGTTGGCCATTATGACGGGATCGCCGAAAAACCACCAAACAAAATGCAAGTACGATTCAGCAGTTACATGAACATGAACAGAAAATTTTCAGCATACCTAATTCAGGTTCAACACAATATGATAGCTACAAGGAGAAGGGAGTAATTTTCTGTAATTCAAATCGGTAAAATCTCAGCTGGCAACAAAAAAAACGTATCGTGATATTTCAGAAACGTAATGAGAGAATCGGAGATTCACGAGCGAGGAAATATTGTTATTCAAGCTGGTCCCTCAACTCACCTATGAGCAGTTGGTTTATTTCAACCGAATAGCAGATGGTTTATACAAGGGCATAAAAAAAAACCTAGAAAGGGCTCTGGGCGAAACACAATATCCACAAATGTCGCGTGAAGTCGAAGAAAAAGTCTGGTTCCTCAGTTCCCCAGTTACTCTGGTCCTCTTTTTAGTGTCACCCGATTCACGAAACTATTGCGAGGAAGAGAGGTTTTGATTGGACCTACTAAGCACGTGACGAAGGTGTGTCCTGCCAAAACGCAAGGCTATTGGTTGCAAAACGTCACGTGACAAAGGTGTGTTCCAGAAAGCAAGTTGGTTGCTGGAACGTTGGGAAGCAACCGGCCTTCCCACAACCTCATAACTAGGTTCTCCGCGGCAGGAGACATATCTCAAAGTATTGAAAGTTCGTTGAGTGGATACAATAATGTGTTGCATTAAAAGAGAATGTGAGATTAATTTCCAAAATAGGAAGGGAATGAATCTCATAACAGATTTCAAGTAGAGAGGTTAGGTACCTAGTTTTGCTTCTTATACGACAATTTTATCAATGATGGATGATAATTTCCAATAAAATGTAATCATGTGTAAGGCAAAGCAAAACTCATTCGAATTTCAATTAGATTTGTCAGGATTCAGAGCTTAAAATTGGATTGTTTCACCTGTTGATTTCGAATGGCCTTTGGAGACTCCATGGTTTTTGTTGTCTTCAATCTTCTTATACTAAATAAAAACTCACACCTGGTTCGACCACTTCTGATGACGGAAAGGGCGCATTCACTAATCATAACTCGACATTATCACACCACTTGCATTGCTCTACAATAGCATAACGATTGAATTTAGCTCATCAAACAATACTAGACCGACATCCCTTCGCGGGGTTCTCTCGAACTGCCTGTCCCCCTCTCGATACATCGATACACTCGTCCAGCATCGATAGCTGATTCAATAGGCTTCGCGTTCATTCGATCCATCGGGAAGCCAATTCAAATATCTTGTAGCGCCTAATTTGAATACTGGCGATGCCGCCGACATATATACGTGACCGTCCATGGGAAAAGGGACCTTAAGTTAGATTTTGTGAAAATGGAGTTATTGGTATTTTCGAATAGTAGAAGAGTAGCTGAACACGATGGTGTTTTCAAAATTTTTCTACGATTTTTTTTCAAAAAGTTATGAGTTTTCGAAGTTTGAGTTTCGAAAAACACAGTTTCGAGAAAGCAAGCCTCAAAGTTTACCAACATTTTTCAAGTGTTCAAATGTGAATATTCGCCGTTCTAACAGGAATTTTGAGTCAATTTTTTTTTTCATCCATTAGGTACTCATTCACAACCAATATCTGAACATTTTCTACGTTTTGTTTTCAAAAAGTTATGAGTTTTCGAAGTTTGAGTTTCGAAAAACACAGTTTTGAGAAAACAAGCCTCAAAGTTTACCAACATTTTTCAAGTGTTCAAATGTGAATATTCGCCGTTCTAACAGGAATTTTGAGCCAATTTTTTTTTCATCCATTAGGTACTCATTGACAACCAATATCTGAACATTTTTGGGCCATTAGTCTTGCGACCGGTTGGCAGTGACGCAGGTTCATCCCCACTTACTTACCTCTTCCTAGCAGAAATTTCGTACCTATCAGTTTATTTCTCTCAAGTTCTAAATTAAACAAGCAAAAATCGTTATCTGGCCAAATCATAGAAAAACAAGAGATAATATCTCTTGGAAACTGTTGGAAACACTGCTTTGGGAAAAGGGACCCTAAGTTATCCCCTCCTCCGCTCCATATGAATTATGGAGCGGGGGGGTGGTTAACTTAAGGTCCCTTTTGTTGAGATTGACCTTCTCTCGATTTTTTCCATTTTTCGATTATTTAATCGATATAACCTTGCAAACGGCCTGTATCTCCATAAAGAGGGATAGTTGCTGCATCAGAATCGATCAAAACCCAAAAATCGATTTTTTTGGCATTTTTTCTTAAAACTGCTCTCCTGAACATTTTGCCATTTTAACTTAAGGTCCCTTTTCCCATGGACGGTCACATATGTATACAGTAAATATCTAGATGTATAATACCTCAAATGTAACTAGTTGATATATTGACAAATAAACGCTCTAAAAAAAATCTCTGCAAGACGTTCGAGTTAATTAGTAAATTGGTAAGTACTGTGTTGTTTGAAAGATGGCAAAAATCTCACCTGGTTGTAGGCACATCAAATAAATAGCCAGTGTGGCTAGGTGGGATCACAATGACAGATACAGCGGAAGAGATAACTAAGTGCTTCCAAGTCTCCTGATAATATAGCATCTATCCAGGGATGAGCTCCATTCTGATACTGCACAGGAGTACAGGCACCAGATCTTTCGTCTCATAAAACCTGAGGTTCGTCACAAAATTGCACTCCTCCACAGAACGAAACGTGTTGCAGGAAGATACAAAATCTCAAATTTACGGACAGGAACATTCTGATTTTTCAGCAGCAACAAGGGGCAATATAAAGCAATAAACAGGTACAAGATCATATTTTTCTGGGAGCTTCAGAACTCTTGATTTGGAAATCCTTTTGGTTTATTGTTTTCAATAATGAACCTTTGGAATCGACCAAGAAAAAAAAATTTTAACACCCCCTCAAAATTTGATGGTTTACGTTTCAAGGTACGTAGAATCCAAAAATCGAATAAAAATTTGGCCGTCCGTCCGCCGTCCACGGCACTTTTGCCACTTAGCATTGACCGATTTTGATGAAATTTGGTATGTAGGCTCCAATTGGGGTCTAGTTGTGCCCCGAAGATTTTGGTTGAGGTAGGTCACTTCTAAGAGTTCCAAAATCAATTTTGAAATTTTGAAAACGCCCTAACTCAAAAAATTTTGATATAAAGGTATTGTTTTTCCTTCAATTTAAGATTCTATAGAATTTTTGGAATTTTTTGAGACCACCCGGAGCTCTGTAAGACAAACCGTTCGCTCACTACGAGAATTTAAAGTTTGGACGTACGATAAATCAGAAACACGAGTGTGAATCGCAAAAGAGGCCTAATCTCCGTTCAAATTAAAGCTGACCGAAATGCGATCGATGTTTTTCTTCATGTTGGATGGTTAGTGGCTTTGCAGACGAGTGATCTATATAGAAAAATAAAAAAACGTCTGCCAAGTAGGTGTGGCACATAGCTTCCTCGTATCCATAACCCGATTGTATAGATGATCCGATGCACAGTAGTTAATCTCAAAACATCAAAACGAGTTAATCTGTTACATCCCTGAAAATTTCATTGAAATCGTACGGAAAATGTAGAAGTTATGGCCGTTACAAGGAATTCACGTTTGCGCATGCGCAGTGGCTACTATCAGTCCGAAGGTGGTGATTTTCATAGGGGACCATCTAAATACTAATCTGTAACATCCCTGAAAATTTCTTTGAAATCGGATAGTAAATGTAGAAATTATGGACGTTACCAGGAAATTCATGTTTGCGCATGCGCAGTGACTACTATCAGTCCGAAGGTGGTGATCTTCATTGGGGACCATCTACAACCTAATCCGCTAAATCCCTGAAAATTTCATCGAAATCGAGTAGAAAAAGTGGAAGTTATGGCCGTTAAAAGGAAATTCACGTTTGCGCATGCGCAGTGGCTATTATCAGTCCGAAGGTGGTGATCTTCATTGGGGACCATCTACAACCTAATCCGCATAATCCCTGAAAAGTTCATCGAAATCGGGTAGAAAAAGTGGAAGTTATGGCCGTTAAAAGGAAATTCACGTTTGCGCATGCGCAGTGGCTACTATCAGTCCGAAGGTGGTGATCTTTATTGGGGACCATCTACAACCTAATCCGCATAATCCCAGAAAATTTATTGCATTATTATTATTGCATTATTTATTTATTGGCAAAAAATATACAACTTCAACCAATCCGTAGAACATCTAAATACCAATCCGTAGCATTCCTGAAAATTTCATTGAAATCGAATGGAAAATGTGGAAGTTATGGCCGTTACAAGGAATTCACGTTTGCGCATGCGCAGTCGCTTCTATCAGTCCGGGGATGATGATTTTCATAGGGGACCGTCTACACACCAACCCGCACAATCCCTGAAAATTTCATTGAAATCGGACAATAACTTCGTATAGTTATGCGCGTTACAAGGAATTCATGACAGACAGACAGACAGACAGACAGACAGACACACAGACACACAGACACTGAACAAAAACGCTGCAAATCATTGCTCAAAGGTTTATTATTTTCTGTATAGATCACCCTTCTGTATAGATCACTGGTTCTCCATCAATAGCACCTACCACCATCTGTATTCTCCATTGACCCGCCCTCTCAAATTTCAGCTTCCTGCGTTCAACAGAAGAGAAAATGGCCTTGGAGCTCACTCAGCTGATCAGTGACCACTCATGCGCCTTCAGCATTCTCCATTGACCCGCCCTCTCAAATTTCAGGTTCCTGCGTTCAACAGGAGAGGAAATGGCCTTGGAGCTCACTCAGCTGATCAGTTACCACTCAGGCGCCTTCAGCATTCTCCTTTGACCCTGCCTCTAAAATTTCAGCTTCCTGCGTTCAACAGGAGAGGGAATGGCCTTGGAGCTCACTCAACTGATCAGTGACCACTCAGGCGCCTTCAGCATTCTCCATTGACCCGCCCTCTCAAATTTCAGGTTCCTGCATCCAACAAGAGAGGAAATGGCCTTGGAGCTCACTCAGCTGATCAGTTACCACTCAGGCGCCTTCAGCAATCTCCATTGACCCTGCCTCTCAAATTTCAGGTTCCTGCGTTCAACAGGAGAGAAAAGGCCTTGGAGCTCACTCAGCTGATCAGTGACCACTCAGGCACCTTCAGCAATCTCCATTGACCCGCCCTCTAAAATTTCAGCTTCCTGCGTTCAACAGGAGAGGAAATGGCCTTGGACCTCACTCAGCTGATCAGTGACCACTCAGGCGCCTTCAGCATTCTCAATTGACCCGCCCTCTCAAATTTCAGGTTCCTGCGTTCAACAGGAGAGGAAATGGCCTTGGAGCTCACTCAGCTGATCAGTGACCACTCAGGCGCCTTCAGTATTCTCCATTGACTTTTGATTATGGAAATTTGATTACTGGTTACGCAGAAGGCAAAACTGTATACAAATCGAAGAAATGAACAGCGATCGCATTTTAGTCAGAAAAAATTTCAACGGAGATTAGACCTCTTTTGCGATTCACACTCATGATTCTGTTTTATCAAAGGAAAACCTTCAAGTACTCGTAGGGACTGAACGGTTTGCCCTACAGAGCTCCGGGTGGTCTCAAAATTTTTTTAAAATTCAGTACTATTTAAAATTAGTGAAAAAATGAGACCTTTATTTCGAGACTTTTCGAGCTAGGGCACTCTTGAAAATTTCAACCCTTAATTTTCACCCCTTAGAAGTGACCTACATCAACCAAAAGCTTCGCGGCACAACTAGACCCCAAATGGAGCCCATATACCAAATTTCATCGAAATCGGTCCATGGTAACTAAGAAAAGTGCCGCGTACGGCGTACGGCGTACGGCGTACGGCGGACGGACGGAAATTTTTTTATTAGATTTTCGTATTCTACGTACCTTGAAACGTAAAACATCAAATTTTGAGGGGGGGTTAAAATTTTTTTTTTCTTGCTCGATTCCAAAGGATTATTATTGAAAATAATAAACCAAAATTGGTCAGAAAGGTCTAAAACGCAAAACGCGAGTGAAAATTAGCGAATTTTCGAAGAAAATGATGCTATTGCAATGGCTCCAAAATTTTTAGAATCGACTTTTTCGAAAAATTTTTTCACTGAAATCCGTTTTGGAACATTCTGAAACGATCCCTGAAGTTTCGCCAAAAATCATATGTATATATATATATATATATATATATATATATATATATATGTCATTCCGCACGATAACTTGAGTAATTATTTGAATTTTTTCTTTTAGTTTTCGCCAAAATGTTTGTAACAACAAACAAAAGGTCAAGTTCGTTAGCCAGAAATTTTGGACAATCCAAAGTGGTCCAAATTTCAAAAAAAGTGAAAAAAAAGTCAAAAAAAACGAGTTTTTTCCGTTTTTTGTGGTTAATACCTTCACAATCATCATAATATGTGGTATATTCGGATTCAGCTCAAAATTTCTGATATAATGCGTTTTTCAAAAATGAAAATTGTCCAAAAATTAAGAAAAGTATGGATATATTCATATATATAATGAGAACGCGCGTATATTTGTCGTACCCAGAAATAGAGTAGCCGTGTGGGTACTCTATGAGTTCGTAGAGACGAGTAGAACATGAATATGGACTCCTAAGATCTTCAAAGCATACCCAGTGCATACAGTATGTTGGTATGGTATACTGAAAATAGAAAATAATGAAAAGGCGCGTATATTTGTTGAACCCAGAAATGGAGTAGCCGTGTGGGTACTCTATGAGTTCGTAGAGACGAGTAGAACATGAATATGTACTCCTAAGATCTTCAAAGCATACCCAGTGCATACAGTATGTTGGTATGGTATACTGAAAATAGAAAAAAACAACAATAGCCATGTGGGTACTCTATGAGTTCGTAGGGACGAGTAGAACTTGAACATGGACTCCTAATATCTTCAAAGCATACCCTTTGCATACAGTATGTTGGTATGTTATACTGAAAATAGATCTTAACCATAGCTTCAACTGAGAGATTTCTTTGAAAATTCGCTCATTGATTCATGCTGCATGAATGGACTTTTTTTGATTTTGGAGAACTTTTTTTTTTCGTCCTTGAAAAGTGAAAACAAAGCTTCCGCTACCTTGGTAGACTCGGAAGCAATAATGAACCATTGTGTAGTCATTTGCAGCGTTTTTCAGCAGTAACAAGGAGTAATATAAAGCAATAAACAGGTATAAGATCATATTTTTCTGGGAGGTTCAGAACTCGACTTGGAAATCCTTTCTCACTTTCAGCAAAACTCTGCAGGCTGTCCATCTGTATATCTGTTCGTCCGTCGGTTGGCCTGAATGTACTCATTTCATGCCTGGTTCATGTCTGGTACAGTCTCTGCTCCATAATATTACAGTCCATCATTTTTACTCCAACCAACCTTAAATATCCAATTACTCTATGTGAGGAATCCCTACTGCCAACCAACTTGGAAGACGGTTATTTTTCGACCGATTTGGTTATCTGGAGCGAGTGTCGTTAATTTCCACCAGTAATCCATTTCTCAACCCCCGCCAGTGACCCGGAAGATCCTAAACACTGCCGTCCGTTGTTGATGCAAAACTCGACCTGGCGAACGGGATAAGCGATTTTACGAGTGATCCATCCTCAGAGCCGTAAAGACGGCGACAAACCGCTCAGCGTCGGAAAAAGAGGGTGTAAAAGAGGTCACTGAACCCCCTTTTCCTCCAAAGAAAAACTCTGACTGTGAAACTTTGGCGAGGAAAGAAAGGTGACGAAAATGAGATATGACGGAGCGGAGGGTGTTTGTGTTATCGTCAATTCTTCTATCTCAACCTTATCCTGTTTTTTTTTCTTTTGAAAAGACGATTTATACGTCATTAGGGAAATGGAAGAAGAGTTTAACCTTCCTGATCCCTTTACACGGCTCATTGACCGTGCCAAGAAGAGTTTTCCGCCTACATCTGTTTACTATGAACATCCCACGGTTGATCCCGCCCAACAGTTCAGCCTTCGACTGAAAGAAGTGTACAAAATAACAACGTTTTTCACAAATCATATTTTCAATTCAAAATTGTATTGCATTTTTTCAAATTGTATTTACAATTAAACAGTAAAACATGAAAGAAGGATGGACTGAATCCTAGCCGATAGCTAAGTTAATGTCGTATTCCCAGTGTTTTTTGGTTTATATTTTAATTTATTGTTTTTGAAAAATAAACTCTTTTTTTGTTCATTCATTACATCGCTCTTCCTTTCTGACAAAGAAAAAACCGAGATTTTTTCATTACTTGTTCTCAATATCCCAAAATCTATGAAATTCTTTCAAATTTCAATCTTCTTCGGATAGTGGACTGTTTCTAGTCACTTGTTACAGTGTTTCTTGGATGATTATTTCATGCAATTGGAAAAGCAGCTTCAAAGATTCAAATACTGAACTCAAAACACGTGAAAATTGAGATTGCGTTATGTTGAAGGATGGGATTATAATAGTAATTTCAAGATAATTTAGCTTCCGAGGTAAGGTAGCGGAAGCTTTGTTTTCACTCTTCAAGATTGAAAAAAAAGTTCTCCAAAATCAAAAGATTCACTCGCGTTTTAGGTTTTAGACCATCCTGAACAATTTTGGTTTCGTGTCTGTCATGAAATCCTTGTAACGGGCAAAACTATACGAAGTTATAGTCCGATTTCGATGAAATTTCCAGGGACTGTGCGGATTGGGGTGTAAGTAGATAGTCCCCTATGAAAATCATCACCCCCGGACTCAAAATGCGCAGTGGCTACTGCGCATGCGCAAACGCGAATTTGCTTGTAACAGCCATAACTTCTACATTTTCCATCCGATTTAGATGAAATGTTCGGAAATTGAGCGGGTTGACGTAGACAGTTCCCTGTAGGATACTTAGGATTAGTATTAGGATACAAGGTACTTTGATATTGATGTTTTGAGATTATCTACTACCCATCGGATCATCGGGTTAAGGATACAAAGAAACTATGTGATACTACACCCACTTGACAGACGTTTTACCATTAGGTATGTTATAATATAACAATATATCCGTACTTTATTCAGTTCCTAGAAGTTCCACGCGTAAAGATATTATAAATGTTGGGGCAGCAGATCCAGTGGTTTGAGTTATGAGGGTTACCCGGCGACCCATATCGGGTTTGAGCAGTCGAGCGGAGTAAGTTATGTCGGCTCAACTCCTGCGGCCTTCTGATACGAGTAAAACGAATTCCAAGGAATATCGCCACATCCGTCATGAGGATTTCTCACTGTTTCGTTTTCTCGGAGTAACCGGAGTCGGATCTACTATTTCTTTTTTTTTTTATTTCTTTTTTTTTTTTTTTGTCTGTGGAATATAATATTCAGGGTGTCCCGTTTTAAGGACTGGAAAACTTCGGGAGTCGATTCTACAACTAATTTAAGTTAAGAAAAAGTCTCCTAGCAATTTTGTTTTAACCCTTTGCTTTTCCAAGGTTTTTCAATTTTCAGAATTGTTTGTGTTTTCGACATTATAACACTAAAATTACCATATCTACCTTAATTTACCCTAAAAATGAGAAAATAAGGACACAGTTTGAAAGGGCGTCAAATTTTCCATCTTCCTAGTGCCTACAAAATTAACAAATGCTTGCATACAAGTCTGCAACACATTGGGACATTTTCATGTCAACCACTACACAACAAGTTTGTTGACAACACTACGCATCAAAGTTTTCGTGACGATTTTTCAGTTCATGTGCCAAAGCAAAATGTAAGGTTGTTGATTGTTCTCTACGCAACACAGTGAGTCTATTTTATTTATTGGTCGCGTGAGCAAGATTCGCTTAGTTTTCGTGGCGATTTTTTAGTTCATGTGCCAAAGCAAAGACATGAAAATGTCAAAATATTTTTTGGGCCCTGATGTGTGCAGATCACCTTGTAAAGTAATTTTCGTCAAATCTGCAAAATTTCCTCTTTTTTTTGGTTGTTAAGGTTCTGTTCCGCATGGTTTTTTCACGTAATACCGCACCAAAAACTGTGCAAAAATCTCAGCTTTCCAATCATCCAGGGAGGAATCCGGGGTCTACACCGCCGTCACTGCTCCCAAGCACAGAATCTCCCTGTCAAAACGTCGATTTTGTTTTAAAAAAAATCCACGTTTTCCGCGTTCAAACAAAGGTTTCTCCCTTAAATTTGATTGTAAAATATTTTTTAATTACAACATTGGAATGATGAGATGTTTGCGCAGTTTTTGGTGTTGAGGTACGTGAAAAACCATGGGGAAAATATATCTAACCACCAAAAGAAAAAATAGGAAATTTCGTCAATTTGACAAAAACCACTTTACGAGGTAATTTTTTAGCAATCAGGGCCCCAAAAATAATTTTTTGCAGGCACTAGAAAGATGGAAAATTTGACGCCCTTTCCAACGGTGCCCTTATTTTGGTTTATCATTTTCAATTATGAACCTTTGGAATCGACCAAGAAAAATTTTTTTCTAACACCCCCTCAAAATTTGATGGTTTACGTTTCAAGGTACGTAGAATCAAAAATCGAATGAAAATTTGGCCGTCCGTCCGCCGTACGCGGCACTTTCGCCACTTAGCATTGACCGATTTTGATGAAATTTGGTATGTAAGCTCCATTTGGGGTCTAGTTGTGCCCCGAAGATTTTGGTTCATGTAGGTCATTTCCAAGGGTTCCAAAATCAATTTTGAAATTTTGAAAACGCCCTAACTCAAAAAACTTTGATATAAAGGTATTGTTTTTCCTTCAATATAGGACTCTATAGAATTTTTAGAATTTTATGAGACCACGCGGAGCCCTGTAGGACAAACCGTTCGCTCGCTACGAGAATTTAAGTGTTTTACGTACGATAAATCAGAAACACGAGTGTGAATCGCAAAAGAGGCCTAATCTCCGTTCAAATTTTAGCTGACCGAAATACGATCGATGTTTTTCTTCAAGTTGGATGGTTGGTGGCTTTGCAGACGAGTGATCTATAGAAAAATAATAAACCATTGTGTAATAATTTGCAGCGTTTTTACTTGTTGATGGTAACTTAAGGTAGGTATGGTAATTTTAGTGACATAGAGTCGAGGACAGGAACACAATTGATAATTAGGAAAAACAAGGGGTTAAAACAAAATTGCTAAGAGACATTTTCTTACTTGAATTAGTTGTAGAATCGGCTCCTGAAGTTTTCCGGTCCTTAACGTGAGTCACCCTGTATGTATACAGTGTATACACATTTACAATTATTTTTCGTGAAGTAGATTGTGATATTGATAATTTCACTATTATTTCATAGCAAATATTTCCCCTGAACCCTTCCGGTTTCTCTCGAAGATTTTCAAGAAGGGGAGCTCTCTCTTTACAAATAATGTCGAATATCAAGAATGGGGTCCGACGGAGCAATAACGCAACTACTGCCCAGCTTTCGGAAAGTACATTAACATCATCAGGACTCAAGACCCGTTAGGAACAAAAGGAGAGAAAATTGGTTAATATATAAATATGAAGTTTATTTTCATGAAGTTCCAGCCGCAAAACTGTGCTGTTCAAGGACTTTTTCAAAATTTTATAACCCACTTTATATTTATGTTTATTAATTGAAAATAAATTGTAAATTGTGTAGCCAGTATTGTTGCAGCTTGATGCTATAAATTATCTAGTCTTAGCATTTCACATCACAACAGTTTGCTTCCGGTCTCCTGATCATGAAGAGTAACTTCGTTCGTATGCACCAATACTTCGTGCTCTCCCTTGTTCCTTACGGCCCTTAAGCCCTGATGATGAAAGTATATCATATGAGCTCCCTTGTTCTTCCATAAGAAAAATTTATCTCGTCTGCATTCAAGACTACAGCTACTCAATGACGTACCACGGTCTGAGCAAGCGAAAAGATTTCCTAATCGTGTAGTTGTTTATAAATGTAGTAACCAGCAACTTGTTGGTAAAGTTCTTATTTCATACACGTGAATATTACCAACAGTTCTACATTATGACCATGTGATTCTGTTGTGAGTAAGCTGTACAGCCCATCCAGTTGACGGGTTTTTATTTCATCTCTTTTGTGCCGAGGGCTGCTTTTTCCACAAGATGCCTTCGCCCATAAATTGTTCTTTTTCCCATCTGACTTTCCCAAACACCCGCCCCAAGACTTCAAAGTTCAGACGAAGAGTTTTTCGTTTCCCGTTCTTCGTTCCTACCGAAAATAGCTCGGAACGGATTTACTATAAGCAGTTGACAAAAGTTTTCGGGAACTACCTACCCCTTTCTTGCCTTCGGTTATTTTCGATCGTTCGAGTGCCACTTTTTCCATACTTCGTTGACAGAAGGGAATGGAGCTTTAGTAGTCGAGATTTCATATAATGATTCAGATCTGAATTGGGGTGGATAGGGACGTTTGGGGAGAGTCATACCCGAGAAAAATAGGGGCACAGGGGGGGGGGGGAGGGGTCGTACATGGGAACATGTTTGTAGGTTGCATCTAATCATGAACATGAAGTGTTGTTTTCGTGAAGATTCTGGAAGAATAGTTTCAACAAAGAGAACCTGAATGGACTGTTCTAACATCGGCTAAATATAGTTCCTACGGACATACTTATGTATAGTACAGCACTCGGTCGATGAAATCACCATGATATGATAAAAACTTTCATAACAAAACATATTGTTTAGTAATGCATGCATTCTTGGGGACGTCCTATTGGATAAGCATTGTATCAGTAATTTATTTATTACTTTAGGCAAGAAATAGTGGTCCCCCCCCCTCACCATTATCGAGCCTCGAATCTGAAGAGCATTTTAAAGTCCAAGAGCTACGATACCCAACATGTGAATTCGAGTTCACATACACACACAAACAAACACACACAGACATACACCTATGGTTTTTATCGCGGATTTGGATTCAGAATGGTCTAAAACGGATTACTGTGTGGTTATTGTTTTTTTCTGCTGAGTGTTGTCCAACTTTACCCCAGATCGATCGCATAAGGACGCCCAAGTCTTACGTACGTCCTAAAAAGTCAGTAGATTTGCCTGAAATGAACAAATCCAAAGTGTGCCACCCACTATGGTAGGTAGGTATGTTTTCCCGATTTGCTAGATCGATTTCGTACGATTTTGTACAAAATCACCATTCTTAAAAACAATTTTGTATACTTGATACGATTCTTGCAGAGGGGGGGGGGGGGGAGAAAATTTGTTCTCGTCTTTTGCAATAAAAATATTAAATTATAATGATATTAGTAAGTACTGGTAGGTATGGACACGAACCAACCTGGGAATCTTTTACTTTTTAAAAATGCAGCAAATTATTACACAACGGTTTATTATTTGTCTATATAGATCACTCGTCTGCAAAGAACACGGCTTTGCCATTGTTACTACCAACCAACATGAAGAAAAACATCGATGGCATTTCAGTCAGCTAAAATTTGAGATTACACCTCTTTTGCGATGGCTACTCGTGTGTCTGATTTATCTTCCTTTATTTATAAGTCCAACCCTTAAATTCTCCCAAGGAGCGAACGGTTTGTCCTACATAGCTCCTCCGCGTGGTCTCTAAAAATTCTAAAAATTCATTACTATCGTTTTTTAAATGTCAACCCTTAATTTTCAACCCTTCGAAGTGACCTACATCAACCAAAATCTTCGGGGCACAACTAAACCCCAAATGGACCCCACATACCAAATTTCATCAAAATCGGTCAAAGCTAACTGAGGAAAGTGCTGCGTACGGCGGACGGACGGCCACATTTTTATTCGATTTTCGGATACTACCTAGGTACCGTACTTGTAATACTACTTGTAATACTTGTAATACTTGTAATACTTGTAATACTACTTGTAATACTAGGTACCGTACTTGTAATACTACGTAATAATACCGTACTCGGATACTACTCGTACCTTGAAACGTAAACCAACAAATTTTAAGTGGGGTTAAAAAAATGTTCTTGGTCGATTCCAAAGGTTCATAGTAAAATGTGAAAATAGTAAACCAAAATTGTTACTTAACTCCATCAGGTTTTAAAATTAAGCATTACCAAAAAACAGCAAATTGATCAGAGTAGGTAATATTACACATTAGTTACCTCTAAATCTAGAAAGAATGAGAATTTTATTAGGTAGGTAAGCACTTATACCTAAGCACTTGTACCTCGATTTTATCGAAATTATAAATAATAATAATTATCGAAAAATAATTAATTCAACATTAAGTATATTATTATCGAAGTTGATAAACAGCTTTCTTTGGTTATCTTCTTTTGTTGCTGGTCAGGGACAGAGGTTTTCTTCAGCCTCAGAGTCAACCTAGTCGTGGGAGACCTGTCATGTTGTCATGTTTATCAAGTAATGCCTACCACGGTCTCGCCATGGCAACAAAATAGGAGTATCCATCCACCCATGTTGACCTAGGTTTTCTCTTGCTAAAGTTATCGCTACTTTCAAGCAAAATGCACTTCTGCTGGAATAACTTCACTGATCCACTCAGTGGAGTGAGTATTCGACTTTACAAATTGATGCACTTCGTAAATAAATCCGCGTAATTTATCGAAACGCCAACTCAATGCAGTTGAATACTGCTACATTTCGAGTTAGTTATGTATACAAATCGGCTGGGCTTTTGAGTAAAAGATCTTCGTTTCCGAAATTCTTCCCCTTTCACACACAAGGTCAAATCGGGTGCCAAGTTAGAAGCGAAGGCGTAGGACTCAAGCTCAAAGTAACATGAACCAAAATACGAGATTGATAAGAACTCACCTCTATTTCAGGGAATATCCATGGAATTTTCTTACAGTAACTGTATCACAAATCACTTGAAACTCATCAACGTGTCAAATAAAGTTGAAGAAATTGAAGTTTATCCCGAAAATAGAAAGTACAAACAAAACAACAAAATTTGTTGTTTAATACAATTTAATGCAATTTAATTTGCATTTAATTTAATTTAATTTGATTTAATTTGCAATTTAATTTGATTTAATTTGCAATTTAATTTGCATTTAATGCAATTTTTGCGACTAAACTAGAACTAGACCACAGAGTACTGACACAAGAGACTAGACCGAACAAGGCCGAACCCTTCCGAGGTCAGTGCTTGGCGCTTTTCCGTTGTTTCAGGTTTTTTATTTCGAGCGGTTTCTTTATTCGACTTTATTTCTGTTGTTCCTCTACTTAGTCATTTTGGTTTCATCAAAAGTCCATTAAAGGTGAGATACTCATTGACAAAATTCTCAGAATATAAATCTAAGAATACTGTAGGTGCGCTCTGGCGGCATTTGTGAAAAGTACGATGTAAGCACCTCAATTTACCGCTCATTTCAAAATTTGACGTTTCTACTTGGCCTTCCTTATTAACTGTGACAAAAAGAAAACTTTGATTGAATTATAGTTTTTTGGAGTGATGAATCGATTACTATGCAGAATATGATGAAGAATTATAAGCAGACCTTCTTACGAACGTATCGGAAAACTAGGCCCCAAATGGCTATAATGATTCGCTTCACACATTAATTTCAAACCTCCGTGATTTAATTTATATTGTACTTTTTTTGGACTTTATTACATCATTTAGTTACATGCAAAGGTATTTCCAATGCAGAAAGTTCCTTCTTACGGGGAAGAAATTAAAATAATAACGAAATGTATGGGCAACTGTATTGGAGCCTAAACCAAAAATCAATGGTAAAGAGGTTTACAGTAGGTACCTTCCCAAATTTGTTTCACTTACTGCACAAAAATATAACTTTGTTAGTGAGGAAGCGAAAATTCTGTTCGTTTCAAAAGTTATGTTAACAAGTTTAAGTAAAAAGTTGTCTTGACAAGTAACAACACAAAATGGAGTCTTGAAAAATATTTATAAAAACTTCGAGCTCTAAATCATAGTTTGATCAATTCCTGAAGTTTACTAAAACTTGAACCTCGAATATAATGAAAAATTCCAAGGAAGCATTTGTACTGGATGCTGCAAGAAAGTGGAATTTCTTATCTCGTTACGATTTGAGGGTTGGGAAGTAAACCACCTCCAAACCAACTACGAACGCTTTTGACGTCAAAGTGAATGCTAAACGTCAGATTCAGAAGAGGCTTCTTGTGGAAGAGCGATGACTCGAGATGAATGATGAAAGAGGAGGCCTCAGATGAATGATAAAGATGATGAAAAATATGGAAATGCGAGAAGAAAAACGGGACGTTCTGTGCCGTTCCGGTAGCCGGCTTGTTTGTTGAGTATTTCTCCCTCTTTAATTTTCTCCCCCTCCCACCTTGTTTCCGTTCCAGTTCTCAGTAACTCAGTTTTAAAAAAAAATCAACGGGTTCCTTTTCCGTCGGAACGATGTTTCTTGCGATAATTCTAAATATACAGCAAGTTGGTAGCAGTATGCCTTATAGTCGTACTTTATGACGTTGTCTTTAGGTGGAATTGTTATGATAATGATTATAAAATCTTATGATAAAATTATTCCGATTCAATCCAGCATTTTAGTATTTTCCACCAAGGACCAAATGACCGATCTGGCAGGAAAATGTTTTTTTTTTTAATTGAAATGTCTGGTGGAGTATTTATACTTATGTAAAGAGCGTTGCCCACGCTTTCAGTTTTTACTTTTAAATTCAAAGTAGGTTCCATTCAATGAATTTTTTCTCCAACCTCACTTATTTTACAAGTAATTTTTTTTTGCTTCCTCACTACCGAAGGTAGGGAAGCTTTGTATTCGTGAAAGAAATGAAAAAAAAAAAAAATATATCCTCCAAAATCAAAATTTCCACTTGCTTTTTGCGTTTTAGAGCTTCCCGAACAATTTTGGTTCCGTGTCTGTCTGTCTGTCGGTCTGTCTGTGGTCAATCCTTGTCCCGGGCAAAACTATACTAACCTGTGGTCCAATTTTGATGAAATTTTCAGGGATTGTGCGGGATTGTGAGCACCTTCGGACCAATGAAAGCGAGTGCGCATGCGCAAACGTGAATTTCCTGGAACCTCGGTTTCTAATGAACCGATTTTGCTCAAATTTGGAGGTTAGTTAGGGACTAACTTCTAAGAGACACCCTATAAGTTTCAATCAAATTGGTCAAGCAATAGCCGCTGCGCATGCGCGAACTTTAAATTTATTGTTACAACCAAAACTCCGCAACTATTCAACCAATTTCGATGAAATTTTCAGGGATTGTGTGGGTTAGGTCCTAGACGGTGGTTTTATACCTACACTCTTTCGTTCTTTTATTTCAGTGGTTTATATACCACAACTATTTACAACACTATTATAAACATTAATACCTGCAACCCTATCCCGCATATTACCGCCAATATTTTGGTATTCAATAACTCTTTGAATCATAATTTTTTCGCCAACTGATTCTATACGTCCATGTTACAATGAGTGAGGAAGCTATGCTGCCCACCCAACTTGGCAGACGTTTTTTTTTTTTTTTTTTTTTTTTAACGAAATTTGATTCTTGGTTGTTGAGGACGCACAACTGAGTACAACACAAAACAAAAAACGCTGCAAATTATTACACAATGGTTTATTATTTTTTATTTTTCTATATAAATCACTCGTCTGCAAAGCCACCAACCATCCAACATGAAGAGAAAAACATCGATCGCATTTCGGCCAGCTTTAATTTGAACGGAGATTAGGCCTCTTTTGCGATTCACACTCGTGTTTCTGATTTATCGTAACTCCAAACTTTAAATTCTCGTAGTGAGCGAACGGTTTGTCCTATAGAGCTCCGGGTGGTCTCAAAAAATTCTAAAAATTCTGTAGAATCTTAAAATGAAGGAAAAACAATACCTTTATATAAAAATGTTTTGAGTTAGGGCGTTTTCAAAATTTCAAAATTGATTTTGGAACCCTTAGAAGTGACCTACATCAACCAAAATCTTCGGGGCACAACTAGACCCCAAATGAAGCCTACATGTAGGTATGTATACCAAAAATCGGTCAACGCTAAGTGGCATAAGTGCCGCGTACGGCGGACGGCGGACGGACGGCCAAATTTTTATTCGATTTTCGTGTTCTACATACCTTGAAACGTAAACCATCAAATTTTGAGGGGGTATTAAATTTTTTTTTCTTGGTCGATTCTAAAGGTTCATTATTGAAAATAATAAAACAAAAGGAACAATGGCCGCATTTGATCAGCTGAAATTTGAACAGACATTAGGCATTCATTTGCGATTCACATCGTGTTTCTGATGTATTATGAGTCCAACCTTGAAGTCCTCCAAGTCCCTAATTTTCACCCCATAGAATGGCTGATAGTAACCAAAAGCTGGAGCCGATGTACCAAATTTCATCAAAATTGGTCTATGGGAACTAGGAAAAGTGTCACGTGCGGTGGACGAACGGGAAAAATTTATTCGATTTTCAATTCTACGTATCCCTTGAAACGTAAACCATCAAATTTGAGGGGGGGGGGGGGTAAACAAATTTTTCCTCGCTTAATTCCAAAGGTTCATTATTGAAAAATATAAACCAAAAGGCACTTCAGGTGAACAAAACTGATCTAAAATCAAGTTTGATGAAAATCGGTTGTCAAGCAATGTGATGAAAAAATGTGAGAAATAGTGATGACCAATGAGAAATAATAGATTGAGTGTGTCAACCAGGTACGTTTATTTTGAGATTTCATCAAGGTCCTATTATTTCCAATCAATCCGCTCAATGCAAATGAAATTATTTAAAAATGCGTGATTCAGGTTTTTCATCCTCCCTTAAAACCAATTCTAAAGTAATTCTGATTGTAATCAATTTCTAATAGAGGAAACTTGATTTGGCTCGTAGTGGGGTAAAGGCTAAACGAAAATTTGATATCCCACTTCAGATAAAAGTCCAATAATTGAATTTTCGACCTTCTCCTCTTCTCTTTCACACCGTCCGCCATATTAATTACCCTGACACCTGTCAGCTGAAAGCTGTTAACGTCAATGCCAAGAGCACTTAGCCTTTGGTAATGACTTTTCATGTGTGTTAAAAAGGTGGTATAGGTACAAAAACCGAAGGAAATTCGTTCTTGATAATAATGAAAACTCTATGAAAAACTAATATATTGAAGGAATGTAATGTTAAATACTTACGATAGGTATATCGTAATCGCTTTGTGTGGGCATCTAGGATTGAAAAATTACTTCAACAGAGAGACAGATGGAGACAGATGGTATCTGGGAAACAAGTCCAAAAATAACGGCCACTAGAATTCAAACTGTTTTTGGTTTATTATTTTCAAAAATACTAAACTTTCCTTAGTTTCCATGGACCTATTTTGATGAAATTTGGTATATGGGGCCCATTTGGGGTCTAGTTGAGCACCGAAGCTTTTGGTTGATGTCAGTTACTTCTAAGGGCTGAAATTTTGAAAATGGCCTAGCTCAAACAATTTTAATATAAAAGTATTGTTTTTTTCATCAATTTGAAATAGTATTGCATTTTTAGAATCAAATGAGACCACCCAGAGCTATGTAGGACCAACCGTTTGCTCCTTACGAAAACTTAAGTGTTGAACTTACGATAAATCAGAAACACGAGCGTGAGTCGCAAAAGAGGCCTAATCTCCGTTCAAATTTTAGCTGACCAAAGTGCGATCTTTGTTCGTTTCTTCGAGTTGTACTCAGTTCTGCGTACTTTGCAACCAGTAATCGAATTTCCTAATAATTAGGTTATAATATTAATTCCTAATAATCTCTGTTTCTTCGAACTGAGTGTGAAGCGTTTAGTTCTTCCAAATTAACTTGATTGTGAAGTAGATATGTGGTGGGTAGGTAGTAACTATGGTTGGTAAAAAAAATTGACAATGGCAAAGCCGTGTTCTTTGCAGACGAGTGACCTATATATATATACATATAGAGAGAGAGAGAGTATTTTTATTTGCCATTATACAAAGTACATTGCAATAGTCATTACAGTAGTTCGTGTCCAAGAAAATAAATTTCAGATTGTGTGCCCCAGGTGTGAGGGGGCTCTTCTTCTATAGAAAAATAATAAACCTTTGTGTAATAATTAGCAGCGTGTTCACTTATGGTGAGAAGGAGGACTGATCAGAGTAGTCATGAATAAAGTGGTGGAAACGACAGGTTTCATACCAGTTGCAGAAAGTGGTGGATACTTATAGCCTTGGGGGCCACTTTGACTAATTTTCAAACTTTTTGTCCGATGGGTTCACCAGCCCTTTTAGAGACACCTGATGGATTCAAACGGGCATTTGCGTAAAGCGAATCATTCCAAGTTCATGGAGGAAGATATTCAACCCAATATTGACTTTTTAGTGGTCAGTGCATCTCACATTATAACTCTCGAGCGAAGAGAGGTGTAGCGAGAAATAGCGTGGAAATAACCGAGAAATAGGGTGCATCATAAATATTTCGATGTGAATCCTTTGTCTGGATGCTGTTTGATGAAGCAATCAGCTACCCAGGCCATCCATATTGGTTAGATTTCAGCATGGATGTTCGAGTCGGCGAATCGGTTTTCACATGTTCGTTCGTTCTCTTTTGTGACGTGAGTGATGAACGGTAGTCTGGAATGGTTCATTGGAGCTTTGTGTCAACTTGGAAACGCACTGCCCTACATTATCCCTCTCCAGCACGTGGGAGGATGACAATGAAAATCGAATGCCTCGTAAGCGCAACAAGGATTTGTGCGTCGACCGCTGTGGATACGACGTCATCACGATATGAAATATGATCGGTCATCTGATGCTCACTATATTGTCTGCCATAAAAAAAAGTCTGCGGAGTGAACTGTATTGGAAGTGAAGGTAAATGATGTAACCAACCCGATGGTTTCCTGGTACAGTATTGAGTTTATAAATGTAGGTCAACGCATAGAAGCCTAATAAACACGACTGAGCTACGTGCATGATGAGGCACTTTCCAGCTCATTGATACCACACAACACTCTTATTGCTCTTTTTGATTTTCAGTTACTGGCACTATTTAACAAGAATGAAAGATAACATTGTGTCGGGTAGGGTAATACGGCATATAACTATAACTGCCATAGACCTGCACGATTTCTGAGTGATTCCACTAGTAATTTCTCTTTTTATGACAAGGTAAAGATTAGATATTATTGCGATATTACAACACTGATACAAGATAAGTTTTTAAAATTTATTGTGTAATTTAATTATATGTTTTAGACTGGATTAATGTACCAAATACCGCTATTCTAGTCATCGACTATTCTTTTTTTTTTAATTGTTGTTTTAGCCTGAAGTTGCTGTTAAGCTTTCCAGCGAAACTGTCTCTATTATACAAGTAGAACCTACGTTTCCTTATTTTATGAAGAATAAGGACCCGAACCTGAGTCGATTCGACCAACACAAGATTACATCACCGAGTGCCGAGCAGTTCCAATGTCAAATAGAATAACATGGATTTAAATATACACATATTGGTTAGTCTAAAATTAGCTCATCGTAATAATTTAAACAAGTGGGTGTGGCACATAGCTTCCTCGTATCCATAACCCGATCGTACAGATGATACGATGCATAGTAGTTAATTAATCTCAAAACAGTAGTTAATCTCAAAACATCAAAACAAGTTAATCTGTAACATCCCTGAAAATTTCATTGAAATCGGATGGAAAATGTAGAAGTTATGGCCGTTACAATGAAATTCACGTTTGCGCATGCGCAGTTGCTACTATCAGTCCGAAGGTGGTGATCTTCATTGGGGACCATCCACAACCTAATGCGCATAATCCCTGAAAATTTCATCGAAATCGGGTAGAAAAAGTGGAAGTTATGGCCGTTACAAGGAAATTCACGTTTGCGCATGCGCAGTGGCTACTATCAATTCGAAGGTGATGATTTTCATTGGGGACCGTCTACACACCAACCCGCACAATCCCTGAAAATTTCATCGAAATCGGACAATAACTTCGTATAGTTATGCGCGTTACAAGGAATTCATGACAGACAGACAGACACACAGACACTGAACCAAAATTGTTCAGAAAGGTCTAAAACGCAAAACGCGAGTGAAAATTTTGATTTTGGAGAACTTTTTTTTTTCGACCTTGAAAAGTGAAAACAAAACTTCCGCTACCTTGGTAGACTCGGAAGCAAAATTCCAAAATATCTAAGTTGACTTTGGTTTATTATTTTTAATAATGGACCTGTGGAATCGAAATAGAAATAAAAATTGTAACCTCCTCTCAAAATTTGTTGGTTTACATTTCGTAGTACGTACAATCCAATAATCGAATAAAAAGGTTTACGTCCGTCCGTCGTACGCAGAACTTTCCTTAGTTACCATGGACCGAATTTGATGAAATTTGGTAAACGGGCTCCATGTGGGGTCTAGTTGTGCCCCGAAGCTTTTGATATTAAGGTATAGTTTTTTCATCAATAAAACAGTATTGAATTATTAGAATCGAATGAGACTTACCAGAGCTCTGTAGGACCAACCGTTTGCTTGAGGGTTGGGCTTGCGATAAATCATAATCACGAGTGTGAATCGCAAAAGAGGCCTCTCTATTCAAAATTTAGCTTAGTAAAATGCAATCGTTGTTTGTTTCTTCTTCTTTTTTTTTTTTGCTTCCGAGTCTACCAACGTAGCGGAAGCTTTGTTTTCACTTTTCAAGGACGAAAGAAAAAGTTCTCCAAAATCCAAATTTCCACTCGCGTTTTGCGTTTAAGACCTTTCTGAACAATTTTGGTTCCGTGTCTGTGTGTCTGTCTGTCTGTTCGTCTGTCATGAATTCCTTGTAACGCGCATAACTATACGAAGTTATTGTCCGATTTCTATGAAAGTTTCAGGGATTGTGCGGGTTAGTGTGTAGACGGTCCCCTATGAAAAACATCATCCCCGGACTGATAGAAGCGACTGCGCATGCGCAAACGTGAATTCCTTGTAACGGCCATAACTTCCACATTTTCCACTCGATTTCGATGAAATTTTCAGGGATTATGTGGATTAGGTTGTAGATGGTCCCCTATGAAAATCATCATCCCCGGACTGATAGAAGCGACTGCGCATGCGCAAACGTGAATTCCTTGTAACGGCCATGACTTCTACATTTTCAATCCGATTTCAATGAAATTTTCAGGGATGTTACAGATTAGTATTTAGATGATCCCTTTTGAAAATCACCACCTTCGGACTGATAGTAGCCATTGCGCATGCGCAAACGTGAATTTCCTTGTAACGGCCATAATTTCTACATTTTCCATCCGATTTCAATGAAATTTTCAGGGATGTTACAGAGTGGTGTTTAGATGGTCCCCTATGAAAATCACAGAGAATTGTTTTTCATAGAGGGATTCATTCATAGAGGGATGGTCTCCTGTAAGAATCTCAAATCCTATTAAGTGCAAGTCTTCGATAGCTCAGAGGATAAAGTCTTGCTCTGAGTTCCTAAGGTCGCGGGTTCGAAACCCAGCTGAGGCATTGTATTTTTTTGATCCAATAACATACACCTACTCACTTAATTTTTCATTCGAATTTGATGAAATTTTCTAGGATTGTCCAGATTAGCGTGTAGATGGTCCCCTATGAGGGTAGTAAAAGGTACTTAGAGATTGGTGTTTTTGAGATTAACTACTATGCATCGGATCATCTATACAATCGGGTTATGGATACGAGGAAGCTATGTGCCACACCCACTTGGCAGACTTTTTTTTTTTTGACGCAGATTTATCTGTGTTGCGTCACAGGGGGCGTTCATTTCTTCGAATTGTACTTAGTTTTTTTCCTTAGCAACCAGTAATCAAATTTCCTAATGAAGGCACTCACTACTCTTGATTTCTTCGAATTGAATGTGAAGCGTTTATTTCTTTCAAATAAACTTGATTGTGAAGTAAGTACCTATCGTTGGTCAACCCAAAATATTGCCTTAAAATCGGGCCTTGATTTCGAGTAGTTATGGGTGCCTAATGAAAAGCGTATCGAAACATTTTAAGCCACCCCACTGATTGAACTTCCGCTGTTACGAATGAAATTTTTCCTAAACGAACGAAAAAACACCTTCTCCTTCATTTTAAGTAAACATCGTTATCCCCTCGAGGAATATTCAATTCAATATTGAATCTGAGGGCAGAAGAAAAAAAAGTTTTCAACGCATCATTACTTCCCCGGGAAAACTCTTAACTTCGCTCTAACATCACTCCAATTTAAAGGAGTAATTCGATTTAAAACTTCCAAGGCGAAAATAATGAATTAAGGAAGAAAACCTGCAAGGAGAGTTTGAAAGTTTTCCGAGCTTGAGTTTTCATGAGAGTGAAGTTTTCGAAGCTTGTTAACATGAATTGGAGGTTTTTCGCCTTAACTAGAAGAATGTATCTGCACAGAGAGCTTTTTTAGTGGTCGACTTCAATATTGAAAACAAGAGGGACGTAACTCAAAATCCATGTATATTCACAATGAAACTGAAATCAAGTAAGGTTGGAAAGAGTGATTTTTACATTAAGTACAATAATCAATTCGGAGAATTAACAGCCTCTGGAGAGGAGCTGCTTTGATTTCATTTTGTTTTGACCAGGAAGACGGCAAGGGAAGAAATTATTTGGTCTTTCGCCTATCTTGTTATGAACCGAAGGCTTTGTAAGCAGTTATACATATATGACAGAAAATTATGTAAACTAGCGCCACCTCGTGATTCTGGGGGCAAACTAGGCGATGTCGCTTTAGGCTTTGAGCCGCTCTGTCGTCTCCTTGTCCTTCTTGTGGGGTTTCATCAAAGCATAAATAATTTATAATATTGAAGAAATTTTTGTTGGGTTTTCTCTTATAGGAACCTTTGTTTTCATTCATTGTAGCACCTTTCGTAAGAACTCATTTCATTCATTATTTTATTTATTTATTTTTTTTTTTTTAATTTCTGAAAACTAATAGATGATTGGAAGCATCTGCCGTGTAGATCGGAAATTGATGTGTGCCACGTGGACATCGTTATCTGAGGACACGTGTTCTAAAGAGTTGAGTGAGATAAAAATGAATGGAGAGAGAGTGAGAAGGAGATCAGTGTCTGGCAGTGAGGAAGGAAGAACCCGCACGTTCCCTGCATATCATTACCGTTTACGTGGTGGCAGAGTAGGTCACGATTTCCCTCCGATAGTATTTTTTTTACGTCGAACCTCCAGTTAGTGCTGATATCATACCATGACATTTGTACGATTTTGCGGTAAAATAGGGCAACATGTGTGCGATTTTTGCTCCAATTGAAATCAACGTTGAATTCTACGAGTGTACTGGTAGAAGATAACGAGCTCCATTTTGCGAGTCTTTATAATTCATCTGAAACCTCATCTTGGCAATAGAGATCCTATGGGACCATCATCTTTTCGATTTTATAAAACGACGAACGTACATTTTTACATACAGAAGTAATGCAATATTTTCTTCGAATCACTTATTTCCAGCACAAGGGGGTGTCAGTCAGTTGATAAACGGTTTTCCCCTCTTTTCTCTGGCAAGTATCGATCGGTTTTGATGATTCCTGCGGCAATCTTCTAGTTTTTTTTTAATTCCCCAGGTAGATCCATTAAGCAATTTCAAAAATCCTTGAAAATTTCAAATTTATGTGAAATTTTACTTATTTTTTGACTTTTGAATTACACTTGAACTACAAGAAACATGAAAATGGGATGATAATTTCCTGAGAAAACTGGGACAAACTGATGATGAAAACTGACCAGCTACAAGAAACATGAAAATGGGATGATAATTTCCTGAGAAAACTGGGAAAAACTGATGATGAAAACTGACCAGCTATGAGAAGGCTGGGGTTTGGTAATGTTGCTTCTTCTGACTGGGGGGTGGGGGCTATCGAGCGCCGGATCGTATGAGATTAGACTAACCCTCAACGAGGAAGGAACGGCGACCGACCCCCTTGATAATCGATATCAATATGAATGGAAATACTCAATTGTGATCTTTCCTGAATTTACAAAACTGTCAGCTTAATTGTGAAGATAAGAAGTGTTATAATCAATTATTATTCAATCATTTTCGCACCAACATAATATGTTGGTGCGAAAATGATTGAACTATATTATAGTGTACGAGAATGTCCATGTAATGCTATGTGAGAAAGCAATACATCCCATTCTTCTTTTCAAATTTTTGACTTTGGTACATTGAGGGTTCATGATAAATGATGAATCATAAACGTGATTAGGGCTCTGCATAATATATAGAATTTATAATCAAGCTAAATAACGCAACCCTCTCGCAGGGACTTCACATCCAACTAGGAATGTTTGGAAACAAGCCTGAATGCGACGTTTATTGGTGTTGTAGCGTCTGCTTTTGTGTACTGGGCTCAAAGGCCCGGGGAAGTGTCTTTGATGATGATCAAACAGAACGATAATTTCGTATTCAGTCGACATAATCGAGGCAGGTTCCAGAGGTCTTAGAATAATCTCCGAGAAAACATCGTACTTTGTTTCCGAATGGATAATAAAACTAGGTTCAACAGTATCGATTAAATTATGAATGGTATAAGTAATAATAACGTATATAAGGTAAATTTTGGAGAAGAAGTACCTCAAACCGAAGTTAGGACCCACTTCCTCCTGTCTGGATTGCTGAAAGGAAGATTGCTGAAAGGAAGATGCTTCCATAAAACGAAATAGATCCAAGGATGTTAATAGGATCGTGGATTCATCATATGAAGTGAATAGGTATATGAGTCATTTTCCTAGAAAGGGACAATCGGTATCCCAAGATTTCAGAAAACTTAAAGTTCGACTCAAATTCTGCCAAAAATCAGGGATTAACCTCACACCATATTGATTGAATTTCGACGAAAGAACACACAGCTTAATTAATTAATTAAAAATTAAAGAAGAAAACCTATCGAAAGAAACCTATTGGCGTGGTTTCCACGTAAAGGAGAATACTCAGAACCCCATCTCCATGAGGAGCGAGAACCGGGAGTTATTCCAAAAATTGAACCAGGGTGGGACGCAGGTGTAGAAAAGGGTTAAACCAACGTGGAACACGGTTTATCTTATAGCAACCTAGAAACCTCCGAAAGTAACCAAGTAATCTCAATTTATCGGTTTTTCGAGCCAAAACTTGGTACCAGGGGATTTTTACGGTTGCTGAATACAGTTTTGAGGTCGAAAAATGTAAAGTTTTTAAATTGCAACGGAAAATTCAAATTAAATCGTTAACAACTTGAAAAAAGTTTTTCATCTGTCCAAAAGGTCTTTTATCTGCCACCATCACTGGCAGATGAAAGACACAAGTTCCTGCGTGGCACTTAGGTTTTTCAGCTTTTCCCGCATTCTGGAGCTGTTCTGCTGAAGTGTAACCATATCGCTGGAACCAGCTGTGTAGAAACAAGAACTAGAGACCAAAAAGAAAAAATAATTTCGAATTCTTACCGTTTCACAGAGGGCAGATGAAAGACAGACAGTGACTGTGACACCACGTTTTTGCAACTGAAACCACTTGTGCACGCCTCCACATAGAAGAAATACGATTCCCGCCGCTTTCTTTGATAACCTAACGACTAACCTCACCTCTTACGGTGGTAGTAAAACCGCGGGAAACGATAAAAAGCCGCCAAAATACGAAAACACAAGAAAGGCAGATTAAAGACAGAAACCTCCGGACAAGCACATTTTATCCTCCTGCTCGCTTTATTTGCTTCTGAAAAAATCTGCAAACCCATTTTTCTTCATTTCTAGGTATGTGCAATAAAGAATCACTACAAATTCAGGCCGCTGCTCTCATAGGAGATTCACAGTGTTCAAGCAAAGTTGACTACCTAGGGGCCGGACATGGCAGATTACTGGACATTTAGCAGTTTAAACTTTAATTTTTATATTTTAGCGTGAATAAGTGCATATTTTATTGATTGCCCGAAGTAGAACAAAGTTGATAGTTTATGGAGATTTTTTTTTAAACGCCTAAATCATAAATGGGCATTCGGAATCTTCTCTGGACAACAATTGGCCCTTTCTGGGAAAAAGACCCAAAACCATTTCCATATTCGTAGAGTTGGGATCTAGGCAATATAGGGAAGTTGGAGTCCAGCCCAAAACTTGTATTGTAACCTCGTCTAGTCACATAGATGTAGTGCTGGGTGAAAATCAAAGCGAAAAGCCACATACAGAATTACAGTTCAACAGGAACATGACGGAATTTCACCATAAAATAATCAACGACACTGATCATAAACTTTCATCAGAACCACGGAAAACAGAAAAAACCTTCCGGAGGCGGTAGCCATCGATACCGGGTTAAATAATTTATTCAAATAGGATTCATTAAACGGTTGGGTTAATCGAGTTTGAGCATCGCGTCATCCCAAAGCGTCATCCCGTGGGTCGTCCTTTTTAACAAATCACGCGGACCACCGAGCGTCGATGACCTAAATAAGGAGCCCGCAGCACTGGAGTTCCACCCCTTTTCAAACCATCGTCAAGGTTTCAGGTGATTTTCGAAGGTAGCAACTCTTCTCTATGAACAGAGATAAAAAGCTCGCTTCCCTTGATTAGTCCACGAGGTCCAAAATTATGGCTGATACAGGGTTTTTTACATTTGCAAGCAAAGGCTACTATCAATCAGGGGTAATGTTTTTCATATTGGACCATCTTCACGCCAACCTACACAATCTCTGAAAACTTCATTGAAATCGGACAATGACTTAAGTATAGTTTCGCCTGTTATAAGGATTTCATGACAGAGAGATAGTCAGACACGCAACCAAAATTGTTCAGGAAGGTCTGAAGTCTAAAACGCGAGTCAAAATTTGACGAATTGGAGACATTTTTTAAATTTATGGAAGTGAAAAATTATAGAAAAAAAATCCTAAAAAAGAAAACTATTTTATTATTTTACTTACCCTAAAATATCTAATTTTTGGTTTATTATTTTCAATAATGAACCTTTGGTATTGACCAAGAAAAGAAAAAATTTAACACCCCCTCAAAATTTGATGATTTACGTTTCAAGGTGCAATCCAAAAATCGAATAAAAATTTGGCCGTCCATCCGCCGTACGCCGTACGCGGCACTTTTGCCACTTAGCATTGACCGATTTTGATGAAATTTTGGTATGTAGGCTTCATTTGGGGTCTAGTTGTGCCCCGAAGATTTTGGTTGATGTAGGTCACTTCTAAGGGTTCCAAAATCAATTTTGAAATTTTGAAAACGCCCTAACTCAAAAAATTTTGATATAAAGGTATTGTTTTTCCTTCAATTTAGGATTCTATAGAATTTTTAGAATTTTTTGAGACTACGCGGAGCTCTGTAGGACAAATCGTTCGCTCCCTACGAGAATTTAAAAGTTTTACGTACGATAAATCAGAAACACGAGTGTGAATCGCAAAAGAGGCCTAATCTCCGTTCAAATTTTAGCTGACCGAAATGCGATCGATGTTTTTCTTCATGTTGTATGGTTGGTGGCTTTGCAGACGAGTGATCTATATAAAAATAATAAACCGTTTTGTAATAATTTGCAGCGCTTTTTAATTGATGGAAAGTGAAAAATTATAGAAAAAATCCTAAAAAAGAAAACAATTTTATGTATTTTATTTACCCTAAAATATCTCATTTTTCTATATTTGTAGTGGGGTAAAATAACGTTCAAATTAGTTATATAATCACTAGTTAGTGATCTACGACTCAAAATCTGATTATTCAAAATAGGTAACGGAGATACGGAAGAGTTACTCTTACTAACGAGATTGTTACATCGGTAACTCAGCATCAATTCTTCTTTATTCTCGCGTTATTTGATGGAGTTGCATATTCACGCCAGCCAAGATACCCATCAACGATCGAATCAAATGAGCCCAAACTCGATGGGGTTGCGTTTCCTAAGGTCACCTTTCAGCTCCATCATCAGGTCAGCTCTAGGTCATGAAAATATTGCATTGTCATCCGACTTATACATGTATGGAAATTTTCAGTTTAATCGAAAACCGAGAAGTGGATCCTTAAGAAGTAGAAATTTAACTTGCAAGATTTGACTACAGACAGACTACGGGACAGGTGAAACTAAATAAAACCTATTATGACATGGAGGATGGTCTGCTGTACTCGGAAGCAATAAGAGAAAGTGCGTAATTACCTATGTCATGGAAGTTATCTACAGGGAGACGCATAAGTAAGAGGCAACAAAGAGGTGGATGGACTTGCACGTCAATCAGGTTGGATGTAGGATGTTTTTTGTACCCAAAGAAGATTAGAAGAGGGCATTGAGGATTACAGAGGGTTTTTTTTCCCTAGTTGAAGTAACCCTTCAACCAGGGAATTTATTCAGCCTGCTCCCATCACTGAATACAGGCGGTTTACATTATTAACTTTTATAAAATGAACACAACATGATATAACAGAATAAATTAGGTTTCAAAATAGACACTTATAGTAGATCAAAATTCATAGAGTTCACAAACTCAATAAAATCAAACAAATGTTTTTTTATTAAATTAAAATATTCTACTGGCAAATCCGAACTGCTCAGCATCACTTTCCTGATGAGTCGTGCTCTTTCTTGCTCAAACAACGGGCACCGGATGATCAGATGGTCCCATGTTTGTGATACGCGCTCACCACAAGTGCAACTCCCATCACTGAGCAAACCAAACCGCTGCAAATAGGCTTTATTCCTCCCGTGCCCTGTCAGAACCTGAGTAAGCTTGTAAGAGCACTCAAATTTAACCTTGAGCCTCCCTCTTACAGTTTGGAAAAACAACTTTGTGTGCTGAGCTTTATCAGTGTTGGCATCCCACAGCAAGCTCCAGGCATTAATTGTCTCCTCACGCAACAATTTTCGAACATAAGAGCGTGGATATGCTTTGAATACTTCAGGGAGAGTGGTATCCTCTGCCGCGTCTTTGGCAAGTTCATCTGCAGCCTCATTTCCAACAATTCCCGAATGAGCTTTTAGCCACCTGACACCAATCCCCCACACACCACGAAGTTCGCGCAGGGACCCACTTATTTGCTCGACAATGGGCAGATGGTTTCTGTGGTCTTGCAGCATTGCGATAGAAACCTCGCTGTCTGAGCTCGGCCTGATTGTTTGAACATCCTGTTCCCAGTCGAAATTTGGAGCAGTGAACAGGTTCGCCAGAAACACCTCCATATGCCACCATTGCGCAGCCTGTAGCTCCGTTGATGAGACTCCCATCAGTGTAAACCTGATAAAAGGGTTCGCACTCTTCCGGAGGTGCCACATCCACAGCCACTGAGGGGTGAGGCCACATTCCTGGTCTCACAGGTAGATCCAAGGGTCGGCCTCGGAAACTTTTTCTCTGTCGTAAAGCCGCATAACTGCTGGCCTCAGACTCAATCCTCAGATCGATAGGCTCCTGACCCGAAACCATCCAACATGCTTGGAATGATATGGTCCTGTATCCTCTAATGACCCGAAGTAGCATAAGACGCTGTATAGATCTTAATCTTTTGACGTTTCGCTTAATTCTTAGAGCCTCGTGCCACACTGGAGCACCATATATCAACATGGGAATGATCGCCCCTTCATAAATTACTTTCACAGAGGGATGTATTCATGACTGATCGTGGAAAAGCGGTAAAGGCTTTGGAGAATCTGCTCAAGGCAAATAGCATCAGCTTCATTCTTGGAGACAATATAGGGAAAATTGAACATTTGAGAGCTGCACAAGTAATGAATGATGCAGCTTGGGTAAGAGGTCACAGAGGCTTCAAATGGCCCTTCCTATTAACCCACAGATTCACATGCAACATCAACAAGTACTAAGCCTCTTTCGAGCTCTATCAAAAGCTCGGTCGAGCTTTATTTATAGAACCGTGAAAGCGGGCTTCATCTCGATTTCCCGGTTCGATGCCTGTTAGAGTGAAATTTTAGAGGGTAATTCAAAGGTGTTGGAGAAAGCTGCTGTTGGGAGTCGGTCGCACGGTAGACAGCCTGTGGGGCTATTGAGTAAACTCGGCCAATATTTGCTGGTTCTTTTCGGTTGAGAGGCTTTTCTCCCTCAGGTACCTCAGTCGGTTTATTCGCCCACCCAAAAACCCCGCAATCCCCGACCTCGAATTTAATATTGAGACTCACGACCATTGTTATTTATTCTCCTCTTCAGTAGGTATACGTTTGACCCATAAAAATGCTGCAGATGATTACGCAACGGTTTATGCTTTGAAACTAACAAAGGTACTGCATTCACTTATGGAAGATGAAATCTATCTTTTTTCCGATACAAATTTCAAGTTTGATAAGTACTTCTTCGAACTATTTTGGTTTCGAGTCTGCCTATTTACCCGTTTATCTGTGTGTTCAAACCCTTATTAAACCCTACCAAATCATCACTTCTGTCCAACACTGTTTATTACTAATTAATAGTATAATTTTATTAATAATTACAACTCAAGTTTTAGAAACCGCTCGGCTCGTACCAGGGGCCGCCTTCGCTCTTTTCAAAGTCTTCTTCAAGTTTCTCTTTTGCTTCAATCTTTTTCAACCGCGCCTGTTTCGTCATGTACGACCGAATTTCATCAAAACCGGTTCTTGGGAACTAAGGAAAGTGCCGCGTCGGCGGACGGACGACCATATTGGTTTATTATTTCTAATAATAAGCCTATGTGATCGTATCGCAAAAAATTTTTATAACCCCCCCTCAAAATTTGTCACTTTACGTTTCAAGGTGCGTAGAATCCAAATTTGCAATGTCCGTCCGCCGTCCGCCGTCCGCCGTCCGTGGCACTTTTCTTAGCAACACTGGATCGATTTGGTTCAAATTTGGTATATGGGCTCCATTTGGGGTCTAGTTGTGCCGCGAAGCTTTTGGTTGATGTAGGTCACTTCTAAGGGGTGAAAATTAAGGGTTGAAATTTTCAAGAGTGCCCTAGCTCGAAAACTCTCGAAATAAAGGTATCGTGTTTTCACCAATTTTAAATAGTATTGAATTTTTAAAAATTTTTGAGACCACCCGGAGCTCTGTAGGACAAACCGTTCAGTCCCTACGAGTACTTGAAGGTTTTCCTTCGATAAAACAGAATCATGAGTGTGAATCGCAAAAGAGGTCTAATCTCCATTCAAATTTTATCGGACTAAAATGCGATCGCTGATCATTTCTTCGATTTGTATACAGTTATGCCTTCTGCGTAACCAGTAATCAAATTTCAATATGAAGCTTTCTATTTTTCCAATCGAGTGTGAAGCGTTTAGTTCTTTCTAATAAACTTGATTGTGAAGGTGTGAAGCCAGTATGGTGTGGTAGGTAGTACCTAGCTGGTCGGTAAAAAAAAAGTTGGTAGGTAAAAAAAATGTTGGTGGGTAAAAAACGCTGCAAATCATTGCTCAGAAGATTCTTCATTCTTCAGATCACTGATCAGCTGAGTGAGCTCCGAAGCCATTTTCAATCCTATTGAATGGAAGTGCTCTTCCAGGCGTCTTCAGCATTCGAGGAGATCTTCTTCACTCTTCAGATCACTGATCAGCTGAGTGAGCTCCGAAGACATTTTCAATCCTATTGAACGCAGGAAGCTGAAATTTGAGAGGGAAGGTCAAGGCAGAATACAGATGGTGGTAGGTGCTATTGATGGAGAACCAGTGGTCTATACAGAAGGGTGATCTATACAGAAAATAATAAACCTTTGAGCAATGATTTGCAGCGTTCTATTTTTCCAATCGAGTGTGAAGCGTTTAGTTCTTTCTAATAAACTTGATTGTGAAGGTGTGAAGCCAGTATGGTGTGGTAGGTAGTACCTAGCTGGTAGGTAAAAAAAAGTTGGTAGGTAAAAAAAATGTTGGTGGGTAAAAAACGCTGCAAATCATTGCTCAAAAGCTTCTTCATTCTTCAGATCACTGATCAGCTGAGTGAGCTCCGAAGTCATTTTCAATCCTATTGAACGCAGGAAGCTGAAATTTGAGAGGGAAGGTCAAGGGAGAATACAGATGGTGGTAGGTGCTATTGATGGAGAACCAGTGATCTATACAGAAGGGTGATCTATACAGAAAATAATAAATCTTTGAGCAATGATTTGCAGCGTTTTTTTATTCGATTTTCGGATTCTACGTAACTTGACAAATTCCGAAGGTTCATTATTGAAAATAATAAACCAAAATCCGCGCACGACTCAAAACAGAAACAACAAACGACTGACATGAGTGAAAACTCAAGATTAAAACAACATTAGATGACAGCAATATTCTTCTTCCACTTTTTTTTCAAGAGCCCAAGGAACGCTGTCTACATGAAGAAGGTTTCTGAGACATCCAAACTGAAGAAATAGAATATGTAAGATCGATTCCTAAGTATCATGATGAAATTTTTATGTCGTGTTACTAAAATCATAATGAAGCTCTGGTGCATAGGAAATTACAAAAAAAATCATGGGGAGTCTCCTGGAAAATGATTTTTAAAACATTTTCTCAATATCGATTACAGATCTTCTGATAACACTGTCATGAAATGTTGATTCTGCACAGTTTCATGATGAAGTATGCGGAGTTGCATCAAAATCGGACGAGCAGTTCCAGAGATAGCGTTCCGCAAATTTGAGGTAAAATACACCAAAAATCAGATTTTCGTTACCTACCCTCTTAAGTAATCTCGTGCACACGTCCAATCATTATATTCAACCTCTAAACCTAATTTTCACACATCCTAATCGAACGATTTTTGGTCAAACTTGAGAAGTAGTTGTAGGAAGACACATCATGAACAATTTGGGTTTTCGAAATCGAAATTTCCATTCTGACTTTTCCTGATGGGTATCGTTTATTGCCATCTTAGCCCTTCAGTTTCTGGACTCCCGTGAATGCTGTTTTGGTGTTACCTCCAAGACCCGTGTATGGTATGTACCACCTTTTGATGAGGAGGAAACCTTATTTCTTCCAATTCTTCCAATGGGTGGGTACAAAATACGTTGAACATCCATCGCTGAGATTTTTTTTTACACCAATCTTCAAAATGTAATAACGCCGCAATATTCTCGGGCAACCTAGTCGATTTGATGGAACCTATCAATTCCACCGTTCGCTTCACTCGATTTGGATTTTCTTTTTCAAAGGATCCTCCTGCAGACGAACGAAGTAGGTACATCTAGAGCTCTTTTTAATGAAGAGGATGGAGGGGTTTCCTCTACCTATCACCACTTACGACCTCTCTCGTCGAAATGAGAAAGTAATCACCTTTTCGCGAGCCTCGTCGGCCAATAAAGAAGCTTTGTCGGCGCGGATCGTAGTTGAATCAAAGCGCTTGAAACCGATTGAACCAATTTCGATTAGAAAACTGGGGATTGACCCAGGCTAGAACCCACAGACAGAAGAACATAAAGATCCCGAGTTGACCTACTAAATGGTATGTGAACTTATGTTATCTCAACAAAAATTCACAAACCCTGCTTCATTAATTAATAATTGAAGTTAACTACTTTTAAATTGGTAAATACTGAAGGATATTGCTCCAAACTGTCAGAGCTTTCAGCAAAATTTAGGTTCAATGACTGTCTTTTGGTAGGTCCATGTTTTTGGTCGATTCCCTATTTCGTAAATAATTACTCAATGTTATGACATTATAATAAACGGTTTGCTGAACTGTTCCCATATTAATTTTATTGAAATTATAGCATTAATTGATATTTATGCAAACCTGATTTTTCTTAAAAATTAATACTATTTGCTTCCCAGTTTACCAAGGTAGCAGAAGCTTTGTTTTCACTTTCCAAGTTTGAAAAAAAAAATTCTCCAAAATCAAAATTTCCACTCGGGTTTTACGTTTCAGACCTTCCTGAACAGACGTTCCGTGTCTGTCTGTCTGTCATGAAATCCTTGCTACAGGTATAACTTCTACTGTAATCATCCGATTTCGATGAAATTTTCAGGGATTGTGCGGGTTGGCGTGTGGATAGTCCCCTATGAAAATCATTACCCCCGGACTAATAGTAGCCGCTGCGCATGCGCAAACGTGAAATCCTTGCCACGGCCATAACTTTTACGATTCTCGTTCGATTTCAATGACATTTTTTCAGGGATTGTGCGGGTTGGCGTGTAGATGGTTCCCTATGAAAATCATGGCCCCCAAATTGAAAGTATTTTTGCGCATGCGCAAACGTGAAATCCTTGTTACAGCCATAACTTCTACATGTTCCAACAATACTCGGAGATTGTGCCTGTTGATGTGAAAAGTCCCTTATGAGGGCAGTGCAAGGTACTCAGAGCTTGATGTTTTGAGATCAACTACTATGCATCGGATAATCTATACAATCAGGTTATCATATGAGGTTATATCAGGTTATCAGGTTATCATATCAGGTTATCAGGTTATGTATATGGGTACCTATAGGTTATGGGTATAGCCCACTTGGCTCCCAATTGGAAAGTATTTTGGGAATGGACTAGTGATATTGAGTATTGATTTTAAATCGATTCCATCAGTTGAAGTTACAGTAGTACCTAGTGATATCAAGTACATGTGTTTTGATGGCAAAAATATTAACATATTCATCATAACCGGGAACAACCTTTTGAACAAACTTCAATCAGCATTTTGTGCTTCAAAACTCCCTACACGATTGGAGTTCGCGTCTTTCTACCTGTCGATCTGCGTCAAATCCTCGGCATTGGCATAACTGTACGAAATAACTGAACAATATGAGTGAGTAGGTACGTACTTTCACCTTGAATGTGACATTCGCAGCAATTGGCGGTATCGTCGGACAAGTTGCGAATCGAACAATCGAATCAAATAGTTCACATCACCCGGTAAGCACCACACTACGTTGATTGACTCAAAATACCGTGAGTCTATTATGCGTCCTTGGACATACTGAACAGACTATTATGTTTGCTTTCGAATCGATAAAAAGGCGGCCTACGTTGAGTTACAACATCTATTCATTCATATTTATTCACCCGTTGTTTCAAACTATTTTTACTCGTATAGCAAAATCAACAAACTCGGAACAAACATCATTGCCAAATAATTAGGAAAAATACTTCTCACCGCCAAACCTTCTGTTCGATGGTTCACAGTACTTTGTTGCCCATAAAACACCATAGTCCAAAAAACATTATGGTCCATGAAACATCACGAAAAAATTTCTTTTTTGGCTTCCGAGTCAACAAAGGTAGCGGAAGCGTTGTTTTCACTTTTCAAGATTGAAAAAACAATTTTCCCGAAAACCAAAATTTCGACTCGCGTTTTACGATTCAGACCTTCCTGAACAATTTTGGTTCCGTGTCTGTCTGTCTGTGTGTCTATCTGTCTATCATGAAATCCTTGCCACAGCCATAACTTCCACATTTCTCATCCGATTTCGATGACATTTGTAGGGATTGTGCGGATTGGCGTGTAGATGGTCCCCTAAGAAAATCTTCACTCTGGACTGATAGTAGCCGCTGCTCATGCGCAAGGAAGCTATGAGCGAAACCCACATGGTTGACGTTTTTGCTTGCGAGTCCACCAATGTAGCTTCGTTATCACTTTTCAAGGTTAAAATAAAAGTTCTCCAAAATCGAAATTTCCACTCGCGTTTTACGTTTTAGACCTTCCAGAACGATTTTGGTTCCGTGTCTGTCTATCATGAAATCCTTGCCATAGCCATAACTTCCACAATTCTCATCTGATTTCGATGACATTTTCAGGGACTATCAGGTTGGCTTGTAGATGGTCCATATGAAAATCATGGCCCTAAATTGAAAATATTTTGTGCGCATGCGCAAACGTGGAATCCTTGTAACAGCGATAACTTTTATATTCTCCAATATTCAGAGATTGTGCGGGTTGACGTGTAGTCCCATATGAGGGTAGTGCAAGAGAGAGTACACTTAGAGATTGATGTTTTGAGATTAACTACTATGCATCGGTTCATCTATACAATCGGGTTATGGAGACGAGGGTGCTATGTGCCACACACACTTGGCAGACTTTTTTTGTACTTTCGACATTCTGGATTTTGTCCAACTTCCAGGGGTTTCTGTTCCACTTAGCTGAAGACGTACAAAATTGGTAAATCCAACCCAAAATTGATCATTAAACGCCAACATTTGAAAATGTTTTAGTGTGAACAGCTATCAAAGAGAAAGAAAACTAACGATACCTTGCTCATAATCAGTAGCATTGAACATCCTTTCTTGAACTGCTCCATGACCTATCTTGAGACCCTACAATATTATAGACGGAATTCACACATTCTTTTTCAAATTCTATCAAAGGGGACTGCAATATTGATATTCCCTTAAGAGGGCAACCCGAAACTAAAATAAAAGGGTTTTGTGTGTTTGTTGTACATTCTTCATATTGGATTAAAGAAACTATTTACGTCCTCACTCACTGTACACAACATTGTTTCCATTTATTTTCCCCGTATCGCCCTTTGCGGTTGTTAGACGATATTTATGGGAGGTCTTACACAGCGGATTCAGGGCATTTGAGGTTTCAGTTGCCATTTCGTTGCCAAGTTTAGCAACTATAAACATCGCAAGATACAAGCCAAAAGTTTTGACGTTCTCTTGCTTACTCCCTGTTGTGTTTATGTGTGTTTATTCCTTTTACTGATCAAACGATCATTCTTGACCTAAATTGCTCGAACTTCCAGCATCGGTTTAACTTGAACTATTTACTAAAATTTGCAAAAGAGGCGCTGTTTACAGAGTGTTATTATATAAGAAATCATTTTTCCTACTAATTCTCAAAATCCACAGAATAACCGCACTTGGGACTGCAAACACACCGTTAATGCAAATTGTTTTAACACGGAAATTGTATTTAATAGTGTTCTGCATGTGAAGAAGCAAGGCTGCTCACCTAACTTGACAGTTCTTCACTGCTGAAGATAGGGTAGTCCAAAAACCGTCTGCCAAGTGTGTGTAGCGCATGGCTTCCTCGTATCCATAACCCGATTGCATAGATGAACCGATTTATAGTAGTCAATCTCAAAACATCAATCTTTAAGTAACTTGCATTTGGACACTACACGTCAACCGGCACAGTCGAAGAATATTATTGGAAAATGTAGAAGTTATGGCTGATACAAGGAATTCACGTTTGTGAGCATGTGCACAAAATACTTTCAATTCGGATCCATGATTTTCATAGGGGACTATCTCCACCCCAACTCGCATAGTTCCTGAAAATTTCATCGAAATCAGATGAGAAATGTAGAAGTTACAGCTGTGGCAAGGTTGCCCTCTTAAGGGAATATCAATATTGCAGTCCCCTTTGATAGAATTTGAAAAAGAATGTGTGAATTCCGTCTATAATATTGTAGGGTCTCAAGATAGGTCATGGAGCAGTTCAAGAAAGGATGTTCAATGCTACTGATTATGAGCAAGGTATCGTTAGTTTTCTTTCTCTTTGATAGCTGTTCACACTAAAACATTTTCAAATGTTGGCGTTTAATGATCAATTTTGGGTTGGATTTACCAATTTTGTACGTCTTCAGCTAAGTGGAACAGAAACCCCTGGAAGTTGGACAAAATCCAGAATGTCGAAAGTACAAAAAAAGTCTGCCAAGTGTGTGTGGCACATAGCACCCTCGTCTCCATAACCCGATTGTATAGATGAACCGATGCATAGTAGTTAATCTCAAAACATCAATCTCTAAGTGTACTCTCTCTTGCACTACCCTCATATGGGACTACACGTCAACCCGCACAATCTCTGAATATTGGAGAATATAAAAGTTATCGCTGTTACAAGGATTCCACGTTTGCGCATGCGCACAAAATATTTTCAATTTAGGGCCATGATTTTCATATGGACCATCTACAAGCCAACCTGATAGTCCCTGAAAATGTCATCGAAATCAGATGAGAATTGTGGAAGTTATGGCTATGGCAAGGATTTCATGATAGACAGACACGGAACCAAAATCGTTCTGGAAGGTCTAAAACGTAAAACGCGAGTGGAAATTTCGATTTTGGAGAACTTTTATTTTAACCTTGAAAAGTGATAACGAAGCTACATTGGTGGACTCGCAAGCAAAAACGTCAACCATGTGGGTTTCGCTCATAGCTTCCTTGCGCATGAGCAGCGGCTACTATCAGTCCAGAGTGAAGATTTTCTTAGGGGACCATCTACACGCCAATCCGCACAATCCCTACAAATGTCATCGAAAAACCCCCCTCCCGGCAGTCAAACATTGAATTATATCAATTTTTACCTTAGCCAGATATTTGCTAAAATCTGAATGCATTGCATTGCCAAAGAAAGGCCACGATGGTTGTGAAAAATCACGTAAACGTCAGCCAAGTGGGTGTGGCACATAGATTCCTCGTATCCATAACCCGATATTATAGATGAATCGACGCTTAGTAATTAACCCGCGAGAGGTGATTCCTGAGCGCAGCGCTTAGATCATTCACATTTTCTGAAATATTTTTGAAAACGGGACTCCTATTGCCAAAACCTCTTTAGTATTTTCCTAAAATGTGCCCCTGATGATTCTAACTGTACTCCCGGCTTAATCCGATTTAGTGGGGCGGCTGGGGAGGGGTCCCTGAGCGCGACGCTCAGGTATCACCTCAAGGGGTCTATTTACTCACGTATAAATAGAGCAAGTCAGTAACAACCCAAATCATTATTTTTCAAGTTTCTTTGCAGTTTACATAGTTTCTAGTCGAGACATATTTTCTACAAGGGTTCCAGTCTTCCAGTGCATTTTTGCTACATTTTATAGGCACTTGATGCTATAAAAAAATATATATATTTTTTCACCAACGCTATGTGCTATTTGTGTCTGCAAAATAACTGAAATTTGTTTATTGCCTGAATGCTAAGTCATCACACCGTATTATAATCTTGTCATTATATGAGTAATGAGAGCTACCAATTTTTCTGAGCTACATGATAAATTTATGTATATACTGCATACGCGCATTGCTTTTTGATATAACCCCCCCCCCCACCAATATTTTGTTAGTAAACTATCTGAGAGTAAACATACGGGATTTCAGGTCGGTAGGACGAATAATAGCAGTTATAATGGAAAATGTACGAAAAAACAGGGCCTGGGACATAAAACAATTTTTATAAATTTTATTAAACATTTTTTAATATACCTCCACCCATATATTTTGTCATTCAACAATCTGAGAGTATACGTACGAAGTCGTAGGTCAATAGGACAAATAATAACGGAGTTATTGCAAAAATTGTACGAGAAAACGTGACTTGAGCACGCCACTCAGGTATCACCTCCAACCCTCGTTTAAGGGTGATCACCTCTCGCGGGTTAATCTCAAAACCTAATCTTCAAGTACCTACCAATACCCTCACAATATGGTGAACCACGTATAGTCTCGTCCATAGTATCCCTGAATATTTGATAGAACTCAGATGGAAAATAAGGAAGTTATGAAGGGAATAAGGGTTTCACGTTTGCTCGAACTCTGAAGCTATCTTTCGGGGTCGATGATTTTTTTTCATAGGGGACCATCTACACCCCAACCCGCACAATCTCTGGAAATTTCTTCAAAATCAGACAGTCTCTTCGTAGGTATAGCTTTGCCCGTTACAGAGATTTGCGGTTACAAAGGCCGACTGACATACACGAAATCAAAATTGTCCGAGAGGACGTAAAACGTAAAACGAGTGGAAATTTTAATTTTGAAGAAAATTCTTTTTAATCCTTGGAAAGTGTAAACAATGTTCCCACTACTTAGGTACACTTGGAAGCAAAAATTCCTCAAGATCGGTAACTTCTCTGTTGTCGATATTATTTTGTTAATGCCAGCAACATGCCTATGAAGATAATTATCGTACCAATTTCTGTACGAATAATCGAAATGCTGAATCTTAATTCCATGTTAATGTGGATATAAGATAGGAAGATTTACAACCCTGCTGACTTGGCAGACGTTCTATGTTGAACACGGTGACCTTTAACTCCAAAGAAATCATGATATATACAGAGAAGGTAATTTTGTTCGGATTTGCAAATCCCACAATAGCGGGGTAAGTCAGACCTCTCCTGGTGGTCCAATTTGCATCGTAATGGTTGCTAATCTCTCCAGGGAGGATGGGATTTCAAGTCCGATGCCCCCCACCCTTCACACGGACAATGAACTCTCCCGTATGGAAATTCGTGACGCAGTTGTATCATCACAATTACGTGGTTTGGCAAATGACTTGGAGATGATCCTGTGAGCGCTCAAATACAAACTTTGACGGTAACGCAGGGATTTAATTCATCCATTTCCATCAGCCCTCCCCAGACAGCGTTACTCGTCCTCATCAATCCATCAAGAACATAACATTATTTTGAGGGTGAATTAATTTAATGGATCCTACGCCACGGAAGCATTTAAAATAACAGCTACTACAAAAGTGGATATTTCTGTCTTATTGTATAACAATATTGCCGTAATTAGACACCCCTTACCTATCCCTTCTTAGGGAATATAAAATATTCCAAGTTTCAGGAAGCTCTGTTCAAGGGGCCATGTTGTGAAAACATGGCAAACCATAATATTGAAGTGAGAAATAAATTCGGAGAAAAAACTTTGAGACTCAAAGGTTTTCATTATAATATAATGAAATAACTTCGAGACCCAAAGGTTTTCATTATATTATAATGAAAACCTTTGAGTCTCGAAGTTTTTCCTCCGAATCTATTTCTCATTTCAAGTACATGTTGTGCTCTTTGCTAAACCGTAATTCATTTTTGTTTCCTGGACATTTTTTACAATTTTAGTTTATCATTTTCAGTATAATGAACATTTGGAATCGACTAAGAAAAAGATTTTTTAGGATCCAAAAATCGAATAAAAAATTCTCTGTCCATCCGTCGTACGCAGCACTCTTCTCAGTTAGCACCGACCGATTTTGATGAAATTTGGTATACGGATTCCACTTGGGGTGTAGTTGTGCCTCGAAGCTTTTGGTTGATGTCAGTCACTTCATCTAAGGGTTGGAAAAATAAGGGCTGACATTTTCAAAGCGCCCTAGCTCAAAAACTTTTGATATAAAGGTATTGTTTTTACTCCAATTTGGAATAGTATTGCATTTTTAGGGTCGAATGAGACTACCCGGAGCTCTGTAGGACCAGCAGATCGCTTCTCATGAAAACTTTAGGGTTGGTTTTACAGTAAATCAGAAACACGAGTGTGAATCGCAAAAGAGGCCTAATCTCCGTTCTAATTGAATCGATGAGAATAAAAACAGTACAAGTCCATTTTTGACGATTGTTGAAAAATGGCTTTTTGTAGGTTGTAACCAGTAGAACTACGCATTGAGCACAAGAGCAGTATGCTAACCACACTCGAAAGTATAATATCTGATAAATTGATCAATCCTTGAACACACTGAGAGTGATTCATACAAGAACCAAACCTTTAACACCTGATATCTCGATAAGCTGATTGGGGACATGTACTGTTGTCATTCTCATCGATTCAATTGTAGCTGACCAAAATTCGATCGTTGTTGTTTCTTTTCAGTTTTGCATCTTTAGAAACCAGTAATCAAATTTCCTCATGAAGGCACCCACAACGCCCTATTGAATTGAATGTGAAGCGTTTAATTCTTTCAAATAAACTTGATTGAGAAAATATGGTTGGTAGGTAGTGGCAATGGCGAGTGATCTACACAGAAAAATAATAAATCTTGTGCAATAATTTGCAGCGTTTTTATGTTGATTTCGCTTCATATTAACTTGAATTTGCCACAAGTGCCCATGGGCAATCAGTTTTACAGTTCTGAACCCTACTTGTTTGGGTTTCTAATGAAGTGATCTTTAAAAAGGAAGCCTTAAATTGAACTGAGTTCTTTCGAAGCAACAAACAAAGTGTTGGTTTAGCCTTTGAGAAAAGTACGTTGACGTTGAGGAGAGGAGAAAAGCGGCGTTTCCTCGTTTCGTGGTTTATTGGTTGAAAGCTCTTTTGTTTTGCAGCATCATCAAAACTTTGGGTTTATTTCCATAGTGATCACATCTTTAGGAACATTGTAGTATTCATTCATACAAGGTTTTGTTAGCTTTTAACTAATTTTATGTTTCTTGCTGTTTGCCTAATGAAGTGATCATTTGGGGCTTGTGTTTTTCGCAATAATTTATTTAAACATATTGTTGCATCGTTTCATATCGATAACTTAAAAGCGCAATGTACATACATCTTCCACATTTTTTATGTATTTTTTTTATTTATTTTTTCAGAAAAACTCAAATCAACAAAACCATCTGGAAGATTATAGCTTGAAAATTTCTTGAGGAAATTAAAGTGTTTAGTGTAATAAGCCATTATTTTAGGAATTAATTCACTGGTGAAAACTTCTTTAGCGTTTTTCTCAAAACTCCGTTTTTGGACATAGCACCTTTGTGTTTTGAGGTATCGATATGGATTTCACCCAAAATTCTATTCATCATCTAGGGCATAAATACACAGGGGCATACGAACATGATCCGATTTTGTTGCAATTTTCAGAGTTCTCACCAAACTTAAGGAATTGTTTACGGAGCTCTTTAAAACGAAATGCGAATTAAAATATTGTTTTCGAGAATCCCAAATGTCCTTGCTTTACTGCACAAATGCTAAGTTTCAATATCTTCAGTAAGGAGAAATAAAAATTTGAATTTGGTATTAAAAAACGCTGCAAATTATTACACAAAGGTTTATTATTTCTAGATAGATCACTCGCCTGCAAAGAATACGGCTTTGGCATTGTCACTACCTTAACAACCACATACCTACTTCACAATAAGTTTATTTGGAAGATATTAACGCTTCACACTCAATTCGGAGAAGTAGGGAGTTGAGGTTCCACATATGGAAATTTGAATACTGGTTGCTAAGGACGCAAAAATGAGTACAACTCGAAGAAATTTGATCAGATAAAATTTCAACAGGGTCTCTTTTGCGACTCACACTCGTGTTTCTGATTTATTGTAAGTCCAACACTTAAGTTCTCATAGGGAGCGAACGGTTGGTCCTACAGAGCTCTGAGAGGTGTCATTCGATTCTAAAAATTCAATAGTATCTTAAATTTATGGAAAACAATACCTTTATATTGAAATTTTTTGATCTAGGATGTTTTCAAAATTTCAACCCTTAGTAGTGACTTCAACCAAAAGCTTCGGGGCACAGCTAGACCCCAATTAGAGCCCATGTCCCAAATTTCAACAAAATCGGTCCATGGGAACTAAAGAAAGTACGGCGCACAGTGGGCAAAATGGCCAATGTAGGTGGACAAAAGTCAAGTCAAAACATGGGAATCTCTAATATTAGTCAATGTTCATTATGAGTTCGCAGTCCCCAAAACGTTAATATTTAGATCGTCAAAACCTTCTATGTCTGTAAAAACTTTGATCAAAAGTGTCGCAGTTCCCAGTTCTAATAAGATCTTATTATCAGCTACTATGAACTCCTAACTTTTCTCGTCTACGCTTCAGTTAGTTGTAGGCAGAACCGTTCCAGGCTAGGTGTCGGCTATAATGGAAACCATTGAAAGGAGTAAGTACTATTTTTTGCTGCTAAAATAGTAAAAATAGTGTCTGATACTGTATGTTTATAAGTATACGCCATACCGTATTTTTAAAAATGATAATTGACATCTTGGAGTTAAAGTAGCACACGGCCAAGAGTTGCCAAGGAAATCCTATTTTTTTCGTTTCTTTACGTGTTCTAGTTTCGGCATTCAACCACTTTTTTTGCGATTTTATGCGTTTTCCGAGTTACTTAATAAAATGGTTGATTTTCAGGTATAAATATCACTAGGTATTCCTCGCCATCAATTTGTCGAGGAATGGAAGAGCTACCGAAGAAAGATCCCCACGAAAACCTCACTATGTGATTGGGTTAGGTAATCTCGACGATTCTTCAGAAATATTAAATTTAAAAATTATCAAAAATTCTGTGATAGACCTTTCAAAAAAATCAGAGAGAGGTGGGAGAATAGCCATAGGAAAGAAGACATTTTTTCCAACAAATATTCGACATGGCTGAGTGGGAAAGAGTTTGAAGTTGTCAATTCTTACAAAATTACTCAAGCTATCATGAACCAACCAGCTTTGCGTCCCAAAAAACCGTTTGAGGACTCAAGCGATAAAACAAAACGCTGCAAATTATTACACAACGGTTTATTATTTTTATATAGATCACTCGTCTACAAAATCACCAACCATCCAATATGAAGAGAAAAAAATAAAATAAAATAAATAAAAAATAAAAAAAATATAAAAAAATCAAAATTACCAACCATCGATCGCATTTCGGTCAGCTCTAATTTGAACGGAGATTAGGCCTCTTTTGCGATTCACACTCGTGTTTTGATTTATATATATATTTCAATATAAACCCTTAAATTTTCGTAGGGAGCGAACGGTTTGTCCTACAGAGCTCCGCATAGTCTCAAAAAATTCTATAGAATCTTAATTTGAAGGAAAAACAATACCTTTATATCGAAATTTTTTGAGTTAGGGCGTTTTCAAAATTTCAAAATTGATTTTGGAACCCTTAGGAGTGACCTACATCAACCAAAAGCTTCGGGGCACAACTAGACCCCAAATGGAGCCTACATACCAAATTTCATCAAAATCGGTCAATGCTAAGTTGCAAAAGTGCCGCGTACGGCGGACGGAAGGCCAAATTTTTATTCGATTTTTGGATTCTACGTACCTTGAAACGTAAAACATCAAATTTTGAGGGGTGTTAAATTTTTTTTTCTTGGTCGATTCCAAAGGTTCATTATTGAAAATAATAAACCAAAAGAAGAAAAGTGAAAGAATTGTTGAGTGCTGGCCCCGAAAAGTTATGCTTTGCGCCGCTCAAAGGAAATTCAATATTTCACAGTTATATCCGTTTAACACTGTAATAATGTCATTAATCTCAAAGTAATTAATCAATACCTAAATCATAATGTCAAGAATTTAGAAGAAGAATTTATTTATTTATTAAAAAGAAGATTAAACATGTACAAAAATATCATGATATACCGTTTGCCTACTTTCATTAAAGTCAAGAAATCTTTTCATTATTTTTCCCATAATCAGCGTCTTTTTATTCAATTTTGAATAAAAAACCGACCGAAAAATAATTTTGTCCACTGTGCGGCGGACGGGCGGCAAATTTTCTATTCGATTTTCGGATTCTATGTGCCTTGAAACGTACATAAACGATTTTTTTTTTCTTGATCGATTCCAAAGGATTTTATTATTAAAAATAATAAACCAAATACAAATATATACATTTTTGTTACAAATTTTGGAAAAGGTTCATTTCAATTTTTATTTGTGGAAAATTGTTGTTTTTATCATCGATTTATCGTGAGGACGCGTGGAGCACTCACCCTCAGTGTTCGGCAAAGGCTGTTTAGCAGAGGCAGACCGGTCTGTCTGAAGGTTGACGGCCGACTGGAGGCGGCGGGCGACGGGAGGCGGCGCCCGTCGAGACGCGGGAGGGGGCGGCGCCGTTGCCAGGTGGAGCGGCGTTAGGTGGAATAGTTCCTCCGCCCCCGACGTTCGTCCCCAATGTCTCGGGCTTTCCGTTGCCCAATGTCAAGACCAGCTCCGGTTAATACTATTCCGACTGTAATGCTGAAACGCCTACCAGAGGGTACTTAGGGTGGCTCCGTGTAATAGCGATTAGAAATTACGATTCATCGGAGTAATTGGAATTACCGTACGTACCAGAATTAGATGTACTGAAGTCCATGTACTCAGTTATATAGCTTTTCCAAGTCGAATTGAGAATTTTCCAAACCAAATTGAGAAATTCCCAAACCAATTTGAGAATTTTCCAAACCAATTTGAGAATTTTCCAAACCAATTTGAATTTGGAAAATTCTCAAATTGGTTTGGAAAATTCTCTAATTGGTTTGGAAAATTCTCAAATTGGTTTGGGAATTTCTCAATTTGGTTTGGTAAATTCTCAATTTGGTTTGGAAAATTCTCAATTCGACTTGGAAAAGCTATATTATGGTTGCTCGATTTCAAGAATTACCAGTTTAGAAACGAGAAAAAAGTCTTATACAGGGTGGCCAAGTAACTACCCCCCCCCCCTTTTTTTATTGCAAATTCGGATTCTACTTCAAATTTTATGAACATTTTACTTCGACAGCTTTTAGCTAATTACCAAGAAAAATAAAGCTATTGCAATAGCTTCAAAATTTTTAAAATGGACTTTTTTGAAAGGTTTTTTCTCTGAAATCCATTTTGGAACATTCTGAAACGACCCCTGAAGTTTTTTTCCGAAAATTAAATCGTATTATATCGTGTATCATATATCATTTTATGTCATTCCGCACGATAACTTGAGTAGGTAATTGTTTAGAAAATATTTTAAGTTTTGGCCGAAATGTTCGTAACAACAAACAAAAAGACAAATTCGTTAGACAGAAATTTTGGAAAACCCTAAGGGATCAAAATTTCTAAAATAGTTCAAAAACGCTGCAAATCATTACACAAAGGTTTATTATTATTTTTCTGTACCAATCTCTCCCCAGCAAAGAACACGGCTTTGCCATTGTCACTACCTTTCAACTAAGTTTTCGCTTTATAGGTAATCGAATTTATTTAGATGAAATAAAAGCTTCACACTCCATTCGAAGGAGTAAGGAATTCCTTCATTTAGAAATTTGATTACTGGTTGCTAAGGAAATAAGTGGTTGCTAAGGATGCAAAACTTTGCGAATCACACTCGTGTTTCTGACTTACAGTAAGTCCAACCCTTAAGTTCTCGTTGGGAGCGAACAGATTGTCCTACAGAGCTCCGCGTGGTCTCTAAAAAGTCAATACTATCTTAAATTGGTGGAAAAAAATACCTTCATTCCGAAAGTTTTCGAGCTAGGGCACTCTTTCAAATCATGTTTTCTTGCATTCAAACTTGATTTACTCTTCCAATTTTTTAATCAATTTTTTTAACGTGATAGACCGTTGGAAAGCTGAAAATTTGAGCATGTTTTTCTGAAGAGCACCCGTGGAAATGTGTAGGGATTCAGAGTAAAAACTTTAGTCAAAGAAAGTAAAGTTTCGAAAAAATTGTAAAGTTTGCTTTTTAACTTGATTTTTTGAAACTATTTTATTTGCTGAAAAATTTTGGTTTTGCACTACGTAGCTCTAATCTAACGCTCTCTCCATCGATGTAGTCAGATTCGAATTTGCATGAGAAATAATGGAGTTTTGAACAGATCAGTGCCGTAAGGTCGAAAACGCGAGAAAAAAAACTTTAACTCGAAAAAAAGGAATTTTGAGTGGGTTAAAAGAAAATTGCTAGGAAACATTTTTTGTTGGAAATACCTTGTAGAATCGAACCCTGAAGTTATGCCCATCTTAAGGGTGGATACCATTTATATACATTAATATATAAATTAATACATAATCACCTTCACAATCAAGTTTATTAGGAAGAAATAAACGCTTCACACTCGATTCAAAAAATACGGTGGTTCATTAGAAATTTGATTTCAAGGAAGCAAAACTTTTTTCTAGCTAGTTGCATCGCAGTATCTGAGTCGTTTTATCTCCACTAGACTCTAGTTTCTATTAGATTTCCTTAAGTTCCTCTAAGGTTACAAAGTTACTAATAGCCCCCAAAATTGACATTCATTAAAACCATAACTGTTTTAATGTTAGAACGTTAATTATTGTGTTCGACGTCGAAACCCAATTACATGAACGCGGAAAATCAACTGCTTTACATCGGGGATCAAAACCCCATTCAAGCCCTCGTACGACAAAATAAGAAGAAATCTCCGTACAGATACATCCCTCGGGGTGAGGATTTTACCACGTTTTTGTAAAGAAACATGATTATGAATTATGCATGTACGAGTACTACCGTATAATCACCGAATAATCAACAGGCGGGAGGTATGGCAAAACCCGCAAGACCGCTCGGTCATGAGGGACAAGTATACTCCGAGCCCCTTACGTGGACTGACACTCGTACAGACCGAAATCACAAGAAAGACCCAGTCTGTACAGAGGGTAATTGCAAAAAGTGTTCATGGGGGGTCAAGTTGAAAACCTGGGTTAGAATTTTGACATTTTATGTCGTGTGAATTTCTCGTGACGTTTTTTCGTTTATGTGCCAAGATAAAACATAGAATGTCAAAATCGTTCACCATTCGTTGGAAAGCCCTAAATTTATGCATAAATTGTATACTGCCAAAGCCGCTGTAATTATGGAAGAAACTGAGATGTACCCCAGAGTTAAAAGAACTGTAAACAACATTTTGCAGTAAGAGTTTGTTACATGTCAGCAAACAATACCTAATTATTGAGAAAGCATAATAATAATATTATTATTATTATAGGTAGGGTAAAGGGGGACGGGAAAAGGGGGGTGGGAAAAATTAAAGACATAAAATGGCCCAATGTGCTGCAAATTCGTATGCAAGCGATTTTTTTTTTTTTTTTTTTTTTTTTTTTCAACAGCCGCAATCAATATATTTGAGAGCATATCTTTATTGTTTTGCTACCTACAACGTAGGATCTAAATTTGTAACCATTGAATGATAACATAATATTATTACTTCAGTTGATCAAATTCTTTGAGTAGAGTTAGCTGGTTAGGCGTTCTTTCAATAGAGTTTTATGTCACTCAGTTGGTCACTAGTGAAATACGCGAATAATGAAACCACGTTGAATATAATTGTAATTACTAATTAATACTTAGGGATGGTTATGGATGGTTAGGGATGGTTAGGGATGGTTAGGGATGGTTACGGATGGTTAGGGATGGTTAGGGATGGTTAGGGATGGTTAGGGATTTAATTGTAATTTTCACCATTTGATTCAGTGAATCTGTGAGAAATTTTCAAAAAATACCCACAAGGTAACACCAACAGTATAATTCAATATTGCAACTTCATCAATATTACCAAAAATAAGTGGTAACTACTTTAAAAAGAGACTTTGCTCCTTCACTACTCACGGATTGGGTGTAAGCTTCCTACCTCGAAGTCACAATTTTCATACAACTACTAAATTTTTAAACTTTTTGATTTGTTACAAATGCCTTTAATTTGGAAATATCTTGAAGAGTATTATTTTATGTTTATCTGTCATCTTTTTTACATTTTATTCCATCTAATTGTAGGCCTTTGCGACCATAGCATAACAGTTAACATAATCGGGATCTAATCCTGAATACTAGGTATGGATGTTTGTCAATCCAACTGACAACATATTCATTCTTCCAATTTAATAATACCCTACGTGGAATTGATATTATATCATGATTTCAGAATGGATGATATCAACACGAAACCATCCTTTTATTCGACGCTTGTGGTTTTCTCCGGTCAACAAATATCGAGGCAGAAAGGCAATTGCTGGTTCCATATTTGGCGGCCTTGTTGCGTACGGTAAATGTTGAAACACAAAATTCCATAATCGAAATGTTTTAAATTTTAGAACATCACGATATAATGTACTTAAGTTGCCATACATACTCGAAAAGTTGTTGTGGCAAGTTGATAATCCCATTATTTTTGTAACTAAACCCTTTTCCAACTTGCTTGGGTTTCTGGCAAATTATTGAACAAGTTTGGTAATTACTTCACGAGAGCACTTCATATCCAACGACATTTGACGATAACTTATAATAAGTTCCGATTTCAGTAATTGGGAGGTCGCTGATTGGCCAAATGCCTCTTCACCCGGAAACGAGTATCTATTTGAAGAGTTTGATTTTCGTGGTACTAACTGCAATCAACGCCATGTCGAGTCAGGCATGTAATCATACGTATCCACTAATTATAAATAGCTCGCTAGCCGGATTATATACGAAATTAGTACTAATTAACAGGTCCAGTTCAATTCATTTCCAGAACTATGAAATCTTTAAGGGGGTTCGGTAGTCATAGGGTAAAAAACGTCTGCCAAGTGGGTGTGGCACATAGCTTCCTCGTATCCATAACCCGATTATATAGATGATCCGATGCATAGTAGTTAATCTCAAAACACCAACCAATCTCTAAGTACCTTTCACTAACCTCATAGGGGACCATCTACACGCTACTCTGGATAATCCTAGAAAATTTCATCAAATTCGGATAAAAAATGTAAGTGAGTCACTACTCAAAAAATCAAAAAATTTCTAGGTTCGGCTGGGAGTCGTACCCATGACCCCTTGTCTATCAGTTTGACTCGCTGCGATTGTGCTACGGGCGCCTGACAGTAGACAGTGTAGAATTTGAGATTCTTACGTACGCACGGCTGTTACACGGATTTTACGTTCGAGCATGCGCATCGGCTACTATCAGTCCGGAGGTGATGATTTTCATAGGGAACCATTTACAATCTAATCCGCATAATCCCTGAAAATTTCATTGAAATCGGATGGAATATGTAGAAGTTATGGCTGTTACAAGGAAATTCACGTTTGCGCATGCGCAGTCGCTTCTACTAGTCCGGGGATAATGATTTTCATAGGGGACCATCTAAATACTAATCTGTAACATCTCTGAAATTTTCATTGAAATCGGATGGAAAATGTAGAAGTTATGGCCGTTACAAGGAATTCACGTTTGCGCATGCGCAGTCGCTTCTATCAGTCCGGGGATGATGATTTTCATAGGGGACCGTCTACACACCAACCCGCACAATCCCTGAAAATTTCATCGAAATCGGACAATAACTTCGTATAGTTATGCGCGTTACAAGGAATTCATGACAGACACACAGACACGGAACCAAAATTGTTCAGAAAGGTCTAAAACGCAAAACGCTAGTGAAAATTTTGATTTTGGAGAACTTTTTTCTTCATCCTTGAAAGTGAAAACAAAGCTTCCGCTACCTTGGTAGACTCGGAAGCAATAACCTTTTTCGTGACCCATTATCTAGACAACGGTAAGTTCGATCTGCATGATTTTTGCTTCCGAGTCTACCAAGGTAGCGGAAGCTTTGTTTTCACTTTCCAAGGACGAAAAAAAAAAGTTCTCCAAAATCAAAATTTCCACTCGCGTTTTGCGTTTTAGACCTTTCTGAACAATTTTGGTTCCGTGTCTGTGTGTCTGTGTGTCTGTCTGTCTGTGTGTCTGTCTGTCTGTGTGTCTGTCTGTCTGTCCGTCTGTCATGATTTCCTTGTAACGCGCATAACTATACGAAGTTATTGTCCGATTTCTATGAAATTTTCAGGGATTGTGCGGGTTGGTGTGTAGACGGTCCCCTATGAAAATCATCATCCCCGGACTGATATAAGCGACTGCGCATGCGCAAACGTGAATTCCTTGTAACGGCCATAACTTCCACATTTTCAATCCGATTTCAATGAAATTTTCAGGGATGTTACAGATTATTATGTAGATGATCCCCTATGAAAATCACCACCTTCGGACTGATAGTAGCCATTGCGCATGCGCAAACATGAATTTCCTTGTAACGGCCATAACTTCTACATTTTCCATCCGATTTCAATGAAATTTTCAGGGATGTTACAGAGTAGGGTTTAGATGGTCCCCTATGAAAATCACAGAGAATTGGTTCTCATGGAGGGATTCATTCATAGAGGGATGGTCTCCTGTGAGAATCTCAAATCCCATTAATTGCAGCTTATCGGTAGCTCAGAGGATAAAGTCTCGATTTGAGCTCCTAAGGTCGCGGGTTCGAATCCCAGCCGAGGCTAAGTATTTTTTTGATCCAATCACATACACCTACTCACTTAATTTTTCATCCGAATTTGATGAAATTTTCTAGGAATAGCGTGTAGATGGTCCCCTATGAGGGTAGTGAAAGGTACTTAGAGATTGGTGTTTTGAGATTAACTACTATGCATCGGATCATCTATACAATTGGGTTATGGATACGAGGAAGCTATGTGCCACACCCACTTGGCAGACTTTTTTTTTCATGTTGTTCAGCTACTCAAGGACAACAAATAAGCATATTGCTTTCCAAAAATATCTTTAAACTTTTTTTGTACAGGTATTTTAGATAACCATTTTATTGAGTCAAACAAAAAAAATTCTCGGCTTCCATGTATTTTGTTTACAAAAAGCATATGCTAATGTGTAGAACTATTATTCTTTCATAACACAAAAACGCTGCAAATTATTACACAATGGTTTATTATTTTTCTATATAGATCACTCGTCCACAAAATCACCAACCATCCAATATGGAAAAAAAAAATCACCAACCATCGATCGCATTTCGGTCAGCTCTAATTTGAACGGAGATTAGGCCTCTTTTGCGATTCACACTCGTGTTTTGATTTTTATATATATATATTTCAATATAAACCCTTAAATTTTTGTAGGGAGCGAACGGTTTGTCCTACAGAGCTCCGGGTGGTCTCAAAAAATTCTAAAAATTCTATAGAATCCAAAATTGAAGGAAAAACAATACCTTTATAACCAAATTTTTTGAGTTAGGGCGTTTTCAAAATTTCAAAATTGATTTTGGAACCCTTAGAAGTGACCTACATCAACCAAAAGCTTCGGGGCACAACTAGACCCCAAATGGAGCCTACATACCAAATTTCATCAAAATCGGTCAATGCTAAGTGGCAAAAGTGCCGCGTACGGCGTACGGCGTACGGCGCACAGTGGGGCCAAATGGCCAAAAAGCGGAAAAAATTCATTATCTTTTGAACGAATTACTGTATCGTCTTGGGAATGGTTTCATTCGATTCCGAATACGAAAATACATTAGAAAAATATGTTTTCTGACGTTTAAATTTATTATTTCAGTACTAAATCTTGAATTTTGAAAAAAATAATGTTACTCAAAGTGGAAAAGCGTGTGAAAAAAACAGAAAAGCGGTTTTACAAGCGATGGGTGTGTGTTATTTTGTTTTTTTTTTCTTCGTTTTAGAGGTTATAGGATACGATAAAGATGATTGAATCGAGGTTTCTTTATATATGTAAATATATATGGGTAAATAGGTATATATTTATATATTTAAATTTGACAAAATTTTGAGTGATAAAAACCTCTGAAAATTGGATAGTAAGCGATCGAATATTGGAACGAATCCAAATTAAACGTTTGCTAAATCCGAATAAGAGATTTTCAACGATGACATGTTCTCGGTATGTCACGACAGTACGAACTGACCACACTACTGCGAATGACAATCCGAAGAACCTGGTTGGTTCAAACAGAACCTTGTTGACTCTTAGCAGAAACATTTTACGAAAACGTCGCTATTTACATCATCTGTTTTCCAATAATAAATAAAACAGAAAATGTCCGCCAAATGGGTGTGGCACATAGCTTCCCAGTATCCATAACCCGATTGTATAGATGATCCGACCAATGTAGCCTTAACTTGACTCCGTTACTCTGTGATTGTAGCTAACAGCCCACATAGGGGACATTCTACATGTCAACATTCACAATCCCTGGAAATTTTATCGATTTCGAGAGGAAAATGTAGAAGTTATAACCTTTAGATGGGTTTTACTCTGAAGCTGCGGAGACGGCAGAGACGGCGTTCTTGGTGTACCTTTAATCACATTTAAACCCACTCCATCTGAATTCGGTGAAATACGGCTATGAAATTTTTACAACTTCTTGATAATGGTCAGATTTTCAAGAAAAAAAATGAGCCAAACCGAAGGAAGGCGAAGCTCGGTTTTTCCACTCCTCTAAAGTTGTATTTCGCTATAAAAACCCAAATCTGGAGCTAATGTTCAAGCTAAAATGTTATGAAAAAAAAAATTAGTATTTTTTAGAGATACTACATATATATATCCAACATTACATAATTTCATTTTAATTTTTTGAAACACATAGAACGTGTTAGGAAATTTTCAAATTCCACTCTCAAAGTGCTTAAAATCTCGAAATATCAGGTTTGAGCCCCCATTTAGCAGTGAAAACAATTTTTAAACATTGAAGGTCCTTCACACCCTGATTCTACAGGTAATAGACTTTGAGAAAACCACATTACATTTCTTTTTTAGTCACTTTGCAAAAATGGAGTTTTTTCCACTCCGGCCCCACTGTGCGGCGTACGGCGTACGGCGCACGGCGTACGGCGCATGGCGTACGGCGTACGGCGTACGGCGGACGGACGGCCAAATTTTTATTCGATTTTTGGATTCTACGTACCTTGAAACGTAAACCATCAAATTTTGAGGGGTGTTAACATTTTTTTTTTCTTGGTCGATTCCAAAGTTTTATTATTGAAAATAATAAACCAAAAGAATCATCTCGATATCATGCGTAGTTCCAGAGATAATGGGTCAAACGCATTGAAAAACATAGTTTTGAGAAAAACGCAATAAACTGAAAAGGTACCTACTACGACGATTACGTCACGATGCGTGCCAACTTGTTTCTCTTTTCCATGAACCTTAATGAAACCTCGTCACCAAACTTTTTTTTTTATTGCTACATGAATAATGTGCTTCACAGCAACTTCCATAAGCATGAAAAAGTGGAAAAAATGGCTTGTGCAAATGATGAACAAGCAATAGCAGAGTATCTCCACTGGTACCGAAAAGCGTTTCGGAGATACTCAACTTCAGGCAACGATTGCAGGACATTTCCTGACTCAAACATGAAAGTTTTATATACCAAAATGTCGGGGATAATGTGTAGGATAATATTTTTGAAAAATCTGAAAAATGAAATTTTTGAAAATTTTCGACTACCGAACCCTTTTAAATAACCGTCAAGCACCTCCCAATCCCCGGAAATTTTCATCAGATTCTGACGATTATTAGGCATAGTAAGTAGTAAACAGACAGCCTCGAAAACAAAGCTAAGCTAATTTAATCGAATCTGGGTGAGTTTGCTTCCTCAATTAAAACCAAAGGTAGCAAACCCAATAGGTCAAAACTTTGAGTCTTCAAAAATCAAAATTTTCTCTTGCATTTTTGTAAAGTTTTGGCATTGTTTCTGTGTCTGTGGTACAATGCCTAGGTAAACTATAATCGAAATTGAGATCCATTTTAAAATAAATTTCGAAGGTCCGTGTTGGTCCCCAGTTTTTGAAAGTTTTTGTTGAAAGTTTTTGGCAGAAAACAAAGAAAGGGATTATTCTGCCTTCCTTCCTAGGAATTCCACTGACAACAAATGATCTTGAAATAAATTGTCAATTGGATTATTCTTTGTCAACCGGAGTGATACTTTTGAAGCCAACATGGTGTAATCCTGTGTTTTCTAAGTCTCTAAGGAGCTCATAAAGGTCTCCCCTATTTTTCAAGGGTGAACGAAGAGAAAAAAACTCCTATCTGCACTTTAAGACACATCTACTTGGTATGCAGTTATGATTTCCTTCAGTAGGTACCATGTACGGGGAGAACCTGGCTTTCTGAGGTTTTCAAAATAATCTCTTCCCTCTCACACGGTATTGTGAATCTCGGTTTCTTCATCTCTGTTAACCATAAACCAGTGGATATTAGATTTGTATTAATTGGTATATCTGTTATTATTCATTTCTCATTTACTCTGAATGCCATAGACCTGGTGGATTGGCGTGCGTCTAGGAAAATAATTTCCAATAAATAGATTGTGCAGTACGAGTTTTGATTATTTTTGTTTAAAAACAATGAAAATTATTACACAAAGGTTTATTATTTTTTTGTATAGATCCTTCATTTCTTCTTCATCTTCTCTATAGATAGGTGCCTTCATAAGGAAATTTGATTACTGCTTGCTAAGATCGCAAAAGTGAGTGCAACTCAGAGAAACGAACAGCGATCGCATTTTGGTCAGCTAAAATTTTAACGAAGATTAGTCCTATTTTGCGAATCACATTCTCATTGAGAGTGAACGGTTGGTCTGGGTGGTCTGATTCGATTCTAAAGATGCGATACTATTTCAAATTGAAGAAAAACAACACCTTTACATCTTAAGTTTTTGGGGTAGGGCGTAAACGAGTTTCGGGGCACAACTAAATCTCAAATGGACCCCGTATATAAACGTATATATACAAACGTATATATACATTTGTATATATACAAATTTCGTCAAAATCGGTGCATGGGAACTAAGGAAAGTGTTGCGTACGGCGGACGGGCGGCCAAATTTTTATTCCATTTTCGGATTCTACGTACCTTGAAACGTAAAACAAAAAATTTTGAGGGGGATTAAAAATTGTTTTCTTGGTCGAATCCAAAGGTTCATTATTGAAAATAATAAACCAAAATAAGGTACAATATTATAACAAGGTGGGCAATATTACACAAAGGCGTGTGCAACGTTAAAAGCCGTAATCAATAGTCGAAAATTCCGCGATTTTCAAAACTGCTGTAGGGTCAGCGACCATCGAATAGCGACACTCCTAACAGTTTATATGTTTGAATACTTCTCGAGCTAACTTAGCAAAAAAAAGTACTCTTCTTTATCACTAGAAACTTTCGAAGAGATGTATTTTTCAAAAAATCAGGTGAGGAAAAACCATACCGAAAATGGATTTACTGATCATAAGACCGAAACGTAGAATTGAATATTATAATTTACCTAACAACTGTTCGTGAAGCGAACAACTACAATTTCAAGTGCGAAAATGCGAAAATGAGTTAACATACTTTTCTAATCAAAATCAATGTTGGGTCATTAATATTAAACCGGAGTGTAAATATTTGCTGTGTTTTCTGTATGTGTTTTGTCTTCTCATCTTCAGGGCAGGTGTCTAACGCTTCTTCTGATACCGACGATAATGTCGAAGTCTGGGGCTCTTTTTCTCAAAAGCGTGGTGATGGCTCTTCTGATCGCTGGCCCCGTCGAGAATCTTCTTTTGAACGCTAAAGGAGTCGTGAATTCAATCACCTGCACGAATGAGCTCGTCAAGAATCTCACTCTTGCCAAGTGAGTCGCAATAGAAAAGTAAGGACGGAACTGGGAAGGAAAGTCGATAGGAAAGACGTAGACAACACCAACTCGTGGTTTGCTCAATGACTTTCCACCCCCTATAGAAAAGTAGTCGATACTTCAAAACGAGATGGTGAGAAAGTAGTCGACGATGACTTTGCTATCGTAGACATCATATTAGGTATTGCTTTCGAGTCTACCAAGGTGGCAGAAACTTTGTTTTCAAGTTTAAAGGTTGAAAAAAAAAAAGTTTTTTTAAATCAAAATTTCTATTCATGTTTTACGTTTCAGACCTCCCTGAACAATGGGGAATTTGCCCCAATTTTAGATTCTGGAATTTCAAGTCAAATCCTATAATAGGGCCCTAGAATAACGTTTACCTAACACTAGGAATAACCAAGGGGAAAAAATTACCGTAGGAGAAAATGCCTAGACAAGTGAAGCCTCTGTTACAAAACACCGCGAAAATCGAGGAATATTGTTGACGTCATACGAAAAAAAAACGACGCGAAAACAACTCCGACAACAGACAGAGTTCTAGCACCGCCACACAAAACAATCCAGTGAAATGGCTATTCGAATAATGTGATTCAAAACTTGAAACTAAATAAGAGAAGATGAAGACTAATAATGCTTGATAAACTAGTAGGTAGAATCGTATTGTAAAAAAGTGAGTAATATTGTTTCTTTTGGTCACTTTTGTGTCTGGGTTCTTCCTGCCAGTTCGCGGCGCACTCTTGTGCGCACTACTCGGAAGCTAAAAGTTCGTGTATGTTCCGCTTCTGTGGTAAGCGCCACAGAACCTCCTTTGAAGTCAGATTGGTAGAATATCCGTGACGTTTCAAACATGGCTGCCTCTTACACATTGCCACCACATTTAAAATTTCCATCTTCCTTAAATTCTCTAAATTTTTTGGATGCGTTTTCGAGCAGCTCACCATGGTTTTATTCCATAAAAAATAAACCCTCATTCGAAAAAAAAATGTGAGGCAAATTCCCCATTTTGGTTCCGTGTCTGTCGGTCTGTCATGAAATCCTTGCCACAGCCATAACTTCTACATTTTCAATCCGAATTCGATGACATTTTCGTGGATTATGCGAATTGGGGCGGAGATGGTACCTTATGAAAATCGCGGACCCCAAATTTAATGTGTTTTGTGCAAACGTGAAATCCTTGTAACAGTAATGACTTCTACGTTTTCTATGATTGTACGGGAGGATTGTAAATATTTTAAGAGATTGTACGGGTTGACTTGTAGATGGTCCCCTAAGAGGGTAGTGGAAGGTACTTAGAGATTGATGTTTTGAGATTAATTACTATGCATCGGATACATTACTCTATATATACTCTATACAATCGGGTTATGGCTTCGAGGAAGCTATGTGCCACACCCACTTGTTTACTTTTCTAGTGATTTGAGAAAACAGATTTTCTAGAATATTTCATAAAAATGGGCTTGACCGGCGGAGTCCTATAAATTTCTTTCACATTTGAAAAAAATATCTTAAATCCGTGCGGGTGCATGATTGACATTGTCAAAATTTGACCTTGCAGCAGGTAACTTCGAATTTGATAGAACCTTGAGATGTTGTTAGGAAAAGGTATAGGAAGGCAAATACGAGCTTTCGACCTCGAGGTCCTCGTGCTCACTAGAAAAGACCCAAATAACAGTTTTTAACCCTGATTGGACCATGGTGTCACCGAAAACATCTTGGGAATTCACAGCTGCCAAAAGGTGTCACTAGATTCAAAAAGTAATGGCCAGAGTTTTTTGAACCATTTTTGGTTTACCTTTGGAATCGACCAAGAAGAAAAATTCTTAAACCCCCCTCAAAATTTGTTGGTTTACGTTTCAAGGTACGTAGAATCCAAAAATCTAATGCAAATTTTTTCGTCCTTTCGCCGTACGCAGTTTTCGTAAGCTATTAGAAGTGGAAAGTTACTTGATCAAATGCAACGTTTGGTAAAATTGCAGGGTAGGTATTTTTCAATTTGGAGAAAACATTTAGCCCTAATTGGACCATGTCATTTTGAAGTCTCAAAATGATGTTATGACAGAAATTTTGAAATTTTTTATATCGATTTCTTGAATAGTTTTGTCATAACTCTATTTTGAGACTTCCATTAGTCCATTCTGCTGTCCAATTTAAAATGTCAATTTGATTTTGACACTTTGGGACAGCTGCGAAGTTCCTGAGATGTTTTCGGTGACACTAGTGGTACCATGGTCCAATTAGGGCTGAATGTTTTCTCCATTTTGAAAAATACCTGCCCTCCAATTTAACCAAACGTTGCATTTGATCAAGTAACTTTCCCATTGTGTAATTGCTGTAAAAAGCTATCAAGATCTAAGACAATATACAATATATCATAATATGATATTATATAACTAGTTATATAACATAGTTATATATTATATAACTACCAGAACTAAGAAGGACGAGGATACAAAATAGTCTTTTGTGGAGGTTGGTGTGTTATCAGCGTTATCGTCAGAAATGGGCGATTATTTGGGAGAAAAGTTATGCAAAAAAATGTGAAAAACTTCATTTTTGGATTTTTTAGTAATGAAGGAGGCATTTCTCACTGAATTCTGATTTGAATTGCTCTTCTCCTCTATCACGTATAATAACTATGTAGCATTTTCTGTGAAGACACTAAAGCAGCATTTATACCCAAATTTAATCATCAATAATTCTATCAAAATACGTGTAATTTCCACAAGCAGTATTATAGTCATAACAGTTGTTGTACCACATAGTATTGAAGAACCGAAATTACGATTATTATAGGTTTGGATTTTTACTGAGAAATTGACTCTGATTCGATTTTTTTAAAGCAACCTTAAATGTCAAATTTTGACAACTATGAGTAACATTGTTGAATTTTCAATATAGTAAGTTGTACGTGTCTCATTTCATTGTTGTCCAATTTTCATTATCAGGTATAAATTGACTTTCTTGCCTTACCAACAAGCTTTGATGAACCTAAAGGTAAGTTCATGTACCTACTTCTCGATTGAAATGGGAAATATAGCCGTAATTATATATAAATAGCTGAAAAGCCAACTAAAAGCAGACAAATACAAATCGTAGATATGTGAAAATTTTTTTGATGTGACGGCCTGGAATCGAACCCCGGTCTCCCATGTTCGGGCGACGTACAAGTACGTTATATTATTAGCATATTAAGCTAATGATAATCGCGTAATGTAAATTTGTACGTTCAAAATGAATACTGTTTAATAATGATAATTGATTGAATTTTGAATAATTGAATTGATAATTTATGGTCATCTAAGCACCAGACCCAAACTACTGCCAAATTTAGCGAAATCGAGTCATTATACATGGCGTCTACACTTAAGATGACCATAACTAAAGGGTTCGATTCAACAAGGTATTTCCAACAAAAAATGTCTCTTAGCAATTTTTTCTTAAGCGTTTCCAACCTCGAGTCATTAAAACGGTCACAACTAATGAACTGCTAGAAAGTGATTTTTTTTAAAGGAAAACCTTGGTTTTTCGAACATAAAATAGTATTATTCATAGACATGGTAGTAAGCATAAAGTAACGCCATTCTACTCAATAGAAACATCACCTGTCTAGCTGATTGATGTTTTTATTGAGTAGAAAGGTGTTACTTTATGCTCACTACCTACCATATCTGCGAATAATGAGTTTGGAATGGACAAAAAATGAATGTTTTCCTCGGAAAATGCACTCTATGGCAGTCAGAATTATTCAGTAGTTTCACCATTGGATTCAGCGTAAAAAACGTCTGCCAAGTGGGTGTGGCACATAGCTTCCTCGTTTCCATAACCCGATTGTATAGATGATCCGATGCATAGTAAATAATCTCAAAACATCAGAACATCAAAACAAGATAATCTGTAACATCCTTGCAAATTTCATTGAAATCGGATGGAAAATGTAGAAATTATGGCCGTTACAAGGAAATTCACGTTCGCGCATGCGCATTGGCTACTATCAGTCCGAAGGTGGTGATCTTCATTGGGGACCATCTACAACCTAATCCGCATAATCTCTGAAAATTTCATCGGAATCGGGTAGAAAATGTGGAAGTTATGGCCGTTACAAGGAATTCACGTTTGCGCATGCGCAGCGGCTACTATCAGTCCGGGGGTAATGATCTTCATAGGGGACCATCTAAATACTAATCTGTAACATCCCTGAGAATTTCATTGAAATCGGATGGAAAATGTAGAAGTTATGGCCGTTACAAGGAATTCACGTTTGCGCATGCGCAGTCGCTTCTATCAGTCCAGAGATGATGATTTTCATAGGGGACCGTCTACACACCAACCCGCACAATCCCTGAAAATTTCATAGAAATCGGACAATAACTTCATATAGTTATGCGCGTTACAAGGAATTCATGACAGACACACAGACAGACAGACAGACAGACAGACAGACAGACAGACACACAGACAGACAGACACGGAACCAAAATTGTTCAGAAAGGTCTAAAACGCAAAACGCGAGTGAAAATTTTGATTTTGGAGAACTTTTTTTTTCGTCCTTGAAAAGTGAAAACAAAGCTTCCGCTACCTTGGTAGACTCGGAAGCAAAAATACATAGGAAATGATACCAAACTCGTCAAGTCATCATGAGATCAAGAGAGACACCGCGTAAAACACTCGATTTGCTTGTAAAACAAACGTTTTCTTGCATTCAAACATGATTTACTCTTCCGATTTGAACTTTAAAAAGAAAAATTGATAGACCGTTGGAAAGCTGGCGTGTTTTTTCCGAAGAGCGCCCATCGATACGGGCTCGGTACGGGCGATGAGAACGGGCGAAAAAATATAAAGTTTTTTTAGAAATGGTTTGTTGCTGAAAGATTTTGATTTTACTGGGTAGCTTGGAAATTTAACGGTCTTTCCAACGATATCTTTTAATTTGAATTTACTTGGTAAATAACAGGCGTTATGACAATTTTAATGACCAAAGGTCGTAAACGCGAAAAAAAACTTCAAAGTGAAAAAAAGGCATTTTGAGTGGGTTAAGAAGAAATTGCTATGATACATTTTTTGTTGGAAATACCTTGTAGAATTGAACCCCGAAGTTATGCCCATTTTAAGTGAAGACACACACACACACATGTAGAGAGGAAGAGAAGTTTTGGGATACAAGGTTTGCTTATACCACATTCTACCATTGGCCAGATTCCGATGAAAAACATTAGGCCTAACCCACACAAATCTTGATAATGTAATCAAATTTGCACCACGAGGTCGTAAGAGTAGTTTTACCTGGTACTTACCAAGAATTGGTCGTAGGAAGACTGGTTTACGTTACTCATTTGTTAAAAATGTTCCACCTCAAAATAAACTGTTGAACTATTCAATGTTTCAAAATGTCCTACGTACCAATATCTCCGAGGTAGATTTTTATGAGGTTTATGCCTCACATATTGTTATTCCATATTGGGTTGCAGAAATTTCGAAATTCACGTTTGAAAGGTGTCACTTAGAAAATAATATTCAATTTTCTAATAATATTGATCATGATTCTGGAGAAATGTGTATACAAAGGCTTCCTGTTTTTTCCTATCCTAATTTGTTTGAGTGGATTATCATCAGGAATCGTATTAGAGGACCATTAAATCAGGTGCAGTTACCTGCTAATAATCGCTCTCATCCTACGCTTATTAAACAGCATTACATTGTTCCCATTCCAATTCATTTTAATTTAATAAACTCATTGTCATTATTTCCCTTGTGCCTCGGTCGAGTTAATTTGTTGAAACGACGTAACTATCACGATGAGTGCTTGTTTGCACGTTTGGCCATTTCATTTCGCTAATTTCCCCATTTTCACGATTGCGAAGAAAATTTAATTATCTGCACGCTAGGGATATGATTACACACACTTTGCATGTTATGTGGTCAAAACGTCCAAGTCAGTAACCTTGAAAATAAACGTACTGACCGTCCTATTTCATCTCAAGTGAACCCACCTTATTTCACCTTGAACTGTTTCAAAACGTAAAGTTCATTGTAACCAAACTCAATTGTATAGAATTGAAGATTAAACATTTTAAAACGGAAGGTAGCATTTATTTTGTAAAACAACATTGCTGGTCGATTTGACTTCAGTTCGTAGATCTAACATGATATTTAATGTAATTTTGGTTGAAATAATATCACAATTTTGTCAATTTCAATCGTCCAAGGTCAAACAACTGTCACAGATAAGAAGAAGTGTAATACTATGGCAACCATAAACATTAATATTTAATATTGTTATACTAATTCAATATTTTCGAACCCTTTCTAATAGTATGGCCAAAAACATGAAGGTGATACAGGGGAAACCATTTCTTCGACCTAACTCCTAATTCGCTCTTGATAATAATAATCATCTTTATTCGGAATCCTTGGCGGACAAGAATGCGTCGTACAGTAAAACAATAATAATCGCATAATAGCCGTTAATAGTCGCAAAATAACACTTAATAATCATTTTAATAGAGTTATATCACAGAAAGAAAACATCGATTTATCACAGGAGGAGCACCCAAGCAGTATATTCCCCTTATATTTATAGAAACAACAGTTACATCACAGGAAGAGCACCCAAGCAGTATATTCCCCTTATATTTATAGAAACAACAGTTATATCACAGGAAGGAAACATCAATTTATCCATGAGGAGCATCCAAGCATTCTATTCCTCTTATATACGAAACATTCTATTCCTCGTATATAGAAACAACAGGTATATCACAGAAAGTGAAATTCAATTTATCACAGAAGGAGCATCCAAGCATTCTATTCCTCTTATATATATAGAAACAACAGGTATATCACAGAAAGGGAAATTCAATTTATCATAGAAGGAGCATCCAAGCATTCTATTCCTCTTATAATATAATAGCAATATTAGCAATATTATTAGCAAATTAGCAATATAATATAATAGCATATTATGCTATTCTCAAGGTGCGATAAGTATATAAAAAAATAGTAAACCTCTGTGTAATAATTTGCAGTGTTTTTCAGTAACGTGGGAGATTTCTATGTTAAGTAAACAATAGAAAGCCTTCTTTATCGTTGCACATTGTACAGAGAGATTTTACAAGCTCATATATACCTTCTCTATACCATAAAGGTCGATGTCAACGAGGTCATGGACACAATGGGGTCCGTCAAGGAGGTCATCGCCCCTTTGACGTACGAAATTTTGGATGACACGGAAATCAAATATCTCAAAGATGAAAACGACTATTTGGACGACACTCTGGTAAATGAAAGTAGGCAACAGATAAAATTGAACAAAATAAGTAAAAAAATTTCATAATTTGAAAAATGGGTCAATTATGTTTTAGAAAAACACGCGACGATCCAAAGATATTGAAGTGCGATATAAAAACAGAATTATAAGAAATTACACTCGAGAGGGATCCTGTTCATATCGAAAGTTCGACATCAACCTGAAGTTGAATGGCATCAGTAAGTCAAGACTACAAAACTATGAGATTCTGCCAAAAATTATGTAACTAAAAGTATCACCTCAGGTACTGAAAGTTTAAGATGAGATTCAAGAGTGATTTCGAGTTTTGTAAACTCCTACTTACCATTGCAAAAAAATTCATGGTAGCTGTGATTTTTATGTAAAGAAGTGACTGATAATTCGGCTTCTAAAAAAAATTTACAAAAGTATGAAACATGATCTTCAAAATATATTGTCAACGCGATTGTGAATCTTTTCCAGTTCATGTTGACGTTTTCTTTCGACTTCTGCTCCCTCTGATTGCTACGCGATTAAAATTAGAGATACAATTAGAGATTACATGATTTGTTTATCTTCAGATACGGATGATCTGACAAAACCAGGAATTGGGATCGACAAAATAAAAGAGGAAGAACTCGGGACAGCGATAGAAGATTTTTACTTGAAAAAGTTGGAATACCGATGCAACAGCAAGTATCATCGATTAAGCATTATAATATGCTATAGCCTAATAACACAAACACAGTTTTAGTTAATTTATTATTTTTCGCCAATAAAATGTTAAGTTGTACCTTGAGAAAGCATCAAAGTCATTCGAAAATCACTTCTTTGATGCTTTTGGCATTACAATAATGATAATAAATTGTATTTAGGGGTGTCTTAGTCGGTCGCCGTTCGTTCTTCGTTCCGGGTTAATATTTCCCTGCATTGTAGAGGCTCAACTTTTAAAAAGTGTAGCTAAATTTGAAATTTTCAAGGGTTTTTGAAATTTATTAGTGCATGGCCCTAGGGAATTGAAAAACTGAAAGATTGCCGCTGGAATCATCAAAATCGAACAATAATGGCCAGAGACATATGGAAAAACCGTTTATTCAGTTATGTTTTCCCATTTTTCAGGGTTGGGGGAAGGGGGTTATTTCCCTTCAATTTAGGGAAATACTAATCCGGAACGAGGAAAACGGCGACCAAATGAGACCCCCTTTATATAGGGTGGGACAGGAATAACTGACTCATTTTAAAGGGCTGTAAAAAACAAACCTAACCCGATGGATTTAGTTTGATAATAAGGAGAATTCATATGGTATTATTATACGGTATAATGTTCAGCACGGACAAAGGCTCTACTTGTGATTTAAAGAATGTCGAAGGCTTTCCTGGGATTTAACTTCAAGGAATTCATTTTGGGATAATTAAATGGAGGCTTAAGGTTATTAATAATTGGTTCTCTAAGGTTCTCAAAGAGAAAATATTTCGTAATATAAATTTAAGTGGTATATAGAAGTATATTTTAATTTAGATATATTAATAATTTTATAGAGTGGTATATTTTAATCCAAGTTGAGGAAGAATATTGCTAATGGGAGAAAAATAAAAGGGTCAAGTTTGGAACTTTCAGGGAATGTAAAATGACTGTGAAAAGCGTAATAATAGTAACCTACTTCTTGTAATAGTAACTCCTTGTACTTCCAGCAATTCATCTCTTATGCGATTCTTTCGTCTTCAGATTTGATCACTGCAACTATCAAGAAATGTCGAGAGACCTTTGCCGATTCATATCAGCTTTGCTACTCTCGTATGTCCGTTCACATAGCTTGGCTGATGTGTTGGCCACTCAAACTGTCGTTCATCTGCAATATTGTGTCAAGTAATAACTCATATTTTACTATTTCCAGTACAAAGAAAAAATGTGGTTAAAAAAGTGTTTAAACTGTTTTTGTAAACTTTTAACTCATGAATAAACCTTTAATTTGGAAGAAAACCCCAATTTTCGGTAGGATTGATGAAGATAGAAACTTTGGGAGTTTAAAAGAAGAAACGAAAAAGAGCTACCTATGATTTGTTGTTCAATCAATAGTGCAAGGAAAATTTTAAGAAATTTGAAAACCCAGTGTCATATAATCGAACTTTTTGGTCGATTTCATAAAAACAAAAACCCTGGAACACAAAAATTTGTTTGAATTGGTTTTTTTAAGGTCAACTTTTTGAAATAAAATCCTCGAAACGTTTTATGGAAAATCCCTTAAAAAGCCCTAAATTTGAGTTTTTATGTCAATTTGATACAAAACCTTGAAGAAGAAGGTTTTTAGGAAGAAGCTTTTAAAGAAACCCCCAAGAAAGGACAATAATAATATTATTGATTAATAATAATATTATTGATTTTTTAAGTTTATTTGAAGAGAAATTTAAATTTTGATGGGATACTTAGTAAATTACTTATGAGATACTTATGTACTAAATCGACATAAAACTCCAATTGAGAAAGGGCTTGAAAATTATTCAGCTTGTAACCTACCTGTTGTCAATTGAGAAACTATTTACTCTACAAGTATACCTCGTGGCATGGATGTGTCTACACTTCAGAAGAGTGCTGATAATAGTATATAATTGACCGTTTTGTTTATTGGTAACGTGTTACTTTTTGCTTCTGAGTCTACCAAGGTAGCGGAAGCTTTGTTTTCACTCCAAAATCAAAATTTCCACACGCGTTTTACGTTTCAGACCTTCTTGAACAATTTTGGTTCCGTGTCTGTATCTTTTTTCGTGTAACAAAATTGTTCATGCTCCCAAGGGTATGGCGTATCTCAAAAAGTCAAAGAAAATGTTGGAATCAAAATCTAGCAAAATTAGCACCGACTTCAAAACAATGAAAAACAGAATGAGAAAGGCAATTTCTAGTACCAAGAGACAATTTTTTTTTTTTTTTTTTTTTTTTTGATAGGTAGGTAGGTATGGTTTGTAGGTGTTGAAAAAGGGTAATAGATTCACGGAATTGCCTGGACAAATTCATTGGTAGTAGGTTTGAACGGCCTTTTCGACCCGTATCCTGGCAAAAGTCTCCGTTATACAAAGTTACAAAAACCCGTAGAAACTGATTTTATAAATTTTGGAGCCCACCAAGAAAATCCCATATTAATTGCCAAAACACAATGATACTTTTTGAATTCAATATGATGCTCCGATTTTAAAGTTTTTCGTTTTCTCCCTTCGCAGTGCTTGGAAGTGAAAAGGTCTGCGACCCTTCCAAGGACATATCCAGGGGATGGGGAGTCGGAATGGTGACTTTGCTGAAGACCAAGGAAGCCCTCAGTCAGTCATTTAGGAGACCAGAAGTTGTCTATCGAGTGCAAAAGCCTGACATTCACGTTAGTACTTTATAACTTCGAGAACCTCTATTTACGAATAACAGTCTAATAAATTGGATAGGCAGTTTTATTAGTAGAGTAAAGTAGATTCTAAATCCTATTCGAGCAGAACGTGATTGAGGCAATTGGTGTCCAGTTTGGATATAGTGATTGGTGTTCTGCAAATTCCCTAATTCTGAATAAAGAAAAGACGCAAAACCTGCAGTTCAACCTGAGTGGTCCTCTGATGGGTTCGGTTGACTTACTCAGTAAGATAAACCTTTTGCATAGGTAAAGGCTTTATTGAGCTGAAAACTCGACGAGAAATGAAATTCGTAGTTAGGGGGAATTTGGAATCAACAGGTAACGAGGAAACTAGGATGTGAATGATAATAAATTATAGGACATTTTCAGCCACTTCCTTTCAACTTGTCATAATCTGTTAAATAAGCAGGTGAGCGTCTTTGTCGTAAACTTCTTCTTAAGACTTGTTGTTCTGCTGGAGTCTCCGTTTCTTCTTGGGTCAAATCCGGTTCAGCTTCAACTGGTAGCACTGCCTGGATCTCATCTCCCTCTTCTGTCCTGATCTGTTCCAGCTCTGACGGTGGTTCATCCACCCTTTCTGGCTCTGGGTTTATACTTGCAGAGACTCACCTACTGGCGCTGGGTGTCTAGTAGAAACGGTTGATTCTCGGCCATCAGGGTGTCTGATGTGTGCGTAATGAGAATTCGCTTCTAATAGCTCAACTTCGTCCACCAATGGCTCGTATTTGCTGGAACGAACTTGTCGCTTTAGTAGAACCTTCCCTGGCTCAAGGAGCCAACTAGGTAAGGCTTCTCCACTGGATGTTTTCCTGGGGTACATGAACATCCTTTCATGGGGTGTTTGATTGGTGAGTACATAAAAGTGAACGAATGGAATGCAATGCCTGTTGTAAGGCCTCTTCCCATTGGTTTGTAGGTAGATTGTGACTCTTCAAAGCCAGCTGAATAGCCTTCCAGAAAATGCCGTTAGGTATATCGTTCACATTGTCCATTTCCTTGTGGATTGTAAGGAGTAGTTCTGCTGGTAGCAACACCATTTGTGTGAAGGAATGTTTTTAGGTCCTTTGACATAAATGTTGCACCTCTATCTGAGTGGATGTAAGAAGGCATCCCAAAAACTGAGAAAAGATGTTTCAAGTTCGAGATCAAAGTGGATAACTGGTTGCCCTGCCAGGTACATATTGACTGCCTGGCTCGCCAAGTGGCGAGGTGTAACTTTGTGTTGTTACGGCTATCAAGAGCTGCTTCGTTCGACATCCTAAGAACAGTTTATTTTGCTTACTTTATGAGCAGAGCATGCTATGGTGTTCCCTTATGGGAAAACTCCGTCCATTGTGGAGCTGTCTTCTATCTGCAGAAGGCTGCTATTCAAATCATATTCGGTCTGAGTTATAGGCAGTCGTGCCGTGGATATTTTAGGCGGCTGCAGAGTCTTACCATTCCTGGGCTCTATGTAATTCACATTTTGGTTCTCACGAAGAATAATCTAGAACGCCTACGACCAGGATGCAATTTTCACGAGCATGCAATTAGATCGCGTAATGCCATACGACCTCCGCTGGCTCATCTCTCTTCCTCCCTTTGTGCTAATCCTCTTCAACAAGGGGTTCGATTGTATAATCGACTACCCGATCGGATTCGGGCATTACCAGCTGATCTATTTAGAAAGGACGTGAAAGAGATATTGATTGGGGCTAAATTGTACAGAGTTTTTGGATTTTTTTAAGTTAGAATTTTGACATTATTTATTGGCTTTGGTTGTGATTGGTTATATGACAATTGTTTTTTATGTTCCCTTAATTAGTTAAGTATTCTGACTACTGTAATACCATCTAATGCTTGGTTCTACAATAAAAAACCTTTTGATTTTGACTTTGAAATTTCCAAGCCGCCATTTCAGCCAATCAATAGACATTTTCAACAACAACCGTTTTCCAGATCTGGTACTCCATTGCTATTTTTATTTTGTTTTTTTTAATGCAATGTTTTTCCAAATTTTAATAATATTGTCTACATAATTTATTCTAGAAAATCTGTCGCGAAGATTCCAAAGATTTTATAATAAGAGATAATACGAGTATAATCACGTGAACATTTTTTTTTTTTTTTTTGTTTTTTTTTTTTGAAAATACAATTTTTTTTAAAATCCAATCTCAAAATGAGCGCGGGCTACATTGGGAAGGTTTTGAGGCAGCCAATCACTAGATTCACGAAACTAACCGCAGAAGAAGTCATCAGGAAACGAATTGGATGGGCGAAGGTATGGAGCTCTAAAGTCCTGGAGTTGGATCCCAATGCGGACCCTTTCGACCCTTCCTTGTTCCCCGGGCTTGCGAAATCTGCTGTTTGCAGGGAGATTGCGAGACACTCCGAGTTTCTGAGGACCAGGCCGGCGGGCGCTCAGTACCACCTCCTCTTTCAGCACCTGGACCATACAGTTGAGTATCTGTCCAGGGCAAGTCTTGGCGATGCGACAATCATCATGAGGTGTAGGGGGGAGCTCCTGAATGTCAACTGGAAGCCGTGGATCAGCGGAAGAAATTGTGTGCTCTTTGCAACAGGGGTGCTGAGGAGACCACAGAACACTTCCTGGCGCACTGCCCTATACTAGGCTATTATCGTAGAGCATATTTTGGTAAAGTAGAACTCACGAGGGAGGAATGTGTTGACATACTAAATGGGAGGAACTGGTCACAGCTTTGTGCCTTTTATAGAACTGCATGGAAGTATAGGGAATTTCTTATCTCCGAATTTAATTATGAAAATTAAATGGATTTGTGGAGTATATTACCAGTATATTAATTCTTGGCTAAACTTAGGATAAGGTCAAATGGCTTCCTTGGGTCAATACAGTATATATGGCAAAATAATACCCTAAAAGCAATCTTCAGCTGTTTCGTGCCTTCTGATCCTTTCGTATTTGTAAACTAGTGTACTAACTTAATAACTATTAATAATTTACTATTCATTTTGTGTAAATATGAATTTTTTGCCCGTGTTCAATTCCGATAGTTCAGCCTTATAATGTTAAATTAGTAGAAAAAACTTTATGACGGAACTCCCGTTGACGGTTCTTAGAACCATAACGGTTTCACGTCTGTACATGGTGTATGTAAATCTATTGCTCAATAAACGTGTTATTGATTGATTGATTGATTGATAGACATTTTCAACAACAACCGTTTTCCAGATCTGGTACTCCATTGCTATTTTTATTTTGTTTTTTTTAATGCAATGTTTTTCCAAATTTTAATAATATTGTCTACATAATTTATTCTAGAAAATCTGTCGCGAAGATTCCAAAGATTTTATAATAAGAGATAATACGAGTATAATCACGTGAACATTTTTTTTTGTTTGTTTTTTTTTTTGAAAATACGAGGTTGACGCTGACAAGCTGCTCGAACAAGCTGGAGATCTGAAGCTGAGTTTTGACGAAAATTCCCGATGGTACAGGAAATTCATGAATCTCGTTCAAGTCGCGATGAACCTCATTTTTCTCAAAGTTATATACGAGTGAGATTTTAGTGTATTTCCTCGCTTTATTGAATCAACTCACTCATGTTTTATAACTCGAACCATATTTAAAACTGTTTAAATCTTTGTCAAAAGACGGTCAAAGACTTTGTCAAACGACTTTTTCTCAAATTAGAGATTTTGTCAAAAGACGGTCAGACTGTCAAAAGACTTGAAACTCAACTTTGTCCTAAGCTAGCGCTCAGCCTGAAAAGGCTAGTTTGCACACGCTTAGCTGAAGAGAACCGAAAGATCGAAACGAAGTACCAAACTTAACTATCCATTGAAAATGGGAATTTGAAACTTTGCGACTCAACCCAAAAGCATCTTGATGCAGAAGGGGCAGTCAAACATTTGTTTCAGTGATGATGGGATTTTGGTAAACCGTTTTCGTCATCTCGGTGACTCATCAGCAACGCGAAGAAGCGTTGGAACGATTTGGATTTAAAGCGAATTTGCTTTATAAGACATTTGTCAAAAGACGGTCAAAGACTTTGTCAAAAGACTTTTTTCTCAAATTAGAGATTTTGTCCAAAGACGGTCAAAGACTTTAAAAAAAGTTTTAAACTCTTCGGAAATAGCTTCTTAGCTAAATTGACAAAGTCTTGACAAAATCTTTTGACAAAATCTCTAATTTGAGAAAAAAGTCTTTTGACAAAGTCTTTGACCGTCTTTTGACAAATGTCTTATAAAGCAAATTCGCTTTAAATCCAAATGTTTAAATCTTTGTTCACCTGCGGGCCATCTATCTTTCATAAACGATTCTTAAAGTTAGTTGAATTACAACTAAATCTATTTTGGTGAATTGACCACAAAAAAAACTGCATAAATTTCTTTACAGTGCGTTCGACTACCGTCAAAAATACCTGACAAATATTGAATATGAAAACGTCTTCGTCTCTCGATACTTCATGAAAATCGACGCCAGGAGGTTCGATACTCACTAAATATCAGTTTTTCAATTTGAAAATGAAGGCGACTAGATTGAGAAATTTACTTACGAATATTAAAATGGTATTTCAATCATAGTTCAGTCATCTTGAAGACCTACCTGTCAAAAAATCTTAGTAATTAACTACTATAATATGATTAATAGACAAATAAGGAAGAGAATAAATAATTTTTAACAACTCAAAAATTATTTATTCTCTTCCTTATTAGTCTAACATCTTCTGATGGATCTTATTGCAATTTCTCGTCTCATTCCAGGCAAGCGTGTAGAAAACACACATTATTGCCGTTCAAGAATAGAGAAAAGAGAGGATTCGTTTTCCCTACTCGATTCGTCCTTCAGGGCACCGAGATTGAGACAGTAATGAAAGTTATTTATCATTAAAATTATCTGTAAATAAAAAACATATTGTTTAGAAATGCATGCATTCAGGGGACGTTCCTTTGAATAAGGAAATAAGGATGAGTTCAATTTCAACCAGTAAGCGATGAAACATACATTTTTATTTACCTTTCTTCTGCACAAAGCTGGTTAAATCAATGTGATTTAGTTAGTAATTTGATTCTTAAATAGTAGACCCCTACCTTCTCACCATAACATTTCTAGCGGCATGCGATCTTCGAATTTGAACAACATTTTGAAAGCCATGATCTGCGATACCCAACATGGGAATTAGATTGCACCCCCCCCCCTCCTCCTCCCCACACGAATGGTGCCAGTCTGGCACCACAGCGGAAATACGTCATCTGTTGATAGGAGAGTTGGAAGGTAATTCGTGTCTTTATTAAGGCGAAACACCCAAAAACACACGATCCTTATGTTCTGAAGGCACCATGGTGGCACCGATCTGTTTTATGGTGATAATGAATAGTGCTTGAAAATCCAGAAGAATATTGACCATACCTAAGCCTTAATATGAACCAAAATATTGAAAAATCTTGTGAATATTACCCCCTCCCCCCTCCACATTCACCCCCTTCCAACCCTAATGTCTTTATTCTGGTAACGATATGTGCAACAAAGAATTTATCTGCGTCGAACAAAAACGAACCATATAAAGTAGTGGGAAATTGAGGCCTGGGCAGAGTACACAAGATTTTATCACACTCACACACAGACATATACTTAAGGTTTTCCACGGATTTGGATTCTGAATGGTCTAAAACGGATTTGTATGTGGTTATTTTTTCCGTTGTGTTGTATCTCTTTCCTCCCCTTCACCCTTCCCCCTCCCCCTTCCTTCCTGAATCGCATGAGGACGCTGAAGTCTTACTGTGGGACGTCTTAATAAGGGGATAAGAACCTGGTAGGTACAGGTAACCCAGAAAAAGTTATGAAAGTATGATAGAGATGATTTACGGCAAGCGGTGTCGGAGCTAAAAGGAGTGGCACCCAACAGCATCAGGGTGATGGCTGCAACCTTCATGAAGTGTGGTGCGGGAAAAGTGCCACGGAGTTGCGCGAGGGCCTCCCAGTTGGTGTACTCCGTAGTGTCACCAGACGCGTACTGCTCGACTCATATTTGAACTGGTGATCTTCCAGGCACTTCCCTTCATCCTTCTCTCCCACTCCCACCTCCTTCATCATCGCTCACCCCTAGGGCCGGCGTCGGGTGAGTCCTGGGCGTCCTCCCCAATATATTTGATTTTTTTTTTTTTTTTAATTTTTGTTCGTTAATGTCGTCTTTGAGGGGAGTTTTATGTTTAAATAAAAAATAAAAAAAAAATAAGACACCTCTAACCAACGTAGACAACCTCTTATCCTTTCTAAAAATTCAATACTACTCTTGTGAGAAATCAACACCTTCATTTCGAAAGTTTTCGAGCTAGGGCACTCTTTGAAACTTCAACCCTTAATTTTCACCCCTTAGAAGTGACTGACATCAACCAAAAGCTTCGCGGCACAACCAGACCCCAAATGGAGCCCATATACTAGAGGTTTGTCGGTCAGGAGTGAACGTATTAAAAAGACCTTATCTTCAAATCGACCTTGTCTGAACTGAACGGGTTGTCAAAATGAACACGGTCATTCGTTCATCAACCCACCAATCGAGTTTTCCGAAAAAAATTCCGAGAACAACGGCAGAAGCCCAACAAAACAAATTAATTACCCGCAATAAGGATGTATAGTGTATTTATATACATCCATGTTTGTACATTGATCATGAATGTATGAAAATGGCATGGAAGTATCAACAGAAAAAAGTAGATGGAAGTGGTTTTCTAAGCAAAACCTTTTATCATCCAAGTGAGGAATTACGTTCGAATGAACTGTGGACTTGAAAAGACAAAACTAAAAGACCAAAAACACGCAAAGACTGATTAATACGATTCTAATCGATCTTTCATTCGTTTTTGTCTTTTAGCTCATTCGAATCATTCAAATTGCCTCCTCACCTACTCATAGTAACCTATTCCGACTCGTTCGGTTTTTCGACTCATCGTTTTATCAGTCACGACTGGATCCTTATGGATGTTGTTTGTTTGATTCCAACGTTCCGACTCGTTCGGTTTACCGACTCGCTCGTTTTTGTGACTTCTGACCAGTTGGTTGTTTGTCTTGTGTGTGAACGTAATGAACGGGTGAACGGATTCAAAAGACCTGGTCTCTGTAATGAGTGACCGTTTGGGATTCGAATCCGCCAAAAGACCTTGTCTTACACACCTCTACCATATACCAAATTTCATCAAAATCGGTCCAAGGTTGCTAAGAAACGGCGAACGGCATCTATATTTTATGCCTTACTAGAGTATTGTGTGAGTTGGGACTTATGATATAGATCCAAAATGAAGCTAAAACGTCTTTATTACTCAATTAATTGATGTATTTTGAAGTTTTCTGCTAGTCTACATAATAAACACCTACCAGACTTGTTAACTGAGTTATTTCGGTTTTATTGAAAGGCAAAATTAAACCTATTTATTTGATGCAATACAGAACTATTTATATAAAAAGAATCATGGGTGTTTTATATTCTCTCGATAATTTACAGATTTGTACATCATTTGTACATGACTGGCTACACCTAGGCTCCATGTGTTGAAATATTTCCAATTTAAGTCGCGTGAAATTCACAATTTCATTATTTTCAAGGGATACGGTGTGATTTGTTTGTTACCACTGTTTTTCTTCATCACGGCAATCGTGCTCATCGATCGAGCATTCACAGAAGCATTGGACATAGTGAGCCGCAACGCAAGAATCGAATTTGTGTCTACAGGTAATTGACTACTCACTATAACTGCAATTAAATGATTTTCATATATTTTATTGATTCTTGTATGTAGGTAAATCAAATGTTCAAAAAAATTCGATGCAATATTTTTTTTAATCGAAAATATGAACGAAGCGATCGGTTATAAGACACATTCATATTCATTCATGTTTTGTTGAAGGTTATCAAGAAATGAAATTGATCGTCAAAGGAACTGGAATGATTGCCAAAATTGTTCGTTCTGTTGTAAATGGATTCAATTTTAAAAGAAAAATAAATGAAACACACAACAATGAGGGTATAATTCGCCTTCCATAGACAGTTTCATAAAGTTCGTGAGATCAATTATTTATTATGCTTAATTTTACATATTTATTGGTTCTTAGAATGCCTTCCCAAACCCAAGTATTTGAAGAACTCAACGCTGTGTGGAATGTACGGGGTTCTTTTGATGTGCGCCTTATTCTTAGTGATGGAAGGATACGGCTCAAGATTGAAATGGGGAATATGCGAATTTTTCTACCCTAAAGTGAGAAAACTTTAACTCGTTATATGGCAAGCAGACAATACAGGTATTGCTGGGTCTGATGTAGTTATCTGAAAAGGGAACACACTCAACAGATATGCCAAACTTCAGTGATCGAATCAACTACTGATATCTGATCGAATGTGTTCCATAACATTCTTTCATAATCCGCTTAAAATGCCACTTTTTAAAAAATGAAGTTATTGCAATGACCTCATAATTTTTAGAATGGACTTTTTAAAAAAATATTTTCACTGAAATCAGCTTTTGAACATTCTAAAACGATCCCTGAAGTTTATCTTAAAATACCCAGTGGATAGTGTGAAAAAAAAAACTTCCGCATAATTCTGACCACTACAAAGTGGAAACCTTCATGGTTCGTACATAAAGGTTTGACGATTTCTGTGAAAATTCGCTCATTAACTCATGCTGCATGAATGGTCTCTTTTCACTATCAAGATATAACTCTCTAAGTTTCGTGGTTTCAACTTTATGACGTGAAGGTTTGAATTTCATGACTTAATGAAGCCCCCCCCACCCCTTATTTGTTCAAGTAAAATCAAATCTGAAGATACCGTTTGAAAGAGCGGTAAATTTCTTGTCGGATAGATGCTTGACCTTTTTTCAAAATTTTGGCTCAAGTCATGAAAAAGCTCTTTAAAAAGCAAATTCGACCGAATTTGGGAAATCTTCATTTTTTCATACGAAAATAGGACCATGTGGAAATTAATTTTCCAAGATACAAAAACGGTTAAAAAGTGATTTTGAACGGTATATTTTGCTTCCGATTCTACCTAGGTAGCGGAAGCTTTGTTTTTACTTTTCAAGGTTGAAAAAAAAAAGTTCTCCAAAATCAAAATTTCCACTCGCGTTTTACGTTTCAGACCTTTCTGAACAATTTTGGTTCCGTATCTGTGTGTCTGTATGTCATGAAATCCTTGCAACAGCCATAAATTCTACAATTCTCACCCGATGGTGCTGTACGTAGCCCCTAAACCCAAATTAGTCCAAAGTCGATCCAATTTAATAATTACATTGAAAATTTTTTGTTTCAGCGAGCTAAGAAAAGGACACTTTTCCTATACAATGATACACTCAAGAAGAGGAAGGTTTTCTTCAAATACATGAACACCAAAGTTAAACGATTGATCAGGGAAAATAAACTAGATGTAAGTAGGTATGCCTCAAATCGGTTACGTTCCTATTTTATTACTAAATAATACCTAATGCGATCTGAATAAGACCTACATTGGTACGATATTGAACCTTTGGAATCGAGCGAGAAAAAAAATTGTCAATTCCCCCCCCCCCCCCCCCTCAAAATTTTATAGTTTACGCGTTAGGTTACGTTTAATCTGCAAATCTAATCTTAAAATCTCCGTCCGTCCGCTGTGCGTAGCTCATAGTTATTTTCATGAAAGTTGGTTTTTGATTAAAAAGATCTTTCTCCAAATTTGGTGGGCAGTATAGTTTCCTCAAACGTATAGCAAGTAGTAACGTAGCAATATACACGTAAAATTCGTTGGCGTAAAAAAGAGTGATTAACAGTTAATCTGTAGTATAGTTACTATACAAGCCCTCATATGAATCATGATTTTCACTACCATGTTGATGTCACATAAATAAATAATAATTTATTTAGTATAAAATAATATTTAAAAATAATAATAATAATAAAACCAATTAATTATAAACTAACAAATAATTTGTAATAAAATCAGCTGATGCTGTGGGTTCCAGGAAGGCATTGATTTTTCCCCAAACGTCTGATGTCCTGAGTGTGTTTCAGCTAATAAATCGTCTTCTCGTATAAATCCGTTTACATCTATCAAAGAAAACCTAATTTAACACCTGATGGTACAGGAAAGTTTCAAGAAAATTGAGCGATGAAATTAAGTGGCTAATGCCCTGAAAGATTGAATGAACTGTTCCAAAAATGACGGTTTTTGGATTGTACGTGAATAACTTACCAATAATGGTTTGTGCTCATATTTCATCCGTTAAGGCCAAAAACTTCACATTTAAAAACTCCAAATTTTTGTTCTTTCGTAAATTCATAATTATTATTTTTCTGGTGTCCAGCAAGACACGAGTACCCTGCTGTTGCTTTCGATGAAGTACCCCAAATACTTCGGATGGCTGTCCAAGTTTTTCGCGCAGGCCCGCCGCAAATGCCTCATTTGCCGAGAACAGGAGGACCTCGGTCTTTTCCGAAATAACGCAGGTTAGATTTTGAATTAGGTCGAACGACTTCTTGCTATTAATATTATTATGAAAACGAATCGTTGACCAGCCTGTTAATGTTTGTTGCTTGATGCTTGTTGGTTGTTGCTTGATGCTGCTGAGGGTAGGGAAGCTTTGTATTCATGCAGCAGGACAAAACAACTAAGCCACGTTGTTTAAGACAAAACAACTTTCTTGTCCGTCTGTTTTTCGATCTGTCTGTTATAGTTTCCTTGTTTTGGACTCAACTAACCGAAAACCCGATTACATTTTGGAAGCTTAATATGCTGGATTGCTCTGAGACCCCACCCAATAAATTGAACCCTTTTGGTTTATTATTTTCAATATTGAACCTTTGGAATCGACCAAGAAAAAAAATTTTAATACCCCCTCAAAATTTGTTGGTTTAATGTTTAAGGTACGTAGAATCCAAAAATCGAATAAAAATTTGGCCGTCCGTCCGCCGTACGTGGCACTTTCCCCACTTAGCATTGACCGATTTTGATGAAATTTGGTATGTACGCCATTTGGGGGTCTAGTTGTGCGCCGAAGACTTTTGGTTGATGTAGGTCACTTCTAAGGGGTGAAAATTAAGGTTTGAAATTTTGAAAACGCCCTAACTCAAAACTTTTTGATATAAAGGTATTGTTTTACCATCAATTTTATATAGTATAGAATTTTTAGAATTTTTTGAGACCACGCGGAGCTCTGTAGGACAAACCGTTTGTTCCCTACGAGAGTTTAAGGGTTGGACTTACGATAAATCAGAAACACGGTTGTGAATCGCAAAAGAGGCCGAATCTCCGTTCAAATTTTAGCTGACCGAAATGCGATCGATGTTTTTCTTCATGTTGGTTGGTGGTAACAATGGCAAAGCCGTGTTCTTTGCAGACGAGTGATCTATATAGAAAAATAATAAACCTTTGTGTAACAATTTGCAGCGTTTTTTATTTGTATTTGTGTAGCAGGACAAAACAACTGAACAACTTTGTTCAAGACAAAACAACTTTCTTGTCCGTCTGTTTGTCGATCTTTCTGTTTTCATTTCCTTGTTCTGTGCTCAACTAACCGAAAACCCCGATTAAATTTTGGAAGCTTAATATGCTGGATTGTTCTGAGACCTCACAAAATAAATTGAACCCTTTTTTTAAAGGGGTTATGTGTGTGTTTATGAAACTTTCGGGAAAACGCAAAAAACTTTTTAATTTTTTATTTGGGAATGTACTAGTAATAATATTGCTCTAGTGATAATATTACTCTAGTGATAATATTGCTGTACTAGTGATAACTAGTGATAATATTTCTCTGTAAATACTACAACTATTTCTATACCATGCTAACACATGCTAAAAGTCCATTCAATTCTGTAATACATAAACTGCCAATCCAACTTGACTGACTTTTTTTTTGTCAAAGTGCAAATTTTTGAGAAATTCTCATCTACAAGATAATAAAATCCTCTAGAAGGAAGTTTACTCAGAAACTCAATTGTGAGTAGCTTCATTTGTTTGTTTTGTTTATCAGGTGCCGGAAACGTTAAGTTCTTCAGAAGAATTAGAACCGTAAAATGGGGTGAGATGCGGCCACCGGGGTGAGATGAGTCCAACTCAGCTTTTTCACATCATAACGCTACCTAGCGGCCAATGTAGTAATTAGAGGATTCCGCCTATTTTTCCCAGATGGGAAGATTGTGCCAGTAGCGCGCGGTGCCGAAGAAACCTTCTTGAACGGTTTTGTTTACGTTTTGTGGTGATTTCCGTTTTTCATACTTTTGTTGACCTCTCGGAAAAGTGGCAAAACCTTCGGAGGAAATCCAATTTCGAGTTGTCGTGTATGCTTGGTAAGTTGATGTTTGTGTTCTTATATCATCTGAGTAAGTGCAGGAGAAAGATCGTCTTTGTGGGACGACTCGTTCCCACGTAATTGAAATAAAACAAAAAGTTGGCAATTGCAAATCAAGGGGAAAATAGGGTATGCGCCTGGGTAGTGATAACTGTTTATTGTTATTTTTAATCTAAGGTAGACCTCATTCTGAGAATTTTGGTACCAACCGCAACCTTCTAGCGTATGTAAATCTTTTCCTATGAATTTTTAAAGTTTCGACCGTTTATGACGTCACAGTTGGCTGGGGGGTCCCGCCCAGGCGAGAGGGGCACGTGACGTCATAAACGGTCGAAACTTTGAAAAATTATAGAAACAGATCTACTCACGCTAGAAGGTCGCGGTTGGTGCCAAAATTCTCAGGATGTAGTCTACTTTCGATTAAAAATCTTTAAAACATCATAGCGCACCCCCCATTCCTCCGCCTCGCAAAGTGGGAGACAACAAGTTCGCCGTCTCCTTGAAAAAATGAGTTTTTTCTTCATTATTTTCAATTTTTTGTTGGAGAAGAGTCGAAGTTTAATGAAGTTTTATTGTAAAGTCGATGTTTCTGTCAAAATGATGATTTTAAAATGAAAATAATAATTTTAATACAGTGTTATTGAAAAGTTGATGTTTTATATTTGTTAACACCTATTAACTAAACAAAAAAATTTTTTTTTTGCCAATCTAATGTGCTCTAGTTCATAGGAGATGGTGTTAGAAGGATCCACAAGCTGTTATAATGCGTAGATAGGCGAAAAAAGTCGATGGCCCTTTCTCACCACGATGGCGGTGTGAGATGGTACCACAAAAAAAATTTTTGCTCCCACCCCCCTTGGGTGAATGAAAATTTTTTTTCGACGGAAATGGAAAGGTGAGATGTGTAGCTATGTGATTAAAAAAAAATTAGCCCTGTGCGATTGATTTTGAGGTAGTTATGATGAAAAAACCTCAAAAGTGGCCTCAACTCACCCCGTTTTACGGAACCAAATTTGATTTTCAAATACTTGTACCAAAATTCATAATTAGAGTTGGTAGGCATTTTTTGCTATACTTTAATAATAACTTCTAAATTCGGAAGAAAATTTAAATTTTTGAATTGTGAGAAAAAGTGATCAATAAGAATGATCGTCTATTTGAAACAATTTTGTAGGATTTTGTTAAAACGCTCTTCTTTCCAGTCATGTACGAGTGCAAGAACTGTTTGTACGTGTACTGCAAAGAATGCTACTTCGACATTGGGCAAAGGTGCCACAGATGTCGACCGATGTCCTTCGATGAAGATTCGGATCCGGAATCCGTTTTGGCTAAGTCCGAAAAATCTGATTGAAGCCTGCCTATTTATATAAATACACGGATATTGTTCATTAAAAAATATGTCGATTTGGGAGGGCATAACTCGGATAGAAAGACTTAATTGGTGTAGAAATGTTTACTTATAAGCACAGAGTTCTGGAGCTCCACCAATCAGATCTCAGCTTACGAGCGTCTAAACCACACTCACAGCATTAGTTTTAAAAAAAAATTGTTTCTTTGAAAGTGGTTAGCATGGTACTCGTCATCTCCTGCATCATCATCATCCCATTCCTAATTTTCCATCAAATTGTGGAACAATGAAATTGTATCAGCCATTGGAAATGAACCACAAGGCGGATGTCCGTATCTATTTGAATGGAACCCTAAAGGCGAAGATATTCCTCCCACCGCACCTGTTTCAGAGGGGATAGATCCAGTACAAGACTTGAGAAACTCATCCTCCCCCCCCCCCCAACCAACTGACGATAAAAATTTCTTTACTGATTGACTTACTTCAATCTTGCGAGTCTTCTGAGTGAAATTTCTTCTCAACTCGTCCTGATAGTCAGCTATAACTACCCAATGTTTACCAACGTCATTCGAATCACTTGAGACTGTAAACCATTCTTCATTCCCGGGAAACTTGACAGATCGTAACTGAGTCACATCACCGGTGGTTTTACGGAACCTAAACTGCACGGGAACGTTATTCATCACGACTGCGCCAAAACTGTAATTGCTCTCAAACAGCAAGGAAATATATTATTATTAATTACTATTATTTTAAATAAATAACTGCTCGTTATAGTAAATCGGTCTGAAGTCCAAAACCGCAATCTTTTTGTCATGGATATGTCTTAGTTCTGGGGGTCATTCCAAAATTTTCGACACACAAAACAATGCAACGTGTTTTTTCTGATGCTGTTGAACGCAGGAAGCTGAAATTTGAGAGGCAGGGTCAATCGATACATACTTCTATACATCATCAAAGTTGATGATCACTGATCAGCTGAGTGAGCTCCAAAGCCATTTCCTCTCCTGTTGAACGCAGGAACCTGAAATTTGAGAGGGCGACCCGCCCTCATTTTCCATTGACCCAATGGAGAATGCTGAAGGCGCCTGAGTGGTAATTGATCAGCTGAGTGAGCTCATCATTTACATTGCCATCATAAGACATATCCATGTACAGATGTACCTGCATGCAGTGTAGATACTCGTTTGATTTTAATCTAAACTAGACCTAATTCTGAGAATTTTGACACCAACCGCGACCTTCTAGCGTTTTGTTCTAGATATTTTACAATCATGCAGAGTATATTCGTTGCCAAGCAACATAAAAGGACAAATAATAACATTTTTATAACTTCAATAAAACATTCTTTCAACTTTTTTTTCCATTGCATATCATTTGTAGTTTTTAATTTTGGATCCGGGCGCCGCATGAATTCCCAAAATTCCTTCTCAGAACTGACATCACTTACAATCAGTTCGGCCAGCCGCAGAAGCATGATTGCACGTGTTTATCTTTGGATCCCATACAGTTCCAGGACCGCACTGGAATTCGTACTTGGCATAGCCTGGACCGCTTCCAACACATCGGAAAAAATTAAAGCATTTGTTCTTAATACCAAAGAATCCCTCGGCCGTGCATTTATTTTCAGGCTGAAGTGTGTTTATAGGCAACTTCGAATCTGCTGGAGGTTTTTTGGAGTCTGCTGGAGGTTTTTTGGAGTCTGCTGGAGGTTTTTTGGAGTCTGCTGGAGGTTTTTTGGAGTCTGCTGGAGGTTTTTTAGATTCTGCTGGAGATTTTTTGGGTTCTGCTGGAGGGTTTTTGGGTCCACCTGCTGGTTTTTTAGGCTTTGGAGGCTGCAAAGTTGAAATCCATTAGCTATTTATTGTTTCGATTGTTTGAAAATGATTTATTTTATATGTCTAACGTTACCTACTTGTCAATACTGTACATAAAACGCTGCAAATTATTACACAACGGTTTATTATTTTTCTGTAAAGATCACCAGTCAGAGAAGAACACGGTTTTTTCATCAATCATATCACCAACCATGATATCGAGCAGGGTTAACAATCAAGTTTATTTTGACAGAAAGTTCCTACCAGCTAAACATTGTTACCTCAAAGTTGTGGGAACGTGTTCTGATAAATTTCTCAATATACGCGCATTTAACTATTTGTGATCGCCTGGTGATTCGATTCGAAAACTTGCCTTAAACTCATTAAAAAAGACAAGAATATTCACTAATTAGGTAATCAATTATCCTCATTAGGCGAGCAGTTGGTCCAATAGAGCTCTGAATGGTGTCTATAAATTCTTGAAAATTATATCTATTTTAAATTTATAAAAAACTATACCTAACCTGTATAATGGCAAATTTTTGAGCTAGAGTTTTAAAATTTGTTTACCCCTTACAAGTGAGTGACAAAACCAATAGCTTCGGACCACAAATAGAAACCAGATGGACCCAATATACAAATTTTCATCAAAATGGGTCCATGAGAACTGGGCAAAGTGCCACGTACTGCGGACGGTTGGAAAATTTTCTTTCCGATTTTTGGAATTTCGCGCAACTTGAAACGTATACCATCAAATTTTGAGTGGGAGTTACAAATTGTTTTCTTGTACGATTCCAAAAGTTCATTATTGAAAATAATAAACCAAAATAGTTCAAAATTTGGTGTTCAATTGAATTAAATGGATATGCAGTATTTGCAATGTTTTTGTAAAGGAGGATTTTTTATAATCCCTTTAAGCCAATCTTTGTTATTCAATAATTTACTCACCTCGGATTGGCCATTAATCATTTGGAGTAGAAAAGCACAAGCCAGAGCTATTAGTAGAAAACGCATTTTGTCTACAGAAATCCAGATGGAATGAAATTAATTTAACTTGTGCACCCCTATTTATATGTAGAGCCAATTAAATAGGTTTTTGAGACGTACAATTTACGTTACTTCATTGCATTCGGAATCTTAACGATCAATTAGAGAATATATCTACTCGATTTATGTTCTTTGCAGAAACAAAAATGATATTATTATTAGTATTATAGGTTATTTTTCAGTTCAAATTATTTTCCATGACAGTATAAGTCGAAATCCAATTATTTATTCAGCCAGTCGCGGTCTATAATTTTATGATACCTACGATTTCTGTATTTTACCTTAGGTATTAAACCAGGAATAAATTTTTAATAACCTTAAAAAAACGCTAAAAATTATTACACGACGGATTATTGTTAGGACGTTTAACAGTAAGACTTGGGCGTCCTTAGCGATTAATCTGGGGTAAAGTTCGACAACACTCAACAGGAAAAAAATGAATAACCACACATTAATCCGTTTTAGACCATTCTGAATCCAAAACCATATGTGTATGTCTGTGCGTCCGACAAAATCTTGTGTCGTCTACCCAGGCCTTAGTTTTCAACCGAATTTCGTGGTTCTTTTCTTGTTCGACGCGGGAAACTATCTAGTTGTGCGCAACGTCGCCAGAATTTCGAATTTTCCCTTTTAAAGGGGGAAAAGTGGGAGTTAAAGTTTTAAAAAACGTGCGTTTTCGAACAAAATCTTGAGTACTCCGCTCAGGCCTCAATTTTCAACCAATTTTCGTGTTTTTTTTTTTTTTTTTTTTTTTTTTTTTTTTTTCTTTTATTCGACGCGAAAACCTATCTAGTTGAGCACTAGTAAAAGTAAAGTAAAGTAAACATGACGATTTCGCTCATGGCTTCCCGTTGGCATCACCACCTTGGGTTGTGACGAGGGGGAACTGTGACGGGCTTACCAGAAAATATGCTCAAGAGGCGAACCCTTAACTCACGGCCCCGCAACCGGTCCGAGTCTCATCTTCAGAGACACAGGCCGCCACTCGCTCGGCCACACCTGAACCCCTTAGTTGTACACTACGTCGCCGGACTTTGGGATTTCGCCTTTGAAGGGGGGAAAGGGGTGGTTTAAACACGTGAGTTTTCGGCCATAATCTTGTAAACTCTGCCCAGGCCCCAATTTCCAACCGATTTTCGTGTTTCTTTTTTATTCGACGCGAAAATCTATCTAGTTGAGCACTAGTAAAAGTGAAGTAAAGTAAACGACGATTTCGCTCATGGCTTCCCGATGGCCTCACCACCCTGGGTTGTGACGAGGGGGAACTGCGACTGGCTTACCCGAAAATATGCCCCGAGGCGAAAGCCGAACTCACGGCCCCTCAACCGGTCCGAGTCTCGTCTTCAGAGATACATGCCGCAACTCGCTCGGCCACACCTGAACCCCTTAGTTGTACACTACGTCGCCGGACTTTTGGATTTCGCCTTTGAAGGGGGGAAAGGGGTGGTTTAAACACGTGAGTTTTCGGCCATAATCTTGTAAACTCTGCCCAGGCCCCAATTTCCAACCGATTTTCGTGTTTCTTTTTTATTCGACGCGAAAATCTATCTAGTTGAGCACTAGTAAAAGTGAAGTAAAGTAAACGACGATTTCGCTCATGGCTTCCCATTGGCCTCACCACCCTGGGTTGTGACGAGGGGGAACTGCGACTGGCTTACCCGAAAATATGCCCCGAGGCGAACCCCGAACTCACGGCCCCGCAACCGGTCCGAGTCTCGTCTTCAGAGATACATGCCGCAACTCGTTCGGCCACACCTGAACCCCGTAGTTGTACACTACGTCGCCGGACTTTGGGATTTCGCCTTTGAAGGGGGGAAAGGGGTGGTTTAAACACGTGAGTTTTCGGCCATAATCTTGTAAACTCTGCCCAGGCCCCAATTTCCAACCGGTTCGCGTGTTTCTTTTCGGTTCAACTCAGAAATCTTCCGAATTGCGCACTATTTCACCAGAGTATCAAAATTAGCATGAGGAGTGGGCGAGTGGGTGATAATATTCACAAAATATCCGAGTATTCAATATTTCGGTTCCTTTATTAAAATTCCTTTATAAAAATTATTTATCCTTTATTAAAAATCCTTTATTAAAATTCTCATCAAAACTCCGGAAGTTCATGATGTCTGTACCACCTAGGAACTAAAAATGTCTGAATAGCTTGAAATGCAAACCATCAAACTTTGACGAATTGCAGTTTTTTCATCATCAATTGAAATCAGTACGGTTATGCGGCTGGCCCATGGTTACAATTATTAATACTAAGAAAGTAAAACTTTCAAGAATGACATAGCTGTTGCATCAATTGTATTAAAGCAATCAATGAGAGTCCATCCCATGATAAAACAGGGAAAATCAATCTCGAAGGAGTCAGCATTTATTTAAGTTCTGCCGTGAGCCAATTTAATGATATATGTTGAATCGCAGGCGATTTTGATACTGCAGCTGGCGGCTCCGGCCTCTTTCTTGGTGTGACAGATGAGGGTGTAGTTATTGCTGGCTTCAAAGCAGGCGTTGAAGATTTAGAAGTATGAGTTGCAGATTCAGTTGTTGGTAATTTTGATACTGTAGCTGGTGGTTCTGGCCTCTTACTTGGGGTGACAGATGTGGGTGTAGTTATTACTGGCTTCAAAGCAGGCGTTGAAGATTTAGAAGTATGAGTTGCAGATTCAGTTGTTGGTAATTTTGATACTGTAGCTGGTGGTTCTGGCCTCTTACTTGGGGTGACAGATGTGGGTGTAGTTATTGCTGGCTTCAAAGCAGGCGTTGAAGATTTAGAAGTATGTGTTGCAGATTCAGTCGTTGTGAATTTTGATACTGTAGCTGGTGGTTGTGGCCTCTTACTTGGGGTGACAGATGTGGGTGTAGTTATTACTGGCTTCAAAGCAGGCGTTGAAGATTTAGAAGTATGAGTTGCAGATTCAGTTGTTGGTAATTTTGATACTGTAGCTGGTGGTTCTGGCCTCTTACTTGGGGTGACAGATGTGGGTGTAGTTATTGCTGGCTTCAAAGCAGGCGTTGAAGGTTTAGAAGTATGTGTTGCAGATTCAGTTGTTGGTAATTTTGATACTGTAGCTGGTGGTTCTGGCCTATTACTTGGGGTGACAGATGTGGGTGAAGCTATTACTGGCTTTGAGGCAGGCGTTGAAGATTTAGAAGTATGTGTTGCGGATTCAGTTGTTGGTAATTTTGATACTGTAGCTGGTGGTTCTGGCCTCTTACTTGGGGTGACAGATGTGGGTGTAGTTATTGCTGGCTTCGAAGCAGGCGTTGAAGATTTAGAAGTATGTGTTGCAGATTCAGTTGTTGGTAATTTTGATACTGTAGCTGGTGGTTCTGGCCTATTACTTGGGGTGACAGATGTGGGTGAAGCTATCACTGGCTTTGAAGCAGGCGTTGAAGATTTAGAAGTATGTGTTGCGGATTCAGTTGTTGGTAATTTTGATATTGTAGCCGGTGGTTCTGGCCTCTTACTTGGGGTGACAGATGTGGGTGTAGTTATTGCTGGCTTCAAAGCAGGCGTTGAAGATTTAGAAGTATGTTTTGCAGATTCAGTTGTTGGTAATTTTGATACTGTAGCTAGTGATTCTGGCCTCTTACTTGGGGTGTCAGATGTGGGTGTAGTTATTGCTGGCATCAAATCAGGCGTTGAAGGTTTAGAAGTATGTGTTGCAGATTCAGTTGTTGGTAATTTTGATACTGTAGCTGGTGGTTCTGGCCTCTTACTTGGGGTGACAGATGTTGGTGTAGTAATTACTGGCTTTGAAGCAGGCGTTGAGGATTTAGAAGTATATGTTGCAGATTCAGTTGTTGGTAATTTTGATACTGTAGCTGTTGGTTCAGGCCTCTTACTTGGGGTGACAGATGTGGGTGTAGCTATTACTGGCTTTGAAGCAGGCGTTGAAGATGTAAAAGTATGTGTACCAGATTCAGTTGTTGGCAATTTTGATACTGTAGCTGGTAGTTCTGGCCTCTTACTTGGGGTGACAGATGTGGGTGTAGTTATTACTGGCTTTGAAGCAGGCATTGAAGATTTAGATGTATGTGTTGCAGATTCAGTTGTTGGTAATTTTGACACTGTAGCAGGTGGTTCTGGTCTCTTACTTGGGGTGACAGATGTGGGGGTAGTTATTACTGGCTTTGAACCTGGCGTTGAAGATTTAGAAGTATGTGTTGCAGAGTCAGTTGTTGGTAATTTTGATACTGTAGCTGGTGGTTCTGGCCTCTTACTTTGGGTGACCGATGCGGGTGTAGTTATTACAGGCTTTGAAGCAGGCGTTGAAGATTTAGAAGTATGTGTTGCAGATTCAGTTGTTGGTAATTTTGATACTGTAGCTGGTGGTCCTGGCCTCTTACTTGGGGTGACAGATGTGGGTGTAGTTATTACTGGCTTTGAAGCAGGCGTTACAAATTTAGATGTATGTGTTGCAGATTCAGTTGTTGGTAATTTTGATACTGTAGCTGGTGGTTCTGGCCTCTTACTTGGGGTGACAGATGTGGGTGTAGTTATTGCTGGCTTCAAAGCAGGCGTTGAAGATTTAGATGTATGTGTTGCAGATTCAGTTGTTGGTAATTTTGACACTGTAGCAGGTGGTTCTGGCCTCTTACTTTGGGTGACAGATGTGGGGGTAGTTATTACTGGCTTTGAACCTGGCGTTGAAGATTTAGAAGTATGTGTTGCAGATTCAGTTGTTGGTAATTTTGATACTGTAGCTGTTGGTTCTGGCCTCTTACTTGGGGTGACAGATGTGGGTGTAGCTATTACTGGCTTTGATGCAGGCGTTGAAGATTTAAAAGTATGTGTTGCAGATTCAGTTGTTGGTGATTTTGATACTGTAGCTGGTGGTTCTGGCCTCTTACTTGGGGTGACCGATGCGGGTGTAGTTATTACAGGCTTTGAAGCAGGCGTTGAAGATTTAGAAGTATGTGTTGCAGATTCAGTTGTTGGTGATTTTGATACTGTAGCTGGTGGTTCTGGCCTCTTACTTGGGGTGACCGATGTGGGTGTAGTTATTACAGGCTTTGAAGCATGCGTTGAAGATTTAGAAGTATGTGTTGCAGATTCAGTTGTTGGTGATTTTGATACTGTAGCTGGTGGTTCTGGCCTCTTACTTAGGGTGACAGATGTGGGTGTAGTAATTACTGGCTTTGAAGCAGGCGTTACAGATTTAGAAGTATGTGTTACAGATTCAGTCGTCGTAAATTTTGGTACTGTAGCTGGTGGCTGTGGCCTCTTACTTGGGGTGACAGATGTGGGTGTAGTTATTACTGGCTTCAAAGCAGGCGTTGAAGATTTAGAAGTATGTTTTGCAGATTCAGTTGTTGGTAATTTTGATACTGTAGCTAGTGATTCTGGCCTCTTACTTGGGGTGTCAGATGTGGGTGTAGTTATTGCTGGCATCAAATCAGGCGTTGAAGGTTTAGAAGTATGTGTTGCAGATTCAGTTGTTGGTAATTTTGATACTGTAGCTGGTGGTTCTGGCCTCTTACTTGGGGTGACAGATGTTGGTGTAGTAATTACTGGCTTTGAAGCAGGCGTTGAGGATTTAGAAGTATATGTTGCAGATTCAGTTGTTGGTAATTTTGATACTGTAGCTGTTGGTTCAGGCCTCTTACTTGGGGTGACAGATGTGGGTGTAGCTATTACTGGCTTTGAAGCAGGCGTTGAAGATGTAAAAGTATGTGTACCAGATTCAGTTGTTGGCAATTTTGATACTGTAGCTGGTAGTTCTGGCCTCTTACTTGGGGTGACAGATGTGGGTGTAGCTATTACTGGCTTTGATGCAGGCGTTGAAGATTTAAAAGTATGTGTTGCAGATTCAGTTGTTGGTGATTTTGATACTGTAGCTGGTGGTTCTGGCCTCTTACTTGGGGTGACCGATGCGGGTGTAGTTATTACAGGCTTTGAAGCAGGCGTTGAAGATTTAGAAGTATGTGTTGCAGATTCAGTTGTTGGTGATTTTGATACTGTAGCTGGTGGTTCTGGCCTCTTACTTGGGGTGACCGATGTGGGTGTAGTTATTACAGGCTTTGAAGCATGCGTTGAAGATTTAGAAGTATGTGTTGCAGATTCAGTTGTTGGTGATTTTGATACTGTAGCTGGTGGTTCTGGCCTCTTACTTAGGGTGACAGATGTGGGTGTAGTAATTACTGGCTTTGAAGCAGGCGTTACAGATTTAGAAGTATGTGTTACAGATTCAGTCGTCGTAAATTTTGGTACTGTAGCTGGTGGCTGTGGCCTCTTACTTGGGGTGACAGATGTGGGTGTAGTTATTACTGGCTTCAAAGCAGGCGTTGAAGATTTAGAAGTATGTGTTGCAGATTCAGCCGTTGTCAATTTTGATACTGTAGCTGGTGGTTCTGCACAATCTGTTCGGCCAGCCGCATATGCATGGTTACAAGCGTTGATATTTTCATCCCATACAGTTCCCGGGCCACACTGAAATTCGTACTTGGTAAAGCCTGAACCACTTCCAACACATCGGATGGATGCATTGCAATTATTTTTAACGCCGAAAAATCCCTCATTCGTGCATTCTGCTTCCGATGGTTTTGATTCAGTTGTGTGAGGTTGTGTTGGCGTCAGTATGAGTTCTAAGGTTTTCGGTTCAGATCCCATTTTTGCATCAGGAGTTGAAGATTCCGTCGTATTTGTAACAGATTCAGTTGTGGGCGATTTTGATCCTCTAGCTGACCGTTCTGGTTTCTGTGTTGGCGTTACCGATTCAGGTGTTGTTGTTGTTACTGGTTTTGACGCTTGCATTTCTGATGAAGACGTATCTGTTACAGATTCTGAAGTGATAAGATTCGATTGTGGAGCTGGGTGATTTCGGGTGAAATATGGAGGTGTGTAACAGTATGTGAAACATTGTTGTTGATGTGTTACGGAGTCTGTCGCAGATGTTTTTGATTCAGGAGCAGGTGGCTCTGGTTTTTGTGTTGGAGATACAGATCCAATTGAAGTCGTTACTGGTTCTGACGCACGAGTTCCAGACGCAGTCGAATGTGTTACAGATTCTCTATTAGGCAATTTTGATTCTGGGGGTTGCGGTTTTGGTTTCTGACTTGGGGTGTCAGATTTTTGTGAAGGAGTTCCAAACTCTTCAGTTGGCAATAAAAATCCTGATGAAGGTCTTTCCAATCTCGGTGCAGCCGTTTCCAAATTTGACTTGGATTCATGAGCAGGCCTGCCATTTTTTAATGCAGGTAATTCTAATTCTTGTCCTGTATTATCTCTTCTAATTTCACTATTAGAATGTTCATGATCCTCTGCTTTTTGGTTTTGTTCTGCTGCATCTTGATTCAATTTTTTCTTACTTTGTTCAACGTTTGCTGTTGGTGATATGGTTTCTGTTTTTGATGATTTGGTATCTGCACCAAGTGACTTCAAACCTGGCTCTTCTGCTGACGATTCATTTGTTCCATATTCACAATTGGCGGGAGCTGCAATCAAAGAAGTCATTACATCACCCGGTATATTGTTTACTATAACTAGAACCTATATTTCGTAGATAATAGATAAGTACTGTTATACCGCTTTTTATTATTTCTCCTTGTTAAGACACGTGTATAAAATCTTGAATTCCATATTAATCGGAAGCTCTTCGTTACATTTAACCCTAACCTTAGAAGCTTTTGAGTTTCGAGAGTACAAATAAAGATGCTCTCTTTTATCCCCTGATTAAATTTTCTTTCCACTGACTTGAAAGGAGATGCCTTAGGTGGCTTTTAATTTATTAGTCGATCGTTGTCGTACCGTCAGGTTCTGTAGTAGAAAATCCGAATTGATTGCATCCTTTCTCCGAACTTTCAGTGAAGTGTTGAGGCCTTCCTGGAAAACAAATTTGAGCACGGCTGAAATCACAAGATTTGACATTTTTCCTTGCCATGCTTGGAAAGTCGCCAAAACGATGATTCGGAATCAAACCCGATTTTCTCCTTTCAAACGAATGTTAAAATATTTTTAAAATCACGGAGCCAGAACGTTTGACGGATTTTTACGGAGAAAATTCATATACTATTACATACTAAATATTATGAAGTCATTTTAATAGCTAAATTCTCAAAAATTTGCAAAACTTACCAGAAATGAACGATACGACACTTGAAACCACAATTAAAATTAAAATGCCCATCGATAGTTCGGTACGGAAAGGGAAGAAATGAACCAAAGATAGTCAAAAACTATATGATATGCACAACAAAATTTGTTTATTCAAGTTTTTTTCAACGTATAAACGCTAACATATTGTTTGAGACCGAGAGACGGTGAAAAATCAATCGAAAAGTTCGAAGTTTTACGAGTAAGTATTTATTGCCTGCAATAACGATAATTATTTCAAAAATGAAATCTTCGCAGATTTCAATTTATATCCCTCAATACCTACGCATTGTAATCCATGCCGCTAAGGGAGAGACGCCGCTCCGAAATAACCAACTAATTGCTATTAAATTATAATTACACGCATTTATGCAGGTAAAAAAACCTTTGGGTCCTCCAAGATCACGCATATTTTGCGTTTGAGAACTCCTTGAATAGTATTTATTCCGCTCTCTTTACATCGATTGCTCGTCCTGGGTATAATTATTCTGTCATCATTCGATTTAGTTCGAAATTTTCCGAGTTCGTAGAGATTAACTTCGAGACGGTTCCTTATCGATTTCCACGCCATCCGACCCATAGTCGCGTGTGCGTACAAACAAGCTTATCCTGAAACACCGTTTTCTCACGATTATCCAACGCATTAGTTACCACTTGGAAAATTTTTGAACCCGATGAGAGGAACTCGAGCAGTAACCCAACGAAATTACGAGTAACCTGTTTCCTAACACTCATAGCAACGAGAACTATAGCAATAAAAACTATCAATATAAATATTTGTAAAAATATTTTTATTTTTTTCAAGTTTTTTTCTAATTACGAGATTTTAAATTTTGAGAAAATTGACGATGCGGTTTGAAGCGCTGAATTTGGTTTGAATGTGATATTTTGTATGGTCGAACCGTTGAAACTTTGTTTATTGGAGTACTCGATACCTACCTTCAGGTACGTTTGACATACTCGTACCATTTTTCACATTTTAAGGAGTAAACAGAAGCATGACTTTCAAAATAAATTATCATATCTTGTAAGTCGGTATTTTTCCTTCCGTCAATCTATAAAAAAGGAGAAAAAGAAAGTAATGGAAATAGGGAAAATTGCTCCTCGAGAATCAGCCAGGATTGATTCTGATCAAGGTAGAAGAGTATCATCATCAGAAGAGTATCATGTTGTTAAATTTTAAATTTTTTATAGGTACCGAGGCTTTTACTGACCGTCTTAAAATCCATTAGAAGTCATCCTAGCCTATCTTCAAAAATTCCCTTCCCAATTTGTAGCACAATCACGCTTTTAAGTCTTGGGAAATTACTGTCTGGAAAATGTAATTTGCATGCACAGGCGCTGTCATTGGTCTGATGATGGAAGTCTTAAGGGGCCGTCAGTGGGCAAACCCGCACCAAATTTATTAAAATCGTACAAAGATTTCGTATGATTTCGTCTGAGACATAAATTGAAAGAATTTCGAGAAAACTCACCAGACTAGGTAATATTTTTGATCTTGGAGGACCCTAATTATTTCCACGAATACACTACCTTCGATGGAGAAGAGGTCATAACCTGATCAATTTTCGATTCAATCAAAATCAAATTTCTCCGTGTTAATACTACTAACTGTACGAGTCCAATTAACCTTAATTGGACCCTGAAATCACTAGTGTCACCGAAAACATTTCAGGGACTCCACAGATGTGCCAAAGTGCCACCGGAGTAACCAATATTACATTGCAATTTTGAATTTAACGGACAGCAGAATTTTTTTGGGCTAATGAAAGTCTTAAAACAGTTACAATAAACATTCCAAGGAAATCGATGGCAAAGTTTTTAAAATGTTTGCCTTAGCATCATTTTTTGACTTAACTTACAAAAAACTTACAAACAATGGTTCAAAAAAATCAGCTCTGTTGAGTCCTTGGGAGAGCTGAGGAATTTCTGAAATTTTTTGGTGACACTAGTGACACCATGGTTCAATTAGAGTTATACCTACATCATTTTCACATTATTCGTTTATTATTTTATCCAACGCAAAATCCTCGGTTTTTTATACAGTGAGTAAACATGTTTGGAGGGGACATTGTGACGTTCAACATCAACTTTACGTACGTCGTGCGGATGCTTTACTATGCAAGTCCATCGTTGATCAAGTCCTGCTCAAGTGCTGCCATCTCTCCTGATGTGCTGCTGTCAGCAGCTCACTGCCTCGTTGAAAAGGAAACGGATCCCGTCGATCATAACAATATACAACTAACGGTTCTCGGCCCCTTCGCGAACGATATGATTTTTCGCGTGAGTGTCTGTTTCCCTGAAAGACGAGAACCGTTCTGGTCACTGTCAATTGACTGGGAATGAGGTCCTCAGGAATAAAAATCCTCTTTCGCCGAGCTTTCGGTAAATTTATCACCATCCTCAGGGCTCAAAGGATGTGTTGCTGAGTGAACATCACATCAACGAATTGATAGTTGCAGAAGCCACAACAA